>OX454415.1:4702925-7102925 GCA_949715475.1 Microchrysa polita | reverse complement strand
CATAAGGAATCACGTAAGGATTCTACTAAAAAATATTATGCAATTTCATACGATGGCGTAACCAAGCAAAATATGGCGTAGCTATGCAAAGTAAACATTCAATTCAATAGAATATTCAAGCTTGTATGTTACTACGTATTTTGCGTAACCGTGCTAAGTAAACAGATACATACATATATTCAATTCAAAACAGCCACAAAACAATGTTCAAGATTTGTGTCTTCTCTATACGATAAGACTAACCATTCGACGGGCACAAGATAAAATATAAGAGATTTCGGTTACGCGATAGTCAATTCAAACAATCAAATCGAACACTCCCGCAATTTTTTTTAGGGTACGGTTTACCAAGGTTGTACTGCACTGCATATTTCCATCAATTTGCGCATGTCAATGATTTTATCCTTAGAATAAGTATAGACATGGAGAGGTAAAATGTCGAATTTCACGTTGATTGCTTCCGCTTACGCTTTTACATAATAAGTAAAGATGCCGCGACATTTTGATGTAGTGCACGAAATTGCAGCATGGTTATAAATGTTATAATAATTGTATTTGGCCAGTTCTTGCAGTTATTCTCTATCATGTCAAGTCGGATTCGCGACGGAAAATTCGTGACGCGTTGGTCTGGGCATCACTTAATTCTAAGTTGAACTTCATTGGTATATATGAGGATAAACCACCAGTACACCATATAAACAACCATAATTTTTTTGGGATACAGCAACTACTTAAATGAAACTTCAATGCAGGGTTGCTAGGAATTGAGCTATTCGATCAGGGGATATGATCAACTAAAAAGTTTTTTTTCCAAATAATATTATTTCCAACTTGTACTAATTTCAAAATACAGTGAAAACTCTTTTGGGCGGACACTCACGGTCAGGCAGTTTTTGTCCGCTCAGTAGGGGAGGGGGTCGTTTTATTTTGTATTTTAGTGCTACTACTAAACGATTTCAAAAATTTATTTAACAAAATAAAAAAAAAACAAATTTAAAAATTACTATGAAGCACCAAAATGTTGCTGCAAATCAGTATCAAGTCGCGAAAAAATCAAACAGCTGTTCAGAAAATAAGTGTGCATTCAGCAAACACAAACTCGACAACATTCCAATTTCATGTGATGGGGATAAGCAGAACTAAATGTTCATTGAATGCACTCAATATATTCGAAAGTACATGATTGAACGTCGAATGAATTTCCAAAGTCCGTTTGGCCATTGCTACAGTTGATAGACCAAATTTTTGACGCTTTTTGCATATTTTGTCCGTGTTTCGCATTTTCCAATCTTGCCGTTTAGACCAAATTTTTTCCGTTCAGGAAAATTCCGTGTTCGGCCAAGGGGGGTATTTTGTCCGTTTTCGTGTGAATATCTTGTCCGCTTCCAAATAAGAGGGATCGGCCCAAGAGGGGTTACTTTCTATGGAAAAGTCATTCAGAAGCTGCGTTTTGAAAATTTAAATCAAAAATTTCATTGGTTTCAATACACGTTTTTTTCTGGGTGTGTTTAAAAAAAAGAGCCGTTGTACTCTTACTTTTACCGCAGCGTACATACTGTTTTCTGTATATTGAAAGAGCAAATCAAGATTTGGGAGTGAATAAACATTGAGAATCCCTACTAGGTCTTATAACAAGTAGATAATGCAGTATACACATCGCCCGTTATCCTCTGAGCTTATACAAGCAATTTAAATCCAAATCTAAACCCTAGGCTCCCCGAACATTTAACAAAGACATAATTGAAAGAAATTTATATTTCCACATTGGATTACCACCACAATGCGCACCTGTATCCATAATTTGAAATGTCGTCAACAGATATTATCCCGTGTAATTGGAAAAGAAGAAAAGGAATATTGGAAAATAATTTGATGTCAATTGTATTTCACTTTATAAACCACCTCCACCGTGTATATCTGACAACATGACTAAATTTCGCCCGTTCTTATAATATTGGCCGAGAAGTGAATTTGTATGCTACATATAAAAAAAGAACATTTCCTCAGGCACAATTGGGGTTGACTTGTTTATAATTTCACACTAACTACCCTGACAGATGCTACCACTCGACGCGACGCGACGCTTCATTGCAATTCCTTTTTTTCTGTTCATTGTTTTGTACCCGCTGAGTATGTCACCTTCTTGCTATACCGACGTTGGCCTTCAAATGCACGAAACATGCACTTATGTTTACGTATATATATCTCGGGGGTGGTTGTCCTCCAATATGTGTATGGAACGAGTGGACTCAGATGGATTTCGATTAGATGCAATTTGGCTCAAGGGCATTGTTTTATCCCCAAAGCGATTCCATACAACAATAAATTGAGAAGTTTTTTGTGATTTTCGGAGAGACATTGGATAAGACATAAATACATAATAGGTATTGCTACAATCGTTGTATAGAGGGAAGAAAATACCGTTGCATTTTTTTTTACTTTCGAATCTTGATTCTCTTTGATCCTGATTATTAACCAAAAATAATTTTGTAACGGAGAAAAATCGTGGAAAGCTGCAGTCAACTAGAATACCAAGAAAGTGATGTGAGAAAAAAAATAGAAATTCGAGGAATAATAATTTATAAGTTTACTTTTGAGCCTAAAAAAGCAAATCGAATTCGCGCACCTTTGAATTTTCTATGTATTTTTTTAGACGATTCCCCAAATATGTATGGGAAAGAAAATTTACATAAGACCTTTGAAAATGTATGGATGGCTAATTTTCGTTTAAAGTTATCTACAGCTTGTTGCGAATATTCGCACAAAATGACCTCAATAGTCCTGCAAAATAAAAATTATAGGATTTTTGTCCAAACGAATGTCGTGTTTTTTCCTGACCTAAGTAAGTTCAATAATTAGGTGAATATGATTCAATGAATAACAAAATATGAAAAGAAAATGCAAATAACCGCAAAATACACTAGATATGCAACTTTTTTTAGGGGACCAAAATATTTTCTATTGTAACTTGATTTTGTAACTTCGATGACATTTCTCATGCGAATTTTATATGGAAAATAAATTAATTGTAAACAAAATCATGCACATGCGCAGCTTAATACTGTAAGTTCGTAGTAGGGGCTTCGGAACAGTGGGGGCAATGAATACGAAATTTCAAAATTATTAGATGCTTAAAATTAATGAACCAGCAACGTTCCTGTTGCATAACTGTATACCAACAGCATCAAAAATTACACTATTGCGAAAAGAACATTTAAATGGAATTGCAAAGCGTTGCGTGGTGTAAATTCGTTTAAATACTAAATTTTAAATAGTGTGTATTCCAGTGCATTGCGGTTGAATACACCAACCAATGAAAAAGCCAAAAAGTATTAAACCATACCAGCCCCAAACACTAAATTTCCAACGCCACTGCACGGAGAGAAAAAATGTAGTGAAAGGTATTAAAACCGTAATAAAAACTATTGAATTTGTAATGATTTTTGACCCTATTGCAACTGATGTAAAAGTTATTACATCTGTAATGAAAAATGTCATTGCGCTGTAATAAAATTAACAATTGGTTGGTAATAAAATGTGCCAGGAAGATAATTTGGCGATACATACAAATTCAAAAAGTGATTTTTTAATTTTTTCCTTTTTATATTTTTACTTTTTTTTATTTTTTACTTCTATTTTATCCTTAACTTCTTTTACCCTATTTTAACTTTACCTTTTTACAATTTGTTTCTACTGGGAATTGGACCGGGGACCTATCGTTTCGTAGTCCTACGTCCTACACCTAAGCTATCTAAGATTACAAGTTAGGTATGCGAATAAATTAGTCGTCTTATTTTTTGACAATATTGTGGATTTTTGTGTTTTTAATGTTTTTGGTGGTGAGCATGAATTCGGCAGTACCCATGAAAATTTCGTTGTGGAACAGGGTCAAAATCGTAAAAAAAACTGAAAAATGTTCGCTGTTTTTCGCTTTTTGGTTCTTAACTCGGAAACTGTGCGTTTATGCCAAAAACTGTCCAGGAATATGTTAGAAAGCCATTGGTACGTGTCAACCGAAACAAAAATATTAAAAATCAGCGTTCAGCTCTATTACAACAATTTATAATCCGGATTCGATTTTTAGCATGGTTCCATATTATGAAAAAACTATTAAATTGAACGGCTTTATATTTTTTGTTTCGAGAGTTGTTTTTTTGTAAACAAATTTCTCTATCACATTGTGCAATCTCAAATACTCGTATAATGACTAGCCTGAAGTGTTTAAAACTGCATTCCAAAGCTTATGCAAATTCATTAATAATTTGAACCAAACAACTTTAACAAAATGTATTCTATCAGACATTTCACTCATTATTCTTTTACAGTATTATATTGTTATGTATTCGTATTAGATCGCTTAAATAAATATGTACATAAGAACATACTTACATCCCTTTATTTGACCCAGCAGCATCATTAATAAATTTGCATTGTGCACATGTATACTGCATATTGAACTTGCATCGTCTATTCAGACAATTAATAATATTTAGCGCCAACAGTAGCATCGATAAATATAAACTAAACATCATTTTCATTAATCGTAATTTGTACCTTCCTCATTGACACAAAGTATTCGAAATTCTGTTGAAATGTGACAGTAGTCATGTTTTTTTTTTAACGAAAAAGTGATTAATGACAAGCATTCCTGCTGAAAAGCCAAAAAACCATTCATTTGTATTTTTTTCCGAATGCACCCCGGTTAAAAAAGAAACATCATATACGTACGTACACAACAAACTATATGAAGGAACACAGATCACACATTCAAGTTCAATGATTAATCATTAAAATCGACTCGCGATTTGAGGGCAAAGGCCGTTGGCACGGAAATTGGTTGAAGCAAAAAAGGATTAAGTTTCAAATTGCGCCAGCATACATAGTCAGTTTACAAGTAAGTGTATATTGGGTTTCTTTGTGTATAGCAGCACAGAGGCAAAAGACATAATGTTAAGAATATATGTAAATAGACGAACAGGCGCCTGGCATTAGCTCACTCCCTATAAATTCGGATAACAATGAAATCGTAATTTCAGGAAAAAATCATTAATCTAATTTTTAGACATTCCTGTGTGTTTTTCAAAGTACAATTAATATCATGGGTTCGGATATATTCGCTTCTTGTAATTTAAATTTTAGTCTAATTGAATTTGCGGATTGGTTTTTGGTGAAAGTTTAATTAAAACTGCCTTCATTTTTATTGAGAATAATAATAATTTTATTTTACTAATATCTGATATGTAACGGACGACTGCTATTAAATAAGCGTTTTTTACGCAATTTAATTATTATGTATAAAAATGTTCCTTTCTGTTTTTTTTATTATTAATATAATTTCTCCTTCTCAATTAATTTAACCTACAGGCTCCAAATCCATATAATCATTATTTCTTATCCACCCAACATGATAATGTCCATTCAGGTTTAGCCACTATATTTTATTCTCAGTATTTTCATACTTCCTCTCACTTGGAGGGTATTTTTACAAAACAAATTGAAGCGCAAGTCAAAAACCATGTCAGGACACGTTCCAATGATTTCCTTGCAAAGTATAGGTACATCAACAAAACAAAATTAATTTCATTTGTAGTCTACTCACATGTTACACAATTGATATCTTGTGACTTGGGAAAAACAACACGTTCTAGAATATGTATTTGTATAATAAAATAAAGTTTGAATAATTAAAACCCATACAAATACCGTGAAAGTAACGTAGATAAATGGTGTGCTACTTTCCTATGTTCGTTGCAACACCCCCGAATCGTAAACTGTGATGAATTCATGTTTAGGCACCATAATGACATCCAGGTTGGATTGATATAGCGGCACAACGAAAGGAAACAATTGTTCATTTATTTATACATAAACTCATCAAGACACCTTGATGATACACAATCGTCATAGAACGATTCGAAGATGAATTGAAAAAGACGTGAATTGAAAAAGATGCAAGGTAATCATTGGCTTCCAAAAGCTGTCTGATGGACGATTAATTCTTCATGGGTACGCTTTAATGATGTTTTCATCGACTGTAATATTGTTTTGTAATGTTGCCACTTATACAGGTGCAAGAATTACTTATCATTGTTATACAGATTTACAAGACTTTGTACTTAATGTTAAGTATGAAACAACAATTTAATTATTATAAGGAGGAAATATAATAATTTCTATTAGAAATTCAATTTTTTAACCCTAGTCCTACCAACAGGGGTACAGGTGTACCTTTTTCACTTTAAATTTAAATATTTTCGACTTGCCAAAACCAAATACGTTGAAACACTCTGACATCTTAAAGTAAAGGGTTTTTGGTTATTTTAACTACTTTTTAGATTTTTGGTTCGATATACTTAAGAGAAAAAAGAAAAAAATTGTGATATGACATATTTACCGGCACGGGTACACCTGTACCCACTTAACTTTTTCAATGAATTGAGTGAAATACAATACAGGGTTTTCGCAGGTACTCGCTTGTATCTCTGGACGTATCATTCCAGATCTCTGACTCAACTCGTGAAATTTCGTAGAGGAGGAGTATTGTCCATGAGACGATGGTTTGGGTGATCCTCTCGTGAGCAACCGACCAGATATTGTAAAGGCAGAAGGAGATTGTGATCACGCACTGGCAACATGCTGGTTTCTTGATGAAAATGATCCTGGGACGACATAAAGGGACAGCGATACGTCGACCAGTGTTCTGACATGCCCGGATTTTATTCCAGTTTGTGTCACAAATGGTTTGAAACCACACCGGTCCTGCACAGCTGGGAATTACTCTACCTATCGCTTTGAAGGTGACCAATATAGTTTCCTTGTCCTTGCCCCAGGAGCTTGTCCTTGCCCTTAGGACGTTGTTTCTACTGTGCATTTTGTCGACTACGTCTTCGACGTGGTCCTCCTGGCGACCATTCCCGATGGCAGCCCCGCAGCCACACAGAAGTTACAAGCCTCTTGGGGCGGGCCACACACGTTTCCAACAAGAAACGGCCAAGATTTGCCAAAAAAACCTCCATGGCATGAGCTTTTTTGTGCTGCTGGTCTTTGAGGAGTGGCGAACCATTGCATTCCATCGGATGCAGTAAATACTGAAGACACAGGGGGAATATCCTAGTCTTATTCGCAATCCCTTTCAGAAATATCGCTTGTTTCTATTTCGAAACATTCTTGCTCAGCATCAGACGCAATATACTTATCTGGCATCCATTCGTCATCATAAGTTGGAAAGAAAGGTTCTCCGTCATAGTCGCTATCGTGTGACAACATATGTAATTGATTTTGGGTCAATCTGAACAAAAATAAATCAATAAAAACGTACAAATGGCGGAAATAAGCAAAAAGTCGACATGCGTACTTTTCAATGTGGATTTCCCCTTTTCTGTTACATGGTAATGAATTAATGCTGGAGTTCAGCGGCGATCTGCATTGAAAAATATTAAATAAAATTATTAAAAAACTAAACTGATTCATACAATCGATTAGATGGTCCTCGGGTTCGCTCGTATTACATCATTGGTTCTAATGCAGATGTTGATACACTCAGATTCAGCATTTTTTTTAATACTTTGCACTTCCAATTTTTTTCCACTACTGGACATATTTTCACATCGAAATTATTACATATCACCAGACACTTTGCGTAAAAAGTCAAGAGTGTTGCAAAAACATGCGTGCATTCATTCAATATATCGAATCTAGCGGTAAATCGAAGTTGGGTACAGGTGTACCCATGTCGGTAGAAATAAGAATAAACTTTTGTCGGTAGGACTAGGGTTAATATTATCTATTATACATATAGGAACGGAGTGAATCTGCACACTACGTCCTATAGCGTAACGTACGGTCTTCAATATGGAGCCCCTGCTCCTCCTCAAGTCAGGAGGCCGACAATTCCGTGGAGTATAGGTATGCAAAATGAGCGCACAAACGTGCTCTACATCGACATTTTCATACCCACTGCATAATTTTTATTTCGAAAAAGTGTCCCGAATTAAAAAAAAATATTTTTTTTTTAACTTTCTTTTTAGTCTAGGGTCTAGGGTGATTTTTGGACGGCTGTAACTTCCGAACGGTGGCAACTAGGAATGTTTTAATCACTGAAATTGGATCACTGGGTCATGGGGCTGCCATACAAACCTAGCCCCCCGATTTAAGTTCTTCTAGGAACAACTTTTTTATTTGTGCACCAATTTCAACCAAATTTCACACAAATGTGTTTCTCTTGATGACACAAAACATATCTAAGAATGGATCAAATCGGATAATGGGGCTGCCATACAAACTTAACCCCCCAAATTAGGTTCTTCTAAGAAATACTTTTTTATTTGTGCACCAATTTCAGCCAAATTAAGCACAAACGTGTTTCTCTTGATGAAACAAAACCTATCTACGAATTGATCAAATCGGACCATGGGGTCATGGGGCTGCCATACCAACCCAACAACCCCAAATTAGGTTCTTTTACGAAAAACTTTTTTTATTTGTGCACCAATTTCAACCAAATTCCACACAAATGTGTTTCTCTTGATGACACAGAACATATCTTAGAATGGATCAAATCCGATAATGGGGTAATGGGGCTGCCTTACAAACCCAACCCCCCCATTTGGTTCTTCTAAGAAATTTTTTTTCACCAATTTCACAAAACCTTCAATTAATGTGTCCAACGCAACAAAAAAGTTCAAAACGAATGGAATCGTACTGTGGGGTCATGATCCCGCAACCCCAATAAAATTTTCTGAGTAAAAATTTTTATTTGCCCACTTATTTCAACCAAGCCCAAAATTTTTGTCAAGACGCAGACGGAAGAAAAAGAATGAGGAGGAGGATTAAATATGTACAAGTCATACGTACGCCCGAAAAAGCTTTTAGCCCAAGGAGAGCGAAGGGTATCCAAATTTCGGCCGCGTCCGAAATTAGCTTCGGCCCCGGGGGCTGGCGAGCGTAGCGAGCAGGAGGCAAAGCCCCCTTATTTAATTTTTAAGTTGTTTTTTTTCCATCGTTTTGGAAGTCCTAAACGTATAACCTCAAAAAATCATATTTGACGAAAAATGCAATTTCGAGAGATTTTTTGTTTTGTGATTTCGAGAGATTTTTTGTTTTTGGTGAAAAACAAAACCCAAAAAAATCTAAATAGATGTTATGAATAGTAAATTTCATTAGGCGCTGAAAAAGTGTAACGTTTGATTTTCATTATTTTAATGATTTTTTTTCTGTAAAATTGAAAATTTAAGGTAGCCATGGATTGAGGCGAATACACGTAACATGACCAAATTATAACGAACTTATTGAGTTTTAAAAAAACATCTTTCACAAAATTTTAAACAAATAGCAAGTTTTACTAATTTGCCGCCCCTGGAAATCTGAAAAACAACAGTTTATTTTCACCCTTGGCTTGAGGGAGCCGTGATGAAGTCGACTCATGGATCTTTTACAAAAAAAAAAAAAAAATAGTGCGGCAATTTGTCGTCTTGCCCGGGCAAGACCTTCTCCAGTAGGTTGCGCTCTAATTTTGTTTAGGCTAGTAAACAAAATTAACTATAAAACTTCTCCATAGAAGGTTTTACTATTGTGCGCCATTATTATTTTTTAATAATTTGAGGAACGTTATGAAAAATCCTCTATCACAGCGTCTTTCATTTTGCCGAGATTTTTCCATTTCCAAAAGGAGAACTGTTGAGTAAATTGCCGAAGATATCGGTTCTACATTGAAGAGAAACCTTAAAAAAGTAAAATAGAATATGGAATAAGCGACACATACAGACTCATTTTGTACACAATTACAAATTAGGCAACGTGCGTTTTTTAGTTTTCAATCTAGCTAAGAGTCTTTAGGAGATCTTTGGAAAAACATTTGAATTTGGATGGATAACTGGATGATGTATTAATGTTAAATCAAATCCAGAGTTCTGGAATTCGGCTAAAGAAACTGATTGATTTGGTTCCCTCTTCTCTTTTTGTATCGAATCGTAGGACACTTTTTGATTCTAAATTTTGGGAAATTAAAAAACGATATCCGGTTAGCGAGTATACTGCCAACCACCTAAAATCTTCTTCTTTTCTTGTTCGTGAAATAGATGTTCAAAAATAAATTCAGCCCTCCGTCGGGCTTCAGGTGCTTCAATCAAAACAAGATCAGGCGCACCCGCCCTGAGAAGCTACCCATATGTTTTGGTCCTTTTTAGGGTTTTTTAGAAAATTTTTTTTCAAAAAACCCTTATGAAATCGATTTTGTCTGTCCGTCCGTCTGTCCGTCTGTCCGTCCGTCTGTTCACTAAATAACTCGCGAACGGCTCAACCGATTGTCATGAAATTTGGTAGGAATGTGTAGAATGGTTACAGTCTTTGGCACATATACCTTAGAAGTTGGTAGGAAGAAGATAACAGGGTGTCCCAAACGTTTGAAAAAGTCGACTTTTTTAGTTTTTATCGGAGATTGACATATTGGTATTTAAATCAAAGAACTAAACGGGTACATCTCACATCAGTTAAAATTTTCCAGCTTCGAGTAACGGTAAAAAAGTTATTGGCGTTCAAAGTTAAACTTCCTTTTCGACCTCCGTTTTTTTAAACCGTTATAGGGATCGATATGAAACTTTGCACAAAGATTGGTCAGTATGGCTTTATATACGTTAAATATTAAGACTGTTGACTTTTGCTAAGGAAAAGTAAATAACAGTAAATTTGTAAAATTTGAATTTGATCGTGGCGCTACGCCTTTTAGGTTTCCAAATATGAAAATTCTGCTAGGGATTTTTAGCAAATTACATAGGGAATATGTCTACGAATTTTCATTCGAATATCTGTATCCAAACCGGAAATATAGCCAAGTTAGTATTTAGTAAGGGCCTTTCACAATGCAAGGGAAGCCTCTTAAGCATTTCTTCAATGCATATCTTTTAACTTGATGAAACAATGAACATGAAATTTGGTGGATATGCATAGAATGGTAATAGTGTTTCCCACAAATATTTTTGAAGTTTGTAGGACCAAGTTAACAGGGTGTCCCTGAATAGCTGCAAAAGTATACTTGTTCAATACTCATAGGAAAGCTTGCATGGGCTCTTATGTCAGGGGACACAATGGAATCATTTCATATAAGTTGCTTTTCCTTGATTAAAAAAAGAGTAACAGTAGTTTTACAGCCAATAATTGAGTTCATATGTAAAGCCAAGCCGGCCTTATGTTTGCCTGAGTTTCTTTTTGCTCAAAGGCCATCAGCAATCTTCAATCGAAAAATGCCTGTAGATTTGTTTTGGAGTACCTACTTTTATACAAACTGGGTAAATAGTAAATCCATTTTTGGATTTGTCTAATTAAAGGTGGAACGCGTTTATTTAGACCAATCCAAAAATAGATTTACAGGAAGCATTCCATTAATGCTGTGCACAATTCTTATCTATTGCTTATAAAATATATGTACAAAAAATATTCACTATGCATCAAAATTCTAAAAAACCCTCGTATTGCGGGCGCAACCCTCTGTACGCCGGTATTTTTTCTAAGATGTTACTTTAAATTTCAAATAGTTTTTGGAATTTGTTTTATTGGTATCTAAGGAACGCAATTAAACTTAATTAAGTACTAAAAAAACGTATTTATTAAACAGTATAATAGACAAACAAATTGTCGAATTTCCAGAAAAAAGTCAAGAACAAAGATGTTTTGAAAAATGCTGCATTCATGGTTTGTAAGAAAAAATCTAAATAATTGAAAGACAGGTAGGTTGTCTAAGCTAGTAATCGTTATTAGAAATGGACCTTGAGGCTCCAATATTAAATGAAGAAAAACACCATGAACGCGCGCTTTTACGTAGATTAGGCACATTCTAGATTGTGACGCTGTCAGGCGCATCCGGCCTGTCAAGCCAGAGTCCACGCATCTGTCTAAAATGTCCATGGAAAACTGGAGGTGGGCATTGTGTGAGAATCTTAAAGTTAGACGAGTATACGGAATTGCAAAGTTGGGGCCCCTTTATTAGCGTATAGCAGAAAAGAAAGTGTTTGTGAAACACAACTGGTAAGTTTTTCAATTAGGAATAATGTTATGGACGTTATTGCATTTTGAAAATATTTATACTATTATAATTAATTAAAAACATTTTTAATCGAAGTTAAGTGTACCTTACTTTTATTTCTTTAAATAATAAACCCCTTCGTTCAGCCATATCAGACAAATACATTCATGAAATAGGCTACATAGTATCCACTTTCCAAATAAATAAAAAACTCCATCGCCTTCAGTAATTAGAAATTAGAACAACATCGAATACCATCCTTTTTCGGTATAGGAAAACCAAGAAACACGGTGCACAAAAGAAAGCAGTGGTCATCAAAAAGATGCTCGCTACTTATTGAGATAAAAGACTTATTTCAGCCTGATTAAGCCCTAATTACTCGGGCGAGTTTGCTTGCTGCTCATTTTTTTTCCTTTCAGCTTCTTTTCAGAATTCCTGGCGAAATCTCAATATAAAAAGTATATCTATTCCATACTATATATATACATAAGAATGGTTTGCCATTTATTTTGAAGGTTTTTCGCTTTCTTATCGCGCGTATTACATCTAAAAAGCTTAGTCGAGTCGACTGCTCTCATCTCGGATCAACACTAAGTAATATGAAGAGGAAAAAGAAAAAGATGATGTCCATCATGAAGGGTGGTATGCGTACGTAACATTACCTTCAATAAAATTCTAGAATTATTTATTACAGACGGATATGTAAGGCACTTATCCTTTTTCATCCTCCGATCCTTGAATGATGATTTTTATCTTGTATAGCGAGTATACACGAACGGATTTTGGTTGGAAATTTGATTGATGTAGGTGAGAGGGTGATTCTAATTCATCCAAGTATGCTCTTGAATTAGAAAATTGTATGATGTTGGTCAACCTTACGTATATATGCTGGAAGAAATAGGAAGGAAAATATGATTATTGCAACATTGTCCAAATTTATATGCAATGTACCGTTGACTAGTCATGGGAAAATGCCCCGCGCGGGAGGTTTAAGGCAATCAAAAAGAGATAAATATATTGACCAAGTCATTTTCATATCATCGAACGATAGTGGCAAGTATTGCGAAGTTCTTGCTTTAAATAACTAACTACAACAAACTCCTCATATAATACCCAATAATAATTATTTTCCGTTTTACCCCACACTTCTTTATGTTTCCTGACCATATGTCGTTTATTCGTGCCCCCGGATACTCCTATATGATGATGTATCAAATACTACGTGACTACGCTATACTATTCGGCAATCAGAATTTATATTTTGTTTGAGTTGCTCGGACAGATTCCGATATGATACCGAAAATATACGGAAACACACATATTTTATTTATTTATTGCCGCAAATTTGTTATCGTTATTTGATGCGCCCTATGTTCAGGGCAAAAGCCTTGTATGTCTAAAAATCAATTGAGGACTTTCTTAAACCACGACTTTTCAATATTCTCTCTGTAGTTTTATTTATCAGAGCATGTACTATATCCTGTAGGTATTTTGTTGGCCACCATCCATACCGCCACCTCACCATCATTGATATTGTTATGTTACACACCGACCGCCACAATTTTATATTGACGATGGTGCAATCGATAGAAGAAATAAAATTTGATATTGACATGTAAGCATTTGTGCACTTTATTTATGTTTACTTACAAGGATCAAAAGGATATCTTCTTAAATGGATTTATGAACATTCTCGTCTCGGACAGTACTCGTATATTCGTTCAAGTTTGTGCGGAAATGGATTGAGATGAAAATATGTATATTTTAGTTATTCCATTTTATGGATGGCAAAGGGTTATAGAAAAAATATTTTGTTTGGTAAGATCCTACGAAGGAGTATTCATTCAATAAGTTGCAAGCAGATTTTTTGGATTGATGAGAGAGATATACCAGCATGAAATATGAGATACGCGTCGTGCATAGAACATAAAATTACTTAATAGATTTTTTTATTAATTTCATCTGATTAACACATACTTCTATATAAAAAAAGGGATATTAACAAGAATGTTTTCTGTACATGAATATGGGTATGACTTTCTTACTTTATAAGAATTTCTGAATATCTATTTTTTGTTAGCGACACAGGTGGCCCAATCATAAATTCATTTCGTAATTCAAGACGTCAGTCGTATGAGCTGAATATTAATTGAGTTATCTTAAGCATTGTATTTACCTGTATAGGTATGTATCTGCAAAAGGTATACCTAAACTATATATGAAAATAATAATTTAGATTCATAAAATGTTTTTATAAATAAAATAATAAATGAAATTTTTCGTTTACGACATTCTGAAATACTTTTGTGTAAAGTAACTTTTTTTTAATTGTCATACAAAAACTGAAACTGAAAAATGCATGAGGGTCAACTTTTTGATACTAGAATTTTCGATTCATGCTTTTTCAATATCCAAAACTGCACTGAAAGCAACCTTCAGGCCGACAAGCAGGTCGAGACTCAGTAAACTATACCTACATACAAGCTGCTAACCGTGCGCGTTGTTCCACATAGAGAGCTAAATTGCAGCAAGGAGGACTTCTTCTTAGAAGTATTCTTACAGATTAAATTTAAGTTTAAAGAAATCAATTTACCTATTTAGAACTCCTTTCTTAAGATCAAACGATTTTATTAATTATGCTTAATGGTCGTATCCGTCCCGTTTTTTCGACCATAACCTGCCGTCCTGCCAAAACATCTAAAGTCCTGCTTTTATCCGACTTTATCCTCTTTTTGAACAGCGTATTGGCATCTCACCAAATGACGAATAATTTAGTGAAAACAACACTTAAGTTTTTTTTTTCAAATTTACAAATCAATTGTATGAAGGAGCCATCATTCAGTAGGATGATAGGCGATCAAGTGTTACGCTGGCGCGTTCATCGTACAATTCTCCTAAAAAAAAAAAACATTGTAAAATTAGCCAGGTTTAGTTTGGCGACGTTTAGGGGTGGCGTACTTACCTACTCTAAATCAGCAATCCGTCATCCTGTCAGTCGTCATCCGAAGTCCTGTTGACATCCACCCTGCAAGTATCCACAAAGTATCGCACTCTAATACAAAGGACGTGAAATATACTTATCTAAAACAGCCTTCCGTTGAGACGTAGCCACGACATCGGCCGATTAAGGAGCCACCAGTCCTGTGCCAATTTGTCCAAATGGGCGATTTCCTTTTGCGTCACGAACTGTCACACACGAACAAAATAGTTCGCGTTTGAACTTAGTTGAAACTAATTAGTACGGCGTCGTTGAAGACTAAAATATTTTATATTGCTAGCGGTATATACAAGGTCATTAAATATTCTGAAATTTGAAAGATTTCGTCTTCAAATCATAGAGCCCCGGATTGAATCCCACTGTAGGGAGTTAATTTATTATGAATCTTCGGAGCGTAATGGGGTTAATTAAATTTCGCCATCACCTATAGAGGTAAATGCTGGGCTGTGTAAGCTTTTTCATTTTAAAATAAAAAATACGATTATTGAAATCAAGTTTTAATAAACGTTACAACAAGGACGCTATTTTCAATCTAAGAATGCAAAAAGTCAAAGCAGCTATTAGCAAGCTTTTTTTAAGTACGACGTTCTTAATTTTAGTAGAAACACTGTAACATCAAACATGTTTAAAAACACGGTTTAAAATTTTAACTTTCAGAGTTGAGAATTGGTTGCCAACTCTCAGAGTTACAACTTAAAATTTACATTCGCATTTAAAATTACAAAAAAATGTTAAATCATTTCCGACATACGTTTAATTTTACATTGTTGGAATGGAATACGGACCCGTTCGATATGTAAAATTAAATGTTTTATGGAAATGATTTATGTATTTTGTTGTAGTTATAAATCCAATATTTTAGCGTGAATATGCTGATGTAATTTTACAACTTTGAAAATGGCAACTTTACGAGCTGTAAAAAATAGCTCTGAAGTAACGAGTTAACGAAAATCGCAGAAACGAGTTATCATGAACTTTGAGCGATTGCGAATCCACAAATTATTAAAAAGTGAATAGTTTTATTAGCACATATGTATAATGAAAATACTTAACTTAATGGCGCAATTGACTGATATTGAGCCTTGACATACACTTCGGGCCTCCAATTGTCAAGGATAGGGGCGTCCTCTTCCATTCAGGGAAACAAAAGTACATAGTTCGTCGCTGTCAGCTCACTTTAAAAAATGAGCTCCAACAAGGTGGAGTAAAAACTACACAGCAAAAAAATGCCGGGTTTTCGAGCAAGAAATCCAATAGGATAAAAAAAGCAAAATTAGTTCGGAGTAAACATGCTCAACATAACACCGCCATCAGGGGTTTTATTAGAAAAGAATCCGAAACTGACGAAACTCCTAAATTAAAACCGTTTTCGGACACATTGCTAAGAATATTCCATTTAGTATTGAGTATTACCTACACCTAACGGATCAATTCTGTAAGATGTTCAATCAAATTATTGTGCTGGGGCTAATTTTATCCGATTTCGGTATTTTGTATCCACCGATCGGAGTGAATTTGGTGGTAGAGGGACATCACATGTTGCATAAATTACAAACTCCATCACCATCAGTTAGTCTCGTTGGCTTAGTAGGTAGGGCGTTCGTCTTCAAATCAAAAGATCCCGGGATCAAATCCTACTGTAGGTAGGTAAATTTATTTTAAAGCGTAAAGAGGCAAATGATCTCATAGAGAGGTTATACATATCTCATTTATGAGTTACATGTTCCTTCCCTGTGAGAATTGTGTACCGATACTCTCAAAAAGATACGAACCGCAACTGAATACAAACCCTTGCGGAAAAATTCCGACATAAGTCGGTAATTTTACACATTTTCTGTTGATTTACATTCAATTTACTTGATTTTAAATTTTTTGTTTTAGATATTACGAAACCAATGTGATTTTACAATATTTTATCTAATTTTCCTAAAGTTTTACTCATTTACCATAGAAATGTGGAAAATCCCTTCTCTTATTTATTTTTAAAGTTTTCCAATTGTAAATTTTACTACATTTTAAATAGGAAATTCAACAAATTGATTTAAGCCTGTTTTCGATTGATTCCACTCTTCATTTTTCTCAGTGTAGGGGGGGGGGCACTCAAGAAATTGGCGGGAGGGCCCCGAATGAAGTTGTTCCGCCACTGCAAGTTAAATATTGTGGTATGAATTTAGGATTTCCTACGACGTTTTAAAACTCGTTAGGTTCGCGTTTGTCACCCTGTAGAAACTAAAGAATTTGTTAAAAACGCAACCACGTTTTTTTTCATGTCGTCGTCAACGGTTTAGAGGATAACCCTTGCAAGCATAGCCTTGGCGGAAGGGAAATTAGGATAAAGGATCGAGAGGGGGATAACACAAACATCCATGGTCACAGTGGGATTCGAACATCTCTACCACTAAACCATCTAATGCCCTAACTACTGCCGTTTAGTCGACGTCATCCGTATGAAAAATGTTTCCAGAATTAGGTTGTTAATCTCCGGCTCTTTTCGTTTACATTTTACGCAAAGACAGACTAAAGAAAAGAACAGGAGATTATTTCTGATCCGCTAAATGGCAGTTAGGAGATCAGAATGGCATACATGCTTGCGGAACATACGCAACTGTTTTATTTCATAGCCTCACCCATTGTAGGCAGTTTCCCTTGAAGGCATGAAGACCCTATTTAGGGCATGTAGGGCCTGAGGTTTATGACCAAGTAATTGTCAATTATGTGGGGACATTCAATAAAATTCTCCTCTGATCAAACTACACTGAAACAAGCGTTTGAGTTTTACGCTTATTGCTGAAAAATTCGAAAGGCAACCAAATATTTCAGAGGTATTTGTGTTTCTGATTGTCCTTCTTTTTTACTAGCATTGTCCCGTCAAACAACGATTTTTGGTGAATTTGTCCTGCTTTTTACGTTAAAAAATATACGAGCGTTAATTTATGCTAGACGAAAAGCAGCTGGATTTATTGCGTGGATATTTATTTCATACACTCCACCACCTGCACCAGACCAAAACTTTCGTCTACTCTACACCAGCCAACTATAGTATACGATTTTTTTCTGTCTGTAATCCATAGCGTTTGACAGTAGTGCTACCTAAAAACATTTTTATCGAGCTCTTTTTTACCAGTACAATGGACCTCAGTTACAATCTTACTAATTGGCTGACTGCAACATAAACAAATGTGCCTCTTGTATCAATACTCATGGAGCCACTTTAATGTAGACGATTTAAAATCGAACTTCCCAAGTCCAAGCGAATTTGTAGGTATATAGCTGCGGCTCCCATGACAAAATCCCAAGGAAACTAGTCCTCCTCATCTGGCGCACAAACTCTTCGAGCTCACGTCTTGGTCAACCATATGCAAATGAATTTCTTTATATCAGTGAATGAGGTAAAAACCATCCATGGTTATGGCCTAAAGATTTTTGCCAAGAAATTCTGATATTCTTATACATATTCCGCTTCGCGTCCGACCATATGCATATGAGAAACGGATTAAAATTGACCAAAACATTGGAAAATATAAAAAGACAAGCTTGGAAACAGAGTCTTCATAAGATCGCGCAATATATCTGTTCTGCATACAGCAAATTTATAAGTAAATGAAGGTTCTTCGATAGCCCTCGTTTATATGCTCGCTGATACGATGAAGCTAATGGTTTTTGTTTGCAACGAAAAAAAAAACACCGACTGAATAAGGATATTTCTTTTGGCCGTGTCACGTCTTGGCCTAATGATTTGCATGTATATTTTTTGAAATTTAATACCCACGCCCACACAATGGGGTGATTTAAGTGGGAGTACCATGGTCGCCAACAGGTGGAAATGATTTATTTGTTACATTGATACAATCAATTAGTGTTGTGGACATTGCATATGAAAATGTTGTAAATGTGTTGCAATATCTATATGAAATTACTGTAATTTTTTAATATGCAAAAATGCATTATTTAGGCCTTAACTACATTTTACATATTGCAATCAGAACATTTGCACAGTTTGAAAAGTCCTCTTTTGCTAAATTCAAGTTTTCAACCTTTAAGACGCTGTGAGGTCCCAAATATAGTAAGAAACCCAAAAATGTTTATCTAAAATTAAATTTCTTGCAAATACACTAGTCGGTATATACATTTTGACATCACGCACTCTAGATCTCCGACGGGAGATTTTTTTTTAACTAGAGCGAATAACGGTAAATTCCCTGTAAGGAAAGCAAAGAAATATGCTTAGTATTTCGTCCTTTTCCGAAATCTCTGGCTAAAGAAGAGAACAGGGGTGTAGTTTTGGCTTGAAAAAAAAAACGGGCTAAGGCTTAAAGGTTGGAGACAGCGCCAAGTTTTATTTTTCTTTTATTTTATAAAATGTTTACGTTTAATAGCGGACAGTTTTTCGTATAAAATAAAATTCAATTGCAGCGTATCCAATCTGTAAACCTAGGCTAAACTCTTCATTTCTGATTTTGTGTTTATGTTTCGAGCCACTGGTGATGTTTTTTACCTGAAATTCAAAATGAGGAACTCAAAAATGAGTATGAATATGTTTCGTCAAGTATTGTCAAAACTTCCAGGGACGTATCCAGGGGGTCCGGACCCTTTCCTTCTGTTACCCCATCTTAATGAAATTCTCAAGAGGAAATTTTCGTTCGTCCAAATCACTGTATTCGATCACATTAAAAAAATTGAAATGAAAACGTTGTGATCCAAAAAGTAAATCCTGTAGCTGGATGTGAACCACCTTACCTTCACAAATGAAGCGATAGTATGTTTCATTGAGCTGGGCAGAATTTAGGACTGTTTCCGAAACGGCTGCATGAACATTACCTAATGAAACGATACTAGGTATCGCATGGATTTAGTTTTCGATTATTTTACGTATAGACGTGAAATCAATGAAAAGGGAGTTCTGCATGCTTTTATCCCAGACGTCAAAATATTAGCATGGTTGTGGCTTCCCTACAACATTTGATAATTATTGTGTAGTGTATAGTTAGGTATGAACTGCTATACTAGTCTCCACCCACAAGAAAATTATATTTATAATAATGTATACCTACTTAAATTTCCTAAATTGAGTATTTGATCCCTCCCGAAACAAAACCCTGGCTACGTCCCTGAAAACTTCAATTTCGTTAGAATAAATTTACCGTTATTCGCTCTTGTTAAACAAAACCAATGTCAAGAGCACAAGATGTAAAAATGCATATGCCGACGAGATATCCCAAGGATGATATAACCTACATAAAATTTCCACTGTGAAGATATACATACACTCAGAAAAAAATCGTTATAAAATTAAAAAAAATAGGTATGATTCAGAAATTTTCAAATATAATTTGGCCCCATATACATTTACATTTAATTCAAAAATGTTTCATTTTGAATCAATAGTGGAACTATTAAAGTGATTCTTGTACTTTTAAAATTGCTACATGTCAAATCAAAAGGGAATATCACTTCATTTTAAAAGTGATTTCACTAAATTTTAACACACATTTTAAATGTTAGCTTTGACACAGTGGCGGAACATTTTCTCTCAGGGCCCTCCCGCCAACTTCTTTCGTGCGCCCCCTACACTGAGAGAAAAGCAGAGTGCAATCAATCGAAAAAAATGCGTAGAACAACTATTTACATGATTTTGATAGTAAAATTGAGAAGGTCGAACCTCAAAAACTTTACTAATAGCTACTTTGACTGTGCATTTATTTGATTGAAAATAGCATTCCCGTTTTAATGTTTATTAAATTATCTATTTCATCTAGTTTTTTTTATACCCTTCACTCGTAGAGTAAAGGGTATATTAACTTTGTCATGAAGTTTGTAACGCATTGAAGGAAGCATCTCCGACCATATAAAATATGTATATATATGATCAGCATGACGAGCTGAGTCGATTGGGCGATGTCCGTCTGTCTGTCTGTCCGTCTGTCCGTCTGTCCGTCTGTCCGTCTGTCCGTCTGTCCGTCTGTCCGTCTGTCCGTCTGTCCGTCAGTCCGTCTGTCCGTCTGTTGCTACGCGTTTTACTCGGCCAGTTTAAAAGCTATCGAGCTGAAATTTTGCACACATGTTTCTTTTTATTGCAGGCAGTTTGTATGTTTGAATCGCTAAAATCGGACCGTGGGGTCATGGGGCTGCCATACAAACCTAACCCCCCAAATTATGTTCTTCTAAGAAAAACTTTTTCATTTGTGCACCAATTTGAACCAAATTTCACACAAATGTGTTTCTATTGATGCCACAAAATATATGTAAGAATAAATGGAATCAGACTGTGGGTTCATGGGGCTGTCATACAAACCCAGCCCCCAAATTGAGTTTTTCTAAGAACAATTTTTTTATTTGTCCACCAATTTCAATCAAACCTCATAAAAGTGCATTTCATTTGATGCCACAAAACATGTGTAAAAATGAATGGAATCGGACGATGGGGTCATGGGGCTATCATACAAAGCCAACCCCCTAAATTGAGTTCTTCTACGAACAACTTTATTATTTGTGCACCACTTTCAACCAAAACTCGTAAAAGTGCACTTCAATTGATGTCATAAATAATCGGACTATGGAGGCATGGGGCTACCATACAAGCCCAACCTACCCATTTTGGATCTTCTAAGAAACATTTTTTCTACACCAATTTAAAAAAACCTCAATGCGTCTTTGTCAAAACAAAAAAAAAAAAAATTAAACAAATGGAATCGTACTATGGGGTCATGCTCCCGCATCCCCCCAATAAAGTTTTCTGAGATATTTTTTTTATTTTACCACTTATTCCAACCAAACCTCACACAAATATTGTTTTATCGACGCCACAGAATTTGCCAGTATCAAATATTATGCGAAAACAGAAGGAAAAGAATAGGGAAGGATTAAATACAAGTCATAGGTTTGCCCCAAAAAACTTTTAGCCCGAGGAGAGTGAAGGGTATTCAAATTTCGGCCGCGCCCGAAATTAGCCTCGGTCTCGTTTTATTTTAAAATAAAAACAGAGCCCGGCATTGAATTCTATAAGTGTTGGAAACATCTAATTTACCCCATTACGCTCCAAAAAGCATAATAAATTACCTAGAAAATTGCTAGACAATTGAAAGAACAGCTACATTCAATTCTATTCCTTGTTTCAGCTTTGAATTTAAGTGTGCTCTAATTGAAATCCCTAAATTTTAAGAACTTTTGTTATTGATTATTAAATTCAATACAGCAATCTTGGCAATACTACATTTAAACCAAATCTGGCCTCAGAACTACTAATTTAGTCCGGTATAAACCCCCTATAGAAAAGGTACTAAACTATCTCCAAATATGTATTAAGGTAGCTTACTTGCAGAGGGACTTAATGGGTGCAGCAGTAGCAAATTTATTCCGTAATGGAGGCATATAAGGTGTTCAGAGAGCCGAAGTAGGATTTCTTATTTTGTATAAATTTACAGTAAATTAAGCAAAACAGTTTTAAAAGTTTAACTTATCTTTTCCTAAAATAATGTGTTTTCATTGCATACATTTATTTATGGAAAATGTGCTATTGTCATATGAATTATGTAAGCAGACCTAAGTTTTCTTGCACTATGAACAGCGCCCGCTCTAAGGGGGGCAAGCCGGGCGGTCGCCCGGGGCGCCAAGTTTTAGGGGCGGCTTTTTGGCTAGAACTCGAAAAAAAATATAAAAGCCAGAAGCAAAGTCCTTGAGAGCCAACAATTGATAGAAGGTGCTGCATTTAGAATCCTAAAATGCTTGCCTAGTAAGAATTGCGTAATTGTACGTCTGTGATGCTAGCCCCGCCATACTTCCGAAGCTATGCGCTATTCAAGTTCTACTTTAAAATGAAATTGGATATTTATGTGCTAATTTCGTCCTCCAATTGAACATTTAGCACCTCTTCTTTTGACCAGCATTAAGGATTATATTTGATCTTTCTATGCATGATCCCTTAGTCTTGCCAAAGGGGAGATCCATCTAATTTTTAAATAGAGGACGAAAGTACCTATAGAACGTAATCTATTCATGTGGGTGTTCATGTTTCGGATATTAAAAAAAACTAAAACTGCAGTCTCAATAGAATTGTGCGGATGATATACTTTTAGAATCCCTGTCTCAGAATAACCAAGACCACCAGACTGAAATCTTTCTTCAAATTGCGATTGAGACCAGGCGCCAACTGACACCATCAACACACAGATTTGTAGCACTGAAATTTTCATACGTGGAGCATCGATTTTTATGAGGTAATACAACAGTAACACAAAAATGTATTCTTGATCAATCGACAGACAGGGGGAGGGAGGGTCAAGTGCCACTCCCCGCCCTGCCTCCCCAACTTCCTTGGCTACAACTATGGTTCTCAAGATGTCGCATTTATGAAAATACACCACGGACGTTCCACACTGAAGAAATACGGCTAACTGAAGTTTATCGGCTGCGTAGTCTGCAAGGATGTTATGGGAAACTACTCATCTACTTCAACGACGCACATATTACCTACTATTAATCTGCCTGGTATATCACCAGGGGCGGCAATTTGTCCTCTTGCCCGGGGCGGCGTAAGTGCTAGAGCGGGCGCTAACTATGAATGATTATAAAAATATCGAAGAACTTTTTTCAACCATAGAAGAAGAAAGGGATTAGAGAATCCAGATTGTTTGTTGAGCTTTCAAATACTTGAGAACAGTATTAAATTTTTTAGCGTCGTAGAGGCTTATCTAAGGGCGAAAGAGGAGCAATAAATTTATCATTTGTTTTGACTTCGAAAAGTGTATATCTCTTCCTGTCTACAAAAAAACATCTAACGATATGTTGGCTGACACTGATGAAATCACACAAATATATAAAAAAGTACCTATTGTTTTTCGCAGTCGCCCTGTTGTTATTTTTCGATAAGTCTTTCATGAGGGTTTTGGGCCCCTAAATACCGTGGGCCCTCCCGCCACGCGGGCCCTTATGCGCCGCCCCTGCTTTGACATCAAAATGAGGTAGAATCGACCAATACGGATTATGAAGAATTTATGAAAAAACGATGACTGTGGTTGCTATAGAATCGATGGCCAAGAAGATAAATTGGTGATAATAGAAAAAATAAAAAAGTGAAAAATTTAATTTTCTTTTTTCTTATTTTAACATTGCCTTTTTACACTTTACTTCTAGTGGGAATCGAACCTATCGTTTCGTATAGTCCTATGTCCAAACCTAAGCTATCTGAGATTGTACTGTACTGAACAAAATAGCGGCGGACTTATGTACATGGAACCGCGACACAGCCTTTAAAATGAAACAACTTAAAAAAAAAGTTTTAACATATTCAAACCGATGTTTCAGTTAATTTTGAACAGATCATTAAAGTGAATACTATTAAAATATTTGTTCAAATGATTTATTGATGAATTCCCATTTTGTTTTTATATTGTTTCACTTCAAATTTAAGTGATGATATTTTTCAAAGTGTAGGTATGTTTATGTTGTATGTACATATAACTAGACTTTTTCCTAGAAAATTATACATTAGATTCAAATTTATTATGCTTAGCATTTAAATTTTCTTAATTCAAAAATTTGTGTACTTATACTTCGCATTTTCCTCGATAAAGATCTATTACATTCGTTTCAAAACAAAATCTAATTTTAATCAATTGCTCGAAAAAGATTTCACCAGATATCAGATTTATTTCACACAAATTTGTACGATTGCATGATAGCCTTTGTTTGCTTCCAATTCACGCCAAATAAATAATGTACACATGAGGTACTTTACGCATTTTCAGAAAAATTGCCTACAAGGTCATTGTTGCGAAATCTTCATGTGTTACTTTTGGTTTGCAAAAAGACTTAAGTCCCCTATACAGCTTCCAGCAGCGTCCACTTTAAGATCATGCGAAAAGAATCATATGTATAGTTATATACGAAAGATAGCAAATCTTATCTTGAGTTGAGTCATACGTATACAAGTGCAAATAAGGAAAAGTGAGCCTCTTGAAAATATAAAGAACAAACGACTAAGATGTCGTTGGGACGACAAGCACCTAAAGGAAAATCATTCTTCTTCGACTGCTTAGTATATCTGGATATTTCTGCGCTTTCTGGGCAGATGGGCCAAGGTGTCGTTGCGGTGGTGTTGTCTGCTTCTGCAGTTTCCCTTCAGCCTTCAGAGTCCCGCAAATATCAAAGGACACAGAAACTTTCGTATTCTGTATAGATTTACTGTTTTTTCCGTGTCAAACATGTGTTCCTTTCGTGTTACTGACTTGTTTAACTTTCTTTTTCAGTGATTGTTCTACAATTGTAAATTTTTTATAGGTTTCATTTAAAGTGAAGAATTGTTATTTTAAGTAGAAAGTAGATTTAATAACAAATAGCTTAGAAGGTAAGCCTTTAGTAGTGAGCAACTGCAATAAAATGAAGAACCAACATGCTTAATTAATTTGCCTAGAGCCTTGGAATATGTGTATAAAATAAGGTCATTGTTTAAAAAAACCGAAACGTAAAATATAAACTAAATAGAAAAAATATCGAATTGATCAAAAGGAACATAAAGTGGATTAATTTACAAAACTCCAAATAGTTGGATAGGAAAATAAACTATTGTCAATATGGGAATGCTGCTAAGCACCCTTTCATAAGGGTTTTGTGAAAAAAAAATTATTAAAAAAAACCTAAAACCAATAAAAAATATTATTTTATCGTCTTTTTATGCTCAATCGAACCAGAATAAAAAAACATGTCATTAATAAAATGTAATTATATCTATTCAAATAGAGATTGCCGAATGCATAGGTACACGTCATTTTCTTTGGATCCATATTGAAATGCACATATTCAGTTTATTATTTCATATATACTATGTTCTAATAAAATTTAAAAAATAATACAAGTTTGCACGAAAATCCGGACTCTAGTTAATAATATATTTTACTTTGACAGTTCGAATGTAATTTAATTTTTCCCCGTGTGT
The DNA here is from genome assembly GCA_949715475.1 of Microchrysa polita. Taxonomy (NCBI): domain Eukaryota; kingdom Metazoa; phylum Arthropoda; class Insecta; order Diptera; family Stratiomyidae; genus Microchrysa; species Microchrysa polita. The sequence continues at coordinate 7,076,981 of OX454415.1, read as the reverse complement.
CACTAGACAAAGTTAAACATACTTGAGCTCAAATATCATTAACTCAAGTATGTTTAACTACAATCGTCTGTCTATGGTGTAAGATTCGATATTAATTATAATTATTGTTAAATTGTAATATCGAATGCGTACGGGCGTACGGCATATTTATGTTCGAAAGTATTAATGCGTAAAATTTCTCACATTCTTATAAAAATTAACACAAACACTGCATAATGTTAATACCCTTCCCTATTGAAATATCACTTCACTATAGTCCCATTATTCAGAAGTGCGGAAAAAAATAAAACATTAACACTGTCTCATTTTCAGGCTGCTTTTATCGTTTTTTTATCCAAAAATTATGGCCCTTTTAAGCAAATAATGGACATTTCAAAATATCATTGAGGCGAATTTATGATTGTAACGCATGCTTATTCACACCACTGATCGTAATAAGCGATTAGCCATGATCATTTTGATCGACTGATTATCACAGCATGCGGTCACCGTATCGGCGTATCAACCAACTGGCGCACTAACCGTACTAAAAAGCCCGAAGATCCTATGAGATACTTTAATATGTACATATATTATATCTATATCTGTACATACTATAATCAAGAAAAGGTGTTGCTCAAGTTGGCAAATGCCATATTATCGCCTTCGTATCAAAAACTTCTTACCCAGCCCGAGGATATAAGACCGATTCCATTCATGTTTTAGATGAGTGTTTCAGGTATTTCTATAGGTTTGACTTTGCATTTGTTTTCTTTTTTACGTGTTATTTATTGTAATGTGCATCCCAATGATAATAAAATTAATTCTTAACTAAACGGATGGGGTTCTCGTTAGAATTCCTTACAATGGTCATGCGTTTTTTATAATACGATAGGGATGTGAAACAGAAACTCATACCTATAGTATTAATTCAATGCGAAAGTTCAGAAGTAACTTTGAATGCATTTACATTTACAAAGTCTCGAATGGGCCAACCAAATGACTTGTGAACTACGTTGTTAAAAATGTTCAATTAATGTCGATTTATTCCTCAGTTATGCATAACATAATTAAATTATATTTTAAAAGCTTTAATTTGGTAAATTACAAACCCAAGCCATACAAATAGAATATCTTTTTGACGTACTAATTATAGATAATAATTATATTGCCAAATCCCTATTTAGGTACCTACATCATTATTTTCTTAGCCGCATTATCTCAACAATCTACTAATAGTCATGAAATCAGGATCGATACGAATTAGAAAATTTAGCATAGGTTTTCCGGTTAATTTTTATCGAATCCAATAAATGCATATTAAATTTTAATTTACTAAATGAAATTTTATTTCACTGTCATGGAAGTCCAAATTGCACAATGGATTTTTTAAACAAATAAACAGTAGCATCCTGATCTCAGCATGCAGTATCATCATTTTTGTAAATCTTTATAAGAAACAGCAGGTAAGCGATGCCTAAGACAAGATGCTGCACCGGCGATCAATATGCACTTCCAGACACAGAATCGAAATGATCGTAGAACGTGGTGGATGTGGTAGAGTTCACAAGGTAGGCTATGGTTACTGAATTGCAATGGTTAGGTGCAGAGTAAGGTTTTGTCTTTAATAGTTTTTTTTTTTCATATCGTCGTTCGCACGCCAGACTCACATATAAATATAGATATCTGAGTCTGGTGTGATAATTTCGAGAAAAAAACATTTAAAATTTAATTTGCTAGGAAAAATCCAGATTTAGCTCTATCCCAAACTTTTTTTTTCTGAAATGTTAGTATAGAAATGGTTTATTTTCATATTAACTCGTTTCTGTTATGTGAACATTAGGAATAGAGGAAACAATATGCAGATTCGTGAGTCGTGCGTATATTTTGAGAGAATTATTTTTATAAATGTCGGAATGAATGGAATCGGACCATGGCGCCCCTGAAAATTAGGTTCTTCTAACAAAAACTTTTTTCTCTATGTACCAATCTTAACCAAACTTCACCCAAGTGTGTTGCTAGTAAAGCTTCAAAACATATCTAGGAACGGATGGATACCGAACATTACGCCATAGGGCTGCCATACAAACAAACCACTGAAAATTAAGTTCTTCTAAGAAAAACTTTTTCCTTCTTAATTCGGCCTTTGCCCAACTTCATCTAAATGTGTTCCTAGTAAGGCCTCAAGAAATATCTAGGAACGGATGAAATCGGAACACTATGTCATAGGGCTGTCATACAAACCAACCCCTGGAAATTAGGTTCTTCTAAGAACAACTTTTTTTTTTATGAAGCAATCTTAACCAAACTTCACCCAATTGTGATCCCAGTAAAGCCTCAAAACATATCTAGGAACAAATAAAATCGGAACACTACGTTATAGGGCTGTCATACAAACCAACCCCTGGAAATTAGGTTCTTCTAAGAACAACTTTTGTCGTTGTGAACCAATCGTAACTAAACTTCACCCAAATGTGTTCCTGGTAAAGCCTCAAAACATATCTAGGAATGGATGGAATCGGAACATTACGTCATAGGACTGTCATACAAACCAACCCCCAAATATTAGGTTGTTTGAAGAAAACGTTTTTTTTTTTAATCTTAAGTGTTTTCCTGGATTAGCCTCAACGCATCCAAGAACAGATGGAATCGGAACACGTCATAGGGCTGCGGTAGAAATTTTCAACACAAAAAAAGCTTAAGTTTCATTCAAATGTGACGGGTATTCAAATTTCGGCCGCCCGCGAAATTAGCCTCGGTCTCGTTTTTTCTAATTAAAAAAAAAAACAAGAATTTCAGACTTAATCTTCCAGAAATCAAATTGGGACATATCGCATAAAACTATAATAAATACGTGCTAAATACCGTCCTGTATAATTGAAAATTTGGTAGCCCTTCCCTTCAAGAATTAGAATTAGAATTGTAATGCAAGAATGTCGAGTTTTTTATTTGTGGAACTGTCCGTTTATTAGAGACTTACTTGTTCAGAAAGGGTATAAAAGTAGTGTCCGTGTCCGGTTATGAGAGTGTCCGGCTATTGGAAGTTATTTTTCTACTAAATTTTAAGGAAAACGTTGGGGAAAATAAAAGTGTCCATTTATGAGAAATGTCCGGTTATTAGGTTATTAGAAGTGTCCGTTTAGGGAAGTTCGACTGTGTACATCTTTGCAAAGATGCAAGGGTACTTTACATCTTTGCAAGATGCATGCATAATGATGCAGCTGATAAATAAACCAACACTTCAACACGATTTTTAATTAAGTAATTTATTTTAAAAATCTATTCTGCCGACTTTGGTTGTAGGTACAATGCTTTTTGTGGGTGCTACGACACCCTCCAGTCTTTGATAAGAAATATGTCGAGGGTGTTTTTGTTGTATTGCCTCCAGTGATGCCGAAATCAAAACGCTAATTTTTAATTCACATTAGAATGTATGTCACAAAAGCTTTACAACATCTACACAACGAGATTTTGCGATCCGAAATTGCGGACTGTAATTTCACGATTGAGACGATTAAAGCGAAATGCCCTGCGAATGTAACGAGTTCACCGATTTACAAAAATCAACTGAATGTGAGTAATCAACAATTGCATGTCAAATTTACTCAGCTGAAAATTGAGCAAAATCCACTTGAAGACATACAAGTGGATGATGCTTACATTAAGAATATTTCCGATGTTGACATCCCGAAAGAAATGTCAATTCTATTGAGCATGGGACCTAAGTTCTCTCTGCCGTTTGAGAAAGTACCTACTCTTGACTTAGTCACTGACGTAGAATACATTATTTCGAGATATGCTAATGAACATATCCAGAAGCAAATGCGTGCTCTCCTGACATACAAAATCACTCACCACATTAATGTCAAGAGAAAGTTGAATCGAATTGAGAATTTTCTCTTAAATGCTGCACGTATCACTACCGCGTTTTTGAAAGAGCACCCTGATATCTATATTTCCAACAGTGATAAAGGGAATGTTACAGTCATCGCAAAAATATCTGAGTACGAAGAAAAAATGAATGAATTAATTAATAATGATAATATGTTTACGATTCTGAACTCTGACCCTACTGCATCTCTTGAACGTAAAAATAATAGGTTAATCTCGACTTTATGTAACAAATTCCATCATTACATTGACGAGAGATCTGCATCTAATTTAAAAACATATACTGCCGTTGCGCCTAGAATTTACGGGCAGATTAAAATTCACAAACCGGATAGGAATCTCCGTCCAATTGTGTCTACAATTAACTCGGCTGGATATAAGCTCTCCAAATTCTTAGCTAATATTCTCCGAAAATCTTTCAAACCAAAGTTTGCTATTAAAAACTCGACACAATTCGTCAAACATATCAAAAAGAGAACGATTCCTAAAGATTATCAGCTTGTGTCGTTTGATGTTACGAATTGCTTTAATAACATCTCTACAGATCTAGCTATTAGCATAGTTGAAAGAGACTTTGATAGATTAGTGAAAGATCACACGTTAATACCAAAGAAAGAGTTTCTTAATTTAGTTTGAGTTTTTGTTTGAAAGACTGTAACTATTTTCGTTACAAAGATTCGTTTGTGTCTATGAAAGAAGGGCTGTTCATGGGCTCCAGCTTAGCCCCGATTTTGGTACAATGTGTATTGGATGACGTAGTTAATGAAGCATTATTAAAATTGGATTTTGTACCTTTATTTTGGTTTTCGTATGTAGATGATCACATCACAGCGATTCCTAATGATACAATTGATGAAGTGTTGGATGCGCTACATTGTTACAATTCTAAGATAAGATTTACATATGAGACGGAAGTTGACGGAGTACTTAATTATCTCGATCTAAGCCTACATCGAACTGCGCAAAGCAAAGTTATCACAAACTGGTTCCACAAACCAATAGCTTCAAACAGACTTCTAAACTATTATTCAAACCATCCAATGAAAATGAAGAATAACGTCGTAAAGTCTTTCATTCGCAAAGTATTTCGAATAAGTCACAAAACATTTTGGAAGGACAATCTATCTCGTATTCACAATGTTCTTCGCAAGAATAACTACCCACCGAATATAATACAAAAATTAATAGAGGAAGTAAAACATAGTAAAAATGGCCCAAATGCATTAAGTTACGCTTATTTATCATCCACTACAGGCGAAAATGTTACTAATAATAACACAAACGCGACACCTCAATTATATTCATCGGTTGCCTATATTCCAGGTCTGAGTGAATCCATATCACGCACATGCAAATATTTTGTACCTGACGTTAATGTGGCTATGAGACCTCTTAACAAAAATGCAAACTTGTACACTAACATGAAAGCAAATGTACCTAAAATGGAAAAATCGGGGGTAGTGTATAAAATCGATTGTTCGAATTGTGATAAAGTTTACATTGGAGAAACGATACAAAAATTAGGAACTAGAGTAAAACAACATGGAAATGACACAAAAAAGCAACTTAAAGACAATATATCTGCCTTGGCAAAACATGCCATCAGTAATAATCACAGCTTTAAATTTGATGATGCAAAAATTTTAGTTAATCAACGTAACAAAACAAAGCTACGTATCCAAGAAGTCAATCAAATAATTAAATATGAAAATGTAGTTTGTAATGAAAAAACTGATAAAAAACATTATTCTGATGTGTATTACAATTTACTTAAAAGTAGCTTTAAATAATTTTGCCAAAGACTGTCTAACTGTGATATTTTTACACACATGTTTGTTTATTAATTAATTTATTATATTTGTTTGTTTCCTCAATTGTCATATTTCTTTTGTCTGTTACTGTATGGTTCTATCGACATATATTTTTGACATAACTTTGATTATTTTATTGTCACAATCACCATCATTTGACATTTTAAAAATTAAATTCACAAGGTATTTTTAATATTTAGTTAAGTTAAACTTTATAATTTTTTAATCAAAATGTTAAATTATTCACAGATTGTATAACCCTGAAGATGGGCTTAACAGCCCGAAATATATAGGTTAATGTGAATTAAAAATTAGCGTTTTGATTTCGGCATCACTGGAGGCAATACAACAAAAACACCCTCTAAAAATTTTGATTCCGGCAATACAACTGTCTAACTTTAATTAAAGTTGACGATTTATAATAAGAAATATGACATTCTCTGATGCAAGAGTGATGTCCAAGACTAGTTTGTTTCCAACCTTGCGGCATTTATTTTCGCCCCATTTTACTTCATCTGTAGTTTCTATGGTTTCCGTTCCACTGAATCGAAGTTGATATTGCATTTTCTACGTTTTTTATTCCAGTTCTAGCCAAAAAGCCGCTTCTAAAATTAGGCGGCCCGGGCAACCGCCCGGCTTGCCCCCCTTTTGTCGTCATAGGCGTTTAGGAATATTTAATAAATCCAGTTCCTTGGACTGCTTGGACTGAATCTCAATGGATGATAATGGGGATTTCATTTTCTCGATTAAGGAAAGCGGAAACTTTACGTGTGTGATGCTGGCACTTTCAAAAAACGATTTCGGACATATCCCATAATTATGTGCTAATTACATCGAACTTTAAAAAATGTTATGTTCATCCCCTTTCGCCAGAATTAAGGATACTGAATGGGGGTGCTAGCAACGCGTGATGCCAGCACTCCCACCCAAACGAATTGAATTGAAACCTCCATAGTGTGATGCCTGTACCACCAAATAGGATTCTTAATCCTCATGGAGGGGGAGGAATATTTTTTTTTAAACTTGGACGAAACAGCACAAAATGATGCGATAGGTTCCAATTCCATTTAGTATCCTTAATCCTGGGGAAAGGGGAGGGGACAAAAGTGAAAGTTGTACGAAATTAGCACATCATTATGGGATATGTCCCGACATCGATTTTTGAAAGTGATTGTGCTAGCGTCACACTCGTGAACAATTTTTTTGCCAAATTAATCATAGAATCTTCATAATCATTACATATGAAGTTCAATAATAATCGCATTATCTCGAAATCGGTAAATTTTTCGTTATATGAATCTAGCGTGTGCCGACGATATGTTTCCGTTTCGGGTTGCAATTCAAATGAATGAAGTAAATGCGAAAATATTATGGGTAGGAATTTAATTAACAAAATTTGGACAGATTTCGCAGAAATTTCATGATTTTTTAAAAATGTATTTTGGATAATCATATTTATTTTTATTTTTTTTTATCCATTAACATGGGGTACATGTAACACTACAAATTACATAGAAAATCTTCCTGATCGCTATAATTTCATGGTTACTTGGTCCGAAACTCTTTATGTATGTAAAAAGCAGACTGAAAGGCGTTGTCTCCCCGTTTTGATATATGAATGACTCGGTATCAAGCGTTCCATCACCCAATCCGAAAGAGCCTATATACACCTTTCATTTTGGGGTGAATAATTTCTGAAAGCATGTTCATGCTTCTATGACGTCTTCGTCTCGCATTTGTTATCCATTTTGACATTTCATTGTATGCTATATGCGCAATGAAGGTATTTTTCATTAAACAAATTTTTATAGTGTGATTCAACCGTATCACCTCTAACACCTTCATCTTATTTACAAAAGTGTAATTTTTTAACATGAAAATATCATTAGCGCTAACAAATGAGCATAAAAAGCCCCGGGGGAGGGCAAATTATATTATAGCTTCACGGCTTCAAAATCGTTCCGGTCGACTACCATGCTATCTACATGGATCTACCCATAGAATAAAGTAAATGTACATACATTATATAGTACATATATTCATTTTTATGTTGTAAAAATGGGAACTGTATTAAAAAAAAAATACTACAACACAAATAAGATTCAGAAAGCCACTGCCCAATGCTAAACTACTCGTACATGTATAGGTACATATTTCAGAAGGAAAAATAGTTTGAAAAATTACATACAATGCAGCTAAGCTATGTTGTATAATTTGTAACGACAGACAAATAATGAAGAAATGCTATGAAATTTCATTAAACACAATTAGTTTTTATGGTAATCAAGACGAATTCACTGGACGGCAAAGCAATGGGTTATTGCACTCAGTTTCCGCCCGTTGCGTATTTTTTTACATTCGTTCGTCTGATGAAAATACTCTATAAAAGTTTGCTTTATTTTTTGTGCATTAAGAATTACATAAATATATACTTGAATATGTAATGTAAAGTGTTTTTATTTCAATTTTGTGTAAACGGATAATTGATTTTCATTGAAACTAGGTCACTTACTGAAAATAATAGGCTACGTTCATCTTCTTTCATACTTTTAATTAGATAATGCAATTCAATGAAAATCAAGTAGTGGTTTCATTACACATAAACCAACCACTATTAAAACAACGTATCAGTATGGGAGAGAACTGGAACTAAATAAGAGCAACCAGCACCGGTCCTAACGCTCTAAGGGAGGGCAAGCCGGGCGGTCGCCCGGGGCGCCAAATTTTAGGGGCGGCTTTTTGGCTAGCACTCGAAAAAAAATTGCAAGAAGACGAATGCAAACATATGATATTAACTGCGATTTAGTAGAAAGGAAAACATAGAAAGTACAGATGAAATAAAATGTGACGAAACAAAAATGCCGCATGCTAGGAAACAAACTGGCACCGAAGCATTATGCAAACATTGTGGTTGCACCCAATTTTTGTTTTTTTTTTTGCTTCAATATACAGGCTGTGAGGGTTTGGGTTTGCTTATAAAATACTTAAATGCTTAGGAAAGTTTCCTAAATTCCCCACCTATCTATGCTAGCCCAACCCAGCTTTCGAAACGCGAAATGGCACAATAAGCTCAGTTATAATATTCGAATTAATTTCTTCTTAGAAAATGTTTTTTTTTTCATTGCAGAATTTGGACCTCCAATTAAAAAGTGCCATATTTAACGGCGTCCGCCTGAGAACCCCGCAATGAAAGCGATATCAATGGAAGTTCCACTTGATGGACCCAAGGCCAGAGGCAGACCGAAGATCACCTGGATGTGTCAAATGAAAAAGCAACAATAACGCATTGGTCTTGGCGACGACACGATCCATAGATAGAGCTGCCTGTAGAAATATGAGATATTACCGCCAAAACGGGCGATGTGCCTACACCGCAGGTCAACCAACGCGAAACCATGGAGCGTTATAAAGAACGAGGCAAGGAAGAAGAAGAAGGACCTCCAATTAAAAAGTTAGTTCCTCTTCTTCTAAGGATTCTAATTGGACCTACATGATTCCAAAAAAAAATTTGTTTAGTCTGTTCAATTACAAGAGAACAAATGAAATAAGGAATTGCATAAACACTCAGGTCAGGACATAAAAGGGTTAAAAAAAACAGTCCTTTGAAAAAGGTTATGCCCCAAGGCACAGGACCGGATTTACCATCTGTGGCGCCCTTGGGCAGTCGACTAATTGCCGCCCTCCATCACTCCGCATTCACATAGAAGGCTTAACGTATGCGTGGCGTTACGTGTGCATATACGAGTATATGAATTGAACATCATATATGTTCAATCCATCCATTTCTACTATGCAAAAAATGCAGTATTGCCACAATATTTTATGTAAACTAGTTTCCTTCCCTACCTGGTCGCGTATATCGAAAACCTTGTTCAGTCCCCACGTAGGTGACGAAGTCGATCAGCTTTCCAAGTGCTGAAACCGTCTGAAACCCTTATCGATTTCGTCACCTGATAGTGGGCGAACTCGCATAGGATTTCGAGTACATTTTTTGTCTAAAACGGCTTGAAACCCTTGTTCAGCTCGCCCCCACGCGATGTTACTACATCGATCATCCATTCTTAAAATACTCAATCACAATCTTTTTATATTTTTTGCTGCTATACTGCTGGTGCTTGCTTTGTTTAATGTATACCTACGTTGCGTTGGTAATGTATACGCACATCAAATATTTCCTTCTCTTGTAACTGAAAATAAAAACCGTTACTTCCATGACTTTTGTTATTTTTAGCGCTAGTAAAGTGGATATCTCGTTACTTTACGTGGGGACGAGCTGAACATGGGTTTCAAGCTATTTTGCACGAAAAATTTACTCGAAACCCTATGCGAGTTCGTCCACTATCAGGGGAGAAACTTTGCCGCCCGAGCAGTTGCCCAGGTTGCCCATATGGGAAATCCGGCCCTGCAAGGCACCATTTTTGTTGTGACACACCTGTGTGTCTTTCGTCTTCGGTTTGCTCTTTCATTGAACATTTAACTTGATTGCATCAAGTGATCAGAAGAGATCAATTATTATCTCCACATTTTTTCATTATTCGTCGTTAGATGATTGTCGCGACTTGTGATTCGTAACGTAAATAATAGCTGCTTTCAGTAATGTTTTTTGTATAGATATTTTGTATAAGTATTCACAATAAGTTTAAGATAAATTTAAGGTAAACATTGAGTCAAGGACCTCCTCAATTTTTCAAAACTGCATATCCATAACTCCCCCCCCCCCAAAATTGGAGCAGAGCGCTAAATGTTGGTTTGTTGGGATTGGAGGTCATAATGACCCCACCCACCAAAAATCAGTTCATTCGGATAAAAACTAAGGGTATCTCCCATACAAAGTGACCCATCAGGAGTTTGTTCTACGTATTTTATAAACTGTAGAAAAAACTTGTCTTGGGTCACTTTGTATGGGAGGTACTCTTAGTTTTTATCCGAATGAGCTGGTTTTTGGTGGGTGAGGTGACTATAACCTCCAAACGCAACAAACCAAAATTTAGCACTCTGCTCCAATTTCGGGGGGAGTTATGGACATGCCATCTTGACAAATTTAAATGGGGGGATAATGGTGGTCCTTGACCGGAGCGACTCAATGTTTACCTTAAAATTATCTTTAAATTATTGTAAATACTTGTACATTCACATTACGGCTGAACTAGCATTCTTTCAAAAGTTATGTTAGCTTTTAAGAAAGTTCTAAAATGAAAATATTCTAATTTATTTTGTTCGCCGAAATATTTAATTAAAATCTAATGTGTTTTATTTCATTGGAAAGGTAATTTTATGTAGTTTTTTTTTCCTCAGACCATTTTTGTGTATCTCCTGCCGTTTTTGAAATAATCACACAAAAAAAAACGAAAAAACGTTATTAGAAAACGATGTTGAGGCTCCAAATTAAATGTGGAAAGCATCTTTAACGCAGCCCTTTCGCGTAGTTTAAAACCATGGAAAACTGGAGGTAGGCATAAAGTTAGACGAGTAAACGGAGGTAGGCATTGTGTGAGATTCTTAAAGTTAGTTAGCTGCAAAGTTGTGGGCCCTTATACTAGCATGGAGCAGAGTAGAAACTGTTTTGTTGGCCTGTCAGGCCGGGTGCGCCCGACGGAGGATTAAGACTAAATGCCGCTCTTCAACAGGGCAGACATCTTAAGTTGCAATTGTCAAATTGACGAGGATGAATGAAAATTGAAATAATGTGGACAGGCCCATTCATTCAGCATTGATACGACGAATTCAAAATTGGGTTTTGAGTAAGATAAGTATGTATGATGGAGCCATAGTATACCGTATACCCACTGTTTAAGCCGCGATAGCAGTCCTCACTAATATGTTTCCTGACATGCTAATATCGCGATTCGGATAGGTTCCCATATTTAACAAGCTGTGATTTTACTCTGAATAACAATTTTCGAGATGACAAATTTATGACGTCAGTTAAAACCACTGAGGAATCCTTCCGCGACTAATTGAACTATATCTGTTGCGCAGTGTTACCGGTAACTACTCCAAAAGGTTATTAATGCAAACATTTTCCATAACGGAGTTTTCTTAAATATGCGTTTTAGCATTAGTTTTAGAATTCCTCATATCTACAAAGTCTAAATGTTGAATTGTGGTTTCTAACTACATGACTACTCGGATTTCAGTACTTACATAGTGCGTGTAGAGATTCCCTTATCTGTGACCATGCCTATACAGCAGCTGGTCCCAAAGCTAAAATCATTTCGGTGCTACTCGCTGTTACAGGCGACTCGATCACTCGATTCAAAAAAAAAATTGTTTCTACAACAAAAACTATATAACTAGGTACATACTATCTCTACTACCAATTTGCCCTATACAGGGTGTCCGGAAACTACCGCATAACCGGACCGGAAAATGATTTCCGACGTAATTTCCAGCAAAAGTTATATTGAATATACCCCCAATTCTTAACCATTTAGCTGCTACAGGCGCTTGAAGATTTTTGAAAAAATCATTTTCATACACGACTTAAACCTCAATATTATACTAAATATAATAGCGAAAAAAGATGGCTTTCACAGCCATCAAATTTACCTATGAAACAAAACTAACGGCACTAAAATCAGATAAATGTTTTGGTTTTTAAAGAAATCACGTGAGGAATCATTTTCCGGTGCATTATGCGGTAGTTTCCGGACACCATGTATATTATTACCTAAGGGCGGCAGATTTACGTCTTTCCCGGGGCGGCGTATGTGCTAGAGCGGGCACTGGGTCCTAGATTCAATGGCGCCTTGTGCAAGTGTGTTGAAAGTCGCTCTTTTATTTGTCTTTCTAACTATAATTTCGGGCGTGGCAAAAATTTGGATAGCCTTCAGTTTTTTTAGGGCTAGTTGTTGTAAAGGCGTAATGTTATTTTATATATTTTGTAACCAAACTTCACCGAAATGTCTATTGAATTTCGGTAAAGTTTGGTTAAAACTGCATGAAGTTTTTATAAGAAGAATCTACCTTTCAGGTGGAGTTTATATGCGAGTCCATGACGAGCGGCGTACGCAGAAATAAATTTCGGGAGGGGTTTTTGAGAGTGGTTGAACTGTCAGCATGGTGTTATATCCTGATACATACAAACCTACAAATTGTATAATTGCGGTCGATTAGATTACTTCAGCGATAAGAACAAAACACCTTCACTTTACACCTTCCATAAAAACTAAGTCAGTTGCTGATGTCTCTATTTTTTAATTACACGATCTGGTGAGCTCTAGCTGCATGACTAAAACGGTAAAAGTCCCACGCAACTGCCCCAAACAACCAGTTGCAGGTAATTTTGCATATGAAACAACCTATATTTCAATCTACGCGAACAATGCTTCTCTCAACCCACTAGGTAAGTAGGAAGTTTTTCAGCTACTATTGCAGTCCTAAAACCGTTATTTCAGTACTGATACTATTATTTTAAATAATCATCATTGTAGCATCAATTCATTTCGGAGGGGGTTTCAAAATTTCGATTTAAAAATATAAAAATTGTTGCGTCGAAAATGAAGCATCACTTTAAAAAGGCTCAAATATCTTCCTCTATGTTTTAGGTTATTAGAGTCCTCTAACTTTCCAACCGAAAACAAAATCCTTCGCTAGACACTATAATTATCATTTTTTACAACCAATACTACCGATACTACTCGCCAAACAGCACAATACATTTCTTCTTCTCTCTTCGATTTCAGTTATACACTTGTTTCTATATAAATGAACTTATATCTAGGAACATGTCTGTTGTATACATATCTACACAAAAGTTTCATCCTTTAATTTGTCTCTGGAGTCTTGCAATAAACTCATTTTCACGTTATTGTTCCTACGGTGGCCAACTTCATTCGTTTCATCCTTATCGATACTGAACACTCGTTGGGAAACTTTTGTTCCACTGATTTACCTTATTGGTTTTATCAGCCGATAATTCCTTTTTATTGACTTATGAAATTACAAAGATTAACGGCCTTTGTTGCAATATAATTGGAATTAAATAAGAAAATACCCGAGAAAATCTATACGTGTCGTGAGATGATAGTAAATTTATTAGCGCCAAGAGTAAAATTACAAAAGATAGTAACAACACACTAGTTAGGATTGCTTCGAATTGTATGAAATATATGCGCAGGCAAATGCAATTTTTTTTGGTGTTTCCATCATAAATGCGATCACGCTGATAGGGAAACTTGTTACTTTTAAACTTATCCTAATTCTCAGTGACTATACAAAGTATTGAAAAGAAGCTATAACATTGACAAAATTCCAGCTAAAGTAACGATTCTCATTCATATTCACCATTGTTCTAAATTCAACACATGTCACTGTATCATATTTCATACTTGAACAGTTTTCATGAATAATTTCTTCAATATGTACCATTATATTGGAAGAATTTATTCATATCCTGAAACTGTTGTAGGCTTATTATCATCACCTTGGCGGCTATCGACGTTCATCACTATATGGGACGAAAAGCAAGCCGTCTCGCGTCGCGTTGTTGTATACTTACCGCGATTCGAAGGTGCACACTGAAAAATATACGCACCAACTCTTCCAATTTTGAACAACTGGTCAATGTGTGATGGCGATCGCAATCATGATCAAAATCCCAAATTGAATTTCTTATGGTTTCACGAGATGTTTTCAATACTCCTTGCGCGGAACTACTATAAAAAGTATCAGAGTCGATATTTATGATCAGGCAGCGATTTCATGTTATTTATGTCCTCAAAAATACAAAAATGTAAAAGGTTCCTTGGAAGAATTCTCCGTTGCCAAAAATACTGTATGCTTTCGATCAATATATGAATGTATGTGCATATGTAGGTACACATTCCACGCTATTACTTTTATGTTGCGTGTTTTGTATAGCATAAAGAAACAAAAGACGCATGTGAGAAATTTAGGTAACTTTTTAAAGCGCGAAAAATGTCACTTCGGTTTCGATTGTCTTCAGCACATCGCAGTGGTTTCTTGTTCAAAAATATTTTTGATATTTCTTATGGCTGCCAAAAATGGAGAAAAAAACATATTGAAAAATGCCAATAAAGTCAAATAAAAGTTGAACAAAGAATAGAATCAGGATCTACTTGCCATCACACCTGGTGAATTGAACGTTATAAAACAACGCATTACAGAGCCTAAATTGGTTAGGTAGCAATTCCTAGCTTTAAGATGGTAGTTTAAACTCCCACAGCGAATAAATATGATATCCTGCTGAACATCTCCTGTATTATAACGCGACTAAATCATTCAGTGATTAATTACGATCCATTTTGGTGTGAATTCCGTTGCACCTTCACATGAAAAATGAAATAATCCAACGACATCTTGATTATGTATAATATGCAATCGAGCATTGTAAGGAATTAGGCATGTTCATGGTTACCATTATCACCTGTTTTGGTCATTTATCATATGTTAACACAATTTCTGGAATTATACTTCCTTCGCGACATGGCATTCAAGTCGGCTTTTGGTGTTTGTTTACACTTCACGCCTTCGAAATGCATTATTTATAGCTACTTTCAATGATAAATACGATCAAATGGCATGTGTATGCATCGCGAAGGTCTGCGGACGTCTATACACAGACTTCGCCTGGGGTCCACGATCTGACCATAGTCCAGCCAGAACAATTGTACTGTGTATATGAATCGAGCCTGTACGACGATGAGTGTATCTTGCATGTCTGTTGCCACTTGGTCTACTACAAGTACAGCTGATCCTCCCCCGTTAACACTATGAATTGAATCGAACAACTGGCGCGTGTATCTTTTGAAGGTGCGCAGATGTGTTTATTGGAGGACGATTCATACATGTGAGAAGTCAAATTAACAATTCGAACGTTTTTCTTAATAAAAGAATAACTAGGATTTAATATAATCGAACATTAAATATATAAGATTAATAAGTATACAAATTGTGTTTACAATTTTAACTCATTGCCGGACACAACGCCAAAATTTGACACGATTTGTATGGTCAAATGCTCAAAATTGGACGTCTATAGACGTTGTGTCCGGGAAAGTGTTAATAGACTCAGTGGTAATTTAAATTCACGAAGACCATCTCATTTTCAACCATTCTTTACCACCTTTAAATACAAACAAATGCATATCCAAAAAGTTACACTTGCAGCGAAGATTATGGTGAAAAATTATTGCTATATGTTCGGTTATTTTGTAACAAACACTTCTTGCAGTGCGAAGCCCAAATACCTGATCAATTACACATGCACAAACGTCAAAACGACTGTTTTACATTCAACTGGTGAATATACATGGAAAATAAAACACGAGAGAAGATGCATTTCAGTAACGCGAATTTTTATAAATTTGGGTAGCAATGAAGGGTCTAATAAATGAAATGTCTGATTCTGATATGATAAAACTGATAAGGAATTACGCAATTTCCCTTTAAACATGTGTATATTACAGATGGTTGATGGCTGAATTAATTGAACAATTCGAACAATGAATATTACATACGTACACACATCTCAAGAATTGTCGCTGGCATTCATTCTTTAGCTAAAGGTAACAGTTGCTGCAATAGGAGAAATGGACAAAGTAACATAAAAAAAAACTCGAACTGAATTTGCAGTAATGCAAAGAACCTAGACACAGAACTTTGTGGTGGATTCCGCAAAATGAAAGTGATGTAAGTGATTAAAATTAAAGAAAACCTTAATCGGAGCGACTCAATTATCAAAAAAAAAAAAGTTTAGAGCTCCAGTACAATTGGTTCAAAATAGGCCCAAATCTAAACATCCAACAAAAAAAGAAATTTTTGATGCTAAATTGTTGAATACACTGCCTAATATACGCAGTAAAAAGTTACACTAATTTACGCCATGGGTTAAGGAGGGAGGGGGTGGCAAAGGGGTGAAAATTCAGTTTCTTGCAAATATCTGGAAAACTATGAGTCTGACCTTAAAATGTGCTGAGGACAAAACAAACCACATAAAATTACCTTTGTAATGATATGTAACACTCTAGACATTTTCTCAGAAAATTATACCCAATGAATAAGAAAATCTAAAAAAGAAATGCAAATAACCGCAAAATACACTGGATATGCGACTTTTTTTCGGGACCAAAATCTTTTCTATGGTAACTTAATCGAAGCTACAAGATGACATTTCTCATACGAATTTTATATGGAAAATTAATAAATAAACAAAATCTTGCACATGCGCAGCTTAGTGCTGTAACTTTGTAGTAGGGGCGTTGGAAAAATGGGGGCAATGAGTACGAAATTTCAAAATTAATAGATGCTTGAAATTAATTAATCAGCAACGTTCCTGTTGCATAACTTTATACCAACAGCATCACAATTTACACTATTGCAAAAAGTACATTTAAATGGGATTGCAAAGCGTTGCGTGGTATAAATTCGTTTAAATACAAAATTTTAAATACTGTGTATTCCAGTGCATTGCGGTTGAATACTCCAACCAATGAAAAAGCCAAAAAGTATTAAACCATACTAGCCCCAAACACTAAATTTCCTACGCCACTGCTAGCTATAAAAGAAAATCAAATTGTCCCCTTTATTTTCAGATATCTCGTTTCCTTCTTTTTCTTCTTCATTGATTATACCCTAGACCCAAAAGTATTATAGTGATTTACATTTCGCACTGTAACTCTTGATAGAATAGACCTTCGGTCATAAGATCTTGTCCATATATTGCTAACAAAATTTATTTAATTTCTACCAAAAATTGGAATGCTCCGACTATTGACGCCCCCTCACTCCTCCTAACATTTTTCAAAAAGGCATACCTGTAGCGTCTTTTTAAATTGAGCCAGGCAGATCAAACTTGGTGGGGTGCCTAGTCTAAGGTCCATTATGCTCCCACCAAAAATTATTACCATTCGATTAAAACTAAGGGTACCCCCCATAAAAAGTTAACGAAATTTCTACCAAATTTCACATTTTTACACTTCTAAATTCAATCTAAAATAGAAAAAAAAAGTTTATCTCTTAGAACGTCCTTATAACAGTTAACTGTAGCCTTCTGAATGTATATCCAAAAGTTTGTACCAGAGCGTGCCTCACAAGTACAAAAAATCGGGACATTTCAAGGTCAGACTCATAGTTTTCCAGATATTTGCAAAAAACTGAATTTTCACCATTTTGCCACCACCTCCCCCCTTAACCCATTGCACAAATTAGTGTAACTTTTTACTGCGTATATTGAGCAGTGTATTCAACAATTTGGCATCAAAAATATCTTTTTTTTTTTATGTTTGGGTTTTGAGCTATCTCAAATACGAATACGAAAATAAGGATTGCGGCCTTTCAAACCGCAAAATTGCAAAAAAAATTCAGATCATCATGTGTCGTCAACAATTTCCTCCCGCTTCGTGAAAATTATGGAAAACAACGAAAATCAGGGCTGCAGCCAGCAGTAACTGCGAGAGAAAAAAGACTTATCGTGCGAAAAGCCCCTGAGGAAAAAAATCCAATCAGAAATCTGGAGCGAAATGAATTTGTCCAGCAGATTCTACACTCCAACAAGGACCTCGTTCAAATTCATCATAAGAGTAGGTAGTAACATCGTCAGTTCACGTGAAATCCATGCAAATACTGTCAAAATTTTGATGATCGTGAAATCGAATTCGCTTGGTGGTACTCACTTCACTTGAAAGTCTCCACAACGGTTTTTGACATTACGCCAACGAAAATAATGCAGTTGCACTTTATTTCACAGTGAAAAGGTGTAATTGACAATCAATCAGACCAGGAGTGCACGATTTATCTTCAATTAAGTGAATAAAAGGCATTTTTCCACGGCACATTTTTCACGGGAGACATAAATGGAAGTTTTTCGCTCGGTGAACTCAGTACATATACCTTAAGACAGAAAAAACACCTTTGACCCAAAAGAATAAGGCGAAGCCTCTTCAATGGGGCCAACAACATACGGATTTCGACGAAAAAGGTGGGAAACCGTTATTTTCAGTGACGAAGAAAAGTTTAATCTGAATGGCCCCGATTGTGTTCAACATTATTGGCACCATTTAGGACGAGAAAAAGAAGTTGCCATGAGCCGAAACTTTGGTGGTGGCTCTGTGATGATTTGGGGTGCATTTTCATTAGCAGGAAAATTACCTTTGGCCTGAGTTAAACCGAAAATGACCGCGAGTGATTATGTGGAGATATTAGAGACATCGCTCATTGACCATGCCGAGTCAATTATTGGAGCGGAATTTATTTTCCAACAGTATACATCGGGCGCAAACGTCAACAGAATGGTTCCAAGGGAAACACATTACAGTTTTAGATTGGCCAGCCCGTAGCCCCGACTTCATCCCCATTGAACATTTATGGGGAATACCTGTTAGGAAGATTTACGCCCATGGAAAACAATATCAGACCGTATCGGAGCTCAAAGGAGCGATCCGCCAAGCTTGTGAAGAAATTGACCAAAATATCCAGGAAAACCCAGTAAATTCAGTCCCAGGACGAGTGTTCCAGGTAATTAGAAACAATGCAGGACCGACAGGATATTAATTTATTTCAAATCGTTCATTTTTTTTAATTATAAGCTAAAACAATTAAACTAGGAATATTTCGAAATTAATTAATAATTATTTCGCACTAAAATTTAAGAAGTTTTCTTTCTCTTTAACTGGATGTACATTTTTTTTCTTATAACCTATGAGAAGTATTGTTTCCCTAATAAATAATTTGTAGTCGATCGATTTAAAATTTAATTTGCTTTTATTGATTTTCGAAGCTTTTTATGGGTGAACTTATATTTATTTCGGTGGCTCTATTCAGTGGCGTAGATAGCTTTTCTGAGAGGGATCATTTGGCAAGATTGTTTGTACTTATACGGTTATCAAATTTTGAATTTTAGAATAACAATGTCTGCATTTATTACACTTCAAATTAACAGTGTCTTTTTCAGCAAACTTTTTTATTTGCAAAATAGAGAGCAATTTTGGCATAAAAAAAGCGTCCTGAAAATATTGAATTACCCGGAAAAATTTTGACACTGCTTCGTTAATTTGGCTTTTTTACTACGGTTACCTAAGTGAATCCACAGTATTCCAATTTCCGTGCAAATTTTTGCTATTGTGATTGGAGTATCAGAGCTTTATATTGGGATAGATCAGTAGCTCTCAAACTTTTTGGAGTCACGGGACATCTCAAAACAGGTATTAAAATAAATTATATAATTAAATCTCCAGAAAAGAAAATTTTGAAGAGCAGAGCTCATTGGGAATACCCAGTATATGTGGATAAAATACAGCTTCTGTGTTTTTAAATCGAAATTCTCCGATAACAAACACCGTTGCAGCTATCTTCTATAAATTTCGAGGCCCTAGCTATCAGCCAATTGTTTAAACATTTGTTAAAAAAACATCGTACAAAAGTTTCGATTACCACAAATTTAATCGTCTAATTTATTTGTGCCTTAATTTGAATCCCAAAAACCTCAATAAAACACTCGGACATACTTTTCTTCTGGTACTACTTCCTTTTCCATTCCATAAAGTAGAAAGTTGTAGAAGAAAATCGGTCGAGTCTCTGATGCTGGTCAAATATTTTACAGTGTTAATTTCTCGTGCAGTGTAGCAGACTAAGCTTCGGATTTTTAAAACTTACAAACATTTTTTTGTATGGATTGTTTGCTTTTTGTTGTCAAAAGCTCTTTCTAAATTTTTCCTATTTTTGTATATCTTCGCGAAACCTTCATGGAACCCTAGGGTACCGCAGAACTCCATTTGTTTGTTAATTTGTATTCGATTTACTGCCTGATGCATAAGACTATATTTCCTTCAATTTTGGAAATTTCTAAAATAAATATTTTAAAAAATTTACCTAAAATCCTGGTTATAGCTTTGAGAGTTCTTCGTATTAAATTCAATAAAATTGCGAACAACTAGAGAAAGTCTAGACTTGCTTTGCCCTGCTATATACGATAAAACCTTTTGTCAAATTTTAACTTAAAAAAAGAAGAAAGAATATTGATAAACTCAAACAGTAAAGAATGCTCAGAAATTGGAAGTAGTTTTGAAGCGTTTTCTCTTCATTCGCATTAGCTTTCCATTCTCCTGAATAAATCTTTATAATCTTATCTACTGTATATTTCCCCATTGAAAATTGCGCTTCTGTGGAAGAGCACTCCGTGTTCCAAATTATTTTCAAAATTTTGAACAGAACATTAAGATTTTCCAGCACCAAATTTTCAATCAGTGCTTACATATAATTTTTCTAGCAGCACTTGTGGATTACTTCAGTAATGCTTGCCTGTTCGAAAGTCCAGATCCAATGTGAAATAAAATGAACGTAAGGCCCTGTGCTGTAGGGTTTCTATTCTATCTATACGCTTCAATTTCACAAATGAAACAATTGCAATATGAGTAAGTGCTGAATTTTCTATTGCATTTCTAAAAATGGTTTCACGTTTTTATGAACGCTACCAATACGTTGAATAATTCCAGCTAAAAGTTGACTTTTGCTTTGTTTTACGTATCTAAAGTAATAATAGAAAATGTGTGACCGATGGGGGGGATTGATCCCTTTGCCCCCCCCCCCACCCCCTTATCTACGCCACTGGCTCTATTTAAACTTGCCAAACATGATATGCCAAAGAATATTTTATCATCAGCGCGCGGTCTAGGGAGGGGCAACCCACATTTTTGGGATGACATTTTGGCTAGCACTTCATAGAAAGAAAACTACAAGAAAGCTGAAACTCGGTAAAAAAATAATGGTAACATACTCGATGGCGGAGCTTTAGTATTGCTGCAGACAAAGAACAACTCTTTAAATTCTAACGAAGAAAACTGACATCAACCTAAACGTAAAAACAGTGTTTGTTAATGAAAGTCCACTAAAACCGTTATCCCTGCAACATTGCTAAGTGTTCCGTTCTCTTTCAAAAATTGTGTTTAATGCCAATCAAATTGAGCGCCAAAAGTTGACGGTTAAAAAAAATGAAAAATAGTTTTTAAAATTTAAATAAAATTTCTATATTAGGCTTTTTGTTTCTAACGCAAAAAAAGCACCCAGAGTAAGGCCCCCTCTAAGGGGGAGGGGCAAGCCGGGCGGTCGCCCAGGGCGGCTTTTTGGCTAGCACTCGAATAAAAGAATGATTGAAAAAAGCGGAAAGAAAGAAATATCAATATCAACATTCATTTAGTGGAATTGTGGAATGGTGTACGGTTTCCTTTCTACAGATGAATTAAAATAACAAATAAGGTTGAAAACTTGTTTATTAATGTTAAACTTATGTTTTAATTCCTTGTGAGGCTATGAAGAACCCCCAATTGGTACGAGGTGCCTTATCTGGGATTATAAAATGCTAAGTAAGAACCGCGTAAATTTTACGTCTGTGTTTTACGACCTGCTTTCGAAAAGCAAAATGGGACTATTCGCTAAGTTATGTGCAAATTAAGTTATTCTTTAAAGAAAAAGATACTAATTTCGTCCTCCAATTGACCATTTAGTTTCTCTTCTTTTAGGTCTTTTAAGATCCTTGCATGAACACTAATTTTTGGCAAAGGGAAAGATTACCTAATTTTCAAATAGAGGACCAAATTATAGCGCGCAATTTTATTGTTTCATTCATATGCGATTTGATTTCGGGTAGATGAGATCTAAAGTCTTTATTTAGTGTGTTGAGTAACAGGAGAGCAATTTTTCGGAGTCAGTTAGATAGGTACACAATGGTGGATATTTTTCAATAAGCCAACTTCAAAAGAAAATAATTCAAGAATTTTATAAAAAAGTTATATAACAAATTTTAATAATTTTTTTAATTTGTTTTTAATTGGCTTCAAATCAAAATATACTAATTATTACAAAAAAATCGGATAATCGCTCTTTAAATCCGTTACAGGAACCCACAAAATTTCCTTGACTGACCTACAAATATCGACAATTATTTGGAAAATATTTTTTTCCAGATAAATTCATTAAATTAAATTATTTTATTAAATTATTAAAGCGTAATTTTTTTAGTAGTAATTAATATAGTAAAGTACAAATTAAAAATATGTATATTTTTTATTTATTTTATTTTTTTTATTAAAAATAAATCATTGCGAAATTCTTTTTTTAATTCTGTTTTAATGCGAAATATTAGCCATATATTTGGTCAAAAATAAAATATAACACTACACTACAAATTTCAATGTCAAAATTTTCCGATTTTTTTCAAAAATCTAAATGTTACAGCAACCATTGAAAGCCGGTAGAATATTTACGCAGAGTGGAAAGGATTCATGATAGGTAATTATATCAAGATTTAGCATTTATTATTATTTATTTATTTGCTATAGTTGCAATCCCTTAATCGGTATTCAAATCTTTTTTTGGTACGTGTTCGGTTCCCATCCCTTACGTAGTGTTCCAGAATTACGTTGACTCTATAATAAGAGGAGAAGGAAACTGGTGACACAATATCTACTATCTAACATGTTTATCGAAATTACAGCGCTGTGATTTAGTTAGATACATTGTGCGTTCTGTGGATACCTGCATGTATTTGCAGACCCATTTTTGAATTCGGAAGCACGACGAAATAAACAAGATATGAGACCCCATATTACAAATTTGCCGCAATAAATAAAAACACAGATCAAATCGGGGAAAAATAAAATAAATACGTAATGTGGAATGTTTCATATGTAATATATGTGTACCCACAAGTTGACAACAAACTTACACCGGCACCTAAATGTCGCCAAGATCTTATCAGACAGCCAGTCGCCTTCGTTAAGCCTTCGTTAGTCAACGTAAAGAAATCAACAGCAACAACAACAACACCAACAACAAAAGAAAATAATCGTATTCAGGTTTTGTATCGTATATATCTGCGAACTGTATATTTTTGGTCCGTCTGGACTGAAAACGCGTTCGGTCGGAGCCGTCCTTCAAAAAAACCATAAGTCAAATCAAATCGACAAAACCAAAATTATTATCCATGTACGAGTATTATACCAGTCAATGAGTGGATTTTGCGTGATCCACGTCTTCTTCCTTCCTTTTTTGCATATGCGGTTATGCAAATGTTCCTAATGAGTGGCCAGCCTTTGTTTCGCCAACAAAACTGGCCTGCCTTTATCATTCGTCTTGCAATCAGTAAACTTTTACGAGGAACCTTCACAGTAAGGTTTTCAACGTAAGCCAAAATTTTTGTTTTGCATACGTTATGTATGTATAAATGTAGACGGGTAGACACGGAAGGACCCCAATCATCTTCTAAAAATCTGTCAGCAAGTGATTTAGAATTTACAATTTCTATTTAAATTGGACTCAAAGAAAGGACACTCGCATGCGAATAGTGTTGCCAAAGGCGAAGGCAATTTAGAACATTAATGATATTGTTATGGCACTATTGGGCACTATCATTCCCATAAATGTATAAATGTAAAATTCGTTTGTGCTTTTGTATTTGAAACTCAATATTGTTTCATTTGTTTTCAACTATCCCTACAAATTTTCCCCGTTTAAATTTATCCAGAACAACCCTTGTCCAATTTGCGTGGACAGTCAGATTATCACATGCCCTGTTCTGGAAAATAGTTACACATCTGGCAACTCTTCATATGAAACCAATTGATCGCGAGCCCATAGTCGAACTGAAACCAAAAACGGGTGGCTGCACCAATAAAAGTGTTTTGTCATTTGCTTACTTCTTTTCTTTAGCTAAAATTGAAGACATCGTTAAAAATGTGCGTTAACCAAGCGTGGGGTAGGTACACATAACAAAGCAAAACAAAAACGAAAAGTTGAAATCGAAGCCGAAGGACCTTCATTAAAATTGAGTTTTCAACCAATAAATAAATTTTGCAAAGTCCGTGCCCTTGCCATACAGAACTCACGATAATCTGCTCCTGATATAATTTTCAACTGCGCGATATTTCGTTTGAAGATTTCTTTTTTCTTTATGGAGTTTTCGTATGGACACGATATAAGACGTTGTCGTTCTATGGGTCCAAATTCAGTCTAACAAACAGATATTTCTCATGCACTAAATGCAACATGTAGCCCGAATCGAAAATGGAATGGATGCGAACGAAAAGATATCAATTTGTGGTCCTGGTCAAAATTCTGTGAATGTTCAATCAATTTGCGAATGTTGGAGATGGCGATTGTTTGAATTATGACCAACGATATTTCTTTTGTGTGTGTGTTTTTTTTATTTGTTTTTGTTGCTACCGTTGACGTGTGAGGTCGTGAGAATTTGTGCTACTACTCGAATTTGGTTAGCTTGGTGTCTTCAGCCATTGAATCGTCTGCATGTCTACTAATCACATTTAAACGAGAAAACTATGATTGAAAAAATACTGTGGAAACACATAAGTACATTACATACTGAGAACACGAAATTGAGGTAAAATCAATAAATTTTAGAATTTGTTACTTTCAAGTCGCATATTCCCAATAGCAACTATGAAATCCAAATTTGTTCTAACTATACACTCCTTTTAATTTTGAGTTTATTTCATTTTCATTATCCACAACCTATGCATTGCTCATTGCCAACAGATAATAAAAAGTGGTTCGAATTCTAGATAATATTCACATGCTTTATATTTTACGAAATTTTATTATGTTTTGCATATATTTGCGATTTTATAAACTTGTTTTTCGACATTTCGTAGGGGTTTTCATATTAGTGTACAAGGATGGCTTCATGTAGGTGTACCAGTAAATCAACAAGGTATGAAACTGCGATTCCCAATAGCCACTATGAGATACAACCCATAAATGCCTTATACTTGTGTTCGAAAATAAATTGGAGTTATCATATTCACCGGCAGCTAAATGAATGCTGTGCGCGCACAGATTTACACCACATCATCCTCCGAACATTCAGAAGAGGATATTTGAAGTAGTGGTTACCCTATCCACACGTATAGATATAGTTCTTCTCTTCCTATATTGATTCGAGGCGACAGTGGTTTTCAGGAAATTTATGCCACAAATTTGGTTCTTATAAAAAAATCTTAAATGGCAAGCAGATCCGCGGACTTGAGCATTTAGTGGTCCGTCTTCTCCAATACATTTTTATATAGTGTCATATAGCTTAAAAGATGACGTTCTAGGATCATGTTTCAGTCTAAAACCGCAAAGCTAGCATCTTGGCATATTTGGTGACTAAGTTTCCCAACTAATTTACATAATTAAAGATGTAACGTTTTGAAATTTCAACTTATCCAGTAAATTGTCACCTTTACTGTTTTGTCTTTAATATTTTTTTTTGTACCGTGTTGGTGCCTTCCGTCTGCGCGATGGCTTCGTTTAGTATAAATTCTCCTTGAGTGAGTGCGATAACAGAATGCCGACTGTTTAGCTATAAAAATTCACATATAAGGCGAGCGGCAAGGTATCACAAAATTCATAAATCAAGCCACTAATTAATGGCATTTTTAGCAAAGACCACAGTCAATGACGTTGTATAGCAGGAGATCCATAGTATTTTCGCGTATAACGAATACAACATTGATGAAAAACAGTACAAAGAGAATAAATCGTCATTGCCAAGCTGATAATTTAATATAATGCTTGTAAAGGAAAGTATACAACATGTATATACCCGTGCTAATGGATTATATGTCTGCATATGTTTTTATTGATTCCAATAATACATCATATGGTGCTATTGGCGGCATCTTTTCAATCAAGCTTAAATGACAGTTTTTACAAATAGATAGAAAATAGGAAAATTGACTGGAAATGAAAGATGTGGCTGATAGATTCGGTTGATGTTGTAGATTGTAAAGTAAAGAAGTTTACATACTGCACCTTGTTTTCTATATTTTTTTTCAAATGAGAAGGATTTTTATCATGCGGTTTTCATTGCCTCGGCCAAAACAAAAAACGAATTTGCGCGCACACTTGTCAGAAATGGTAACTGGCAGTATAGGCCAGTCAATAAACCGAAATATAAGGCGTTAGGTCGCAAAAAATTGCTCGGCTCTGGTTTTTTTGGGATATTGTTAGGATAGATACCAGAAGTGTACCACCAAGTTTGCAACTTCGAAAAACATGTGACCCGTGACCCTCAAAAAACCTCAACATTTTCGGACTTTTTTCATATTTTTGTTTGTAATTTCTAAAAGGTGCTTCCTACAAGTAAGTGGTCCACTGCACTGTTAAAGCTAAGAAAATCTTCTTTAATTTGAGTGTAACTCAAAACTTTGCTTTTAAGGCGCAAAGGATCCCAAGATACAGCACTTTAAACATTG
The DNA here is from genome assembly GCA_949715475.1 of Microchrysa polita. Lineage (NCBI taxonomy): Eukaryota > Metazoa > Arthropoda > Insecta > Diptera > Stratiomyidae > Microchrysa > Microchrysa polita. Next base: position 7,050,091 of record OX454415.1, on the reverse strand, counting down.
TTTTTTTTTTGTAAAAAAGATCGAAATTGTAATTTCAGTCATGTTCCGAGCTGAATATCGGCTTAAATGCGCATTCTACGGAGAAAGTCATGTGACATGAAGTTATAAACCAGTTACTTAGCTTTATATATGTCGGAACGAATGGAATCAGACCATGGGACCAATAATTACCAAACTTCACCCAATTATGTTCCTGGTTAAGCCTCAAAAAATATCTAGGAACGGATGAAATCGGAACACTACGTTATAGGGCTGTCATACAAACTAACCTCTGGAAATTAGGTTCTTCTACGAAAAACTTTTTTCTTTATCAACCAATCTTAACAACACCTCACCCAAATGTGTTCCTAGTAAAGCCTCAAAACATGTCTAGAAACCGATGAAATCGGAACGCTAGGTCATAGGGCTGTCATATAAACCAACCCCTGATAATTAGGTTCTTCTAAGATAAACTTTTTTTCTTTATGAACCAATCTTAACCAAACCTCACTCAAATGTGTTCCTAGTAAAGCCTCAAAACATATCTAGGAATGGATGGGATCGGAAGATTACGCCTAAAATACAATTTTGGACTTTTTTACAAAAAAAAAAAAAAAACATTTTTTAAAGTGCTGTATCTTGGGATCCTTTGCACCTACGAAGCTGGAGTTACACTCAAATTAAAGAATATTTTCTTAGCTTTAAAAGTGCAGTGGACGACTTACTTGTAGGCAGGGGCGGCCCGTCTCAGTGGGCCAGGTGGGCCCGGCCCACCCAATCATTCCAGTTGGAATATAAGAAATTTTATTATTTCATTTTTTTAAATAACTAGTTTCCATCGTAAACAATAATTTTGTATATTGAAGGTTTTATGCACACATTGTTTCAAACAATTATCCAATATAAAAATATACATCTACATGTACCTATATAAAGTCTTTTTAGTTCCAAAATTGCTTGAACACTTTCCACGGATAATCAATTGGCCAATCACTTTAATTCTATTCTACAACCTAATCTCATTGGATTGCATCCCAGCTACATACATATTTGCAAACCGATTTCCAATCCAAATATCTTGTCACAATGTTAATACTGCTTTCAAACTTTTGGGCACTAGCTGATAGTGCATAACCGCTTGCATCGAATTTGTCGGATGCAAGTGATAATTTGTACAGAAAAATTTCGTGCGATATCAGCACAAGATGCTTCGCGTTCGTATGGTTAAGGGGCCGGCCCGTGAGAGTAATCAGTTAAAACATGCGATAAAATGAGTATTGGGATGCAAGTGTTGAAAGTGTTATGCGGCACAATTTGTGGCTTGTAAGAATGCAATTTTTTTTAAGCTAGTGCGTGGAAATGATAGTAGAATGTGATGTACCAACCAAAACAGACATTCATGCATACGTGTATATCATTAGGGACAAATCGATTTAGGAATGAAAATGTAAGATAATGATATTTGGAGTTTCCTAATATTCATATGATGAATAGCCAAGAAAATATCGTAAAATTCATGGGAGGATAAATAAAAAAATGTGATTTTTATTCAATTATATAGTCCATTATTTAACACATATTTTCCGAATTGTGTGTAATATATACAAGAATGAAAGAGGAAGAGTCCGAGGAAATTTTCAAATGTCGCTGAAAATGATATAGTAGAGCGTCGATTATCGGAACTAATGTAGATAAGGGGTGGTTCGGATAATCGAAAGTTCGGTTAATCGAGTTTCCATAGAAAAAATGGAGTATTGCCTAAATGTTAATATAAGCGACAACCAGGATAAATGACTAGGACTGAACAAAAACAAAAAAATCGAAGCAACTGAGTGCTGCTGATGAAAGGTTGTTTCCTTCAGACACTTGATTTTTTCACTTGATTTTATACATTTCAAATGAAAAAAGTTGAGTCCCCGGTTCGGTTAATCGACGTTCGGATAACCGACGCTCTACAATTTTGATTTCATTATAATTTATCTTGGTGCCGGTAATAACAATTAAATATGCAGATGGATTGCTAAAGGCTTTTAATTAACGTTAGAAAGATGTGGAACCATATAAAATACATATAGCAAGATTATGTTCCTCTTTGACGAAATAATTTCTTTTTAATTTCAAGTGAATCGCGGTTTTGGATATTTTGACTGTTTTTTATGTGTGTCAAATATCGGTACAATTGATTTCGTTCAACTTGCTTGTTATAATTACGTTACTTTTTACTATTGTTAGTCTCGATGTCGATCAAAATGCATTAATGTGTTATTTACAAAATAAATAATATCTCAACCAAGTCTAAATTGATCTTTTAGATTGAACCTTGTTAAAAAAAAGAAACAAATTTTTAAATAATATATACATTTTAGTGTAATTAGCTTTATGAGCGAACTAAAAATAAACTAAAATATATTCTTCTTCTTCTTCCTTGCCTTGTTCTTTATACCGCTCCACAAATAAATTCATTTTTATCTAGAGATAAAGATTGAAAATAGTAAAAAGAAACGTATTTATAACCAGCAAATTGAACGAAATTGGTTGTAATAATATTGGACATCCATAAGAAAAACGTAAAACCATCGAAAACCGCGATTCATTTGAATTTAAAACAATTTTTTATTTCATTTAAAACAAAAATAACTAATGCCTATTATCCGGAATCGTACAAAATGGATATTTGTGCATAAAACTGGGATTAATACAAAGTTGGTGGCCCACCCTGTACCGTACGCCACGAGCCGCCACTGCTTGTAGGAAACACTTTTTAGAAATTACAAACAAAAATATAAAAAAAGTCCGAAAATTTTGAGGTTTTTTGAGGGTTAAGGGGTTAGCACAGGTTTTTCGAAGTTGCAAACTTGGTGGTACACTTCTGGTATCTATCCCAACAATATCCCAAAACAACAGAGCCGAGCAATTTTTTGAGACCTAAAATCGTTAAATGACTGGCCTAGTACCTATGTGTTCGTGGAAAGTAATCCCTTATTAGATATTGTACGCCTCAATATTGTTTCTTACTTCATAAATTCATATCCTTTCAAATTTGTTGTGTTAGAAGGTTTTCACACTAACTACCATACAGCAAATAACCTAACTCGGCAAGATTAAGTACAAGTGTACAAACTTTCTTATACAGGGTGGACCCTGACACATAAAATTACACAAAAACTGAAGTTTTTCCTGTTGCCTACATTATCGCCACTTTCAAGATACAGTTACTCAAACTTAACCAAAATTTTAAAATAGATTTTTCATCGAAAATTAAAATAGTAATTTTATAACGGTGCTCCATACGTACAACTCTGCACAGTTGGCAAAAGTTCCTTCAACATGTTGGCTTTCCAATGGTATATCATTTTTCATATTTACATTGAAGAATTTTAGGGAAACACGCATTGAATGGTAAAAATCAAGGCTTCAGTGGAATCGCTAACAATTTTCCCTCTACTCGAAAAAAGACAAACAAAGGCTATTATAATTCGGGATAGAATCTCGTTACATTATTTTGACCATAACTGTAAGATATTTGAAATTTTGCACATTTTTTGGTAAATACAACGGTACTTATAACAGTTAAAATCAGGGGCGAACCCAAGGAGGGGATTAGGGGGATAAAACACCCCCCGAAATTATGAAACCGATTTTTCAAAAGTATTACGTATTGACATAACAAATAAGAGATGATTTTCAGGCTAAAGATCAATAGTGTATTCACTAGGTGATTTTAGATTACAAAATGTGGTGGAGATTTTTTTTTGTTTCTTATGTTTTTCAAGGTGCTGAGCTTGAATCCAGAGTTTCCCACCACAATTTCGTTGCGAAACAGGGCCACAACCGCAAAAAACTCAAAAATTATCGGAGTTTTTCCGTTTTTTGGTTTATACCTTCGAAACTGTACATTTCTCCTGTAAATTCGTTATGCGGTATCGCAACAATTGAGTTATTTTTTTGCGTTTTTTGCGATTTTGACTTTATGATTTTACATAAAGAACAAGGAAAATTCAACTTTTGCGACCAAAAATTAACAACCGGTCAATCTCAAAATTTAATTCATAATATGGAACTATGTTAAAAATGACAAACTTAAATTATTAATTGTAGTAATACCATAATACCACGAAGAGTTTGTTCGCGGAAATGAGTAGTTTCAAAGTTAGGATCCAAAAAACAGAAAAACAGCGAACATTTTGGGGTTTTTCGCGATTTTGACCCTGTTCCGCAACAAAACTTTGAAGTCAATCGCCGGATTCGTGCTCAGCACCCCAAAAAACATAAGAAATAAAGAAAATGTTCTAAGCCACATTTTGCAATCTTATGTACTAGGTTTATCACCTGGTTACTACACTACTAATAAAAAATATGACATTGAAAATTAAGTTTAAGTGTAAAAAAATTATTAATTAATTAATTTTATTAGTTTTGAAAGACGAGATATAGTTGCGAATATTTTTTTAAAGTTTTAATTAATACGAAATGAAGCAAAATAGAAAAGAACATTAAGGTCCATCTAGATTAGTCGCCAAATGGCGACACGTGCAGCCAAATGGCTGTTGTCATTCCATCCAAACATATCGCCATTTGGCTGTGCGTCACAGTTTTGATATTCAATATGGCAACTCAACCAACCGCGTTGACAACCGCTTGTCAAATTCAAAGTGACAATTTTCCAACTTTTGTTCGTTCTTTTGTGCGAAAATGAATAATTCTTGAATGGCCGTGTAATAATACAAACGCGCAGAGTCCGATTTTGATAATTGAATTTAAAAAAATCACCAAAATGAAATTTTGGTTATGTCATTTTCTGTCTATATGTGGCTGCTAGTGTAGATGCTAAGTAGCAGCCAAATGGCTTCACGCGATGCCAGTTTTTGGACGCGCAGCCATTTGGCGCCTAATCTAGAGGGACCTTTAGATACATTCAGTGAGTAGTTTTTGATTAGGGTCATTTTACGTATTATAATTCGCAAGTTTCGAAGACCACAAAAATTGACAAACTTCTCATAGTGACCGTTGAAAAATAGGTAAAACATTTCTTCATTTTGTAGGGCCTAAATGGATGTAAAAAAAAAACTAAATTAATTTGCAAGAAATGCAATAAGGTAATTCCGTCAACAATTTTTCGTAACAATCAGTTACCAAAACCAATTATTTCCTAAGGGAGTGTTAAAAAAAAATGAACTTAAATTTATTTGATGAAAATCGACTTTAAATATTCTAAATTAAATTACTGTGAAATTTAGAACATATAAAAATTATTATCTTAAGGTTAAGGTCTGAAAATATTTAAAAAGTATGATTTCATGAGTCATTTGCATGCACAAATCTCCCCCCGAAATAAATTCCTGGGTTCGCCCCTGGTTAAAATTAAAATTAAACAGTGTCTAATAGTGATGGTTGTATTACCTCATGGATCTATGAGGTAATACAACCATCACTATTATTCTGTTTCGATCCCGGCAATACAACACTTGGAAGTTGTTTTTATCAACTTTTACTACATAAACAGTGTCTATTCGGAGCCGATTACCTCCCGGAAACAGCTGCTGCAGCGAATCAATGATGTTTGTGACAGCATAAAGGAAAACCCTCCTGAAATCCTTTGGACCGTTTCTTCCTTGCGCTGAAGGTGTCGAGTCTGCATTCAAAATGGAGGAGGCCAATTCCAGCAGCATTATTCCAATTCATCAAACAGACCCATTTAATCATTAGTTAATATTTTTAGTGTATTGGTTCTTTCTCATATTCAAAACTTTATTTTCATTTTTATTTGACAATTTTTCAAAATTACGATAGTTAAATATAAAAAATTAATGGATAAAATTTCAGTTTGAACAATCCGATAAGAAAAAAATTAACTTGTTTTTTTTTACATTTTTATGTGTAATTCCAAAATCCCACCATGTAAATATGAAAAATTATATACCGTTGGAAAGTCAGCATGTTGAAGCAACTTTTATCAACTTTTCAGAGTTTCACGTATAAAGCACCGTTATGAAATTACTGTTTGAATTTTCGATGAAAAATCTATTTTAAAATTTCTTTTAAGTTTGAGTGACTGTATCTTGAAAGTGGCGATAAATTGGGTAACAGGAAAGACTTCAGTTTTTGTAGAATTTTATGTACCTAGTTTCTGAAACTGAAAATAAATCTTGGATTAAGTCATCAGGAAGGCTGCAAATTATGATTTTGCATGACAAGTCACGATTTTCGATGACTTTCACAAAAAGTGCGATAATAAGGTAACGGTAAAAAAAATCCGATTGTACCTATTGGTAATTTTCTTGCTGAAACAAGTTGTGCTATCAACCCTTACAGTATTGGGCTGTGTGAAGTTAGCCAGTCATTTTTTTGAAACTGGGTCCTTTTGCTCGGTGAACCGTTTGTTCTACAGCGGCTTCGTTTGTTCTTGATTGTTCGCCAATTAATATCGTTTGTTCTTCTCTAATTATTTAATTATAGCAACTTTAAAATTGTGAGTGTGACTGAACTTAGCCAGTCATTTTTAAATATGCGTCGGAAAGGTATAGGTTTGGTATCAATCGAAAGCCAGACGTTTGTTCATTTTGTAGGGCGTTTGTTCATCCTGGAAACGGAAGGATACAGGAATTATTAAGGAAAAAGAGATTAGTTGTGACGTCATCTTCACTCAACCAACGCCATCTACTCAGCTCAGCTGTACGTGTGTAGCAAAAGGACCTAATTTCAAAAAATGACTGGCTAACTTCACACAGCCACAGTATTGACCACCTAATGCGGGACACCCTGTATACTTTGCCATACCTCCGGTGGCTTCTTTTGGGTGTTACATAATATCGGCGTAACAAAAACAATATACCCTTGCCTTATATGTGAAATCCGGCCCTGGTTGCAAGAAACAAATCGAAATACAGCATATTTATAACATTTATGTTGTGTATATTTCCTTTATCCAACTTTTAGAGTAAAAATCAGAACGGATTTTTTTCTATGTAGGTACCTATCAAGATGCGAAAAGTCTTTTTTTTTAACTTACGACCAATGTGACAGACTATGATCCCACTCAGATGTTAAACGACTACCCATTTATGGGGATAAATAACACTGCTGAGCATGTTGTTGATCTCAGCACCTCACCCAAAAAAGCAGTTAAGATCTTGGAAATTGGATGTCACTAACACATATGCGGCCTTATAGTCCAATGTTGGACTGTCGTTAGTTATTTATTTTTTATAGAGGCGCCTAATTTGTAAATACGCCACTGTCTGAAGATATCGAAAATCGAAGCTACGAGTTTTGTAAAATATTTTCTACAATTTCTTCTTATTTCACAATTTACAAACACACCTCCCAATAAGAATTTACTATTCAATTCATGAATCTACAGTGCATTAAAATATTAATGAGATTATTTCGTAGACGATCCGCATATTCAATACAAATCAATGCTGCAAAACCAATAAAATGCACTTTCAAGTTCACTGTATCTTAAAGTCAACCAACACTTATAGCCAGTAGAACCAGACAAAATCTTACCAGAAAGTTTAAGGAAAAAATCAATTCTTCAAGAAAAACTACCCCCATAGTATTCCCATTAGTGTCCAATGGGAATGTGAAAAAGTCCAATTGCAATACCCCTATCGAGTCCAATTCGGCGCACAACTATCGAAACTGCACACATACGGAATTCCTTTGGAAATGAGAGTCTAATTCGAATTTAGGGGAAACTAGTTGCATGCAATTACTAGCTGAGAGATATTCTCTCGCATGGGCGGAGCTTATTTGTTACACGTTATATTTCGAAATATGTAAGTAAAGCTATATCGAAAAATTGGAGAACGGAAATTGCATCTATGGTTTTATGTGGAGTATGTATCTATTTCGAAATCTGTATTTGTATGTAGATATTATCGTTTTTGTTTTGCCGTTAATATTTCTTAGTTCATGGGGAAAGAGGGAAGTTAATATGATGGATTCTTAATTTCTGTGAATTATTAATTAGGTACGTAGTTTTTGTGTTGTTTGAAAATTGTTCATTATAGAGACAATGATGTTGAATGGAGTTAAGAGGGAAATCTTCGTAGATATTGTGCTGAGTAGTAGTAGTGGTCAGTTCAGTTGTTGTTATGCGTATTGGTAAGTACAAGATTTGTATGGACAGTGAGGCAGTTATTCTGTTCTATCCATACGTAGATACTGGAGCTAATAAAACGGGCCTATTATCTATATATGTACTGTTAAGCTCACCAGATAGGTAAAAATATAAAAACTATACACTATCGTTAACCAATCTCATTCTCTCAGACTTCCTTTTGTACCAAATTTTTGTATAAGATTTTGTTAAGCAAAAAAAAAATTGTTGCTCTTAGATCAATTTAAATATGCATTGTATAGTCTGATAGACTCGCTAATTGGTACGAATTGAATTCTTTGTATTTAGATTACTAAACAAAATTTGTAAATACGAACAAAAAATAAATTTTAGTAGGTATAGTAGATTAAATAGTGACTTTTTAATTTTGTAAGTCTCGCCTTTTTTTAATAACGCTTGTTCCATAAACCCTGTGACCCAAATCCGCGTTGTCCGAAAAACTATATGAACCTTGCCTTGCACCTTATGTAAACAAACCTCCCAGATGTGTACCTAGTTTATTTTAAATTTTTGAAAATCAATTAACTAACAAAAAATGTATTACAAAGAAAAGCTTTTCCCCGAGAAGCGTTTATGCTAATGAACATAAAATGCTGCTAAAGTTCCAATTTTTGGGCATCTCTAATTGATTGAGTTTGTTATAATTCTTTTCTTAGAAGTTAAAATTATAATAAATGAAAATTATTAAATTTATTACGAAAAGCTTACAAAGCTAGTCGGGGCAATTTTTAATCTAGATTTTATATAAAAATAATTGTAGAAATTTCCAAAGTTGAAAGATATGCCGCCAGTAACTTAATCACAAATCAAATTTTTATGCTTATGATCTAATCCAATATGAAGCTCCAATTGTCCCCTCCCCTCACAATAGCAAAAATTTGTACAAAAACTGGAATGCTACGGATTCGTCATCGATATAAAGAGTCCAAAATTATCGATGTAGTTTAACCATTTTTGCGGAGCGTTTAATATTTTCAGGAATTTGTTTCCAAAAATTGTTTTCTTTTTTGCACCAAAATTTGCACTTCAGTGTTGCTATTTTAAAGTGTCATAGATACCTACAGAAAATCCCAGATTTTAGGTATAACCGAAAAATGGCGATCTTTTGAAATAATCTCCTCCCTTTCCGAAGCTATCTACGCCACTGAAGATCAGTATTCATCAATTGGTTTCTCGTTTTGAATTAAAATTCTGAAAATTAGAATATTGCCACTCTGGACTTTTTATCGTCTAGGCTGTATAATTAGAGAGTTTTAGCCATTGGCGGCTCTTCAGGTGAAGTAGGTGAAGAGCCCCTTCACTACAAAATATAATTGAAAATTTACTCTAATACATACTATTATTTTAAAAATATTAAAAAGTAGCTTCTAACAATAAACAACTCCTCAATAAATCATCAATGAAAACCCATAATCAAAATGTACATAAAATGTATATTTTGAATATCACAAACCGAATTTTTTCTACTTCAAATTCTGTGCCCTTGCCCAGCAAAATTTCTCCTATCCATAGAATGATTAACAAGTGAAGAGGTAATCGTGTCACAGCTCCACCTCATCACTTCAGATACACGATTCTACTGCAACAATGTATTCAGCACGAAATGTGTACACTGGATTTTCTTAGCAAGTGAATAGCTTTTTGGCTGGTATGTACCTCATCTTCACTTCCGTGTCGTATGAGGTGATTCTTTGCGATTTATCTTGTGTTTTTAGTTGATGCAGAATTTTATTTGTGGTTAATTTGGAAATTGATAAATTGTTTTGGATGAACAAATTTGTTCGGTTGAGTTATGCAAGTCAATGAAATGACAAAGATAGTACTTTGCCTTTGTAAAACAAAAGGTTTGAGAATATCATTTACATTTTATCGATACTTGTTTTTAATGGTCACTTCACCTACTTTTGGAGCCACGAGCCGCCACTGGTTTTAGCAAGTCGTATGGCATAAAACGAGATAATTTGACATTCCATATAAAAATTCGCTTGCTTACCGTATACGAAACAAAATATTTTAATTTTGTATATCCTAAGTAGGCATAGGTGTAAAAAACGACAAATTATTTCGCCAATTTCGACTGTTTCCAGAGAATCAAATATACGGAAATACACCCATGCCTACTTGGGACATGCAAAATTAAGATATTTCGTTTCGTATACGGTAAGCAAGCGAATTTTTATATGGAATGTCAAATTATGTCGTTTTATTCCATACGACTTGCTAAAACTCTCTATTACCTACAAAGTTCGGTCGATTTTGAAACGTAAAAACTAAATTTTTTCCTAAACTTGTACTGAATGAATAAACAACACACTTGATCGAATATGATTTCATATGAGAGATAGAGTTATAATCATATTTGTATATATGGGTATACCGATATACCTACCTACTATAACATTTTACTCTTACCGCTTCAATAATTGTAATTATTGTTACTATAGTATTAAATAATTTTATAAATCCCGACAACAAATTCGTAGCTCTTGTCCTTGTAAATATAATCGAGCTAATTAAGTAATCATGTAACAGCGTCAATCATAACGACAACGTCCAGTTCATCAGACCGGAAACTAATTGCTTCGGGGAATAGCTGGCAAGTCCCAACGAAGGAAATGAAAATATCTGGCACTCTTTGTACCAATTCTAGTCTAGGAGGGTAAGGTATATACTACTTCAAGTACTTAGTTATACTGTGATCGCTTTACACTCGTCTGGCCAGTGTCTACCGAGAATCCGTTGCACGAGTATATACGAACGAAACTCGAAAAACAAGCTAACAACGCTTTATATAAATGCCGAAAAAAATCCAGGATATGACGAAACCATTCCCTGCATTTCGGCGGAATGTCGTCTGGACTCTGCGCTATACATACATGTGTATGTTAGAATACACCTATATCCATGAGTTGAAATGATGTCGCCTCTTTAGGTTTCATAATTAAAAATGCACCCTAAGACAGTATATCTAATTAGACGACGCCATTTTTCCGAGCTTCTGCGCTTGTGTCCTTTTCGCTCCCGGGGTTTAATCTTTATACGAAAGCAACGATATATATTTAATGGAAATGTAACCCCCGAAAATATTGAACCCGCTTATGCCATTCTATGGCTATGTCATATAAATAAATGACACTGCCCTGTAGATTTATTTGGGCTTCATCTACTCGTATATTGTCATTTTCAGAAGTCATTGTTTCAACTTTCCATGTTTGGTATTTAGTGCAGTCATATTAGCATTTCAAATAGAAAAAAAAAGAGTAAGGCTAATTTTTGTTGTTTTTAAATCAGTGGGCTTCCAGGAATCTACAACTGATTTTGCTAAAAAAAATTTTGATCGGAAAGGTCCCAAAAAGGACAAAAAAGGATACTCTTTAATCCCTGACCGGAGGTCGGCATGCGGGGTATCATATCAAAGGGGACGTCGAGCACATTACATATCCGGTGTTTGTTTCCTGTTTCAAGGACCCTCAACGGAATAAATCGAGCTTAAATGGAACATTTTCGCGTTTCCCGTGTATCTTTCCAAAGCCATAACTACGAGAATAATTCAAGGTGTCACTACTTTTACCACTTTCCAGAAACTATAATAGCTGAAGATTCTACCATTAAATTTGCTAAAAGAAAAGTTGATCGGAAAGCTCTGAAAAAGGACATTAATTGCACACCTTAGTCGAACGTGGGCATGTGGGGTGTCATATCAAAGAGGATGTCAAGTACATTCCATATCCGGTATTTGTTACTTGTTCCAAGGACCCTCAAAGGAGAAAATTGGGCTCAACTTAAAAAAATTTGTGTTTCCCGTATCTGTATCTTTCTAAAGCCCTAATTTTGCATTTAAGTCCGATTTATTCCATTTACTGTCCTTGAGACAGGAAACAAGCACCGGATATGCAATGCACTCGACGTCCTCTTTGATATGACACCCAACATGCCCACGTTCGATCAAGGTGTGAATTTAGTGTCATTTTATGTCCTTTTTCAGAGCTTTCCGATCAACTTTTTTCTTAGCAAATTTAATGGTAGAATCTTCAGCTATTACAGATTCTAAAAAGTGATAAAAGTAAGGACAACTTGAATTCTTCTCGTAGTTATGGCTTTGGAAAGATACACGAGAAATTCAAAAATTTTCCATTTAAACTTGATTTATTCCTTTGAGGGTCCTTGAAACAGGAAACAAACACCGGATATGTAATGTACACGACGTCCCCTTTGATATGGTACCCCGCATGCCGACCTCCGGTCAGGGATTAAAGAGTATCCTTTTTTGTCCTTTTTGGGACCTTTCCGATCAAATTTTTTTTTAGCAAAACCAGTTTTAGATTCCTGGGAGCCCGCTGATTCAAAAACAACAAAAATTAGCCTTACTCTATTTTTTTCTATTTGGAGGCCTGAATTGGGATATTTTGACTGCACTAATTGTTCTATGCTGCTATAGTTATTGATTGCTTTGTGATGAGAGAGTTGTTTGTCCTTAAACTTGTGTTTTATTCAAACGAAATCATCGTGTAAAATATTTTGTCTAAGATGCTGGGGTACGATCGTAAATACGGTGGAAACTTGACACTTCGAATCTGAAGGGACGTGTGTTTTATTACTTTGAGTCATAGATATTTCGAGGTATCGTGCTTTCGAGCTATGGAGTTCAATATTCAAGAAAATTCGATATAACTAGTTTTTTATTTGGTTTTCGTAAGTATTTATGCACGCAATCACTTCTGCGACAAATTACATAAGACAATTTCCAAAAAAAAAAAGAAACTAAGCACTTAATTTAAAAATTTCCTGTATTTTTTTTGTGGGTATAAATTCCATGAATCATTGTTTGTGCAATTATTTTAGCGAATTAAATTGAATATCTTCTTAGAAGACATCAGGGCCGGCTTTAGGGTGGGGCGAGCGGGGCGGTCGCCCCGGGCGCCAGCTTTAGGGGCGCCGAAACCCGTATTTTTAAATTAATTTATTTTTACAAATTTGTTTTTTGCTTAGGAAATTTTATTTTTTTAACTGCTGAATTAGTATGATGTAAGAATACTAATGCAGGCTATAGTACACGACCATCCAAGTATGAACACAGTAAGATTTTTTCAACTAGAATACAGTAAAACGCAACTAGATGTGAGCTCCTAGATTTTCGAGTTGCGAAAACTATTAAAAACTCAATTACTGTATTAATTCTGGTTCCCAATTTCGTGGGTGCGAGTTTTAACGTAGTTCCCATAGAGCTGGTAAGTTGCCATGCCATAAATACTACAGACATGCACCGCAGTTGGTGTATAGAATGGAACGATAAGTCAAGATTTTCACAATTTATAAAAAACTTTTTTCTATCAAAAATTAATATTATATCAGTAAAATATACTTATAAATAAAATGTCAACTGTATCTTTATAGAAATCAGGTAAGAATTTAGTTGGGAACTCATAATATCAGATTCCCACTTCAGGAATTGACTGCCTTCCAAAGATATATACATGTAACCTTTAATTAAGAAAAAACAGTTCACAATTCTAATAAGCACATTCGTTTTCGAACAATCATCACCAATATTTTATATGAGGAAATGCGATTCTGGATTATGTTTATGCTTTAGTCTTTATTAAACTTAAGGGCGCCACAAACCTGACGATTTCTCGGCCGATCGATTGGGTCCACAATCGATCTGCCGCCCGTACAGCACTTACATTAGGCAATTTATCGGGTAATCTGAAATTGACAGTCTCGCGGTCAACAAGACACAACACAAAATAGCGAAAATTATACCATTTTTTCCACTCGAAGATAGACATACATTGCTTTTGATGGAGAATGGCCGCCACAACAACAATATGAAGAACGACCACAGGTTTATGTCAAAAAATCAGCAACTGAGAACACATAATTGTCATAACAGCTTGCACTGGCAATACGTTCCACACGTCAAATCAAAAAATTTAATCAGATGGCATTCACCTTTCGATTTATCTCGCAATCAAAAAATCTGGCCGATCGATCGGAGGGTCTGTGGTGCCTCTTACGTTTATTGATATTTATGTATGTAGAAAAGTTATTAGATTTTTGTTAATATGTATGTAGGTATTGCATTTTAGAGCAAACATTGTTGTCTTCTCTCGCTCAATTAAATTTACAAAAAACTACTTAAAAAATATAAAATATATAAATATAAACGTATTTGTAAAATTATTAACTTAATGAACTTTTAAATGTTGGTGATTCAAAAATGAACCGGTGGTACCTACATAGTGCAACCTGTAGTAATGCAAGACAGCCAGGTTTCCGGAACAAACCATTTCTAACCACGGTCGAAATTACAAAATGAAATGAATTAATGTTTTGAAAAATATGGACTACTATACGTTAAATCGATACTGACTGAATTCGGTACCATAAAATTCAGCCGTATTTAGAGCCATTAGCAAGTGCGTTTTCGCGGGAACCAGAGTATGTGAATCAGGAATGCAGTCATTGGAACTGTCCATCTTTACTTAATTTTCGTCTTTTTTGTCAATTCCGCAAATGAATATAGAATATAGTGTACTCTTGAAAATGATTACTAATTTGACAAATTTTAACATCGAAAAAGATGAATGGAAAGTGCAACCTACTTAAGTGGGGTTTGCTATCGTCTTCCCATTCAACATAATGAAAGTTTGTGAGCTAAGATGTATGGTTCTTTCCTGTTTCTGCGACGTGAGATTGCCTATTTTTATTTTTGAACGATTATAAAACTGGCAAAGTATTTTGTGGTATGATTTAAAAATTTAAAAATGAACACTACCGTAGATCCTGCAATAGATATACTCTTGCTTACACAAAATCCGCTTTTTTATAATATTAACTAAATAATAATTTTCTAGGACGAATTATGAACAAATGTGAATAGATAGAGGCATACTTTTCTGTTCGCTTTTAGCAATCAATTGATTGGGAAACAAAGGAAAATTAACGTGAAGTTAAAAACAGTTAAAGTGGATAGTTTCAATGGCGGCGAGGCAATAAAGAAAAATATTTCCAAAGAACATTAAAGTTCAAGTTATATTGCAATTTGTTTGTGTTTAGAAACTATAAGGGGCGCTTCTTCAAGTTCGCCCCGGGCGCCGTTACACCTAAAGCCGGCCCTGGAAGACATCATTAGCAACTTTGACTTATAGAGTCTGTCGTACAAACAGTTTGACTTATAGAGTCCCGCAGTCCCACCGACTGTCGAACCAAAAATTTAGCTTCGAGTTATAGAGTTTTTGTTTGAGTTAAAGAGTATGTATTTCTTTGCTTTGTATTCAAAGAAACGGGAACTCGGGTTTTCTTCGACTTAACGATTTTTATGAGTTACAGAGTTTCCACTGTATATCAGTGGCGGCTCGTGCCTATGGAAATAGGTGAGGCGAAAAAATAAAAACATATTGGAAGGGGGTTATTACATTGGATGGGGTTCCAAAACGGAACAGTTGCGTATATTCCGCAAACGTGTTTGCTATTCTGATCACCTAACTGCTATTTTGCGGATCAGAAACCATCTCCAGTTCTTATCGTTAACATATTTCACAAAGGCAGACAAAGGAAAAGCAAAATGGATGGGGTTCCAAAAAGAAACAGTTGCGTATGTTCCGCAAACAACATACGCAACCAGGCGCGCACAGAGGGTGGGGCAAAAGGGGCAATTTGCCCCGGGCCCCGCGTTGGAGAGGGCCCCGCAGGGACAGTGGTCTCGAAGTGCGCGTACGTCTGCGTTGTTTTGCGTTATTCAAAGCATTTCTTCAACTAAAATCTAAAATTGGCACTGATCTTGATATAGTTTAGGTGTTGAGATCAACAGCACACTCTGCCGCAATTTATCTAATTAATCGGTATTCTCTTAAAATCTGAGTGTCCTCGAACTATGTGTGTTTTCTAAAGAAAGTGTTAACCAAGAAACTGAAAACGATGGATCCCCTTCAAAATGACTATTTCTTATTTAGTTTCCATAAACTTATATTTATTCAAGTCTCTCTCTGATTGTTGTTAACTCATTGTAGTCTTATCTGTAACTATGCTCGCGAACTAGCAAAATTTCTCAACGTTTTCTACTGGTTTGGTTTTAGACTTTTGTTCTCCTATGGATCAGTGCACACAGTAACGTTTATGAAGAGACAAGAATTTCGATTTTTGCAATGCCATCAGCAGTGACGGAACAACTTCACTCTGGGCCCTCCCGCCAACTTCTTGAGTGCCCCCCCCCCCCTACACTGAGAAAAAAAGTAGAGTGAAATCAATCGAAAACACTCTTGAAGGTCGATCCACACTTTTCAGTCATCAGTCACAATCACTTTCCATACAAGTTAATTGATTGACTGACAATCTGTCAATTTGTATGAGAAATTACTGATGACTAAAAAGTGTGGATCGATCTTAAACCAAGTATTTTGAAACATGATTTTGACCTTACAGTTTTTCTACTAAAATTAAGAACATCGTACTTAAAATAACTTTGCTTTGCTTTGACTCTTTGCATTCTTACATTGAAAATAGCGTTCTTGTTGTAACGTTTATTAAATTATTGATTTCATAAATTTTTTTTTTTTTTTTTTTTGATAAAAATGCTCACGCAGCGCAGCATTGACCTCTATAGGTGTAAGTGATGTTTAAGCATAGAAAATTACCTGCGCCTGCAATGAGATTCGATCCCACGAACCTATGATTCGAAGACGAGCGCCCTATCTATCTACCCTAATGCCGCTCTCTCAGGTACCAGCATCCTGTAGTAGGAACAACATTTATAGAGTTTCCAAGGACAAATGTTCTTTTTCTCTCAAAGGGGCCACTTTTATTTATATGCCCCGGGCCCCGTAAATACTCTGTGCGCGCCTGTACGCAACTGTTCCTTTTTGGAACCCCATCCATTGATAGAGGATACTTTTGCAATTACAACTTTATTCAACGCATCATAATATCCCATTTTAAATATTTGGCGTTTCGGCATAAATTAAAAATCATTCAAAATCAATTTGAAAAGTTTGGGCGTCAAAATATTAAAATGAAATACTGAACAGTGACAAAAACGACACAACTATCGATTTTGACTTTTTAAAATCGTATGCAAGAAGCGACATCATCTCATATTTTCCTTTTTCTATTTCACCCAAAACACAATAGAAAACCGAAATTATGCCCAGTAAGTTCTTATCTCAACTTCATTTTGCAGAGCTACATTTCAATGCGCCAAGCATACAACAAAGCGAGAACAAACCGTCGCACTATTTCGATTCAGATACACACGCTGAGGCGATTTCTGTTTCGCCTCACTAGCATGTGAATGTATTGATACGCGTTGAGCTGTTGTTCGAGATTGTGCGGCGGAAAAATTATCGCCTCACTTGTATAAATTGGTGAATAATTTTTGTACACCAAATTGGTGTACAAAAATTATTTTAGGGATTTGGTGATTGTGTAAAGGAACTTGTAAGTGAGTTTAAAGATATCGTTAGGGCTTTTTTATCATATTTAATATATTTTTTCACCTAATTAGGTTATGCCTAGTGTTAATTGAAAACTGCCAGATTTTACACCAGAATAAGAAGAAAAACAACACTAATGTCAGTAATACGCTAATAAGAAAGACAAGAATTTGAATTTGAGAATGTGTAATAAAAACATCTCAGAGCTTAAATGTAGACACAGCATAAGAGTTTTGAGAATTCGGCCCGTAATGTTCAAATTAATATGAAAACAAAGCACTAATTTTTTTAATTTAATTTTAACATTACGGGCCGATTTCTCA
This sequence comes from Microchrysa polita, assembly GCA_949715475.1. Lineage (NCBI taxonomy): Eukaryota > Metazoa > Arthropoda > Insecta > Diptera > Stratiomyidae > Microchrysa > Microchrysa polita. The sequence continues at coordinate 7,032,233 of OX454415.1, read as the reverse complement.
AAACTCTTATCTAGTACTTGTCGGTTGGTTAGTCCACAATTTTCAGAAAGCTTTTATATTATATTGAATTGAACTTTGGTTTATGTTGCATATAGTTATGCCATATTTTGCTTGGTTACGCCATCATCTGAAATTTAAAATAACATTGCGCAATTTCACACAATGTCGTAGCTAAACAAAATATGGCATATGCAAAATAAACAAAAATTCAGTTCAATATATTGCAAAAGCTTTCTGAAAATTATATGCGTCTTCCCTATTCAATAAGACTAACCATCAGATTATATGTATAAGTGGCACTGCGTGTAATTGGAAACAGACTCTCACTTGTTCGCTTAGTTAAACGATATTCAACGATATTATCCGCAAGCGCTTTAGCTAATAGAATTTAAAGCGCCATTTAGCAAGCAGTTTGGGGAAAAACCTGGAAAAATAGTTTTAACTGATTGTTAATCTATTGAAAAATTTAAAAATGACTGGTCCTATAAAAATTTTCTTAAATAAAAAAAACTTTTGTTTCTTTTTCCTTCTGTTGCATATTGCCTATGCGTTCTTATAAAAAATATTCATGGTATTCCGAATAAATAACAAAAGCTTGCTATTTATTTGATGGGTCCTAATCGGTAACTTTTCAAATTAGCCGATTATTGCCTTTATCTATCCACGTTTAAAACTGTATCAAGCAAATTTTCAATTTAAATAGATACATAATAGTACATACACGACTAAAAATAATTGAAAGACAATTACATTATTTCCATACCAAAGTTACCCATAGTTTTTATGGCTTCCAATTCCATGTGTATTGTATTTTGTGATATTCACCAAACAGACGAATAAATTATTTTACTTCACGAATTTTTGCATTTTATAAGTGTTATAAATTCTTCATTTTTTTATCATCCACCAACTGCCAACCGATTTTCTCAAAAACATGAACAGAATTTGAAATTCAATAAAATGTGCTACCATATACGAATTCAGTTTAAATTTCAAACTTTTCACATTTTATTGGTCTACATTTTTTACTATTTTTATTTAAAAAAAAAGTAGGTACATTACTGGATTCTTGGTGAACAGTAGCTCAGTTTTTTCTTCATTTTTACAATGTTGAACTCGATACGCTATGTGGTAAATAGTTTACTTTTGTGTACGAATGAATAAAAGTATAAAAGAAAAATTGTTGTTTCAGGATGAATTATATAAATAAATTTACTAAAAATTTTATTGTTTGCTGTTTAAAATGCGTAAGTCGAAAGGAAAGGTGACAATTTGCATATATGTACTTGAAATAATGAAATTTGCGAATACAACAAATCGGGCGTTTCGAATACATAATTTTCGATTTTATATCATTCCACCTTAAGTTTTGCCCCATGATATTGTTCGTTTGACTTAAGTTTAATTGATGCTTAGTAGTTTTTTATTGTGACTTTTGGTCAATTTATGGAACTAATAGCTTCTGAATAAAATCTTTGTTATTTCCGTGAAGAATAACAATTTTTCGACTGAAATGCGCGTATAGGTTAGGTACCTGATTCAATTCCTAAGTTATATGAAATATGATCAGGTTGGACATCGATTTAAAAATCACGTTGATATAAGCAGCTCCCAGACTAGAAATTGGGAAAGGAAAAATTGTAAAATAAAATATGAAACAATGCAATTCGTTGCAAATTTTATATAAACATGAATCCTGTTCATGGAGGGCCACACTGGATTTTGAGAAAAAAAAATCTTCTGCTTCAACAATATTTTTTACCGAGCTATAAATACTTTACATCTGAAATTTGTGTGAGGCATACACAAACTAAAATATAAATTTTTCGTTGCAATTAAAATTGTGGAAAATTCTGCGCTTCGAAACAAGTCGCTCAGACCTGTAGGTGTTACACTTCTTTTACTCGAAATTGAATGGCTTGATGTATCTGACTTATATAAAAAAAAGAGATTTTACGTATTTCTGTCCGACATCTCGTAAAAAATATGCCAACCAAAATCTCTGTAAAAATATTTTTTATTGAATAAATAACTGAATCCATGCGTTGTATATTTTGATTTTATATCGTAATATAACCCCCATTTTAGCTATATTCACTTCAAAGAAATACATCCGTCCTTTATGAGATAGGGCCCTGTCACAGAGCTCCCACTTTCTATCTCACCTCAGACGACGTGGCTGCTTGGATAATATGGGTAGAAAGTGTTACATTTCCCATCCATACCAGTTTCCTTTTGCGAGATCGTGAAAGTCAAGTCCGTGACAATCAGAAACATTACACAGTCTAATTATTTCATATCGTATAGAAAAGTCCAATTTTATCGAACATAAATTTGTGATTTGCTACTGTTTTATAAACGCACCAATTGCAATGTTGAGATATGTGATTTCAAATTGGGTTTTCACGAAATCAAAAAAAAAGAACGGTATCCCCACCGTATAGCGTCATTACTGGGTAAAATCACCTGGCAGAAATTTCAAATGGATGGTCTTAGTCCCCTCCAGGGTAATTTCCTGGTTGCGCCACTGGATATAAGTATATTTATAAGTTAGAGATTCAGGCCCGTATTTATAAATTATAAACGTACCTTAAAGAAAGAAGCGACCTTAGCCAAGAAAATACTAAACGAGACCTTACTTAAGTCAAGGAATGAAATATCTATTTCAGTAACTTTTTGATCCAAATAATTTATTTTTACAAGTAGTTTAGTGTAAACCATTGACTTTAAAGAACGTGTAAACATAATTATTTGGGAAAACATTATAGGTGCGCTCTTAATGGAACATAAATAAATTGAAAATAGTTGTCCGTATACTCAAAATGCACCATTGACTTAAAGCGGCCTTAAGAGAGTTCCTTTACTTACTTGAATTTATGAACATGAATTGAAATCGAGTGAAGTTCAATGTCAAGGAATCCTTGAAATTTTCACGGTCACTCTCTCTTGAACTCAAGGTAGCCTGTTAGCTAAATTGAGTTCTGATAATAGAGAGTTTTAGCAAGTCGTATGGAATAAAACGACATAATTTGACATTCCATATAAAAATTCGCTTGCTTACCGTATACGAAACGAAATATCTTAATTTTGCATGTCCCAAGTAGGCATGGGTGTATTTCCGTATATTTGATTCTCTGGAAACAGTCGAAATTGGCGAAATAATTTGTCGTTTTTTACACCTGTGCCTACTTAGGATATGCAAAATTAAAATATTTTGTTTCGTATACGGTAAGCAAGCGAATTTTTATATGGAATGTCAAATTATGTCGTTTTATTCCATACGACTTGCTAAAACTCTCTAATATCACTTCACTTCACTAAACTGATTTTTCGTATTAAACTTTGTAAAATACAATTTTTATGCGAATCTATGATGTTAGTCGACACGAGTTTGACAAGAAATTTTGAAATTAGTGAAAAATTATAAAAAATACAATTTAACAAGGCATTCCTTGACTTAAGGTCGCCTTGAGTTAAGGTTGTATATATTGAGTTAAGAGCGTGTTAAGCAATGGGTTCATTTAAATAAATTTGTGAGTATACGGATAAAAAAAATTTCAGTTTATTTACCTTCTGTTAGATGAGTACAATGTCGTACTCTGTGGCCGTGATGGTTCGGTCGCCACTCTGTGAAATAGACACTCATATAGAGAAACGAGTTTCCAAACTCGGCACGACTCGTCGCAAGTTTTATTATTCAGAAAAAGATGATAAGAAATATTCTTATCGTAGAATAATAAACTAACAATGCGACTAGGAAGTGGTATGGCTGACAACCGTATCACACTCCGAATTCAGTTGTCTTTGTAACGTTGATGACTACACTCGGTAGCAGTGGCGGCTCGTGGTGGAAAATACCGGGGGTTCACAAGGAAATATAAAACAGTATTAGCGAGGTTTTTTTCGTATCGCATGTAAATCTGACTCGAAAAAAAAACGATTGCGGGTAACATCCCGGTTAAGACCAAACAGCTGACATTTGACAGTTTTTGCGCATCTTTGACTGACTTTTGTCGGCTTATTTTTTAGATGTGGTGGATTTTATTACAAAAGATGATTATTTCTTTGCAAAATCTTTTCTCGTGATGAGAAAAACTCTCACATTAGGTTTGAAAAAACAAATTCCCTCAAATTTCCCCTATGCGTTCGCCATCTACATTTGAGCTCTATCCCGTGTAGGGTAGTTGCACGCGTGAACTTTACCTGGGTAAGTGTCATTTTTTTTATATGAAGTTCTACCCAAACCTGCACGGGATAAACACAATAAAACGTACCTATTGATTACGGCAAGAATAGTGATGTAACTAAATTTTTATAGTTTGTGTGTTTACATAATAATTTTTTTTATATTACATAAATTTCCGACTTTCGTCAGCTGGAATGTTCGTGTTCACTCCCGCACAACAAACAGGAAAAACAAAAGAGTTATATAAGCCGCACACAAATGGCGAATCCATGGATTTTATAAAATTTTCATTCTGTCAAACTCCAATCCGGCCTTTGGATAAGCTCATTAGACAGAACGAAAATCCATTAAAATCCATGGATTCCATAGATATTCCCTCTACGTGTTTTCCGTATATGTAAGTTGCCGCTTTAAATTCACGCCGGATTTTCCTATTTTCCATCACTCGCAGTAAAAAAATCACAGGTGTAGGTCTTCACCGATTTTTTAATTTAATTTCTTTTTCTATTAGATTTTTGATTGCTTTAAAGAAATTGACCGTTGCAATTTCATTCATCGCGATTTCAACGAAACAGACGCGACACAATCTCTCTTCTTCTAAAATTTAGTTCATACAATTTACAACGCGCTGTGCACAACGGCTTTGTGCACAAGCTCCAGTGTAAATTTTGCACTACCCCCTTGCCCCGGAAACCCCTATGATATCCAAAAAATTGAAGCGTGTGCTATTCTTCCCAGATTGTGCACCCATCGTGCTTGCAGGTTGTTGGTCGCAGTGTCGTGACTATGCCATGCCGTATGGGCAGTGAGCAGTTGGAAGTGTACATACATAATGGATATGGGCTTAGAATCAGTAGGTGGAATGTGGTGCGTTGCGGGCTAGGTGTGCGATTTGAGATACGCATTTTCGATTTGAAGAAATTAGAAAATTACCATTTTTTCTCTGGGGGTGCACGTGCACTTGTGCACATATAGGCGAGCCGCCACTGCTCGGTAGTCATCAACGCACCATGCTCCACTAGGAGTTACGGTAATCAAGAGAGAGATGAGCACAAATATTTTTTCCTAAATTATTAAAATTTGAGCAAATACACTTGCCAAATATATTTTTTATATGTAATTAAGTACTGACAATGACATTTCATTCCTTGACTTAAGGTTTCCTTGAATTAAGGTCGCGGTAAGTTGAGGCCTCCTTACGGTACGTTTATAAATATGGGCTTTAATAGTGTAAAAGTTCCACAAAAAGTATGAATATTGTAAACTATTACATATTAGAAAACTGTGGTGGTCGTTCTATTTATCCATACTGCACTTTACAATGATACAAAAAGCCCCTTTATGTTCACACATTTCAGTACAAAGAATATCCTTTTAACAACAGATTCCGTAGAAATCTTCATTTCGAAGCATACACCCTTTTACAACTGTTCAAACGCTTATACCCAGCGAAGCGGAATAGTCCATCAATGACGGGAACATAGGATATCCATTTCTAATAAAAGATAAACACAACCAACAAAGATTCGGCCACGTACTTTTGATGGTATATCACTGTATCATGTTTGTACATATGTCATCTCCCAAATAATAAACACCATATTCTATATTCGCGCAGGATGTGATCACTATCTTCGTAAGCTATTATGCACCCCATTGGATTGTCATAAATTGTCACCCGTAACGTCAAATCGCCTGCCTTTCTAATATTGCATGTGAGAGGAGGATTTATTTATTAAGGGGGAAATTAACCCCTTCTGAAATTTGCATAACAGTGTGAAATTGGATGAAGAATATAGTGCAGATTAATTGAGGCGTTTTGTTTTATTTTTTGTTCGAGTTTAATTACACTGTGAAAACAAGGTTGAATTTTACATCGAAAATTCGTTGAATTTTACACCTTTTTTCTCGCAAAATTACAGTAAACGTTTATTTCTTAACCAAATTTCTAGTAAACCAACAAAATAGTGTAATATTACACAGATTTTTTAATATTTCTCTATTTTGGTGTAATTTTACACCACATTTGGTGTGAAGATGTGCCATTACTTTATTTATGTGTAATTTTCATGTAATATTGCGATTTTGGTGTGAAAATTACACCTACATTTGTGTAAAACTGAGTGTGCTACAATACTTTTGTGAATTATTGCATTTTCCTGTATCTGTCAAGTGGCTTGTTTTGTGTGCAGTTAGTCTGTTCCGTCCGAAGTGCGTTCGTGTGAGCATCATATTATTGTTGTTGTTATAGCGTTTTTTGATGTTGAACCGAAGGGGGTGTGCCAGCTCTTGGCCGTTGGAATAACGACTAGCTCCAGGACGATTAAAATCGAAGAACCGGCTGCCGTAAATATTATTAATTAATTACATAAACCCAGATGTAATATTACATTTTCGCCGGTGTAAATTTACATTTGTTCCAGTGCAAATTTGATTATTTCTGATTTAAATTTACATAATTCTAAGAGTAAGTTTACTTATTTATGTAAGTAATTTTGTAGTAAATATTTACACCGTAAAGTGTAAAATTACTCTCGCTCATATCATGGTGTAAATTTACTACTATAATAGAAGGAAAAAAAGTTTCCTCCTATTATTGGAGAAAATTTTTTTAGAGTGTAGTAAGAAATTCTTTTCTTTTATAGATAGATGCGAACACATGATTTGTTTTTATTATCTACCCGGTTCACTGGTTTATCGAAAATAATTCAATGAAAAATTGTATTGTAAAATTTCTTATTTTATTTAAACTGAAATTATTCATTTTCTTATGAATGAGAAGCAGACATAATAGTTTAGTTGTTTTAATATATAATCCATGAAGATTACTATTTAAAAACAAAATCAAAAATTAAGTGTTCTTTATTAATAGTAATTTAATTATGAATTAATAAAACTTGGACTACATTTGGAAAAAATTAAACATATACTACTTCGTCATTCTAATAAGATTATATTAGCATTCAGTCCAAATGATATTAACAATAACTAATAAGTACATTACCTACATTATGATTCGGTTAACGTTTTTGTACAAGGCTAACTCACAACGCTAGTAATCTAGAGACCTGATTTCGAATCTCAATGCAATCATAAAAAAAAATATTTATAAGAAAGCAAAAAAAAAATAAAACAACGAAAAAAATAAAAACAAAAAAAAATATGAAGAAATGAATCATAATCAGTAGGTAGGTACATTCTTTTTTAATCTTGCTTGAATTTACTTTTATTTATTTTATTTATTTATTAATTCCACATATAATATTGTTCTTACAAAATAATGTATAAATGTATTTTGTGAGTTTAAGCCCCATTTAAGCTATAGCTTGTGTAAGGAGCATATGTTTCATTATTATTGGCAAAGTTTTGAAATTACATTTTAATATTAGACGTTTCCCTATAGACTAACTTACTAACTAACAATATGAATGGTAACAATTATAAATTAAAAAATTAATAAAACGAGAATTTAGAATCTAGATCTTCTACACTTAATGAATGAAGCCATACTTTCAATTTAATTTTAAATTCAGCTATTGTAAGAGATCTTTTAATATAAGATGGTATTTCGTTATAAGCTCTGGGACCAATATAAGTTATGTATTTTTGAGATTGAGTTTTTCGACAGAGTTGAATAGGAATATTTGATCGGATAAATCGGGTATTTCTTACAGGTACAATGGACGATGTTTCAAAATTAATAAAAGATTTCGTTATTGCTTTATTAAGATAAATATATTTTAATTCAAAGATCTTTGCGATTTTGTATAGTTGGATTGTAGGATACAGTCGAGGTAAACCGAGAATGAGTTTCAAAATGGTTTTTTGTGTTACTCTAAGGCAGTTTAGATGAGTATCATAGGTACCTCCCCAAGCTGATATGCAATATTGCAGAGCCGACTCGACCAAAGCATGATATAAAATTTTTAGCTGGTGAAGAGTTAGGATACGTTTCATGTAGCTTATTAAACATATATATCGCTTAATCTTTTGATTAAGGTAGTTAATATGCGAGTTCCACTTCATCTGGCTGTCCACAACTAGACCTAAATATTTAACTGTGGATTCAATTTGGATTTTCTCACAAATACGTGGAACTATGCTGGTATGTTCACTTTCACCGTATGTTGAGTATAAAATTATTTCCGAAAAATGGGGTCGTCCTATCGGCGATATATAAAAAGGTATTGCTTTAGTTTTCGCGCAATTTAATTTTAGTAGGTTACTGTTTAACCAATCTGTTACCCTCGTCATTGCGACTTGAGCATTATTAAACGTTTCTTCCCAGGAGTCAGAAGCTGTTAACAAAACCGTGTCATCTGCAAACGCTACTATTTTTCCGTTTGGTATATTCATGTCGCATAGTTCGTTGACATAAACCAAATAATAAAGAATCGGGGAAAGTACTGTTCCTTGAGGAAGGCCATAGTGGAGGTTAAAAGCTACGTTGCTAAGGATATCTTGTACTTTGACTTGTTGTATCCTACCATGTAAATAGCTTGTAAGTAATTTCAATGGCGTTTGCCTTATTCCTGAGTTTTCCATTTTTTGTATTAATTTTTCGTGAGAAATGGTATCAAATGCCTTTGTCAGGTCCATAAATATTGCCAAAGGTTTTTTATCTTGGTCTAATTTAGAGTAAATAAAATCAGTAACTTCTAATACAGCATTTTCTGTATTACTGCCTTGTCGGAAACCAAATTGCTGTGTTGATAGTAGATTATTTTCTGTAAGATATTTGACTAGTCGTTGTTTTATACATCGTTCAAATATTTTACTAATTATCGGTAGTAAGGAGATCGGACGATAATTTGAAGCGTTATTCGACATTCCACCTTTAAGTATAGGAACAACTATTGCTCTTTTGAAAGCTGATGGAAAACAACCTTCTTTGAAGCAATTGTTGAAAAGTTGGGATAGATGCGGAGATATTATGTCCTTAATACATTTTAAAGTAGAGACGGAAATATTGTCGTATCCTGCAGCTGATTTATTTTTTAAATTTTTGATTAGGAGTAATACCTCCTCATTTGTAGTTCTAGTCAGGTGAAAATTTGAGCAATTGTTGACGATACTAGTTTGTTCCCTGTGAATTCGATTTTGACGAATTGTTTCAGCTATTTTTTTACCTGCGTTTGAAAAAGTGTTATTTAGGTAATTACCTATTTGTTTGTTTTTGTTATCAACAGAAGATGTCTGATTTTCAGGCAGTATACTTAATGGAATTTCATCATTCGGTTGGAGTTTATTAACAGATTTGTTAACATATTCCCACAGTTTTTTATTATTTATACACGATTTGATCTGATTCTGGATGTGATTTCTCTTGGCAATTTGGATAATTTTCGTTAATTTATTTCTGTAGCTTTTATATAATAGCTTGAGACTCGTGTTAAACGGTTGAGTATCTAACTTCCTTTTGAGTTTGTCCCTGTGCCTAATCGAATTCATAATACCATAGGTTATCCATGGTTTTATAGATACAAATTTTTTTGGTATGGGGCAGCTTTCTGTTGATTTGGCTACTATATGTTTTAACGTGTTTACAAATTTACTTGCAGAGGTTTTAGAATTTTCCATAATAATTATATTTTGCCAATTTACTTGTTTTGTCAGTTCTAAAAGAGTCTCATAGTTAATTTTTTTCGTAAATTGTGGATTTGATTTTGTGTTTGCAATTATATCTTCCTTAACAGCCAAACCTATAGTATAGTGGTCAGTTATTGTGTTTTGTAAGATGAATGATGAAACGTTTTCCGTGAAAGTAGGATTAAGATTTTGCCTTAAGAAAATGTGATCAAGACATGACCCGGATGTACCATCTACTCTTGTGGGCCTGTTTATATATGAAATAAAACCATGGCTACAAAGTAAATTTTCGTATTCGTTTACAATATGCGACGAATCGAGAATATTTAGATTGAGATCTCCCACGACTATATCCAATAACCCATTTCTTTCTTGAGGGATAATTTCACTTAACTCTTCTATAAATTGAGAAACATCTGTTGAAGGCGATCGATATAGTGCTAAGATGTTAATAAGTTTATTGTTTGAGGATCTAATTTTAATTTTAAAACCAGTCATTTCGTTATTAGATATTTCGATATTTTGATGTTGTAACGATGATTTGATGTACACAATCACACCATCATTTTTATTCCTATTTAATTCTGTATATATCATGCTATAACTTTCGATATCAAAATGATTTGCAATACTATCAAAACCAGATACATAGCTGCTATGGTGTGTCTCAGAGAGCACTATAACGTCGAAAATAGCATCAAATTCGTTTAATAATATAATGAATTCGTCAAAATTTCGTTTTATACTTCTAATGTTTAAGTGTAGAATTTTGAATCCATTATCGCTTAAAATTTCTGTTTTACAATCTTTAACTAATAATATCTCTTTCGTTTTAAATTTTTTACTAAATGTAATCATTATAGTTTATGGTTGTTATATAATTTAATCAATAATGTCCGTGAGACTTTTAATTTTAATTATATTTGAATTTTCAGTTTTCCTAATAAAAACATTACCATCCCTAACCCATACGAATTTATGTTTTTTCTCTTTACAAATTTTTTTAGTTTCTCTTAGAGGAGATGCTGTTTTGGGTGTTAAATGATCACCAATGAAGAGTCGCCCGTCGCCTAGCTGTTTACAGATGTTAGTTGCGACGATTCCATTACCAGTTTTGTTCTCGTTGACTTTTTGCTTGTACGCTCTCATGAATTTAATTTTGTCAGTTGTTCGGGTGAATCTAACTACTATTGCTGGTGCAGTAGTTGTTTTGGAATTTGACATTCTATAGATATGGCTAAAGTTGTGCTCACTCACCTCCGCACCGATGTGATTCGAGATCGTTTTTACTAGTTCCGTAGTGTTTTCGTTTGATGTTACTTTGGCACCATTTCTGTTCTGTTCTGCCGCAATTGGTTTTGTAGGAATAGGAACTCATTTTGAATCTCCAGTGCATCGATTCGCTCCCTCAGCCGATTGTTGTCGATTCTTAGGTGTTTGATTTCATCCAGTGCTTCTTTGAATTGCGTGGAGTTTTCGTCGAATTTGTCCGAAAGGAATTGTACGGAAGCCTCCAATTCGTCTTTAAACTCGGATTTTATTATGGAACGTACTTTGCTTAGTAACTCATCACTATCGCATATAATTGATTCGGGTTGTTGGAGTTGAGACTTGCAATCTTCACATTTCCACTCGCCCAGTTTGCGCGTAGCTTTCGAGGATTTTAGGCCACAGCATGCCAGATGAAAATAGTGCGCGCACTTCGTGCACATAATCACCTCTTTCGGGTCATGGAAGCCCTTGGAACACTTGTGGCAACTGTCACTCATTTTTGGGGCTGTCGATTTGAGATGACTTTAAATTATTGTGGATTTGTTCACTTTGATTGCTATTTCAACGGAATTAAGTTTATTTGGATAGTGGCACCATACAACGCGACTTCACGTTCAGAATTTAGTCGATATATTTTTTAATTTCAAAATTAAATAAAGTTTTGATAGGAGGTAGTTTTTTACTGTGTTCACTTGCCAATGACAGATTGAATTTTTGAATTGATTGATTTGAATTAACTCCAAGTACTACATATTTTTACATAAACAATTTCATAAGAACCGTTCGAATTGTGTCGGAGGAGCAATAATTTTTATTATTCATGCATTATGAATAAATTTCAATAATTATATATATTATATATTTATTATTGTTATTTTCGAAAAGTTTTTTATTATTTAATTTAACAACAATACCTAGATACAATAAAGTCCTTTATTACTTAGGTAGCAAGATCCTATTTACGAAACTATTTTGGAGTTTTGGTAATTGTTTCGTATGATTTTTCACCGGTTGTTGCTTATTTTTGGGGTTTACTTCTTCACTTACCAGCTGTATTGAATGTTGCAAATTCGATTTATTTAATTGTACGACGTTTTGCCTTTATTGGCATCATCAGGTATTTTATAAATGGAGCGCTTATTTTGAAAGTGGCGTAAGTCCAGCTCTTGCATGAATTGAAATATTTAAAGGTTTGCGTTTCAATTCGTTTAAAAATCTGGATAACTTCATTTGATTTGATCAAAAATAAATAACAGGCGCGACAGTCCAACATTGGACTAAGGCCGCAGGATGTGTTAGTGACATCCTATTTCCAAGATCTTATCTGCTTTTTGATGAGGTAATGAGATCAGCATCACGCTCAGCAGTGTTATTTATCTTCATAAATGGGTACCCGTTTAACATCTGAGTGAGATCATAGTCTGTCACAAGCTCGTGAGTTCGAAAAACACCATGGAACACGGTGAGATTCGAACTCATGACCCTGTGCACCGAAGGTGCGCGCACTAACCACTAGACCAGCCAGACTACCATTTGATTAAAGTGTATTTATATTCATCGGATTTTGAATTTTTATCTATGTTAAACATTTTACATAACCATAAAAAATAAGGGATTTTTCAATCGGTAAACTTGAGATAACCGACAATTTGGTGAAAATAGCTTGTTTTTTCGCTATAATGGATCAGTTTCAGCTTCAAACAGCCGAATATTAAAAAAAAAACGAATTTAACGTTTTTTGATAATCATGAAGTGTGAAAAAAAAAGTTTTGGTCAGTAGTCCAGTCGGCCCCCCCCGGGCCGATGGTCACAGTACAATTTTGTTTACTGTTGTACTATAATTTTTTTTCTAGTCCTAATTATGTAGGTATATGATGTATACATTTTTTGAAGTGAGGTCCAGCTTAGATTTTTATTTTTGATTACTTCTTTTTTTTCAGTTCAACGTTTCGCCCATTGCAGGCATATTGACGAACTATTTCCTTTACGTTGTTTTGGCGGGAGGTCGATGACGTAAAGAAAATAGTTCCGCAATTGGCGAAGCGTTGAACTGAAAAATATAGAAGAAATTACAAAAAACAATTTCTAGTCTTGAGACTGCAGTCTCGAAAATTAAAATATTCTACATATTCAGGCCTTTGTTATCCGAGACTGGGAACTCATGTGTGAGTGTCATTGATCGATAACATAATCAGCTCCTGCAATGATTTCGTCTAATCTTTCAAAGTTGGAATATTGCTCTTAATGTAATCTTGAGGATTCCTGTCAGCGAGGATCCGCTCCATTTTCTGTGTTTGGTATTTCATGGCTTAAGTGTAACATTTTCGTTGAACAGAATGTTTAACTGTTAGAATAAAGGAATGTAACACGAAGAGAAGATAACGGAACTTAACATCATTCATTTAATTTGGTCACAAATTTGACCCTTTCTAGCACGAGCCACGGGTATAACAAATTTTTTTATTCTTGTAAGATGTAATCAGGAGTAAAAGTGAAAACACGAGCAGGTGCCACTTGTCGTTAAAGGGCGAACAAGATAATTCTCAACGGTATTCCCTTAAAATTCTAACGTAAAATTTTCCAAACAATATTTTTGCGATTAACAATTGAAATTGACGGAAAATCTAAATTGCTGTTGTAGATTAAAATTACATGCTCCTTGTAAAAATCATGATGTTGAAAAAATGTTGGGCTTTCCGTTTTGGTTTTATGAAAAATGCGACCTTCTTTATGGAAACAAGAAATTAAAGCACATTTCAAATAATTTACATAAAATCCATTTCTATAATGTTTTCTAATCAGAAGATAATTTATTGTTGCTATAAGCAATTTAATTTTGAAAGTGGGGTAAGTCACACGGATGGACTTACACTTTGAAGTTGTTGATAAGTAGCACAATTTGTGACTATATGAAAACAACAGTACATTTTTGAAATTTTTTTTGACTTTTTTGTCATAGAAAGAAACTGCCAAAGACATGATAATGCCACTTTCAAAATAAGCGGCTCATGTTATGTAATAATAGATCTATGTAATACATAACTATAAAATACCTGATGATGCCAATGAAGGCGAAACGTCGAACAATTAAACTCGAATTTGTAACATTCAATACAGCTGGAAAGTGAAGAAGTAAGCCCCAACAAATATTTTGGAGTTTGTTTTTGGGACGTTTGTATTGGTTTTTTTTTGCAATATTTTTCATGTTTGAGAAATCAAAAATTTTTTTGAGTTATGTAATTGTGACTCATATCGAAACATGGTACAAAAAAATGTTCAGTCATTATTCGCATCCCTTGTCAACTTCCCCAATGAATGCGGATTCCGGTATTTACCATAAATTCAATTTCAGTTACAATATGCACGTACAAAAGATTCTTTTATTTTTGCCCATTGAGTGTGAAATTGTGCACTTGTCCTATCTGCTTGCGCTGCGCTACCGCACAAATACTCAAACCTATATCCTATACTTGAATCCAGCAAACTGTGTTGCATTCATGTTCCTTCATTTTCCTTCTATATGCTTTCACAACAGCAATCGCATATTCTGTTGACGATGATGGCCGAAACGATATGAGAAGCCATCGTAGCGGATATATTCTATTCCAAAATTGTGAGAAATACTCGTACATTCTATACAGGATACAGAAGGCTTATGCCAGATTGCAATCCAGCCTTATACAAAGTATATAGTGAAGTAGGTATTCCTAGTGTATAGGAGGCTATATGTGGAAGCAAACGTTCAGGACATTAGGGGACGTTCTTCACGAATCGTTGCAACTGCAAGTATTATAGTATATGCTATGATTGCGATGATGTGGAACGTGTTTCAAGCTAAACGAGTAGACCCCGATCCTTGTGCACAATTTGATTGAATATTATATTGCTGCTATTCAAAGGTATTTCGATGAAACGGGAACTTGAATGCAAATAGGTTTGATGCAGAACGGGGGTCCATAATCCTTGCTTTGTTTACTCGATTCGATTAGGTTACAAGGCGGATTTATTCATACTATTCGTAATAGACAGGATTGGCGATAGATTAAAACCGTGGGTTTTTGGAAACTCATCTGTGTGGTCGAAGGCAATCAATAAAATTGAACAATCGTTCAAAGTGCAATTTAACTTAGTTGTTGATTTGATGTACATTTAAATAAATATTCAATTATATACATTATTTGGAAAAAATGCGATAAAAAATCAAATTATTGCTGCAACAGTTTAAATCTTAACCTTGGCATGCATTATAACATCAGATCAATAGGTAGCCGAGCATGGCCAAGGTAAATTTTTTACAAAGGCAAGGCAAAGGGATGGCCAGCAAATCAACATTTAAACAAACTTGTTTTTGATCACCAGATCTATTTATCTAAATCTAAAACGACGGATTTTGTGATTACCCAAAAATATATCTACTTTTTTTACTTAAAAAAAATATAAAATCACAAGTACTACAAATAAAAATATTTAGTGTAGTCATTACGTGATTTCAGACTGCAAAATGTGGTGGAGGATTTTTTTGTTTCTAAGGGTTTTTGGGGTGCTGAGCTTGAATCCGGAGCTTCCCACCAAAATTTCGTTGCGGAACAGTGCCAAACCCGCAAATATACAAAATTTTCGGATTTTTTTCGTTTTTTGGCGTATAACTCCGAAACTGTAAATTTTCTTTCCATGCACATGTTCGAGAAAACATGATTGCGGGTCCAACGCGACATTAATCTTCAAAATGCGTTAAGCGGTATCGCTACATTTGATGGTCATTTTTTTGACATTTTAAGCAATTTTGACCATGCATTAAGAACCAGAAAAATGTTACGTTTACGACCTAAAATGGAAAACCGTTCAACCTCAAAATTAATTTCATAATCTGGAACTATGCTAAAAACAACAAGTTTAAATTATTATCAATTGTAGTAATACCGCTCAACGGATTAATATTATTTACGTCTCTTTGGATGCGCAATCATGTGCTCCCTAACATATTCCTGGAGGGCCAAAAAAACGGAAAAACATCGAAAAAATTGTTACTAATAAACAGAAAATTTCTTTAAACGTATGAAGTTTGAAAACAACTAATTAAAATGCCACTGGGTCAAATACACTTTCATAGAATTTATACCTATGACTAGAAATAATTTTTATTTATTTTATTATTATTTTATTTTTGATTTATTTATTTATGAGCTTCATATTTTCAATGATATTTCTATCATTATCCCAAAAAGGCTATTTCATCAGCTCCAAATCATAGGCAGAATTTCAGACGGCCTATTTATTTTTCTTTAATAAAAGTCATTTTTTTCTGGGTGTAGGTATTTACATACCCCCATCTCCTAAGAATAGACATCATAATCCGGCTTTTTTACTAGCATTGTGCTGTCAAACGACAATATTTGGTGCATTTGTTCTGTTTTTTTCCGAAAAATAAAATATACAAGCGTTAAGTATAACTGATGGGACGATCTTTTTCTGCCATATTTAGAACCGTAATTTTTAAATCGCATGACAGGGTTTTCTCGAAGTTTTATATTTTCTTTTGTGGTCTTTGTATCTACAGATGCCAATTGCATAGCGAATATTCTTCCTTTTGCAAATCTCCAACTCATAGGTATACACAACTTTCAGTGCCTACATATCACAATTACATACATTCACTCGTGCTTTGTAACAAGAGGATATGCATGCTGACATTGTCCTTGTTGCAATTGCATATTGCCGTACAGCGTTCAATGCCTGTGCGGTATGGCTCTTGCATCGAATTCCCATATTCCGAGCAATAAGCAACTCAATATACGGATATCCAGTTTTTGTTTTCTATCATGATTGAATGACTATACTACACCGTATTACGTATTGTGCGCTTTTGCATCCCGCACAGCCGACGACGTAGGAGTTGAAATGAAAGTATGAAAATAAATAAAAAGAGAAGTTTGCTCGTAGGAAAAATGGCAGACATCACAGTCAAATTGCCGAAAAAAAAGGAATCAGTAACGGGCGAAAAAAATCAATCCGACATTCATGTCAGGACATAATAAAATCAAAGCAAATACGAGAAAAATGTACATTTCATGTATTGGCATTTTTAACTTTATTCCGATTTTTATTCGATACAACTCGAGCACGTGATGCGAAGCACTCTGTACAATTTTCAGAATTCATTTCTTTCCCGTGGGGGCTCGTATGGTATACAGTGTATATGATCGGCTTTTTTTTTCTATAGCAAAAGTATTGGGAAAAATTGAAAATGCTGACAAATGAAAGTCATTCAGTACTTACAGCTCGAAAACTTGTCATGTGAATTAACTTTTTTTGTTGTTGCCATGACGGGTTTGCTATCGAAGTGATCCCAATTCATTAGTTGTTATTGTATGACAGGAACAAAGGAAAAGGATTGGCAGGTACAATATGTTCCATGACTGGTAGTTGATAAGCAAGGCATATTGTTGTGAACATGTATATTATTAATTTAAATCAAAATTTTAAATATTGTCATAAAAAACATAAACATAAGATTCAAAAGGCTGTACTTCCCTTAAAAGCATACATACCCTTTGTCGTCAAAAAATTTGCAAAAAATATCCTACCTCCACGCGCTTATTTTGTTTTCTAGATTGTCGGTGGATTTTGTCCACCCCTTTTCAAATCAAATTTAACTTTCGTTTCGTCACGTTCAACCTGAATAACTAAATACCGGAAGTGATTAATTTCCACTTGAATTAGCATACTCTTGAAATTAGATTTCTTAAATTGCTTATTACACGCAAGACGTGATTTCATATCGTCCGAGGAAATTCATTCATACATAGTCCATAGGTATCAGACAATTTACAGGATACTTCCCATATATGTATACAATAGTGGAAGGCTGATTTAGTCAATAAGGTGATAAAAATGAAAGGTAATGGCATTATGTTAGACGCCGGGAAAATTGATTATTTGATTTCATACCGCATGTTTTCCTCAATAACGGAAATAATTGGCCGTGGTGTAAACATGCAAACGTCAATGAGTTAAACAAAGGGAATGCTTTTTAGGCGTGTGCATGTCAAAAAACGGGCTGAGTTAATTTTATGGAAACAATTAAGGGTATGCAGGTGAACCGCAAATATAGGAAACCTTTCGCTGCTACTGACTTTTAGGTAAATAATGCTTCATTATAGTCAAAATAACACCGAAATAATAAAACATACATAATAATCGACTAAGTAAAATCCTGAAATGATAGTAAATTCCGAATCCTGATTCGCACTTATGTCATGTCATTGCCAGATAGAAATTAAATATATTATTGCGATACCGCAATATTGAATTGAATTTTAACTTATTAAACGCAAAGAACAAAGTTCTTTGATAGAAAATATAAAAATTCAGGAATCTGAAATATTAAGCAATTAGTAACAATTATTCTTTCAGAAAGCTAAATATGTAATATGAGCATTGTAACTTACAATGACGGGTGTGTACCGTTTCGTATTTTAATACCTCTTCAAACGAGGATTCACTTGAAAATCCTTTACCGACTTTATCTCACGGTATGTTCGGCGTGGTATTTGGGCCGATAAATCGTTGATTCCACACAACGTTGATGTAACTTCACAATTATCTTTCGAACTAAAGGTCCATCTAGATTAGTCGCCAAATGGCGACACGTGCAGCCGAATGGCTGTTGTCAGTCCATCCAAACTTGTCGCCATTTGGCTGTGCGTCCAGTTTTGATATTCAATATGGCAACTCAACCAACCGCTTTGACAACCGCTTGTCAAATTCAAAGTGACAATTTTCCAACTTTTGTTCGTTCTTTTGTGTGTAAATGAATAATTCTTGAATGGCCGTGTAATAATACAAACGCGCAGAGTCCGATTTTGATAATTGAATTTAAAAAAATCACCAAAATGAAATTTTGGTTATGTCATTTTCTGTCTCCATTTGGCTGCTAGTGTGGATGCTGCACGCGATGTCAGTTTTTGGACGCGCAGCCATTTGGCGCATAATCTAGAGGGACCTTAACAGTCTCAGTCGGTTTTGTTGAGTTGGTGAAGAGCGTGTAAGCCAATTCCGAAATAGGTTCACAAGTTGTCTTAAACTCTCCGATCCGCAGTACTAGTTGGTTTGCATGGAACCTCGTAGATACATACAACAAGCTAATTTCGTAGATCACGTTTCCTAATTTGCGTATGACTCTGCCTAGTCTCCAAAAATTAGATGGACGGTGACGACCATAGAAACTGCGTTTTCTTGGTCCATGGTTGCTGCTGCTTCTTGTCATCGAATGAGAATGAGCATTTCATAGGAGGCATTAGAAGATCGACAGTTGTTCGTATTTTCCGTCCTAGAAATAACTCCGATGGGGACTTAATTTCTGGAAATAAACTACATATTAGGTGTGACTCTAAATATTTCCAGGAAAACTTAACTTCAACTTAACGGTTGATACTCTCAAGCGAGCTTTGAAGAAATTAAAAGGGGAGGAAAATTTCAACTAAACGGTCAACATTTTCCACTCCTTTTAATTTCTTTAAAGCTCTCTTTAAGGTATCAACAAATCCCGATCCCGTTTACCAAGCAAAAGTTCTTGAACTCTTATGAGCTGAACTGAGTTCCATTATCGCTTACAATAACTTCAGGAAGTCCATGCCGATGCTGGATGAAAATCGTCCTCAATTTGTTCATTGGTGCAGAGTGATCTTGTCCATAGGAAAAACTTCAGGATACTTTGAGTAAGCATGGACGATGACAAGGAAATATTTTCCCATATACCATGGATGGTTCGCTTGCGGCCACGAAAAAGGCTCACATTTAATGGGTTGTTTTGCTGCTGCAATACAATGGGAGCATGATCTTACCAATGTTTCGAGGTGTTTATCCATATTGGGCCAGGAGACATAACTTCGTGCCAAGGATTTCATGCGGCAAATTCCGGGATGATTTCTGTGTAGCAATTTTATAACTCGTTGTTAAAGAGTCTTTGGAATGATGACGCATGCCTTAAAAAGCAGTACATCGCGTTCAATGGCTATGTCCACACATGTGCGCTTTCGTCTTCAAGCTCCGTATCCACTTTCAATATTGAACGTGTCATTGATTGCGTCAAGTGAACAGAAGAGATCATTGCCTCATTCTATCCACATCTGTTCATTATTTATCGGGAAATTTGTGTCGCGGCTTTGGTCAGGATGGGTAAATGATAAATTCTTTCATTAATAGTATGAATAGATGATGAGTTGTTTATATTTAACATTAGAAATCGCGTTCAAGAATGAATGCGTTTCTTCGATAGCGCAGGCAAATCAAGTTTCAATTGTCAAAATAATGGAGACGAACGAAAATTGAAACTGTCTAGACAGGCACAATACTCAGTTCCGACCACCTGTTTAATCTCTGCCCATTGTGTGGATGCTTTCAACTCATTACATTTCAACCAGTTATTTGCGATGTGTTTGTGTTGCAGTTTGAAGCATTGAGTCTCGTTTGATGTGCTGAAGTAGTTGATCAAAGGTCCCAGGAACTCTCGATTTATAATTTGAAAAATCAAAATCAACTTGCCTACTTCATTCAGTCGGCTGACTGCTGATAAGACGTGATAGAGCGTCTGCTTGCCCGAAATTGATTTTGCTAAGAAACATTTTTTTACACCAATTAAACAAAACCTTGAATGTGTCTTTATTAAAGCAACAAAAAAGGTCAAAACAAATGGAATCGTACTATGGATTACTATTCAATTCAATATCGTAAATCCTGTAAATTTAATTTAAGATTAAGCTAAATGTCAGGATTGTCTATTAAATGCTTATAGTGTAGAGTTTGAAACTCATCTATACGGCAGATGCTAGAAATGAATATGTTTCATATCTTATTGCTGAGTCATCATAAGACATACATAAGTCATGAAAAAAGCTAAATTTGACTCATAAATCTACACAAAACCTGGATAATTTTTATATAAAATTTCTAAGAATAATCCTCACCTTAATTGATGACTGTTGGTCAACTCGTAAAAATATTATCACACAAATCATACTTTATGGCAGTCACATGAAAAGTGTATCTATTAACAATAATGATGACAACATTCTTTCTTGAGTGCTGTATAGTCATAAGTAAATGTTTACATTTTATTCAAACCACACAAAATTTTAATAATCTCACAATCTTAAAAAATAACATTTTGATTTATGAATATCGTAAACATTGTCCTATAATGCTTATAAAAGAGACTGAAAATCTAAAAGAAGAGTGACCATTGAAAAAAAGATTCATAATTTGGCCATTAGAATGAAGCAGGCGGACAAAGCTGTTCATTTTTATTCGGCTTTATCTGCACTCATCATCTATTCCATTTTAACATTATAGAAACCCGAAAAAAAATCTTTTAGAATATTAATAAAACGTTTTTTAATAATATACTACACGGCCACATTTACAACCCAAAAGTGTTGGTTAAAATCTGAGCTGAGTGCGCATGAGCTTGTCAGAAACATGGATATGGATGAATATGGCATAAAGATGCATGGATACGAATGGATTAGCTCCGTATATGTATAGTGTCCATATTTGATATGCCTTTCCCTTTCGTTTTATTTATCGTCTGTTTGTTTTACCACCGATTAACCGCTAACAGGCCATCCACAGACCAAGAAGGTTGTCATCGCCCCTGGGATAAAAATGATGAGATATCTGTTACTGAATTTAAATTGATCCTTTGTAGAAATGCCGCAGCTTCAATAATTTCCAATGGATCGATGGAACTGTGATTGCATACGTGATCGGTAGCGATGAATACCAGTCCGCCGCCTATTGTGCATCGCGAGCATTGATCGTTGTCACACATGCATGTCACCGGTAGCGGTGCAACAGCATATAGCAAGCGATGACTTTTTTTGGGGTTTTATATAAATTACGAGGTCGTTTAAGTGAACGGTATAGAGAAGAAGGATAACTACATACAGTGAAGAACGTGAAATGTGTTACAAAACAAATTTTCATATTCTAAAGCGTGAAATGCCCTCGCAGTTCCATCTGGCACAATGACGGAAGCTAACACTACTAGTACAGTCTATTAGGTAGGTTGTATTAGCTCAATCATGTTCATCTCTCTGTAGATCATGTAACCGTCACATATATATTAACCCTTATGCATCCATTATTTTCGTCGTGCGCCGTTTTTCCATAGCTTTGAATGTTTTTTACTTTCATGCATTTTATTTTCATTTATTACTCTCAATAAATCCTAATTGGATATCCGCATATGCATACATTTTCAATAAAATACTGTACATAAAGTTCGATAGTCAAGTGTAAGGCCAATGCCAATCAGTTATGCCTTTGTTTGTTTTCAACAATCAAAACGAATGTCCACTCTGCTATCATATCAATGATCGTCGAAGACAAACCGAAATTTGCATATGAACTTCGAATGGGATATGATCAGAGGACGTTTGTATGATATATTATATGACATTTTTCCTCGGAATATTGGATTATTTATAAGTCTTTGTGCTGTGATTGAAGTTCAGTAACAAGTTTCTCTCGTGTCATCGCATTTTCATTGTTTCAAGTAAAATTTGCGACTTTTTGGTAAAATGAAAACGTTTTTTTTTTTGTGCCGGTAGTATGAGTAAAAGGGGGTGAAAATATTAGATTCATGGAGCATCTCTAACAGTTATCATTCAATTATAGTGTCTTTGAACCAAAAAGGACCGTATGAAAAAAATCACGATACGCATACATTTCATAATAGGTTTGGCTGATTGTTCTAGACCGTTTTATTCTAGTATGTATATCTTTCTCATCAATAGAAAAAAGCATGAACAGTGGCGCCGGAACGTTTTTTTTATGGGGGGGGGGGGGGGGGTGGGATGGCAAGATTTTTTCTCTCAAATTCATATTAAATTAAGCGGTTATATACCGGACCTCTAGCCAGGACCAGCTCTACTATATGTGCAGAATGTGCATTTGAATGCGTCTCATTAAGTGAGGCAAACAAACAATTTCAATTTTGATTATCTTAATTATCTCATTTTTTTTTTAAATAAAAATTTTGTAATTTTTAATGTTCTTTAATCGGAAGTTTTGACAATTTCGCCCTTTTATATTTTAAATTAACATTTTCAAAAAGTACGAAAATCTCTATTTAAAAAAATGAGGCAAAAATTTGCACTTTTTGTGGAATTTTTGGGCGATTTTAATTTTTAAATTGTGACAGTTACGACTTCCGCTATAATAACCTCTACATTGGGTCTGAAACCCAAATTTTCGAAAGTTTCGGTTTAAAAACATAAAAATTCAAAATTATTGAAAATACGTACAAATACGTATAAAAATATAAAATAAATTATTCTTCATTTTTAATATAGTGCAATATATGTAGTACTAATTGCCCCTTTAGCCAAAATATTGAGGGGGAGTTGCCCCCGCTGCCCCCCCCTGTTCCGGCGCCATTGAGCATGAACGAAAACCTTGTTTAGATATTAATCTACTATTAATTCTTTACCTTTTTTAATTTAAAATACATAAAAATAAATAACTGGTGCGACAGTGCTTTTTTGTTGAGGTGTTGAAATCAACAGCACGCTCAGCAGTGTTATTTATACCCATAAATGGGAACTCGTTTAACATCTGAGTGAGATCATAGTCCGTCCGTGACGACCCGTGAGTTCGAGAAACACCAGTGGCGTAACATTTTTCAAATTTGTTGTGCTTGAAATAAAAGCGGGGCCCTTTCTTTATACAGTCGAATTTTCGATATATTTTATATTCAATCCATATAGAATCTGCGGCCTCAGTTCAATGTTTGACGTGGTTGAACTGTCGCACCAGTTATTTATTTATTCTTTATTTAAAGAATAGTATCTGCTGAACGAAATTGCTATTTTCTGATCCTCGAATCGTTACTTTGTTCCATCTTTCCCCAAGGGCATTTGGTGGCTCAGTGGTAGGGATGAAACTCTATCTGAGTTGCCGGTGCGTGCCCACTGTCACCATGGATGTTTGTGTTGTCTATACAAATTATCTTATCGGCACCCAGTTCGTCGATGTAAATCGTCCCGGAGCTACCCATTGATACAACGGTCAAGAGTTGCCGAAACTCCCTACGATTACAGAGGAAAAAAATCCCTTGAGTCGCTACAACAAATATTTTTCATAACGAAATTCTTGTTCTGCAATCCATTTTTAATAAGCTGCCCTCACAGCTGTCAGTGCATTGAAGAAGATTTCACCAGCGTCATTACATTGCAAGAGAAAAAAAAATTTCAAATCCTTTTTAACTGTCTGCCACCTTCTAGCTGCAAACTTTCCAGTCGTACTTGATTCTTAATTATTTAATTGAAATTTTCTTATTTTCCAGCAGTGTGCGCGTACCGAGTACATACATTTCTAGAGTAATTATGTCTGCGAAACCGATCAATCAAGACTACTTTAAAACGGAAATCCGTCGAATTTGATATGAAAACTCGCCAAAATGATTGAAACATACGATTATTTGACATGGAAGTTCGCAAAATTTACATGGAAATGCCGCATGGAAATTCGCCAATTTGGCATAGAAATTCGTATACATGATTTTGAAATTGATCAATTAGAAATGAAAATTGAAATTAATTTGTCATAGAATTTTTTAAAAGAAAACTCATCATCTTGTTTGGGAAATTGATCAATTTGAAAAAAAATCGTCAATATTAATTGGAAATTCATCAATTTGACGTGGAAATTTGAAAATTGTCAATATTAATTGGAAATTCATCAATTTGACGTGGAAATTTGAAAATTTTAAATGTGGACATTCTTAAACCTAATTTTGGAATTACGTCAGTTGGAAATTCATCATTTTGAAATGGAAATTCGTCAACATGATTTGAAAATTAATCAAATTAACATAAAAACTCGCTATGTTTTGTGATTAAAATTCCTCAACAAGATTTGAAAGTTGGTCAATTTTCTTTTTGAAATTCGTCAATTTGACATGGAATTTCGTCTATTAGAAATGAAAATTCCTCAACATGACTTTGAAAGTTGAATTTGAATTAAAAATTCGTCATCATGATGAAAATTTTCCAATTTGGAATGTGTTTGTGTCAATATGTACATATTTTAAAGTAATACTTTTAAGTTTAACTTAAGGCATACATCGGTGGTAGTAGTTCGGTACTTCTGACCAGGGATGTCAATAACCGGACGGTTAGTCCGAAAACCTGTAGATACTTTCAGAACGGTTAACCGGGTTATTTTCGATTTTTTCCTCCTCCAGGTTTTAACCCGGACGGTTGTTTGTCCATCCGGTTAAAACCTCAAAAAAAAATCTTTCAAAATTCATAAAAAAAATTTTATTTTCTTGATTTTCAGTTATTAGTTCTATTAGTTGTCCCCTATGAAAAATGTCATTCTTAAATTTCAGCCCTTAAACATATTTTAGATGTTTCAAACACTCTTTTTATGGCTACAGGGTGCGCCAGAGAAGCTTACTTATTTGAAAAGTCAATAAAAACAAAAGTACTTTAGTCATTCTTTAAACTCTTTTTTTATTTGAGAATACAATTTCCCAAGGGTTTTTTCTATACAGCCTCGGTTAAATGGCGTATGTACATACACTGATTAAGTCGAATTTTGAAGTAAGTCTACAATCTTTGCAGCATATCAATCGATATGTTAGCAATAGCGTCGCGAATGTTGTTATTGTGGTGAACTATTGTCCGTGGTCGATCGACATAAACCTGGGATTTCAAATAACCCCCAAAAAAATCGCATGGAGCTAAATCTGGAGAGCGTGCCGGCGATGGAAGATCGCCTCTGAGAGAGAGGCGGTCAGGGAAATGTTGTCGCAACAAATTCATTCAGCCTCGTGCTATGTGTGCTGTGGCTACATCTTGCTGAAACCACCCTCACGTTTTAAAAAAAAAATCCCCGATCATGTTCCTAGTGAGCGCCCGTTAGAAAAGAAGCTCTCGACGGGGAAGGCCCGCTGCTCTCTAGACCAGAGCATGATGGCAACTAGCTAGAATGGGAAACAAACTTGGGGATTTCCCCCTCCAGATACGCCTCTTCCACCCAACTCACCGCTCGCGAGTTTTTCAAATAAGTAAGTTTCCAATTACTGTATTAATTCTGATTCCCAAATTTCGTGGGTTCGAATTTTAACTAATTGTGACTTATCGTTCCATTCTATACACCAACTGCGGTGCATGTCTGTAGTAATTATGGCATGGCAACTTACCAGCTCTATGGGAACTACGCGGAACTTTGTCTGTTTGGAGGAGAAGAGCCCCAACGGGAGAAATATCGAGTTATTCAATTTCGGAAATGTCACATTGGAATCTTTGCACTTGAGACCTCTAAGCGTCTATAGCTCAGTAGGTAGAGTTGCTGACCTTGTGACTGAAGGTCGGAGGTTCGAATCCCGATTGGGACGAAACTTTTTTTCCCTCAATTTCCTAAATTTTTGGTATTTTTTCCCAAAGTTTTGTGGTTTCGTACAGATAGACACACTCATCAGGTCTTGTGTCTGTTGTCTATCTGTGCACAAGACGACCACTTGAATTTTAGCGGGAGATTTCTTAATACAGTAATTGTAAATTCGAGAGGGAAAAATATCTAACTACCATCACAACTCCCAAAGCAATGTGAGTATTCAACACCGGTACAGACCTGCACGGTCGAGCGTCATGGTGGTAGCCTTCACGGCAAATCAAATCTCCATAGAAATCTCCCGCTAAAATTCAAGTGGTCGTCTTGTGCACAGATAGACAACAGACACAAGACCTGATGAGTGTGTCTATCTGTACGAAACCACAAAACTTTGGGAAAAAATACCAAAAATTTAGGAAATTGAGGGAAAAAAAGTTTCGTCCCAATCGGGATTCGAACCTCCGACCTTCAGTCACAAGGTCAGCAACTCTACCTACTGAGCTATAGACGCTTAGAGGTCTCAAGTGCAAAGATTCCAATGTGACATTTCCGAAATTGAATAACTCGATATTTCTCCCGTTGGGGCTCTTCTCCTCCAAACAGACAAAGTTCCGCGTAGTTCCCATAGAGCTGGTAAGTTGCCATGCCATAATTACTACAGACATGCACCGCAGTTGGTGTATAGAATGGAACGATAAGTCACAATTAGTTAAGTAAGTTTCTCTGGCGTGCATTTGGATTTGATTTTGCATACGATACGAACACCAGTACTACGAGTGTGTTTTCACCAAAAATTCAAAACAAATTAATGAAAAGACTCGGTTAACCGGAAAACCGGTACTTTGAGCCCGGTTAAAACCGCACGGTCTAACCGGCCATGCAAGAAACCGAAAAAATCCGAAAACCGGGTTATGGACCGGTTTTTGACATCCCTACTTCTGACCACATTTTAGTGCATTTGACTAATTAAAACTGTTATTTAATGCAATTATGACTCTCGGGTTTTGTGGGCCTTTTTGGCTTAGGAGCCCGTCTTCCACTGAACACATGGAACACCGTACGTTACGCTATTGAAAAACACCATAAACTGAATTCATTCACGGTGAGTCTCGAACCTATGACCCTGTGCACCGAAGGTGCCCGCACTAACCACTTCACCAGCCAGACTATACAATTTAAAATACATACATAAAAGTTTTTACTATAACATTAACCAAAACCATAAAGAAACATATTTGAGGCTACCAGTTTCAATATCATGACAATATAAAGGAACAACTAAAATTATCATCTTCTACCAAAACTGATTTTTTGTCTAGACAATCCCTGTCAAAAATGTATGTATATTACGATTAACTTCAAATGTATAATATACGAGTATCGTATAATTATCTTCTGTATCTGTGCCTCAATGCATCCGGACTCTGATCAGATGAATTCTCTCAATTATTGATCTTGACATTTGATGGACTTTTGGCAAAACTTTTTGACACCCAAATTGGTCGTGTTGGAATTTTCATGAAGCTCAACCAAATAGCTCATGAGAAATCGATGAACCTTAACATTGAGAGAACAATGCATGTGCACGTTTCATGCGCACGTAATAATAATATTTCGCGACCAGAGGGTATGATGAATTGGAGCAGTTGAACACAATACTCGTAATGTTTGAAGGCAAGTCAAAAGACGTATACGCAAAAGCAGGCAAAAAACAAAGTAGCGTAACCATTGCACATGAAGAATCATGTTGCATGTAAATTTAAATTCCTAATCATCATCATCTTCATCCTTCTGATCATTATGACCCTGTCTACCAAATAGCATTCTCTCAAACAAAAGATACAACACCATAGCCTGGTCGGCATTGTGACTGCGAGTTTCAGATGACTTATCCATTCGGATAATAGGGATGCTGGAAGGAATACGAAAATATCTCCATAAAATGATCATCATGGTCCAATTTTAATAAATTTTACACAAAAGTCAGTCGAAATACGTGTCTAACGTTTGCCAAATATTCCAAATGAGGGAGAATTACGGGAGCATTTTAATAGCCAGGCCGTATACAAAAGGCAAGAATAATCGAGGGTCGTTGAGAAATTAATCATTCGAGAGGAGGTAATTATCGTATTGCCTGAAATTAAACAGGGCAGTTGACCTTTCTTTCAAACGGAAATAGGCAATCCCGCACTTTTTCGACAATATTCCTTTTTAAACCTACGCATATTGCACAGTCACTGAATATGGTATACATGTATATTGCAATTTTTCATAGGAAGAATAGACGTGCTTGGCATTCTTTTGTAATGGACAGGATTTTTTGCATGTTGTTCAGTTTTATTTAGATTTTAAGTACGTTAAATGAAGGGTGGGCGTAAAAGTCATCAACATTTCAACAATAGAGGATTTACATCTCGCAATCTATTTATTTCTTTTCCTAAGGAAATTATTTTTATTGATCGGAAAGCTATTCAATATTTTTTTTATTATCAAAGTAACATTTTCGTTTTTTTAATTTCGATTAGTATTTTTGTTATTAATGCACCAAAATCAAATTCTTATCTTCCATAAACCTGAATACAATAATGAAACATTACCCTTAACATTTTATCGCAAGGCGAATTAAATGTGTGTTCTGTTAAGAAGGTTGCCATACCATACCCAGAACATTAAAATGAATTCGTCTTTGACTTCCTTACGGGGTTTAAAACAAACCTGAAATTATCACCTGAAAAAATGTATGTATAACAAAGAACAAGCATAAGAAACCTATATCGCATCGCATGGCCAAGATACGTGGATGAGGATGGACATGGGCACGATATAGAGGCAGCAAGTCTTGCAGCTTCTTCAACTTTGCTGTGGGTCTTGGTGGCTGTTGACACTATACAGTGTTGTGATTTATAGGCCTTTTAGTGTATTTTATTAAAATGCATATTCGTTGCTTGAATGTCACACGAACAAACTTTATGATTTTCATATGGGCATATATAAAGAGGTGCTGAAGATAAACAAGACTATGGCCTATTGTACGTCATAAATTGTAACACAGGGCATAATTGCCTTTCCCTTATTTCTTGGGCTCTTCTTCGCATTCGCAACGCAGATTGGTCTTGTCTTGTATCTTTTGCTGTTTTTATGAAGGCAGTGCAAACAGCACAACTAGATACATCGGACTTATATGCAGATTTAATTGTGGTAATGCGACTTGGCACTTGCTATTCAATTTGATTGAAAAGACTCCCTTTGGATTGGTCAAAAGTTACAATAATTGCTATTTTGTTTAAATTGAATCGCTCGCATGGACACATACATTAAACAAAAAATGTCATTGCATAACCAAATAATTAAATTTTCAAATAACAATAAATTATCCTAGATTTGCCTACAAATACCATTTTGATCGGACCATGTGATGAAAACCATTTGTTTTCCACATAGACTATATCTAATTAAATGTCTACAGTTCCTATCGCATATGCGACAAAAATATATTCCTCTATAACTCCGCACAACATACAAACGTTTTCCCTTTCGGCTCTAGTCAATTATCCACGCATTATGGATAACAATCAAGCTAACATCTTAATATTTGCATTACATGGCTATTAGCCAATATAAGTTAAGCGTCTCATATTACTTAACACGTACCCTTCGGCATTATGCACAATTCTATTAGACGGTCGTATTACAAAACAGTCAGTCAGTCATATCGCACCCCCTTGCTCATCGGCATAATAAAAACGGAGGGTTGTGTACTGATTTAGGTTATTCAAGCTCATATAGAAACACACGATATCTATACACACACACGACACCCCACTGGTGATTTTCCGGTTACTAGGATTTTATTAATTTTACAATTTTACGGTTTTATGTTAATTTTATTAAAAAATTCTTTTTTTGCATATCATCTAAAATCCGTTTAGGGGCGCGTGGAAGGCTTAAGGGATTTGAGCTACTTAGACGATAAGTAATTGGCATTTAACTACGTTACGCTGCATAAAATTTTATAAATTTTGCATCAAGTCAGAGTGTGGGAGAATAAGCATGTGAGATGAAAAAAAAACAATACCCAGTCAAAGTAAGTATACAAAAGTCACTTTTTGACGGGGTATCCAGTTTGTTCCTGGTGTCGATCATCGACATGCTCTTATTCTAGAGAAGATACCGACTCGAGTTATTATGATTAGGAAACGTATGTACGCAGGTACGAATCAAGTCGCCACAATGCTTATATGCAGGGTATCCCGCAGCTGGTTAGCCATTGACCTATGGTAGACTCTACAGGTTGTTTTAGGAAAAATGTCGCCAAAACTTTTTTAGAAAAACTCCTATTTTTTAGCTTTCAGTTTACCCAAATCAATGTTTTTTATTTTCTTCTGAAAGAACACAAAATTTCCAATAACAGGACATATCGAACGTTTCGGAGAGTTACGTATCTTCCGAGATACCAACTTTTTGAATTTTGCGAAAGTTTCAATTTCAACTTTTAATGTCAATATCACACGCGATTTCCATAACGGTACATTGTAAGTTTGCAAATGTACCAAACAGACTTCAATCTTGAAAAGGAAGCAAAATTCGTACATAAAGCATAGACTTGGATATTACGCATTATGGAAAAATTGTTTTTATGTGTTAAATCATTCACTGTGTACATATTTATATTGTGAGAGTAATTTTCATTTTAATCGTCCAAAGGATAAACATATTAATTTGTCAAGTATAATTACTCAAATTATTTATTAGTTTAACTTAAACTGTACAATGTTTCGTTTTTAGAATAGTTTGTTAACTATCAATACCATGACAAATCATTGCATGGATCTTGAGTGCGCCGATGTGATTTTTGTATATGCGTGGCTGACGGAAACGGCCGGAAGGCAGTTCGGGAATACAGTCGACGTTTTCCACAGATCATACCATCTAATGGAAGTGCAGGATTTACTTCCTGCAGACTATCAGAGAAGAATTAGCTTCTCTAGGTGGTTTGTACAAAAAAATCAACCGACCGCTATTTGCCGAAAAAAATTCTTTGGTTTGATGAGGCCACTTTTACTCGAAGTGGTGTTTTTAATAGTCAAAGCAGTCACCTATGGAGTTCTGACAACCCTCAGACGTCTCGCTACCTGTGTAAATGTATGATTGGGGGTTCTTGGGGATAAGCTGATTGGTCCGATTTATTCCCCGCATCGGTTGAAATAATCTGTATTTCTCCATATTTTAGAGGACCAAGTAGTATCTTCGATTTCGGACAATTTACCTATTGACCAACACATGAATATTTGGTGGCAGATGGATGGTTGCCCAGCCTACAATGGGAGGATAATTACGGACTTTTTAAATGCAGAATTTGCCGAAAAATGGATAGGAATATTCGGAACAATCGCATGACCACCAAGGAGTCCAGACTTAACACCTTTAGACTTTTATGTTTGGGAAAATATCAAAAGGGAAGTCTACACCCAACCGGTTTTGTCTCGAGAGCAACTAATATAACAAATTCAAACGACGGGTAATAATTTGAAAACAAACCGCCAACAAACCCTCGCAGCAGTTACATCAACGTGTAAAAGATACCAATTATGCTTTCGGCACGAAGGAGCCCATTTCGAACAATATCTGTAGGGTAAATTTGATAAAAAACCACACCATCCTACTATTTTCAAGCCGAATTCATTGCCTAGTTGAAATACTCGTAATATTGTATGGAATATTGAATTTCATTTTTTTATTAAATTAAAAAACAGATAATTTTGTTTACTTTTGCTTACTATAATAATAAAACTAATAACTATTAAAACCACTTCATTCATGAATGAGAGTGTCAATTTCATTCCCACGTAAAAGCAAGATTTTTTCCATTTATGGACTATGTTTTATCTACTTTTGTTGTACATATTTAGAAAATAAACACTATGGAAGTATGCATACTCCAGCGAGTTGCGGCACACAGAGTGCATTTCGAGCCGGTTTCGAACTAGTATTACATGGCGCGCTGCAATTCTCATCAGATGCCTCTACGTATGCAGCGCGTCATGTAATACCAGGAGAGGCATTACCGGACTCAACCAGGCAAAGGTGTACGATCCTCTTATATAGGACACGAAATACACCCTGGTATCGAATCATTTTTAAATGGGGCTAGGCAATGGCTAGCCACCGATTCGATACGGCCGCGTTTCTGAACTATGTGTCAGAGAACGGGTTTAACCTTCGGGCGGGCGCAATGCATCTGACAGATTAAGTGGCCAGTTTTTGTTGCGCCAATCAGCGATATGAAAAGGGAGAGATCTGAAACTCACAGTAGCTTAATCTTTATCGATCATCTACCCAAAGAATTTTTCAGTTTCTATCTACCATATGTCTGAGGGGCGGGAGGGGGTGAAATAATCTCTCAGATGTATTGCGCCCGATGGTGTTATTTTTTCTTTTCTATGAAAATTTCCACTCGTTATACTCATCACATTGCGTAATAATGTTGTGTTGACTTTTAGGCTCACCAAATCGTTCAATAGTATGTTTTTAGTAAAATAAGATCACATTTTTTAAACGGTCGAGTTGTTGGAGGTTTTTTAAATATTGAAGCGATTGAAAGCGGAATTTTCTTAAAAAATTGAAAATGTGAAGGGTATAAAACTTTGTGAGACAGTATTTAATTCTAAAATTTCGTAGAACTGTTTAAAAAAGATAATGAAACAATAAATTAGAGTGTAAAATATACAGAAACTTAGTTTCATAATATTTTCTGCACTTAATCTGTCAGATGCATTGCGCCCGATCGTGTTAGGATTAGTATTGCGCCCGCCGGAAGGTTAAACAAAGCATCAAAAACATTGTTGTTGGACGGTGGATGTTGCATGGTTAAAAAAATGATTTGAGTTATCCACCGTCCAGTTTGCCCATAGTGGGACAGCACAATAGTATGCATACTCCAGCGAGTTGCGGCACACAGAGTGCATTTCGAGCCGGTTTCGAACTAGTATTACATGGCGCGCTGCAATTCTCATATGGAAGTGTTAATTGATTTTCTTCCTGGGTTTGGACACCGAGAGACTCTCAATAACCATCATTTTAATTGTGAGAATGATATGATACTCGCCACTCTATCAAATAAAAGAAAGCTTCAAATACAAGAGGTCAACCAAATCATCATCCATGAAAACGAAATATGTAATGAAAAAACTGACAGAAAACACTATACTCCGACGTGTATACAGGGTGTCTCACGACTCATGGTACATACAATACTGGTTGATAGCACAACTTATTTGGGTTGAATTAATGTTCAACATGACCCCTCTATTTTTAACCGTTATAAAGTTTTAGCATTTTTTGTAAATAGTGGCAAAAAGCTCCACTTGCCGTGAAAAATCACTACTTTCCACAGTCCCAAATATTTAATCCGAAATTCGACTTCACTTTCTGAAACTGTATAAAATTTTACATAAAATAACTTTTTTCCCAATTAAACAATTTAAAAAAAACTTTCCAGATACTACCATTCAAACTTTAATGAAATTCGAAAATAGATTTTTCATTTAAAATTCAAATTGTAAAATCGTAACGGTACTATGAACTGGCAAATGTACAAAATTGACAAAAGTTGCCTCATAATGTTTTATAGTTAAATTAGGGTCTTAGGATTTCAAAAATTACATCCCACCAAAAAAAAGGTTTTTTTCTGTTTGTGCAGTTATTCTAAGCAAAACTCACACAAATATGTTTTATCGAGGTAACGAAACTAAAGTTAAAACGGAAGTAAAATAATGGGGGGAGGGGATTAAAAACAAGTCATAGGTACGCCGGAAAAAATGTTAGCCCGAGAAGAGTGAAGGGTATCCAAATTTCGGCCACGCCCGAAATTAACCGCGACATCGTGTTTTTCGTCTTTAATCCTTCTGTCGGCACCTACTACAATATGCATATTCTACACCCAATAGGTCTGGCTGGACCTACTGAGAAAAAAAAATTATTTTTTAGAAAACGTAAAATTTTTATCGGTAAAATCATTCTATCAATTCTTTACTGCAATTTTTCAACAATAAAAGCATCAAAATAATTTTTGCAGATACTAGAAACGTTTTTAAGTAGATATACGTATATTTCGAGGTGGTATTAGTACAAAAAATGTTTCTCTCAAATTTTCTTCTTTTTTTTACTTCGCTCTTTGCATCGCGTATATCTAGTTGATAGTTCGATCGAAATTTCTAATTCCAATATCTTTGGGGAAATATTTAGAACTTTGTTGGCAGATTCTACCTCGCTATTAATCTGCAGATTTAGGGAAATAGGTGGAAAGAAATAGGGAATTTTCAAGCGCAAAAATCATTTAATTCTAAATTTTTCGTAAATTTCTTGATCAAATCTATTTAGAAAGACGTTTGCAAGTCACTCATAGTTAGTCCTTACTATTAGAAAGGAAATAAAACTGGGTTGAATTTCCTAGGATCAAATCTCAATTGATTAGGTGATGTTATAAAACGTGACGAAATTAGGCATACCCATTTCCGAGCTTCATGGCTTTTTACAGAAAAATCTCAGAAAATTTTATAGTTTACAGTACAAATTGAATTTAAATGACATTATTACATCATAATTAAGAGAATTTAATATTTGCACTTTTTACTTCAAGGGAAAAATGGGGAGAAAAACAATAGCTCTGGTCAGACCTATTGGGTATCAAAAAGCACTATAAATTGAAAATTATCAGAAACATACTAAAAACTTCAACCGATTTTTTCAAATTTTTGCAAAATAGAAGCATTTTGCAAAAATTTGAAACAATTTGAACATATTATTCTAGGATATCATGAAATATGAAGTCGCTGCGATTTCATCTTCTATACTTTTTTCACCAATGACAACAACGCATTGGTCTCGGCGATGATACGATCCAAAATAGAGCTGCCTGTAGAAATATGCTGAGAAATTAACGCCAAAACGGGCGATGTGCCTACACCGCAGGTCGAGCAACGCGAAACCGTGGAGCGGTATAAAGAAGAAGACTTTTTTCACCAAAATATAGTGCCAAAGGTCTGGCCAGACCTTCGTGCCGACAGAAGTCTTAATTAAAAAAAAATCTTATTTACCAAATAAAACTCGTATAAAAATTGTGGAAACGTTTACTTTGGTTTTTTCTTGGAACCACTTTTTTTTCTCTTTAACACGTAAGATATGCAATTTTTCAAATCCTAACACCCTAATTTTTATAGCTAACATTATGAGGCAACTTTTGTCAATTTTGTATATTTGCCAGTTTAAAGTACCGTTACGATTTTACAATTTGAATTTCAAATGAAAAATCTATTTTCGAATTTCATTAAAGTTTGAATGGGTAGTATCTGGGAAGTTTTTAAATTATTTAATTGGGAAAAGAGTTTTTTTATGTAGAATTTTATGCAGTTTCAGAAAGTGAAGTCAAATCTTTTATTTAATTGAATTTTTGGCAGTGTGGCAAATAGGTGATTTTGCTCGGCAAGCCTTTTGACATTAACATTAATTCAACCCCAAATGAGTTGTGCTATAAGCCAGTATTGTATGTACCATGAGTCGTCAGACACCCTGTATAAATTCAATAAAGAATTGTGGATAATTTTTTCTTTTACCGCGTTTTATCCTTTTTTTATACTTAATTGTTTTATTTATTAATTTTTTAACAGCGTTTTTGTCCCTATATATATTTTACGGAGTTTTGTCCCTATATATACTTATTTGTTTTTTCATTTTACTTTTTCAAATAGTTTTACCAAGTTTTCGTCCTTACATATTATACACTAATAAATGTTATATACATATACAATAGAGCGTCGATTATCCGAACGCCGATTATCCGAACACTCGATTACCCGAACCGGGGCTCAGCTTTTTTCATATGAAATGTATCCAATCAAATGAAAAAATCAATTGTCTGAAGCAGTGGCGGATTTACACATTTGCCGCTAGTAGGCTGTTGACATTTTGCCGCCCCTACCAAGCTCTACGAGAGATGTGTCAAGCTCAAAACCTTCTCTGGGCCAAAAAATATCACTGTCTTTCAGTTTGAGCGGGGCGCAGGATCAAAAATACGGAAACGTCTACAAAAATTTACGAGTATTTTACAAATTTGATACACAAATATTTCTTTTGAAATATGGCTATAAATCTGAGTCACTAACGACCTCGGGATGCTTGAAAAATGAAATTTTTCCACAAAGTACTTTAATCGAATTAAAAAAATTAAACAACAAATTAAAAGGCCAAAATTTGATTGATCCCTTAGTAACAACTTTTTTTCGAATTAATTTCCGTCAAATTTTAAACAGCTGATAAAAATATTCATCTGGTTATCCAGGTCGCCCCTAACAACCTTGGCAGTGAAAATTGTTAGGCACAAAACATAAGAAAACTTCGGACAGAAAGATGGTTTTAAATAAGCAAACTGCTTGAAATAGATTACGCGCATCAGCAGCAGCATCGGCAGAATTTCATAGCTGAAAAATATGCTGAATGCCAAGTCTTCTGCTCAACATTTTTGTCAGCAATGTAAAATGCATTGCGGTTGGCGTTTCGCGATACCGATGCTGCTGCTGATGCGCGTAATCTATTTAAAGCAAAAATTAGTCTTAGTGATGTGGTGCGAAACAGGCGCATGTACCAGTAAAACTTGGCAAAATGGCTGCCCTAAACAAATATACAAATTATATATGTATTTGTAAAACATATACATATTTTAATCTTGCATAATAATATGTTCACAGTGGTTGAAAACCCATTGATTTCGCCGTTCGTTTTCAGAAATCACCGAAAATTGTTGAAATTATTCGTGATTTCATATGACAACCAACATTATTATTTCGCCTATAAATCGTTCTAAGTTTAAAAAAAATGAGCTGTTGCAGCCCCCGATAGTCATTTGCAACTCATTTGGTAACTTCAAACTGACCGTCCAAATAAAATTTTGTGAAAATTAAGAAAAGTGGCAACACACCAAACTGAACAATTTTTTTCGGGTGTCAGTTAAAATATCGGAGTGAGCCGAAATGTGCTGAATAGGGGAATCAAGTTCGGGACCTGGGTTTTTACACATTTTCATTGGAAAAAAATCAATTTTTGAATGTTGGCCCAAATCACATGTTTTCGTGCACTCTGAACATATTATTAGCCACCTATTTTACAAGTTTTTGTGAATTTTTAGACGTGAGTTCAACATTCCATCTCTTTCATTTTGACGCATTTTTGCTGATGATTTTGAGTTTAAATTTCAATTACTTTTCTATGAACGACACTTCTAAAATACAGTTTTATATCTACTGTTCATTGTTTGATACAGTCACAAGATAATGCAGGGTACAAATGCTTAAGACGCTATTGTGAAACGCCCTTACCAAATATGTATTTGATTCGCTATATTTCCGTTTGGATAAAGTTATTCGAATGAAAATTTGCAGACATATTCCATATGTCATTTCCTAAAAACCCTCATCAAAATTTTCATATTTGCAGACCTAAGAGGGGCTACACACGCACAAATTGAAATTCAAAACCATCGTTTCTGACAGCCCGGAACTAGAATTTATTTATGTATTAGTTAGACTCTCGGCAAATTGCCTCTCATTCTAACTAGTGCAAAATAATAGCAATAACAAACAATTGCCGCTATATTCTACACAATGTACTCTTCTCAACTGCACTCTTCGCACTCATGCAAAATTGTATGTCACGAGAGTCCAAATAGCGCATAAACAAATTCTAGCTCCGGCCTCTAAGTTAGGGTGGTTTTGTTGAAATTTCTTAAAATTTACTGTTATTTAATTTTTCTTATCAAATGTAAACAAACTTAGTATTTAACGTATATCAGCTCATACTAACTTTGTGCATATCGGTACGCATACCATAACTATTTAGAAAAACCGAGGTAATATCGTAAGCTTAACTTCAAACTGCAAAAAGGTAACTGATATAAAATGTACTCGTCGAGTCCTTTGATTTGATTACTATCCATACGTCCATCTCCGATAAGAAATAAAAAGTCGCCTCTTCGGAACACCCTGTTATCTTTGCCCTAGCAACTTCTAAGGTATTCGTGCCGAAGACTATTACCATTCTACACATTCCTACCAAATTTTAAGTGAACTGGCGGACGGACAGACGGACGGACTAAATCGATTTCATAAGGGTTTTTCGAAAAAAAAAAATCTAAAAAACCCTACAAAAGAGCTTTGTTGCGAATTTTATCCTGCAAGCAAATTATAATTGGCTTTTTCGCTTTTCGTCAATAATAATAAATCGTTTCGTTGTTTGAAGCTCTGAGATAACGGTGACAAATAGTCCTCACTTATGTGTCTCGCTGAGGTACAAACACACTTCACGAGAAGATTAAGTGCTATATGGCATGGCGTTGAAACTTTTTATTTGCCGCCCCCGTAAATCTGCCGCCCTAGGCTCCAGCCTACTCAGCCTACTGGTAAATCCGCCACTGGTCTGAAGGAAGCAACCTCTCATCATCAGCACTCAATTGCTTCAAATTTCTTATACTAACTTTTAGGCAATCCTCCAATTTTTCTATGAAAACTCGATTAACCGAACTCGGTTATCCGAGCCACCCTTTGTCGACATTAGTTCGAAAAATCAACGCTCTACTGTATGTAATTATACATATATGCACATACCATTGAAAATGTCATTGTTTTTTTACTAAAAAAATCTTTGTGCAATATAATGTACGTGTATTGTATTGTTCAGACCAGAAGAAGAAAATGTTTATAATATTTCCTTTTTAATACATCTAAGTTTTAAGGAATGCATTGTATTAAATGAAGATAGCTTTTTATTGAAACATTTTTGTAATAGATTGGTTACTGCAAAAACATATGGTTTTTTATTATTGCGAACTTTTCGCCTTTAGAACCGGCAAAACAACGGATTGATCTTCTTAATCGTATAAAAAATACTTAAGGCTTATTTACTTATTTTGAAACCCGATTGGATCGCAGGAATTGCAAACAAATTTTCCAAATAAAGACAAGGACCAAAATGCACTGAATAAACTAAACGTTAATCATGTAGGCTGTAATAGGTATAATACCAAAAATAAAGCTTTTGACAAATACCTTTACTGTGATAAAATGTAAAGTATAGAAAGGTGTAAAATAGGGAAATAATTATTCTATGTCTATTGCAAAACAATATTGATTTCAATATTGCAAACCAATCGAGTTTTAGTCTTTATTCTAAACTTAACTCGAACCTAAAACCGATTCCTGATATGTTCATCTACGACTACGACAATTCATAAAATAAATGCCATATGAAAACGAATTGACTCCCCAAATGCCACGAATATTATTAAAATAGCCCAATCGCACTACCCCCTGGGTAGTTTAAACCCCAATCTGTGTAAATTTTAAACCATAATTTGTTTAAAGCGCTCTCCTTTTTCTTTAGACACGAAAAGGGTTCTTTGATTTATGCCTTTTAACACGCACACCAACTCAAATAGCGACCTTTATCGTTCATCCAGCCAATGACAACAACAACAACAACGACAACGATCACCATCCCCGATTTTAAATAACACTTTATTCGATATATCTTCATTTGAATTTTACGCAGGATAACAAACATAGGATGTCCCACTGCTGGGACATTTTTATATGCTCAATATGAATGTGTACTTGTTTTTGGCAGCCCTTCGCTTGTTCTCGCATATTTATATAATTTTTTTTAGTACTTTGTTTTATTTTCACTGTTTTTCATTATTTTCCATATTACCGCCGCACACCGACCTTACCGCGCCGATCAGTATCGTCGCAGCACTTTGTTTTCCCTTACATTTCGAAGGGGTGTGTAAAGGAAAATATTTGACAGTGTGCAGTGAAAAAAAGGGGGTGGATTTATTCCGGGAGGAAAGTTGAAAAAAAAACACTTTGTAAATTGTTGACATGCGAAAAAATCGGCCCGCAAGGGATGAGCGAGGCTTGTAAATAAATAATAATGGAACAAGTGGCATCTGTCAAGGCAACAAAGTGTGAAATTATGGAATAAAGGGTCCTCAGCGAATTCAATTTGTGTAGAGATTTATTTTTCTATTTTGATCATGGAATTGGGATTTTCATAGAATTTTATAGAGTCCTTATTTCGGCTTACTCTATTTCCCTGTCGAGTTTTTTTTTCATGGAAAAATTGACTATGGTTTTCATAAATAGGATACAAAGAGAAATGATACTTGTATTTAAAAGAAACCTAAATAAATAATGTTAGATTATTTCTCTAAAAAATTTACGAGTTTGAATGAACTCTAAATATTGATTTAACTTTTTTTAATTCTAATTCTAATCTATTTCGAATCTTAACTTAATCTAATCTTAATTTAATTTCTCCAGGATGAAATCCCTAAATTCTCTCTAAAAATCCCACAAACCCGAAAATCTCGGATTCCGAAAAAACCAAACACACATTCAACCAATAATATTGTTCAAGAGTTTGTAAATAATTCAACCAATGTCTTACGCAATGTTACAATTCCTTTTCATTAATTCATGTCATTGTTTATTAGGAAATATCTGCTACTGATTGATTTATTTTGCAATTATAATCAGCGATTACCAAGGATATCACCCCATGGGCTCGTGACGGAAGGCAAAAGAAAAAGTTAATTTCGATTTATTTTATATGGCAATCCTACGTTGATAATATTGTTTAACATCAATGTCAGGACATGAAACGCAAAGTCGAGAGTGGTATTTAAAATTCAGAAGCATCACCATGCTGTTTGATTTCCATCTAATAGAGCTAAGAAAAAGTACATAGCGACCGATCCCACAAACAATGAAATTGGTGGAAAAAATCGAAAAGCAATGAGGGTGACAGAAAAAAGCAGCCCCACCAACTTAATTTATGTCCGAATCCCATTGATTTATGCATGAAAGCGAAAGCATAAATCAATGGGATTGTTACCAATAAACACGAGAATTACATGATTAGGAGATTCCAACTAATTTTTTGAGATGATTTGAATTGTTTTCGATCTAGGATATGTCTTAGAAGGACTTTTAAATAGGAAATTACAATTTGAAATTTGCATAAAAGCAGTTTTAGTGCTATGCAGTAACTGCACAATGCACATAACATATTAACGAAATTACATCAGTTTTTTTTAGAATTCACATTTAGTCACAGAAAAAATACATTTTCTTAAAAAATGCCAACTTAAAATTATTCAAATTCAATTCATTAGGTAATGAGATTAAGCTTCTTTAAAAACGGCAACTTTTTACACATGCTGCATGTCATTTGTTTGTTATTTCCCTTGATAGAAAATGAAAGCCAATAAAAACAGATTCTACTTCATCTGATCCTTGATTTTAAATAGTGTTATATATTTATGAACTCCGGCAATTCTTGCTATCCCATTGCAATGCATACAAATGAAAGCTAATTTACTTTGAATAAAAAAAAGGAAAGACGAAATCTTATTCCTAAAATTGGCTTAGACCGAAAAAATTCCAAGTTCAAACTGCTTCGCACAAAATCTCCACCAACATCTCTCTGGAATTTGCATTTTGCACCAACATATAGTGCCATACAAAGAAAAATCAATTTAAATTTTCATAACAATAAGAGAGAACACGTCTAGTAGAAGCCACTTGTGTCGACAATTTTCTCCATGAGTACCTTTCTATACGTTCTCGAAAGTAATGTACAAAATTAATGAATACCATCTCCTTTAAAAATGTCATCTATGGGGTGCAAACAACGGGGATTAAGTAATCGAATAATTCAAATAGAAATTCATATCTATTCTATGAGAGGGATGACACCCTATAATTCAGGTTACCCTTTTATGACCTTTTAAAGACACCCCCAATTCATATGCCTGCTATTTCGTTGTCAAATAACAAAAAGCTATTTGAAACCGGTACTACAACAGTAGAACACGACAGACTAAGCAAGTGCCAGATTTCGCACTGAAAAAGATGAACATTAGATTTATCAATGGAATGTTTGGTTGAAAAAATCGGGGTGTTTATAAAAATGGGAGTTGAAAGGCATGTAAATCTCCAGCAATGGCCATAGATAGAATTTATCGCAATGCTATACCTAATAAAAAAATGTTGCACTATACTATGCTTGTATCCATAAATTCAATACTACTTTTACCACAATAAAGGTAAACACAATACAAAATGACTAAAGTTTTTCCTAAATCGTCTTCCTTCCCCAAAAGTGGGATTTAGCGAGAGGGGATTAAACATGAGTACATATTCCTACGTGTCGGGGGTAACCATAAATTTTTGAAATCTTCTCAACCGAATAAATCTGCTTACAAAGAGCGCATTCCCGCTTATGACTAAGTTCATTGTCTGAACGGCAAATTGGATAGAATGAAATGTGAGGGATTGTTTGCAAGTAAAACAGGGGTGTTTATCAGCGGTTAAACCCAATCGTTTTCAGTTCGCGGACATCCAGATTTTAATATTTAATATTGAAAGTAAACAAGATTTTCAGCATTTTCAATTTTCACTATACGTTTTAAGATACACAACGACTATACAAATAAGATTGAATTTCGACAAACGCTTATTTTATATTTAAAGGCCAGATCCTTCGTGTGATAAAAATAGGTTGGACATCACTGATACAAACGGATAATGATAGAAATCACGGTAACGGTGTGGCAAGTGAATCTCTATCTACCGTCTTTTCATCGAAAGATGACATATGTGGGCAAACAATAAAAATGTTAAGTGAAATGGATACAATTAGGAAGATGCTATAGTCGAGATGACTATCATCCCCTCTGTATTTCAGCAGGTCGTGGCAGGTTGTGAAGGAACTAAGATATGTGTCATTATTCTTTTCATTTTTATACTTGAATGGTATTAATGCCATTATGGTTAATTTCAGGATACAGATATGGGTGTGTACGCTGGTGTCATTGAATAATGAATATAAATATGATAAGGGTGCAATATGGCGCACACTCTAAAGCTGTAAAAGTGTTGCTCTGGTAGAAAGAAAAAACAAAGGATGTTATCTCTTCTATACTTAATAGTCTAAGAAAATTGGGCCAAAGTATGGCCATCGAACGGCAAAAATTCTAAATCGGAATTTTTTTTTTATTAGGGTTGTAGATGGTCCCCAGATGATGGCATAAAAAGTCCCAACCGATTGCGGGCCCGCAACCTTAAAAAAAAGGGGGAAAGGGTGCATTTTTTCGGGTTTTCGCGATTATTTCAAAAACGGCAAGAGAT
The DNA here is from genome assembly GCA_949715475.1 of Microchrysa polita. NCBI lineage: Eukaryota > Metazoa > Arthropoda > Insecta > Diptera > Stratiomyidae > Microchrysa > Microchrysa polita. The sequence continues at coordinate 6,988,550 of OX454415.1, read as the reverse complement.
GCAGTAAAATGGTCTGAGGACGAAAAGACTACATAAAATTACCTTTCCAATGATATAAAACACATTAGAGCTTAATTGAATTTTTCGCCGCTAGCGTAAACAAATAAATTAGAATATTTTCATTTTAGACTTTTTTTAAAAGCTCCATAACTTTTGAAAAAATACTAGTTTAGCTGCAAAAATTTGTAAAAGTATTCCCAATAAGTTCAAGATTATTTTAAGGTAAACATTGAGTCGCTCCGGTCAAGGACCCCCAGTATCCCCCCATTTAAATTTGGCAAAACGGTATGTCTATAACTCCCGCAAAAATTGGAGCAGAGTGCTAAATTTTGGTTTGTTGGGATTGGAGGTCATAGTCACCCCACCACTAAAAATCAGCTCATTCGGATAAAAACTAAGGGTATCTCCCATACAAAGTGACCCATCAGGAATTTGTTCTACGTACTACTCATTTTATAAACTGTAGAACAAAGTTGTCTTGGGTAACTTTGTATGGGAGGTACCCTTAGTTTTGATGCAAATGAGCTGATTTTTGGTGGGTGGGGTGACTCTGACCTCCAATCGAAACAAACCAAAATTTAGCACTGCTATTGTCGGGGTTTAACTTTAGAAATTAGAAATCTCTCATTTATGTAATTTTTAATGCTCAATTTAATTTTTTCTCTGATCCAACAACAATTCAAAAATCCATAATCCAAAAAATACGGGGTAAATAAGGGGTTGGGTACGATATCCCGCCCATCATATTCCCGTTTTTTAAAATCCCGCCAATTAAAAATCCCGCTCAATTAGAATCCCGTCTAATCAAAATCCCGCCAATCCAAAATCACGCCATTTCAATAACCCGCTTATTCGAAATCCCGCTTTTCAATATCCCGTCGCCAAAGGTAAGTATTATTTCATAAATCGCGCGCACGATTTTTGAAAGATACTTACCTTTGGTGACGGGATATTGAAAAGCGGGAAAGTCGGGAAAGCCAGGAAAACCAAGGTACCCGCCTAAGTTCTGGAGTATTGCTGACACAGCAAATTTTCCAAGAACTCAAAATATTGTTGAGGCTTGGCACAGACGATTTAACTTTATCACAAGGAAAAGCCATATCGGTCTGTACCGGCTGGTAGAATTACTAGGTAAAGAATTGCTCCTAGCTAAAAACCAAGTTGAGCCGTCTCGATCCGAAGGTCGCATCCAAAAGCTCTTTAGACGTAACCAGCAGTTAAGGAATATACTTGCATCTAAAGAGGACTATGAAAAAACAGATTTTTTGTAAAACTTGACGCATAAACTAATGTAAACCATTGATAAGTCGAACGCATATCTATGTTTCGTTAACAATAAAAAAAATGTGGCGGTATTTTGGCGGGATTTTTTTATTATTTAATAGCGCGATTTTGAAATGGCGGGATTTAAGAATGGCGGGATTTTGATATGGCGGGATTTTAGAATGGCGGAATTTTGATATGGCGGGATTTTGTAATGTCGGGATAAAGTAAAGCGGGATTTTTTGGAAAAAGCGGGATTATGAACGGGCGGGATTTGTTTTTCGGGATTATTTAGGTATCCCGTAAATAAGGCTACAATATTTACATAACACTAACATAAAATAAACAACAGGCCTTTTTCTATCTATTTCCCGGAAAAATTCAGCAACTAAAGTCTACATGCATAATCGTTACTATGAAAATGGTTGTGCTATTTTGCCACTTATTAATAAATATGTTCAGGAGAATCCAGCCGTTGAAATAACAAGCCCTGACACATGGACAACATTCTTCAAAGCTTTCAATAATAGCAGTGTGATTCACATTTTACAACTAGTTTAATCCATTCCTAATTTAAATTATTCTCCGGGGGAAGAATTTTGCCTTTATGCAGTAACCCCCGGACGAACAGCTAAGACCCACTAAATATTGATGCAAGGCATGTTTTTTGTACTTCAGTGTAGGTTAGTTTAGTGCAACTACATGGGATTACAATAACCAGTTCGGCGGAACACGGGCGCCCACCATCAGGGGCCCCTAGCGAAGTTACAAAGAGAAGCAATTTTCAGTAGTTGAAAAGGAGGATTTTTATAAAGGTGTCCCCTATAAATTTTAGAACGTGGTTCGCAATAATGAATTCGCAAAACTTCAGATTATCAAAGAATTTAAAAAAATTGAATGCCGATTGACAAATGGGCCGAGAACCAAAATCTTGAATGTTTTAGGGGTTACGACTTACTTAATTGTCTTAAACTCTGCTATCGGGTAGTCTTACAGCTACTGGTGGTACCTATAGTGTATAACGTACAAATTGTTTACCTTTTGGAAATGATATAATTGTTGTTGGTAGGTAAACCGCTCTCCTATCCAGTGGCGTAGATAAGGGGAGGATATAAAAATCAACCCTCCCCGCCTTAGGTCGCACATCTCCTTGTGAGATCGTGTACCTGTTTGACAAAAAGAGTAATAATTTAATTTTAGCACTGAATTAAGTGTAACAAAAAAAAACAAATTCCTCAAATTTTAGATGGTCAAAAAGTTGGTAGCTCTTGTATAATGCGAAAGCAATGCGAGTAGCAGAATTTCTACAGCGTAATTTACATGACGATGAAAATTTAGCATCATTAATTAGGGGTGCAATAGTAATATTTCAAATTGAATTTTGCAGCAAAAAAATATGGGTCCAGGAAAATTTGAATGCACTCGCAGCTATGAATTTTTGCATAAAATTTTGTGTCAAAGTTCAGTACGACTGATTAATTAAATTACGAAGACTCAGGCCGCACAAATATCTCTTTTCTTCTGGATTTTGATTTTTTACAAGGGAGGCGCCCTTCAATATTGAATTAGGCCGCGAGCGCCTCAGGTCGGGTTTCGTTAAAAATTTAGTGCGTTTAGTTTGGCCGGGACCTGTCGCCATCTGGATCTGCGGACCGCGAATAAGGTGGCACCTGTTCTAGTCGGTTGCACGTTTTTCAGTATTTTCTCCATTTCAACCCCTGTGTTCGTGTAGTGTTACCTTGGCATGCGATATCCCTTTTTAATTGTAAAAGGATAGACGAGTGGCACAAACTCCATCTCCCGAACTGCGCATTCCGCTGCTGGCTCGTTGAGGACCTCTATCTTCATGCCTAACCTGAACGGTTATAGTGGCATTGGCTCCGCCCCCTGGGCATCTTCGAAAGGCCAAGTCAATTCCTTACATCCTTTAAACTTTATTTTCCTTTAAGAAAAAATGTAGTCACCAATCTCCTCCCTCTCTATTTTTCAGAATTAGGTAAGATTTAACAGCTTAAAAGTATTCTTGTTGTGGCTTTTTGTTAGTACTAAATTTTAATCTGCATCATTTCGTACTCTTTTACTTAAATGCATATTTAGAAATATAACGGTTATTCTTACAATAAGAATTATGTTATATGTAGACAAAACAATTTGTTATTGATTGAACTGTGCAGTAGGAACTGTAAAACTGCTCAATCAATTTTTAAGAGAAATAAATTTCCGTGGTCAGTATAGGTACTTTGTATTTCGCAACGGTAAATGGTCAATTTTATATTGGACAAAAAATATGGTTGCTTCAAAAATGTTCGCTAATAATAGATTATATTGTGTAGGGTGGCCCCATTTCGTTTGCCAACACAAGATTTTTTTGAAGCGTTACGGTTATGTTCTTATTGTACCAGAGTTCAAAAAACACGTTAACACTTATGCTTTAAATTTCAATGGGCGTAGCCAGAGAGGGGCGCTAGGCCCCCCCCCCTGGTCGATGATTATTGTAAAAAAAATTCTTACCGGTGTTGAGACTGTAGTCTGGAAAACTAGAACATGTGTAGTTTTTTTTGCCCTTGATATCCGGAACTGGGATACGTGTGAGCATCATGAATCGATAACATAATTAGATCAGAAATAAATATCTTTCCCTTAGGGAGACTCTCTTTTTATTTTGTGAGAATCCCATATTTTCATGCGTTTCATTTCATGACTGCTATGAGCTGCAGAACATAATTTTAACCGTCACTTGAAGGTGTTTTATTTTAGGGACAGCTTTGTCTAGTTAGGGGCCTTGTAAAGAATGAGTCTCATATTTCCGTGTCTTTCAAGTTATTTTATCAAGACTCATTTTGTAGCTGAATCATACTATAGCAATTAAATTTAGCCACTGTTAATATTTATACCCTTCGCTCATAGAGTGAAAGGGTATATTGTTTTTGTTACGCCGATATTATGTAACACCTCAAAGGAGCCACCGGAGGTATGGCAAAGTATATATATAAATGATCAGGGTCGGTCCCTGAATCGAATAAGCCATGTCTGTCTGTCTGTCTGTCTGTCTGTCTGTCTGTCTGTCTGTCCGTGTGTCTGTCTGTTAGCACGATAACTCCCGAAATAATGAAGCTAGCGGTTTGACATTTTGGTCAAATGTTTGTTTTGCTAAAATCTTGGACGGTATTGAAAATGGGCCAAATCGGACCACGGGTTCCCCTACCTCCCATACAAACTACCCCACCTTGATATTTTAATTCGGTCATAACTTTCGGTAGAATATCGCTATCGACTTGAAATGTTGATCAATGTCTCATTCTGACATATACTTTGTGTTGATGGAAAGTGGATTAGGTCCGACTACCCCTACCCCTACTTCCCCTACAAACTTATATTCAGTCATACCTTTTGATAGAATGTCACGAAAAACTTCAAATTAATATCAAATGGTAGCCGTTGGATGTCTTGACAAGGTAATAAAGATGTGTCAGGTCCGACCCATCTACCCCTCCCTCCCCAACAAAAAATATGAAATTGAATATTTTGGGTTTTGCGTGCCTTCTAGGTCTGTACATGGGTATAGGGTATACACTCATCGTGCTATTCGCACGATTAGAACTCGGTCTCGTAACTTTGTCATTAAGTTTGTAACGCATTAAAGGAAGCATCTCCGACCATACAAAAAGTATACATATATGATCATGACTTGGGGAGTCGATTGGAGCATATCCGTCTGTCTGTCTGTCTGTTGCGACGCGTTTTACTCGGCGGGTATTGAAGCTAGCAAGCTGAAATTTTGCACACGTGCTTCTTATCGTTGCAGTCTGTTTGTATGTTTGATTCACTCAAATTGGATCACTGGGTCATGGGGCTGCCATACAAACCTAGCTCCCTAATTTAAGTTCTTCTAAGAAAAACATTTTTATTTGTGTACCAATTTCAACCAAATTTCACACAAATATGTTTCTATAGATAACACAAAATATATGCAAGAATGGATCAAATCGGACCATGGGGTCATGGGGCTGCCATACAAACTTAACCCCGCAAATTAGGTTATTCTAAGAAAAACTTTTTTATTTGTACACCAATTTCAACCAAATTTCACACAAATGTATTTCTATTGATGACACAAAACATATGTAAGATTGAATCAAATCGGACCATGGGGTCATGGGGCTGCCATACAATCCAGACCCCCCATATTGGTTCTTCTAAGAAACATTTTTTACACCAATTTCACAAAACCTTGAATCAATGTGTCTTTAGCAAAGCAACTAAAAAGTTCAAAACGAATGGAATCGTACTGTGGGGTCATGCTCCGGCAACCCCAATAAAATTTTCCGAGTAAATATTTTTATTTGGCCACTAATTTCAACCAAGCCCAAAACTTTTGTCAAGACGGAAGAAAAAGAATGAGGAGGGGGATTAAATGCAAGTCATAGGTACGCCCGAAAGAACTTTTAGCCCAAGTGAAGGGTATCCAAATTTCGGCCGCGCCCGAAATTAGCCTCGGCCCCGGGGTTGGCGAGCGAAGCGAGCAGGGGGCGAAGCCCCCTAGTTTTTTTTAAATTTGGAGGAAATCACACCAAAACCGTAAACCGTATTTCTATCAAAAAAGATTTATAAATTTTGCTCAGAATAAAAACTGTGACAGACGACACAAACTGATCTCTTAGTCTATTTCTTTTAAATCGCAAGTGAAATATGCAGTCCGAGAGACAAAAATACCACTGACCGACAATTTCAACTCCTAAAAAAATTATGATATTGAAAATATTTCGGGCTTGCCCCGTGAAATCCTGGCTACGCCCATGCAAAATTCCATAACATATTGGCAAATTTAAAAAAAACATGTTTACAAATTTCCGTTACTAATTGACGTATAACCTTCACACATTGACGAATTTCTTGACAAATCAAGATTAATTTGAAATGTAAGTCCGTCAATTCGATCTGGAAATCTGTCAAAATGATTTGAAAATTCGTAAATTTGTAATGGGAATTCGTTCACATTATGTTGTTCAACAATTTAACCCGGGAACACTAATGTGAGTCATTTTGACTCACATATAAAAGTTTTTCACTTGCCCTTGAAAGGGCTGTACGCACACCGCGTTGCGCTACTTATGTATTCCTCGAGAAACTAGTTGTGTACCGAATTTCATTGTGAGTGGTCGATTTTGTTTTCGTGGTGAGTAGATATAAGTGAGTAAGATAAGTGTTCTCCTGCAAGCCAGTGAGTCAAATTGGCTTACTGTCGATTCTGCAATTACAAAATAAGAAGGAAGACAAACACATTTTGTGCTAAATGCAGTGTTCCTGTATGCGGTGAACATACAAAAAAAATGTTTCCAGTGCAATCAATCGGAATCGTAAATGTATAGCATTATGATCGTTCATTTGTTGAGGCTGTTAAAATCACAGAGCTCTTTTTTATGGCTGTGAAAGTCAATGATTTCTTATTTTTATTTTTGGTTAATAAAGAATTTTCTATGAACTAAATTATTCTTAATTGTTTTCCTTTCTCTCTCTAGTTCCTGTCAACCCCTTGTGGGGCATAGGGCATTAACCACGCCTACTCTCCACCTCGTTCTGTTTTGCGCCAACGGCGCTAGCTGCGACCATGTAAGATTTAGCGTTTTCGCTTCGCTAGTTACCGATCTTCTCCATGTGTTCCTTGGCCGCCCAACACGGCGTCTTGCTCCGGAGTCCTGTGGATTCCAGTTTAGAGCCTTTTTTGCGACGTTTTTGGGCCCTCTTCGGAAAGTGTGACCTATCCATTGCCACTTAAGTCTTTTGATCGAAGTGCCTATCCTTTCCTGGCCAGTTATAGTAAGGAGATCCTCGTTCGAAATGATCTCCGGCCAACGAATATTTAGGATGCGCCGTAGACACTGATTAACAAAAGTTTGCAACTTATCAGTGATCTCTTTAGTCACCTTCCAGGTTGAACAGCCATATAGCAGAATGGATTTCACATTAGAATTGAAGACACGTATTTTGGTGCGTCTGGAAATATTGTTGTTTAGCCAGAAAGGAGTCAAATTGAAGAAAGCCGCCCTAGCCTTGTTTACCCGTGATTTTACATCAGCATCCGCTCCACCATCTGCTGTAACTACACTTCCGAGATAGCAAAATTCATCAACTTTTTCGACTGCCTGTCCTGAAATACAAATTTCGCTTTGCCCACCTGGATATGTGCTCAAGAACTTAGTCTTGGCAGCATTGATTTTCAGCCCCGCATTACGACTCGCGCAATTTAGAGCTTCTGTCATTTGAGCGACATCATCCGTGTTTGTTGATAGAAGGCAAATGTCGTCAGCGTAGTCAAGATGTTGAAGGTGATCGAACAATTTCCATCTGATACCTTTGTTACGATGTAATTGGAGTGCGGAGCCGAGTACATCACTAATGGCATCAAGGAAGAGAATAGGTGACAAAATGCAGCCTTGCCTCACTCAATATTAATACACAATTCATCACTATCCAGCTTTTATTTATTGTTTGGTTTTTAAAACTCCGCAACGTTTCGCTATTTAAAATAGCATCATCAGGCCTTGATTTTCTTGATTTACAATTATGTTATTAATTCTAATACATATAAATAGACTTCCACGATAAATAAATATATAAATAATTAATAACTAGTTGTAAATATCACAGTGTTTTAGATTTTTGTTTTTTTGCCTCACTCCACTGTGCACCTCAAAAGGATCTGAAAGCTTGCCCTTATGCAGGACGTGACATTGGGCTCCATTGTAGGATTCCTTGATGATGGAGATTATCTTATCTGGAATATTTCGTCTCCGTAAGGCATTCCAGATGTAGAGACGATCAACGCTGTCGAAGGCTTTCTCAAAATCGATGAACATGAGATGTAATGGGGATCTCCATTCCACGGATTGCTCGATAATAATACGGAGGGTGTTAATGTGGTCGCTACAGGAAAACCCTTCGCGAAAGCCAGCTTGTTCATCATTCAATGAGTCATCGATTTTGTCCTTGATTCGTCCTAAAACAATCTTAGCCATCAGCTTGGAAACAGCAGGAAGTAGGCAGATCCCACGCCAATTATTGCAATTCTTCAGGTCACCTTTCTTCGGAATCTTAATAATTACGCCCTTTTTCCACTCACTGGGAAGAGTTTCGGTTTCCCAACACTCTTGGATTAAGGGAAGGAGAATATCCGCTGAAGCGATAATATCCGCTTTCAAGAATTCAGACGGAATTCCATCAATCCCAGGGGCTTTACCGGCGTCCATTGATTTAATAGCGTCTATTAGTTCCTTTTTGGATGGTGGACCAGAACTAATGCCGTCTATTCGAGGGACGTCTTCTGCTGGCAATGAAGATGCACTTGCAGGCCCGAAGGTGTTATTAAGGACCTCTAAAAAGTGTTCTCTCCATCTTTGCAGCTGTTGTTCTTCGGTAACGAGCAGAACACCTTCCTTATCTTTCACAGGATGTTCCGTTAGTAAAGATCTGCCAGTTAATGGCTTGATAAGCTTGAAGAGTGTTCCACTGTCACCGCGGATAGCCGCATCCTCTGCCTCCTTGTTTTCCTTTGCTGTCTATGATTTCTATTCACACTCTCCCATTTTACGTAACGAAAATCTCATAGTGAGTCAAAATGACTCATGGTTAGTAACAAGCGCCTAAAATTAAGGTTAGTGTTCCCGGGTTAAAATGAAAACTCGTCAATTTGATCTGGAAATTCATCAATGTAATTGAAATTTGTTAACACAACTTTAAAATTCATCACTTGGACATGGAAACTCATAAACTTGATTTAGGAATTAGTCAATTCCATAAAGACAACACAAACATTCATGGTGACGGTGGGATTCCAAATAAGTAAATCGAAGGTGTAAATGCACAAAGCAAGGACCCCCGCTTAGAGTTCGAACACAAAGATTTCCAAAAACGTTACACCACTGTTCATACCGTATAGGTACTGTTACTTGATAAAATACACATAAAGGCATAAAATATTGTCCGGATTGCTAATAAAATTTATTTGATTTATGCCAAAAAATGCCATGCTCTAACCGATGAACCCCATACTCCTCTTAACATTTTCCAAAAGATTTCCGCAAAATCTCTTTCGTATGCAACCCTGTTCAACCTACGAAATTTTAAGCAACAGATAGCTTCATAAAATTTCGAATGCATATAGATTTTATACAGTAGTTCTAATTAAATTATAACTGTACTGAACTGTACAATGAATTTCTTAAGGTATTGCAATTTAATTTCTAATTTATGTATGCATATGACAAAGGAGACTTCAAGTTTCGTAAATTTGCCTTGTAACAATGCTACAAAGGGTTGTGTCAACCTCGTCTTATGCCACTATTCGTTACAATTGATCACAAAAGCTTCCATATGTTGCGTAGATATGTATATATTTCATTTACTACAGTTACTAACTACATAGGTATATGTAGGTACTGTAAACCTCTTAGTATGAACTACACTAAGGACATCATCTTTTCAGTTTGATGTTGTCCTTCAAGTTCTATACACTTTTGGTCCTCCCACAAGAATGTTACTCTGTATTCTACAAAACATATTTGTACATACTCTTGACAAAAGCAAATTTATTTTGCAAGAGCATCTTGACCATTGCACGAATTTAACTTTATCTTGAAAACTTTCCTTATTTATACAATACCTTTGTAGTTTGCTTGTTTGAGCTGCGGCTAAGAAGATTTTAAAGAGAAAAAAAAACAACTTCCCATTTCAACAAACTTATTCGTCCTGTGCGTAATATATTTCAGAATTGATTAATTTTTGCAACAATTTTTGATAATCTCACAACGTGCAGATACACAAAGGCCAGAGTTACAAATCTTAAGACAATAATGTTACTTTAACAACAAACAATATTTTGATTATTTGCAGATGCTTTCATAAAATTATGATTCTGCGCGGTTGAACGTTACATTCACCCAGTATACCTATATGTTTTGAAACGCCTCCTTAGTAGAATCGTCAACGACAACTGGTTGATTCTTACCCTATTTGGAGAGCAGTCCCCACCCAATCATATTTTAAATTATGATTTTTCCGTGAAATCCTAGAGACACGTTCTGTATTGTGTGTATGTATTATTGGGGGATGCGTGTTGTTAGTATATGTAGTTATATTATATGATATATCTGACGGTACATATATACAAGGCAAACTATAGGACCTATCTAAGAATCTATATAGATATTTCAAATTTGTTTCAAAGACATATGAGATGTGATCTGAGAAATTGCAGTCTCTCGAAATCATACATATGGATATGCTGGAATTGGACATGCAAGCATTTTTTCTGAATTTTCCATTAGACCTCTGTATGTAGTCGATGTGTAACCCTTCAATAAATAAATAATTGATTTCTTCCACTGTCAAAAACTAAGGGGTTTCTCAGTTTCTTATCATTGTGCGGAACTTCCAACCCCAATTCACATTCGCTCTTGGATCGAAGAGAGAGAAAACTTTATAAATGCACGTAGGTACAACGTGAAGAAAATAGCATTAATAACGCTACTGAAATTACGAAATAACAGAATCACCCCCATATAATATCCTTTCACTTACACAGAGATGAGAGATAAGTTTGGCAAGCACTTAAATAATCGTGTTTGAGGAATCGCTAGTCGTGAAAACTATTTTCCACAATGGGCTGTCCTGTATCTAATACTATCCTAGAATTTCTTGCTTGTTCATGTACACATATAGCGAAAGATCGCATCTAGGAATCACTACTCCACACGTTGAACTCTATTCCCGAATCATATATAGCTGCCGCTAAAGGATACGCGACCCCAAATCCCGTATTTCAGGATATCTATCCATATACGGTCGTAGTGAATATACGAAATGCGCTAACGTATAGAACAAAACGAGCAGAAAAGTGATAGGTAGTCATGTCCATCTATAACCCAAGTCGATGGTAGTCGACTCGCTATCTCTGGAGTATCATATACACGCCAACTCTTCTATAATTCCATAACATCCTGTGAATACAGACAATTCGATAAGGCCAAAGTTTTTGGTGGGGGCTATAGCTTTTGTGCTACGGCAACTGTTCGGTCTCTCTTTCTGTATTATAGTGCAGGCTTCCCTTTCGTGATGGATCGAACCGTAGAAGGAACGAATGGATAGTGGCTGTTAGGTGGAAAATATGTTTTACCGGGAAATGAGGAAAATTAAGAACAGAACTCGTAAATTTATTTTCTGCAAAAGTTGATTGCCTTGTCGTAAAAGATACTCGTATATTTATGTATTTTGTATACATTTTTGTACATACATATACTTTTGTATGAGTTTGCACATACATACATATATAGGTGAGCGTCTACTATGCGGAAAAGTTATTTATAAAAACCCCTTATCTGTTCAATGTTGCATGTTTCTTTGTTTTTGTTAGTGCATTATCACGAATAGGACGCAAGAAAATTTTTTCGGCTTTGTTAACTTGCCCCACGTCCGCCTTGATTCTTGAAACTCCTATGCAAGAGTTATTTATTAGAAGTAATGATTTGACATAATTTTTCATTGTTGGGTTATTGGTTTTCCGATTTCTGTATCTATTAATTATTTTGCGATCAAAACACAATAAGAGGCAGACCGAAATGAAGTTCACGCATATTATTGTAGACAGCATTTCAAAGTACATCCAATAGCGAAAGACTTTTCGAATTTCCTTTTTTCAACTTTAATTACATTTAATGCGAAAATATCGTTCCACCTGGTTTGATAAAGTCGACAATCATGAAGAACTTCAACCTTCAATATTCCTTTCCTAGTATTTGAACAATTCCATTAAAACTGAGTGCACCTTTCAAAGAGGACTGGAAGATGTATTTCCTCCTTGTATACACGTGCATCTTTCATTTCGGCAATGGTATTTTCCAGAAATGATTTTTGTTTTCTTCTATTGAAAGTTCCTTTGACCACTGTTCGGTTTTTGAACCTTCTATTTATATAACTGATATTTTAGCTTTATATCAAATATTTTCGGTTAGTTTGTTGAAAATACGTTCAAATCATTCCTACGCTTTTTGGATAGTTCGTCTCGAAATGTATATACGAATATAAAGTAGCATTATGTCAAAATGTGGTGGAAATGGGGTATTGTTAAAATACTTTCCGTAATTACTGAAAAGGATAGTGCATTGAATTGAAGTCCGGTATCCTTTTCTTGGAATATTTTAACAAAAAGGAATGCTGTTCTTCCGCTGAATCGAAAGGAAAACCACTTTATATAGGAGAATTAAAGGATCCACACATATTTACATTTACTTAAACATGCTTATGCTTTACAGTATGTAAAATAAAGATATGCACATTTCAAAAAATCCACATACTCTTAAATCATAATTAAAAAGTGTTTAAATTGTAATGAGATGATCCATACACGTAGTTTTGACCAAAAATCAGTGCATAGCCTAAAACATTCATTTTGCAATATTTATGGTTTGCATCCAACCGCCACCCCATTAAATTCTTCATAATAGTTCTTCTGTCATCATTTCCTCAACACTTGACATTTTCATTTATAAGTGGACAGGTTACTGCAATTTGTCTTGAAACCATTTTCCAATTAAACGAACATAATTTGAACATATGACCAGTTAATGGTGGATCAATTATATATGCTTTTATGAACACTAAAGATGATAATATCCACATTTGGTCCACTGTTCACATTTTGATTGAGAATTTATCAATATAATACTGAAATTCGATTGCTTCAGATCAAAAAACCCTTGGGACTTTTGTTACTATTCCATTCGCCAGTATACTCTGTGCGTCCTTTATATCATTGTAGGACAAACATTAGGGGATGATCAATGGCAATCAATTTGACACGCATTGACAATCCTGACATCCCTATAATGTTTACAACACACTTGATACTCAGCTCAGCAATAACACAAATGCTTGCCTCGAACTTTTATTAACAATTGGTTAATGGTCTTGTCACAGTACATCATGAAGCATGCATGGGGTGTCGCACTACTATACCAAATATTTAACCTTTTGTTTTAAGATAATGCCAATACATAAATAGTCGAAAACAATATTCCCTATACCATCTTATTACCTATTATAAAAATCGAATTTCCATATCGCAAACAGATGCCATTCATCGGTATTATTAGAGATTGGAACACAATTTTCAAGCGCCATTCCAGAAGAAATTCATACCTTTCCAGGAGCATTGTTAAAATAAGCAATGTTTACAACTTTAGGGAACATGTGTTTAATTGGAATAGCGCATCTCTCTCTGTATCGTAACCCCTTGTGGGGCATGGTGCGTCCACTCAGCCGTTTATAGGCTATTTCGAGTGAACGTTACATTGCATATAATTTCGGAGTCTATCTAATTTTGCAAGCACGATACATTTCCTAGCCGCACATGTACGGACATTTTGGACCACGCCGAGATTCGATCTCCAGACATCTAGATTACTAGCAACCTAGAGTGCGACTCACCCAAGTTAGCCACAGGGAATAGCGCATCTAGGCCATAGAAATTAGATATTGATTGAGTAAGCTTGAACCTAGTGTCCCAACATCTAAAAAATAACTCATTTGATCTAAATTGCATTTATCCTTAGAGAAAACATAGCAACCCATGCCATGCGTTAGTCCAGAGTGGCTATGTGATCACACAACCCATATGTGTTTGACTCCAAATTTATTACATTACACTCCACGAAATAATTGAAATGTCAAAATATTGTCGATGCAATTATTAACCCTTCTGACGCCGCCTACGAGCTATTATGCCTAAGGTGTAGCTGAATCTTCTGTGAAATCAATCTTATCTTTTGAAGAGGTCTGATTTTGGTTCTATAAACAGTTTACATACTGTGTCTTACGATGATGTGCCGTTTTTTCGATTCTTTAGACATAGTTTACATTTCGCCGAACATTTGATCGCATTTGTGGCCGTCGGTTCCTTTGAAATGTATATGGAAGGGGGTGGAAAATATTATAGAACGATATTTTTCATCAAGATATAGTACCATTGGTCTGTCTGGATCTATACGCCATCAGAAGGGTTAAATATCATGTCGGCATTTTAAGAGAGTAATGAATATTACGCGGATTTTATATTCTCAATTGTAAACAAAAAATTGACGTTTGAATAAAATTTTCACGCACACTATGAACTGCCCACTCTGGACTAACGCATGCTTTCTCTAAGCATTTATCATATAGATACAACTCGACAAATTTGACAGTTATATTCATTGAATTTACAACAACTGATGTTTCGAAGTGTCAAATCCGAGTTATTATATTCATCAAATTTGTCAGTTGAGTGTCCAAAAATTCATTCATGGTAGCACTACGAAGCAAAAAAATAAAGAAATTTCAATCGCCTAATTTGGCAGTTATACACATTTACATAAAAGTAGATCGAAAAAATGCACGCCTTGTGGGAATTGTTCAGGGAATAGCAACAAAACGATCTATCTATTATACAGTTCTACCCAAAAAGTAAATCTGTTTTGAGAGAAATCGGAATTCCTTAGTAGTGCAGTGTGCAGTCAAAATATCCCAATTCAGGCCTCCAAATAGAAAAAAATAGAGTAAGGCCAATTTTTGTTGTTTTTGAATCAGTGGGTTCCCAGGAATCTACAACTGATTTTTCTAAAAAAAATTTGATCGCAAAGGTCCCAAAGAGGACTAAAAAGGATACTCTTCAATCCTTGGCCGGAGTTCGGCATGCGGGGTATCATATCAAAGGGTACGTCGAGGACATTACTTATCCGGTGTTTTTTCCCTGTTTCAAGGACCTTCAAAGGAATAAATCGAGCTTAAATGGAAAATTTTCGAGTTTCCCGTGTACCTCTCCAAAGCCATAACTACGAGAATAATTCAAGTTGTCCCTACTTTTATCACTTTTCAGAATCTATAATAGCTAGAGATTCTACCATTAAATTTGCTAAGAAAAAAGTTAATCGGAAAGCTCTGAAAAAGGACATAAAAGGACACTAATTTCACACCTTGATCGAACGTGAGCATGTGGGGTGTCATATCAAAGAGGACGTCGAGTGCATTGCATATCCGGTGGTTTTTTCCTGTCTCAAGGACACTAAATGGAATAAGTCGGGCTTAAATGGAAAATTACGGCTTTAGAAAGATACACTGAAAAAAATGGTTTAGACTTTTTATCTAAAGTGAAGTAGTTGACTTAAATTTAGATAGTTTTACCAAAGAAATAGCTGATTTCTCTAATCTTCGTAGCTGAAAATACTATTAAATTCGTTCATTTAACCACGCAA
The DNA here is from genome assembly GCA_949715475.1 of Microchrysa polita. Lineage (NCBI taxonomy): Eukaryota > Metazoa > Arthropoda > Insecta > Diptera > Stratiomyidae > Microchrysa > Microchrysa polita. The sequence continues at coordinate 6,973,005 of OX454415.1, read as the reverse complement.
GATTAGAAGAAAAAGTTTAGTAAATTCTTCCACAAAAGTTGTTGATTGTACTATTCAAATATAAAATTTAACTACAAACAATCGTTCTTTTTTCTTCAACACAATTTAGCTATCCAACATTTAACAATTTATAGATAATGAATAGCTGTCTTTACAAATGAATTAATTGAATTTGCAAATATAGTAGATGTTTCAACTAATGACGAATAGAAAAATTGTCCATATCTTCGTAACTGTTTCAACTACATAGAATCATAAGCTGAAAATCAACGCGAACTTTAGATGAATTCGACTATTTCTTTAGATAACCATTCTAATTTTTTTTCTCTGTGTACAGATACGGAAAACACAAAAAAAATTTAAGTTGAGCCCAATTTTCTCCTTTGAGGGTCCTTGGAACAAGTAACAAATGCCGGATATGGAATGTACTTGACATCCTCTTTGATATGACACCCCACATGCTCACGTTCGACTAAGGTGTGCAATTAGTGTCCTTTTATGTCTTTTTTTCTTAGCAAATTTAATGGTAGAATCTTCAGCTGTTATATATTCTGGAAAGTGATAAAAGTAGTGACAACTTGAATTATTCTCTTAGTTTTGGCTTTTAAAAGATACACGGGAAACGCGAAAATTTTCCATTTAAGCTCGATTTATACCTTTGAGGGTCCTTGAAACAGGAAAAAAACACCGGATATGTAATGTACTCGACGTCCCCTTTGATATGATACCCCACATGCCTACCTCGGGTCAAGGATTAAAGAGTATCCTTTTTAATCCTTTTTGGGACTTTTCCGATCAAATTTTTTTTTTAGCAAAATCAGTTGTAGATTCCTGGGAGCCCACTGATTCAAAAACAACAAAAATTAGCCTTACTCTATTTTTTTTCTATTTGAAATGCTAATATGACTGCACTATAGTGAAACCAAGATATCAAACTCAGTATTTCGTCTAAGTTCAAATAACTGTACCTACTATAAGAATCGTGCAACAGGGCTTCACGGCAAGTAATTTAAAAATGGTGCGCATATTGTCTAGATCCAATAACGATATCTCATTTGCTTCCTTAGTTCATATTTTAATCGAAGTATTTTTCAAAGATCCGGAAAGTTCATGTTTTAATTAAAAGTGTCGTTATTTGACCAAGTCTGCAGTTTACGGACCTCCAGAGGCCTATTTAGGTAAACATACCGTGAAAAAATATTCTGGCTAAAAGTACGAATAATGAACCAAATGTTATGGAAACAAAACAAAATGATCAAACTTTTAAAATTACTTGCTGCTAAGTCCTTGTAGTCCAGTCATAATAGCATTTCAAATAGAAAAAAAAGAGTTAAGCTAATTTTTGTTGTTTTTAAATCAGTGGGGTCCCGGGACTCTGAAACTAATTTTGCTAAAAAACAAAATTGATCGAAAAGGTCCCAAAAAGGACACTATTTACTCCTTGATCGCAGGTCGGCATGCTGGGTATCAGATCAAAGCGGAAGTCGAGTACATTACATATCCGGGGTTTGTTTCCTTTTTCAAGGACCCTAAATGGAATAAATCGCGTTTGAATGGAAAATTTTCGTGTTTCCCGTAACTTGTATCTTTCCAAAGCCATCACTACGCGAAGTTGCCAACCAATGTAGAATTTATAATAACTGAAGATTCTACCATTAATTATGCTAAGAAAATATTTGATCGGAAAGCTCTGAAAAAGGACACTAATTGGAAAAATATGATAAGTTTCGAGAAACACGAAATTTTTTTTTTAAGCCCGAATTATTCCGTTCAGGGTCCCTGAAACAGGAAAAACACTGGATATGCAATTCCCTCGACTTTCCCCTTGATATGCCACCCCATTCAAATATAGGTACGATCGATCAAGGATTAATTAGTGTCCTTTTATGTCCTTTTTCGGAGCTTTCCAAACAATTTTTTTCGAAGGATTATAGATTCTAAAAAATGAAATAGGTAGTGACAGTTTGATATGACACCACACATGCCCACCTTTGACCAAGGATAATTTAGTGTCCTTTTTGGGACCTTTCCGATCAACATTTTTATAAGCAAAATGAGTTTTAGACTCCTGGCACCCTACTGAATCGGAAACAAACAAAATTAGTCTTAAGCTCTTTACAGCATATAGAAGATTTTGCATAATCCTGAGATTTTACAAATCTAGGCGAAAATCTTCTATAGATTTTCCATACATTTTCATATATTTTGTATGTAGATTATAACCAAAATCTCGGAGAAAATCTTTACAAAATCATGGTGAAGTGTGATGAGTTCCGCATTTGGCAATACTACAGTAGAGGTTATCTAATCCATTCTCCGCTTTGCACATGATTTTGTACGCAAAAGTGTGATGTTTTCACCTATTGACGAAAATAAATCATTGACATAATTCCTATAACATAGATTCTGCTTCTTGTTTTAACAAATTCGGAGGCCTGAATTGGAATATTTTTACTGGACTATGGTACAATTTTTGTCTTTGTCAAATTTAGAGTACCTATAACTGACGTGAAAAATGTCAAAACCTGTCCGAAAAACTAATCTAGCAAGCGATTTTTATCTTGTCTCAATTATTTGAAAAGTTTACGCAGATGTCGGAAACAACTTTTGAATTAATTTTCTTAGTGTTTGCGCATTTCAAGTTCGGTGATCTATACAGTGGCGGATTTACCAGTAGGCTGAGTAGGCTGGAGCCTAGGGCGGCAGATTTTACGGGGGCGGCAAATTTGGAGCAAACAACAAATTTCAACGCCATGCCATATAGCACTTATTCTTCTCGTGAAGTGTGTTTGTACCTCAGTCAGACACATAAGTGAAGAACTATTTGTCACCGTTATCTTATTTATCAGAGCTTCAAACAGCGAAACGATTTTTTATTGAAAAATATAGAAAAACTTGCATATATGTCTCCCGGGAAAACGGTGCCGTGGAGACTTGCTTTTTATTCACTCAATGTAAGATAAATGTTCACTCGCGTTCTGATTGATTGTCGATGACATCTTTTCATTGTGAAATAAAGTGCAACTGCATTATTTTCGCTGGCGAAATGTCAAAAACCGGTGTGGAGACTTTCATGTGAAGTGAGTACCACCAAGCGAATTCGATTTCACGATCATCAAAACTTTGACAGTATATTTGCATGGATTTCACATGAACTGACGATGTTAGTACCTACTTTGAAGACGAAAAGCGAAAATGCCTCTTATAATTTGCTTGCAGGCTAAAATTTGCAACAAAGCTCTTTTGTAGGGTTTTTTAGATTTTTTTTTTTTCGAAAAACCCTTATGAAATCGATTTGGTCTGTCCGCCATTTCACTTAAAATTTGGTAGGAATGTGTAGAATAGTATAACAGTCTTCATACTTTAGAAGGTAGGTAGGGCAAAGATAGCAGGGTGTCCCGAAGAAGTGAATTTTTTATTTCTTATCGGAGATGGACGTATGGATAATCAAATCAAAGGACTCGACGAGGACATTTTATATCATATTATACCTCTTTGCGGTTTAAAGTAACGGTAACTGAGTTATGTGCCCTATTCAGCACATTTCGGCTCGCATTTTTTTTAACTTAGAACGATTTATAGGCAAAATAATAATGTTGGTTGTCATATGAAATCACGAATAGTGCACTGTGAACAATTTTCGTTGATTTCTGAAAACGAACGGCGAAATTAATCGATTTTCAACCACTGGGACAAGTATTTTGTACAAAAATATTTATTTAAAAAAAATACCCTGATCCTATATTTGGTGAGAAAATAGTAAATTTCGTATACATTGCAATTTCATCCCAAATACCCGATTTTTTTACTGGTGCATGCGTTTGTTTCACACCACATCACAAACTAATTTTTGCTTATTTAAAACCACCGTTCTGTCCGAAGTTTACTTATGTTTTCTGCCTAACAATTTTCACTGCCAAGGCTGTTTTGGGCGACCTGGATAACCGGATGAATATTCTGATCAGCTGTTTAAAATTTGACGGAAATTAATTCGAAAAAAGTTGTTACTGAGGGAAAAATTTTAATTTGATTGAAAATTTTTTAATTCGATTGAAGTACTTTGTCGAAAAATTTCATTTTTCAAGGATCCCGAGGTCGTTAGTGACTCATATTTATAGCCATATTTTAAAAGAAATATTTTTGTAATCAAATTTGTAAAATACTCGTAAATTTTGTAGACGTTTCCGTATTTTTGATCCTGCGCCCCGCTCAAACTGACAGACAGTGATATTTTTTGGCCCAGACCAGGTTTTGAGCTTAACACCCCTCTGGTAGAGCTTGGTAGAGGGCGGCAAAATGTCAACAGCCTACCAGCGGCAAATGTTTAAATCCGTCACTGGATCTATAGGCTAGTTATTTTTTGTACAATTTTCGCTTCTTTAAAATTCCGATTGTTTAAAAAAAAAAAAAAAAACATTTGAAAATTTGTAGCTCTTTCAAAAATCAGTCAAGTCAAAATCAAACGCAACGCAATTCAGAGTGGGAAACAAAAAATTCGTTGATCTAGCATCAAGTCTAAGTTAACCTTTAATGATGCACATAACTGCATTGCATGCATGTACCTACATTTAGTAAAAAGATTGCATAGATTTTGCACTTTCCTTTTTGTCATTTTTCCAACAACTTAATTCTATATTTTAGAAATTCAAGGAAGAACACTCTACTATTACTCCCATCAAATGTTTATTACGGCAAAGTAAGGATTACCGCTTTGCATACGCTTAACATTTATATCTTCCTTCTTCCCGATGGCGTAAAACTTTATGTCATTCGATAATTTTATGCAAATCATGAATAGCATCCATTACTTTTCTTCATGTTTACTGGGTAAAATCCTTTAATTTGAAACAATAACGCAACCATCCAATTTCTTCTATGCAAGCATTTCAAATAATCCTACCAATATCCGTTTTTCTCAGCGCAAAATACAATATATATTCTGAATCTGACATATTCGCCATATAAAAGTGTACACATACTCGTATATATGGTACTTATGTTTATGTACTTATTTCCTACATATCTATTTCTTATATTATTTCACGAAAAGCCAAATTTCGATTGAATTCTTCACTTTGTTACTTGTGTGTTCCAACCCCGTACGTGTGGGGTGTATTCTGTATGCTTGGCTTGTCTAGCAGATGAAATCCTAACAGAATTCGCATGGATTTTTATATCTTTCCATATCTTTAGTATAAATTTATCCAATATAACAGATCCACCCCCGACACAATGCATGCTTGCCACACGGAACCATACTTGTAGGTATGTATGTTTGGTATACATATGTAGGTGCGTATTATTGGGGGGTATGTGCACAATCAGCTCAAGTATATGATCGCAATAAAAACGAAATTGGATCCACATTTCGGTAAAGACCTTCAGCACAACTTTGGGCAAATATGGCTCGTCATATACGAAGGACGAATAGCATTTTGGGGGATGGCGAATATATTGCTATATTGTTTGTTGTTTTTCTTCATATATAAAAGAATATTTCAAGGAAGTAATACCTATGGCGAAGGAGGATAAGATGGGAATGATGCTCGATGTTAACGCAAAACGAGGTGAATGTGCTTACTTATATTCAATTACATTTTTGTACGACATTTTTTTTTCACAAAAGAATAACCAAATTAGATGCAATTTTACTATAACACATTTTACGTTTTCTTCAATTTTAAGTCACTGATGCTAGTACAAAATTAATTTTAAAAATCATTGGGTTTTTCTGAAATGAAAGAAAAATGTTAGATTACATAAATATGAATACTATGTATTTAGTATTTAAAATGACAACTAAATAAGTTGTCCTATATGAAGGTCCGTTTCCCGAAACGTATAGGTACATGATGCACAAAAAATATTTTTTTTACTTCTAGTAAACAAACTTTTAAAAATTCCAGCAAACACCATGCTTAAACTGGTAATTAACAACATAATATTAATATCTGATTTGTGTGACGAAACATCAGGGTTATACAAATCAAATCAATGCCAAAAACTAAAGAAGAGGCACATATCGGTTGTTGTGGATAATTATTTTTAGCCCTTACACCCAACTGTCCTGTACTGAAAAAGTATCTACCTCGATGAATGCAGAAAATCTAGCAGCCGAATACATGGGAAATCATTCTTCACAATTGCCACGGAACTCATTTCATAGGATAAAAACAATAAAAATAAAGGAGCTTTGGCAAAAATATATACATATACAAAAATATATACGAGTATGTACATAAATTCCTAAATAGCACTTTCTCCATTGGTCCATGTATGAGTAGTTGCCGTACATAAATGGAGGAAAATTGCCATCAAAATGATTGGAAGATTTTCTTGATTCCCAAAAATGAGTTCGACACGATTTTCGCAAATGCTCAAACGATATTCTTTCTTTTTCTATATGGGGAACCCAAAACCCAAACATCCGTCTGAAATTGTTATACCAGTTTTATTTTATTTTTATCATTCGTATTCGGTCCTTGATTATACAAATATATTATATCCTATGCAGATATAGTAAAATATGTACATTATTTCTCAACAAGACGGATAAGACGCACACACGACAAGGAGACGACAATATACGACACACTGTATTGAGTGTAGTACCCTTCGTATAATGCGTTTAGTATACTTGCTTCTGCACTTGAATGTAATGTATAACGAGAAGAGTGGCGAACAATGTTTAGTGCTGCTATGATCCTAGACACACTCCGTGCTGAGATATGACACCCACATTTAACGCAAAATAATCCCTAGCACACTCCCTTCGAATAACTTTTTGTTGAAATTAGGGATTTCCCGTATAATTTCGCTATTACGCAAGGAGTTTAGTGCTCTGGATATTTTGCTACTTGATATCATTGAATATGATCAAATGTTTACATATGTCGAGGATTAGTGTGACAATTGCTTATTTAGCGCAATTTAATTCTGAAATATTCGTCCCTTTTACCGGGAGTTCTGTAATGTGAGAATCTTTTTGAAGAAGCGTTCGTATCGGACCTTACATATGTACTCGTTTAAGGATATATAATCCTACACAGAATGACAGCGTCTATTCATTAATTAGATTCAAATTTGTGTTAGATAATCAACAAACTTTAATTTAGCTATAATAATTATTATTTTGGAAGAATTTCAAAATAAATAAAATCTGTTTCATAAAACTATACGCAAAAAAAAACTATAAAATAAGCAAAACCCTCATTTGGCTAAATTTTACATAATTTAGCAGCTCCTTTATCTTTGTTACCAGTTCTGAAATATACACATCTAGGTTAGGTTTTATTTCCTTATAAGTTTGTATTTTGGGACCATTATTGTTTGGTGGAAACACGTAAGTCTTTATTAATCTGGCAAATGGTATTACAATAAATAATAATTATTACAAACCTTAACACTGTGATTTCCTTAATTGTCAAAATAAATAAATTAGCACGATAAATTATTATCTTTGCACTTTTCTTCTTTTGCCTAACACATTCTTATCAGAACTTCTACTTGACTTATTATTCATTCATCTCTAATGAGCTTGATATTCATAGTAATAACGGTAAGGATCAATCGGTTGAGGACTTGGCTTTACGGGTCTTACTACAAAAGTGTTTCTCCTGAAAAAGACAAAAATAAAATTGCATATTTCGACGATTACATATAGCTTTTCCTTGCACTTACCTATTATGATCACCTGCATGAACTTGGAAGTTGGTCTCTTCGTGATGTTCACTAGCGAAGATTTTCTTGAGAGCGATAATTCCAGCAATTGTCAGTGCTACTTTGCTGATGACAAGTGCCTTTCCAGCGACAACAGCAAGTGCCTTTAAACCAAGCGGTCCGGCAATACCCATTGCAGTTAACAGTGCCGCTACAATATATTTCTGCATTTTCTTTTCTTTATCTTTGCCGCGGGCCTCATTCATGTCGACCGTTAGCACATGTGTTTGAAGGAACTTCTCCATTTTCAGCAGGAGTGTTCGATCCAAGGCTGTTAGATCGTTCATTGCTCTCATTTCAGCTGCATCGAGCAGGCTCTCTTTTGCCGATGTATTTTGTTTTTCAAATGAAACGCCATCCACTACTCGAATTACATCCTGAAAGGTAATTTAGGTATGAGACATGAAGGAGATCAAGTTATTATAAAAAAGAAGAAAATACTATTTAAAATAATACAAAATAGTAGGGTTATTACATCTTAATCGATATTTTTTATTTGTTTTTGGTCATTGTGTTTTGATTTAAAAACTTATATATAATATTACTAAATTAATGACTTTACAAATCGAATTAATTTCAATAAAAAATGTTTCCGCTTAATTTTTACAATTAAATTTATCACCTTTCTAAATAAAATTAACTACTCCCCACTTCAATTTTAAGTAGTAAATTGCCAAATTGATTTGGAAAAGATTTAAATTGAATTAAATGCTCATTTCAGGCGTGGCTAAGGTGTTGATAACTTTCACTTTCTTCGAGGCTCGCCAAAAAACTGGCATTGGCAGCTATTTAGCATTCAAACTGGCTACCAAATCATCAGGGCCGGCTCTACAATATGTCCAGAATGTGCATTTGAACAGGGCGCCGCAATGAAAAGGAGCGCTCACCTCTTTAAGATGTAAAATCAACACAAATAAACAATTTCGTTTCTTTCTTATTCGCCCCATTTTTGTGTTGTAATGTTTGAAATGGAAATTTCCGAAAATTTTGAATTTTTATGTTTTCAAATCAAAATTTTCAAAAATTTCGCACTTTTATGTTTTCAAACCAAATTATCGAAAAATTTGATTTCGAGATTCAAAGTTTCGATTTAAAAACATAAAAACGGCATATTTTCTAAAAATTCTTTCTGAAAACATAAAATTGCAAAATTACAAAATGTACAAGTTTTTATCCCATTTTTATGTTTTCTAATCGAAATTTGTAGTTTATGTAGAGAATATTCCATCGCACATTTCTCTACAAAGTTGAGGGTCCTAGTACTTCTAAACAGGCCTGTAGAGAGGGGGGGAGGAACGGGGGGATTCCCCCCGGGCCCGGGATTTCTTAGGGGGCCCGGATTTTGACACAAAAGTTGTGCTTTAGTTTGTTTTTTACATACAAATTGCTATTTTGAGGTCTTTAACTAAGAACCCTTATACATATGTACTGCTTTCAGCGTTTTAACAACAATTCATAACATACTGTGCACTAGGCTTGGGGCCCCTAATCTATTTTTGAATTTTGAGAACTAGGGCCCGAATCAGCATATTCAATCAACATGATAGTTTCGGTACTAAATCTCAATTAAGAAATTTCGACTTCTACATCCAGTAGCGTACAATTTTTCGAAATATGTGTGTTTAAAGTTAAAATAGGAGTACAGCGTCATTTTTTTCAAGGAGGACTTTTCCGAGCGATTTTTATTTTGTGTACATACTGCTGCTGCTTATGAAATTGGGAACATTACGCTATCAGCTTTAGTATGAAGAATTTTCTTGTTCTTCTTATCGACACTAGCGACACTTATCTTACCGTCCGCCATATAGCGGTCACATGGCGGAAAATATCGGAAACACAAAAGTTCCCCCTATGAGAACGGATAGCAGAACAAGCCTGAATTTGTTTTCAAGATACCAGCACACAGATGTTGATCACTTAAATTGTTGAATCTTAATTTAAATCTATCTATCTACCAGTACTCGCCAACTCGGTAACAAAAAATTTAAGGTTTTTTGAAATAGGTAAAATAGGAAGAAATAAAAATCCTTTAAATTCGTAGCGTTGCGCATTTCGAAAGTCAATTTTATAGAGTAAAGACCAACATTCTGGGTCACTGCGAGTGTGCTAATAAATTACAGATTTTAGCTCCCCAAGCATTTGTTAGAACTGTGAACTATATCCGCCTTGTTTTGCTAAAAGCTTTGTAACGGTTGAGGAACAGAATAGACCACAACTTTTTCCTACGATAAATCTTCAACCAGAAAAAAAAATAAGTGAATTTGCCCAGTTTATTGCATTATACTCTTTCTATTTTGCGGGTAGTCCAGCCTTTATTATTGATCTGTAAAATGAACACTTGAGCCAATTTCACCCGTAAAGTCTTCAAATCGAATTAAAAAATAATATTTATGAATGATCCTATCCTATCGAGAATGACTGTCGAAAATTTCAAGGCTTTCTTCATATCAAAGTTCGAATATAGGTTGGAATCTTACTTCACCAATAGAATAGAAATTTTCTAAATAATTTTGTTGGGACAAGGGAATCAATAATTTTTCAATATTTTTTCTTGGGAGAACTAAATGCTAGAAGATTACCAGGCTACTAGTTTCGCTTTATGCGTATTTTGTGTAAGGGGCACGACCATTAAACAATAAACTTATTTTCATCACGGGAAGATTTTAGTAAAGAAACTTCATACTAGAAAGTTAACCCTTTAAGCAGTAGCTTTTTATAAAGATTCGTTACCCAAAAATGCACGTAAAACGAAGAAACCATATTCTAGAATGATTTTGGCTTCTGTATTTCCTTAAAATTCGCCACTCAACTCTCGAATCGTCTTCAAAATATACTTGAAACGGACCGAGGCTAATTTCGGGCGCAGCGGAAATTGAAATGAAACTTAAGCTTCTTTCGCGTTAACAATTTCTACCACAGTGAGTCTTTACTATTACTAGGAGCATATTTGGGTGAAATTTGGTTTAGATTGGTTCATAAAGAATAAAGTTTTTCTTAGAAGAACCTTATTTTCAGGGGCAGTCCCCATGGCCCGATTCCATTCGTTATACACAGCGTACACTAAAAAAATCTCGTCACACTGATCAATAATATACATATATACTTTATATAGTAGGAAGTGCCTCCTTCTGTGCGTTGCAAACTTCATGACAAAGTTAATATACCCTTTCATATAGTGACGGATATGAAAAAAAACACACACACAAACTGTTAAACTATCCAGTCAACCCCGTTTTTTGTAAGTTTAGTATGTAAAAATGCATCACGAATGAATTCAGTTGCTGTCAGTTTTTTGGCAAGTGGTTTATCCGGTATCGTTTTTTTATTATTTTTATTTTTCTATAACGCGTATTTTTCTGAAAACCCATAATTTTACCTCAGGTGTTCCGGATTAAATGGAGGCTGCATTATAGAGATAATTGTACAACTTGTTTGAGGACCGATATGTCAAAAAAAAAATTTTCTTCGATTCATAATTTTTTATCGTATGGAAGAGGTGGGCCCGGAATCATTGTCCCCCCGGGCCCGGATTTTCTCTCCACGGCCCTGCTTCTAAATCAATACTACAAGTCAAGTCAAACCCCTCAGTATAAGCTCTTCATTATATATATTTCCTTTAATAATTTTGGGAAATGCTAATTTTTAGACTGGAACCGCCCAAGAAAGTCACCTTTTTCTTAAACGATGAAAACCTAAAAATTACTATCTCTCGAATTTATTAAAGGAACTATGTATGTTAAAAGATGAGCTCATACTTTGGCTTACTTTTACTGTAATTCACTATTTGTAAAATTTAACCGAAATGGACTACGACGTCATGGGCTCGCATGTAAACTCCACCTCAAAGGTAGATTCTTCTTATACAAATTTAAATCTTTAGCAATCTTAACCAAACCTCACCTAAATGCCTCTATTGAAGTTACAAAATTATATACATAAAATAACTGATAAAATTTTAAGACTACGCCTTACAACTACTAGCCCTAAAAAAGTGAAGGCTATCCACATTTTGGCCACATCCGAAAATTATAGTTAGAAGACAAATAAAAGACAAATAAAGAGCAAGTTTCAACACAGTTGCACAGGGCGCCATAGAACCTAGGACCGGTGCTGCAAATCATTGGCCAAGCAGGAAAAACACAAATCAAACTTTCTTTTTTGAGGCTTTCGTCAAAATCAAAATTGGACTCTGCGCGATAAAAATATTTTTAGGTTATTTAAGAATTATACAATTTAACACAAAAAAAAATACAGATTGTAAAATTGTCACTATGAATTCGATAAGCGGTTGTAACAGTGTCAGCTGACGGATGATTCAGATATTGAATATCCAAACTGGACGGCCAACTAAATGGCATCTAGTGTAGATGCGATAAAACTGCCTATTGGCAGCCGGTGTGGATGTAGCTTAATAGTTTAAAAGCCCAATGATGTACAAAACTAGTAATTCGACTACACTCAGAAAAATGCATCCCGTAATTTTAATAATTTCCGTCTTATTAATTTATTAAGTTTTCGATTTCTTTTGAAAATTAACAAGGTACGTATATTGTTTTATATGGCGTCCTATTACAAAAAGTGGGGAAAGTCTCTTTGTTGGAACGCAAGCCCATAGATGTATTTTGCAGGACAGCCAATATGGCGAAGCTCTGTATACGTGACCGTACCGGTTGCCTATGACTCTGAAAATTCTTTACAATATAGCGAATCCGATGTTCAAATTATGCCACGGCCAAACGTCATGATTCTTCAAAAAATTCGAATCGAACGTAGTGTGAATGGTAGTTTTATGGGGATTCTTATAAAAAAATATAATCCGAACGAAAAACGCTCAAATCGTTTTAATATTTTATTATTATAGGATCACTCCTATTAATTCATCAGGATTAGTTTAATGGTATTTCCCATTTAAATTTTTCTGAGTGATTCGTTTCAATATTTAAGTATGTTTTTGTAAAAAAGGGAATTTCATTTTCCTCTAATATTTTGTGGCATCGAATGGAAAATTCTTATGTGAGATTAGTGCATAATTATTAAAAAATCTTAGAAGAAATTAATTTTGGTGGGTTTGGTTAACCAGCGCCAGCCGCATTGATTTCAGCGATTTAAAAAAAAGGGATGTATTTACATATATGTAATTCCGAAAAAAGTCACACACAAAATCCTAATCTTGGAGCACATACTATTAGAAAAGTTTTTCACAACTTTTTCCCACTTTTGCTTCACAATAAACTTGACAAAAAAAGTAATGCACCTGATTAATCGCTCTCGATACCACTGCTAACGCCTTCTGCTTCAAACATCCCGTGAAATCGTCCTTGCTTTGACACTCACTATAAACGCGTCGTAAAATCATAAATTCAGGACTTAACCAATTTCCAGTGTCACTTGCAGCCACCAATGATTCCAAAAAGGACACCAACAATACACAGTACCAGATGATCCGCGCCATCATTTATGCTTTCAGAAACTGAGATAATCCACTGTGCCTACCGATAAGCTTTACAACGATCGATCAAATGAAGATGCTCGTAAGTTTTCCCGGCTTTTAAGTAGTCCTCAATGCTCTGCTTCGTAAACCAAATGCGTCCATTGCAATTAATAATGTTCAGTGTCATGGAAAAATTGCGTGATTGAGCCCAATGCAGTTTTTCGATCAGAAACAAAATGCCTTCTACCCATGACCATGTATTCAACGATAATAGAGCTCATATCATCTCATTCCATACCTAATGTGTACTAATATTAGCATAAAGTAATAGATACATATCATAATTAATAAATTTACGTTCTCGTTAGCGCAAACGTTGAGGTGCGATAATGGCAATGTTTAAAGAAAATCCAAAAGATAGCAGCGCATCTTTCGCTTTTCAGTTAATAGCGACCCATTTTGTAGTACCACCCATTCGGCTTACAAACATTTTAAATAAAAGAGAAAATATTCTTGGGCTTCACTTTGTTCTCAAACATTATGCATGCATGTCGACTGCATCTAAGCAATGCACTAAATGTGCAGATGCATTATGAATTGAAATACAACTGTGCAATTAGAAACATGTATACTAAAGAGACGTATGAACTTCGGAATTTAAGATCTTTTACACAAGGTTGGAGATTAAATTTATTTTAATAATGCAAACGAATTAATTGAAATAGAAAGTACATACTGTACTGACTTTTCCTATATCTCCTATCTTTTACTACATATTTGGATACTTATGCTACTTTTTGTTCATGATTAGCATAATATGAGTATGGATCAATAGATATATGTTATACATATCAAATAAACCAGATCACCACATTCATTCTTCTCATGACTTCACTTGTTGAAATCAAGGAGATCGACAGCACGCTCTGCCGAGTTTTTTATCCCCATAAAATAGGTTAAAATCTGAGGGAGATCAAGTATTTCGGTTGGGTTAAGAATTCGAAAATCAATGGGACTTTCCATATTAAGGCGCGTTTAGATGGCATCAAACTTGTTTGCATGCAACTTTTCCCTCAAACTTATCCAAGTTGGAAGGCTGTTTACACGTACGATATTCTCTCAAACAAATCCTATCAAACAAATCCTATCCAACTTGTTGGCCGTATAAACAGTAGTTGAAAGTTGGAGCGGTCGTAAAACGTTATCAGTTTTTGCAATACGTATTAGTACAGGAAAAATATATTTGCTTTTTATTTTATTTTTTTCGTGAATATTTTAAACATTTAGGGAAACATGCCCGAATGAGTATACAGCGTGCCCCAAAAGTCAACGGAACGCCAGAATTGGATGATAGTGCACAGATATTGGTAATCAGGCGCATTAATTCTTTATTATTAGAAAGTATATTTATAGGTACATTTTATTGTGTTTATCCCGTGCAGGTTTGGGTAGAACTTCATATAAAAAAATGACACTTACCCTGGTAGAGTTCGCGCGTGCAACTACAGGTGTGTTTTTTTGGTTATCCCGTGCAGGTTTGGGTAACGAAACTTCATATAAAAAAAATGACAGGTGCGTCAGCTGTCATTTTTTTTATATGGAGTTTCGTTACCCAAACCTGCACGGGATAACCAAAAAAACACACCTTACCATACACGGGATAGAGCTCAAAAGTAGATGGCGGACGCATAGGGGAAATTTGAGGGAATTTGTTTTTTCAAACCAAATGTGAGAGTTTTTCTCATCACGAGAAAAGATTTTGCAAAGAAATAATCATCTTTTGTGATAAAATCCACCACATCTAAAAAATAAGCCGACAAAGGTGAGTGAAAGATGCGCAAAAACTGTCAAGTGTCAGCTGTTTGGTCTTAACCGGGATGTTACCCGCGATCGTTTTTTTCGAGTCAGATTTACACGCGATACGAAAAAAACGTAGCTTATATTTCGATTGGACCATAATCAATGCATCTAAAACAAGTTGTCCAACTTCTGTTTTCGCGGTGGATTTGTTTGAATGCTCATTTCACTTCAAACATGTTGTCCTGAACTTCTGTTTACACGATGGATTTGGTGTCCAACTTGTTTGAATGCTCAAAAGTTGGACGACAAATCCATCGTGAAAACAGCGCTTTATAAAACAAAACGTACTGCGAAAAAACGTACGGCGAGAGCTTTAATAGTGGTCGGCATATAAGCATTGTGCATTTCACATTGTGAGAACGCGTCGTACGACCGAAAAGCAATCGTACGTACGATTATCCATGCTGTTTGTCGTTGTAAAGTTTGTTCGTACGGTCGTTTTCTTATAGTTTGGAATGTAATTCGCGTAATTCGAACCCATAACAGTGGCGGCTCTTCAGGTGAAGTAGGTGAAGAGCCCCTTCGCTACAACATATATAATTGAAAATTTCCTCTAATACTATTATTTTAAAAATATTAAGAACTAGCTTCTAACAATAAACAACTCCTCAATAAATGATCAATGAAAAACCATAGTCAAAATGTACATAAAATACATATTTTGTATATCACAAACCGAAATCTTTCTACTTCAAATTCTGTGCCCTTGCACAGCAAAATTTCTCCTATCCATAGAATGATTAACAAGTGAAGAGGTAATCGTGTCACAGCTCCACCTCTTCACTTCAGATACACGATTCTACTGCAACAATAAGCGTGTTTTTTTTTTGTAAAAAAAAAAGGTGCAGCTTGGGGTATGTAAGCAAGAAACGATTTGGGTTAAAAACTGTTTAGATCTATTGCACCAACCGTGAACTTTGTAAAAGGCTGAAGTTGTGATAAATAAATAACCAGTAAATTAACATGGCTTACAAAAACAACAATGAATATTGCGATCGGTTTATCGCAACATTCAACCTCCCACCCGTAACATTTAACCAATGGTTTTGGTATTAGCTCATGCTTCTTCGTGTTAGAGCGCCTTTCGTTGTCACATCTGTATAACAATTCTTCCGGGTAAACTTTGGTCAGAGTACGTACCCCCGATACATTACTGGGTTTATCTGAGTTATGTTGTTATTGTAATCCCATGTAGTTACCCTAAACTAACCTACACCCGAGCACAATAAAAAACGCCTAGTATTCAGCACGAAATGTGTACACTGGATTTTCTTAGCAAGTGAATAGCTTTTTGGCTGGTATGTACCTCATCTTTATTTCCGTATCGTATGAGGTAATTCTTTAACTTGTGTTTTTAGTTGATGCAGAACTTCATTTGTGGATAATTTGGAAATTGATAAATTGTTTTGGATGTACAAATTTGTTCGGTTGAATTATGCAATGAAATGACAAAGATAGTATTTTGCCTTTGTAAAACAAAAGGTTTGAGAATATCATTTATATTATATCGATCCTTGTTCTTAATAGTCACTTCACCTACTTTTGGAGCCACGAGCCGCCACTGACCCATAACCCTATACTTCAAAGGCGAGCACACAAATCACTACACCACGCACTGACTACTCTTGATGCATTACCTCAACTCTCGTTCCACCCATTTCTTGGCACCTTTTTTTGCTAGAATGGTATTCGAAACATTCACCCTTTTTGTTCAGTCCAATACAATTCTAACTATGATTTAATTCTATTCTTAAAATTGAAGCTTATAACTCGGTAGTTTAATTCCAGGCTTATACCGATTAATTATTATCGATAACAACTTTTCCGCACTTAAAATAAAGCGCCACTGTAATTATTAATTTTGGTCATAAACAAACGGTTCCACGTGAAGGTGACGGCAGCCGGCATCCATAGTAACCCCAATGTATGTCAAAAAGGGTATTACAAATCAATCATAAACATTTTGAAAACATTTAAGTACGTACAGAACCAAACAAAATTTGGTCACTTGGTTCCTTTTACGCTTAGAAAAAGCATAGTAACCCATGCCATGCGTTAGTCCAGAGTGGCTATCAGAAAATAAAAATGGCACCATTTTCACACTATTGCAGTTCATAGTATGCGTGAAAATTTTATTCAAACGTCAATTTTTTATTTACAATTGAGAATATAAATTCCGCGTAATATTTATTACTCTCTTAAAATGCCAACGTGATATTTAACCCTTCTGTTGGCGTATAGATCCAGACAGACCATTGGTACTATATCTTGATGAAAAATATCGTTCAACAATATTTTCCACCCTTTCCAGATATATTTTAATGGAACCGACGGCCACAAATGCGATCAAACGTTCGGCGAAATGTAAACTATGTCTAAAGAAACAAAAAAACGGCGCATCATCGTAAGACATAGTATGTAAACTGTTTCAAGATCCAAAATTAAACCTCTTCAAAAATTAAGATTGATTTCACAGAAAATTCAGCTACACCTTAGGCATATAATAGCTCGTACGCGACGACAGAAGGGTTAATAATTGCATCGACAATATTCTGACGTTTGAATTATTTCGTGGAGTGTAGTGTAATAAATTTGGAGTCAAACACGTATGGGTTGTGTGATCACATAGCCATTCTGGACTAACGCATGGCCTGGGTTACTATGCTTTTTCTAAGCTTTTGTGTTAAAATTATTATAAAATATGAGTTATGAAGTTGGAAAGTATTTTTGGATTGGGAAATTACGTAGCGTATACGTACATAACACTTTCTTTGAATAGCGAAATTGGGTAATTTGATTATTAATTTCGGAGTAGAAATGGGTTTAAATTAAATTCGGAATAGAAATGGGTTTAAATTAAATTTCGCAAAATCAAATTCAAATTCATTACTTAAACAAGAACCTTTTTTCAGGTTTTTAAGGTCCATCTAGATTAATCGCCAAATGGCTGCGCGTCCAAAAACTGGCATCACGACAGCCATTTGGCTGCTACTTAGCATCTACACTAACAGCCAAATGGATACAGAAAATTTTGGTGATTTTTTTAAATTTAATTATCAAAATCGGACTCTGCGCGTTTGAATTATTACACGACAATTCAAGAATTATTCAATTTCACACAAAAGAACGACCAAAAAGCTTCAAATAGATTGGACGCGTCAGCATCGGCATCGACATCAGCAGAAACATTTCAATTTAGAACACACGCATTTGCCTTTGATGACACACATTGACAGCAGAAGCATTTTTTCTGCTTATGCTGCTGCTGTCAATGTGAGTCATCAAAGGCAAATGCGTCTGTTCTAAATTGAAGTGTTTCTGCTGATGCCGATGCTGATGCTGTCGCGTAAAATGTATTTCCAGCATAAGTTGCAAAATTGTCACTTTGAATTTGACAAGCGGTTGGTTGAGTTGCCATATTGAATATCAAAACTGGACGCACACCCAAATGGCGATCAGTTTGGATGCAATGACAACAGCCATTTGGTTGCACGTGACTCGTGACACCATTTGGTGACTAATCTAGATGGACCTTTAGCATTTTTAAAAACGAATCAATTTTAAATAATGAAAGGACTAGAAGGTTTCTCTAAGCATTTACGCATGGAATCGAAAAATGTTCGAAGAAATGGACACCAAAGGGCCGTGGAAAGGTTCAGTGCTGAAAACAAAGAAAACTGCCTAGAATTATGTTTTTATACCCTATAATACCCATAAGATGGTATAGGGTATATTGTTTTTGTTACGCCGATATTATGTAACACCTCAAAGGAGCCACCGGAGGTATGGCAAAGTATATATATAAATGATCAGGGTCGGTCCCTGAATCGAATAAGCCATGTCTGTCTGTCCGTGTGTCTGTCTGTTAGCAAGATAACTCCCGAAATAATGAAGCTAGCGGTTTAAAATATTGATCAAATGTTTGTTTTGCTAAAATCTTGGTCGGTACTGAAAATGGGCCAAATCGGACCACGGGTTCCCCTACCTCCCATACAAACTACCCCTCCTTGATATTTTAATTCGGCCATAACTTTCGGTAGAATATCGCTATCGACTTGAAATTTTGATCAATGTCTCATTCTGACATATACTTTGAGTTGATGGAAAGTGGAGTAAGTCCAACTACACCTACCCCTACTTCCCCTACAAAGTTATATTCAGCCATATCTTTTAATAGAATGTCACGAA
Organism: Microchrysa polita; assembly: GCA_949715475.1. Taxonomy (NCBI): domain Eukaryota; kingdom Metazoa; phylum Arthropoda; class Insecta; order Diptera; family Stratiomyidae; genus Microchrysa; species Microchrysa polita. Next base: position 6,953,807 of record OX454415.1, on the reverse strand, counting down.
AAACTTCAAATTAGTATCAAATGGTAGCCGTTGGATGCCTTGACAAGGTAATAAAGATGTGTCAGGTCCGACCCATCTACCCCTCCCTCCCCCACAAAAAATATGAAATTGAATATTTTGGGTATTGCGTGCCTTCTAGGTTTGTACATGTGTATATAGGGTATACACTCATCGTGCTATTCGCACGATTAGAACTCGGTCTCATTTTTCTTGTTTATCGCATTTGTTTTGGGAATTTAGTAGACAAACTATCTATATGTAACCTTTTAAATATGAAATGAAATCAGTAAGCTAGATTTTATTTTAGACTGCAATAATTCCTAAATCCTTATAATGAGCCGGAATGGAGCCTTTTTAAAATCAAAGGACCTGCTACAACTTAGTCCAATCCGCAAAAGTGAAACTTAAATTAAATTTAGACATTGATACGTTTTTATATGGAAACTACAAGCTAATAGCAAAACTGACTTAACGGAATACTCATAAACCTGAAGGGATTTCGACTTTGAATGATTCTTACAATTGGAAGAGTGTTAAAACAATACATACTAAGTAATCCAAAATATTCAGTTAATCCATATTGAGAAATGTGAGGAAGATTCGTAAAATTACGCCCTATATCTATTTTGTGGTGGCCTAAAGCTTTTCTTCCAACAAATTTTTATTAGTAAAAGTACCCGGCGCATGGAGGCATACTTTTCTTCTTTTATTGGCCCCGTACAGTCCTCAGCCTAAATTGAATTTAAAAAATTGAATTTGTCATAAATTATAGGCTAATTAGAAACACGTTTCATGCAACTCAGCTTTAAAAACTATTTTCGGCGAATTGTTGAAGCTAAGAGGTCATCAACTAGAATTATTTCTTGAGGTCAGTGAATTAAAATAAAATTCTACAAACCATTTCTTAAACTTTCATAGAACATCGTTTTCTTATTGTGTCAAAAGTTCGATCGGTTTTGCACACTTATACCTGAATTCTGATAATGCTAACTTTGGTGCTACTAACGAGTGGTCCAACTAGAATTCACGATGTTATTGTGCCTGTCCACACATTTTCAATGTTCGTTCGTCTTCATCATTTTGACAATTGAAACTTGGGATGTCTGCGCTATTGAAAAGAAGAATTCAATTCTTGTCAGTGGTAACAAAAGTTGATTATGTCAAAATCGAAAAGGAATGGATAGAAAATTGCAACCCACTGAAGTCGGGTTTGCTATCGTTTTCACTTTCAACATTTTTAAAATTTGCTGTGTGCAAAGATTTGATCGGCATTTATGTGTCTGCGACTTGAGAAAAGAGTGTTTTCATTTCTTAGCGATTGGATAAATGCTAAAATGTGTTAACATTAAATTTCGATTTTGAAAAATGAACAGAAGTCTCGGGGAATATACTCCGTTTCATACAAAACACAAAATTTTTTCATAATTTTAACAAAAGAAGTAATTATTTACGCGTTCTGAACGAGTCGCGATAAATATCCTACGACGAATGATGAACAAATGTGACATTCATCTCTTCTGTTCACTTGATGCAATCAATGACAAGTTCAATGTTGAAAGTGGAAACGGAGCTTGAAGACGATAGGGAAGACGAAAGCGCACATGTGTGGACATAGCCTGAGTGTCACACCCTTACGGTAAGTTTCTCGCCCAACAGTGTTTGGCAAATTCAACCATGGAGAAGTACACAATTGAGCAGCGCGTTAAGGTCGTTGAAGCCTTTTACGAAAATGGACGTTCAAATCAAAATGCTTTTCGTGCACATCGTGATTTTTGACCAACATAATCGACCAAATGCGTCCACATAACGGACTTCTTGTGCCCAGAAATCGAGGATATGGACCTGGACGATATGTGGTTCCAACAGGATGGGGCCACTTACCACACAGCCAACGAAACAATGGCTCTTTTGCACGAGAAGTATGCCACCGTAGCCATGGCGAGCATTTGGTAGATATTTTGCTATTAACGACATGGAACCTTCATTCTACTGAGCGTTCGACTTTACCTTAAGCTTAAAATTTCGTTAATTATTAGGACACCTGCTTATTAAAAATGTCTAGACTTTTCCCTTGTTTTGGAACTCCCTTATTTAAATATTTTTATAAAAACAAGAAATCTTTCTTATCACAGAAATTGATTTTTCTACACCCTGTACATACTAAAGAAAAACTTTACATTGGCAGCCCTGTACCAACTCAACTTGACAAATGATGTCAAAAGTCTCACGCTGTTTTCTTAAACAGCTGTAAATAAAATCCAATATAAACAAAATAAAATTCATCCTAAATTAAGGACTATTCTCAAATTGTAAGACGTTAAATTAGCTTGTTTTTATGTCTTGCACGTTTTAAGTTTATAAATTTATTTCTTCCAACAGCATCAGCCATGTCGAGCGAAGAGATGAGCTTTCGAAATGACGACCCGGGAGCGGTTAAATATGGAAATTTCATCAATTACTACCAATTCAATTCCGCGCAAGATCGAATAAATCTTCTACCAGAAACCCTTTGGCTTAGTCACTCTGCTGCGGACCCTAACGATACGTACTTGGTGCTCGACGTGGGCTGCAATTCTGGCGAAGTAACGAAACTTCTACACGAATTCCTCGTGAAACACACAAAACGGAAAGTTCGTATCCTTGGGATCGATATAGATCCTGTCTTAATTGAACGAGCAACAGAGTCTAATGCAGGATTGGATGCTTTGACGTTCAGCTGCTTGGACGTTATGTGCAAGGAGCATTGGCCGACAATCACACAGTTCCTCTCACAAAATGGTAAAACTTACTTCGATGCAGTCTTCTGTCTGTCGATAACAATGTGGATACACATCAATCACGGCGATTCGGGACTGAAGGAGTTCCTGTATAAATGCTCGAGAATGTCGCATCTCTTTGTCGTTGAACCGCAGCCATGGAACTGCTATCGGACGGCGAAAAAACGTTTACGAAAAGCCAACGATGGGTTTTCGCAATTCAACGATCTGAAGTGGCGCAACAACGTCGACGAAGATATTCATAACTACCTCGAGCAACAACTTGGTTGCAACCGAATCTACGAAGCTGAACCTACAAAATGGAAAAGAAAAATTTGTATCTACCGCTCAATCAAATAAAGTTATATTTATGTTTCTTTTTACAAAATATTTTGAAACCAAGTTGTCTCATTCACTTCTGCGCACGCCCTATTCTTCCGAAACAGTGAGTCCCTCAAAAGAGGAAATCATCGGCCGAATTTCACCCGGCCACCTCCTCCGGTCCCGGCTCAAATTCGAGTTTAACATCGGATTGGAGGCCTTCCACGTCCACCTCGGTCTCCTGGGTGTTGAGCCTGTTGAGTGTCATCATCACTTCGGCCGATTTAGTTCCAATTACGAGACCAGGAGTCGGGTCAACCGGTTCCGCCTTTACGTTGTGCTGAACTTGAATTGTACCTTGCTGCGGCTGTTGAATTGATTGCACCACTGTTTGGTGTTGCTGCTGTTGAACTGAAATTTGCTTTACCGGAATGCCAGCATCCTCGAACGCTTTCTTTTTAAGCGTTTGTCGAATCTGTGAGCTGATGAGAAACGAAAAATTTAATCAGTGACCGCACCAATGCAAGAACAGATGAAGAAACAACTTACACCGTTCGACTCTTAATGCGCAAACTGATCTCGTTCAGATCTTCCGCGAAGCGATTTATTGATGCATGCAGCATCTCCATTTCTTCATCTGTCCACTTGCTTCTGAATTAAGAATATAAACATTTTTGTAACTAGGCAATTTTGTGAATCTAAAAAAAAGCGCGAAAAGTCAATACTAACCCCGATGGCGAGTCCGCGGTGGGATGCAATTGCATCGTCAGCTCGCCGAGACGATTGAACGCCGCACCGGCCGCCGTGAAAATCTCACCAACCTACGGGCAAAATAAGTGGAGATTCAGGAAACAAATACCGCGGGATTAAAACCAGAAATTACCGATGGATTAACTTACTTTTGTTGCAGAATTCATCACTTTGTCAAAGCACTGTATGAAATATGAAATTGCTTGATGACAGTTCCAATGGAGGGGAACAATTGTTTGGGAAATTTCAAGTGGCGCAACTGGGAAATTCTAGATAGGTTTGTGTCCATGGTTGGCATTTTAAATGTGTTGAGTTTTGAGAAGGACTGTTAATGGTACCCTTTGGTTCAAAAGTAATGCCGGCGATTTTCAAAGTAATGCTTGAAACAGAAGCAAAGCAGCATAACAGCGGACGAAAACAGCGCAATGTATTTTAAGCGGACTACGTCATATTGCTGTGGTTGTGGAACAGCATTGTTGGACCTGCGGATTTTAGTTTTTTTTTTTTAAACTAGTGAAATATCTGGATGAGGCTGGAGAAACGTTTGGGGAGATTTCAGGATCTGCTGCGCCAAATTTTGATGATGCCATTCCATTAATATTGGCCTGAAACGACCGAATCTGCAATCCGTTTCGCGAAATCGTAACGGTCCTCCAGATATTCAATGTCAGATCAAATTTTCTATGAATCCAGTTTTGTAATTTGATAAGAAAAGGGGGACATTTCCGCTTTACACATTGGGGAAAGTGTTCGATGCCATCAAAATTTACGTTTTAATTTTAATCAGTCCGACTAGAATAGTAAGTTTTGCCAATTTGGCAAAGTTGTTTATAATATGAAAAGTCGAAATATATTTGCGAGCAAGAATAGTAAAATTTGCTAAACAGGGAGGCAAATGAAATTTAAAATGTTATTTTTGGTGCAATGCTATGGATTCACATCAAAATGTAGTAAAATGCCCCCAATTTCCCATTAAAAACTTAACTACCGCATATAAATGTCAAACTTTGACATTGAATATCTGGAGAACCGTTACGATTTCGCGAAAAAGGATTGCAGATTCGGTCGTTTCATGCAAACATTTAGTCTAAGAAAAATGGCATATTTGGTCGGCAAAAATCCTACATCGGAAATTTTTTTGGATTATGGTTAGGAATGGTCCCCAGATTATGGCATTAAGAGCGCCGGCACACTACAAACTTTTAATCGGCCGATAGTTTGATCGTTCTTCTAATCAGCACGAGACCATATGGAAGTGCGCACATTTGATCTCACTTGGTCTCGCGCTAATTAGAAGAACGATCAAACTATCGGCCGATTAAAAGTTTGTAGTGTGCCGGCGTTCTAAAAGTCCCAACCGATTGCCGGTCGGCAACCTTAAAAAAGGGGGGCATTTTTTCGGTGTTTTGCGATTATTTCAAAAACGGTTAGAGATACAGAAAAATGGTCTGAGGACGAAAAAAAATGCATAAAATTGTCTTTGCAATGTTATATAACACATTAGAGTTTAATTGAATATTTCGGCGTTAGACTAGAACATAAATTAGAATATTTTCATTTTAGACTTTTTTTAAAACCTCCATAACTTTCGAAAGAATGCTAATTTGGGTTGGGACTTTTTATTTTTTATCTCGGGACCATCCCCAACCATAATCAAAAAAATCTCCGATGTAGGTTTTTTGCCGTTCGCTGGCCATATTTTGGTTCAATTTTCTTAGACTAATTAATGAAACGTCATCATCAAAATTTGGCGCCGCAGATACTGAAATCGTGCCGAGGTTTGTGTTCCCGTCCTTACAGAGCTGTTTGAAGCAGTCGTGATTGCTTTTTTGGTAGTGACTATCGCAGTTCGTCGTGTCGCATGACAGTGCTGCCCAGCTTTTAAGGTACATTTTTCTCGACACGACTGCACGACAGCGACTCGCTCATTCCATATAAAAACTCGTTTTTGGAATAAGAGAAAAATGAGTTTGTATATGGAATAAGCGAGTCGCTGTCGTGCAGTCGTGTCGAGGAAAATGTACCTTTAGACATTTGCGCCGAATGGTTGATCTCGTTAGTCCACCTGTAGTTTCTTCGTCTTTTATTGGCCCTGCACTTTCTAGTCATGGAGGCATCGCATGCTATTACCAATTGTTCAGCTAGTTACAAGAGGTTCTCTGGGCCGCATATCCGTTAATTGGACACAAACCCCTGGGGAACGGCGTGCAGGATGTCTTGAAGATCAGACAGAAAGTGCTCCAACCCAAATGTCCCGACAATGCTTAAAATAATGTCTCTATTTTGTTTCCTCAAGACGAACTAGAACCCGAGAGGTAAATTCTGATGCCGATTAGAGGTAACATACCCGCGATAAGGGAGACGGAACTTTTTGAATGATGGAATCCCTAATAGGCCATTGAAATTGACAATTCTGGCGATGCGCGGAAGGTTCATTGACGTCGTTGGAACCTGTTTAGGGGGACGGACTGCGATCCTCTTCAGTGTGCGAGCCTGTTCAATAAACAATTTACCATTTTTTACCGCGGACCAGGTTAAAAAAGTCATCGAGAATGCTAAAAACTCCAAGGCCCTCGGACCAGATGGCATTTCGATGACCATGTTGAAACATCTCGACCTTCCGGCCATTGAGTATCTCACGGCCGCCTTTAACTTGTCGATGTCCACGCTTGCCATCCCTGAAATCTGGAAAACAGGTCGAATTGTTCCCTGTCTCAAGCCAGGGAAGAGCGCAAATCTCGGGGAATCCTACCGCCCCATTACGATACTTTCTCCTGTCGCAAAGACGCCATTTGTCGCGGACCACGGCTCTACGGTCGAGCTGTCGTCACTGCAACAAAAAATAAGGGGAACGCCACTGACTCGGTGGCATTATGACCCGGCGAGGTTAGCGCGCGGCGTGGGCGATTTGAGCCAGCGCGTTCCCCTCCTTGTTAAGCCACCATTCTTTTTCTTCTGTAGGGGAAAGCTAAGAGGAAAAGGAAACTGGGAAGGACGTGTCCATCCTTCGGGACACGGAAGAAACCCAAATAAAAAATGTGGATTAGCACATTATAAAAATTTTAATTAAGAAAAATAAAATGTAAGTACAAAGGAACAAAAAAAAATCCAAGTGAATTCACGTTCAAAAATAAAAAGAATTTAAAGAGAGAGTTGACTCAACATGAAAAGAAATTAAATTCAAAAAAATCAAAGTGAACAACAACAAAAAAAAAAGATATGCCAAAATTGCAGGTGAAGAAATAAGAGAGAAAAAAAATTCAAAAAAAAACTTACTGTTTGATGCTCCCGACGATCGATCGTGGTGCCCAATCACAATACAAGTAAAGCAGACTGAAACTTAAGTATTGTTAACTCTGATAATAAATTAATTCAATAAACTCCAAGCTTAATGATTTTTGCCTCAAAAAAAAAAATTCAAAAATTTATCTTTTTTTTTCAAACAAGAAAATAAATTTCATTCCGGGCCACCCTGTCGTTCTCCGTTTTCATATGCTAGCAGCACTGCAGTTCAGTAATGAAATGGCTCGAACACATCACAAGCAAACCACCAACAACCGCTTATATGGACGATGACGTCACTAGGCAACAAGGTGAACAAAAAAAATGTAGCCGGTTCAGCAAAATTTTGGTCGCACACGGATTATACCGTTTTTAATTGTTTTTTGTTTTTTTTTTTTGAAACGGTAACGGAAGGATGCTATTTTAATTTTAGCTAAATTATCGGCTCAATTCTTTTCGTCGGTTTTAAATTATCCTATGCATTATGCACTTTATTATTTAAGATGGCACATTGGTCCTCGGAGTTGTTAGCTGGTGTATTTTTTATTGTAAGTTGCGTCACAGCACTATTTCAACTATAGGTTTTGTTATTTTTTTTAAATGGCTGATCACAAAGAACGCACTTCAAGAAAATCAATTTTCGATAACCAATTGACTTATTAATTACACCAAAAAAAAGTTCATAACACTCCGATATGCCACACACCGACAACCGATACTCGTCCTCCAACCGTTTTCACCGCCAAAATCAGTCTGCCTTAAAAAAAAAAAAGACAATGGACAACTCGCGATTCGCCCAGAATATCCCGATTTTTACTCCCCCGCGAGAGCCACACTCTACTGGCACATGCGAAGCTAGAACCTCAACAGCATGGCTTCAGGAAGATACATAGTACCACCACTGCCCTCGATGCGATCACTACACGCATTCGTGATGGGCTAAATCAACGCAGTCGTTGTCACAGAACTATTCTGGTGGCAATAGACCTATCAAGTGCATTCGATAAGGTCAACCATTCAATGCTCCTAGCAAACCTGTTGAATATGCATCTTCCTGCACAAGAGATCCGTTGGATTGCCAATTATCTAGCTGGTCGGCACTCCTTCACCGAGTTTCGAGGCAAACGTTCTAAGCTTAGGAAAATCAAATTAGGTTTCCCCCACTCTGTTCAACATCTACATGTCCGGCCTTCCCACACCACCTGAAGGAATCGAGGTGATTTCCTATGCTGACGGTTGCACCGTACTCGCCACAGGGAATGATAAGGATGAAATGCGCCTCCGAATTAATCGCTATCTAGGACGATTACAGGCATTTTTCCAAAGCCGAAACCTCACCATCTGTTTGGGATGTTCGACAATGATTTTCTAGGGTCCACGTTGCTTCGACGACAGCTACAGTACAAGAGAGTGATCGGATGCCGGAAATTCTAGAGCCCGCCCGTATCGTTGTCAAGTTGTCATGCTGTGAGTTGGCTGGAGCCATCTGTTGTCACTCTTGTTGGCGGTAAGTTTGAATTGAATTGTTTTGCCAGGTTGTATTGACGGTATTTCCACCGTGTCGATACAACCTGACACTGGAACATGAGACGTAATCGCGCGTCTCGCTCGCTGTGACTCAAAACATTCTCCCCCCGATGAGGCATTGTGCCTCATGAAATCAGTGTCGTAGAATACGTGGTCCATCTCGTTTGTTCGAGAGTCCAAATGTCCAAGATGCTATTTTGAAGTTAGGTCGAGTTCTAGGAGCGAAGTTGTGAAGCTGTTGAATACAAACATTGCAAGGTTCGTAGTAGCTGTGAAGTTATCGAATTCAATTCTCAGAGTGGGGAGCCGTGGAGCTATCGAGTTCAATGTTCAAAGTGGGAGCCGTGGAGCTATCGAGTTCAATGTTCAAAGTGTGAGCCGTGGAGCTATCGAGTTCAGTTTTCAAAGTGGGAGCCGTGGAGCTGTCGAGTTCAATTTTCAAAGTGGGAGCCGTGGAGCTGTCGAGTTCAATTTTCAAAGTGGGAGCCGTGGAGCTGTCGAGTTCAATTATTAAAGTGGGAGCCGTGGGGCTGTCGAGTTCAATTTTCAAAGTGGGAGCCGTGGGGCTGTCGAGTTCAATTTTCAAAGTGGGAGCCGTATTCCAATCTCAATTTTCAAATAGTTCAAATAATAAATTCAAGGTTCGAAGTAATTCAAGGTTTCAATTTAACATTCTAATTTTGATCGGTTCCAGTCAGTCATCAATTTTAATCAATCGGTAGCAAAATAATTTTTGTTATAGGACGTTTGAAGATTGTTCCATCTAATTTAACGGATACAACGCGAGGTAGAGAATCATTACCAGGATGTAGCTCGACTATTCGCCCAAGTGGCCATCGGTAGGGAAGACTCCTTTCATCCTTAACTAGACACAATGCACCAACCTTCGGGCATGTGGTGGTCGAATGCCATTTGGGACGATGTTGTAACGTGGTTAAATACTCCTTTTTCCAACGCCTCCAAAAATTTTGTGACAATCTTTGAGTTAATTGCCAGCGAGTCAAGTAGTTAATGTTTAGTTCCGTCAAATCGATTTCAGGTGTTGCGAGTAGGTTGTCTCCAATTAAGAAATGTGCCGGAGTTAAGGCAATTGCATCGGTCGGGTCATCAGTTAAGGGGCACAAGGGGCGTGAGTTTAGGCATCTTTCGATTTGCACTAAAGTTGTTGATAACTCTTCATAAGTGAGTGATACATCTCCGACTATTCGTCTTAAATGATGTTTTATCGAACGCACTCCAGCCTCCCACAAACCTCCGAAGTGTGGAGAGGCAGGAGGGTTGAATTTCCAGGTTATCCCCATTTCGCTCAGTTTGTTTCCGTTTGTCTTGAAGATTCTTTGCAGTTCGTTATTTGCCCCGATGAAATTTGTACCGCAGTCGCTGTATAAATAGCTGCACAACCCTCTTCTACCGGTGAAACGGGTAAGTGCCGCTAAAAAGCTCTGTGCTGACAAGTCATTTGCCAGTTCAATATGAACAGCTTTAACCGCGAAGCAAATAAATATCACAACATAACCCTTATGGGTTCGACATCCACGTCCATTTCTATCTCGAATCAGGAATGGTCCACAGTAATCCACTCCAGTGTGAGTGAATGGTCTAGTGATTGTGACCCTTGGTCTCGGAAGATTTCCCATCAGTTGCGACGAAGTATGAGACTTTGCGCGGAAACATTTAATACATTTATGTACATGATGCTTCACAACTCTTCTTCCGTCGATAAGCCAGTACTTTAACCGTAAAGTATTTAACATCAGTTGTGGGCTGCCATGTAGCGATATCTCGTGAATATGCCGCACGAGTAAGTCGGTAAACAATCCTCTCTTTGGAATTATAATTGGAGTCTTCGCATCACTTGCCAAGTCGGAATTCACCAAACGACCCCCTACACGCAGGATGTTATTGCCGTCGAGGAAGGGGTGTAAATTTCGAAGCTGGCTTTTAGAGTCAACGCTTCCACAGCTTTGTAGTTGATTTAACTCTGAAGCAAATTCCTCTTGTTGTGCACGCTTGATCCAAAATTCTCTCGACATGCGTAGCTCCTTCGTTGTCAGAAATCCTTTCGTGTGTGGGCGTTTTAGAAGGATATTGGTGAATCGAAGGCAGTGTGCTGTCACTCTTTCTAAACGTGTTAATGATGAAAGTCTTGCGAGCAGTTCATCCCAACAATTAGACTCCTTTATTTGGTGATGTATGTAACCAATTTCCACGTCTACTGTTTCCTCCAAGTCAACATGGCTTGCACTATCAGTGATAGGCCATCGTGGTGAGGGTTCCTGTAACCAACTCGGACCGCTCCACCATAACTTAGTTTCGGCAATTTTTTGAGAGTCCATGCCGCGGGATGCTAAATCGGCTGGATTATCAGTTGAATTGACGTAGTTCCAAAACCCACTTCCGACGTTTTCTAAGATCTGTCTTGTTCTATTGGCCACAAATATAGGAAGTTTGTGGGGTTGTTGCCTAATCCACGCTAGAACAATGGTTGAGTCTGTCCATAAATGTACTGTAGCTTGAATCGTTAACGTGTTGATAGCCCATTTCATCAATTTCGATAGAAGTACGGCACCGCATAGTTCCAAACGCGGTATTGTTACCGTTTTAAGTGGCGTGACCTTCGTTTTTGCAGCCAATAGATGAACGTAAGTTTCATTGGAGTCCGATTTCCTCGTTACCAAATATATAACTGCAGCATATGCATCCTTCGACGCATCACTGAATCCGTGTAATTCAGTTGTCATGTTTGAGTCGAATTCAACGTATCGTGGTATTTTGAGATTTTCCAGCTGCGGTAATCTTTGCTTGAAAAGCGCCCATTGCGATTTGATGTCATTTGGAAGGGGATCATCCCATTTGAGTCCAATTAGCCATAACGATTGTAGTAATATTTTGGCCGTCACAGTGATGGGTGCGAGCCATCCCATCGGGTCGAAAAGACGAGCAATGTCGGATAGAATGGAACGTTTCGTGATGGACATTCCCTCCTTAGATTTGATTCGATATGTGAAAAAGTCCGACGCTGGCATCCAAACAATGCCCAATGATTTAACTCCTTCTAAATGATCTAAATTAAAAATATTAGTTTTGTCGATGTCATCTGGCTCTACTCCTTCCAAAATTCGAATGTCGTTTGCGACCCATTTGCGTAGCTTAAAGCCTCCATTGGCCAATAACTCACTTATTTGTTTTCGATTGTCAATCGCTTCTTGTAGGGTGTCACCTCCAGCTAGAACATCATCCACATAAAAATTGTTCATAACAATGTTGTGTGCCTTTCTGTATTTAGCTTGTTCGTCATTAGCTAATTTTTTTAGCGTTCTCATGGCTAAATATGGAGCGCACGTTGTTCCAAAGGTAACCGTGTTTAGCCGAAATCCTTTGATTGACTCAGAGGTGTCCGTTCTCCAAAGAATCTTTTGAAATTTACAATCTTCCGGATGTACACGGATTTGTCGATACATTCGAGCAATGTCAGCAGAGAATCCATAACGAAACATTCTCCACCGTAGGATGACATCCATCAAGTTTATATTAATGGAAGGTCCAGTTAATAGTATGTCATTTAATGAGACTCCGGATGTAGTTTTCCTCGACGCGTCGAATACTACCCTCGTTTTCGTAGTGCTACTTTCTTTTGTCACCGCATGATGTGGTAGATAATATCCATTATTTCGTTCATCAGTGTCCAATTGTTCCATGTGCCCAGACTCGATATATTCTTGTAAACACTCGGTGTAATCTTTTTTAAATTGTTTATTGGACTCAAATCGCCTTTCTAAACGTTTGAAGCTTTGTTCAGCTGACTCTCGAGAATTTCCTAATGAGTCCTTGCTTTCTGCGGACTTGAACGGTAGTCGTACCATGTAGCGTCCGTCTATATTTCTTGTCGTGTTTCGTTCAAAATGTTCTTCGCATTCAATGTCTCCCTGTGGTTGTTCCGTGCTGCTGTGAGGAATTTCTTCTAGTTCCCAGAACTGTTTTAATTGATGATTTAGATCTTCGAAATTTTCGATTTGTACCTTGTAGCTTCGATATTCCGCGACGGGTGTGAGTTGTCCTGTGATAATCCAACCCAATTTTGTTTCTTGGGCGATAGGTCCTCTTGAAAGTTTCCTTATATTTCCAAGTATGATTTCAGCATAAATATCAGCTCCTAGTAAAATATCAACCTTTTTGGTCTTATCGAATTGAGGGTCAGCTAGTTGTAAACCTTTTAATTCGTCACACGAAGCTAACGATAAATATCGCGATGGTATAAGACTACCAAGATTACTCATTACAATAGCGTTGACATGTAACTTTGTGCCATCCTTTAGTACTAACTTCGATTCTACAGATGTATTATTTGTACGTACATTCGTTTCTCCAATGCCTACTAATTTTGCATTTATTTTCTTTTTTTGCAGTCCCAATTGTTGCACGACTGATTCGGACATTATGGAGACTTGGGAGCCCTGATCCAGCAATGCTCTAACCACTAACTGACCCTTTGGGGCTTCGAGAATGACCATAGCTGTGGCTAACAAGACTTCACGTTTATTATTGATGTAACATGTACTTACTGCGGTGGTGTTTAACATATTAACATGCTGGCTTGGCTCAAGGCTGTTGGATGTCGACTCCTGGCGATGTAGTAGCGTGTGGTGTGCTTTCTTGCAATGCGTACACCTCGACAGACTGGGACAGTGCGCTACTATATGTCCTTTCCGTAGACAATTCAAGCATAGCCCGTGCTTTTTTACTGCTGTAAAACGATCACTGTAAGTATACTCAATGAATTGTTTACATTTATAAACAGTATGATTTTCATTGCAAACGGCGCACACTGATTCGTCAGTTGCGCGCAAAACATTCACCTGACTTCGAACTACTTGACGTTCATTACTCACTGACGCTTCTAACACTCGAAATCTGTTGGTCAGAAATGATTTCATGTCTTCAAATGACGTTAATTTTCTTGACGATTGCTCTTGCTCCCATTGTTGCCGGCTCATGACAGGCAATCGTTCTGCTGTTAGGTGCACTACGAAGGCATCCCACAAATTGTTGACGTGTAGATTGTCGATAGTCTGCAAGCACTCAACCGTATTGTCTAGCAGAGATTTTATTGAACTGGCGGATTCACTAGCACACTTCATATTACTAAGCCGCTTGAATTGCGATCTCAACAACACATTTTTGTTATCAAACCGGTCGTTTAACACTTTCCAGGCAGGGATGTAATTCGCTTCAGTAATTGCGAATTGGTTAAGTAGTTTCGCGGGTTCTCCACACAAACTGCTTTTTAGGTAGTGGAGTTTCTCCACTGACGACAAATTCTTTTTGTTGTGGATTAGGGATGTGAATAGATCGCGAAACGAAATCCACGAGGCATAGTCGCCTGCAAATGTAGGTAATGCGATTCTCGGTAATTTAACTTCAGATTCCGATACCTGACAAACGATAGACTCTTCCACTTTTTGCTCATTACGCTCGATCTCGGCTTTGATGCTTTCGATATCCACAATTAGCTCGTCGAAATCGTCTTCGAATTTCCCGAACAGATTGTTCTTAAAGTACGGATGCTCCAGCTCGTTCGGCACACCCGTGAGTAATTTAACAGCTTCTTGATGTAGACCCACAGCTTCATTTTTCAGTTCTTCGAGAAGTTGCAATTTTCGGTTCAGATACGTAAGCGTTTTCCTCGACATAGAATCTTTCTTGTAATTCGTGACTATTCGTTTTAACGCCTGCACATTCAACGTCTGCTTGCTCCTAATTCCATCCATTTCGGCTCGACGACGGACCAATGTTTGGGATGTTCGACAATGATTTTCTAGGGTCCACGTTGCTTCGACGACAGCTACAGTACAAGAGAGTGATCGGATGCCGGAAATTCTAGAGCCCGCCCGTATCGTTGTCAAGTTGTCATGCTGTGAGTTGGCTGGAGCCATCTGTTGTCACTCTTGTTGGCGGTAAGTTTGAATTGAATTGTTTTGCCAGGTTGTATTGACGGTATTTCCACCGTGTCGATACAACCTGACACTGGAACATGAGACGTTATCGCGCGTCTCGCTCGCTGTGACTCAAAACACCATCTCTGCGTCCAAATCCTCTGCGACTTTTCTAACCACTTGGTGGGAGGACATCAGATGGGAGATGGATATACGTATTGGCAACAATTCTGTTCCTACTGTTAAAAACCCCAAAATTCTCGGGCTTCACCTAGAGAACATGATGACGTCTGCGAATCATGCAGCTTCAGTCTGTGAAAAAATGCGCAGTAGGAACAACATCCTAAAAGCTCTAGCTGGTAGCACCTGGGGCAAAGATAAAGAAACCATGCTAGCTACTTATAAAAGCGGTGGGTCGAGCGGCCGCTGATTATGCAGCCCCAGTTTGGACACATAGTTTATGTGACACAAACTGGTCCAAAGTTCAGGTCTGCCAAAATGCCGCTCTACGCATCGCGACAGGTTGCCTTCTGATGTCTGCCCAGGATCACTTACAACAGGAGACAAAATTGATGCCAATACATGACCACAATCTCCTACTCTCAAAACAGTATCTTGTTGGTTGCTACCGTGAGGATCATCCCAATAATCATCTCATGGACCGAATTCCTCCACCACGACATGTTAGGCGTGGTTTACGAGACCTTGAGAGAGAGGTTCAGGGATACAAACGGGACCCTTACGATGAAGTTACATACCGAGCCGCCATTGCAGTGATCCACACTGAAGAAGTGAATCGGTCTATCGCGAGTTTAGGTGCGAATAGAGTCCTCTCAGAGCGGCCACCACCAATTTCGCCGGAGGAGATTAGGCTCCCGAGAGCCACTAGAGTAACACTAGCTCAACTTCGGTCGGGCTTTTGTTCACGCCCTAATTCGTACCTTTCTCGCATAAACCCGGACATCCAGAACATCTGTCCAAACTGCAATGGTACTCCTCATGATGTGGGTCACTTGTTTCAATGCCCCGCTGCGCCCACTGATCTTACCCCTATATCGCTGTGGGAAAACCCTATCGCAGCAGCTATGTTTTTGTCCTTAGACCTCACGGACACAAACATCGACGAACCATAAATCGTACCCACATAGATGCACAGAGGTTTCACACCTTTCTGCACCGCTAAAAGAAGAAGAATAAGACCAAATTTGACCCCAGCACCCACGAACCAACGATGTTAACTACACCAACACGAAAATCGTCCAACTAAACTTCAATTGACAGCATAAAAATGTCGAACTTACTTACTTACTGAATTCATGGACAGACACCACATCCAGATAGCAGCTGTCCAGGAGACTAAACTCAACTCCAAACATTCGTTCAGCTCACATGGGAACTATAAAGTCATCAGACACGACGGAGAAAGCAATGCTGGAGGGTTTTTGGCCTTCCTCACTTCAGAACAATCTACCGTACAGCATCGTTGATGTCACTTCCGCCGATAACACCATGAAACAACAAGCGATAACCGTAAAATCGGGAAATATTGACTCTGAAATCTACATTTATATTCCACCTGTCCCGCTAGTTACAAAGTCAATATTAGCTCCATACTAATCGGCCGATATCGTCTTCTGCTTGGTGATTTCAACGCCCACCACGATCTATGGCACTCCAACCTCTACAACGACACCAGAGGTAACATCATCGCCGATCAGCTGGACGCATCAGATTTTTGTTCAATAAACGACAATAAACCGACTCGTATCGCTGGATCTTGCACTAGCTCACCAGATTATCAATGACATCACATTGGTACCAATCCTCACTATGTCTTCTGATCACTTACCAATAATTGTACCAACGCTGGATATGCCGTCTAAATTCCTCCATCCCGACAAGAAAACGTGCCCAAACTTCAAGGAAGCTGACTGAGATAGCTTTCAAAGGTTCACTAGCGAGTCTTTTGCTAGTCTTACACGGCTTCAGGGAAATGCACAGCACCAACACTGCATTAGACCGAATCATGTCTAAGATCTTTAATGGAATCAACCAGCCCAAGCCGGTTAAGCGTACCATCCTAGTGGCTTTAGATCTTCTGTTGTTGTTGTAGCGGCGCAAGAGAGGGGGGGGGGGAACTTGTATCATCATTCATAAATCGTAGGCATCCTCTCCTCAAGGTCAAGACCTAAGAAGATCGCAGCTTCGATGGGGTTCTCCCATAGTGCGATAGGTGTTAGATGCGTAGGTGCGGCAGTGCAGTCAAATATATGATCCACGTCGTGTGGGCTGGCTCCACATGCTGGACAGATATTTCCAATGCTGTTGTCAATGCGTGACCAAAACGAATTCAGTCTGGAGCAAAATCCAGAACGAAGCTGAGCCAAGGTGGTACATGCGAACGCAACCAGTAATGGTACGCATGGCTGCATTTTGGCATGTTTGAATCCGTTTCCAGATGGTTTTGCATAGGGTCCATATCGGTGCTGCATAATTTACCACAGAACGACTGACGGCTTTGTAGGTGGTGAGTAAAGTCTCCTTATCAGTGCCCCATTTGCTGCCAGCAAGGGACTTCATGATCTTGTTTCTGCCCTTCATTTTGTCACTAATGTTGTCGGCATGGGTGTTGAATAGGCCGTGATTATCAATTGTGACGCCAAGAATTTTGGGGTGACGGATAGTGGGAACTTCAGTGTCATTTACTCTGATGTTAAGCCGTTGGTTGAATTCTTTGTTTTATGTGGTAAAGAGGGTGGCCGAGGATTTGGGCGCTGATAGCATTAGGTTCTTGTTGTTGAAGAAAAGGTTGAGCTCTTCCAAGTAACCGTTGATGAGATCGCACATGTCGGGAATGACGTTGACAGATGTCATTATGGTGCAGTCGTCAGCATAGGATACAATGTCGATTCCTTCGGATGGGGTGGGAAGCCCTGACATGTATAGGTTGAACAAGGTGGGGGGAAAGTACCCCGCCTTGTGGTACGCCTTGTTTTATCCTTCTTAGTTTAGATTTCCCATTTCTAAACTCGGTGCTGGATTGACGGCCGGCAAGGTAGTTTGCGATCCATTTGACTATATGCGGCGGTGTGGATGAATTGCGGAGATCCGTCAGTAGGAGCGAGTGGTTCACCGTATCAAACGCTTTCGACAGAGCGAAAGAAATGACAGCGACCAAAATGAAAATGTTACGCATGTCAGTTGGTGTAATTCAAAGAGACAACATCAAAAGGAGCTACATCCGAGGCAGCTTGTCCATAACCCAACCATTCATCGAAAAGCTCGAAGACCGACAAATGGATTGGTATTGCCATGTTCAAAGGCGTCCGCCTGAGAACACCGCAAACAAGCCGATATCAATAGAAGTTCCACTTGATAGATTCAAACCGAAGAACACCTGGATGTGTCAAATGAAAAAGGAACAACAACGCATTGTCTTGGCTATGACAAGACCCAAGAGCCTGTAGAAACCCAAGAGCCTGTAGAAACAGGCTGAGACATTAACGCCAGAACGGGCAATGTGCTTACACCGCAGGCAGAGCGACGCGACGCCATGGTGTGGTATAAAGAGGCAAGCCAGCTGGAAGAAAGAAAGGTATCAAGCTACAAACCTACACGAGGCCTGCAGTATATATGCCAGATTTCCCATCTCTATACAAAATAAAATGCTTGGAGTGTTGCGCTCTCTGTGAAGATATGTGGCCTGCCGGTAATACGGTGCTTTGTTCTCCGGGCTCGAACTCGTGGGGCGGATTTGAGACAATTTTTGCAACCGGCGAAAAGTAGGCGAGGCACACACGACACTTTCTCTTCAATTACAGTGAGCATTATAGTCTGTATGGCCGCACATACACGGTCAATCCGAATTCATCGTTTTCGTTATGTCAAATCTATAAGTTTGATAACGAAAATCCAAAAAACGAATTCAGTTTCTCCGTGTGTGTGCGACCTAATCCTCACATAGGTGACACTCTAGGATTTGGATACTTCGCTTCCCAAAGTGTGGGCGACTCTTACCTAATACTTTTAATCATTCTCTGGTATCTGCGGAGACTGGAGACGCCGATACTCACCACGCTCCCGCATATCGTGGTGCGTATCCAGATCGCACTCTGTACGTATTAAATCATGCAACGGTTTTTATTCATATTCGCTTCGTACTTGTGTTCACCAGAAGGGAAACGCTTGTGCGCATCTTGAAGCACGGCATCCGTCGCGTCCAAGCAGTTAACTCGGCTCGCAGTTTAGCAGTGTGAGGATAACATTCTGTCAGTTTCCATTCGGGGAGTCGTTGACCTTCCGAGAATGAAATCTCCCGGTGTGAAGTGTGCCTAGGAGCCACCGAGGCAAACTGCGTCCCAGCAAAATAATACACATAAAACCTCTTTCGGATTATATGTAATTTAATATCTTAAAGAAGAAAGGGTTGTGTAAGTGAAACGGACTTACAATTCATGCGGAAACACTTTATTTTAAATAACCCGTTTTCACATTTGTTTCCTCTCTGCGGCCGGGCAACCTTAGTTCGTGTTTATCAATTGATTTATGGGTGAATTGGCTACAAGCATTCTCTAACGTCTAACCGACAATGAGGGTTCCCTCGTCGGGGAATTCGTATGGCGGCACTTCCAAGTTTAGGGGAGCGGGTCCCTTGCGAATACGGCCGGAGGCGTCGTAGTGAGAACCGTGGCATGGGCAGTAGTAGCCACCAAAGTCACCAGCGTTAGCAATTGGCACACAGCCCAAGTGAGTGCACACTCCAATTACGACAAGCCATTCTGCTTTCTGGACTCGTTTCTGCAATAAAACACCAAACGGCTATTAAACAATCTCTAATTAACGGCTTTAATGCCAATTTACCTCATCTGGTTCAGGGTCACGCAAACCGGACACAGCCACAGAACGTTCGGTGCTGATTTCGTCGCCGGTCCTGTGTCGGATGAAGAGTGGCTTGCCACGCCATTTGAATGTCATCGACTTGCCTTCTGGGATGTCGGCCAGCTTGATTTCAATCTTGGCCAAAGCCAAAACATCAGCCGATGCGCTCATCGAACTAATCAGCTGAGTGACCACCGACTTGGCAGCATATGCTGTTCCGACCGTGGTAGCACCCACCATCATGTAAGTGAACGCCTTGCGATTTTCGTGGGTATCATTTTTGCGACTTGCTCGCTGGGTCGCGTCCCGTCTGTATGGGCTGAAATCGGGTACGGTCAAATCGGTGTGGGCACCGCGCACTTGGGTTGCAGCTGAAAGAAATCGAAACGTAGGACATCTGTCAGGAAGGAGAACATAACCTCAATACGAAATTACATAACAGAAAAAAATGCATTTTACGCTGAAATTATGCAACGAAAAAGGATTAAATCTAGGCGTAGGTATGTGGCACGATATTCACTTGTCAATCCAGTCGAAACGCTGGTAGAGCCCTTTGGAACCGAGCGATCGGGAGCACTGTAACTTATCACAACTTTGTCCTGACCTGGAGCAGCAACCGCGGCTGGTTTCAAGGCGTTGGACACCACCTGGCTGGCACCGCGCAGGTATGCTCTCGATGCGGCATTAATCATTTTCTATCCGTAGGTAGACACTAAAAATCGCAAAACAGTATTTTTTACGTTTTTAAAGGAACGACCCGAGCCCCCGACGAAATGTAATTACGACCACCGATGACAGTTCGAGAGAAGACGATGGCAGCAGCTGGAGTACAAATTGCGTCAAATTTGCGACGAAAGTTTCATTCAGCAAAGGGGCGCTGGCATCGGCTAGGTGAGGGTAGGTGTATCGAATATTAATGCTCTTTCTGATCGGGTTGAAAGCTCAACTTGCTCATTCTTTTCATCGCAACTGGATTCCGATAGATGACACTATTTATGACCGGAAAACGGAAACTGGGGTAAACGGAAACGGTTATTTTCGCTTAAATTTGAATTTGAAAATGCTTTCGAGAGCGCAAGTTTTTGAATTTTGACGAAGCTGACTAGATTAAGAGAAAAGCTTTTCGATTTTCAGTTAAAATATTTTAATTTTAATTATATGCTGCTTGCCATGCGAAAAATACTTTTTTAAGATTATTTTCACAACTTTCTTTGTATCTACATAATTTTTCTCAGTTTTGGGATGATAATATTTGAAATTGATTCAAAAAAATTTAAAAATTCTGAAATTTATCAAATGATAATGCATTTAGGATATTTGTAAATGATACCGCGTTTCCTGTAATGAAATGCATTGATTTTGACAATTTGGTCAGATCTGAGAATCAGAAACACAAGGAATATGCATGAAATTTCCCAGAATTTCAGAGATCCAGAAATTTTAAAGGTGTTAAGGGCACGAATACAAGGAATTTGAATACTGATCCCGTTCAATCATATTCCTCATAGTCATAGAAGACTTTTATTCGTATTAATCACTCCAAATTTGGAATTAAAAGCTGAATCAAAAAGAACTCCAAAAAATTAAAGATATTTTAATATCGGTTGCAAAAGAAGTAGAGTGCGGGGTTTATTTACCCTTCGACTTGGATAATGGATTGGGCAATGTGCGCCTGTTCGTCTGTTGCCCCCGCAGGGGGGTCGGTGTTCCTGCGACATCAGCCAAAAAGGCTGTATGTAGTGGGACAAAGATATTTGGTGAGTTGCGACACCACGTACCTAGCAGCGCAGGGAGGCCCCTGGTACAGTTGATACGCCATGGCGAGGATATGTATGACGTATGACGTTCCCGAGCTCCCTAGTCATGTACGGGTGGCTCTTGGCGTGACCTACCTCCTCCCACAACTAACGGGAGGGAAGTCACTAAAGGCCGAGCACGTAAACGGTGTTCCCTGGTGGGGGGTTCACCATTATGGTTAATCGTGTGAGCCTCGGAGCTGGCGGCTTCGCATTACCCGAGCCTCGAAGGGGCTAGTCAGGGAGAATGGCCTTGGTGGAAGATGCCTACGCGCCTATATCTGACTAGTTTGTGGATTGATGACCACACGAGTCTGCACAGGCTCGTAGTCACAGGTCCAACGAACCTGGGATGTGCACATCTGAATATTGTACGTGAGGCTTAACCAATAGGGGGCCAAAGAAATATCACACCTGCTATAGAGAAGTCTTTAGCGAATAGCGTACCACGGGGATGGGTGTGCCCAAGGGACCATGGTCCTTGCCCATCAAGGTGTTGGCCTCGTGGTGGCTGTAGGGAGTCATCGAGCTGGTGATGCAGCCCCGGGGTTGGGTTCCTGAAGGTGAGTGCATTCGCCGGATGGAGAAATCCCCCTCTGACAAAACGACCTTGTCAGTAAACGCCGAAGGTCCAAACAGTCCGAAGGACCGGGAGATAAGGCCGAAAGGCTAGGTGCTCCCCTGACGGTAGATGGTAAACTTGTTCGTCTGTTGCGACACGTTTTACTCTAATGCCCAAATGCTTGTATTTTTGAATCCGTAAAATCGGACAATGGGGTCATGGGGCTGCTATACGAGCCCAACTCCCCAAATTAGGCACTTTTATGAAAAAATGTCTTATTTGTGCACCAATTTCAACGAAATTTCACACAAATGTGTTTCTCTTGATGACCCAAAACACCTGTGAGAAAGGTTCAAAATGGGGCTGCCATACAAATATGTAGTAGTCTGGCTGGTCAAGCGGTTAGTGCGCGCACCTTCGGTGCACAGGGTTATGAGTTCGAATCTCACCGTGGATCATGGTGTTTTTCGAACTCACGAGCTTGTGACGGACTATGATCTCACTCAGATGTTAAACGAGTACCCATTTATGGGGATAAATAACACTGCTGAGCGTGATGCTGATCTCATTACCTCAACAAAAAAAAAAGCAGATAAGATCTTGGAAATAGGATGTCACTAACACATCCTGCGGCCTTAGTCCAATGTTGGATTGTCGCGCCGGTTATTTTTTTATACAAATATGCAATGTAACGTTGACCCGAAGTAGCCTATAAACGGCTATGAGTGAACGCACCATGGGGGTTGCGGTACAGAGAAGAAGATACAAACCAAGCCCCCATTTTGGTTCTTCTAAGAAATATTTTTTACACCAATTTCACAAAACGATGAAAATTATGTGTCTTTATCAAAGCAACAAGAAACGTCAAACAAATGGAACTGTACTATGAGGCCATGCTCCCGCATCCCCCAATAACATTATCTGAGTAAATATTTTTATTTGCCCACTAATTCCAACCAAATATTGTTTTGTCGACGCAACGGAACTTTTGTGAACACGGAAGAAAAAGAATGGAGGAGGGGGAGGAATAAATACAAGTCGTAGATAAGCCCGAAAAAACTTTTAGCCCGAGTAGAGCGAAGGGTATCCAAATTAGCCTCGGACTCGTTTTTTTTTACTTTAATTTTGTTCCTCCATATGTTGAAAATTACGTCAGACACACTCTTGGAATTTGGCCTATGTTTTTCGTGCCACTCTGTAATGGACCAGAGGAACGGAGCTGACCGTGAAGGTCGAAACCGAAGAATGGCTCCTTCAATGAGACGACGGCGGCACGAGCTGGCTGCTACGCTCAGACTCGGAGGTGGGCGTGGGTTTTTGCCGCCTCATTGTCCCTGTCCACACATATTACACGGGATTCTCGTGCCTACATGATCACAAAACAACACACGCGGAAGGAAAAAATGTAAACTATCAGGAAAGAGAACCCTGGCATCAGCCAGCTCAGTCGCCATTTTATTTTTATTTTTTTGGCGCTCCGAGGCCAAGATGGCGGTAGGCCTCGGCCGTCTTCACCCACGAAATCCAAAATTAAGAAACCCTTCCATGAGGCGCGCGGGCCGAACAAATTTGGAGCGCCTCCCTTGGCGAAAATCGGGATGGGGTAAATCACCTCATCCGACTAGCCCACTTGGGACGGGCGGCGGGGAATTTGGCACAGATCACTTGGCGGGCATTATTCCTCCATATTCAAATTAAATAAACCCGACACCACTATTGGACAATACAGGCCACATAACACTTAGCTTGGGTTTCCTTGCCATCCATCACGCGCCAATATTATGCAAGCGCAATCTAAATTCACCGCCCCGTATATCTTGCAACTCTAGATCACTTCAGCAAATTATACTTAAACGAAAAAACACGTGGTGGAAATCGAAGGCAGCGCGCGCGAGGTTGCCTCTATGGCGGCAAGAAACAGACTCCTCGTCAATCGGTTCGGAAAAAACCGCTCAGGCACCGGCCCGTTCTTACATCAGCCGGTTCCCTTCCCGCCAAAATTGGTGATGCCAATTAAATTTGCGGGCCGGAAAACAGCTGATGTCGACACATAAATATCCGTTCTCCATCTGAGCGGCATTTTTCAAATTTCAATGATTTGAAAATTAAATTCAAACCACTAAAATTTCAAAAAGGTGACAAAAACCGAGAATGGACATTTATGTGTCCGAACTGGCCGATACAACTCGTTGAAGAAGAGTTATCGGTGTGCCATCGCAAACTGTTTCCCCAAATGCGCTTCAATTCCGAACGCAAGTTGATCACTCCGTCCGTCCACTGACGAACGAAACTAACGCGGTCACCTACCCGATCATATCAGCAAGGGAAAAACTATTGGTTTTTGAGAGAAATGTGATCTTTTTGCGAAAACGAGAGATCATTAGTTACGTTTTTTTTCTGTCGAATGCAGGATAGATCAACACAAACTGAAAACAAATCAATCCAACGTTGTACATGTTACAAGCCCACCTGCTTCGATGGGGATGCGTTTTTGTGCTACAATGAGCGCATCTGCGTGATGTCCGATGTATGGGCATGTGCGCTGCAGAGTTAAGCCTCTCGAAAACTGTTTTTTTTTTTACACTCTTACGCCTAGCTCGGGTGTCCGACTCTGCGCCCACCAATCCGGATACCACGGCTAGCCTTAAATATCTCATACTCTTCGCTGTCCCATTCAATTTCTTTAATTTGGGGCTCCAGAACGATTTCATCCAAATTTGGCGCTAACGGATTCTTGTAGTTATCTTCCTCATCACTCATGTCATTTGAGACATCAGAGGTGAATGATTCGTTGTCGGAAGGTATGTCCTCTGAGAATTGTTGAAACTCTCACGAAAGCATCATTTCTCTTGTAGTACAGTATTTAAAGACACAAAACGGCCGTTTACTTAAAAAAATACGTAATGGCTGAAATTTGCTGGAGATGTTAGGGGACATGTCTTTTATCTAAAACTGAGTTTTCGTATTCGTGGGGTGGGGGAAGTTGGAGTATATTGCCTACTTATAGGCAAATTTCGCATTTTTTGTTAATATCATTCTTACTGTAGACCCTACAGTAAAGTGATTTATAGGAGTTTTTTTTCTAATCAAATTATCTATCCTATGGTACCTACATTAATTTCATCGGTCAAGTAGTTCCGTTATAGTGACCAGCTAAAGGTCAAAATAGTACCAATAATGGGAATATTTTGCTTAAATAAAACATGTAATGACTGAAATTCGGTTGAGTCGTTAAGGGATGCGTTATAAATCTACATCCCAAGTTGCGTAGTCAAACCTGTTAATCGGACCACCTTCTAATTGGACCACCATCGGTCAATTTTATTTGGTTTTCCATACAAAATAACCTTTAAAAACGGACCACCTCTTAATCGGACCATGGACCACAATCGGCGACTCCAATTGGATGAATCAGTACTAGGCGAACCCCCATAATCGGACCAACAACTGGTTAAATCTTCAAAATCGGACCAAAACTACAGATTGATAACTTTATTTGCCTGGAGCAGTACGAGGTAAATTCCACCACACGGACCAACAGACAGTTTACAGAGTACTTCCTAGTTCCCATAGAAGCAACATGGCAAAACATTTGCAAAAAAAATCTTACAAATTACGTTACTTCATTCACTTAAGTTCCGATTACAATGAGCTATATTATTCGCCATGGCCACTGGAAATTTCGTAGATGGCATCAACCATTGCATCAGTGTTGGGTGGATGAAGTCGGACCTACTCCATTTTCTATCAACTCAAAGGATATGTTAGAATGAGGCATTGATCAGAATTTCAAGTCGATAGCGATATTCTACCGAAAGTTATGGCCGAATTAAAATATCAAGGAGGGGTTGTTTGTATGGGAGGTAGGGGAACCCGTTGTCCGATTTGGCCCATTTTCAATACCGTCCAAGATCTTAGCAAAACAAACATTTGACCAAAATTTCAAACCACTAGCTTCATTATTTCGGGAGTTATCGTGCTAACAGACACGACACCCGGACAGACAGACATGGCTTATTCGATTCAGGGACCGACCCTGATGTTTTATATATACTGCTCAAAACAAAATAAGGGCCACTAATGTCCGTTGACTTTAACAACGTCTTTTTACGAATTTTTAGTGTGATAATTAATTTCAAAAATGCCATTCTGTACCTGAATGTGATGTGAGTTATCACAGTATGATTCGTCAAAATTAGCTTTAACGGAATTGGCTTAAACAGTTCTTTTGGGGTCACGAGTCATACATTTGGTAGTTTTTT
Organism: Microchrysa polita; assembly: GCA_949715475.1. NCBI lineage: Eukaryota > Metazoa > Arthropoda > Insecta > Diptera > Stratiomyidae > Microchrysa > Microchrysa polita. Next base: position 6,927,740 of record OX454415.1, on the reverse strand, counting down.
TTTATTTCTCATTTTGATTTAGAATTAGTTTTCGCCAAGTTCTTTAACCGCAACATTAGTTGTTGCAGTTTTAAAGATAAGGAGAATCTGTAAAATATAAAATGCCAGCAATTCGGCGCCATTTAAATTTAAATGCTTCGTCCAGAGCTTTAGAAATATTGGAGGAAGGTCGTACGCAACGTTCTGTGGCCCTGCAATTAGGGTATTCGCGAAGAGCCATTCAAAATCTTTGGAACCGTTACCAGGAGACAGGAAGTGTCTCCCGTCGTCATGGTTCAGGCCGAGTTCGAATAACCACCCCCGCAGAAGACCGATATGTGATACTTTGTGCGCGACGAGATCATACCACTAGTGCTCGTGGGCTACAAAGTAGGCTATTAAGGACGACTGAGACCATTGTTAGCCCTAAAATCGTTTACACGAAGACCAACAACGGTCAAGGAGACGTGTTACCAGAACACAACTGACCAGGACGCATCGTACGAATCGTTTAAGATTTGCTCGTCGACATATCCAATGGGACATGCAACAATGGCGCAAGGTGCTCTTCTTTGATGAGTGCAAAGTAAATTTTTTTAGTGACGACCGACGCATAAGAGTCTGGCGGAGAACCGGAGAAGCATTTTTGGATCCTTGCATTAATCAAATTGAGAGGCAAGGTGGTTTTATTTTATAGGTTAATTTGTTGGCTGTAATAATCATTTTATTTCACTGTTCTAGCTGGTCTAGCTTTGGAGATATTAGGCTTTAAGTCGTGCAAGAAAATGATTTTTCCAAAAATCTTCAAATGCCTGTGGCAGCTAAAGGGTTAAGCTGAGGGGGTATGTTCCGTACAACTTTTTTGCTGTAAATCAACTGAGGAATCATAATTCGGTGCGGTTATGCGGCAGTTTCCGGACACCCTGTATACAATTTGTCTTACTTAATTCCATAACGTAGTAAAAGCTTGATAGTTTCTAATTTTAGCGAGAGTATTCTTTTAGTTTATCAAATTTTTAACTGTCGATATACCCTAAATTGTCTTCTCCAAAAGTAAGAGAATTTAACATTTGTAAAAGATACTCATAAAATGGTAACACTGAAAAAACCTATTTACTGGCGTCATCGCGACAGTCTAAAAAAGCGAAACCCATCCAAACCCATCTATTCAAAATTGCAAACTCCACACTTTCACTTACTTAGACGCGACTATATGTGCAACATGGAAAGCGCATGCCAGAAAAGGACACTAGAGTCAATAAAATGTTATGAAAGTACACAAGGACATCCTATGGGCACTGAAAACGAAAGTATGTGTATGCAACCCGCAGACATTATGTCAGCCGAATACCATTCCCCCCATGCATAATGACACCCATCGCCCGCGTTGCCACGTGCTTGTATCCATGAACCGCATACACTTCTATGGTTGTATTGATTGCCTATATGTATGTGCGCCTTTTGCTTCCACTTTTCTCCACTTTCACTTTCCGGTTTCCATTTCCTTCCATTCGTCCTCGACCGTTCGGCAAGGGTCACAGGTACAGCATGAGGCGCCAACCACCCGCATGTCGTCGCTTTTACTTTCACTTTGGCGAAAGTTTCACCCGGCGCGGTGCGGCGCGAAGGAATGACAGTAGAAGCAAACTTTTGAAGTAGGGGGACGTCGACGGAAGTAACTTTGGACCGGCCGTTATTGGAGCAGGAACTTGAGAAGGATAACGTGTAATGCGTGTAGAATGAACTGAAACATCCGGAATTGTTTGGCTTGACAGTGTGTTAGTTTTGTGCATACAGCGAGCACACATGAAAAGGACGAATTTTGCTAGCCAGGATACAAACACATATGCACCTAGGTGTAGCTTTTGAAATACGTCATGTTAGTGTGTAGGCAACTTCAAAGAGAGATTATAAGGTTTTTTTGGGATTTTGTTATCTATATTTGGATTAAGTACTTTAAAAGGATCAAACCATACACAACTAACCCTTTTCAAGGATAATAGATTGTTGGGAGCACACATACCTACATGATGGTGTTCTTCAACATCGAATTTTCAAAAGTGCACTTATCTGAATGCGTGGTCGCAGGCCTTTTCAAGAAATCTAATTAATATCTGCAATTCCTTTTCTCCAGGGCAGGACAGGACAGTCTAACTTCCACACAAGTTTGACAGGATCATATAAGACCTGCATGGAAGATAGGCAATCCTGTCCTGTTCCGAACCCAAAAATACGAGGCTAAGCAATATGTACATGGATGTATTGAATTATGTACATTATATCAAGGTAAAGAAAACTATACATATAGGTAACCTACTCCCCACATCCTCCAACAGTTTCGATGGAAATACTCAACAATCTATTTCCACTAAGTCGACTTGACATGAGGCCTCCTCAGCCTCCTCAACCGAACCACCGAACGCTCCTCCGTTCTGGTGTATATATTCACAACCATGACTCCAGTTCGTAGATGCGGTGGGGGTCTTTCTGCCTATTTGAGAACGCAATCCTAAATCACTTGAACGATACTTAGAAAGTCGAGCTCCCAGTTTTCTAAAAAAAAACCTCTAAATCCATCCTTTTTGCTTCTTTTTGGTCCATTCACAAAGTCCCTCCGGTTTGTTGGAAAGTTTTAGTTGAAAGTTTCAAACAAGTTGATTTTCCGAGAATGTTACTTCTGAATTTTATCAATTTCAAAGTAACACGGCAGCTGGATGACGTTGTTTCCTTCAATACATATTACATTATACGGCAATGTTATATTTGAGAAGGGAGAGAGATGTTCCGCACAAAATGAAAAGTGTCCTGTTGTGTGCTAAAATTCCAGGGTGGAATGCTGTGCACAATTGCATGGAGATATATATAATTTGACGTGTTGCTAGGCACTGGTATTTTTATGAATGTTGTTAGATGTACAAGTATGTACTTGTGCTTTGACAGATATAGTAGGTACCTATCCTGTAGTCCCTAATAAATAGGTCAACGATGAGTGTAATGGGTGCGGAAAATGATGGAATCGGACTGGCGGCACCCAGTTCGCGGAAATCTATAGATGTGTATGGCTTTGTTTGATGTATTTGTACGGTAGTTTTCGGACACCCTGTATATTATTATTGATCAGTGTCACGAGAGAAGTCGATTGGGAGATTTCCGTCTGTTTGTTTTTGTGTTAACTTAGCTTCTCACATGGGGCTAAAATTATATATTTTTTTACAAGCGAACGAGCGGAAACGGACCATAAAAATAATGGGGCTGCTATAGAAAAAACCATCCAAAACTGGGTTGATCTACGAAGGACTTTTGTTTATATGGACCAAGCTTACTTAACGAAACTCTACCTAAGAGAAAAGTTTCAAAGCTTATCCGCAGGTGGAATCGGAAGAAATATTTAGTCGAAATCCAAAAGAAGCAAATGTGAAGGGCATTTAAACCATGGGCGTAGCCAGGGGGCAGGTCGGGGCACTTGCGCCCCCCCCTCCTAAACGATGATCACGTTAAATCTTTTCTACTTACTACTGTACACGCTCTGTGGCTCACTTAGTTGAGTGGCACTCTACGATGCAAGTAATCTAAAGGTCCGGAGATCGAATCTCGGCGTGGTCCAGAAAATATACAGTGCTTGCAACATTATATACACTCCGAAATAAAATGTGCGTTCACTCGAAGCAGTCTCTAAACGGCTGAGTGAACGCACCATGCCCCACAAGTGGTTACTGTACAGAGGAGAAGAAGAATTTTACAAAAAATAGGTGAACTGCGATAAAAATGCCGGTTTGAGTTTTGGAGAGGCACAAACATTTTCTTACTACAAATAAACAACTGCGCCTTTTCAGGCCTTTTATATTCGGGGCTCTGATATTAAGATCCCGCAATCCCTCATTTCGCTTAAGTGTCTCGAATCTGAAATTAATGACACCCTAAGATTTTGCTTTCGCGATGATCCCGAGAGTATAAACGATGTGATGGGAAAATTTCCTGTGCGATTCTTCGTAACTTTAACCTACCCCCAGATACCCCAACTGACTACACTGTTCCCAAATACCTATTCGGAAGAAACCATTGTAGCCTGATACCGTCAAGGAAAGCTTGGGATAATAGCATACCCCTCTCCAGTGGATCCATTTCAATTTATACTGATGGTTCTAAGACGGACGCAGGAGTGTGTATCGGAGTTTGAGGAATTGAACATTAATTTGTCTCTCCGTCTCCCTAACTTCTGCAGTGTTCTGCAAGCAGAGGTCTCAGCGATTTGGGAGGCCCTAAATTGGTTGGGCAGTCACGTACACACAGGAAGGAACGTTATTTTCTTTACTGACAGTCAGACTGCAATTAGATCTCTGGAATCAGTGCTAACCACATCAAAGACTATTGAGAAGTGCCACTTCGAAGGCAATCGATGCGCAGACGACGCGATATGCGTTAGCAGATACCGTTGAAAGCAACCGTTGCAACCTAAAAACACCTATAGTCGCTTGTACATTGGTAATAAAAACCGCTGTAGGACGCAGGACCAACGCAAGGGTGGCCTATGGCTGCACTTGCGGTACGACGAGGATGATATAGTCTTTGGACAGAAAGCATATTCGAAATGTGGTGGGGGCTATAACGGGGCATTTTCCTATTAGCTTGCTAGAAGACTCCGAATTCCCCACAATGACTTCTGTAGAAGTTGTGATGACGAAGAAGAGGAAGAGAACGTACACCACTTACTTTGGTCGAGAAATGGAGGACGATCTTCGTGATGTGAGTCCAATACTGCTCAAAAAATATATTGTTAGCACGGGCTAATTCTCAGCTTAAGAGGTTAATATAGACATGAATTCTATCGGAGGTATCACAACGAATCAAGTATTGGTCTAACTGCGCTGGGCGTAAACCTAGCGGCCCCTGTACCTAACCTAACCTAACCTTCAGTTCACAAGACGCCAAATAGTGTATGTAATATGGTGCGGGTAATGCTTTCGTTATCGATGAGATGACGACTTTCTTTTACTGCTTTGATTCTCGTTTTCAGCCAGAAAGGCTACATACCCCGCATGGTTTCGAAGCTCACATCAGTCGCAATTTTTCGCAGCCTTTCGAGACAGTTGGATCTACCCTTCTGTAAGTTTAATATGCAAATGACATAAACCAGCCGATAGCCGAGTGCACTGCACAGATCAAAAGCGATTCTAAGCTATATTATGCTTGGAATAGAACAAAAAGCAATAAGACAGCAAACGAAGCAGCACCATGCATTTTAAATGGCTGACGTTATTTTACTGTGGCTGTTGGAAAGTAGCATCATGCTGCCAACATGACGTGACCCATTTAGAATGCATGGTACTGTATACATCTGCAATCTTGCTGCTTTTTGTTCTATCGAATGTATGTATGGATGTATCGAATTTTTCAGTGAAACATCGGATCTGAGTTTTATAATGAAAGACGGTGGTCATTCGAAGAGGGACGAAGCGCTTCTTACATGTTTTACCCTCTCTAGATAGATGTTTTTCAAAACTTTGTTTAAATAAATCGCAAGGCAACATTTCGTCACTAATATGCGAGAATCACGAAACTACCGAATTAGCGGTTTCGAGATAATGTGATTTTTAACCTTCATACGCAAATCCAATATAAAACCAAAAAAAACCTAAAACCTTGCTTCATTGAGAAAATGAAAACACGGTTTCGCGGATATCCAAAAATGTCCACAGACGAGATGCCACCCCCCCCCCCCCCCCGAATCTCCATACAATGCCAACGAAACAACAATACGCCTGATACGCGAATCTCCTAACAACTCATAAAACAATATGCCAGATACACGAAACTCAAATAGCCTTACAAACGAACAGTCGCCAAAACCGCGAATCTTAACGCTTTGTGTATTTATCCGTTGTAACTTGGTTGTAACTACCAGATATAATGAAGCAGGCATTAAATCATGTAAGGGAGATATCCATAAGTATTTCTTTTTATCGTATCATACAAGTACATAGAGTAGGTACCCCTCATCAATATTTGATTTGAGCTATAGTTCTAACTATTTCGTTTGATAATCGATTTTTGTTTTTAAACTTTAAAAATAAATAAACTAGACAGCTGGGAGACTAGTTGAATGAAGCACAAGGTTCATGGTTGGATGGCTGGTTCGTAAGAGTGGTGGCTAAAGGCGAGACAGGCAAAGCTACGAAAAGCGCCGTTTTGAGACCACAAGAATCCGTTAGGCTAAGCTGACCAGACGTACAGCATTTCGCTGTACATTACAGCATTTTTAACTGTCGTACAGCATTGGGATATCATTACATAATAAGCTCTTCGGTGGGGCCTGTGTTGCGACTTTTGACTCTTTTACTGTACGGTATTTAGCGAGATAATCGCACTTTTATGTTTGACAATCCATCATTTTTGATAACTCGGGAACACTTCTCGAACTCTCCGAAATTTAGCACCCTTTTCTCTAAACTACATGGTTCTACCCGGTTCTACCTATTCAAGTTCGGAAGTTACGGCTGCCCAGATGGCAATTTTGAGTTTACTAATTGAAAATTGTCCATAATTAGGAAATTCGTAAGTGAAAAACTTTGAAATTTACATAGCTTGTAGAGCACCGTACCGTTCATATTTGGTGAAAATTTCAAGACTCTAGCTGTCAAGCTTCAAAAGTAACAGCCGCGATTTAAGGTGTAAAGCTTAATCCTTGTACGATCAATATTGAGCGTGATATTCGCATTATTATGTTTGCCACTCATTCATTTTAACTTAATTCGTTTGTGCTTCACGTACTTACGGTTTTTCATCAAGGAGAACCAGTGGCGTAGATAGTTTTTCGGAGGGGATCAGTAGTCAAGATTATCTTTTTCAGCACACGGGAAATGCGATAAGTTAAGAGATTCTAAATAAGGAATTTAAGGAAAAGTAATCTCATCTTGTTTCTATCTTTTTCTACCTTATGCGTCCTTTAGTCGTTTGAGGTCTGCTGAAGAGATCGAAAAATGGGCTTCAAGGTTTTAAACAAAGCAACAAAAACATTGGAGTATGCATACTTCAAGGTTTTGAAATTGTTTACGTGAGTTTCTGGAGGAATAGGTTTGGCACAGCGAAGCAAATCTTGTATGCCGAACAACGTGGCCCTACAGATCAGATATAGAGTTTTTAGTTGGACTAGAGACTCCTGAATGATAGGCGGGACTTAATCCCGTCAGACGACAACGCATCTTAGGAAGAAATGAGAAGTTTATAGAATCGCCTAAAGATTAGTACGCAGAATATGCTTTATACCTTGAAAGTTTGATCCTAGAAAGTTGTGGAGTGAACTTAAAATTGAAGGTTCGTCTCCAATACAGACCGCAAATGTTAAGTATCGTTCTCGCACTAGAGATGGATGCGGTAAAAGTTGGCCTCAGTGAGTGATTTATCAGCAGCATACAATAATGTTCGGGAGCGCGTGTAAGCAGGACAGAAATACATTGAGGCCGCCTCTGTGAAGTAATACCGAAATATGATCTGGCGGATGAGTGAACGAGATGGTTGAGATTTTATTCGAGAAAAGTCCAACATAACATACCGGGTAGCATGATGCAGTATTGTTCAAGCAAGTTTGTCGAGCATGTGTCGTAGAGCTGCTTAGTTAGAATCCTATTGTATCACTACCCCATAATACTGATTTTCGCTATAATAGATTTTTTTTAGTAAATTCCACCTGATCTGTTTTTGTTGATGTCGCACTATCTAAAACAAAGCTTCCAGAAAACCAAATCTCATGTACGCCAGTATGATAGGAATTGTCAAAATTCTATAGCCAAGGCTTACTTACTGTAAAATGGCTAATTCTGGAATCCCCCTGTAGATGGCATTTCGGTAGATATTTTTACGTAATGTACTCAATTAATAGCAAAGAACTAAATTTATATAATTTATCTTTATGGAAACCCCTAAAGAGAACATTAGGGTTCCCTGTTTACAACAGAACCTTGCGTTCCCAAAGTTCACCACATATTTCCCAGAATATCGTCTAATATTCTTTATAGATTCTGTTTACGAAGACATCACTTATGAAAGGAAGAAGAATATGAGGTAATTTTATGCCATGCATCAGAGAGGGTAGTATGGCTAAGGATTTGCCTGAAAACGGAATTCCGCAAATATGTGCGGGATTCTGGTCACCTTACTCTAGGCGGCCAAAAAAACCCACATCCCAACTTTTGGTACCGAAATCTGGCGAGACCCGGGCATTCGCAAAGAAATTGAAATAGAGTTTCTCTTTAATTTGCATTATCGCAACTGCGACATCGCGAGTTTTGGGGAATACGCCATACGGCCTGCATGGTCCTCTATTGGCCAATGTAAGTCTAGCAATATCTTTGCGCAGCCAGAATCTCAGACGCTTTTTTTCCGGTCATAGAATGGCCATAGTTTCCTTGATATTACACAAGCTCTAATGATCCGCCAATTACGATTAGCATACGCGAGATAATGAGAGGAGATTTTTTTCGGACAGCTGCCATGGGAATGCGCTCCGCATGATAAGGAAAACGGTAAGATTCCTGCACCACACCACTATTCCACTATCTGTGGAAAGGGAGAGATCGTATTCCCTTGTAAACTCACTCCCCATCCATTCGCACCTGGTCGGAAATCTGACATCGAAGTTATTCCCGAAGCTTAGTGTAGTCAGAGCACAGAGCCAATTAACTAGACAGAGATGCCAACTCCATATAAGCACTTGTCCCAAGTAAAATTTCAAGTTGGACGCATCATGCGTCCAAAGAGAAACGATTTCGCCAGAAATAAAGTCTTCTCTTGAGTAGAGAGTATTTTCGTCTCTTATATGTCATTCTATTTAGCGTCGCTCTCACGTAGCTCCTTTTGTTTATGTGCGTATCACATTTTGTTTATTCGCGTTGCTACGGAAACAGTATGTACACGTTGGCCGCGGTTGGCCGATTGGCGATAGTTTAATGTGTGGACGCGCGTGGACGTTTTAATTATGAGAGAGAAGACAATACAAATAGCACAGGCAATAAACGTATGTAAGAATCATAATAATAAGACGTTTGCTAGCAATTGGACATTTTTTTACTGGGCTAGTACACGAAATCAAAATCGACGAATGTGCATATGAATGAAAATGTTTTGATGTTGAAACGATGTTCATTGAAGATTGAAATGATTACTATACAATTGATATACTGATTTTATTGCTTGATTGCAAGTTTCATGAAATACGTACTTATGTAGAATATGTCTGAAGATACATATACATATGTATACATAACAAAAGGAATACTTAATTGTATTATTTTTTAATATTAATATTATTTAATATTATTTTTAATATGTACGTGTACGATACATCACCTTGGCAGAAGTTAGAGAAAATTAGAGAAAATTAAGATGTGTACATAAGAATATATTTATTGGTTTTGGGGGGTACCAAACAAATTAATTGAAGTTTTGAAGAAACTGAGTTGTCTATCCGATTGTAATGCAGCGAATTTTGTTTCTTACATAAATTTGCTGTGACTTTGCTAAGCTTTTTTGATATTGTAACTAGTATAAATTTGAAAACATTGCGACTTTAGTAAACCGAGAATGTGAATTTTCAGATAATCTTTATCTTTAAACGTCTGTAGCACGTAGAGGATTGAGAATGTCGGGGTATGTCATGTACATATTTTGTGATGAAAGTGCGACAGCGTTTGCCACAAAGTCTTATAATATAAGGAATCATATAAAAAACTTTAACGCAGTTGTATAGACATGCAAAAAAAATAAAACTTTTGTCTTTTCGATAAATTCTTACTCATAAATTTATATTATGCTATCCCATATACATATGTATGTACTTATTCCCAAATATGAATTCTCCTTTATATTTTTATATTTTGTCTTCAATTTATGTACACACAATTTACCATTGGTTAGCATATGATATGAGAGCGTATCATCCCGATTTCTTTTATTTCTTGATTCGCACTTTTGCATCTCCTGCGCTAGGGCGTGTCTATGCCATAGATGGGTGCATGCATGATTATGATTTACAATACCCCACCCGCGAAAAATAAGATACATATGATTTGGAAAAAAATAATTGGATGAATGTATGCGAAACTTTGTATTAATTAGACACTCATTGATTAATGAAATAAATAAGATATAAGATGGATTACACGATGAAATATGAAATGAAGATCAAATTGGGAAAACTGCAATTTTACAGCGAATTTTCTCGGCGTTGAAGTGTTTGTGTTTTGTAAAATTCTCAGATTATATGTAATTTTGTGTTAACAAAGATGTACAGATAGAAGAAATAGACAAATGTCTCGTATTTCTATACATACATAATGAACATGCATACACCCTAAATATTGTGTTTCTTCAAAAGAGGTGTCTTCCGCCAATTCAGTTTTCCCTTGGATATTAGATTTTTTTCGCGCTTCATTGAGTTCTCATCAAACTCGAGTCATTCATTAAATACAGAGTGCCATGCTCTCTGTGGAAATACAAAACCGACTAACTGATTAATAATAATAGAAAATAGGACAAGAAATTACAAAACATTGCAGTATTTATTTTTATATATAAACGGATGCCATTTATATTTTCACGAATTGTTGATCTCCGTGTATTCTACAAATTAGGTTTAGTTGTCGTTGAGTGCAGTACTAGACCGTTGAGTTATCGCGGCATTTGCAGTGCAACAACCGTTACACTAAATTATTATTATTTCTTTGTTATTTAACACTCTGTTCGCATATATGTATGTTTTAAAATATCGCTTCGATGTATTTAAAAATATTAAAGAATGTGAATTCATAACTTGAAAATACATTTACAAGTGTTGATATCAGAATCGCGAAAGGCAAATTTAACGAATTCGGGGTAGGTAGTATGTATAGGGGGGCCAAACGAAACCTACAAACTTCAGTCACTTTTTTATGTATATTTTTTTTTCCTTTTTGCTTCTTCTTATTTAGTTTTTAGAAGTTTCCATGGATATGCAGTGCACGTCTTGAAAATATTTTTTTTCTATTTTCGTCATAAATCTATTATTGCTATTTGCAGTAAAACTGTGCTAGGGAATAGAAGGCATTACGTTTTGTAATGAAAAACAAGCTGAAACGCACATGGATGCACCGAGCCAAATGATTGGCATTTGTCTCAATGTATTTCTCATAATAAATTAGCATAACATAAATTTCATGCATAAAAAATAAAAAAATATAAATAAAACAAGTTTAATTTCAGGTGTTATACATGTCTCATTTGATCCACTTTCTCTGTCGTCATCTAAAAACGCATTGCGGATTGCGGATGACCTTCAATTAAACAAAATGAATATATTCTCAGAACTACCCCATTTCAGCTATCATTTCAAAAAGCTTTGTATTATAGTATTAAGTTTTGAGAATGGGCATTACAAATATAGATTTATTTGAATTATATATTTAAAAATGAACTCAAAACACCTTAAATGACTTTGCTTATATATTTTAATTTGGATGGATTTAGACTTTCGTGTCATCCTCAGCGAGTACAAAATTGATACTAAACTAAAAAAAAAATCACGCGTTTCTTGTTCTTCCTATTATATTATGAAAGTTTCATGATTTTCCTATTGATTAATTATTGTACTCGCTGAGGCAGACATAAAAGTTGAAGTTCATCCAAATAAACGTTATAAGCAAAGTCATCTTATGATCCTAAGTCTATTTTATCAAGACTTACAGTGCGAAATGTAAAACTCAAAAAATGTAAATTCAATATAATACTTTTGGGTCTATGGTATAATTTTCTGAGAAAATATCAAGAGTGTTACATATCATCACAAAGCTAATTTTGGGTAGTTTGTTTCGTCTTCAGAGCTTTTTCAGGTCAGACTCATACTTTTCCAGATATTTGCAAAAAAACTGAATTTTTATCCCTTTGCCACCCCCTCCCCCCTTAACCCATGACGCAAATTGGTGTAACTTTTTACTGCGTATATTGGGCAGTGTATTCAACAATTTGGCATCAACATTTTTTTTTTATGTTTGGGTTTGGGGCTATTTTGAACCTATTGTACTAGACTATAGTAGGAGTAAGTTCTAAGTTGTAAAGTAAACGACACAATAAATGTGATCACCGCGTTTTCATTAAACCTGTCGTAGGCCATCCTACAAAACTCAAGTCCAAATCACTGTAATAAGCCGAAAATTAGCCTTTTTAGAATCTCGGGATCTGCTGCCGCTTTATTTTATCCACAAATTAAATTGTATTAAGGAATTGGGAGGGTTTTCTGCGGATGAGACCCTTAAAATAAAACAAGACTTCACGGAATGCTCATAAATCTGTAAGGGTTTCGGCTTGGAATGGTTTTTATAATTATGAAAAATTTTTAAAACATACCTACTTATAATCCTGTAGTCTGGCTGGTCTAGCGGTTAGTGCGCGCACCTTCGGTGCACAGGCTCATGAGTTCGAATCTCACCGTATTCCATGGTGTTTTTTCGAACTCACGAGCTTGTGACGGACTATGATCTCACTCAGATGTTAAACGAGTACCCATTTATGGGGATAAATAACACTGCTGAGCGTGATGCTGATCTCATTACCTCAACAAAAAAGCAGATAAGATCTTGGAAATAGGATGTCACTAACACATCCTGCGGCCTTAGTCCAATGCTGGATTGTCGCGCCTGTTATTTATTTTTTACTTATAATCCTAAATTTTCAAAATTTGCCCATATGGAAAAATGTGAAAAATTAAGACTCATATCGTTTTCTGCCCCCTAAAATTCTTCTTCCAATAAAGGAAGGAATCGTCGTCGAGTACTTTGAGTACGGAAAGGTTATGCTTCGTCGAATAGATGATGCTCAACTTAGGTGCCTCATACAAATCACCGTTTCGTAAAATAAAAACTGATTTTTCATGCCAAGTCACGATTTTCGATGACTTTCATAAAAAGTGCAAGTAACGATAAAAAAAATTTCGATTGTATTGGTAGCTTGCTGAAAAAAGTTGTGCTATCAACCCTTACAGTATTGACCACCTAATGCGGGACACCCTGTATAGTGCTTGCAACATTATATACACTCCTCTATATGTAACGTTGACTCGAAGTAGCCTATAAACGGCTGAGTGAACGCACCATACCCACAAGGGGTTACGGTACAGAGAAGAAGATAGGCGATCCTTATATGAGTGTGAAATACATCATTATCATTCTAAAATGAGGAACAATTTTGAGCCCTTTCCTACTCAATATTTTTTGTAATTTTATTTTAAATAGAAAAAGACCCGTTACGAATTGTAATTGTATGGACACAGACTTATCGTTGATTAGCTACCTATATAAAAGCTCTAAAAGTAACACAAAGCTCATCAATTTCTAACAAAAAAATTATCCTGCTTACTTCGACTAGCCGCAGTGTACCCGGAAAGTAAGTACATCGGCACGGTAAATACTGTACGAAAAATCAGATAAAAATCATGAACAATTTCATCGAAACGGGATAAATGTGATGGTGCGTAGTCGATTCCAGGGTTAAGAATCACTATAAAATTTGAAAACGCAATACACTCATCAAATGCAAGAATTTCTTTTTTTCTTTTCACGATACAGTCTTGACTCGGTAACCCGGATCACCTTTAATCCGGATCATTAAAAGTTACCACCATGTATTCTATAGTCCGGATTATGGCAGGAAATGTTGACATTACACTCCGGGTCCGGATATTTATGATGTTCAAGGTGTAATGGCAGATTTGGTCTCGTTCTTATTTATGGGGCAGTTTGAGCAAGAACACGGTGAATACTTTTAAAAATACATTTATCGATATTTTATCCTCTTTTTAATTTGTTTCGGCGGTTTTTCTTCAGAAAAAAAAATGATTGCACTTATCCGGATTTTTAGTCTTGGTCCGGATTTCCCCTTCCAATAATTAATCCGGATGATCGAGTCAAGACTGTACTTGAAAATTCGATTAAAAAATCACATGAAAAAAAATCCATTTAAAATTTCATGAAAAATGATATCCCTCTTTATAATGTGAATTCTCCATCGTCCTTCTAATTCATCAACAAATAAGAAATACATTCTTGCTTGCTTTGCCAATCATAAGAATACAATAGATACGCACATAATTACAAACCTCTATGAATACCTTCGCATCTACAACGCGTACTCCATGACAACGGCAGTTGTTTACAATTGAGAGGATTACTAAATTTGTATATCGTTCTCTCAATCAACGTTGCCGCAATGTAGCTAAAAATATCTTTCCGGCAAGCACGGACCTACATGGGACTACACAGCACTATGTGGAATACTCGCGGCACCACGCGGAGTACACCATAGATTGTTTAAGAGAACAAATGAGCTCTCTTCGCATGGAGGTACGAATTGCAAGGCAACGTGTAGCTTCTCTTCGTTCGATTGAAATAATGTAAATTTTTGGTGCCGTTTATTTGTACTACGTGAACTATCTGTGTACTTATTCGGCTGTGGTCAGAGCATAGTTGGTTGTAGCTTTGATCGTATCTTGTGGCAGTTAGTGGAGAATATCAGAGTGGCCTATGGCTTGGCAGTCCAGCGAGCCGACTCTTTGAGCCTGACCACGCTACATGCCAGTTCTTTGATGAAAAGGTTGATAGTCAGATAATGTAGGATTGCATTCAACGCATCCCTCGGGCATGTTCGCATACTCACTGCGATGCCAATGACATGCTGATCTTTGCATTCTGCCTAGGGCACCAGATCAGCTTTTTTGATTCTCTACACTCTTGTTAATGCCGGAAATAATCGAGCAAAAAAGAATTATGCTTGAAATAGATTAGACGCGTCAGCAGAAGCATCGGCATCGCGAAACTTCAAGCCCAATGCATTTTACATTGCTGACAAAAATGTTGAGCAGAAGACTTGGCATTCAGCATATTTGTCAGCTATGAAATTCTGCCGATGCTGCTGCTGACGCGTGTAATATATTTCAACTATGAATGTAAGGAAGATATGAACGTCAGATAGGTCGCACGGATAAAAAAATTATTTGCTTAGTGGTTCGCTGCACCGGTCAATTTAAACGTAAATTATTGTTATTTGTGCTTGTTTAGCCAAGTATTTAGCATTTTTTTTCATAATGCGCCAACTTTTAAAAGGATCGCAAATCTTGGCAGAAGTTTGGGAAAATGGAGATAGAACAATAGTTTGGAGGACTTAAGGGCAAAATAGAACGCTTACGTTACATGTTGAACACCTGTCAAAGATGATTCAATATAGTTTGTATGCAACTGCACAGAACGCACGTAACGGAACGGAAGCTTTCGGAAACTGTTCGAATCGTCAAATTCAACAGAAATCCAAGTCAGTTCGATTGTCATACTTACGATAATGTTATTGCTAACCGATTTATTTCTCGATTCCTTTCATTTTGCTTTTGTTTATCGAACTTTTAAATTTGACGTTTCGGAACGGAACGTATGTGACAATCTAATAATTGTCACGACACGGAATGGAACGGCACGTAACGTAACGTAAACGTTCTGGTTTGCCTTTTAGCGTGAAATTCCAAAATCTTTTCTTTGAACCCCGCTACAAACTGAGCCGCTTATCCGATTTAAGTGAAATTAGTTTTTTTTCTCGGGATAAGTTATTGGCTACGATAATAATTTCTTTTTTAAGTATCCTAGCTAGTATAGTTACAGATATATTGAGGTTTTAGTATAGTATAAGAACATGAAGTTTAAAAAAAAATTTCAAACGCTTGTGGCAGCTAAAGGGTTAAGAGCTCGGGTTATGTCTATGGCATCTTTTTTGCTCGAATATATATGAGGAATCATTTTCCGAAACAGTCGAGAACGCATACCTAACTGCAAAACTGATTTTTTCAAAAATCTTTAAATGCCTGTGGCAGCTAAAGGGTTTTTGCTGGAAATCAACTGAGGAACCATAATCCGGTGCGTTTATGCGGCAGTTTCCGTACACCCTGTACACTATGAGTAGCATATTTATTGACACAAAACCACCTAAAATAACAAAATTAGATCGAATAAAAAAATACAAGCAAGAGTGGTAAATTATTAATTGCATATGCCTATTTGTTGCTTATTTTTCACTTCTTCAGTATTTGCGGCGCCAAAATTTAGATCATCATTGATGATGGCACTCTATGAGCGAAGGGTATAAAAAACGTACTTATAAAGAACATATTCCATTGTGTTGATAAATTTACCACTCATAGTATGGGGAAGCCAATGTAATTAAGTAAAACTGGAACGCTGAGAGCAATTTACTAAATGATTAAAAACTACTTAGCCTAACACACACTTAGCATAACATACACTTTTTGCACGACTAATATCCTTGAATATTAAATTATGTTCTTTTTTCTGAACATGTCCGAAAACGGATAAGTGAAAAAACGGATAAGTGCAATTGTTCTTGCTGCCGGAGACGATTGCACTTATCCGTTCTCGACTAGTTCACTGAAGCCTTTGTTTTAAGTGTTTGCATGAATTAGACTAGTATAGTCTGGCTGGTGTTGTGGTTAGTGCGCATACCTTCGGTGTACAGGGTCGTGGCTTCGAATCTCACTGTGAACCAATTTATTTTATGATGTTTTTTGATCCCACGGCCCATATGACGGACTATAATCTCTCTCAAATGTTAAACGAGTACCCATTTATGGGGATAAATAACACTGCTGAGCGTGTTGTTGATCTCAACATCCCAACAAAAAAAAAGCAGTTGAGATCTTGAAAATTGGATGTAACTAATCTGAGGCCTTAGTCCGATACTGGACTGTCGCGCCTGTTATTTATTTTATGAATTAAACAACGACAACTGAATTCGCAGTGTGATACGGTTGTCAGCCATACTACCTTCCTAGTCGCTTTTTTGTTTATTATTCTATGAACAGAAAATTTAATCTTCTCTGAATAGTAAACGTGCGACGGGCCATCCCGAGTTTCGAAACTCGTTTCTCTATGAATCTCTACATCACAGAGTGGCGACCGAACGATCACGGCCACAGAGCACGCCATCCGAGTGTATTAGAATAAAATTGACAAAATATCAAGATACATCATGTGTCGCGATACAACAAAAAAAATTGCAAAATTGATCCCGTTTTGCTGTAGTTTGTATGTTTTTTTTTGTGTTAAAGCAACGCCGTCTAGATATTAAGGCCGCAATGTAGAAAAAATCGCCTACTAAATTTGCATTGTTTTGTTGTTCCTTTTAATTACGTCATATGCTTGTTGTTGTTGTTTCTTCGTATCTTTCCACAATTTAGCAGGCAAACGGCACAGCTGAGTTACGGCCTTAAACTAAATAAACAACAATAAAAAAAGTAATAATTAACCTTTACTATCCAGAACTTTTGTTTGGTCCCCTCTGTACATATATATAATGATGAAAATTCTAAAAATTCAGTTGATGTCATTACACAAATTTAGGCTAATTTCCAAAAAAAATTGTACCTATACAAATTATATTAACTGGTAAAAATCCGATATTCGCACATTACCTATTATCTGACCAATTCACTTTTATTTGCGAATGGCGGGAATTTCCCCATTATGAATATTAATGGAAGATAAATTCAACTTTTACTTTCCGGGAATGGGAAAAGTAAAAAAAATCTAACCTGGACTCAAGAAATTGGAGAGAGTATAAACAGCCAACATATTTGGTCAACAATCAGTAGAAAACATTCAGAAGCATTAGAATGAAATGGTGGCAGTACCAAAAAACGACATTCAATCCGACATTTTGTTATTAGCGATATCAATCTCTACTAGAAAACCGCGGTAAAAATAGAGAAACATAAATTATACATAACATACCTCTTGCCAAAAAACCTCAACTGCGCAATAAACGTGATTGCACCAACCCCAACATGACGCCAGTTAAAAAAAGTTTCTAAGCGCACCATTCTTTTTCTAAATAGTTGCACGAGTTGGTGATAGTGTCTTCGTGTTGGTCCCTGCTGTTTTGTTTTGTTTGTTGAATGTACATGCTCGTATATAAATCGTGGTTTGACCTTCAATACGGTCACTGTCTTCTAAAAATTTTAATGAAATTACCAAGTCCATTGCGCTGAAATTATTGCAAGATTAGAAGTTCCGCTCCAAGGCAAAAAAGTGCCGAAAAAACTAAGCAAAAACAAGCTTGAAAGCACGTTGCGCGTGTGTGCAGTTGAAATGTATTGCTGTTGATTGCTTGCAGTCAACAAAAGCGTTAATGGCGTGCTTGCTAACAATATACAATTTTTTTTCCTTTTATTCTAGAAAAAAAGTAAAAGAATATGCGGTTCGGTTGAAGAGGTACGTATTTGAAGATGTTAGATTTAGAATGCAAATTACATAGGCAAGTAGTAAATAGAATTGAAAGCGATGCCACTTTTTAGAATGCACAAGTTACATACACAATTTTAAGATATTTTTTGTGTTATTCGGTGTGGATTCGTTTAGTTTACGTAACTGGTTTCAACTAATGGAAAATAAGGTAAATATGCTTCAGATTTGCTACATATTTGCTCCTCTGCATTCCACCATAAATCTATAGATTGATTTATTTTTGCAAAACTATTATTTTAATTACGTACTTAGATGTTTTATATTTTGTTTCTTGTACAACTAAAATTATCATTTATTGCATAATTTTCAAAATTCTCGAGACGCAAAAGGGAATAACGATTTACATATTTTGAACTTAAAAATTCATTTGTCATTAAAACATTGTGTTCATTGTACGTAATTATGTTTTTATAAGGCGACCAACCGTCCCGGATTCGGCGAAACTGCCTCGCATTTTACAAGTGTGAAACGCATTGAAAATCCTCCCGAAAATAGATGGCATTTCAGCAATTTTCAGGGAAATAAACGCCTTAAAATTTTTTTTAGAATTACTCCTTTGCGATTTTTTGTCCTTGGGTCTTTTGAAAATATTATCCCCTTTGAGCTTGGTGGGCCCTTTGCAAATTTATTGTCCTTGGGTTGCATCTTTGAACAACTACAACTTTACCTCTACCCTTTTTTTGCGAGATAAACGATAATGTTTTATTTTTGTTTTTGGCTGAATGTCCTGCATTGCCTTATTATTTATAATATATGTACAGTCGAACTTCCCATAAGCGAACACCATTGGGGAAACAGTTTTTGTTCGCTTATTGGAAGTGTCCGCTTATGAGAATAGTTCACGAAGGTATAACATTTTATAAAATAGATTTAAACTACGATCAGCGAATCCATTCAAAAACTGGGATACACGATTCTAGTCTCGACGGGTTCGAGAATAATTTTTAGTCATTTTATTCCTATGCTCTTTACACTTTTTGAAAATATCTTTTATAAACATTTTCGTTGTTTCCACATGTTTTTCCAACGCATTTTTTTTCGAGAGCGAGCACACAATTTTTTTGTACCTGAATTCTTATGTGACTTGGCATTTTTCTTCAATTCGCAAAATTGTTTGACACTTGTTTAAAAAGAATAGAAAATTGCACGATTAAACTCCGCAACATAAATTGAATTTACGGGATAATTTCTAGGAAAAGGGCGAACACGAACTGAGAGATAAAAAGGAACTGCAGTCGTTATCAGTTTACATTTCCCCTACATTGGGTTTTGCGTGCTTAATACGCGAAAGGCCCATTTTCCAGTAATCGCAAAACTCTTTGCCCGAAATACAATTCTGTAATGTAAGAATTTTTTTTTTCTTTGGAATTGTCCGTTTATTAGAGACTCGCTTGTTCAGAACGGGTATGAAAGTACTGTCCGTGTCCGGTTATGAGAGTGTCCGGCTATCAGAAGTCATTTTCCTAGTAAAATACGAGGGCAGTTCAATAAGTACCCGTGTTTGAAGACATAGGATGGTACTGAGGGAAGTTGGTGTCATCATCGTGTGCTGCAATCTATTAAACGACGTCAAAACAAATTCCAGACTAATTTATTGGTTAGTTTTGATTTAGCAGCCATTCGAGTAACGCGTATTTCGATAAGATGGAAAGAGAGCAGTATGGTTCGGTAATTCGATTTCAGTTTTTGGATCAGAAAAAATGCGAGGAGATAAAAGCAAAGTTGGATGCTATTTATGGGGACACTTCGCCGTCTATGACCACCCTTAGATATTGGTTCAACGGTGAATCTCCTCCAAAGAAGGCCAAACGGTTTTATCGGCCGGAAATCATGTCATGGCGGTCATGGCGACGATTTTTTGGGATGCGAAGGGCGTCATCCTTATGGATTTTTTAGAAAAAGGAAGAACGATCACTGGACAGTGAGTTATTGGACCGCTTCGACAAAAAATTGAAGGAGACACGATCGCATTTGGCGAAGAAGAAAGTGATGTTTCACCACGATAACGCACCAGCACATTCATCCGAAGTCGTCGCCGCCAAACTGCATGAATTGCGTAATGAATTTCTGCCGCATCCTCCGTATTCACCCGGTCTGGCTCCCTGCGACTTCTTCATGTTCCCTATCATGAAGAAATGGCTCGCGGGAAAAAAATTTAGCTCAAACGAGGAAGTCATCGCCGTATTTTGGCGAATTCGACAAATCCTATTTTTTGGAGGGGTTATAAAAATGGCAGGAACGTTGGGAAAAGTGTATCTTACTAAAAGAGGACCATGTTGTAAAATAAAAATAAAAATTAGAAAAAAAATTGTGTTTTCATTTTCAACACGGGTACTTATTGAACCACCCTCGTATGTGGAAAACGTTGGGGAAAATAAAAGTGTCCGTTTATGAGAAATGTCCGGTTATTAGAAGTGTCCGTTTGGGGAAGTTCGACTGTACATTAATTCTGTGAAATTATTATTCAAGAGATAACTGCGGCTTCAATGGTATTACATAAGTCGCTTTGATTACATGACTTTTGCCATATTACCATACCACCATCAACAGCAAACCAGATACGCATCCGTAATAAAAATGATAACCATTATTATGCGCGCCGGGGTTGGTGCAGAAAATCAGAGCCGAATGTTATGTACATTTTGGTTTTCTGTATAGAACCGTACATACATGATATGAACATATACGCACGAGCCCGCCTTGAAGATTTCGTAACATTCCACTCTTTTTGGAAGACACTCACCCCCACGAGTCACACAAACATGACTTGATGTTTCGAACAACTGCGCGGGAGCTTTTCTAAGCCGGTTCCAGCTTTTGACTATTATAAACTATCTACACACTAATAAAATATCTTGGTAACCGGCATATCAGTGGAGACTGAAGCTAGAGTTCTGCTTCTCCCTGCTTCATTTTAGCCACTCTCCCAGCTGATGTTGTTTTGTTCTTACCCCACGCGCCCCACGCATACCTGTAGTGCCGAACCTCTGCAAGCCTCAAGCTTGTGCTGGTGGTACGGAAATTGACAATAGAGCAGGATACAAATAGCATCTCTTCTAATGAAAATTACGTCTTGCACTTTTTAATTTTATAGGTGGATTTCTATTTCTATACACAGTGATACATGACTGTTGTTGTGTGTGAACTGCTGTTACCTTGAACATTAAAAGAGGTCAATAAATTGCAATGGCCGTGAATTAGATTTCCTTGTTAGTTTTCGGGTCGGTTACGAAAAAAAAGAGGTACTGAAAACCCCTCTTTCTCTCTCGCCCGATAAGCGCACAAGTAATTTGGTTGACTAGTTTTTGTTATTTTCAAGATGTTTTTATATTTTCGTTCAGTGGTTCTAGTATAGTTTAATTGATGGTATGGTTACGCCAATAGAATCATGATCGCAGTCGCAGAAGGAACATTAGTCATTTTGTGACATAGAGTTAGTCATAGCTGCAGCATATAATTTTGATATCGGATTTACAGTGGATTTGTATATATATGTACATACGTATTTTTTATACCCTCTGCTTTCTAATCGAAAAGGGTATACAGTGAAAGCTCCAATTTTTTCCTTCATATTTTAGAACAAAATCCATTCCCCTAGCCGGACGCTCTACTGGCCGGACACGGACACTATTCCTTTATACATTTCTCATAAATCATCTCCCGCAAGCGGACACAAATTTAATTTTTAGTCGACTTGCTGAAAGTAATGAAAACTGTATACGATCACAAAAGCGCATTTAGGTTTTGTTTTTGAAGATTTTTGGCTCCACGGATACCATGCATTTGTGTATTGAAATAGGGATACAGAAACAGGATAGTTAGACCCAAAACCCATACTTCCACAACGGACGACCAACCCGATCAGCTCTTTTTTCTTCCGGTTTTTAACCCGGTCGGCTATTTAACTTTTCAGTTAACCGAAATTTGAATTTCCTTTCATTGCGGACAAAGTCTCAACTGTTCTGTCTACTAGAAAAAGCTATTCGTCAGAAAACAGTTTATTGGCAAACAAAATATTCCACTAAAGGACTTATCACCATCTGGAGATTATACAAATATAATCCTATTGGTTTATGGTCGATTCCTTGTTGATCGTATAGGCCCATCAGAAATTCCACGTTTATTTTGATTCCGAGAGTGACCATCTGGGAGGGTAGTTTTGCCTATATGGGAAGAAACGCTTCTGGAGCAGAGAGAGCATGTATTGCACGGGATCCTATTGTACGAGTCATATTGAAAGGATTAAAGCGCTCTACTCCAAATTAAATTTTATTACAAGTTTAGGCAAAAATAATTTTCCTGCTGAAGCTATTCGTGATTTTCCTTTAGAATGAATTATACCCTCCTGTGGTTCTTACGGAACTCACGCGTCGGTGTAGACTTACTTAGTCGAGGTTCTCTACACCAGGCGACACTACCAATTTGAAGAAGATTTACTTAACGCTCTGATGATTAAGTCAGTGGAAAGAAGTCATTATTGCGAACACTCGAGTGTCTTACAACTTTCAAGTAACAATGCTAGACTGGGTTCAAGTGGTCGCTCTGGGTAAGACACAACTTAGGAAGGAGCATCTCACCGGTTTTTGGAATCTCTCTCCATTACCGTAACTCCTAGTGGAGTATGGTGCGTTGATGACTACCGTATGTACTCATCAACGTTACACAGACAACTGAATTCGGAGTGTGATATGGTTGTCAGCCATACCACTTTGTCACATTGTTAGTTTATTATTCTACGATAAGAATATTTCTTATCATCTTCCTCTGAATAATAAACTTGCGACGAGTCGTGCCGAGTTTGGAAACTCGTTTCTCTATGAGTGTCTATTTCACAGAGTGGCGACCGAACGATCACGGCCACATAGCACAACACCGGTTTTTGGAATACCTAATTAAAACTAATATTTTTCTACTTGTTTTCCCTATGAAAGCTTGGAACAGTTTATTGGTAAACGTTCATTTGCGCATTGTACGTGGAGGTTTGTAAACCAAAAAATGAACTAAAACACATGCACATAGACACACCACTTTTATTGTTTTAATGTTCCTTTTGAATTAGTGTGTATAAATTAATGCGCACATAGAAGCAATATTTTTTAACCCTCTCTCGCAAGCGGACATCTCCCGTGGCCGGACGAAAATGCTGGAACCGTCAGTGTCCGTCCACGGGAGCTTTTACTGTATTAACTTTGTCATGCAGTTTGTAACGCATTGATGGAGACATCTTAGACTATATAAAAAGCAAATAATGTATACATATATGTATATGATCAGCATGACGAGAGGAGTCGATTTTGATGCAGGCTGCTTGCATGTTTGAATCAGCGAAATCGAACGATGGGGTCATGGGACTGCATACAAACCTAACCCCCCAATTTGGGTTTTCTAATAAAAACTTAAAAACTACCTCAAATATCAGTTAGTTTTAGTTTTTTTTAATATTCACATCCTTAAGGTTCTGGAAAATCAATATCGTTCTGGAAGGATCATAGGAGATTGAGACATCAAATTAATGTTCAAAGAATAATATTATGCAGCATAGAAATTCGATTGATACGAGAAATTTATTAATCAATTGTGAGTAGATTTAGTGTCGGTTACTCGTATATATTTAACCATAATTTAAGCCTAATGCATGTTTAGCATGGTCGTTTACACTGGCTATAGAATGCTTCAAGCTTATATCAATTGAATAAAATGTATGAGTAGAGTAACCGGTCCTTAGTGTGATACCGTGACCAGTGTTGCAAATTAAACCATTTTACGGCTTAATTTAGCTGAAAATCGGACAGATAAGCCGGAACAAATGACGGGAGTTGGCTCTTTTTCCGTCGTTTTTCTATGTTATGAAATTTCAAAATCTAATTTACTTTAAAAATAGATTAAAATGCAAAACTAAATTTGCAATACATATTTACAACCAAAATAATTCAGAGTCGTGAAATTACTTCTACCCAAAAAACCTCCAGTTGTGTCGATGTTTTCCTCGCCTGTAAAACAAATGAAAAGAAAAAGGTTGTGTTTCCTACGATGGGACAAACAAGGACATTCAGTTCACAATGGAAATGGAAGACAACGGTGAGCTGCCATGCCTGGACCTCAAAGTCAATAGAAAAAATGGCGGAATTGAGTTTGATATATCGGAAACCCATTCACACCCAACGGACTATCCCCTGTAACTCTAACCATACGAAAGAAGAAGACCAGGATGGAGCAAGGAGCATTAACGACGCTAACGCGCAACAAAGAGTCGATGAGGAGCAGCTTCGGAAAACAATGAAGGGCCTAGGTCTGGATGGTTTCGACGAGCAGGCAACACCAGCTACGCAACAAACTAGGCTTGACCAAGGGCAACGGAATCCACAAGGTCTCTTTCCCGTATTGCGACATCTTGTTTTTCTATTTTTTTTTTTATTTTTTTTATAGTTATCTCTATTTACCATATTTTAAAAACTTTTTTTTTTCACTTTGCTTCTACTGGGAATCGAACCGGGTACCTATCGTTTCGTAGTCCTACTTCCTACACCTAAGCTATCTGAGATTAATAGCCTTGAACAAAATAACGGCGGGGTTATGTACATGTGACGGACACAGCCTTCAACATGAAAAAACTTTAAAACAAAATTTAATATTGGTTAAACTACAATTTTGGGCTTTTTCACTTGGGTTCAGCTATCGAGGCAACACAACACGACTTCGAAGAATGGCAACGTTCCCAGCAAAACAAAACCGTTGTGTAACAACATTCATCAAAAAATTGAATATATTCAAATCGATGTTTCAGTTAATTTTGAACAGATCATTAAATTTAATATGAAACTATTTGTTATTAATATGATTTATTGATGTATTCCAATTTTGTTTTTAATATGTTTCACTTCAAAAGGAAGTGATGATTTTTTTCTGAGTGTATAGTTGGAAGTGTACCGGCTCCCAATTTCCCCAGGTAGTAGGCATTGTAACTTTTGGATCTTCAGGTATATAAATCCAGCCAACACCGAATGGAAACCAATGGATGCTCTGAAGAAGGGAACAACTGGTTCCCGAAATGATCATATGCAACCAAAAATAATAATGCCGTCTTTAAATTATCTACCTACTTATTGTCGTATATTACCTGAAAAGTATGGTTAGAAATGAAGTAAATAATTATTAAACGATGAATTTAGAATTTAATTCAAAAATAAATTATTTTTAATTTGTCTATGGCTTCTCCGAGTTACGTATATATGCTAGCTAACTACAATCAATCTGAGGAAAAGTAGGTGAAATGAACATGAAGGACACTTTCTTAAATAAAATTCTTTGCTGAGCAAGTCCTTGGGTATGGGTTTTTTTTCGGTGAAGCATTTTGCACTCAAAACCTTTCCAATTTGAAATTGCCACTTCAAATCATATTCTGCTTTAGCATTTTTATATAGTGACGATAAAATCAAAGCAAAATTCATGGAAGAAATTATTTAAAAATGACAAATCAAAGATTGGCAAAGCAAAAATTGATGCAAAAACTTGAATTAAAATCCAAGTCCATAGTGCCATTTGAAATAAAAGCAAACGTTAGAGTAGTATATAAATAATACAGATTACTGCACTAGTAAATCGTCTCAAATCCGAAAATTCAAACAAAGTAAGGCGTTTAATAAAATAGAAAAATGATGTCTCTTAATCCTGCAATCCTTCTGGAGGAATATGCAAATTTACAATCGTCAAGTGAAAAACATAAGCATTATGTACATTTTCATGGAAAACATCTTTCAGAAATAAGTAGGTATTCACTCAAATTGAAAATTTTATCGAGAAAGTAAACATATTTCAAAATAAGCTCTTTCATCGACGATGCATCGGTGAGGTCACTAAATTTTAAATGTTTCTATTCTAACGTAATCTAAACTCGCAAATGAGCAGATCTAGTGAATGGTATAAGCTTTTCTTTATCATACGCACTTTTTGAATAAATAATGAACTAATAATCTAAATAGTAACGATGTTCTAAATCCTTCCAGAAGGATCACAGGGCTATCTCGGTTAATTGTCCACTCATCCCAACAACCAACCAAAACTTACACAAATATGGTTTAAAAGACGTCACGGAAGTTATGTAAAAACGGGAGTAAAAGAACTGGGTTAATGGAGCTGCCATATTGAAATCGCACTCAAAAACAAATTAAAATAGAATTGAAGAGAATGAAACGGGAACACAAGTCATAGGGACGCACGAGAAACTATAAGCACTATAAATATAACAGTAATATAACAGTAACAGTAATATAAACTATAACAGTAATAGATATCTTCCTGTGTACACGTTACATACAGCACACACTCAAAGGTAAAATGTTGTTCAGTAGGTTTTAATGTTATATGGAGTTCCATCTCTATTCCAATTTCTTACTTTATGCTATAAGCCCGAAGGAAAGTGAAGGGTATCCAAATTTTGGCCGCGCCCGAAATTTTTATTAATTAATCAATTTTGTGTATTAACTTGATGGCTTTAACATTTTATCAGAAATATTTCCATAGGTACAATAAGACGCCCCTGCAAAATTCAATTAAGCAAACAATATGATATTGTTCTCGTTGACGAAGTCCATACATTCTTTACTCATACATTCCTGGTTCTTGCGGTGTAAACGCCGATATTTACCATGCCCAAATTGAAATTTGAAATATGAAAAAAAATTCCGGCGCACAGAGGGCTGCGCCCGCAATACGAGGGTTTTTTAGATTTTGGATACATACATAGTGAATAATTTTGCACATAAATTGTATAGGAAAGAAATAAGAATTAGGTATGCACAATATTAATGAAATGCTTCTTGTAAATCTATTTTTGGATTGGTCTTATTAAAAGCGTTCGCCTTTCATTCTGGAACGCGTTAGATTTACCATGTATCAAAGCTACACATCTGAAATGTCAATTTGTTAGCTGTAACTCCGTTAGCATTACTCCAAATTGGAAAAAGCAACTGATATGAAATGTACCCATCAAGATCTTTGATTTGAGTACCCATACGTCCATGTCCGATAAAAACTAAAAAAGTCGCCTTTTTCAAATCTCCGGGACACCCTGTTAGCTGTGTCCTACCAATCTCTAAGTATTTCGTGCTAAATACTGTCGCCATTCTACCAAATTTTATGATATATATAGTGAACAATTTTTCAAATGTCCGGGACACCCTGTTACTTTCGCCCTGCCAACTTTTAAGTATTTCGTGCCAAAGACTGTTACCATTCTACACATTCCTACCAAATTTCATGACGATCCGTTAAGCCGTTCGCCAGTTATTTAGTGAACAGACGGACGGACAAAATCGATTTCATAAGGGTTTTTTGGAAAATCTAAAAACTCTAAGAAAACGCCCACCCGCAAAAAAATGACTGAAATAATAGTTACTAGGTGATTTCAGATTGCAGAGTGTAGTGGAGAAATTTTCAGTTTTTTACTATATTTTTTCGTAATGTGACTGTTTTGTATGATTTAGCCGGTTTTTTGGCCGTTTTTTTCTGGCTGAAATTTATTTAGCCGAATTTTTAGCCATTTTTGAAAAAAATATAGCCGGTTTTCCGGCTAAACTTAGCCGTTTTCTAAATTTCCAGTTGGCAACACTGTATATGAATATTCACTTTACATTTTCAATGATATTACTATCATTGTCTCAAAAAGGCTACTTCATCAGCTCCAAATCATAGCCAGAATTTCATACGGCCTATGTACTTTTTCTTTAATAAAAGTATTTTTTTCTGGGTGTAGTTTACGTATTGGATAAATATTCATCAACATTAACAATTGAATAATTACACTAGCTGGATTCATATTATTTCAGCACTAGCGCTGGTATAACTCAAGTGCCAAATGAGTGAAATTATTAAAGCGATATCCAAGTGATTTTTGACAAATATGGTGAATTTAGGAGCACGGAGATGATGGTGCTTTTCAATATCAGGGTCCAAAAGAACAACATCTCCGGCTCAAATAGTGCTGGTATGGATATTGCATTTCATTTCTTTTCTCGAAAATGATGTAAGCAAATGTGATACAATGTGCATGATGTGCATGGACAGAATGTAAATAAAATTTATTAAATGTGAAACACAAAATTTTACTTATAATTTTACCGTTAAAACGGCGAAAACAAATTGGTGAGCCACTTTTATTGCACTTTGTTGCAGTGTTCAATGCATTTCATAACTGAACCAACAGCGAAAATTCATACATGAAATAATAGAATCAAAAAAAAATGTTGAAATGAGTAAAGAAAATATTTTACAATATTTTTTATTTTTTTAAACTCTTACAAGAGGTGGCTAATATTGATGTGACTATTTGATGACGGAAAAAAACTCTTGCAATGACCACTGGAGGTTGATTCGACAACATTAACACAAAATAAGTGGTTGGTTTCTGGAGACCAACCACTTATTTTGCGTATTTTTAGTATGCGGTATTGCAGTCTCAGCAGTAATGTGCCGATAACAGACTGATAGTTTCCCTTTCTCGGAATATTCGAATCCCCGAAACAGTCATCTTTCGATATAAAGGAAACCCGAAATTGTTTGAAACCATATATATTATATAGACATAGAAATGCATCTATTTCTTATAGAGCAGGGGTGCCAAACTCAAAACCTGGCCCGGGCCAAATAAGACTTTCTTCAGGTTTGGGTGGGCCGCAGGAGAAATATTTCAAAAACTTTTATTTAATCGTATTACGAGAGTTGATTACAGAATATTACCATTGAAATATGCCCGAAAGTCTGGATCACTATAGCGACTTCGGGATTATCCGTGAGAGCTTCAAACTTTCGAAAATGTTTCAAGAACTTTAGAAACTTAAGACAAGAAGCGAAATCGTGAAAATACGATTGATCTTGAAGTAACCACTTTTTGTTAATTATATGATTTGCACCAAATTTTGAACAGATGAGAACAGATGCACCGGAACAGATGCACCGGTCATCCATAGGTCGTCCAAAATAACATTGGGAGCAAAATAGTCAGATTAAATTAATTTCAGCAGAAAGGTGGCTAAAAGAGACAAACATTTGTTTCTGATATGGTTTTAAACCATCTCATGCACCAATACAGCTTGATAAGTTATGTCTAAAAATCATCATCACTTGGGCGGTAATTATTATGTTGGAATTTCACATACAGGTGATTTAGTCAACATTTTCAAGATTTCCGTAGTTTTTTAGTTTTCTATTTTTCCAAATAAATCTCAATTCATGTTCGGTAAGGCATACCAATTTTTTATTAACTGCATTTCTGCAGTTACAAAAAGATGAGCAGTTTTATAAAACCAAATAACCAGCTGCAAATTGTTTGTAGTATTTGGAGAAAAAATCTTAAAATAACCTTGCATAAGCCACAGACGAGTTTTAGTAATTTTAGTAAATTTAAGTTAAACGGCTGAATTTATTCACCTTACCAATTTCACCATTTTTATGTTGATACACATTGTGCTGCTTTTACTTGTCCGCGGGCCGCGAGTTTGACACGTCTGTTACAGAGTATAGTATAGCTATCAGTAAAAAAAATTACCATAATTATCAGCCGGGGAAGGCTTGCTTCCTGGCTACACCCATGCACAAAACATAAGGGGTTGAACAGAACAAACTGTGTTGATCAATATGGATATTCGATTTCCACTTCAACGTGTTTATTTGTGCTTTCGCAATTTTAAATAGATTTTTTCTAATATTTTATTGCAATAAATTTAGACAACTCTACTGCGTTCTAATTCTCTCTCAAGGTCAAACTGCAAACTAGAATCCACCAGGTATATACAAAATGTGTGTTCCATAAATTACTAATGCGATGGCGAATAATAATTTACCAAATCAAGTTTGCTTTAAGACGGAAACCATGTTCTTGCTAGATAGATGCACAAACACATCTACCCACGAAATCCATCCATGTATTTTGCTCTATTTCAATAAAAAGCGAAACCAAAATGCAAACAAACAACATGTTAGAAAAATGAATTTGAAATTTTTAGTTTTTGTGCGTTTTTTTTTCGTTCGTTAGATATTTGTGCTGAATCACAGCAAAAAAAGAGCAAATATGGATATTGCCGTGCATTGGATTAGAAAAGAAGGGAGGATAAGAACGGAAATAAGTTGTTTTTTATATTTTGGGTAAAATTTGAATGTTCTAACAAGTTTTGCACTTTTCCAATCATAAACAATAATAAAAATGTATTTTGTGTAGATTCTATGGGGAATTGCATATGCATGAGTACCTTATATGGTTTTGTTTAAGAATTGCGGATATTATGTGTATACTTAGCGTCGTTCACCTTGAATAACACATGCTCGCTTATAAATCAAAAGACAGCATCAAATATCAATTTATTGAATTTTAGAAATCATCTGAATATGTTTATTTATTTTTTCTGTAACTACTCTTTTGCTTTCTTTCTAACTACTCTTTCTGCCGTCTTCCGTCTTTCCCGACGTGTCGTAAGAGGCGACTTAAGGGACAGGAGAGAATAAAACTCTCCTGAGTTTCGAACATATCTCCACAATTGTGCGCACAGCAAATCTGTTTTGCGCTCAAGGGTTTAGATATGTACGAAACTTAACAAAAAATTGACCCCTGTGGTTTTGGGGTTAGAATTATACCACAGCGATCCCGGCTTGTCGTAAAAGGCGACTTGAGGGATAGGGTATGTAGGCTTGTATCCTGCGTACCTGAATTTACTTTACACTCGAAACATCAAACGAGCCTCGGATACCTCGGACTGATTCAACGGCAACGACTTTTGGCTATAAACAACGGACTACGATCGGTTTTTGGAACGTTCGGACGATGTGGGGTGAGTGTAATAACACAAGGCTCACAGAAGTCGAACAGGAAATGACCGCATACAACATCGCTATACTAGGACTGAGCGAAACAAGATGGCTCGGATCGGGGGCGACTTTATCACCAAGCTCTCGCACTGTATTGCTCTACTCTGGAAGTGAAGACGATAATTCACCTCGGCAAGCGGGCGTCGGAATCCTGTTGACTAGGAATGCACGCCGATCCCTTATCGACTGGAAACCTATCTCCGACCGTATCATCACAGCCAGATTCAAATCCAGAGTACGAAACATCACAATTATTCAGTGCTACGCACCGACTGAACCTGCAGACCAATCCGCAAAGGACGTTTTTTATCAGCGACTAGGCGACACCTTTGATATGGCTCCCAGGGGTGACATCAAAATTCTAATGGGGGATCTCAACGCCAAAGTCGGTACTGATAATTTAGGCTTGGAACATCTTATGGGCAATCACGGGCTTGGCGACAGGAACAACAATGGCGAAATGTTCGTGGAGTTTTGTAACTCTCGGCAACTAGTCATTGGCGGAACGTTGTTCAAGCATAAACCCTGCCACCTAACAACTTGGATTTCTCCTGATGGCAGAACAGAGAACCAAATTGACCATATTGCTGTTTCTAACACATGGAGAAACTGCCTCTTAGACGTCAGGTCGAAGCGTGGGGCTGATGTTGGCAGCGACCACCACCTTGTTATCGCGAAATTTCGCTTACGAACGGCAGCGATTCAACGATCTCACAACACGCGAATCTTGCCACGATTTAATGTGCAAAAGCTAAAAAATTCCTCAACTAGACGTGCATATTCGACCGCCTTGCACGAAAAAGCTTGTGCAGCAACATCTCTTCAGAATCCTACAATTGAAGATAGATGGAATTTTGCAAAGGATTCTTTTATTTCATGTGGCGAAGCGACTGTGGGAAGATTGGATCGTGGTAGGAGACCATTTATCAGTGATGCTACTTGGTCTCTTATCTCAGCACGCAAAAGAGTTAAGGAACAGATTAACTCTGCTGCTGATGATTCAGCTAAAAATCAACTTCGTGCTGAATACCGTTCACTACAAAAAGGCGTGCAGAGAAGTGTGAGGCGTGATAAGCGTACTTACATCAACGCTTTAGCGAAGGAGGCAAATGATGCGGCTTACCGTGGTGAAAGCGGTACCCTATTTAAGCTAATTAAACCACTAATTGGCAAGTCGTTCACAACGGACCATCCTGTGAAAGATAAAGAAGGGTTACTGCTTGTTACTGAAGAACAGCAGCTTCAGAGATGGAAAGAGCACTTTTTTGAGGTCCTTAACAACCGTTTCGGGCCTGCAAGTGCATCTTCATCGGCAGAAGAAGACGTCCCTCCAGTAGCCAGTATTAATTCCAGACCACCATCTAAGACGGAATTAAAGCGGGTTATCGAATCTATGGACGCCGGTAAGGCCCCGGGGATAGATGGAATTCCGGTCGAACTATTTAAAGCGGATTCGAATGCTACAGCGGATATTCTGCTTCCCCTCATCAGAGAGTGTTGGGAAACCGAAACTCTTCCAGTAGAATGGAAAAAGGGCGTAATTATTAAAATTCCCAAGAAGGGTAACCTTAAGGATTGTAATAATTGGCGCGGTATTTGCCTACTTCCAGCTGTATCCAAGCTGATGGCTAAAATTATTTTGAACCGGATCAAGGATGAAGTTGATCGCACTTTAAGCAATGAACAGGCTGGCTTTCGTGAGGGTTTTTCATGTAGCGACCATATAAACACTCTCCGAATTATTATTGAGCAATCCGCCGAATGGAGATCCCCATTACACCTCATGTTCATTGATTTCGAGAAGGCGTTCGATAGTGTTGATCGGGAGTATATTTGGAGAGCTCTTCGTAGGAGGGGCATACCAGATAAAATAATTTCCATCATCAAGGAATCTTATCAGGGAGCCCAATGTCACGTTTTGCACAAGGGTAAGCTTTCAGATCCTTTTGAGGTGCACAGTGGAGTGAGACAAGGTTGCATTTTATCACCTATTCTTTTCCTCATAGCCATTAACGATGTACTAGTGAGCGCGCTTCAAAACCAGAGGAAAGGTATCAGATGGAAAATGTTTGATTACCTGCAACACCTGGACTATGCTGAC
The DNA here is from genome assembly GCA_949715475.1 of Microchrysa polita. Classification (NCBI taxonomy): domain Eukaryota; kingdom Metazoa; phylum Arthropoda; class Insecta; order Diptera; family Stratiomyidae; genus Microchrysa; species Microchrysa polita. The sequence goes on along the minus strand of OX454415.1, from coordinate 6,894,482 downwards.
GATATTTGTCTGCTTTCAAATAAAAAGGAGGATGTAGCTCAAATGGCCGATGCTCTGCATTGCGAAAGCCGTAATGCCGGGCTCAAGATAAACGCTGCCAAGACCAAGTACTTGAGCTCCCATCCTGGTGGACAAAGCGGAATTTGTGTTTCGGGCCAGGCAGTCGAAAAAGTTGACGAATTCTGCTACCTCGGAAGCATAGTCACAGCAGATGGCGGCGCGGACGCTGATGTACAATCGCGTATCAATAAGGCTAGGGCAGCCTTCTTCACTTTGACTCCTTTCTGGCAAAATAACAACATTTCCAGGCGCACCAAAATCCGAATCTTCAATTCTATTGTAATATCTGTGTTTCTTTATGGCTGTTCAACTTGGAAGGTGACCAACGAGATAACAACTAAGCTGCAAACTTTCGTAAACCAGTGCCTACGGCGCATCCTACAAATCCGCTGGCCGGAGATTATTTCCAATGATGATCTCCTGAGTATCACAGGCCTGGATTGGATAGGCACTTCTGTCAAAAGGCGAAAGTGGCAATGGATAGGTCATACTCTCCGAAGAGGGCCAACAAATATTGCAAAGCAGGCCCTAGACTGGAACCCTCAGGGAGCCAATGCTAGACGCCGTGTTGGACGACCAAGAAACACGTGGAGAAGATCGGTTAATAGCGAGGCTGCTTCATTAAACAAACAGTGGTCAGACCTAAAGACGATGGCACAGAACAGAACGAGGTGGAAAGTAGGCGTAGTTGATGCCCTATGCCCCACAAGGGGTTAACAGGAACCAGAGAGACTCTTTCTGCACTCTACGTCGCTCTACGATGCTAGCAATCTTGAGACCTCCGATCTATTTTCGACGTGGTAAAACTTCCGTAGAAGCTAGGAAAATAAAGGTTCATGATGTAATGGCATTTGAAACATGTGTATATTTTAAATCGTTGAGCAATCGCTGATTTTTCATTATTTAATAATATATTTTTTTTTAACATTATTCAGCAATAATCTTACTTTTAAGCCATATTGTTCGAAAAATATGAACCTCCGGATTGATAATATAGTTGTTTTTGAATCCAATCTGAACGACTTTGGCATTATCGCTCTCCGCTAATTGCAATGAGGGGTTTCGCATTTGCTTCAGTATTCAAAATTCAGAAAGCTTAAAGTATTATCGGCTCGTCTATTCTAAAACCGATATAATGACTTGAAAATTAACGAAACCAATTTATTCTTAATATTGACAGCTAATCAACATCCTAAGCAAACAATATATATGTACGTATAAATGCAATACAAACGTATATGTACATTATTAGAAAGTCTCCCCACTCCTTCGTCACATAATCCTTCCATTGTAAATTGTACACTCGCCTTTACAGTGTCTTCCTTTAAACGTGTCCTTCATACCCATACAATCACTACGTTCCTTTTCTTCTTACCCTTACTTTATCGCTGTCATCCAACTATATCAAATAATATATCCTGAGCACATTCTATCGTGATGAAAGTGAAAGGGAAGCTTTTCCTAATCCCAACCACTTGAGCACACGCAATGTCACCCACCCAGCCCACATCCTATATATTGCACTCCGTTGCCCGGGCTGCGAATACCCAATACCATATTAAATTCCTGGAAGGCCAACCGGCTAAAATTGAGAGCATATCCTTGCTAGTGTCGCTTGGATGCCTCAATTCGGAAACTTGGGAGATAGTTACGCGTGCAAAAGTATAGTAATGTTGCTGCACACTTGTAAAGGATGTAATTCAGTCATAGGGGGGATGAGTTTGCAGTCAAGTGTGACTCGAAACGAACGGTTGTTGGTTTCAGCATCTTCGTTGTCGGGAAGAACCGCAACAAGGGAAATTGGAAAAGTGTGTTCGTTGAAATGAAAGGGAATGCATCCGTACAAAACCCGTGGGTAAGATGAACAAGGATGCTTTTATTTTCAAGTGTATTTCGATCCTCGGCAAGAATTCGTACTCCCGCTCTCCTTTTATATAGTGAAAGCGAAAACAAGATTCTCAATATCTAGGTCATCGGGAAACTAAGTGAGTGCTGTGTACATATAAGGATATATACCTCTAGTATAAATTTGGTGCAGGGGTGGGCGTCATGAGAGAATACGTTTGATTCTTATATAATACGTTCGCCTGACTGAACACCAAAGTAATGATCTGCACGCACAACGATGCAGAAAACCATGTACTTGTATAGGCAAGTTGCTTGAAGTCGATTTGCCGAGTCTTTCGCGAGGAGGCAAGTGCCAAAGACAGATAGAAGTGCTTCTGTACTAAATGGTTCTGTGAAGGGCCATCGTGTCGAATAGATGCTTGGAGCAGAAGTCTCGAAAGCGACTTTGCAATTAGGTGAAGTAAGCGTGCATACTTTTTCGTTTCTTTTTGTTCTTCGGGAAAACCATTTCCAATGTATAAGAAAAATATTAATTGTACATATTGAAATTTTTAATGAAGTATAGCTTCTGGAAACTTTTATGCATAATTTCAGATTCGATAATGTATGTACTATCCTCGCCTCGTCGGAGTTTTCCGCAAAATATACGCTACAATATGCTCTAAATCGGGTTCCTGATCCCTCTCTAATTTTTTGTCCTTGGGTCATTTGCATTTGGTTCTGGGTTCGTATCTTTGAATGGCTGTAACAAACAGCTTTGATTCTGATGTTTTCAGTAAAATGGTCGCAGCAATATCCTCCACAGCAGCTCTCTAAACCCGTACGTGCTTTGGTCTCCTATGCATTTTTTGTCGTCCTTGCGCATGTCGTTTCGTCTTAGATACGTCTTTGCTCCTCATTATAGCCCTTACTCGGTGCTAAGGCTTTTTAACCTCAATAAGCGCTATAATCTCTAGCATCACATGTGTTCAATAACTGCATCCTTCTTACAATCAGGGCCGGCGTCTTTATGGCGCCCCTGGGCAGCAGCCAAATTGCCGCCCTCCACCACTTAGGCTTGCAAGTAGTATTCGCATATACTCGTATATGGTAGGCCAAACGTTAGCGAGAATTTATTTTTTTTTGTTTGATTGAAAATACAGTGCTTCCCAGGGGCGCAACAAATAATTCTTTTTATTAGCGAAAGCCGAAAAGGGTTAGTCTTTTCCTATTCTGTTTGTCGTCACAAATTTGAATTTTTGTTATCACATCTTTCGAATCTAGTCGCATTTTAGCGGTTTACGTTGTCTAGTGCAGTTAACTTGGGGCCTGATTTCGGCAGATTTTGTAATATAGATAAACTTAAAAGAAATTCGAAAAGGCTGATGTTGATGTTATTGACCAAAAGTCATTCGCCGCGTAAAAAGTTCTAAGTTTTACAGATTTCAATTATTGTCAATAATTTTCTTGACAATCGATTTTTCAGTATTTCTCTGAAAGTCAAATTGCAAATACTACAATTATTTAAGGTCGTTCCATGGGCGTAGCCAGGGGGGGGCAGGGAGGGGCGACCGCCCCCCCTGGCCGGCGAATTTTTTTTTATTAAATTGAATATTAATAATACTGAAAGAAAAATTTTTATCATAGATAATTTTATTCCGATTCATTTTTTTTTGCATTTTTGTTTGCAGTTTACATGTTCTGAAAACCACACAGTAACATTTCCATATCAATTTATTACAAGCCGTTTTTCTACCTTAAATAGAAATCTATGGACATGCCTAATTCTATTCTATTTCGTCCAGATTTACAGCAATCCTGAGGGCTACGGATGGCCCTTTTTAATGTCTATACAGTAGACTCGCGTAAACGTGAACTGCGCCAAACGTGAGGTGAACAATTATTTTATGTCAGCCCCTACTCTGAAACGTGATGTGAACAAGTCTTGAAAGCCCTAAAATATGAGCATTAAGGGCGGAATCCATAGTCCTCACTTGAGGAATAAGTATAAAGGAATGTTTATTGGGTCAAAAGGTCATTTATAAATGCATTACCTCATTCATTAAAATAATTTATTTCGGAAGCCTAATTAAAATAACTGACAAACAAAATATAAAAAAGTATCTAGAAATTGTAAAATTTATAAGGATTCTCTTAAGGGTTTCTTTAAGTATAAGTAAGGACTATGAATTCCGCCCTAAATGTCTGGAAAAATACTTATTTTTTTGATATTCAAAATAAGTTGCAAAGCAAAGTATGAAAAAATGTTCATTATTCTACTATAGGGTGCCTTAACCACTTGTGGAAAATAGAGTATCGATTGCACTTACGTCCCATAAGGTATACGGTTTCGCAATGTCTCCTAATTTGACCACAGTTTTTCAGTCGAAGACTATTCATTCGGAGATCTGGCGGCCTGTTTGCATCGACCAGTAATGTAGGTACGTCAGTTTCGATTGCGATTTAATTCGCTAGCTTAGCTAAGATCTTAAGTCTTGACAATTATTTGCTGCTTTTCTGAAGTTACAGCTTTCCAAGTACTGCTCCCTTTCAACAGCTTTGGTTTTTACAATCTGGTTTGCAAAATTTTGGACAACAACTTGGCTGTGGAATGCTCTTGATACTGTCTAAATAGATAAATTTTCACTCAGACTAAGCACTTTGGTCTTGTATAATTGACTGCATTTGACTCCTTTTCGAGATCCAGAGCTGTAACGCTCAGATCGTTGATTTGGTGCAAGAGTATTTAAATGTCAAAACTTAAGTCGAATGAGCAAAAAACTACCATCGAAAATAGGATGCAATGCTGCCCAACTTCGGTTTAAATTTTACTGTAGGATTTCGTTCTGGGGAGGGTTAGTTAGGACTCCTATTTTAAGGAAGAGGAAAAGCATGTATCACTAAATGTCTCCAGCCGACTGTCGGATAATGTTTCCTTCTATGGATACTGTGGATGTGAAATAAGAAGCTTCTCGGTATGTTTCGGCAGGAGATGCGATCCTGTAGAACCAAGCAAAGCCAAAATTTAAGAATAGAATAACTTTATTGAAGTAAGATGTTAAATGCAATTACAGGTAAGGCTTAAATTCTAGTGGTTAGACAAAGTCTTTACATCTATGAATGAACTATTCTAGAGTATATCCGTTAAGGGGTGTGTTCGGTCTCGAATATTAGGTATTGATAGGAGAAAATAAGCTTAAAACCTAAATTTAATTTAAAACGGGCATTGATCCCGCAAGTGGAATATGCAGTCCAAAAGCCAAAAGTAGCACTGAATATAAACGATCTACGGTCTGAAAAGCAGAAACGGAGGCCAGTAGAATGTAATCAGAATCACCAGTAAAAGTCTAAACACGTTCAGGGGCCATTTTTCTTTAAAATGGTGTTGAAAATCATTCTCGACTGTCCTTTGCTAAAATTCAGCTCTAAAATTAAAAAAAAAAAACAGGCGCGACAGTCCAACATTGGACTAAGGCCGCAAATGTGTAAGTGACATCCAATTTCCAACTGCTTTTTTGTTAAGGTGGTGAGATCAACAGCACACTCAGCAACATCTGATTGAGATCATAGTTCGTCACAAGGGGCGTGAGTTCGAAAAACATCATAAACTGAATTCGTTCACGGTGAGTCTCGAACCCATGACCCTGTGCAATGAAGGTGCGCGCACTAACCATTACAAAAGGTAAAATACTCTAAATTTTGCCTAAAAATATTTTCGTGACCAACGATTTCAACTCCTAAGAAAATCTTGATGTTGAAAAAATTTCGGGCTTGCCCCCCCCTGACCGAAATCCTGGCTACGCCCATGGGTCGTTCCACACTTTTCAGCCATCAGTCACAGTTATTTTCCATACAAGTTGACAGATTGTCAGTCAATCAACTCACTGACAATCTATCGATTTGTATGGAAGATGACTGTGACTGAGGACTGAAAAGTGTGTATCAACCTTTAAGCGCACAAATTTGAACAATTGATAAAAACTAATTCACTTAAAACGGAAACTTGTTACTGAAAAATTTTATAGCCATCTCTAATATGCAGAGTTAGACTCTTTCAAAATCAAACCCTGAGCTACTTCCACGTTGCTTCCTTGCCAATAGTAATAGAAAAGGCGAAAAAAGACGTCCATGATGCTAGCACCCCCACTTTAAAAAAATGATGATCCGATGTCGGACATATCCCATAATTATGCGCTAATTTCGTCCGACTTTATAAAAAAAATATATTCCTCCTCCTCCCCCAGAGTCAAGGATCCTTTTTGTTGGTGCAGGTAGGTACCTCAATATGGAATATCACCGTTATTCGGTAAATTAAATCGTATCGAAATGAGAAAAAAAATCAGAATTATGTGCTAATTGTGTACTCCTGGAATATCCCATTCCCGAACTTTGTGCTCCTTCCCTTCCCCCACAATCAAGAATTAAAAATAGGGGTGCGTGCATCACGTCATATGGTAAACCGATTTGATCCTACCGAAATGAAATAAATTGCAGAATTATGTGCTAAATATGTGCTCCTGGAATATCCCACTCTCGAACTTTGTGCTCCTCCTGAATCTATGGATTGCAATCCCTGGATCGACCGTGTGTGTCCGGCGCGGTGTAACAGTTTCATTCAAATTGTTTTGCATGTGATGTTAATGAAACGAAAATGTAGATGAGCTTGTTAAACACGGTCCCTCCTCTTGACACTTACTAGTGCTGAACTTTCTCGGAAACTAATGTTGAGAGCTCAAAGCTTTGTTTGAGCTACTACGAAAGGGGCGTCCCATTTCCGACAAGCTAAAGAACTGTTCTGTCCCTTCACCTATTAGAGCACAGAAGTTTTGTGAAGAGCGAAGTCAAGATTATTTGATGTATTCCTATCCTGATGGGGAAGTGCGAAACCTGGGCATACACGGTGTGTGACTGTCCAGCGAATGACCAGTTCCAGTAGAATTTGGCCTACATTAGACTATAGCAAAAAAGACTTCTCAAATAATGAATTATGTTTATCAAAATCTGCCGCCCGGGCAGTTGCCCAGGTTGCCCATATGGGAAATCTGGCGCTGCTTACAATGCTTGCCTTTAGTATCTCCATATGAGTGCTACGACTGTTTGATCTCTGAGGTTATTCGTACAAGATGCTTGCATTCTAATACATACATATCAGTGCATATACAACATAAAAGTATGTAATTAAAAAAAAATGTATAGACAACAGGCCTACACCATCAACCCATTAGAGATCCCTGTTACTGAATTGAAGCAGAAGCAGTATCACTGCAGCCTGATCCATGCTTCCACGAATATTTTTCTATACCTCTTTGAAGTACATACAAATTTCTATGTCACTGATTTTGTCTCGCACAGGCTTCATATCCGCAAATAGCTTGAAAAGAATCTGTTAAAACGTCTAAGAAGCAAGTAAATATTACAGCAACCAAATAAAAAACGTAACCACAATTTCCACGAATTCTCATTATATTCTATTCTACTTTCTTTATTTTCGTCGAAAGCTTCCCTCCCGTTAATTAGATCAAAGATGTGGCACACAATGAATTTAATTTTGAGTTTGAAACTCCAGTCAGTCATTTTCAATGCTCTAATTACACACCCCCACATAGTCAATTTCAATATACGTATACATGGCTGATACCTATTACGTTGTTGTGTGTCCCTTTCAACAGCTCGTTTTCACTAAATACAAAAGGGATACACTATGCCAAGGAAGCGGATGCCGTCGTGAACGCCGGTATTGAATTTGAGGCTGACACGAGAATCGTTTCACCTGTAATACAGGATGCTGTGCGAAATTACTATACTAAGCGTGAGGCATAGTTTAATGTGAATCAATAAATGATGGTCTATATGTTAGCATGATGGAGACTTCTTAAATACATAGTGTATTATACTGTAACAGTTACGAGGGTCATTTGAAAATTTTCCGGCCTTAAGGTATGTATTGAGTTCACCGAGCGAAAAACTTGCATAAATGTTTCCCGTGAAAATGGTGCCGTGGAGACTTGCTTTTTATTCACTCAATGTAAGATAAATGTTCACTCGCGTTCTGATTGATTGTCGATGACATCTTTTCATTGTGAAATAAAGTGCAACTGCATTATTTTCGCTGGCGAAATGTCAAAAACCGGTGGAGAGACTTTCATGTGAAGTGAGTACCACCAAGCGAATTCGATTTCACGATCATCAAAATTTTGACAATATTTGCATGGATTTCACGTGAACTGACGAAGTTAGTACCTAATTTTACCGGGAAAGAGTCACGGTACATTCAAGTTCTTTTGCCAAACAATAGATGGCCTTTACTTATGTATGCTATAAAAATTTCAAGTCGTTCTGATTAGTACAAAACACCCTTCTAAAGTTGGCAGATGAGGTTCGTTGACAACAAAGGATAAAATCGAGCATCGCGCGGTGATAAAATTCCTCTATTTGAAAGCGAAAAAAACTCCGGAAGTGAAAGAAAAGTTAGACTCTGTGTATCGTGAATGTTCTCCCTCATTTACAACCGTGAAACATTGGGTGGCCGAGTTAAAACGCGGTCGTACAAGCATTTTTGACGATGAACGTTCTGGACGTCCAAAAACTGTTTCCACGGAAGATATGGTCAGTTTAGGTCACACAAACGAGATGGAAGATCGCCGATTAAGAAAATTGCTGAGGCTTGTGGGATATCATCTGAATGGGTGCATAAGATTTGGCACGAATATTTATGCATGAGAAACTTATCCGCGCGATGGGTGCCGCGATTGTTAACAATCAACCAAAAGCTGGTACGGATGGACTTGTCGCGCAAGACTCTTCAGCTGTTCCAAAAAAATCCTACCGAATTTTTTGCGCCACTTAATTACTGTCGACAGTACCTGGATCCATTACCCAACTTTGGAGACTAAACAACAGTCAATACAGTGGATTGAGGTGGGGGAACAAGCTCCGAAGAAAGCGAAGGTCGTTCTTTCTGCCAGAAAAGTGATGGCGACAGTTTTTTGGGACAGCCGTGGAGTAATTATGGTTGATTACCTTCAAAAAGGTAAAACCATTGAGGGACCCAATTACGCTGCGTTGCTGGACCAATTGAAGATGGAAATCAAAAAGAAACGACCACACTTGGCGAGAAAGAAAGTGCTGTTTCATCAACGCGCGAGTCCACATATGTATATGGTCGCAATGGCGAATTTGAATGAATTGAGGTTCGAATTGCTTCAACACCCACCCTATATTCACCAGACTTAGCTCCAAGTGACTTTTTTGTTTCCAAACTTGAAAAAATTTCTGGGTGGGAAAAAAATATGGGTCAAATACCGAGGTGGAAGAGGCAATAAACCTGTATTTTTCAGGTTTACCTAAAGAATTTTTTTCTGATGGCCTGAAGTGTTGGGAAAAACGCTTGACCAAATGTATTCACTTGCGTGGAGACTATGTCGAGAAATAAATTGTTGTTTTGCTTGAATTATGTGTTTTTCTTTAAAAGGCCGGAAACTTTTCAAACGACCCTCGTATATGCACAGGAGTCTGTCGTGGATTACATTTCCACTTCATCATAGTAGCATTATAAAAAAATAATGTCAAATAAAAAATGTAATTAATTAATTAGTTTTCAACGATCGTTCAGAAATAATTTATATCTTTTAATAAATATTATTTTTAATCAATTAAAAATTGTGTTCCAATTCATAAAAATAAATAGAGATAAATAAATATATATATACATAATATAAAATAATTCTCTATAAGTCCATCAGTCCAAATCTTTTAAAATGTCTGCCCAAATTGAAACCGCGTTTTGGAATGCTATTTTTACCAAATCTATTTTGAATATCCAGAAATGGCTGTGTTGATAAAAAAGCCAGGCATAGTATGTAAGTGTAACGCAGTCAGAATATCTTAAATATTATGTTAATAATTCACGTGATAATAATATTACATAAATTAACAAATAAGTAATCAAATTTTCGAACTATGATTCTCACCAAAGAAAAGAGCTCCGCTTTCAAAGTAATATTTTACGTATTCATCATACAACCTGTAAGTTAAAGAGACAATAGAATATGCCATTTGAAAACAAAACAGAAAAAAAGTCTTTTCTTTTGTAAATGTTTGCTCCTATCCTATACGACCAAAATCGCAAACCGCATTCTCTACTAACCAACACAAAATAAAGTAAGGTATGTACTTACCACACCGTCACTATATTGCCGCTCTTATGAATATCTAATGCGCAACTTGAAAAAGATCATTAGAAAGCTTTACGATGTTGATTATCTTTTTATTCCAAGGTGATATCCTTGAAACCGGTCATCAACATTATTCTCCTTTAGAAAACTAGTAGATAAAAGTCCCCGCATATAATAATAACGTATCCGTCTCTATATTCTATCACATGAGCTGTAGTGGGCAAACTGGAGGGGAATTGAAAGAGTGTACATTCTAGTCTTAAAATCAGCATGCGTTTTACGACTGGTTCCCACAAGAATAGCATCGACCAATGCTAGCGAAAATAAAAGGCTAGAATTATTTAAATGTACATATACGAGTACATATACCCATGTATATAAGTATGTACATATAAAGTTGCTGCACTTGAGAGCAAATCACCAAAATTCTTAGAAATTCGCTAGATTTGGTGCTATGCGAATTTTGACGCATTTACTCGTAGTTTATGTACCTACTAGAATGGTTTGCTTATTTCTTTGTTTAGATATAGGTTTTGGTTAGTAACTAAGCCAAACTAAAATTGTGTATAGTTTTTTTTGCATCGGGAAAACATGGCTTTTAATATTTAAATATAAATAAATAAATTTAAAACAATTGTATCTTCTTCTTCCTTGCCTCGTTCTTTATACCGCTCCATGGTTTTGCGTTGCTCGACCTGGGGTGTAGGCACATCGCCCGTTTTGGCGGTAATATCTCAGCATATATCTACAGGCAGCTCTATCTTGGATCGTGTCATTGCCGCGACTATTTAAAACAATTGTATACAAACTTAAAAAAAATAATAAACAAATATAAATAAAATATGTAATTAAGTTTCCAATGAAAAAAAATCGATTAAAAGATGCATTTATAACGTTTTTGCAAAGGATTGTCATGCTCATGACTAATACATTTCTGGCCAGACCCAGGTATGGATTTAAGGGGGACTGTTGCTCTGGGGCCTGCGATTTTAGTGACCCTCGATTAACCGGTAGAAAATTTTAATTGTTCAATTTTTAGTTGCTGTTATTATTGGAAATTTATTTTCAAATAAGATCTGTATAATTTTCACAATTTTTTCAATGGAATAGGTATTACCAAATCGTAAAGCGTTTAAGAATAACTGCAAATATTTTTGGCCATTAGGAGTTGTGTTCGTCTACTATTACAACACATCCCTGCTACGGAAACCCACGTTTCCACAGAAATTAAAAAAAAAAATTCACAAACGTGAATAGAAGTCATTTAACCGAGTGATTGTAGCAAGTAAGCTACATATTATGTAAAATTGGCATTTCAGTTCTAAGCGTGAATTAAAAGCTATTTAGCAATAGAGAGTTTTACATTGTCGTTGCAAATACAACGACATAGTGTGGCATTTCAATACAAAAATATCGCTTGCCGACAATACGCAGAGCCAAAAACCGCAAAAATCCCAAAATTGTACATTTCTAAGAAAAGCTGCCCAACGCGACATTAATCTGTAAAATGCGTTAAGCGGTATCACTAGAATTTATATAAAATTGTCACACTTCGTCTACCCTTGTGGGCAGAATTGAAAAATTATTTTTATACGGCCGGCCGACCAGCTCAACGGGGAAGGGTCGTGAGCGCCACGTACTTATATTCGGCCGTCCGTGAGCGTTCCACGTAAGTACGAATCGTGGAACGTTTAGTCTATTATTATTATTATTATTAGATATATTGAATTTTATTTCACGATTAATAAACCATTAAAGCACGGTAACGATAATTTCAAAATTCCGCTTACTTTACCGCGTGATCGATCCGCACAAAATTCTCAATTCAAAATTAAATAATTATTAACTAACTTACATCTAAACTAGCTAAGGTGGCAACTCACTAACTATAATATCGATGCACTCGTTGAGTTTCCGTAAGCTTATCCACGACAACCACCGCCTTTGCGTCGATCCGTCTTCGATATCTTCAAGCTATCTTCGTTATGTCTTAAGCACTCCTTCGTTGTTTCTTTGAATCCGAGCTAAGACACCCACCGCTTCTCAATTGTATCTCTTCGTTCGCTTGCTTTGTTAGCCATCCAAAAATTAGACAAAAAAATTTTTCAGTTTACAATAACAATTCAGTCCAATCCAGGATCTGTTGGGGAACCCACCTTTGTTAGCCATCCAAAAATTAGACAAAGAGGGTTCCCGTTTGAGTCCACCCGCTTTTATAAGTTCTGTCCCAACGGGGAATCTCTGTCAGTTAGATTTTCGACAATTATACGTGAATCCATATACTTCCGTATGGCAATGCTTTGCTTTTGACGTCTGTCGTCTGTCAATCATTGACGGACATTTAAATGTCAAATGGTGTCAAATTATGTGATGGAAAATTCCGTGGATTTTGTATTTTATTCCGTTTTATGGTGTGCTATATCCGATAAGCGACTGTGTGCGGATCCAGAATGTAGGGTATCGTTAGCCAAAACGTTGCTGAGAAATAATTCGGTCCGTTCCAGATCAGGGTCAGCGGGGCTACGCCAATCAAACATGTACACAGGAATCGAATCCTCGTGAAAAATTCCGAAGTCGCGTACGAGTTGCAGGAAATTCGTCCAATGAAATTGTGAAAAAGAAGAGAAGGCCCGATAGCAAAATTCAGAGCTTTGCAACGTATGATAAATGGCAGTACGAGCGGCAGGCGGTTCCAGGATCGCATAAGACGTATGTACGTATGGCTGTTGTAGTGAGTATGCAACCCCCCTAATCGTTGCCAAGCTCCTAACTCTACGTGTTGACTTGCTTTTTAGCGAAATAATTGTAATAAAATATTTTTACCTTTTTTTGCGATTTTAACCCTGTTTTGCAACGAAATTTTAGTCGGATTCGGACTGAGCACTTCCAAAAAACATTAGAAACAAAAAAGAAATTTCTCCAGCGAATTTTGAAATCTCATGTACTAGGTGTATTCGTTTATCACACTAATACTTTACATAATCGAAGTTCGCATCGCATCGAAAAGAAGACTCTTTATTTTTATTCAAACAAATTTATGTTATGTTTTCACTTACATCGAGAGTAAAAAATACCATATGAACCGTGCATTTCGAAATCGTGTGTCCGGAATATGTTTCCATTAAATTTTATACATATAATTTGCAATTTCTGGGCCAAGAATTCACTTTTAATTTAACCACCGTATTCACATTTGAGCCCGACTGATTTCCCATATGTCAAATCCACCGGTTTTCACTTAATTTTGCAAAGTTTTGTATTAAAATTAATGATTTTCAGTCTAATTTTTTTTAATATGCTGGAAATTTCACTAAGAACGTTATTTTGCAAAGCGTTTTGGTAGATTTTACGGTCAACGGCCAGGAAACACGAAATAAAAGTCTAACCAATCACACTCAAAAAATTGGGCTATCTAAAATTAAGAAACTCTTTTCTCATTTGCAAAATTCCCGAATTTAGACAAAATTTCTCAAAATGTGGAAATTTTTTCTTGAATCGATCCTATTTTCAAGACCTTCTTTTGAGAAATAGGAAGTAGATTCAAGCCTAAACCATTATTCTCAATTCAAGCAAACAAATGCTTGATAATAGATTTTTTTGACATTTTCCATGTAAAGCTCGTGGAAAAGCTTTATTTTAGCTTTAGCTTATATTGGAGCGTTGTAGTAGATTAGTCAGAAGTGTCTGTGGTTCAGTGGGTAGCGCGTTTGGCTGGGAAGAATGGGGTTACGGGTTCAATGTTGGTTGGATGCAGGTTTCTTTTTTTGTTTTTGTTCAGATTCTCTTGTCTTTTTCATAAGAAAAGTTTGCTTGATTCAAGGTTACTTTTCCTTAAAGCACTGCTGTTGGCATTTCACTTGGATCAGTGTGGCTAATTCTCAAATGAAGAGAAATATTTCTTGGCTGTTTTTTATTGTCTTTTCTTCTTGATTTGAGCCATATTTTCTTTACTTTAGCAGGCGATTTGGTTCAGTGAGTCCTGGAAATTGGTTGGACTCCACTTTAAATGCAGATTACGGAAAAAACACACATTACATTAGTCTAAAAACGATTGCATTTTGTTTAAAACAATTTTCATTATCAATGATAATTTAACACGAACTTCGAATATGTGGTCAATTTGCAAGAACTAGACTTGAAATTAGTATTTCGTCTAATTTTTGCGACATGGCAACAACTTTTGCATTATTCGAATGCAAATTGTCCAAAATATACACTTATTTGAATACAAGCACTTAACACAACACTTTGACTAATTTTCACACATAATTTTCAATTTTAAAATTGTACTTTCCTCAACTGTCAAATGCAACATGGCGAGAATCATATGTTGACTTCTTTCTCCTGCTCTCAGATAAAAAGTGTGCAGGGTTGTGAGACAAATTTTCGCTTATTATTTGCGTGCAGTTCGTAGATAAAAAGTTTTCAATTGCGTTGTAATAATGAGGATAACAGTTTAGTGAAGTGTTGATTTGCAGTTATTTATTATTTTTGAGTGTATTGAGCGATGACGAAGATAAGAAATAACTAACAAAAAATATGCTGTTGGATGAATTACAGAATTTTCGATTATTGAAACTGTTATGGTCAATCCTGATTTTACTTTTAATGGGAAAGTGGGAGGAGGTTTCTCATTTTTGTGTACGGATATGAAGATGATGCGAATGTATTGCAGGCTTCAGTAGAGTTCATACTGGCGAGGTTCCATGCCGCCTCTATGTATTAAAATCTCGTTGCTGTCAGGTGACATGTGACGTTTGTCGCATGGCCATTACAGTGGCTTACATTAACTCTGTTTTGTTTTTTGTTGCCATACAAAAATATCGCTTAACATGTTTCCAATGCACTGTCGCGTTGTTCATTTTAAATAAATTTACTTTTTAAAACAAGGTTTTGGTGTTAATTGTTAGTTCCACAGTGTCACATTGTTTTATTGGTACAGTATTGATGTTTCAACAACAGTTAGTATTGAATTTTTCGTGATTTTTTCATGGAAGTGACTGTCGCCTTGAGAGGGAGAGCCATATAAAATACATTCGGCGATGATGATCCCAAAATGATGAAAATGACTGTCGCCAGCCAACTGTTGCCTTACAGAATACCAGCTCTGTTGCTAAAACCGAGGCGGGCGACTATAGTCATCAGGTTTGCCCTTGGAATGAATAAAAAGTATAGCCTCTCAGTTACTGTTAGTATGAGTATTGTGTATGTATATATCTCTAAAGCAAGGACGAAGTTTTATTAGTCTTACTTTTTTTTTCTGGAGATATATTAAAGCGTAAATTCACTTCAAAAAATATTATTCACTCTCAGATTTTGCTAATGCTCTCAGCATTTCAGAACAAAATTGTGGAATTTATGATGGCCCATCAAAATATTAGCCCCGTGCCCAAAAAAAAAAAACGAAAAAAACTGACCCTGCCTTAAATTCTTCCAAGAGGGTACTCTAATAAGTCTAAAGCTTCTGCTGTTTTAGAGTTTATTATGAATTACATATGTAGTATTTTCTAAACTTCTTTGATTTTCAAATAAAAACAAAAAAGCGGCCATTCCAAATTTGCAATCTCGGGCAATAATCGCGTCCTGGTGGGACACTCTGTATTCATATTATGAACATTCTTAATAAATTTGTGTAAAAAAAGTCGTTCCTTTCCCGATTATAAGGACACAGCACACATACATACTTTAAAATGTTAAAACGGGCACATTCTCACTGCAACTGACAGGTAAAGCAAATCAGTATATTTTACTTCCAGAACAACTTCTAGCACATTCGAAGTTGAATACATACATATTTTTAGTTAGTTGAAAAAAAAAAGCTAACATCTATTTACATATATTGCGATTGCGCATTAGATGAATCTTCAAATGTGGCTATGTACCTCGAAATGGCAACTGAACTTTTCAAGGTGAATTGAATCGTCCAAACACGCCTAAGCGCAGCAGCAGCAAATTCAATGTCATTGCTGCTAGCGCAAGTATGTACACACACATGATATGTAACTCCATGACAAGATCAAATGAATTTACATTTTATTTTAAAAGGTAATGTACCAGGTAATGAAGACTATTATACATTATACTATTAAACATGCGAAAATATTCTTAATACCCCTGAAATAGATTCATTTGAGAGATAAGGCTTTGTAATTTATATTCGATTTATTTATTTGGCAAGTGGTGGCCAAAACCTTTCGGAAATAATGTGACAATATCACATATTTTTCTTACAAACCATACATTTTTGGTTTTCAAGTCCTGAGATGGTTCTGTTTTATATTTGTTAATATTAGTAGTCGGGTAATCTAACGAACTAGTTGACAAGATAACTCTTCTCAATAAAATAATTGCGTCACCTTTTCCTGAGCAACAGTATGGTCACAGTATTAATTGCTGGCGAATCGGAAAAATGTAACAATCATGTTTATGCCGCTTCATTGCAACATTGTGACCATCATTATTTCTAAAGACATACGAATGATATTACCCCTTTGTAGCTGCTTTCGTCCTTTACCAATAGTTTGAGAATAAAGACGAAATCACCCGAGCGTAAAACAATTTTTTACATACATATGTATTTCCTTCACACTTATAATATTCACACTATATCGAGAGGATTTACTAAAACCACTACATTAATACAGTCAAATCCAGCATACTAAATTAAAGGTAGCGTAATGTTTTGCATTGCATTATCAAACAAATGTTACAGAAATCCCAGAATATAGATTTATATCGGCATGAAGGGCATGGGATAATCTACTATGTACCTGGGCAAAAATTAAGATACAACATTATATGAAAGAACTTCCTCTTTCTATTGAATCTAGTTTGCTGTGCAAATTTTAAGCTCTGTCACTCTACAAAAAAAACACCCTGTACTCGTAGTATTTGCACAAGATTGGAAGATTTGAACGATAAAAATATTGGCTACACAACGCACAACGACTAGGATGGAGGAATATCGTTGTAGTAAACATAGGATAATGAATATCGAGTCAGCTATGGATGGATACTACTCGCAATAATGGTCTACACAATTAGTAGCAGCCTTAATCGATCCCTTATCGATTGGAAACCAGTTTGCGACCGTATTATCAGCGCCCGATTCAAATTCAGAGTACGAAAAATCATGAAAATTCAGTGCTACGCACCAATCGAACCAGCCAGGCGCGCACAGAAGATTTACGGGGCCCGGGGCATATAAATAAAAGTGGCCCCTTTGAGAAAAAGAACTCTGGAAACTCTATAAATGTTGTTCCTACTACAGGATCCCAGGATGCTGGTACCTGAGAGAGCGGCATTAGGGTAGATAGATAGGGCGCTCGTCTTCGAATCATAGGTTCGCGGGATCGAATCTCATTGTAGGCGCAGGTAATTTTCTATGCTTAAACATCACTAACACCTATAGAAGTCAATGATGCGCTGCGTGAGCATTTTTATAAAAAAAAAAACAATTGATGAAATCATTAATTTAATAAACGTTACAACAAGAACGCTATTCTCAATGTAAGAATGCAAAGAGTCAAAGTAGCTCTTAGCAAAGTTATTTTAAGTACGATGTTCTTAATTTTAGTAAAAAACTGTAACGTCAAAATCATGTTTCAAAACGAGTTCTAATCGTGCGAATAGCACGATGAGTATATACCATATACCCATGTACAGACCTAGAAGGCGCACAAAACCCAAAATATTCAATTTCATATTTTTTGTAGGGGAGGGAGGGGTAGATGGGCCGGACCTGGCACATCTTTATTATCTTATCAAGGCATCCAAGGGCTACCATTTGATACTAGTTTGAAGTTTTTCGCGGCATTCTATCAAAAGATATGGGTAGGGGTAGTCAGACCTTGCACACTTTCCACCATCTTCAAGCATATGTCACAATTAGGCATTGATGAAAATTTCAGGTCGCAAGCGATATTCTGTCGAAAAATATGACCGAATTAAATTATCACGGAGGGGTCATTTGTATGGGAGGTAGGGGAACCCTTGGTTCGATTTGGCCCATTTTCAATACCATCCAAGCTTTTATGAAAACAATCATCCGACCAAAATTTCAAAACGCTAGCTTCATTATTACGGGAGTTATCGTGCGAACTGACAGACACACGGACGGACAGACAGACAGACGGACATGGCTTATTCGAATCAGGGACCGACCCTGATCATTTATATATATACTTTGCCATACCTCCGGTGGCTCCTTTGAGGTGTTACATAAATCGTCGTAACAAAAACAATATACCCTATACCATCTTGTGGGTATAGGGTATAATACTTGGTTTAAGATCGATCCACACTTTTTAGTCATCAGTCGCAGTCACAGTAAATTCTCATACAAATTGACAGATTGTCAGTCAATCAATTAACTTGTATGGAAAGTGACTGTGACTGATGACTGAAAAGTGTGGATCGACCTTCGATTGATTTCACTCTACTTTTTTTCTCAGTGTAGGGGGCCCACTCAAAGAGTTGGCGAGAAGGCCCAGAGTGAAGTTGTTTCGTCACTGCTGATGGCATTGCAAAAATCGAAATTCTTGTCTCTTCATAAACGTTACTAAGACCGAGTGTGCACTGATCCATAGGAGAACAAAAGTCTAAAACCAAACCAGTAGAAAACGTTGAGAAATTCTGCTAGTTCGAGAGCATAGTTACAGATAAGACTACAATGAGTTAACAACAATCAGAGAGAGACTTGAATAAATATAAGTTTATGGAAACTAAATAAGAAATAATCATTTAAAGGGGATCCATCGTTTTCAGTTTCTTGGTTAACACTTTCTCTATAAAACACACATAGTTCGAGGACACTCAGATTTTAAGAGAATACCGATTAATTAGATAAATTTCGGCAGAGTGTGCTGTTGATCTCAACACCTAAAATATATCACGATCAGTGCCAATTTTAGATTTAGCAATTTTAATTGAAAAAAGTAGGTGAAGGGAAATCCTATAAGGTCCTAGAAATGCTTTGAATAACGCAAAACAAGATAAATAGATATTTAAATAAAATTTATCTGACATCAATTCGTGTAATAATTTTGCAGACGTATGCGCACTACGAGACCACTGTCCCTGCGGGGCCCTCTCCAACGCGGGGCCCGGGGCAAATTGCCCCTTTTGCCCCACCCTCTGTGCGCGCCTGGAACCAGCTGATCAAGCTGATAAAGACATCTTCTACTAACGACTTGGCGACACCTTTGATAGGGCTTCCAGACGTGACATTAAAATCATAATGGGGGATCTCAACGCTAAAGTCGGGACAGATAACCAAGGATTGGATTGGAACACCTTATGGGAAATCTTGGGTTAGGCAACAGAAACCAGAATGGCGAGATGTTTATAGAGTTTTGTAACTCTCGTCAGCTCGTCATTGGTGGAACTCTGTTTAAACACAAAGATTGCCACTTATAAACCTGGACCTCTCCAAATGGCAGAACTGAGAACCAGATAGACCATATTGCTTTTTCCAAAACTGTGCCCTGGGCGTTAGGACGAAACATCAACATGGTGCTGATATTGGCAGTGACCACCATCTTGTCATCGCAAAAATGCGCTTACGAACAGCAGCAATCCAGCGTCCCAAGCGTGCAAGTATTTACCCTCGATATAATGTGCAAAAGCTCGGACTTCTCTCAGCTAAACGTGCGTCCTCCACCGCTTTGCGCGAAAAAGCTAATCCACCACCACCAAATGAGAATCCGACAATTGAAGATAGTTGGAATGAAATAGATGAAGGAATGCCGTTGTAGTAAACTTAGGATAATGACCATCGAGTCAACTATGGATACTACTCGCAATGATGGTCTAAAGAATTAGTGGCAGCCTTAATTTGGTATATTCTATTAGCACTTAGCCATAACAGTCGCATATGTTTATGGCATCTATAACTTACAATCTGGACAATTCAATCCTTAGGTAATTAATTCGTGCTTAAAGGATTTCTAAACTCTATTTATTTCCAAAGAGGATTTTTTTAGTATGTAGGTATGTATTTTGTTGGGTCACATTTACAAATTTTCGTGACTTTCGTCAAATAACATGTTAAAGTTATAGCTGTGTAGTAGTATGTATGTACTACAAAAACTTCGAGAAACTACAATAAATTATAATATATTCTGTAATTCGTATTCAAATCTGTTACCTCGTGTAAATAAAAAGCCGAAAGAAAAGCAAAGTAGGAAGGAGACAAACACCGAAAGTTACTTAAGATACTCCTACTTCACATCGATAAGCATTTCGGTCATCAAGATCAAAATGATCCAATACCCGAAGGAAATGCCTGTGTACTCTTGCAATTCAACTTCGATCTCGAATCAGTCACGGGCATACTTGATTTGTACGCACGTGTAGCTCAAAAGTACATAATGTGTGATCTGATCACGATCGACTTGAGAGCCCTTCCATGCTCGATCAGTACATACTAAACAAATTGAATAATTACAGTTTTTACCATAGAAGCAAGCTGCAAATCAAGGCGATACATACTTGGTTAAAAGCTTGAATTAATTTAGAATAGAATTCTTTCAAGGTCATCTTACCGTATTCACAACATAACAAGTTATCTAATCTACGAGTTTGTATAGTTGATTTGGATATGGATATAAAAAACACATCTCTTTTGCTAGCATTTCTACTAATGTATACCTGAATATTCAGTGACGGTCAGCAGCAGTTAAGACACAACTAAAAATAAATGGGCAGGTATGGAGAGACTTCAGCATACCAAAGTAAATCTAGCCTATGCCTAGAAAGATACTCGCGAACTGACCAACTCATCATATACCATGGCAAAATGTTTTTCTTATGTTGTTTCTACCTGCTACGGTTCGTATGATGGATATAATTTTTAGGCCTTTGACAAAGTGCCACTATAGTCATAGATCTGTTGACTTAGAAGAAATATCGTTTGAAGTCATCGATAAAACTTTAGATGTAGTTTGATGATCGGATGATTCGACGGTGAATAGGCTTGTATGTATTGTATTGTAGTAGTTGTCGGAGGTGTGTATAGCTTCAAGAGCTTATAGCCTTTGGCGATCCGATAGGGTCAAGTTCAAAGCTTTTACATTCGGCATTCGCGTAACATGTCTATGCTGCTGATAGGCTACGTCCATTTGGTCCAATTTTAGGCCCATTTTCTTTGTAACTTACGGCTTATGGGGTGGTTTTACGAAAAATTTTTATCAAAAACTCAATTGAAAATTTACTTTTATTAGGTTAGGTACCAATTATTCCAATATGTATATAAGTACATATATGAACTATTTTCTACTTAAATTTAATTAAAACAAAATGCGTTTTTATTAGTTTGCTTTGTCGTTTAGTCATTATTGCCAAAGAACGTATTAAAGAAAACCAGATACAAAGGGAATGAATCATTTCATTACCAATTTGTATGGGAATGTCCATCTTTTACAATATAGGGAATCGTGACATTCAGTCAGACAAGGTGGACTCTCCTCTCCACGATCAGAAATAATTTTTGAATATTTAATTATATGAATGAATTATTGAATAAAAATACATAAATTTAAAATATTAAGAGGTTTTCACACTTACGGCCCGATTAAGATCCATGTATAGTTTCCGAGTAGTGCATAACGTATTCAATCCCAATATTTTGTTTTCAGAATCTTTATAATCTTCGTCAAGACACGAGACCCTAACACATCATGAAGCCTAGGTTTAATGGTTCAATGTTGAATTATATGAAGCCAATTGTTATTATTCTATTCGCCAATTGATTAGGGTCTAGGGATTCGGTTCTTCGTGAATAATGGTCTAATGCCAATCGACTACAACAACTCTTAAAAGCAGATTGCGCTATATGTGTCTGGACTCACTAGTACACAGAGAAAAAAATCATCACTTAAATTTGAAGTGAAACATATTAAAAACAAAATTGGATCACATCAATAAATCATTTTAAAAACAAATGCATAGTTTTATGTATATTAAATTTAATATGATTCACTTTAATGATCTGTTCAAAATTGACTGAAACATCGATTTAAATATATTCAACTTTGTCTTAAAGTTGCTTTATTTTGAAGGCTGTGTCCCGTCGCTATTTTGTTCAGTGCTAGTAATCTCAGATAGCTTAGGTGTAGGAAGTAGGACTACGAAACGATAGGTACCCGGTTCGATTCCCAGTAGAAACAAAGTGAGAAAATAAAGTTTTTAAAATATTGTAAAAAAAAAATAAATAAAAAATTAAAAAAAAAATTAAGAAAAATAGAAAAAAATTAAATAAAAAAAAAATTAATAAAAAAAAATTAAACATAAAACTAAAAAAGAAAATAGAAAAAAAGGTAAAAATATTTTTTCACTTTTTTAATCTTACAATCAAAACATTTTAAATTTAAAGTGAAACACTTTTAAAATAAAGTGAAATCACTTTGAAAATAAAGTGATATTCAATTTTGATTTGACATGCAGCAATTTTAAGGGTACAAGAATCACTTTAATATTTCCACTATTGATTCGAAATGAAACATTTTTGAATTAAACATTAACGTATAAGGAGCCAAATCATATTTGAAAATTTTTGAATCATAGCTATTATTTTTGATTTTATAACGATTTTTTCTCTGTGTATAATAGCCTAAGCTCAAAAATAATAAAGGCGAGAATATACGACAAAAATATAAAGGCGATATAAAAAAAGGCGAGACCAAAATAACCAGTAGACAACTTATAAAAAAAACGAAAAAAGCAGTTCCAAACAACCGAAAAAAAAACGGTTTCAAAACCGAAAGATTGAGCACCAGTACTATAAAAAATTGGTTTATGGTTGAAAAAGAAAAAATCCGGGAACTTTCAATAGTTGGTATCAGTAATGGTTTAACGCCGTCATACAACGAACGTACATCATCGAACTTTTGGGTTAGGTAATACATTTAGGCTAAGGTGACCAGACTCCCGAAGGCCCAATGCTGTACACATTGCGGAATTCGGTTTTCAGGCAAACCGTTAATCCTACTATCTCCCGCCCCCCCTTTTCACGCCGCTTTGGAGAAAGCAATATGTCACGAGGCTACACTGAACCAAATATTTCTTCATATGAACGAATTTTTTCTTCGTAAATTTTGAATAAAATTTTTATTTGATTTGAATAATAATTTGTTCCATTGATAAAGTCCGGGTAGATTTTTGGAAAAAATTTGCATATTATTCAATATGAAATTTGCATATTATTCAATATGAAAATTTGGTTTTTCGTTTTATCAAATTAACTAAATTTTCATCAGTTTTATTACTATTCGCTTACAATTTTTAATCAATTTGAAGAAATCGCACTTTGTAAAAGTTTTTTTTCGTATAGAAGAAATTATTCAAACTGACGATTTGTTTGCGCTAAATTATTGAAAGCAATTGTAAGATTGACAAAAGTTCGTCAAAATAACAAATTCACAATTTGTCAGATTCGTCAAAAGGATAAAACTTAATCAAATGGAAGAATAGCATCATTCTTATATTTTATATATATTATATTTTATCACAGTGAATAATTTAGTCATATTGATAAAATCAATTCTTCAATTCTTCTCTTTTACGAAAATTCTTCACACTGATGAATTTATAGTAACGCATTTCCTGTTTATTTTCGATTTTCTGAGTAATTTTTGCCTTTAAATTTTAATAGAAATCTCAATTCCAAAAAGAAATTTTTTCATACAATTTGTCAGAAAGAAAAAAAATAAAAAGTGTCCTGGCCGAGTCTCAATAAGGCGTCCGCCATGCAGTGTGTATCAAGTAGTGCTTGTCTTGAGAACATTGGAAGTATATTTCCTTTCTGGCGCAATGGCAGTGTGAGTGGACTGGCACGCAAGCGGACCGAGTTCGAATCCTGATTCTATCTAACACAATGGATAATATGGTTATTTGTATATAAAAAAGTGTTTAATAAATATTGTGAGTGTCTTGAAGACATATAATAATAAATGAAATTAGTTTCAATACGAATAAGACAAGACGCAATGTTAATTTTTATATTTAAAAAAAAATGAAAATTTCTTCATATTGACAAATTATTCATCAATTTACAATAATTTCGTAATTATTCAATATGACTATGGTATTCTTCAATCCAAATAACAGCTTCATTGACCGTATTTTGATGAAATATTCTTCATATTAAATGTAAATTCGTCGAATTTACGAATTTTTTGGTTCAGTGTACCACCATGATGTAGATATCATAAAGCAGCCACATATTCTCCTTCCTTTCATAAGTGCTATCTTCGTAGCCGATATTCTGGGAAATATGCACTCTAAAACAGCATTGTAAATTTAAACCCATTTTACACTTACTAATATTTTACAAATACACAATTTTCGACGTGGAATTATTTTGGTGGCGTATTTACACCCTTTCAAATGGCGCAATCTAATATTTTTCACCTTTCTACGTAAAAATACACAGAAATTTGCCCAAAATGCCTATATAATGATTTTTTTTAGATGTTAAGTGTGTAAATTTTAACAGTGATGTCGGTTTTTACTCAATTTACGCAGGAATAGTGTAATTAAGAGTTTTATAGGCATTTTGTGTGTAATATTTTACTTGATTTATAGAGACTTGCAATAATTTCTATTGTATCTCATTTCCATTTTGAGTGTGAAGTGATACAGTTCAGTTGGTGATTGGTGAAGAAAGTGTAGAGTTAAGTTTAGTTGTAATAATATATTATGTATTTAGCATAAGTACTCTTAACAAAAAATAGCGATACAATAAAATATATTGAAAATGGACATCGCTTCGTTTTATTCAATAAATAAATTTTCAGATATCTCATCATTTTCCTTTTCAGATTTGCATGGAATAGATTGATAATTGAAAATTTTTTGTTTCTCACACTTTTCAGGAGTAAATTGGTGACCACAGGAAAAGTAGGTAAGTCGAAAATGATAATTATAGCTGCCCTGAAAAGTTATTTTTTTCGAACTTATCTACATCTTTCCTGTGGTTATGGAAATGAAAGATTGAATAATACATATTCTAGTTGAAAAATACACACTTCAATGTAGTATATTAACGACAGAATTACTCTATAGATACCTCATCCAAAGACGCATTAATTCGTCCAAAATGTCTAAAAACACACCATTGAATAGAAACCACTTCAAAACAATGCCAAATTTACACAAACTGTTGCTTAAAATTAGACAATTCCTATGCGTATTTTCTTACGACCAAAATGTGTAAAATACTGCGTTCCGATTTTTGTGTAAATTTACGGTTATAAAAATAGGAAACTAGTTTCCTAGTATTTTGCGTGTAAAATTCAACTAAATTGTCTTAGAGTGTGTGATGTACCTTAGGAAAACCAGGTTCTGTTGATACTAAACAGGACCCATAAACGAGCCCTAAAGTTCTCAGTCTCCTCATTGACATAAAACATCATCAGCATTATGAAGAACAAATCTATGCTTTAACACGTAACAAGCAAGGACGTGTTCGACACTGGAGTCTCAGCAGCATTGGGATTGGGAATGCTGTACATTTCCCAATGCTGTACGACAGGTCAAAATGATGTATTGTACATCGAAATGCTGTACGTCTGGTCAGCTTAATTTAGACCAATTAAAGTGTCCCAACATCTGGGTCGACTTTTCGGTCTAAATTTTATAAATTATAAAATTCATTAGTCTAAATATGCAAACCATTGAACTTGATAGTTTCAGCTGTTTGCATACGGGCTGCCAATTGGTTGAAGTCATCGCTTCCCAAGTCCAGCAATCGCACTCGCAGCCAAATGAAGATAGTATATCTTTTCTTATTTATGCAGTGGTGTATCATTCAGTTGTCAATTGTACAGTGATGTACTAATATGTGTGTGGATACACTGAAAAAATAATTTGCTAAAAACATGAAAAAAATACAACAAAAAACAGCCAAAGAATATTTTTTCCTGATTTAAGATGTATTTTCTTGTTCCAAGAAAAGTCTTTGCTTAAAATAATGCTTATATACATATATTTATTTTAAGCAAATTTTTTTCTTAAATAAAATAAAAAAAAACATCTTAAGTCAGGAAATATTATTCCTTGGCGGTTTTTTTGTTGTATTTTTTCTTGTTTTTAGCAAATTGTTTTTCCAGTGTACTGTTTTGGTTCGAAAAGTAACCACCAACTATAGTAACATTTGAAAATCTGATCTAAATATTTAGAAAGTTTTCCCAGATGTTGGAGCCACTTTTTTATGGGATTTTCTCAGTGTATGCAAATTGTTCTAGAAACTTAATGGTTGCCATTTACCAATTACACTGAGAGAAAACCCACATTATGTAATCAACATTTCTAAAACTTCATTAAAATTTTTAAATGCGTGTTTGTCAGTTGTCATTGAATAGTCATTAGAAAAAAAAATCCGCAATGCTATATGTTAAAAGGTGAGGAAATGTGTTTACTTTTCTTAAATTAGTCTCAGTTAACTTATACGTCCCGCGATTCACTTTCAATTCGTATGGTACAGTTATCGAAAGAGGACATTATGTAAAAACTACTCCGTCAATTGTGGTAGAATATGTAAGGAATTTGAGTTTGTACTTTGTCTGAAATAAAATAAAACAAACCGTGAATGCGAAAAAAAAACAAAGCTTTAATTTGATAATAACAATTAACGCAGAATCATTTCAATACAGTAAAAGTGTCTTAATAGCATGGTTGATTTCTCCGAATTGTCTATATATGAAGTTAAACCAAGAACGCCACTCCTAATATAAAAATGTTAAGCGACCACATAATAGGTGTGGGCGAATTTTACTCTGGCCTTCTGAAATTTAGTTGAAACACTCTAACGTCAAAATCATAATATTTAAGCATATTCAGATTGATGGTACTATGTTTTTCTCTCAGTTTTTGTATATACATATAGGAACATGGACACTAAAGTTAAATTTAACCGAATGAAATTTTTCATTACATCGTTGCTTCCCCAATTTTAATTACGAATTCCAGAAAGCCCGATTGATTCCTCTTATTTATGATTCATCAATCATCAGTAAGAATGTAATTGGCAGGCAGTTTTTACTAGCATTCAATAAAATTTCGATCTCGATCTAAGGGTGATTTTGTTTATTTTTTTTTACGAATTGAAGCTAAACATAAAACAGAAACTTAAACGCAACACAATACCAGCTGATAATAATATTTAAACTGTACAAGCACGCACTGCAGCTTATCCATCTTTCGAGGTCTTTAGTGGCAACATGCGCTGATAAGAGTAAGACCCACCATTCATGCTAACTTCCTCAATGATTTTGGCAAATTGCTGATTATTTAATCGTAACATAGGAAATTTTCTGGACAAAAAAACGACTTTCTTTAATGGTCAAATGTACACTATACGCATCTTCGCATTGGCATATGAATTAAATGTGTACATTAGAGAAGAAAAAAAAATTGTTAACTGTGATAAGGATGATCTTCAATGAAAACTGCCTTCATATGTGCGTATTATGTATTCAGAAAAAAAAATAGACTAGGTATGGCATATTTGCATGCTTATTACGAATTGAATAAATATTCGTACGATTTTCAACACATATTATGCAGGCTAATGTCATCAATGGAGTTATCAATAAATTGATAACCAGTATGCCCAATGAAATTCTTGTATAATAGAAGAGTACACAGGCTAGGCCTATCTTGGAGCATGGGGATAAGCAAAAAGCTTTGCAGAACTACATAGACTCTGTACAGGACTAACGGTATATAACAGGCTATAACGCACTATTCCACATCTTGGTGTAATGCTATGTGTCAATATGTAATCAAAATTATCCCTTGGATAACTACATAGTTTCCACCTATTTATATAATTTATTATTTTTATTGGTAAATAAAATATTTTTTTTAAAATAAAATATAAACCAACTACCTCCGAAAAGCAGGCTTGTGACGGGGAAGGTTAGCATACGTAAAGGTTAATGAGAAACATTTTTATGTATAATAAAGTTAAAGGGAGACTCACGCAAACTCAACAACTATAGGGCTATACAGTTAACACATTATACACAGATCTTCAGTGCGAGTTGTCTGCAACCGATTGAGAAAGATTGTGCGGTTAAATGACAATCAATGCGGCTTTGTTGAAGATCGATCTAGAGTCGATGCGATTCAGTGCATTTGTATTGCGATGGAAAAGTATAGAGCAGCACGAAAGGACTTGCACTTTGTATTCATCGATTTGGAAAAGGCATTCGATAGAGAGATTCGTGATCTGATATGGTTGGCCTTGAGAGCACTTAATATGGATCGTATCCATATCGTCTATAGTGTCACTCCCACAGAAAAAAGAACCTTTTGTGTCCATCTTTCACTTAAAAAGTGCCGATACCAAAATATTAAGGACCGCACCACTTAACAACCATCCAAGTTTCATCGAAATCGGCCCGCGGAGAAAGCGAGGAGAATCAATTGAAGGATGCCGTTTCGTTCACTTCAATGGTGAATTTACCGCTATTCCCGCCACTCATCAAAATTGTGATCACCGATTCTTTGTCAGGGCCAATGTATACCAAATTTGGTGAAGATCGAACCACAGGAACATTGATTCTAAGCTTTGTCACGTTTTTGTTACGTTACAATGTCACATTTTTTCACGGAACGACTCCCAGTATTTCAGATAGCCTCCGCAAAGACATATACACTGCGCGACAAATGCTTAGGTTCATATTTCCTTCTATGAAACGGTAAAATATAAGCTTACCGGTTCAAGAAATGTTATTTTCGGAACTATTAAATATCACAAAGAAAATGAATGGACTGCATCTCCACAGGACACTTTCCTTAAATTACAGTAATTTCAAAATTGTTTTGAGAATAATTTTCTCCCTTTTCAGGGAGTGCAAAAAAGTTGATTCGACCGGTTTCGACTGGCGGTGCACGGCTCTTCTCATCAGATGCCATCTCAGTAGAGCCGTGCACCGCCACGAATGGCATTACCGGGAATGACCAGGCAGCTGGAGGATCCACTCTTATATAGCGTGGCCGAACCTCTCTGCTGGCGAATCATTAAAGTGTGAGCTGTCACTTGCAGTTCTACTGATCCGCCACTCAAAACATACACATATTCGCTTTTACAGCAATGGTGCATTCAAAACGAATGCTGTGTGACACAGCCTCCGCACACCACACAACTTGTATGGGGCCACTCACGCTGTCGTCACTTCTATCCATAGTGTGGATATCACGCTAAAAAATTCAAAATTGTTCTGAGAATAATTTTCTCCCTTTTCAGGGAGTGCAAAAAAGTTGATTCGACCGGTTTCGACTGGCGGTGCACGGCTCTTCTCATCAGATGCCATCTCAGTAGAGCCGTGCACCGCCACGAATGGCATTACCGGGAATGACCAGGCAGCTGGAGGATCCACTCTTATATAGCGTGGCCGAACCTCTCTGCTGGCGAATCATTAAAGTGTGAGCTGCCACTTGCAGTTCTACTGATCCGCCAGTCAAAACATACACATATTCGCTTTTACAGCAATGGTGCATTCAAAACGAATGCTGTGTGACACAGTCGAAACCGGTCGAATCAAGTTTTTTGCACTCCCTGAAAAGGGAGAAAATTATTCTCAAAACAATTTTGAATTTTTTAGCGTGATATCCACACTATGGATAGAAGTGACGACAGCGTGAGTGGCCCCATACAAGTTGTGTGCGGAGGCTGTGTCACACAGCATTCGTTTTGAATGCACCATTGCTGTACAGTAATTTATTTCAGTCAAAGACTCAATTTCCAGTGCGACAATTGCTTAGGTTCAGGGACGATTTTACCGTTTTACATAATGTTTTCGCTGAAAAATATTTCAGAAAAGTATGAAAGAGGATAAATACGAAAAAACAAGAGCATTTTTTGTAATTTAATAGTGTGTATTTCCGCTAGTTTTATTATACCCTATACCCATAAGATGGTATAGGGTATATTGTTTTTGTTACGACGATTTATGTAACACCTCAAAGGAGCCACCTGAGGTATGGCAAAGTATATATATAAATGATCAGGGTCGGTCCCTGATTCGAATAAGCCATGTCCGTCTGTCTGTCTGTCTGTCCGTCCGTGTGTCTGTCAGTTCGCACGATAACTCCCGAAATAATGGAGCTAGCGTTTGGAAATTTCGGTCAGATGATTGCTTTGATAAAAGCTTGGATGGTATTGAAAATGGGCCAAATCGGACCAAGGGTTCCCCTACCTCCCATACAAATGACCCCTCCGTGATAGTGTAATTCGGCCATATTTTTCGACAGAATGTCGCTAGGGACCTGAAATTTCCATCAATGCCTAATTGTGACTTATGCTTGAAGTTAGTGGAAAGTGGAGAAGGTCTGCCTTCCCCTACGCCTACATCCCCTACAAAGCAATATTCCGCCATATCTTTTGATAGAATGTTCCGAAAAACTTGAAATTTATCGCAATTGATAGCTGCTGGATGCCGTTATAAGATATTAAAGATGTGCGAGATTCAGCCCATATACCCCTCCCCCCTTAAAAAAAATTAAATTGAATATTTTCGGTTTTACGCGCATTCTAGGTCTGTACATGGGTATAGGGTATAAACTCATCGTGCTATTCGCACGATTAGAACTCGGTCTCGTTTATAATTTCATAAAGCCTTCGAGGCAGGGAATCGTATAATGAATGCACCACGGATATCGGTATTTTAGACCAAGCTGTCTTAATTCCATGAATTATCTATTATCTATCAATAACTACTGTAAACCTCCCGAACAAGCCACCCCCAAATGTTTAATGTCAGGGGAGACATGGGCACCCAGTCTAACAAAGTCACATTTTCCTCTTCAATAAATGATTTAACCACCCTCGCTGTATGAATTGGGGCAAGATCATGTTGCAATATCCAAGGATAGCCTCCGTACATGACATTTATCTTAGGGATTTCCTCTTCTAAGAGCTGTTTATAAGATGAACCCGTTTGGCGACATCGTAGGATGACCAAGTCGATAGTTCCATGATATGAAATGGCTCCACATACGATAACGGGACCTATTCAGGAGTTATAGCGACAGGTACATGGGTTCCTTCCTAATATCATGATAATAGTAGCAGAACACATTTGTACCGTCCACACAAAACCGTTTTTCATCCGTAAATATTACCTGCCTACATTGTGATGTCCAGTTCATGAAACTTGAGGCGAATTCCAGGCGCTGTAGGCGATGTTGCGGGGTTAAGGCTGTTTTTTTCTTTCACCGTAAACGTTTCAAACAAGAAGAAGATCTAAGAACTCGTTGGATGGTCCTTACACTTGCTGATAATATCAAAATCTTCCAAGCTTACGCGCAGTAAGGGGCGAATTCGAGGCTTCTCTTAAGAGGCGTTCCCTTGATGCACCGGAAATCGCTTTTTTTCTGCCTCCTGCGTATCGTCGGACATAATTTTCACTATCTCGTATAAAATTATTAACAACGTTCGAGCTCCGCTGAATCCGTATTGCAATTTGTCGGTTTGAATATCCGTCTTGCTTTAGTATGGAAATTGTCGCCTTTTCCTCGGCAGAATATTGCTTTCCTTTTGACATTATCAACTACATATATGAATCACAGAGTACAACGCGAAAAAAAATGTTTCACACTTCTCACCAGGACGAGATAGCTCTTTAAAGTAAGTGAACCTATACAATTGTCGCGATTTTCATTTTTAAAAATCTCGTTAGCTATGCGAGTTGTTTGATAGAATTGCAATATTTACTAAAATAACCGTTAATTGAGAGAGCATTATTTAAAAATTATTTCCGATCAGAGTACATAGAAATTATATCATCTTGAAGCAAAATATCCATGAACCTAAGCATTTGTCGCGCAGTGTACATTAGGCCAGTCAATAAACCGAAATATAGGGCGTTAGGTCGCAAAAAATAGCTCGGCTCTGGTTTTCTGGGATATTGCTAGGATAGATACTAGTACCACTTAATTTGCAACTTCGAAAAACCTGTGCTAACCCCGTGACCCTCAAAAAACCTCAAAATTTTCGAACATTTTTCATGTTTTGATTTGTAATTTTTAAAAAGTGTACAAGTACAAGAAAGTCGTCTACTGCATTTTTAAAGCTAACAAAATCTTCTTTAATTTGAGTGCAACCCCAGCTTTCTAGGTACAAAGGATCCCAAGATACAGCATTTTATAAGAAGTTTTTTTTTGTAAAATAGTCCAAAATTGTGTTCCGATTCCATATGTTCTTGGAGGCGTTGAGGTTAATCCAGGAACACAGTTGGATGAATTTTGGTTAAGATTCAAAAAGAAAAAAGTTTTTCTTACAAGAACCTAAGAGGTTGGTTTGTATCACAGCCCTATGACGTAGTGTTCCAATTTCATCCGTTCCTAGATATTTTTTGAGGCTTAACCAGGAACACACTTGGGTGAAGTTTGGTTAACTCATTGCCGGACACAACGCCAAAATTTGACACGATTTGTATGTCAAATCCTCAAAATTGGACGTCTATAGACGTTCTGTCCGGGAAAGGGGTAATATTGGTACATAAAGAAAAAATTCCCCGGTCATTTCACCGTGGAAAATATCTAATGACGGGGGAATCCTAAAATAATACATAAAATGGCCGAGAAAAATTTTGGAACCATATTCGGATTGTAGCTTATGGAATTCCCCATCATTACCGACATGTTCCACGACAGTAAGCATGCATTTTCATTGAGAAAATCGCAGCGGACAAAAATTTCATTTTCATTCCGCCCGAGGTCTATTCAGGCCTTAAAACCATAAAATTACTGGCCTACATGATGCCCATGGTTCAGTATTTCAACTTTTCACGGAAATATGATGTACTAAAAGGATAAGATTACTATTATTGTTTTCATTTTTGAAAATGGCTTAAGCCCGCTAACTAATTAGTTTTAATGCTATCTTCTAGGCTTTAACAGCTTTTAAAGTACAGATAAAAAATTATCTTCACCGTACCACCATGATTGCGGAATGCGAACCCTACAAATCGGAAACATCAAATAGGTGCCCTTACGTATTATTGAACTGGGTGGCACTGGCCAGTGAAATGAAAAAATGTAATATTACATGAGAATTTCCTAATAAAATACCAGACAAAGGCGTACTTGTATAGAAGCTAGTCTCAGAATCTTCTAGCTTGTAACACGAATAATTAATCTTAAATACTGATTTTGTAATGTACGGTCGTTCGATTCTTGTAACATTCGTAACTTTTTACCATTACCTTTATTTACGCATATGCGTTCAGTTTGAATTTGCTATATTCGCAGATTTCTGGCATTCAATTTTCGTGAAGATCAAAGAGTGCGTAAAACGAGCACGAGGCTTTTAAGTCATCTGTTAACTTCAGATTCGAAACAATTTTTTATGATTGTGTGGTTGCACGCTGCGTTAAAGGCAGACACATGTAAGTCAAAATTGCCACGAAAATAAAAAAAAAAAGTTCAGCCCATTGACAGTCTGCATTGAAAAAACAAAAACCCTAATGATTTTTTTCCAATATGTAGGCAGTATAGGTAATGAAATTCCAATCTTCGCTACAAGCGATCAACAAAACGTTCTGTAATAGTTAGCAATCAGAATAATTCTATGCCTTTCCCAAAAAACTTCTTCTGTAGCTCTAGACATAGGCTGACCTTAAAGAAACTGCCCATAACCGGCCAATGACTTAAAACCTTGGCCAAAAATAAACTTGATTTCCACTCGCGCAACTATTATGCGTATGCGTATGGTGGTTTAAAGTTGATGATGCTGGGCTAATTGAATAAGCGGAATTAGTTTCAGACATTTTTACTAGTTTTGTCGAGAAAAAATCATCAATGTCAAAAACACACATCAGATAATGCAAATAAGTACATTATGTTTTGTATTTCGTTTGCATATGTATGAAATAAGCGCGGTTTTATGGCTGAAAAGTTAAAGTACTCACAACTGATTTTCGTCTATATGCTTTATATTATATTTACATTTAGCGACACTTTTGCTCAAAAATAAATACTAGTTTTTAATGAATGTGAAGAGTATAAAAATGTTATAAGTCACATTTCCGTGGAAATAGGAACCATATGCGAGATGATGGAGCGGATCTGTTTTTTTTCGTAGTTAAAAAGCTGGAAAACTCGTTAGTGTGTTTACGCAGTTGCGCGACCTTCAAGAAGTTAATAAAAACATGAATTTTAATTATGAATTTACATAAAAGAACTTGTTTCTTATTCCTTGATCGGTGCATTTTAATTTTCTATATTGTTTAAAAAAAAAAACCTTTTTACCATTTTCGTAATTTTTTCCCCGAAGCGAGCATGCGCCAATTTATTCTGAAGATTTCAAAATGTCGAACAAGCTGTCGAGGAAATTTTAGAAGAGCAACTAGTCTAGTCTAGAAGCTAATCTTATTTACATATATGAAGCTTCTGTCGATGATTTCTTTCTACAAAAATACTAATTCAAAAAACCTTTTTCCACATTTTGTTCCAAACATTGAATTCCGCGTTTCAGTAAGCAAGTTCACATATTTGTCTGCCGAGCGACACCTTCACTACTCTAATCATTGCTAGAAAGACTTAACTTAATGAAGGGCATGACCGTGAATTTTCTTTCGATATGTTGAGACAAAAGCTGTAGAAAAGAAATATGATTTTAAAACACAATGCAACATAATGAAGACCAGTTATGTTGTGAAACATTTTATGTAGATAGAATTACCTTAACAGAATAACCTTAACGGAACCATTAAAGAATTGCATGGTTAAATATGAATGTACCTATATATATTATGTTGTCTGCATACATCTAAGGGCCAATAGGGAACTTAAAATATGCCACCTTGATTTTTTAGATTAAAATGAATAGATTGGTGTTGATTAATTAATTAATTGATTAATTATAACATTTTGTTAGGAACTATACAGGGTGTCCCATTCATGGTGGAGCATATTTTAATGGTAGCTAGTGTGGCTCATTTGGGAAAAATTAATGTACAACGGGACTCCTATATTTTTAACCACTAAACTTTAAGAGCCGTTTTCGGTATTTTTCTTACACTTCGAGCAGCTGACCTACTTTGATTCGTCCGTTGCCTGAGCGTATGCGTTTGCGACTCTGTCGAAAAGAAATTTGCGGAGTATGATATTGAGACACTGTGTTCTCATTTTGCTGAAACCGCTTTGTTCGAAGTTAATGCAATATGGTTTTACGCGAAGGAACAGATGAGTTCCGAAGAATATTTAAGGGTCTAAGGAACTCCCACTGTAAACAAGGTTATTACGCTTTAACGTCTACTCATCCAATTTGGTAGGGAATGCTCACTGCGCTGCTAGTTTTCCTGGATTAACTTCTTCGTTACCAAATGGAAATTGAAGTAAATTTACTGGAAACGAATCCAAGAGTTTAGTGATGAAAATAGTCATAATATCTTGGCATGGAATTTAAAAAAAAAAAACATTTTTTATTTTAATTCTACAACTATCCTAAGTATTTTAGTGAATTTAGTATTTATACATCGTTTTGAAAATAATTGTCAGGTTACTGTGTGCTTCCATGTACAAGTTTATTTGTAAACTGAGGAAGAATCATTAGTTCTTAAGCTTTACCAAAAAAACAAACTACTTTCGATCATTTTTTTCAACCAAAAAATACTTAAATTATTCCCTTCCTACTTGTGAAATTTCAATAAAAAACTAATAACAAGAATTTCGACGTTCGCTTATATTAACGTTCTACTCATATTAACAATCCCCCTGCATGATATTAGTTAATATAAAAAAAATAGCAACTGAGAACACATGATTGTAATGACAGCTTGTACGGAAATTTGCATGGGAATACGTTCCACACGTCAAGTCAAGTCACACCTTCCGATTTATTTCGCAATCAAAAAATCTCGCCAATCGATTGGAGGGTCTGTGGCGATTCTTAAGGTCCATCTAGATTAGTCGCCAAATGACTGCGCGTCCAAAAACTGGCATCACGAACAGCCATTTGGCTGTTACATAGCATCTATACACTAGCAGCCGCAGCAAATTTCATTTTGGTGATTTTTTTAATTAAATTATCAAAATCGGACTCTGCGCGTTTGAATTATTACACGGCCATTCAAGAATTATTCAATTTCACGCAAAAGAACGAACAAAAGTTGCAAAATTGTCACTTTCAATTTGACAAGCGGTTGTCAAAGCGGTTGGTTGAGTTGCCATATTGAATATCAAAACTGGACGCACACCCAAATGGCGATCAGTTTGGATGGAATGACAACATCCATTTGGCTGCATATGAAGCCATTTGGCGACTAATCTAGATGGACCTTTACACAGAGAAGAAAATCATGACGATAATCCGTCATAATGAAATTCCTCATTTACTTTTGGCGTTTGTGAAAATGATGAATCTGTCCCTCACAATACCGATATTTTGATGAAATTTCTGTTCAATAATTTGAAGACACAATGTGTAAATATGAATAACAAATTTATAATTTTTGCAAAAATGCTTCTTTAATTTTACAACAGATGGCGTCTCCTGACATTATTGAGCAAATAGTGGTCTAAATGCGTAATTAAGAATTCGTGCTAATGAAAAACGGAACAGTTGCGTATGTTCCGCAAACATGTTTGCCATTCTGATCCCATAACTGCCATTTTGTGGATCAGAAACAATCTTCGGTTGTTTTCTTTTGTCTGTCTTTGTGGAATATGTTAACGAAAACAACCGGAGATTATTTCTGATCCGCAAAATGGCAGTTGGGGGACCAGAATGACAAACATGTTTGCGGAACATACGCAACTGTCCTGTATTGTAACCCCACCCAAAACCATTTGCGTCATTTGAAAATCAGTGTGTCAGGCACATAATTTCACAACGGCACTTATTTTGTATTGCCAAATCTGAAAAGGTGCTTCATCCCTTTCAAACTTTTGCCTTTCGAAAGGTGGTAATACTTTTTATACCCTTGGCTTATTAAGCGTAAAGGGTATATTAACTTTGTCATGAAGTTTGTAACGCATTGAAGGAAGCATCTCCGACCATATAAAATAGGTATATATATGATCAGCGTGACGAGCTGAGTCGATTGAACGATGTCCGTCTGTCTGTCTGTCCGTCTGTCTGTCTGTCCGTCTGTCTGTCTGTCTGTTGCGACGCGTTTTGCTCGGCCACTTTAAGAGCTATGGAGCTGAAATTTT
The DNA here is from genome assembly GCA_949715475.1 of Microchrysa polita. NCBI lineage: Eukaryota > Metazoa > Arthropoda > Insecta > Diptera > Stratiomyidae > Microchrysa > Microchrysa polita. Next base: position 6,857,256 of record OX454415.1, on the reverse strand, counting down.
GCACACATGCTTCTTTTTGTTGCAGGCAGTTTGTATGTTTGGATCGCTAAAATCCGACAAGGGGGTCGTGGGGCTGCCATACAAACCTACCCCCCAAATTTAGGTTCTTCTTAGAAAAACTTTTTCATTTATACACCAATTTCAATAAAATTTCCCACAAATGTGTTTTAAGTGGTAACACACAACATATGTAAAAATCAACCAAATCGGACAATGGGGTCGTGGGGCTGCCATACACACCTAGTCCCCCAAATATTGTTCTTCTAAGAAAAACATTTTTATTTTCTCATCGATTTCAATAAAATTTGGCACAAATGTGTTTCTAGTAATACCACAAAACATATGTAAAAATGGACCAATTGGGACCATGGGGTCATGGGACTGTAATAGAAACCTAGCTCCCCAAATTAAGTTCTTCTAAGAATTTTTTTTTATTTATACACCAATTTCAACCAAACTTCTCACAAATGTGTTTCTATTGATGACACAAAACATATGTATAAATATATGGAGTCGGACCATGTGGGCATGGGGCTACCATACAAACCTAGCCCCCCAAATCAAATTTTTCTAAGAAAAAACGTTTTTATTTGCACACCAATTTCAATCAAACTTCAGAAAATTATATTCCTATTGATGCCACATAACAAACGTGAAAATAAATGAAATCTGACTATGCGGTCGTGTGGCTGCCGTTCAAACTTGACCCCCAAAATTAGGTTCTTCTAAAAAATACTTTTTTATTTGTACACAAATTTCCATTAAACCTCATGGAAATGTATTTTTATTGATGGTACAAAACATATGCAAAAATGAATTATATCGGACCATGGGGTCATGGGGCTGGCATATAAACCCAACCCCCAAATTAGGTTCTTCGAAGAAAACCTTTTTTATTTGTCCACCAATCGGAACCAAATGTGTTTTAATTTATGCCACAAACATACGTAAAAATTGATGGGAAGGCCATGGGGCTGCCGTACAACCCCCTCTTTTAGGTTCTTATAAGAAACCCGCATCCCCGCTTCGCCCAATAAATCTTCGCCACGGCACTTATGAGAAAATTCAAAAGCATGGAAGCTGGGAGGACTGAACACAAGTCATACGTACGCCCCAAAAAACTTTTAGCCCAAGGGAAGCGAAGGGTATCCAAATTTCGGCCGCGCCCGAAATTAGCCTCGGTCTCGTTACATTTAAATTTCCTAATTTTGGCAAAAGGTATGTACTGAGTTCACCGAGCGAAAAACTTGCATATATGTCTCCCTTGAAAACAGTGCCGTGCCGTGGAGACTTGCTGTTTATTCACTCAATGTAAGATAAATAATTCACTCGCGTTCTGATTGATTGTCGATGACATCTTTTCGTTGTGAAATAAAGTGCAACTGCATTATTTTCGCTGGCGAAATGTCAAAAACTGGTGTGGAGACTTTCATGTGAAGTGAGTACCACCAAGCGAATTCGATTTCACGACCACCTACTTTAAAGCCCCAAAAGTGAAATTTTTCGCCACTGCGATTTTTTTAATGAAAATGTATTCTTACTGTCGTGGAATATGTGGGGAATGCTGGGGAATTCCATAAGCTACAATCCGAAAACAGTTCCATAATTTGTCTCGGCCATTTTATGATGTATTTTTTTCCGATGATTCCGCGGTTATTTCATCGTGAAATGTCAAATGACCGGGGAATCGAAAAATAATGCATAAATTGGCTTAGGATAATTATGGAACCGGTCTTGGATTGTAGCTTATGGAATTCCCCACCTTTTGTGACATATTCTACGACAGTAAGTATCCATTTTTATTGATAAAATCCCTGGGCGAAAAATTTCACTCTCGATCTTAATTCAGCCCTTAAAGGATGAAACAGTTTCGGTTGTACAGGCAAGGTACAACAAAATAGTAAATGTTCGTTAAAAAACGTATGGATAACAACATTACCATATATACTACCATACTCATACAGCATACACGGATTACATCATCGCCAGTGCAAGAATATTTTTATAGTCAATATCAACAGCAAGTAAAAAAAACTTTAGATTCGAGTCATAGAATGGTTTAGAAAAAGTTTATCCTACTCGCTGCACGGGTGCTTTTTGATAACGCTGAACAATGCCAACGCCAAAAACACATTTACGCCCGCTGGAATCTCGCAAGTCACGCGTATCTCAAAAAGATTTGCAAATTTACATACATATGTGATATGGCTACGAGGCATCGAGTGTATGTATATAGAGAAACATGCGCTTGGTAATGACCACGAAATTAGATATTATTACCAACAGTGCAATGAACTTGAAATTTTTGCCGATTTCTACATACATCTCGCTCGCGCTCCTTTACTAAAAACGATTACGGCATGCCTCTATGACACTCTTTCTCGTTGACTAATTTTTTAAAACACTTTTTTTTCTATCTATCTATTATTCAGTTTGCCATTTTGGCGAGCATTGAGCGCATTGAGTTTGTTCATAATAATGTATATGTACATGAAATTTTTGCAATCTAATCTAACCCAACACCCCCGACCGATTCGTTGAGCTGGCTTATGCGCGTTTCGCGCAGCATGTTGCCCCACCAATAATTTGTTTAGTGCGATTTTTGTTCGTTAAAAAAGCTAAGAAATCAAATACGATTACATACATACATATTTTGAAGAGACAAAAAAAAAAGTTTTTAAAAATAAAAACTTGAAATGCAAACATACGTATAATATTGTGCACGGCCATATGTTTATATGGTTACATTATTTGATAGGCAAAAGCATTTCGGATTTACTTTAGAACAGAGATTGACACGCGGGGCAGCGAATGAAGATATCGGTCGTTGACTTAAAATGCGCGCATGCAATAATTAATTTGGCAATACATAATTCGATTTCAGTTTCAATGCCAAACTTACGGCTGAAAAAACAAATATTTTTGATGAATTTTGCTGCTAATCTTCCTATAGATTTAAAAAATGGAAAAAATGTAGAATATATGTGTAAACATACATTAACATACATACAGAAATATGTTTGAATGTGATATCTGGTATAGTTTGCAACTATAGTAAAACACATTTTTATGTTAGCATGCAAAATAAAAAACTCAAATTTATTTATATACACAGCAAAAAATCAGGCGGTGTGAACCAAAATTTATCCAAAAAGGTTTAATTTTTTCATACCTATGGAGTTAAATACATTTATTTTACTCCGTCCCGAGTATAACATTTTCCTTTTATCCATTAGGATTAAACACTCAAAATAAAATTCATTTGGATAAATAATAACTTTTATTCGAAATTATATCAGTTTTTGTTTATATGGTGTTAAAATTTACTTAAAATGGAGTTAATTCCGCACGTAATATATGGTGCAAATTAAGAACGTCATCCCGTATAGTCTGTGTGGTGTAGTAGGTAGGGCGTTAGTCTTCAAATCATAGGTTCGCTGGATCAAATCCCACTGTAGGCAGGTAATTTATTATGCATTTTTAGAGCGTAAAGAGGTAAATGAAATGTCGCCAACACCTATAGAGAGGTAAATGCTAGTTAAACAAAACTCATTTATGAGTTAAATGTTCTGTGAAACTTGTGTTTTATTTTTATCCCAAAAATATCGAGTATTACTCCTTTTGGTGCAATTGGACGTACACTTTTGTGTTCATCCATTTGGATAAAACAATATTTTATCCAAACGGAGGGACCCTATTCGACAATTTTCGGAGTTAAATTCACACCGGATTTTTTGCTGTGTAGGTACATTAGGCCTGTTCGGTACCGAGATTTCAGTACCGGGTTCCGGTTTTTTTCAATACCCGGTACCACAAGCGGTTTCCCTGACTCAGGTTTTTTTTTCAGTACCGACGGTTTTTTTAACCATAAGCCGGTTTTTTTGAGTACCGGGTTAAAAACCGACTCAGGTTTTTTTCAGTACCGACGGTTTTTTCAACCATGAGCCGGTTTTTTTGAGTACCGGGTAAAAAACCGGTACCAAAAAACCTGAAAAAAACCGGCTCATGGTTGAAGTGAATCGTTCTTTTTAACTCGGTACCAAAAAACCGACTCGTTGGTCGGTTTTTTAACTCGGTACCAAAAAAACCGGGATATCGGTACTTTAGAATATCGGGTCCGGTACCAAGTGAACACCGGTTTTGTACCGGGATCCCGGTTTTTGGAACAGGCCTAGGTACATATCTACCAATGTACTCAGGTGCGAATATATGTATGTACAGTCGAACTTCCCTAAACGGACACTTAATAACCGGACATTTCTCATAAAAGGACACTTTTATTTTCCCCAACGTTTTTCCTTACATTTTACTAGAAAAATAACTTCTAATAACCGGACACTCTCATAACCACGGACAGTACTTTTATAGCCTTTATTAGAAAAAGGCTATTAATGGCTGCATTCAGCAAACGAAAAATGTAGCTGGAAAGCTCTCATCCAATTCGATTTTCATTTCACATGAGGGCTTTTCAGCGGAGGAAGAGGCCAGTGGCGGGCAATTCTTGTAGCATTTCCAGTGAATTTCGTTCGCTGAATGCGTCCAATATCAAGAATTACGAGTATCGACCGTACTATGAATTACTCGGTCCTACAATGTTGCGATATTGTCTTCGCATCATCATCGCGGAAGACGCGACCTACTTGTTTTATTGTGGTTATATCCCAATGTCTTGGCGAGAGACTAAAGTTGTCTTTCTACCAAAACCGGGAAAAAAGGATTATACGGAAGCGAAGTCATTCAGGCCGGTTAGCCTAAGCTCTTTTCTATTGAAGACAATTGAGCGAGTATTGGTGGACTATCTATCTAGAGAATACCTCGCTGATGTATAGACCTTTGAGTAGATGTCAAGAGCAGGTAGATCTATGTACTGAGTCCGCTCTGCATGAAGTAGAGCGGGTAGCAGAAAGAGAGATTAACAACAGGAGGGGTACTGTGGAACATCACCGTAGACTCTCTTCTCTGGAAACTGGACTCGATGGGCGTACATACAGTAGGATACGCTGATGACTTAGCAATTGTGGTCAGTGGCAAATTCATGGACACTATTCAATGTTGCATGAGACAAGCTCTCAAAGCAACTGAAGAATGGTGTAATGAACAAGAGCTAACTATAAACGCAAGCAAGTCAAGCACTATAGTCATTACTCTGAAAAGGAAAGATGTAGAAACCACTCCCATGCTGCTTTTTGGTTCGGAGATAAAAGAGTCCAAGGAGGTGAAGTACCTAGGGGTAACCTTAGATCCCAAACTTACTTGGAACTCTCATGTTAACGAAAAGACACAAAAAGCAGCGAGGATTTTGCATCATTGTAAGAGAGTGTGTGCACGCAGGTGGGGTATATCACCAAAAGCGGCACATTGGATCTATACAATGATGGTTAGGCCCTATCCTATGCAGCAGTGGTCTGGTGGCCCAAGGGTAGCCAGAAAACTACTAGGCAACGGCTGGATGGGATTCAACGCATAGCATGTATAAGCATATGTGGTGCAATGAGAACTACGCCAACACATGCTATGGAGGTTATACTGGGATTACCGCCACTGGATCTGTTAATAAAACAAAGTGCGGCGCTCACAGCAATACGAATGGTAAGAGATGGCACTTGGCGTCACTTTGGTAGCAACGGAGGTCATAAGAAGATCCTTGATATTGTTCGTGATAATGTCAGGGAGACTCATATGCCTTTGGATGGTATGAGAAGATGTAGGGTAGTCGAAAGACATCACATCACTCTCATAGAGGATGGTAGGATACACGAGGAGTATCCACGTGATGTTGCTATTTTTACTGATGGGTCTCTCATGGACGGAAGAGCGGGGGCTGGAATATACTCCGAGGAGCTAAAACTTGCATGCTCATTTCGTCTAGGAGAGTATGTATCGGTATATCAGGCGGAGATGCTTGGACTGCTGCATGCGCTGGATCATATTCTGAAAGGCGGGATACTAGGGAAGAAAATTCTGATAGCACTCGACAACCAATCGGTGATCAAGCGCATGCAGCAATCCAACATCAATTCAAAATTGGTACTGGAGTGTGTCCAGAAGCTCAATAAGTGTGCTTCAATCAACGAAGTTACGCTAATGTGGGTTAAAGGACACGTAGGTACATTGGGGAGTGAACTTGCCGATACCTTAGCAAAAGAGGGATCAGCAGAAAAGTTCCAAGGACCGGAACCCAAAATTGCTTTGGGAAACGGCATGATTGAAGCCAGGATACATGGCTGGATTGATTCCATCCATCGGCAACGATGGCAACTTGTAGACAGGCTCGTAACGCAATTACCAGTCCACTAGGGAGGAAAGCCAAACAAGTACATACTCAGTTACACACGGAGCAGCTTAAGTTGGATAACTGCCTTAGTAACAGGGCATGGTAATTTTAAAGCTCATCTATCTAAGATGAAAATCTTGGAAGATAATGTATGCAGACTATGCCTGGAAGAGGCTGAGACGGCAGCACACATTGTATGTGAATGCCCAGCACTAGGTAGTAGGAGGCTAAGGATACTAGGTAAATCCACAATCGGTGTGGAATCCATGAGGGAACTTAGCTTCAATGATATGCTACTCATCACACGGGACTCAGTGATGAAGGAAGAAGTCGATAATTATCAGTCGGCTTCTGGACGAAATGGACCCAAATAGTAGTGGTCTGCTTCGGGTAATCCCCAAATCACATATATTTATTTTACTAAAAACGTTGTATTCGATACTAAATTTTTTGTTTTCATACCGCTCCCTACCTCAACTCATGCATATTTATATGATTTGCGGTATTAATTTGTACTTCTAACTTAGTGAGTGAGACGTATTGGAAATTTGGGTAAATTTGGTTAAGCCGTTGAAAATATATTCATAAATACACAAAATTTCCATTTCACATTGGAAGTCACTATGAAAGTGAAAATCGATAGCCCCTTTTTAACTTTCCCGGTCACTATACAAATTTGACCATCAGGCTTAAGGCAAGTTGAATTGCTTGGGTCTGCAATATTCTCAAGTTTCAACTGTAACGGTTTATTTTTATGGCGTCATCGTTCATTTTAGGTCCTATACTACTTTAAGGATCAGCAGCATTGTTTTGCTTGGATATAACTATGTATCGCTGAGAAAACAAAAGGTTGCAGCCTTTGGTATGACGTTCTTTTAATGTTTTAACCTTTATTTGATTGCAAAAATTCTAAAATATTACAGTTAATAACGAAATAACACAAAAACTTCGATAAGCAGAGTGGCATATGGCAAGAAGCTCATTCAAAAATGCGATTCCCGAATAGACAGCTTAAGCTTCCGTGGACTTTTTTTTTTGAAAATTGAGTCAATTAAATTTTCAATAAAATGGATTCAACAAATTTAATGAAAACTCCGTCTTTAAGCCGATACTTAATTTGAAGCACAACAAAATATATAAAATTTAATTAATTAATTTAAAGTTTTGTAAAAAAAAGCACCAGTTTTGGATTGATGTATCTAAAAGGGGATTCAGACTATCGACAAGATTTATTAAATCCTAGATTTAGTTAACAGTTGTACCATATTGTTCTGCAATTTGAATTATGCGAGTACATTCTACGATGCATTTTTAATTTAATGACATAGGCTTTAATATAGTAGGCAGGTTTCGACTTGATTAATTTGGTTCGAAAAACACCATGATCCACGTTGAGATTCGAACTCATGACCCTGTGCACCGAAGGTGCGCGCACTAACCACTAGACCAGCCAGACTACACTTGAACATAGCAAAAACTAAAAATTCGCAAAGTTTGGAAAGATGTACATATCTAAGTATTTAGCCTACAATATTGGCTAACCCCGAGTTTTGTTGGAAATTTTATTTTAAAAATGCCGGATGTAATTTTCTCGAAGATAATCAGTTTAGAAGATATTTTTGAAAATCTAAAAAAGGGGCGAACAAATTTCCCGCCGAAAATTTAGCACAGGATCCTCAGGGGTGTACGTAAGTTTGAAGTAACATTTAACACCATTCATAAATGCTATTATTTATCGGTTTCAATATTTTCAAAAAGAATTTTAAATATTATTGTAAATTTTCTATGAAATGTGAAATAAACCTTAGAAAAAGCATAGTAACCCATGCCATGCGTTAGTCCAGAGTGGCCATCAGAAAATAAAAGTGGCACCGTTTTCACACTATTGCAGTTCATAGTATGCGTGAAAATTTTATTCAAACGTCAATTTTTTGTTTACAATTGAGAATATAAAATCCGCGTAATATTTAGTACTCTCTTAAAATGCCAACGTGATATTTAACCCTTCTGTTGGCGTATAGATCCAGACAGACCATTGGTACTATATCTTGATTAAAAATATCGTTCAACAATATTTTCCACCCGTTTCCATATATATTTCAAAGGGACCGACGGCCACAAATGCGATCAAACGTTCGGCGAAATGTAAACTATGTCTAAAGAAACGAAAAAACGGCGCATCATCGTAAGACATAGTATTTAAACTGTTTCAAGATCCAAAATTAAACCTCTTCAAAAATTCAGCTACACCTTAGGCATAATAGCTCGTAGGCGACGACAGAAGGGTTAATAATTGCAACGACAATATTTTGACGTTTGAATAATTTCGTGGAGTGTAGTGTAATAAATTTGGAGTCAAACACATATGGGTTGTGTGATCACATAGCCATTCTGGACTAACGCATGGCATGGGTTATTATGCTTTTTCTAAGAAATAAACCTATCTATCTATCTACCTTATTTCATCAAAAATGGTGATCGAGCGACGACGTCCACTAAGCGTTTCCAAAAAAATTGTCAATCACTAATCAATAAAAAAAATATGCACCCCATAAAGGATACATCTATGTACTCGTATATCTAAACGTGCATATACTTTGTTATTCCTAAAATATTCCATTTGCCATAAATCTGACGAAAAAAAAGTGATTTAATTTAGATGACCGATAACATTGGAGCATCAGTTCGGTGATCTTGAATCTTGTGCCTTGTGCGTATTTCACATAAATATACAGTTGCGTGCGGAATAAATCTGTATGCATCCATAATTCAGTGAGGTATACAAATGCTACAATGTTCGACCGAAAATTTGTAAATGATTTCAGCGGTTTGATTTGTCATTCATCGATAATGAAGCAAATTGGCGCCTAGTGTTTGTTTTAAGGGTATAAGGCTCTTACGATTTTAATCAATTCTGCGCGTTGCTAGACTTTTGAATAAAATGCTTATCTTCAACAAAAGATACAAAAAAACTGTCAATTTTTTGTATTTTTGGGGGATAGAATTAAACGAAATATGTATGTATGTACATACTAAATCTCCACAATTTTCGAAAACTTTAACCCAAGGTCGCATGAATGTTCACCCAACCCAGTGGCGGTTGCAATAAATTATAGTAGCACTTCCTTTGGCTAAAGCTCGCTGAAGGGAATAATAACTCTCATAAGAAGCCATATGATGTGAATGTGTTTGTTAGTCGAAGATATTTTTATACCCTTCGCTTATTAAGCGTAAAGGGTATATTAACTTTGTCATGAAGTTTGTAACGCATTGAAGGAAGCATCTCCGACCATATAAAATATGTATATATATGATCAGCGTGACGAGCTGAGTCGATTGGACGATGTCCGTCTGTCCGTCTGTCCGTCTGTCCGTCTGTCTGTCTGTCTGTCTGTTGCGACGCGTTTTGCTCAGCCAGTTTAAAAGCTATAGAGCTGAAATTTTGCACACATGCTTCTTTTTGCTGCAGGCAGTTTGTATGTTTGAATCGCTAAAATCCGATAAGGGGGTCGTGGGGCTGCCATACAAACGTACCCCCCAAATTTACGTTCTTCTTAGAAAAACTTTTTTATTTATGCACCAATTTCAATCAAATTTCACACCAATGTGTTTTAATTGGTAAAACACAATATATGTAAAAATCGACCAAATCGGACAATGGGGGCGTGGGGCTGCCATACACACCTAGTCCTCAAATTTTATTCTTCTAAGAAAAACTTTTTAATTTTCTCATCGATTTCAATCAAATTTCGCACAAATGTGTTTCTAGTAATACCACAAAACATATGTAAAAATGGACCAAATCGGATTATGGGGTCATGGGGCTGTCATAGAAACCTAGCTCCCCAAATTAAGTTCTTCTAAGAATTTTTTTTATTTATACACCAATTTCAACCGAACTTCACAAAAATGTGTTTTTATTGATGACACAAAACATATGTATGAATAGATGGAGTCGGAGCATATGGTCATGGGGCTACCATACAAACCTAGCCCCCCAAATTAAATTTTTCTAAGAAAAACGTTTTTATTTGCACACCAATTTCAATCAAACCTTAAAAAATTATATTTCTATTGATGCCGCATAACAAACGTGAAATCGGACTATGGGGTTGTGGGGCTGCCATACAAACTTGACCCCAAAAATTAGGTTCTTCTAAAAAATAATTGTTTATTTGGACACAAATTTCAACTAAACCTCATGGAAATGTATTTTTAGTGATGGTGCAAAACATATGCAAAAATGAATTATATCGAACCATGGGGTCATGGGGCTGGCATATAAACCCAACCCCCAAATTAGGTTCTTCGAAAAAAACCTTTTTGATTTGTCCACCAATGTGAACCAAATAGGTTTTAATTGATGCCACAAACATACGTAAAAATTGATGGGAAGGCCATAGGGCTACTCTACAACCTCCTTCCCCCTCTTTTTGGTTCTTATAAGAAACCCACGTCCCGCTTCGCCCAATAAATCTTCGCCACGGCACTTATGGGAAAATTCAAAAGCATGGAAGCGGGGAGGACTGAACACTAGTCATAAGTACGCCCGAAAAAACGTTTAGACCGAGGGGAGCGAAGGGTATCCAAATTTCGGCCGCGCCCGAAATTAGCCTCGGTCTCGTTGTCAATAATTTTGACTCTCATAAGAGAAACGCCACTATGTGAATTTCAGAATATTTTTTGTTGGCAGCGAGCAGCGACTTCGATGAGACAAAAAAAAAAAATCACCTAATCACTAGCCGGACATTATGTTTTGAAAAAGCAGTGGACACTGCGAAAAAATTTGCGTGCGCCACGAACGAGATTGGGAAATTTAGATGCTGCTATTTGTAGACGCACTTTGTTGCGTTAGAAGAGAACTTGTTAAGAAAAAATTTGGGATCATTCGTTGTATTGGATTAGTAGAGAGATATAGTACCTATCTGGCAAATCTGACTGAATCGGCTGTTAACTGCTGTTGGCCGATGCGGCTTGGAATTGGGATTTTTTTTTGTGCGTGTGTATTTGTGTGTTTGTTTGTAGGCTTTGTCTTGAGACTTCAGATGAAAAGTGGCGGCCGTGTATTTTTTTTTATATATTATTTTCAATTTAGATGGAAATGTGCAAATTTTAAATTCATAGTTCAATAACCTGAACTGAGAATGGTTCGTAATCTTACGCATAAAACGCGCGTGTTATATAAAATTCAGAATATTTTCATAATATATACGAATTTAAATGAGTTATTTTAAATTCGAGCATACCTTGGCATTATTTTAGCATAGACTATACGTTTATGATCTTAGAGCTTACAACAATCAAGATTTCTTTTATGTAGTTCTGCTTGGAATAGTTAACTTTTTATTGTTGTTTATGTTTTAAGAAAACAAAAATGTCAAAGAATAATTATTGAATTCTTAGAAGTATTTATTGGATTTCTGAAGCTACAGAATAGGGCACGAAAGCTTAAATTTCCATATTTGGATTTTTTTCCAATCTCGATCGATCGAATGAGAATAAAAAAGTGTGTCGTCCTTTGGGTCCTTTCCGATCAACATTTTTCTTAGCCAATTAAATTTGACACCTGTGGTTCCCTAACAGCTTATAGTTGATCAGCCAGGGTTGACAATCACACTGAATGTTCTATAAGCGCAGTAGGTACATACATAATACTAATACATAAGCCTACAAAAAGTGTCAGATCTTCACTTCAAAATTGTAGTGCATTGTGCATAGTTTTGTCTGTAAAATAAACTTCCGATAATTCTGATGTGAAAATAAAAAAACTAAATTTTTCTCTTTCTTCATCCACAAAAAAAAAATGTGCAACATTGTAGATTTATGCCAAAGTATTATGTGTGGTCTGGCAAAATGCGTAATCTTATCTAAAAATATTCTCAAATATATTGCTGAGTGTGCTTTTGTCTATTAAAAGGTGAACTTCAAGTCGGCTTGTGCTGCTGCGTTCATCATGCGATGGGTGCAAAGTGCTCTATAAAACAAAAATGAAATCCGCAGAAAATACACCGAAATTAAGAAAACGCCATTCTGTTTTCATCTAATGACTTGAATGACATTGGAATGATTTCGATGATGCGAAGCACAAATGCACAATTTAATTTTGCAAACGCATTCTTATCGTTTCAATGCGTTTCTGTAATAAAAACGCCGCATCGCATGGGGTCAAAATACTTTTTAAATATGGTAAAATGTTTGGAGACTTCGGTGGGCGATTTTTTGACTTATGTTTCTATAGGAATTTGATGAAAAGAGAATAAAAGAATAATTTTTTGAACTTTAAAGAAAGTCTATTATAGAAATTTAAAGTGACTTTGTCTTTGAGTAGGACAATGTCTTTGTTATTGACCACGATTTCACTTTTGAAAAATTGTGTTGTTTTGTGGGCGAGTTCGGTCATGAAACAAAGAGGAAGTGGGAAAATTCCGAATAAAAATATTAATCTGCAATACCGTAAACATGATAAGTTTATACGTTATACTATTGAATCAAAGTATTATCATCCTGAAAGTGTGAACTATGAATGAGCATTTTTTATTAGTCATTTTTTTAATAAAAGAAATCAAAGAGACCAACACTAAATAACAATGTCCTTATCTTTCTGACGATTGTCTGGCGCTGAAAATTGGTACCGATAATGATTGTCTAATCGCTACATGATTTTCTATTATCAACACCAAAAATGATAATTGTGCGTATAATCAAGGTACATAACGTACTTCTAATGCTGTTCTCATATCAGCGACTTCATTCACTTTTCGAAAAAGCTAAGATAGCTGCTAATTGTGATACTATTTGCATCAAATCATACTAATACATTGCCATATTATACATCATATAAAAGTGTATTAGTAGTGTGTTCTTTCAGGTGTACAAAAAAGCATATTGACGTCAAAAAGTATTCAAATAAACGAAAAACTTTATTGTGTGATTATTTTTTTCTGATTTATGCATAAGATGATAAAGTTAAGGATGAGAGTTTAGGTATTATTATTATTATCTGTCGCGAATTGATCCAACTTTTGCTAAATGAATAGGTCAGGGAGGGGACGCAGGACCCCCGTGTCGGTGGACCCACAAGATTTAGGGGCAGAAAACTCAAAAGAAAGATTTATCAAACCATAAAAATTGCGAATAACAATCAAAACTTTCCTAGTGTAAAGAACGAGAAATACACTTTCCGATTTATAATAGATTAGATTGTGGGGGGGGGGGCGCGAACCCGAAGGGGGTTCGTAGCACTGAAGCCGATGGGCCTATTGTACTATCGCCCTGGTCATCTGTGGGTAGGACTATGCCGGACGATCGAGGTTGATCGTGCTAAGAAATGAGCTGACTTTGCTGATTGACGTCGACGTTATGTCGTCCGTGTCTGGATAGGCCACTTGAAATTGTGTCCAGCGGCGTTGGGCCAGAGCATCACACTCGCACTTCGTCATCCTCTTCGCAGAATCGGCAGCTCGCGTCTTGCACGAGCCTCATTGTGCGCAGATGTGATCTCAGGCAGGAGTGGCCTTGGCCTGTAAGAATCCCACATATGGTATGTACCTTATTTCTGGTTCTGAAGTAGTTCGGCCGTTTTTTTATGGGAGAATCCTGCTATGAACAGTTTGGATTGCCTGAGCCCGGGTAAATCAATCCAGTGCTCAGATGCCTTAATTTGTTCCTGGTCTTTGATTAGTCTTTTTACTATACATGTAGAAATGCTACTAAAGCGTTCTGGTCCGCAGTAGTGGGTTGCTGGGGCTGTGCGTGCTAACTCATCCGCCTGTTCCCCGTGATGCCTATGACCTGGGAACCAGAAGAGTGTTAATCTATAGTTTACGCCTAGTTTGTTCAGTGCATTCAGACAACACTGAACCAGCGTTGATGTAACAGTATACTAAGGCCCGTATTTATGAACATTCCTTAACTCAAGGAGACTTTTTTGTCTCCTTTGACCAGGGTTGTGCTTTGTTCCTGATGTCACCGCCGCTATGCGAAAGTCCACAGGTCAAGGAGACCTTGGGTGAAGGATGCCGAAATTCAATAAATTAAATGTCATTTCCCATACTTATTCATAGTTAAAAAGTCTCCTTAAGTTAAGGAATGTTCATAAATACGGGCCTTAGTGACTGACTTAATAGTCACTTGGCTGTCTGAGAAGATGGCTACTCGTTTATTTACATAGTTAGCACGCAAACATAGTTGCGCGGAATGTCGCTGCCCAAAACTGCCTTGAGCGATGCTCCCGGCCATGGATCCATTCCGCCCGCTAGCTTAGTGAGCCACTGTTGCTCCATTCTCGCACTCAAAAAGGATATGGCCTGGCCTGAATCGTATCCCGGCAAATTTCGGCTTTACCTACTTAGTGCTTTCCGAGAAACTCTCCGCCAAGAGCACGCTCTGTACCTTCGTCTTTTGCTCTGTCGTGAGCAGTTCAGTCGAGTTGGTGGAGATTATGAACACACTGGTGATGGAGGCCTTCGATTTTCCTTTGCCTCGAGTGTCGTCGCCTTGCTGGTTGATGGTGCATCTTTCCTCTCGCCTCCTTCGATGCAGCCTACAATGTGAATAGCGCTACCTTGGTCTTGGCCCACCCGTTGCCTCTTACTGTCTCGTCCGTGGAGCGTTGTCGCTTTGCTTGAAATGGGAGGGAGGATATGTCTGAGGGTTTCGCCGCTAGCTCTCTTGCTTTTGCTGGTTCATGTCCCTGTGCCAGGAACTTGATGTAGCGCTTGCATCCAGCGCCGCTGAGTCCCTTGCTCAGATCTTTGCCGCATTCTGGCTCATAGAGCTTAGGATTCTTCCTCCTGATGTTCGATGGGCCTGGTCTGGGCTCATCTACGTCCGAGAGGTAGAAATCCTCTGGGACGCTGCATTGGGTGGCTTCATTGCTGCCATCCCGTGGCTGTTCGGAAGTGCTGGCCTTCCATTTTTCCATATTGGAACTTCTCAAAGCAATGGATGCCACCTTTGCTGCGAGAGTGCTGATTGTTTTAGTTGTTTTGTTTTTGTTTTTTGTCGTATTCATGTTTTGTTCCCACGAATAGCTAGGGAAAAAATGGTCCGCCGAAGTAGGGTCCTGCTTTACTACGGTAAGGTCTTAGCTACCCTTGGATATAGACCCGGTATCCAAGGAGCTCCGTTAATGATGATCATTTACGCCCTGATCACCTTCCCCCGATGGACACGGGTCGCCCGACACCCCGGCGATTTAGGCATATCTAACACCATGGACGTTATCAGAAAAAGTGCAAACTATGCAAGCTAGAATAGCGAAATAAGACCACAACCAACAAATTTACCTAAAAAACAAAATTAACCGCACTAAAATCGGATAAGTGGTTTCGTTTTTGCAAAGCTCTAAAGTAAAATTTTTGTGATTTGACCCAAAAACACATGATCTTTCCATTTCAATTTTCTCCAACTCCCGCCAAGTTGAGGTGCTTGTACGATTCTTTTAAAAATTGGCGCATAGACTTACGATCATATCTTTCTTATTTTGTTTTACCCTATACCCATAAGATGGTATAGGGTATATTGTTTTTGTTACGCCGATATTATGTAACACCTCAAAGGAGCCACCGGAGGTATGGCAAAAATGATCAGGTTCGGTCCCTGAATCTAATAAGCCATGTCTGTCTGTCTGTCTTTCTGTCTGTCTGTCCGTGTGTCCCGCAGGGGGAGTGTGTTCATGTGACACACATATTTGGTGAGTTGCGCCACCACGGACCCGAGCAGCGCAGGGAGGCCCCTTGGTATGGTTGATACGCCATGGCGTGGATCTGTACAAAGACCTTCGGGAGGTGACGATCCTGAGCTCCCTACACGTCATGTATGGGTGACACAGCATGGCTTGACTTTTTCCCTATTCCTTCGAAAAGTCAGCCATACAAGCTTACACGACGCAGTGCTTCCTCGTAGGGGAGAAACCACATATAAGCGTACGTGTCCAGTCTCGGAGCTGGCGGCTTCGCATAACCCAAGCCTCGAAGGGGCCAGTTAGGGAGAATGGCCTTTGCTCCTATACCTAGCTGGTTTGTGGATTGATGACCACACGGCCCGAATCAAATTGCTGCTTAGTAAACGGATGGGGGCCAGACCAATGTGAACGGTAGCGCTACGAGCCTGCTTTAAGCCGACGAGTAGTAAACAGGCATAACGATCCTGCGGAGGCATGCCGAATTCGTTAGGTCTTCCGAAAGGGGGCCAAGGGAGGATCACACCTGCTATAGAGAAATCTTTAGCGAATAGCGTACCTCGGGGAAGGGCGAGCCCAAGGGACCATGGTCCCTACCCATCTAGGCGTTGGACTCGAGGGGGTTTGTGGTGATAGACAAGCCGACCAGCTAGAGTCGCATCCCAAGGTGGAACTTTGATCAATATATGATTCTGACATATACTATGAGTTGATGGAAAGTGGAGTAGGTCCGACTACCCCTACCTCTACTTCCCCTACAAAGTTATATTCAGCCATATCTTTTGATAGAATGTCACTAAAAACTTCAAATTAGTATCAAATGGTAGCCGTTGGATGCCTTGACAAGGTAATAAAGATGTGTCAGGTTCGACCCATCTACCCCTCCCTCCCCCACAAAAAATATGAATATTTTGGGTTTTGCGTGCACGATTAGAACTCGGTCTCGTTTATTTTATTCTAGCTCCACAATTTCTAACAGTTTTAATACCTTATTCACTGAAAACTAGGATTAATTTTGATTTTCGCATAATTTGCATAAATTTTACCAAATTGCAGAACATTAGGCGGTTTGAATTCGAGCTAAAATTAACCCAGGTTTCCTGCACTTAAGGTATTTAAAATGTGAGAATTATGGAGCTGGAATAAAATAATGTTAAAAAAGAAATGATTGTTAATTAATTGAAAGAATCCTACAAACACCTTACCTTGGCAGAAGTTAGAAAAAAATGAGATGGAAAAATAATTTGTTTTTGGATCCAAATCACAAAAATTGTACTTTGAAGCTCTGGTAAAATTAAGATACTTATTCGATTTTAGCGCGGTTAGATTTTTTCTAGGTAAATTTGTTATCGGTGATAATCATCTTATTTCCCTATTCTACGAGTAGCTAGTCTAGATTTGGAGATATAGAAATTTAAGTTGTGTATAAAAAGAATTTTTTCAAAAAACGCCTGTGGCACCTAAAGTTTTAAAAAATTTTAGTATGTCCAGTACACCTTTTTTGCTAGAAATCATTTTCTGGTGCGTTTATTCGGTAGTTTCCGGACACCGGAATACAGTTGTCATATCGCAGTTCCAGTACTAAACAAAAGTAGAAAAGACGACAGATCCAGTCTTAATGAAAAATTGGACCATTAGTCGCTTCTACAGGCCTCTCCTTTAGTGCTTTACTCAATGGGTTCAATGCAGCGTGGCTCTAAGCTTTCCGCTGGAAAATGCCATCTTCAGTTTCATTTTCAAATGCTTACTGGTATCGAGAGTGGATAGCTCAGTTTGAACCTATTCCTGACCACACACGACTTTTCGGTCTCGGAATCGCTAGCTAATCAAGAAGCTTAGTCTGTTATGGATCTAGAAGCGGTGGTAGAATATCCAGAATATAAGAAATTCAAGTGCTTTTAAAAGCTCGCTTCTCGAGAGCTGAGGGTTCGTGTTCAACTGCATCTGTGAGGTAAGACGCAAATGTGATCCAGTACGAATTCAATGTAGAAGGTTGATCTCTTGAAGTACATTATCCGAAAATGTTAATGTCACTATATACTATAGAAAAAAAGGATGTAATTGGTGTTTAAAAAATATATATACATGTGCATGCAATAAATGTCACAGTCACTAACACATCTGCGGCCTTAGTTCAATGTTGGACAGTCGCGCGGTATTTCAATTTATCTGTGCAGAAATGTATTAAAACTGCTAAAATTTAATTGCAAGTTCGAAAAATCACGAAAGATCATTTATTCATTGAGTGGACATTAAATCGTTTCAGAAAACATCCAGATCTTATCAAACACTACAAATACATATCACCTATGTCAGCCAAATGCTTAGCACCATACGACTAAATTTGAAATTATTCTTCCCATAATCAGCAAGCATAAATTATGGTTTTATGTTAATAGAGCGCTAACTTGTTGCTATTTTGATAGAAGAACATCAAGAGCCAAGGTAACTCGCTATCGCAAAAAAAAAACTTTATAGCTGGAATAGCCAAACCACATTCAATGATTCAATCGGCACAAAATATAGAATCGCCTTGTTTTTGCCTCTAATCTCCATTTAGCATACAAAAAAGCTCTTTTTCTACATTGGGTACTTCAATCTTTCGTGTAGTTTTTTTTTACTCAGTCACTTTTGTTATGGCCTGATGTGAAGCCTGTTTATATTCTTTGGTTTATTTTAAAGAGCTATTTATTTTTGCACTGATGCCATAAATGCACCCATGGTCGCAGCAATACTCTTATAAGTCTTCCTATATTCAAAATTGAATATACAAATCTTCATTCAAATACCAACATAGATGTGCTAGTGCGTTCAGTCTTCTAAGAAAACAAACCAACGCATTTTTAGCTATGCTATCTTGTTTACAGCATTATACAATCTTGAAGTTTGCACACTCCAAGGCTAGGAGGTTACTGGCCCCCTTAAAGTGGAGAGGTTGAAAAGAGATAATGGATTGATGTGCTGTTTGAGAAGGCATAATTTTTTGTGTTCTGACTGAGATTGCTCTCGTCTTATACAACCCGAAAAAAATTTATTCTATTTTTTTTTTCGGCCATATCCGTCGCACTACCCCCCTTATCCAGCATAGCATGCAACGCGTGTGTACCAACCAGTATTAGAAAAGCTCAAGCTCGATGAAAATATAATGTGCACACCATAATCATTGATACATCTAAAAGTTCTTGTTGCTGTGGCACACACGCTACTTGAAATGGCACACAAGAGGATATTTACCATGGGTATCCAAATAAATTTTGACCAAGAACAATTCCTCCAAATATTATAGGTATGTGCCTCAACAGCCTATTCGGTTGCTCTTTGATATCACGGTGACTGTGTATTTTATTAATTCTCTACTTCTTCTAAGGCGAATAATTTTTGCTTATACATATGTTTGTATGTATATTTGAGATACATATGTTCTGCATAATAACACACGTGGAATACAAACAATATGAATGGACAATAAATTTTGATTTTTATATTTTAGTCCAAGTGGAGGGGTGACTGAAGGGGTTTTTAACCTGTTCAATATTCTAAAGATAAATTTGATTTGCCTACACAGAAACCGATTCATTTCGACTGTATGATACACGGTTAGATTGATTCTATTAGGTTGCTGAATGAATCATTGATCAAATATCTGAAAAGTTACAGTTTCGGAAGAGGCATATTGAAAATTTGAAAGGCAGGCAGAAGAAAAGGTAATAATGTACTCTTAGGTCGCACACACACGGAGAATCCATAGATTCCGAATCTAACGAAACTCCATATAATTTTTTTTATATGGAGTCTCGTTGGATTCTGAATCCATGGCTTCTCCGTGTGTGTGCGCGACCTTATACGACTCACCTTAGAATATGATAGTAGCGGGCGATCCGTAGAGGTACAAGGTTTTATAATAACCTTAATTAGGGCTGTACTCAGAGATCAGATGCTAACTCTATGCAAACAAGATCTTTGTTGATACTGGTATATATTAATGAAACGCTTCGTACTGAGAAATTCTGTATCGAATTTCCGAGTTTTCCGATTTGCAAGTAGGTATACAGGGTGTCCCGTTTCTCAACGTCAAGCCTAGTGATAGCGTGTAAGCTGTCCATTACTGAAAAACAATACAAGAAAAAATACAGTTACACTATAAAGTCGGAAAAACGCAACACACCCAGCTTTCATTTTTAATCCATTACAAGTCTATCTTGGGCTCGCTGCGCTCGCACTAACATTCCTTTTCAAATCGAATTAGATTTTATTTTAAGATATGGGGTAGGGGAATATCATTTTCATCAAAACGCTCTTCCAAATTTTTCCGAAGTTTCTAAGAAGTTCAAGAAATATAAAAGAAAAAATGTGAAAAAAAACTCATTGTGAATTGTTGCACATTGTGAATTTTCTGCTTACTTCAATAGCAGTATACCTATTCCGGTCGGGGCCTTCTGGACACCCATAAGGTGGGGTCAACTTACTGAAATCCTGTAATTCGTTCAAGAAAGACAGACAGAAGTATAAGAAAAAGAATTGTCTTCATAATTGTGCCCCATTGTGAATTTTTCATATGCCTCGATGGTTGTCCTGTTACTTTGGGGAGAGACCAATCCTGTCGAAGAAATTTACTGAACTCCACTCATATGTTAAAGAAATACACACAGAAATAGGTGAAAAAGAACCCATTGCGAATTTCAACTAATTGTATTTTTTTGCATGTTTCCATAGCTATTATGCTATTCTGGCCAGAGCCTAATTCAACAAACCAAAAATCATGAAAATCTTTCCAACCGCTCTCGAGTTATAAATGGTGTAACTAACACGACTTTCTTTTATATACATAAATATATAGAATATAGATATAGAATATAGATATAACTACAAATCCTAGTAAATATATTTATTATTATTTATTTAAAAATCAGTTACATTCTATAATTTAAAATTAGTAACGTTTGTAACAACAGAACCATTTCTAAAATAAACATATATCTCAAGTTTTGGAACATTGCGCTATTAGCTCTCTAAAGAATTTTGTTATCTGCTTATTGACAATAGTGACACTTACTTTACCATCCCCCATATAGCGGAAATATCGGAAAAACAAAAATTATCTCTATGAGGACGAATAGCAGAACAAGCCAAAAGGACCCCAATGGCCGAGAGCCATATTTGCTTCCACTATATACGCTCATTAGTCCAGACTACAAAGCAGCAGCATCAGAAGTACCGAACTGATAGAAAACAACCCATTTTCAAATCATTTTGATGAATTTCAATGTCAAATTGACAAATTTCCTTTACAAATTGATGAATTTATAGGTAAAATTGACGAATTTCTATTTTAAATTAATGAATGTATAAATCATGTTGACGAATTTGAAAATCTAGTTTAAGAATTCCAATTAAAAGTTTGCGCGAATTTTTCATATTGTTTTTTGCAACTTTCTTTGTCAAATTGACGAATTTCCAAAACATGTTGACGAATTTTCATATTAACACTTTCCCGGACACAACGTCTATAGACGTCCAATTTTGAGCATTTGACCATACAAATCGTGTCAAATTTTGGCGTTGTGTCCGGCAATGAGTTAAATATACAAAATTTCAAAATTAAGTTGACAAAATTCTAAATGGGAATTATCGCATTTCCATTACTAATTGAATTTCTAAATCGAATTGTCTACTTTCATTTTCAATTTGATGAATTTCTATATGGGCAAATTTTTAAGACAAACAGGCGTATTTAAACATCTGATTTACAAATTTTTATTTGAAATTGGTGAATTTCAAAAACATTTGGACGAATTACCATTTCAATTTTTTTTAATTTTTGACTTCCATTTTAAATGGACGAATTTCCAGATAGATTAATTGACAGATTTCCATATGAAATTGGTCTTGATTGATAGCTTCCCCCAGACAATTACCCTAGTAATTTAGAATGTTCAATGCCGCCGAAAAATTAAAATAAAAAATCATGTAACAACGACTAGAAAATTTGTAGCAAGTAGCAGTAAGCAAGCGATTAGAAAGACCTTTGTTGTTGTAGTAGCAATTCAATCAAATTGTTGAGGGTTTTGGCAGCTTTTGATCGTTGTAACAACAGGTAGTTCCGGGACGATTTACATCGATGAACAAGCTGCTGTGAGATTATTTATGATGACAGTGGGGCTTGGGTTCGGTGCGGTCTTTTCTTTTTCCAACTGAGCTACGGAACAAGGTCGGTCCCAGAGGGTGGGTCAAGGGGGTCATGACCCCCTACAGTGTGGGCAAAAAATAAGGAACCGATGTAAAAAAAATCCTAACTTTTACATTTTCCTTTTTTATTTTATTTTTTTAAGACATTAAACTTGGGAGATTTAAATATGAAACTGTACACCATTGCACATCGAACCAAAATAGTGTCATATTTTTTGAAAACAATTCGCAGTTCTCAAACAGCTAAAACTATACGTGCTATGGTGACGTTTCAGATTTGCAACGTTCCCATATCGCTCAATTTTGGTCACCATAGCACGTATAGGTTTAGCTATTGGAGAACTCCATAAAATTGGCAGTATAATGGCACCATCAGAGAAGATTTTATCATGTTCTGTGATGCTTATGCCTCTATTCGGGACGAAGATGTTGAAGGTGAGGAGCGACGCTTAAGTGGCAACGCCATTGCACATATTATGGAAGATTTATTGTCGAAGTTTGATGTTGATGTGAAGAATTGTGTGGGGATACAGTGCACTGAACCAAATCGCCTGCTAAAGTTAAGATAATAGGGCTCAAATCAAGAAAAAAAGACAACAAAAAACAGCCAAGAAATATTTCTCTTCATTTGAGAATTAGTCACACTGATCCAAGTGAAATACCAATAGCAGCGCTTTAAGGAAAAATAACCTTGAATCAAGCAAACTTTTCTCATGAAAAAGACAAGAGAATCTGAACAAAAATAAAAAAGAAACTTGCATCCAACCAACATCGAACCCATAGCCCCAGTCTTCCCAGTCAAACGTGCTACCCACTGAGCCAGAGACACTTCTGACTAATCTACTACAACGCTCCAATATAAGCTAAAGCTAAAATAAAGCTATTCCACGAGCTTTTCATGGAAAATGTCAAAAAAATCTATTATCAAACATTTGTTTGCTTGAATTGAGAATAATGGCTTAGGCTTGAATCCACTTCCTATTTCTCAAAAGAAGGTCTTGAAAATATGATCGATTCGAGAAGAAATTTTCACATTTTGAAAAATTTTGTCTAAATTCGGGAATTTTGCAAATGAGAAACGAGTTTCTTAATTTTAGATAGCCCAATTTTTTCAGTGTGGACTTTTGGGAGTATCAGTTTGGTCTGTTGTTGCATAATATCAATTGTGGGTAGCTAAGTGGAAGCGACTGTCACAATCTGCCCCAGAACAAGCCGTTCCCATTTGTCTGATGTAAATAATTAAAGAATGTGACCATGATTGTACCCAGCCATCAACTGCCTGCATCGGATTCTCGCGACATTGCCAGTAAGTGGAGAACGGAGCTTTTTGCGTCGAGTTGAAAGTTAGCTCCGAGCATCCATGGGAGAAGAACGCCTTGTCGGTTTACTTCTCCTGAACATTCACAGGGATATTGATTTTGATGTGGATGCTGTGATTACAAGGTTTTCAAAGGGTTCATAGACCAAATTAGAGTTTGTATTGTAATTTCGTTTTTATTTGACATATTAAAAAATTGATCAGTAATTAAATATTGATCAATCTGAGTTTTTAGGTTAGGACTTTGTATTGGTCCAATCAAAAAACTGTAAGCCCATAGCGGTGACCCCCCTCAAAATGTAAGGCTAGGAACGCCCTTGCTACGGAATGCTCTGAGAGAGAACAAGGAGTACCAATTCCAGTTCTATCCAGTGGACACTGCCCGATATGGATATTAATAAATCGCAAATTCCGCTTTGAGTTCGAACACAAACGTTACGCCACTGCTCGCGAGACTGTCATTTTACACCGTACGATGGATTGTATAGTGTATGGGGCGTCAGATATTTCTATTACATCCATCGGCGGCTCTTATAGTGCAAACAAAAAAATTGTGAAATATTAAAATATGCAGTTACGGTGGATGAAAAAATGGCAACAAGGTGTGTATTTTTTCGACTTTTCTTTGATTGTACAGGGTGGCACACAATAACCTGACGAATTTAAAAATGGCGGAACAAATTGAAAATTTATGCCTTAGGTCCATGAAGTGGAACTTCCATTGATATTGCTTTCTTTGCGGCGTTCTCAGGCTGACGCCTTTCAACATGGCAATAGCAATCAATTTGTCGGTTTATGTACATGTGATGATCGCACAACGCACTCTACGAACACAAACCTTAAGGGCAACTTCCGAAAATTACTCCAAAGGATAAGTGATGAAAATGGACACAATTAGGTATTAGGCATGGAATTTTTTAACTGAGTGTCATCTGGATTCTGCAAGTGTCCTAAATGTTTTAGTCGCAAAACAATTGTGTAGCATTAATGTTTTCGACGTTTTAAAAATCGTCAGGTTTCCGTGTGCGATCCTGTATATTAAGTGTAAATAAGCGTGCCTGATTTTTTTTAAATACATTATTTTTTCGTAACGTAACTACGACAAAGCTTCGGTAATCCGCACCTCGAAAATCGTGAGATTTGATAATTCGGATTTGGATTTAGGCCCCAACAATCCTTGATTTTAGAAAATTTTATGAATGTGTTTTTGGGGTATTGCACATTGCACTCTAAATTAAAAACGAGGGTATTACTCGTCTTATGCTTGAGATTGAGAGTCGACAAAAATTTGACAACGAAGATATCGAAACTTCGCGTACACGTGTATAGATATGGTTAAGATGCAACCATTGATATCAACTCAAAAAAGGAGTTTTTCCGGATTATCCTGATTAAATTAAATTGACTTTAAATAAGCCAATTCAAAAACTTCTGCTTGGTTTTAATTTTTTTTTTTCAAATTTATTAAGGTAAGCCAGTTGTAGCACTTGTACATCTTTTCAACGGCCTTTCTGGCCATCAACAACAGCTATAAAATTATTACGCATTTCGTTAGAGACATCACACAAGAATCGCAGTTAGTGGTCGTTCAACGCGTTTAATTTTACACCAACAAAACAACATCAAAAAGTTTAGTCTATGCTATAGTAGGTATATAGTTTTATGCTGATGCGGTACTAGCATGTTGCCTGTCTCTATAGTGTCTTTAACCATGAACATAACCTTGGAAGCTTTTTACAGACGCATTGCGAGTCTGCTCGAAAAAAATCCATTGCGAAATCGCATTCATCAATAATTTTTTTTTTCTTTATGGTACAATGTTCAGTAATACGCGCTAACGCATTAGATCTTTTTCTATGTGTGTTCACGCATATACACATAAACGCACCACCCAAATCAAACGCGCATTCGCAGCTACGCACTTTTTACAAACAAATTTATCAGCATAAAGAGTTGCGTAGCTTTTTTTGTGGTGTTTGTTGTAACTGCAAGAATTTTTGGACTATTGTGGTGCTCAAGGTTTTAATTCGTATATTAAATGACTTTTCTACTGACGCGTGTTGATTTTTTTACTGTATGTATTTGTATATGTATACTGTGTGACTATGTGTACATAATATACTCCATATCTATGAATTATTTAAGAATGTAAAAAATCTATGCTTTTCTATGTATTTTTCTGGCTCTTAAAGATCTATTAAATATTAATACATTCTAATAAAATTGTAAATGGATTCGAAACATACATATATACACCGTAGATATGTGTGTGTATCTATCATGCCTTTACCTTCAATATGTTTTTATAGCTGAGAGTTAGATGTTTCAGTGGCGAAATGCTAGTTATGTTGAAGGGCTAAACGTATGGTCTTAAGTTATTTCCTTTTCGTCGTACCCACTTTTTGCTATCGTTGTATAGGTACATATAGGCAAATTACCATTATATCATTAGACCATGATTGCAAAAAAACTGTTCCATGAGCAAGAAGGCACAAAGGTACCTTTAGGCATACATATTTTCTAACATCCATTCAATATATAAGAAGTAATTTTCTATGATTATCACTAGGAGGGCGTTGTCAATTAGGCCCTTCAGAAATAATAATTTCATACTTAATTTGAAACGCCTTCTAATGATTAATTACTTTTTACATTAAATGTAAGTTCTAGGTAATTCTCATAATGTAACAGCATAAAAGCAGACTCAATATACATAGTGTTTTATTAAAATGAATTTATAAAAAAATTACATAATAATAACAGATATTTGGCAAACAACTTATATGCTATAGTTTGCTATATTTAAAATACATAATATTAATAATATTTAAAAAGACATCGGTTCAAGTAATTTAATAAAGCTAATTAAATTTCAATTTTTTTTTTTTGAGTAAAACGCCAGAAAAGCCAATCTAGATATTATGTTCTTTAAAAAAAAAGATAAAAAAATCTAAAAAAATACATAGGCCGTAAGAAATTCCGGCAATGATTTTATTTTATGAAGTGTATTTAATTATGAGATGACAATAAAATTGTTCATCGAATCTTCGTAGTCGCAAAGATTTTAATATAAAGTACTCGTGGTTTTATAAGGTAAAACGAGGAGTCCATAGAATTATATTGTTTTGTACGATTACAAGTGCATGATGTTCTGTGTAAGCCCCTGATAATGTCAATTTAAAAAAAAATCATTATGAAAACTTCATGCTTTTGTCATTTTTTTCATTGCTCCATGACCATGGCGCGTCGCATCTTTCGGTATGCAGTGTAGGCATTTAAATTTCGTTAGATAGTCAACAACAATCCGAAGAAGTAGCCAGATTGTTAAAAGGAGTGAATGTATTTTTAAGTGTCATTGTCACCCTTACGAATCCCTTATATTGCTTACTTAAGCGACGACTATAAATTCCACCCTAAATCCACCGCAGTGCTACTACTTTTATTGCTCCGAATCGTATTTTTTACGTATGTAGGTAAATACTTATTTAAAAAACGAACCGTTATTCTGCTACAGTTATGTTAATTCTAGAGAGTAATAATAGTCTTATACGGTTCAGTAAGAGCTGTAAAATTGTCCCATGTTTTTTAAGAGAAATATAAAGTAAGAGCTGTAAAATTGTCCCATGTTTTTTTTTAAGAGAAATATAGGTATACAGACATTCCCTAAAACACGTTCTACCTACTAGGGTGAAAATGAAACAACGTAAATGTACGTTGTGATGTTGATATATCATCGACCTTTCAAACAGTTTGCCCAAGAAGCACTATATGTTTTTGATCAATCGGCCTAATTGAAGTCTCCCTACACGCTTTAAATCTTCAATATCTTTCAATTTTGACCGTCATAATCACCTAGATTCTATGGCGCCCTGATATGCATGTGTATTGGAAGTCGCCCTTTTATTTTCGATTCGTTTTAATTGGGGAAGTCAAATAAGGCAAAAACTCTAATTTCGGGTGTGGCCTACATTAATTTGGATACCCTTCACTTTGCATACAGGGTGTCCGGAAACTGCCGCATAAACGCACCGGATTGTGATTCCTTGTGTAATTTCCAGGCATCTAAAGGGTTAAGGAGGTTTTCACACTTAGGGCCAGATTACGTAATCTGTGCAAATTACTTAATTTGAGCTGTCAAATTCCATACATTTTTAAATTCACCACACCTCAGATTACGTAATCTGGCCAGATTAAGTACAAGTGTGAAAACCCCCTAAGAATTGGGGGATATTCCGTACAACTTGTTTGCTGTAAATCATAGGAATCACAATCCGGTGTGTTTATGCGGCAGTTTCTGGACACCCTGTATAGCTAGTAGTTTACCGGTAGCCATGGGCGTAGCCAGAGGGGGGCAGGGAGGGGCGGTTGACCGATGTTTATGGTAAAAACATTTTTACCGACAAAAATCGCTGGACTTTACAATGCTCGAAAGCGTAAAATTGCGAGTTTGATTCCAGGCACTACGCAAAGTTTTCTGCCGCTTAGACTGTAGTGTAGAAAACTAAAATATTTGTAGTTTTCTGGCCCTTAATATTTGGAACTGGGATACCTACATGTGGGCATCATGAATCGATAACGTAATTAGATCAGAAATATAAATCTTTCCCATATTTTCATTTCATGGCTTCTGAGCTGCAGAACACAATTTTAACTGTCACACGAAGGTCTCTCCGCGAAGGTAGTGGAATTTAACTTCATTCCATCTGAAAGGGATTTTAGTGACAAAAGTGTAAAGAATTTCCGTGTCTTGTTGTTGTTATTTGATCAAGATTCATTTTGTAGGTAAATTTAGCCGCAGTTAATATTTTGTTAAATTTGGACGAAATCTTATCAAAGCCTTAAACCGTATTTCTATCAAAAAACTCCAAGAAGTTTTCCGTTAGGGGAAAAATCTTAGATCATGTATATGTCTACGTTATTGCTTACAAAATAACCCATATTGCATCAGACGTTATCTTGTCACTCCAGAAGCCCAGAAATCCTTTCAAACCGATTACATACAGTACCCCAAATGTCGACTTTCGAACGGCAACCATAATGCCCATTCTCAGTTTCCTTATAATTGAAATAGATTAGACGCAGCAGCGATTCTGAGTCAGAGCGATCAAAGGATAATGTATACAAAATTTGGTGAAGATCGAACTACGGGAAGGTCGATTTTAAGCGTTAAACGTTTTCGTTACAATTTTTCTTGACACTTTTTCACGGAACGACACCCAGTATTTCTCAGGTAGCCTCCGCAAAGACATATACATGTCAAAAAGATTTATAAATTTTGATCAAAAGAAAAACAGTGACAGACGACACAAACTGATCTCTTGGTCTATTTCTTTTAAATCGCAAGTGGAACATGCATTCAGAAGACAAAAATAGCACTGAATATAGACGGGCTACGGTCTAAAAATTGAAAATTGGAGGCCAGTTGAAAGTAATCATAATTACCAGCAAAAGTCTAAACACGTGCAGGGCCAATTTTTCGTTTTCGTTGTATAAAATCATTCTCGAGTGTCCTTTCTTAAAATTTGGCTCCAAAATTTGCCTAACAATATTTTCGCAATCAAAAATTTCAACTCCTAAGAAAATCATGATATTGAAAAAAATTTCGGGCTTGCCCCTCTCTGACAGAAATCCTGGCTACGCCCATGCCGGTAGCCGGCAGCCCTATGGCTATGTTATCATATTATCCGTCATTTGATAATATTTCATAAGTTCAGTAGACATTTAGGTGAGGTTTCGTTCAGATTGCATACAAAACATAATTTTTATAAGAAGAACTTACCTTTGAGGTGAAGTGCACACCAGTCCCATGATCCCATAGTCCATTGAGGCTCAATTTCACATATAATGAGAATGAGTCACAGTCAAAGTCAGCCACCCATCAGTATGAACTCTTTTTTTTAGCATTTCCTTTAATAAGTTAGAAAGATAGTAGTTTTTAGATTGTAGTCTATAAATGAGTATTTCCCAAAATTATAAAAGCAAATATGTATGTCAAAATAAGAGCCCACTTTGACTGTGACTCACTAATGTCTTGTGATTTATATTGATGTTCTGGGACTCTCAACTTTGTAGAGCAATGCTCGCCGGAATATGCTCCACATCAAGTCCCGACGCCCCAGTTTTCAAGAAAATAGAATTTCAAAACATAAAAATCTAATCGAAATTTTCGAATATTTTGCATTTTTCTACAAAGTTGAGATTCATATAGCTCTAATTGGAAAAAAATGCAATTTTTCATCTCATTTTTAAGTTTTCAAAACGAAATTTTCGATCAAAATTTGCATTTTGTGCGGGATTTTTGGGCGACTCTAACTTCTAAACGGTGATAGTTAGGGAGTCCTAAATGTGCGCGGGAATATGCGGTTTGGGTCTCATCGTCAATTTGCGAAAATTTCGAATTGAAAACATAAAAATGAGATTGATAATTTTAACTTAAAATTGAAATCGTTTGATTGCCTTTATTTCATGACTTAATGGGCCTTAGCGGCTCTGGTCATAATAACTGACAAATCGACAACAATTTTCCAAAAATTATGGAATTTTTTTGGCTCGCTTCACAATGATATACTGTTTTGCATTAAACTCTACCAAGTTTAATGACTAAAGAAATGAGACTACTGGCGCGTCCAGACGGCTTCCAACTTGTTTGATCCAACTTTTTCCTTAAACTTGTCGCAAGTTGGCTGTTTACACGTACGATATTTTCTTCAACTCAAACAAGTCGTCCAACTCTTTTGCCGTGTAGACAGAAGTGGCCGTAAAACGTTACATAGCAGCTTCTGTAATACGCATTAGTATAGGAGAAATATATTTTTCGTTTTGTTCATTTCTCTTGATTTGTAAAGCATTGAAGGTAACATTTCCGATTGAGCATATATATGAGAAGTACATATTTGATGATGTGATTACCAGGGCCATCCATATAACCCTTAGAATGTAAGAAACAAATGAAAAAACCCGTTCGGTTAATTAACTTTTCATTATTAAAAAGTATATGTTGATATTGCGATCGAAGTATCGTCAATGTAAGGAGAGTGAAGGACTCACACAAGTTGTCCAACTTGTGTTCAGACGTCCAACTTGTTAGAATGCTCTTTAAACTTCAAATTGTTGTCCATCTTCTGTTCACACTTACGATAAGCTTGTTTGAATGCTCAAAAGTTTGAAAACAAGTCGATCGTGCGAACGGCGCTTAAAGATAATTTCGCACGGTCGAAATTTAAATAGCCGTTACATTTGAACAAAACTTAAGGTTCCTTTGTGCTAATAAATTTCTTCCTCAGCACTTTGACGTAGTACTCCGATTCCAACTGTTTTTGAAATATGTTGAGGTTTTTCTAGGATTTGCTTGGATTAGGTTTGGTTAAGATTGGTTCATTAAGAAAAAAAAAAAATATTCTTAAGAATCTAATTTTGGGGGGTTGCTTTATACGATAGCCGTATTGTTTCGATCCATCCGTTCGTTGGATATGTTTTAAGGCTTTGCCAGAAATACTTGTACACTTCGATGAAGTTTGGTTTAGATTAATTAAAAAAAAAGTTTTTCTTAGAAGAACCTAATTTTCGAGAGTTGGGTTGTACGTAAAATAACGTTTGACACCCCTACGACGTAGTGTTCTGATTATATCCGTTCCTGGATAAGTTTTGAGCATTTACTAGAAACATACTTGGGTGAGGTTAGTCATAATACATAATTCTAGAAGAAACAAATTTTAGACTTTGGGTTGGTTTCTATGGAAGTGATCGTATTTGACCAAATGTACATTTTTGTTTTATGGACATTCAAATACTAAGAATCTAGTTACGGATGAAGAGGAAATTTCGCGGTGTCTACTGATAATTGATTTTAATATAACGCATGGAGCTGCAATCCAAATGCCCATAACGTCTCAATTTCAAATTTTCTTTTCTGTACAGTAACCCCTTATGGGCATGGTACGTACACTCAGCTGTTCATAGGCTAATTCGAGTCAACGTTACATTGCATATAGTTTCGGAGTGTATATAATTTTGCAAGCACTATATATTTCCTGGACCACGCCGAGATAAGATCTCCGGACCTAAAGATTACTAGAGATTTACAAATGACCAATTTCATATTTTCATCCCATTTTTCACAATTTTCTGAACTGTTAGGAATTTTCTTTCATTTAATTTCACTTTAAGTAGTTCGTATCCTTCCATACCTTCCTTTTAGGGCTTTAGACTGAAAAAAGAATATTTTTATTTACAGGTTCATTTAAAATTGTCAAAATGTTCCACTAATTGAGTTTTATTTTTATTTATTTATATTAAACTAGCTGAGAGAGCTCGCTTCGTTCGCTCCCTCATCTAGAGCTCGCTACGCTCGCGTTGTACGCTTCGCTCACAATTTCACACAACTTTAAATTTATGAACGATTTTGACTCCCAATCAACCTTCTAACTATACCTATAAATATTCGCCTCGCACAAATTCAAATAAACTCTACAGTGGTAATAAAACACATATAGTTCAAGTTTCAGTGTGATTTATTTGAATGGAATCAAAATCAGTAGAGAGCGATATTATAAACAATGTTTTTCGTTTTGTTTTCTGGCGAAAAAAAACAAACAACGAAGACGGTTTGCCGCGAACAGGCAACATACAACTGACCGTGCGAAAACAGGGAAATTCGAGATTAATCCCACTGACTTCCAACGATTGGCCTTGCGATTTATTGATTGTCATCGCAAAAGCCAATCGAACGGGGAACTGAATCCGCTTGAATTGGAATGGAAGATCAGTTGGAATTGGAATATTCGGAATTCGTAGGATAAGTACTTCCTCTCCCTTGAATTTTCCCTTGATGATCGTCGCTTGAATCACATTGTTCATCAGTTTCATGACGGACAACCACGAACCGTTGCACAATTTCGGATGATTCAGATTCCGCAACATGATAATGATCGATCCTACCTTCAGCTATAAATTATGCGGCGGGGCTCCTGGCACATCAAGCGAGTTCAAAAACTCCGTCCAATAGTTGCTCGCTTCATCCTCGTCGAACACGGTGTCAACGGATTTGTACGAATTTTTGAAAATTCAGCCACCGATGGGTCGTTCAGCAATGCGACTCTCAAAATCGTAGTCAATTTCAACTTCTTGACATGCCTCCACAAATATGACATTTTCCGGCCTGCATTAAGTTCATCCGCAGCAGTAGATTTCGGGATGACGGGAAGCTTTTGACGAAAATTTCCGGGGAGTAATATTAGAGCCCCACCAAATCGTTTCGAATCACCTCGTAAGTCCTTCATCGTTCGGTCAACTGCCTCCAAAGCTCGCTTATGCGGAACTCGTACATTCATCCCAAATCATGATTTTGCATTCTCGCATCAATTTCGCTGTTGCCGAACTCTTGATGATTGTGCACGTTGGCTTCTCAACCAAGAGTAGATTCATCGGCAGCTTTAAAGCGGAATGTGCAGTTCGACCGCCTTCCAACAATGTAGCAGCAATGCCAGAGGATGCAAAAGCCATCGCAATTTGACATCTTGACCGAATTGTTGCCAGAATCAACGAAATGATGAATGTCTTGCCTGTCCCACCAGGAGCATCGAGAAAGTAAATGCCTCCTGTTCATTGTCAACAACCTTCATAAGCGAATCGTATACGTTCTTCTGCTCGGCATTGAAAAGCGGCACATTTATTAGAATTCGTTCGGCCAGCTCTTTTCGATCATAATCTTGCTCCCGTTGCAAGTCACGATTAATTGCATCGTCCATCAAACGATTTGGCGCCGGCATTCCCAATTTCGACAGCAGACTGCCTCACATGAGCACGGTCATGTCTTCGATCAGAACTAACGCTTCGTTGCGGATCTCGTCATTAATTTCAAGATCGAAATTCGAAGTTGTTATGCGAACTCTATGCAAAATGTCGTCAGCCATCTCGTCCTTGTATTTGTTCCACAATGCGGTCGGGATACGCTAATATGAACAGAAGCAGATGAAGGTAAAAGTGTGACAAAATGCACTGTCCTTATAATTTTGTGCATGTTTGATAGTTATTCACAGCACAGCAATTATTTATCTCGTTAGCTTCTTCACCAAAAATTTAACGCAAAACGTCTTTTATCACAATGAATTCCACAATTATTCGAAATTGAAGCTTTTGATCTTCATAACGAATTTTCGACCTTTGCGTCGTCTAAAATCATCAAATCATTCGATAAAATGCAAAACTTTCTTCCTGAATTTTCGACTAAGAATTTTATATTTCTTCATTCGAAAAGCTATATTGTGGAAAAATTGCAGGCAAAACAAATTATTTTCAAGTTTTCCCATTTTCCGACTTTTCCGGAGAGTTTTACCAACATTCTCTTTCGTAAAAACCTTCTCCTGGTAATTGCAAACAAATGAAAAAAAATTGAACTAAATCGGCCCAGCCGTTCTCACTTGATGAATTTTTTCGATTTTTCCAATTTTCCGACTTTTTTTGAGAGTTTTCCCAACATTCTCTTTCGTAAAACCTTCTCCTGGTAATTGCAAACAAATGAAAAAAAAATTTGAACCAAATCGGTCCAGCCGTTCTCAATTGATGAATTACTTCGATGTGTCCAATTTTCCGAACTTTCCGGATGGTTTTTCAAAATTTTCTTTCGTAAAAACCTTCTCGTGGCAATTGCAAACAAATGGATAAAAATTTGAACCAAATCGGTCCAGCCGTTCTCAATTGATGAATTACTTCGATTTTACCAATTTTCCGACTTTTCCGGAGGATTTTTCCAAAATTTTCTTCCGTAAAAACCTTCTCCCGGTAATTGCAAACAACTGAAAAAAATTTGAACCAAATCGGTCTAGCCGTTCTCAATTGATGAATTACTATACATTTTTTTTCGCTCAATTTTTATATATACAGGGTGTCCCGCAACTGGTTAGCCATAGACCAATGGTAGACTCTAGAGGATGTTTTAGGAAAAATGTCGCCAAAATTATTTCTCTAGCTTTTACCGTTAAGGAGTAATTGCCTTTTTTGTGATTCTTGTCAAAAAACACGACTTTTTTCGAAAAACTCCTATTTTCGAGCTTCGACTCTAGCCAAATCAATGTTTTTCATATTCTTCTGAAAGTACACAAAATTTCCAATAAAAGGACATATCGAACGTTTCGAACGGTTTCGTATCTTCCGAAATACGACTTTTTGAATTTTGCAGAAATGTCAATTTCAACTTTTAATGTCAAAACTAAACCCGAATTTCGTAACGATACATTGAAGTGGCAAATCTGCAAAGTTCACAAAAGTTGGCCCAATTCCTAAGCTTTCGAACGGCATATAAGAATAAAGCACAGAATCATCCAGTCTGTGAATAATATGTGTAAAAGGGAAAAAAACATAGTCCGTAAGTGGAAGAAATCTTGCTTTTACGTGGAAATAGTTCAGTCATATAAGCATTTCCAATAGAAAAAAATCAGTGGGGTCCCAGGAGTCTAAAACTATTTTTGCTAAAAAAAAAATTGATCGGAAAGGTCCCAAAAAGGAAACTATTTAATCCTTGACTGGATGTCGGCATGCGGGTATCATATCAAAGGGGACGCCGAGTACATTACATATACGGTGTTTGATTCCTATTTCAAGGACCCTCAACGGAATAAATCGCGTTTTAATGGAAAATTTTCGTGTTTCCTGTAACTTATCATCTGTATCTTTCCGAAGCCATAACTACGCGAATAATTCAAGTTGCCACTTCCTTTTTCATTTTTTAGAATCTAAGATTCTATCATTAAATTTGCCAAGGAAAAATTGGATCGGAAAACTCTGAAAAGGACATAAAAGGACACTAATTAATACCTGACAAATTAAAATGTTTATCCTTTAGACGATGAAAATGAAAAATACTCTCACAATATTAATGTGTACACAGCCAACCTTCGTAAATACAAATAATTCAACACATAAAACAAATTTGCTAATACTTACCGTTACAATTAGCAAAGTAGCATCTACATCAGTAGCGAAAAGTATTTTTCCATAATGCATAACAACCAAGTCTATGCTTGATG
Source organism: Microchrysa polita (assembly GCA_949715475.1). Classification (NCBI taxonomy): domain Eukaryota; kingdom Metazoa; phylum Arthropoda; class Insecta; order Diptera; family Stratiomyidae; genus Microchrysa; species Microchrysa polita. Next base: position 6,821,773 of record OX454415.1, on the reverse strand, counting down.
TAAAAATGTTACTTCCTTTTCAAGATTGAAGTCGGTTTGGTACATTTGCAGACTATAGTTTTGTTTTCATTCATACGTATTAATTAGAAACTGGATGACTCTGTGCTTTATTCTTATATGCCGTTCGAAAGCTAAGATCCTACGCCAACTTTTGTCAACTTTGCAGATTTGCCACTACAATGTACCGTTACGAAATTCGGGTTTAATTTTGACATTAAAAATTGAAATTGACATTTCTGCAAAATGCAAAACGTCGTATCTCGGAAGATACGAAACCGTTCGAAATGTTCGATATGTCCCTGTATTGGAAATTTCGTGTACTTTCAGTAGATATGAAAAACATTGATTTGGCTAAAGTGGAAGCTATAAAATAGGAGTTTTTCGAAAAAAGTCGTTTTTTTTTTACAAGAATCACAAAAAAGGCAATTACTCCTTAACGGTAAAAGCTAGAAAAATAATTTAGAGTCTACCATTGGTCTATTGCTAACCAGTTGCGGGACACCCTGTATAGAATCAGAAAGGTAATCTCGGGAAAAACTGAAACTGTACTAGCTGTAAAACTACAAAAAAAAACGCCTGTGAAAGCCACCAAATTTTCCTAAAAATCAAATTTTCACAAAGCTATCAATATATAATATTATCAAAGTAAAAAATATAAAAAAACAATGTAAAAAAAAATTAGAAAAAAACAAGAGAAAGGATTAAATTTTCTGTCTTGTTTCTTCATAGTTTCATAAAAGTCTGGAAAACATGAAATGATAAAAATAAATGGTTTCCGTTTTTAATTTATTATTTATAGAAAATGCACAAAAATTATATATGTATTTTGGTTAAAAAAGTTTGTTTGAAAAGCACCTTCATTGCCATTTTTTGCACTGTTTTGTGATAAAATCTTTTGAGATCGAAAAAAAAAACTTTTTTGTTTTGAATTCATCATCAAACTTTGACTATGAGCTCCGACCTTAATGAATTAAAGTATGTATGGATATAAAAGATGTTTGTGCTGAACTGTAACTGCGGTGAATTATTTAATACTGGACAGTAGAATCTGTCAAATTGATTAATTGTTTTCAGGAACAAATATGTAATTAACTAATCGACCTGAGTGCAATTATTTTTTGGTAGCTATACCTATGTATTTCAATAAATGATTTTCGTATGCTATAAATGCAGCGATGCATCGTATTCTAAACCGTCCACACAGTACATACACAATCCAGCATTCATTTCATTGCTCAAATTGAATTGCATTATTGCATACTGTTGGGTGCAATATTAAGACTGAATGCATGAGTCAGTCCAGAAGAGCGGGGATGGTCAGTGCATTATACGTATAAGAGAAGCAGCATAAAGCATTCAGCATTTTACATAATATGGAGATGAAGTTGTAAGAGATCGTGCTGAATTGCATTTTGTTGTAAGAGTCCACGTCCAATTTGTCTTGCCAATTTCACATGACTGCATGAGTTTGTACATAACCGATGCATGTTGTGCAAAATTGAAGTAAATTTCGTTGGCCATCACTGTATTGTGTATTGCACTGATTGCACTGAAGACATTAAATTTGAGCGAACATGTACAAGATGTATGTGTATGTGGAATATATATTATTATTGGATATTATTGGACAAAATTAAATGACGAACGAAGAGAAATACAAAATAAGTATTCAAAACTATTATTTATCGAAATTGTATCAATGAACACTTGAAAGTCTATTTGCGCAATATTTTGGTAAAATGCAATGAAGCCATTCCCATAAGATTCATAGAGCTTCTACAACTATAACTTATTTAACTTATCGAATGCATTCATACTCATAAATATGCAAATAAAGTACATTATGTTGTATGTATCATCCATATACATATTTCCTCACGACCATTTGCCTTCAATTTTAATTCTAACAAATTATGGCAATTTAAACTGAAAAACTTTCAATAGCAATAACAAAAAAGTAATTTAATCAAATTGTGAATTGATGAAAATTAGACAAATTCATAGACAAAAATATTAATGCCTTTATCGACATAAATATAGCTGAAGGGCATATCACAAACAAAATGCCTTTTTATTGTACGAGATTAGGGCTCACAAGGTTATCATAGATTTTTTTATGATATAATAAATGTGTGTATGGTGATGATTTTCTTAACGTCTGCAGTTTTGTATTTGTAAATCGCGCGCATACATTCTGGCATCTACATAGCCACATACGCATGTGTGCCAATGTAATTTACAAAATTATACCCTGAACCCATGAAAAATGATTATCGATTTTTGTGAAAAAAAAAAAATTGTATAATTATAAGTTAGGAAGTTTTACTTCCGCGTTGTTTGTGCGCTTATGTTATATGGGTTTAGAATGGATTTTTGCATCTTACAAACACATTTTTCATCAATATGTCTAAATATACGAATGAGACTTCAGACCTATGCTAGAGCAAGTCAAACTTAATCATAAATATCTATGCTGTAAGCTTTAATAAACGCAAATAATACAGCCAATAGATTTTTTTCTATCGCTATATGTATATACGAATATTCTGCGTTCTGTGTATATTTGTTCGTATTCGTGGTCGTTCTGTTTTGTAATAGCATAGCGGGTTGCGTTTGTGTATGCGTTTTTTTTTTTGTAACGTGCACACACGTTTTGTGTTTTGATATCATCGGCCCAAAATGACGCACAACATTTTAATAGTTCCATGGTCATAGTTCCGCATTTGAATGTTGTACGAATATTTAGTACCCTACTCTAGTTCATTTGATTTTTGATTGAGAATTCTTTGTTACATAACAACATTTTATTATGAACATTTTGGTTTTGTATATACGACAAAATAAAGTCTGTGGGTGCTATGCGTAACATTATGAAAAATTATGCATTAAATTGACTCGAAAATAGCCATTTAAAAACTGGCCTTTTATTCTAAAATGTAACTTTAATACCAATGGGCCTACGAGTATTATTGTTTTAATGATTTATTTTATTTATTTTACATTATTTACGTGATTAAGTGCCCAGGCTCTCATAAATCCAATGGGAGTCTTATTTTATTTATGTTGGCATATTTATTATTTTAATTTTTAATTCGATTAGTAGGTAAGGCGTAAGGGTTATAACTAGAGCCCGGATTTTCGTGGGGTATAGAAATTGGCGCACAGTCTAACGTTCATTTCTTTCTTAGATTATTTTATTCTAGCTGCGTTATTTCTAACAGTTTTAATGCCTTAAGTGCAGAAAACTAGGTTAATTTTAGCTCGATTTCAATTCAATTCGATTAAAACTGCCCCTAAAGATCTGCAATTTGTTAAAAATTCTTCAAATTATATCAAAATCGATCACAAAACTGTTAGAGATAACTAAGCTAGAATAAAATGATGTAAGAGAGAAATGATCCTTAGACTATGCGCCAATTTCTAAAAGAATCGTACGAGCACTTCACCTTGGTAGAAGTTGGAGAAAATTGACATGGAAAAACAGATTGTTTTTGGGTCAAATCATAAAAAAATTACTTTGAAGTTCTGTAAAAATCAAACCGTGAGCTGATATAACGTGTTTTCCAACTTTCTGACAAAAGAAAATGTTTTTTTTTTTCTTATTTCTGTGACACTTCTTCTTCTTTTTCTCTGTACCGTAACTCCTTGTGGGGCATGGTGCGTTCACTCAGCCGTTTATAGGCTACTACGAGTCAACGTTACATTGCATATAGAGGAGTGTATATAAGGTTGCAAGCACTATATATTTCCTGGACAACGCCGAGATTCGATCTCTGGACCTCTGTGACACGCTTCCTATGAAATATTGGAAAAATTCGAAACGCTTCACCCAAAACATTTTAAACGTTTTGTATCAGATCATTGCTCGCTACGCTCGCACCTAACATTTTTCGAAGCAGAATAAATTTATTCTGCTCACCTATTTTTTCCCTCTGAACAATGAAGTTAGCCTTTTAATTTAGCCCCTCTAGGCTTCTGTGCGTATTCTCAGCCCGCTAATCCATAACTGATTTTGGTAGATACTTATCCACAACGTAGACAGTGTAAGGTGTTTCTAATATTAATCCAAGGCTTAAATTCGTTTTCAAATATTCTTTTCTAACCCCGAAACTCTACCGAAATCAAATTTGATTTTTCATGGAGTATGCGTCAGTGGCGTGGATAGCTTTTCAGAGAGGAGGGGGATCATTTTGCAAAATTACTTATACTTTTACGGTTATCAAATGTTGAATTTCAGAATAACAATTTCTGTATTTATTACACTTCAAATTAACAGTTTTTTGAGCAAATTTTGCTGCAAACTAGATATCAATTTGGCCATACGAAAAAAAACTGAGTCCTTAAAATGTTGCATCAATAGTTTTTGCTTTTTTACTACGGTGAGTGAATCAACAGTATTTCAATTTTCATACAAATTTTCGCTACTGTGATTGGAGTAGGTATCTTATATTGGGCTTAAATCAGTGCTTCCCTAACTTGTCGGAGTAACGGAACACCTACACAGTAAAAAATCAGGCGGTGCAAATCGAAAATTATCAAATGGGTTTCTTTTTATACATATGGGGTTAACTACAATTATTTAAATCTGTCCACAAGTATAAAATTTTTCTTTTATCCGTTAGGATAAAACACTGAAAATAAAATCAATTTATGGACAAATCAGACAATTTATTCGTAATTATATCAGTTTTTGTTTATATGATGTTTAAATTTAAACAAAATTGTGTTAAATTCGCTCCAAATGTGGTATTTAATTCCATTTTCTGTATTTCTGACGAAATTCCGATTGTCATTTATTTTTGGTATACCTTAAGCCGGCCCCACACCGACCGGAGTGTGGCACACACCGCGCAAAAAAACCGGTTCCAAGAATGATACCTTGGAGTCGCCCAACCACACTGCTGCACTGCTGCTGCACGATTTTTCGTATCAATCTTTTGTGCGGTGTTTGTCACACTTCGGTCGGTATATGGGGCCGGCTTTACCTACACTCGCAGTCGGTCGACAACAAATTACGCCAGTAAAATTTTACAAAAATAAGGCCTAACCTGGGAATAAATGCAAGATCGCCGTTCTTTCGCTTATTTGAGAGTATTACTGGCTATATAAATCCAGATTTGCAACCCTGAGGACCCTGTGCTAACTTTTTTTGCGGGCGAGAAAGGGCTATATTTTTGCTCTTTTTTTACATTTCCAGCAATATTCTTTAAACAAATTATATTGGAATATTTTGAAAGTAGACAAAATTTCGAATTCAATGATATGCTAACAATTTTGTTAGGTCAAATATTGACGGAATTTATTAATTTTTATTTTTTATTGGACAATCAAAGCTAACTTCTGTGGGGAAAGCACATTTTCTGTGGAGACAGCTCATATTCTATAGCGGATTCGGTAGTTGAACCTAAAAAATGAGCTTTCTCCACAGAAATGCTTTGATTGTTCAATCGATTGAATAATGCTCTTCTAGTTATGGATTGTTTGCTTCTTGTTGTTAAAACCTCTTTCTAAATTTTTCCTATTTTGCGATATCTTCGTGAAACCCTTGAGAAATCTTCACGGAACCCTAGGGTACCGCGGAACTCCGGATGTTTGTTAATTTGTTTTCGAATGACTGCCTGCATATGATGTCTTATCTTACAATTTTGGAAATTTCTTAAATTGTTTATAGAAAATTTAGTTAAACCAATTATCATGATTATAGCTTTGAAAGTTTTTCGTCTTAAATTCAATAAAATTGCGAACTCAAACAATAACGGATACTCAAAAATTGGAAGCAGTTTTGCAGCGTTTTCTCTTCATTCGAATTAATTTTCCATTCTCCTGAAGAAACCTTTATAATCTTATGTACTGCATTTGTAGTTCCCCATTGGAAATTGCGCTTCTGTGAAGAGGTTCCCGTGTTCCACATTATCTTTTAACTTTTGCCTGTGCAAGGCTACAGAACCAATGTGAAAAAGTAGATGAACGTAAAGCCCTGTGCTGTATTGTTTCTATTCTATCGATACGCTTCTATTATACTATTGAAATTTCAGGAAGTGCTAAATTTTTTATGGAAGTTCTGAAAATGGTTTCACGTTTTTATGAAACACTACACACGCTGAATAATTCCAGCAAAACGTTTACTTTTGCTTTGTTTTACGTACCTAAAGTAATAATAAACTAGGGGGCTTCGCCCCCTGCTCGCTACGCTCGCCAACCCCCGGGGCTGAGGCTAATTTCAGGCGCGGCCGAAATTCGGATACCCTTTGCTTGGGCTAAAAGTTTTTTCGGGCGTACCTATGACTTGTATTTAATCCCCCTCCTCATTCTTTTTCTTCCGTCTTGACAAAAGTTTTGGGCTTGGTTGAAATAAGTGGGCAAAAAAAATATTTACTCGGAAAATTTTATTGGGGTTGCCGGAGCATGACCCCACAGTACGATTCCATTCGTTTTGAACTTTTTAGTTCCTTTGATAAAGACACATTAATTCAAGGTTTTGTGAAATTGGTGTAAAAAAATGTTTCTTAGAAGAACCAATATGGGGGGTTTGGTTTGTATGGCAGCCCCATGTCCCCATGGTCCGATTTGAATCAATCTTACATATGTTTTGTGTCATCAATAGAAATGCATTTGTGTGAAATTTGGTTGAAATTGGTGCACAAATAAAAAAGTTTTTCTTAGAAGAACCTAATTTGGAGGTTAAGTTTGTATGGCAGCTCCATGACCCTATGGTCCGATTTGATCCCTTCTGGTATATATTTTGTGTTATCTTTAGAAACACATTTGTGTGAAATTTGGTTGAAATTGGTACACAAATAAAAAAGTTTTTTTTAGAAGAACTCAAATTGGGGGGCTAGGTTTGTATGGCAGCCCCATGACCCCATGGTCGGATTTGATCCAGTTTTACATATGTTTTGTGTCATTATTAGAAACACATTTGAGCGAAGTTAGGTTGAAATTCGTACACAAATAAAAAAGTTTTTCTCAGAAGAACCTAAATTGGGGGGTTAAGTTTGTATGGCAGCCCCATGACCCCCTTGTCCGATTTAAGCGATTCAAACATACAAACAGCCTGCAACAACAATAAGCATGTGTACAAAATTTCAGCTCTCTAGCTTTTATAGCGGCCGAGAAAAACGCACTGCAACAGACGGACAGACGGACAGACGGACAGACAGACAGACAGACTGACATCGCCCAATCGACTCCCCAAGTCATGCTGATCATATATGTATACTTTTTATATGGTCGGAGATGCCTCCTTCAATGCGTTACAAACTTCATGACAAAGTTAATATACCCTTTCACTCTATGAGCGAAGGGTATAAAAAATGTGTGACCAAAGGAGGGGATTGATCCCCTTGATCCCCCCTTATCCACGCCACTGGTATGCGTGAACAGTAACTTATCGTTTGGTAGTTAAGTCGAAACACCTTCCTAAGAAGTTAAGCAATTTCTACTCAAGTTCTGCTCCTTTCAACACATGAAATAAAAATAGGGTTTTTGGAGGAAATGAAAGCTAGTCTTGAACGCATACATCTTTCCTAAGGGTAGGTCGATGTTAAAGCGTGAAAAGTGTCATATCTACAATTATTGCAGATCGCGAACAATCAGCTGAATTCAGTGGCGAAATGTTCCGGAGCATGTCTACCCAATGTAACATTTGCACGTGTTGCGATTGTGAATTGCTATCAGACACTAAATATCTTTATTGCACGGTTAAGAAAATGGTATAAACTTTTTAAATTTTGGTATACATATAGTTCCATAGACTTTCTGTATAAAAATTATACCAAGCTTCTTTATTAATTGAAGTTATCAGTTGAAGCTATACAGTTCATGCTGATCGCGTATAAAATATTTTTATAAGCTAACAATATAAAAATAATCCGAATAAGGTGTAAATAGTATTTATCCAGATATATGATAAAAACTATACAATTTTTTTATTCAAAATTAAAAAAAAACGACATTCATTTACATCTGAAGGATAATGTATGCCTGCAGAAAACCCCTTCTGGGACATACTGTTGCAGGCACTATACTCGTATATTTCCTATCCGCACATACAGAAATTTTTGACCACGCCGAGATTCGATCTCCGCACCTCTAGATTACTAGCATGCACTCTCAACCAGGTGATAAATGAGTACCCACCGTCACGCAAGTCGTTCGCACTATCAATTTAGTTTATTGAAGGCAGTAGCCTATAAGTTTTACTAAACAAACTAGCCTAATACCATCCTTCTCGAATACTTTAAAATTAAATTAAAGTAAATTTTGGTTCGGTCATCCGGGTCGTATACTTACTCTCGATATTACGTTTATTTAATTTAATTAATAAAAAAAATCCGGATTTTTCAGTAATCTGATTTTTTTCAAGCGAACGAACTCCGGATTATTGTTTTTTTTTTTTTGCAATAATTGGTTCAAATTAATTCAGGACTAAATTACTGGTTTTTTAATTCGAATAAGCTCAAGCCATGTTCACGAACGTCTTTACCACAACGGATTCCATCTCCTAGGCATTGTTCAACATTATCCTTTATCCGCATTTTTTAATCAAATAAGAACGAAACAATTTCATTCTGAATGAATCCGTTCAAAATTTTCAAAGGCCAAAATATATAAGTTTTTAGATTTTCAGGCTACAGGAATTCTTTTTTTAAAATATAATTATTAATGTTCATGAAACTTTGTGAAATACATTTATCGTATCTAACTGACAGAATTATTCCAATGTTTTATTCTACGTTTATATACGTTAAGTAAAAAAACTTGATGGGAGAAAAAGACAAAATAGAAAAAGATGCATCTGATCGGCCTAGCACTTGTAAGAAAATTTGATTTTTTAAAGAATTTACCTGTCTTATTTTTTAAATTCCAATGAATACAATATTTACGTTTTTATAGTATTTTACGAGCTTTTTACTAGAGATGTAAAGGATGTCCGCATCCGCATCCAAAATCGCGGATTATTCGCATAAAAATTAAACTCGACATCCGCATCCTCATCCGCAATCCTCATTTTTGTATGCAGACAATTAGCGGATATTTGTCACTCACATGCACGTTACATTGTAATGCTTGAAATACATATCGCGCAGAAGCAGCAGCATGGGCAGAATTTCATAGCTGACAAATATGCTGAATGCCGAGCTTTCTGCCCAGCATTTTTGTCAGCAATATAGAATAGAATGCATTGCGCTTGACATTTCGCGATGCTGCTGCTGCTGCGTAATATGTATTTCAAACATAACTATAAAGACATGCATTGAGACAAATTGTATTCTGTATCGTATACACAACTGAACTTCAATTTGTCGGTCAGCTCAGCAGTTCGCAGTTTTGGGACTAGTGTTTGAGTGGTTTTGTTTTGAATGAATTGGGCTGAGGGGGGTGAAGTGCTATTTTTTTAAGGTGTAGCGAAGTAAGGACGTATGCAACTTTTTTATTTTTAACCACACTTATAAAAGGAATTTAATTTTTTTCCATCTTCATGAAAAGTATGAAATCTAAAATATCCAAATATTTTTTTTACATATTCGGTCTTATCCTCATCCGCACCCTCATCCGCTTCCTCAAAAATGTCTCCATGAATATCCGCATCCGCAACCGCATCCTCAATCTTATACTATTTTGCATCCGCATCCTCATCCGCTAAACAACATCCGTTACATCTCTACTTTTTACCCAATTTTTAAGTATTTTGCCAAATAACAGAATAGCAGAAATAAATACAAGTACATTACGTATGTAATATCCTTTTACTTGAATTTGAACAAGTCCTTCGGAAAATGGAATGTCAAAATATATTTTTGCTTCCCAAAAACGAAAAAATACATTCTATCTCCCCCTTTTGCAACAATTCCACCCCCATACCGTCTCATCCGCTGCGCTCGTCAATCGATAAAGCTTTGTTAATGCAAAAGTCATGCTACATTGTCACAAACAATGAACACTTCATCAGCGATAAAAGTTTTCCCAACAAACGCTGATGCACTTCTATTGCCAAACTCTGTATGCGCTATTGTTTATTTTAGTAGACCCCCCAAAATATCGTGTACATAAGGCCTATGTACAAACTTCTTACATAAAGAGAACGAAGTATAGAATGCCTTCTGCACATGCGACACACGCATTCGTTAAAGCGCGACCCTTTTGCAATGCGTGTATGCATGTTGTGTTCCAAAATGCTGTACAGCAATATACACAAAGAAGATTTGTATGGTGTGAAGTGAAGTTAATTAGTCGAAATCGGAATCGAGGCCAACGCACTTAGGAAAATAGGTCACGCAAAACATACATACAGGCAGCCCGACGAAGTATACATTTCATGCACGCACTAAAAAAATTGTATGATTATGTAGGCGCATTCGTATACGTTCAAATGATTTCCCAGATAAAGATACGCAATGAAGTAAGAGATAGTGCGTCCACATAGATGACTTCATTCTTTGAAAACTTTGAGGAGTGGCAATGGCAATAAGTAGGCCGAAAATGCATCTTAGCACACATGCTATAAGCAAAAGGGCCTTGCGACAGAATTACATACGAGTATGATGTACCTAAATGTACTTAGTACTACATTATTGCGATAGAAATTAGTACGTTTACGTATTCTTGATATAGAAATAAATGGATGTAGTGCAGTCAAAATATCCCAATTCAGGCCTCCAAATAGAAAAAAAAATAGAGTAAGGCTATTTTTTTTTGTTTTTGAATCAGTGAATCATATCCCCTTTGACATGATACCCCGCATGCAAACCTCCGGTCAAGGATTAAAGAGTATCATTTTTCGTCCTTTTTGGGACCTTTCCGATTTAAATTTTTTTTAGCAAAATCAGTTGTAGATTCCTGGGAGCCCACTGATTCAAAAACAACAAAAAATAGCCTTACTCTATTTTGTTCTATTTGAAATGCTAATATGACTGCACTAATGCGTATGCGTTTTGTTATGCAATTCGATTGATGCTATATATTGCAATATGTACTCATATACATATTTCTAAAAATTATCTAATTTAAATCATTAATTAGGCTGCCAGGACATTATGAGAATATGTACATAGTTATAGGGTTACACCGTATTTACGAACAAATTTGTTGATTCGCGATTGTAAATAGAAATTCGCTGACTTTTATAATTACGTAATTAATTTTTGTGCACAAAGCCCTTGATATGTAGTAAATTTTTTTTTTATATAAAACAACCTTTTTGGTTCTACTTATTAATAAGTTTATTATTCCTTAATTTTTATAAGAAGCTTAAGATTTTTGCATTTCGCGCCCACTGTCATCCTCAACCAGAAATTATTTAAATGAAAATTATTACATATAATTTTAATATATAGCAGAGATTTAAATTATTTTATTTTATAATGACAGTATAACGTTAAGTAACTCTCTTCAATTTATGTTATTTTGTTGTAGGATAATGAAAAAAAAAACACATAAGAAAAAAAGAATATAAATGTTACATAATTCACATAATTAAATAATTCAAATCTTTTTGTTGCTCGCGCTCCTTTTAGTCGTAGGATATCTGAAACAAAAGCGGTACTCTGAATATCTCCTTGAAAAGAAATCTCAATTTACAAAACAGTATTTTGTAGGCTGTACAACATCAATTTACTATTTAACTTTAAAGTGAACAACCTTAGCAGGAGATGACATTGTACACATTTGTCATTGACACAGCTCAAAGCTCCTAATTGAACTTTTAAATGTATACAAAATATATATTGAAATTCATACTACTCGTATATCAAACTACTGCACTATAGGAAGAAGAAAGAATTTGTTGAATTCGTTATAAATCTATGTTTTTCTCTATACTGTGCGACTTGACGCCATGTCGCGACACTTTAGCGATTCAAAGGAATAGAATTTTATTTACAATTGAAATTTGTATGTCCACATGTGTCCAATTGAAATTAATCCACATTTTAAGGTGAAATAAAATATTACAAATAGCTTTAAACCGTACTTGAAGTAGTCAATTGAATAGTTTTAAAACAACAAAGTAATAATTTTTACTTTTCGTCCTACGTATGTATACATACTTGAGTGAAAAAAAAAAACACAGACAATTTTAATATTGTAACCAGTTTCGTCTTTTTAGGATCATCTAAGGGCGGAATCCATGAATTCCCAGAACCAACGAAACTTCGAAGCAAAAAAATTACTGCTACCTTTAATTTTTTGTATATTGAGTTTCGTTGGATTCCGGGAATCCATGGATTCCGTGTGTGGCTGCCCTAAGGAAGTCGCCCAATGTAATTTAAATTGCGGTATATTTCGGGCAAATCGTACGAAATTCGCGAAAAATTCAATTACATAATTCCTTATTTCACTACTGTGCCAAGAAAACCAATGAAAACTGGGGTGAACATCTTTATATCTCTTGTACGTAGCACTCTTTAATATGCTTCAAGTGTATGGTCTCCTTATACTCCGGGCTTATCTGATGATCTAGCATCATCTATATACAGAGAAAAATTACCAAAGGCACTGCGCTATTCAAGTTTATAATATTCCTTATCCATATCGACTGGAGTTTCTAAAAATGTAATCCTTGCGCGAAAGAAGAAGAATTTATCTTGATTAGAGGTACGGAAATTTCGCAAATAAAAAACTAGATAACTAATTTTAAAATTTCGCTGAAATTCGGAAAAAAAATTTGTACATTTTGTTTCAATCATAGAATCATAGATACTACGCGATACTACGCGTTCAGTTGTCGAGAAATGTTTTTGACAATACATACGACAAAGTTGACAACGCCCGTTAAGAAGTTACGGTAAGAAGAGGAGCTTCTGAGGCAGAGCCACACTAGTATTGTTTCGCTTTTTATACCCTTCACTCGTAGAGTAAAGGGTATATTAACTTTGTCATGAAGTTTGTAACGCATTGAAGGAAGCATCTCCGACCATATAAAATATGTATATATATGATCAGCATGACGAGCTGAGTCGATTGGGCGATGTCCGTCTGTCTGTCTGTCCGTCTGTCCGTCTGTCCGTCTGTTCGTCTGTTGCTACGCGTTTTACTCGGCCAGTTTAAAAGCTATCGAGCTGAAATTTTGCACACATGCTTCTTTTTATTGCAGGCAGTTTGTATGTTTGAATCGCAAAAATCGGACCGTGGGGTCATGGGGCTGCCATACAAAGCTAACCCTCCCAATTTGATTTTTCTAAGAAAAACTTTTTCATGCGTGCACTGATTTCAACCAAATTTCACACAAATGAGTTTCTATTGATAACACAAAACATATGTAAGAACAGATCAAATCGGACTATGGGGTCATGGGGCTGCCATACAAACCTAACCCCCCAAATTAGGTTCTTCTAAGAAAAACTTTTTCATTTGTGCATAAATTTCAACCAAATTTCACACAAATGTGTTTCTATTGATGCCACAAAACATATGTAAGAATGGATGGAATGGGACTGTGGGGTCATGGGGTTCTCATAGAAACCCAGCCCCCAAATTGAGTTTTTCTAAGAAAAACTTTTTTATTTGTGCACTAACTTCAATCAAACCTCTTAAAAGTGCATTTCAATTGATACCACAAAACATATGTAAAAATGAATGGAATCGGACAATGGGGTCATGGAGCTGTCATATAAACCCAACCCCCAAATTGAGTTCTTCTACGAAAAACTTTTTTCACTTTCAACCAAAACTCGTAAAAGTGCATTTCTATTGATGCCATAAAACATATATGAAAATGAATGGAATCGGACTATGGGGTCATGGGGCTACCATACAAACCCAACCCCCCTATTTTGGATCTCTAAGAAACATTTTTTCTACACCAATTTCAAGAAAAAACTTAATGCGTCTTTGTCAAAAAAAAAAAAGTAAAACGAATGGAATTGTACTATAGGGCCATGCTCCCGCATCCCCCCAATAAAGTTTTCTGAGTAAATATTTTTATTTTCCCACTTATTCCAACCAAACCTCACACAAATATTGTTTTGTCGACGCGACAGAATTTGTCAATATCAAATATTATGCGAAAACAGAAGGACAAGAATGGGGAAGGATTGAACACAAATCATAGGTTCGCCCCACAAATATTTTAGCCCGAGGAGAGTGAAGGGTATTCAAATTTCGGCCGCGCCCGAAATTAGCCTCGGTCTCGTTTATTTACAGATCATTTCCATTTTGGGGCTCGTCGAACAACGATTAAAGCTCTACCTACAAAAATCCTGTTGCAGAAAACACGCAGTTCATTCATTCAACCTCCGACTAAACAGCTTGCGAACTCTTGCATTTACAAATTTCTCGATTCTTATGAATAGGAATTTTTTGACAAAAAATCTATCTAAGGCAGTGGTTCCCAATCTTTTTCAGCTCGCGCCCCCCTTGTGAGATATGCTGACCCTGGCGCCCCCCGAGAAAATATTGGCCAAATCCAAAAATGGCCATGGGCAAGGAATGCTTTTAATTTTGGACATAAGTCGCAATTTAAATTGTTTGAACTTGAACATTTGATTGTTAGTGCAGCCCATATTTTGGAAGTACTGGCATTTTTAGAAAGCATTATTTAACTTTCATGATTTCCACATCCTGAATTTCGTCGTCAGTTCGGCCGTCATTATGGCTTTAGTGATACGTCGAGCAGCAAAATTAATATCAATATTATTGGAGCGACCAAAATCCGTAATTTTTCTTTATCAAAAATCATGCAAGGACGATAGCTGGCTGATGCGGTACATATCAGCCATATCAAGTGATTTTTTTTCTCGACCTAATATTCTCAGCAGTGTTTATCAAATGGCTAGTAGCAGCGAATTAATCGACGAAAATACAATCTTTGCCATTTTGCAACGCTTTGCAACAACCGATTAGTTCTGGTGTAATTCATTAATGGGAAGGAAACTATAATTTAGTGATTGAATCAATATTAGAGTTGTGTCCGCGCCCCCCTTCCCTGATCGTCACGCCTCCCTAGGGGGGCGCGCCCCCCAGTTTGGGAATCACTGATCTAAGGTGATAAATTATCTTCCATAATTGATTTTTTTTTTGACAAAATTTACTTTTCGTGGGCAAAAGTACAAATTAAAACATTTCGCATTAATTCGCAAAAATGTGCAAAATTTGCCCAAATTCGCATCTATTACGTAAAGCCGAAATTTCCTTAACTCTTATCTTGATATTTGTTTTTTTTTTATTTAAAATCTGACAAGGGCTCCTTCACACTACTCTTTCCATCGAGATTTACTTTCGGGTTGCCTTTAACAACACGATCTTCGGCATTTTTTTGAACATCCATTCACTCAACTCTATCCCTGCATAAATTCTCCCTTGCATATAGGTCCATGCGATACTATGACAGATCAGAGCTCGGCCGTTTTCTCCAATTTTTTTAAATTTAAACGACTTACGACTGCTTAATTCACAGGATTTGGATCAACTAATTTCTGTATACATAAATATTCTTTTTCTTTTTAACATATTCTAAATACATAGAACAAAATAGAAAAAAAATTTGATCGGAAAGGACCCAAAAAGGACAAAAAAGGATACTCTGTAATTCTTGACCGTAGGTCAGCATGTGGGGTATCAAGTCAAAGGGGACGTCGAGTACATTACATATCCGGTATTTGTTGCCTGTTTCAAGGACACTAAATGGAATATTTCGGGATTAAACGAAAAATTACGGCCTTAAAAAAATACATATATGTACGAGAAAAAGAAAAATTTTCCATTGTATCCCAATTTTCTCCTTGAAACTTGTAATAAACGCCGGATATGGAATGTACTCGACGTCCTCTTTGATGTGACACCCCGCATGCCCACGTTCGATCAAGGTTTGTAATTAATGTCCTTTTATGTCCTTTTTGAGAGCTTTCCGATCATTTTTTTTTCTTAGCAAATTTAATGGTAGAATCTTAAGCAATTATAGATTCGGAAAAGTGAGAAACGTAGTGACAATTTGAATTACTGTCGTTATTATGGCTTTGGAAAGATACACGGGAAACACAGTAATTCTCCATTTAATCCTTTAATTTGGGGTCCTTGAAACATAGAAGAAACACCGGATGTGTAATTTCCTTGACGTCCCCTTTGATTTGATACCCCACATGCCGACCTCCGGTCAAGGATTAAAGAGTATCCTTTTTTGTCCTTTTTGGGACCTTTCCTATCAAAATTTTGTTTAGTAAAATGAGTTTTAGATTCCTGGGAGCGCACTGATTCAAAAACCACAAGAATTAGCCTTACTCTATTTTTTCCTATTTGAAATGCTAATATGACTGCACTACAGAGATTATGTAAAATGTGGTGAAGATTTTTTTTCTTATGTTTTTTTTTGGGGCGCTGAGCACAAATACGCAGCTTGTCACTAATATTTTGTTGCGAAACTGGTTTAAAACAGTTAAAGTCAAAAAATCGATTAATTCATTAAGAATTCATTCAGTCAATCGTGGGAATGTTATCAGCACCCGAAAAAAAATACAAGAAACAAAAATGAGGCAACGTCATAATAAGTGACGTCTATGAATACGGGAGCTTTCTATTCAGAGAGCCTTATTCTTTAAGGGAATCCCTATAATGAGTGGGGACTGTATTAATTCCGCCGTATAAATTGGGTTATCGCCCTTCTGTGCTTTCTCTGTCTAAGTAAAATCCTTGAATGTCTCCCTAAACCTTTCCCTATTTTGAGTAAATAAAAAACTGTAAAGTTGATGTCTTGACTTTAAAAATGGGGCTAAAAATGGGGCGGACTAGTTTCATGGGGTTCTCAAAGACGAGGAGGTCTGCATTCCAGCTGAATGTCGTCCAATAATCTATTCCCTATTCTATTCTCTCCATTCGGTAAAACCGCTAATTGAACCACTGCGTAAGGTAAGGTGTGTGAGTAACGTCTAAATCGCAACCAAATTTATTGGAAGGCTTACTCTATTTTTGATTTGAACGCCTAAAAATTCCCCTTTAGCTCCGTTACCAGGTCTAGACATTTTTTTCATCCACTATACACGCGTATACATATTTAAAAAAAAAAAACAAAATTCGCTAAATTCTATCATCTCAAAATGGTTAAAGTTGAATTTTGAATCTGAAATTTATTGGATCCGGTCCTAACTTGTTTTCTAATATTATGCAAACTATTCTGTAATAATTTACATGGCATTCGCATTCTAAACCTGAATAGCTATTTACATCATCAGAATTTGGCAATTTTTTATATCGATATTATAGAAGATTCACGTTAAAAAATAAACACACATTTTTGGTTGCATATTAAAGATACCTTTAAGGGAGATTTTATTTACATATATGGTTTGACAGGTCTATAAATGCTTCAAACTTACGTAATCGCATACATTGATTATTTATGATGTTTTATACACGATCCCTTCAAGTATATCTGCGTGTCATACACTCATGAAAATTACCATACGGTCAATGGCGCGAATTGACAAACTTTTATGTGAATTTAAGTATATTTTATATGAGATGATCGGTTGGCAACGAACAGTCTTCTTGGTGATATCAAATGACTTCTTACATATTTACGGTTTCATGTAAATTTTTATGGAAATTTGCCTTTATTGCCAATGGCTAGGATTGATGCTAACGCATACATATAACGCACTATAATGGCACAGGGCACCAAAATCCTACTCGATTAACCGGGGACAAAAAAGAAAAACAAAAACAAAAATTGTTCGTGACATGCGGCCACTAAAGTGTTTTTCTTTTAATAAGCCATCCATAGTCATAATGTCATTGTGTTGGTGACGACGTTACGGCTATTTTTATAATACTAAAGAATTTTGTTCAAAAAGTGCGGACCTGACCGTTCCAGAGTATCAATATGTAACCATACACGCTACCATTCCATACCTGTAAAAGAAACGCATATGAACCCACCCAGGACAAGGACGACGATGTTGAGAAATGTATGTCGTTATTTTATTGTAATTGTGCGTTTTAAGGTGCTATTTGGAGACCAGCTACAGCTAGTTGCCTTCCGGTTGCATGCGTATATTACGCAAAATAAAATTCTTTCCTACAACATTATTTAATATTGCCGTCATAAAGCGACTGTGGAAATTTAGGACGGAAGCTTTGCCGTTGAATGGGGTAAAATATCTAATGCGCTGTTTCTTTCCGGGGTAACTCTATATATTAGAGGTGGTTGGTTGGCAACTAGAAGTCCGGACCCGAAAGAAAAACTATTTATCATTTCGATTTCTGTGTGTATGTGCTATTGCAACTTCCTGTCAACATGCTAAACGGAAAACTTTTCGCCGTTTGAAAATTTCAAAACATAAAATACATTTTATTGCCCGTAAATAGTGTAAGTTTGTTCAAGTCAATGCATTTAATAAAATTAAATGAAAACTCCTTGTCATCGTTCTAAAATCTCCTTGAAACTCGCCTCGTCTATAGGACCAGGACCAAAACAAAATCATTTTCCTCGAAAATAGGCTTGCGTGTAGATTTGCGTGGCGCCACCAGTCTTCCCGGACTTCTTTTTTCCTTATTTTTGTTTCGTATACAACTTTTATCTCTAGCGGCGGCAATATTTGCCATGAAAGCAATCTAACCTTGTTTTCGGCTAGAATATGAATAACGCGAAACTCCTTAGTAAGCTCGTTGTTCGTTGACTTCTCTTCTTGCGGGCTCAATTCGATATAATGCGTATACGCGCATAACGTTCTATGACCTCTATAATATGCCTTGATCCTATGCCACACGCAAAAATTTCACCCGTTCTCCATAGTTTGTGTATCAAGTATAGTTAGGATTCAGAGAAAGATTCCATCGTCCGCGTCCATTGGGCGAAACGATTCTGATTTTATTGTCTTGAATGAGAGTTTCAATGTCTCAGAGGAATATAACAAATAAGCTACGAAAATAAGACATAAAGATACAAGTAGTTATAGTCAGCAATGGTGAAATGTTTAGGATGTTTTTTGAATGGGAAGTGAGGTGAACTGTAAAGTTTTTTTTTGTTGACACATACTAATAATTTTAGGTATGAATTTGAAATTATTTTTGTGTCAGTTTATGAATTTATGACAGGCATTAAGTAGATGTTTAAAGGAAAAATACAATGCAAAAAATTAAAAAAAATCAAGTTTACGCAAACCACGTTTTACGTCTATGAGTAAAAAAAAAACTCAGAAATCCGCTTCCCTATATGTTGAGGTGCAAGAAGCTGCTTGAAAGCAGCCTATACCTTCATGTTAATCCAACGTTAGCTCAATAATTGGACTCCCCCGCCATTACATATTTCTTTACTTTTCTACTTTATCCATATACACGACGTCCGAAAACTGCCGCATAAACGCACCGGATTGTGATATCCAGCAAAAAAGTTGTACGGAACATACCCCCAATTCCAAAGAAAGAAGTTCTATAAAAAACCGAAACTCTTCTTCGATTTTAGTGTGGTTAGTTTTATTATTTAGGCAAATTTGTTAGCTGTGATAATCACCTTATTTTGCTTTTCTAGCTTGTCCAGCATTGGAGCTAATGAGGTTTAAGTCGTGCAAGAAAATATTTTTTTCAAAAATCTTCAAAAGCATGTGGCAGCTAAATGGTTAAGGAATAGGTGTATGTTCCTAAACCATTTTTGCTGGAAATCACATGAGGAATCATATTCCAGTGCGTTTATGCGGTATTTTCCGGACACCCTGCATATAAAAATTTCGCACCAAAATGTTCGTGCCAAACTCCTCCGGTATGGTTCGACAATTTTTTTAAATTTTCACTCATATCCTTTGTAAGTAGGTTCGGTACATGCTGTGTCTCAAGGGTGTCAAACTCAAAAAAAAAATCTTTGAGTAAGCCACAGAAAAACAAAATATTGGATACGTCTTTGGAAAACTGTTTTTGAATTTTCGAATATACGACGCCCAAAACAACATTGGTAGCCAAAAGTGTTACAATTTACTGCGGGAAAGGTGGTTAAAAATGACAATAAATTGTACGCAGGACATGACATGTACCAATAAAACTTGATACCTAAATTAAGGAGAAAACTGGTTACGAGGGCTGACGTCGTTGCTCTCGACTTCTTGTTTAGTTTTAGTGATTTTTTTTTTCCAGCATACGAATTCGTTGTGTTGCTTCGACGTGGGCCGTGAGCCACATTCAATTAGGAAGGGGACACATGCGATCCGCGATCTGCGAGTTTTACGTGCCTGTTCTGGATGTCCTTCCCTTATGACTACGGCTAAAGCACAATATTGCCATTCCAGCACCTACGTCACGTTTGGGCTACGTCGCTTCTCGCATACCTTTGTGGTAGAACACAAACACAACAAATGATGCCTGAAATGCACATTTATATCAGTAGCTTTCCGTTCTATAGCAAAGTACAAAAAATTAAGATTCGCAAAGTGCAATTCGTAATTATCAAGAGACGCGAGAGCGTCTCGCCCGCCAAAGGAAAAAGAAAAACGAAAGCGAACAAGTCTATGATTACCGGAGACAACTTGGTTTTTTGTTTGACCAGGCTACAGCCTTCCAGGCAACAGCCCCCAAAAAATTTTTTTTACCAAAATATTCCACATATCCTGTTCTAGTGCCTTTCCATATAAAATCTTCGATCGGCACAATAACGGGTAAGATATATGCAATAAACGGTGAAATTTTCACCCTCACAGACTTAAGCGAGTAACCCAATTTCAGAATGAAGTCTACAGTTGCAGAAAGACTTGCTTCTACTGTCTCTCTTCGTGATGGGATTTTTATGAAATTTGGAACGAATGATCCTCTGGTGGTCCTTCTAAAGAATCAATGTCTTCCATTTAGGTTAGTGGATGGAATAACGGTAAATTAATAGGTAAAGTTAACGAAAGATTTCCAACAATTGCGTCTATCGGCTCATCGCATTGACCATTTTTTAAAACACACTGCGGCATTGGGACATTTGGATATTGGGACACCGGGAGACTGGGAGACTAGGATCTTGGGGTAGTGGGATATTAGGAAATTGGGACATTAGGGTCTTGGGACATTAGGACATTAGGTCTAGGCATTAGGCACAATGGGGAAACAGGGACGTGGGGACATCGGCATATTGGGGCATTGGGACTTCGGGATATTGGGGCATTGGGACATCAGGATATTGGGACAATGGGACATTGGGATATTGGGACATTAGGACACTGGGAGACTGGGACATTAGGACACTGGGATATTAGGACATTGGGACATTATGACCTTGGGACAATCGGACATTGGGACACTGGTACATAGGGGCATTGGACCACTGAGACATCGGAATGTTGTGACATTGGGACATCGGGATATTCGCACATAGGGGCACTGGGATATAAGAACATGTGAACATTAAGGTCTTGGGTCATTAGGACATTGGGATATTAGAACATCAACACATTAGGACATTGGGACATTAGGTACACTGGGGAAACTGGGACGTGGGAACATTGGGGCACTGGGACATCGGGATATTAGAACATTGGGACATTGTAAAATTGGGATATTGGCACATTGGGATATTGGAACATTGGGATACTGGGACATTAGGGCACTGAGATACAGGGACATTGGAGCACTGGGATATTAGGACATTAGGCTATTGGGACCTTGGGACACTTGGTATACTGCCACATTGGGACACTGACCACTGGTACATTAGGACATTGGGCCATTGGGATATTATCACATTAGGGACATTTGGGACATTGGGGTACTGGGATATTAGGAAATTGGGGCATTAGGACCTTGGGACATTAGGACAGTTAGACATTGGGATATTAGGACATTAGGTGGGAGACTGCGACATTGGGATATTCCGATACTGGGTCATTGGGACACTAGGGTAGTGGGACATTCGGACATTAAACCATTGGGGCACTGTGATATTTGCACATTGGGACAATAGGACCTAAATTGGGACACTGGGACATCAGGATATTGGGACATTGGCACATTAGGATATTAGGACATTGGGACACTGGGTTATTAGAACATTGGGACATGAGGACACTGTGCCAATGGACCTTAGGGCATTAGGACATTGGAACATTGGGACACTGTGACATTGGGACTCTGGGTCAGGGGGGCATTAAGACAGATCAGTAACAGAACGTTAACAAAGCGTTGGCAAGGCAACAACAGAGCGTTAGCAGATCGTTAACAGAGTGTCAACAGAAAATGAACAGAGCCTTAACAGAACGTTAACAGAACGTAAATCGAGTAATAAAAGAAAGGTAACAGACCGTTTACAGAGCGTTAGCCGAATGATTAAAGAGAATTAAGAGAATATTAACAGAACGTTAACAGAGCATTAACGAAAAGATAATAGAGTGTTAAGAGAACGTTAATAGAGCATTAACAGAGTTAACAAAAAATTAACAGATTACTAACAGAATGTTAGCAGAGCCATAACACAAAGATAACACAAATCTATTTTGCACAAAATACATATTAATAAACTATACCCATTTCATCCCAAAATTATTTTTAAAAAAGCTCAGCAACAGCCATTTGTGGCGTATTTGCAATTGCGTTTGCTGTATCTATTTATTTTAAAGAAGACCATGTGAATATAACTTATGATATTCAATTTATGGAATATGCTGAACAAAAACCTATTGAAACTTTTCCCAAAACAAAAATATTAGTTGGCTAGTTAAGTATGCAAAAATATATGATATCTGACCAAAAACAACAAAGTTGTAAAAGTTACCCCGCCAAAGAAAAATTCATCTGCCGCAAAAAGAATACATATCACTCCAATCCGCTGCTCATATCTAATTTTGTTTGCTGGATGTACTTTTGTTTTAGGTGTAAATGCTGGAGAAGTTTAAATGTACAGGACTACTTCTTAAAGTAATTTGGAGGGAGCCGTCAAAGTGGCACTGAATAAAATGTTAAAGCTCCCACCAAATTACTTTAAGAAGTAGTCCTGTACATTTAAACTTCTCCAGCGTTTACACCTAAAACAAAAGTACATCCAGCAAACAAAATTAGATATGAGCAGCGGATTGGAGTGATATGTATTCTTTTTGCGGCAGATTAATTTTTCTTTGGCGGGGTAACTTTTACAACTTTGTTGTTTTTGGTCAGATATGATAAAACCTAACAGTAGCGTAACGTTTCCGAAATTTCTTGTGTTCGAAATTAGAATGGAGGCCACTCACGTTTGACTTTTATACTAGGAAATAATTACAGAACCCGCTTTAACACTAGAACGGCCAAAGCCGTCAATTTGACGGTTTTGGGACTTTGATAGCGCATATTTTCGTATCTATCTACTTTTGAGTTGTGATATTCATTGACTTTTCCTAAAATGAGCATCTTAGTGTATATGTGAATTCAAATTTCGAAATAATATTATTATATTGGAGATATGACCTGTTCTACCTATAAGGGCCAAGCCGTCATTTTGACGGCAAAGTAATTGAACTACGTGAAGAATACGCTAAATTTCCGAAGAATACCTACGGAAGAGGGGAGGATCGTTCACCAGACAAAAAAGAACATTTTCACAACAGCAGCCGAAAAGAATCACAGAAAAAACAATGCTGAGTACAGACTAATTGCAAGAAGAATCGTATGTGTGATTTGCACATATTGTAAAAGACCTGTTTACGGAAAATGTAGTCTGTATGTTACAAAATATATAGTTTGTAATCAATGTAAATTGGAATAACTTAAAAATATATTGAGAATAAATTTCAACTCAGATTTAATATTTCATTATGCATTTTTACACTTTCGCAAGCCGACAAACGGCTAGCCGTCAAATTGACGGCACCGGCCTTTGTAGGTATGATACAACTGCCGGCCTTTCTAGTGTTAAAAGCAATCATGAAATGAGCGAGATCAACGAAAATCTTCTGTTTAAAATTTCTTTATTATTTTGAGGCATAAAAATTAAGATTTGATTTTATTAAACGGGGTAACTTGTAAGATCATCTCTCTCTCTTTAGTTCCTGTCAACCCCTTGTGGGGCATAGGCATTAACTACGCCTACTCTTCACCTTGTTCTATTCTGCGCCAACGGCGCTAGCTGTGACCATTTTAGGTCTAGCGTTTTCGCTTCGCTAATTACCGATCTTCTCAATGTGTTCCTTGGTCGTCCAACACGGCCGGCGTCTTCCACCGGAATTCTGTGGATTCCAGTTTAGGTGACAAAATGCCCCTCTTGCAGCGTTTTTGGGTCCTCTTCGGAAGGCGTGACCTATCCATTGCCACTTAAGCCTCTTGATCGAAGTGCCTATCCTTTCCTGGCCAGTAATAGTAAGGAGATCTTCATTCGAAATGATCTTCGGCCAGCGAATATGTAGGATGCGCTGTAGCCATTGATTTACAAAAGTTTGCAACTTATCAGTAATCTCTTTTGTCATACCTTCCAGGTTGAACAGCCATATAGCAGCCAGTATGTCACATCGGAATTGAAGACTCGTAGTTTGGTGCGTCTGGAAATATCGTTGTTTAGCCAGAAAGGAGTCAAATTGAAGAAAGCCGCTCTAGCCTTGTTTAATCGTGATTTTACATCAGCATGCGCTCCACCATCTGCTGTAACTACGCTTCCGAGATAGTAACATTCATCATTTTTTTCGACTGCCTGTCCCGAAATACAAATTCTGCTTTGTCCCCCTGGATTTGTGCTCAAGAACTTAGTTTTGGCAGCATTGGTTTTCAGCCCCGCATTACGACCATTCAGAGCTTCTGTCATTTGAGCGAGATCAACGCTATCGAATGCTTTTTCAAAGTCGATGAACATGAGATGTAATGGGGATGTCCACTCCGCGGATTTCTCGATGATAATACTGAGGGGTTCGTCGTTCAATATTTCATCGATTTTTTCACTCACTGGAAAGAGTTTCAGTTTCCCAACACTCCTGGATTAAGGGAAAAAGAATATTCACCAACAGTTAGTATTCGCTTTCACCAACAGTTAGTATTTGCTTTCAAAAACTCAGTCAGAACTCCATCAATCCCGGGTATTTACCGGCGTCCATTAATTTGATAGCTTCTGTTAGTTTCTTTTTGGATGGTGGACCGGAACTAATGCCGTCTATTTGAGGGATGCCTTCTGCTGCCAATGAAGATGCACTTGGTGTTATTAAGGACCTCTAAAAACTGTTCTCCGTCTCCCCCATCTTCTCCGGTAACGAGCACCTTCCTTATTTCTGACAGGATGTTCCGTTGATAAAGATCTGCCAGTTAATGGCTTGATAAGCTTGAAGAGTGTTCCACTGTCACCGCGGAGAGCCGTAATCATATACATGGCCTTTTTAGCTATTTATCACTATAAATTCAAGGGAAGCGGCGAAAGAAGATTTCTTGAGGTGTAACAAATTAATATATACATCAAATGAAATTAACGATTTTTTCGTCAGTGCTGTAGATAAAGGAACCCCCCCCCCCCCTGTGGTAAATTCTTTTTTCTTTAAATTATATAAATTTACATTAATTTGGACACGATTCGTAAGAGTAATTGCAAATCATTGTCCACAAGGGAATATCCAAATTGACCCTTTTTTAGAGTAATTGACTGCCTTCTCTAGAATGGACAATTCTTAGCGTATATTGACATTCTAGAATCGTGAGATTTTGATCTTTGAAAACAAATGTTTTTTTTGTGCCACTGCCACAACAACAGGTCAGGTGCGGAATTAGCTAAAACGAGACCGAGGTTAATTTCGGGCGCGGTCGAAATTTGAATACCCTTCGCTCTCCTCTGGGCAAAAAGTTTTTTTCGGGTGGACCTACGACTTGTACTTAACCCCCTCCTCCCATTCTTTTCCTTCCGTCTTCACAAAAGTTCAGTGACGTCGACAAAACAATATATGTGTGGGGTTTGGTTGGACTAAGTGGGCAAATAAATATATTTATTCAGAAAATTTTATTGGGGGATGGGGAAGCATGGTTCGATCCCATTTGTTTTGACTTTTTTTGTTGCTTTGTTTAAGACACATTAATTCCAGGTTTGTGAAATTGGTGTACAAAATGTTTCTTAGAAGAACCAAAATGGTGGGTTGGGTTTGTATAGCAGCCCCATGACCCCATGGTCCAATTTGATCCATTCTTATATATGTTTTGTGCCATCAATAGAATTACATTTGTGTGGAATTTGGTTGAAATCGGTGCTGAAATAAAAAAGTTTTTTTTAGAAGAACCTAATTTAGGGGGGGCTTAGGTTTGTATGGCAGCCCCATGACCCCATGGTCTGATTTGATCCATTCTCACATAAACTCGGCGTCAATGAAACCGGGCCACACGGTAAGCGCGAACTCGAATCATCAAATCGTTTGTAATGTGAGTTAACAACGGTCGGTACTTCAGATAAAAATCATAGTCATTTGAATTGCCCTTAAATGCACTTTCTGTAGATATAACTTTCATAGTTGTTGTAAGTTTCATACTTTTTGAGAAAATTGAATTTGAGTCGAAAGTGGCGTGTGGCCCGATTTTTGTGAAGCCGAGTGTATGTTGTGTGTCATCAATTGAATTACATTTGTGTGAAATTTGGTTGAAATTGGAGCACAAATAAAAAAGTTTTTCTTAGAAGAACCTAATTTGGAGCGTTTGGTTTGTATGGCAGCCCCATGACCCCATGGACCGATTTCACAGATTCAAACATACAAACTGCCTGCAGCAAAAAAGAAGCCTTTGAGCAAAATTTCAGCTTCATAGCTATTAAATTGGCGGAGTAAAACGCGTAGCAACAGGCGGACAGACAAACAGACGGACATCGCCCAATCGACTCCCCAAGTCATTTTGATCATATATGTATTCTTATTATATGGTCGGAGATGCTTCCTTCAATGCGTTACAAACTTCATGAAAAAGTTAATATACCCTTCGTTGACTCTACGAGCGAAGGGCTTTAACAAAATTTCATTGTAACGTCCAAGCAAGCCAGTAGAGTTCACCTTAGGGATTGAGCGGTATTATGACATATCAACATGGATAATAATCCGTCATAGATTGTTCGGGAAAATTTGGTGCCATAATATCAAACAACACGATTAATCTTTTCTTAACAAGCCGTCTCTTTTTCGGTGATAACGAAAATTCTGCGACTAGTAGGGAGTAAACTTTTTTACCTTCAAAAGATACTGCATCCTTCTACCCTGACAACAGATCCCTTGTGGCGATCTATGCCACTGTTTCCCGTAATAAGAATCATAGGGAAACACCTACAACTACTTCATTAAATCTGCATTCACAATTGGCTGTTGTCAATGCACCGCTAGTAGACACTATCGAATAGTGCCAATTTTGCGTAACTTTTTTCGGATTTCTGTGTGAAACTGCGTTCAATTCTTGAAGACCTCATATTAATTGAACTGCACAACAGGGTCGGCTTTTGATAATTACATTTAACAAGAAAAAATGGTTATTATGTGTTTTTTATTTATTTCAACTGAAAAACAAAACTACTTATGCAACCGACTCTATATTTCCTACACGAGGTACATAAATGCTGGTCTACTAAAGTAACACCCAAACTGCTAAATCAAACCTATTATCCCAACAAATCCCACAGCAATTGCGGAAGAAACTGAAAAAAGAAAATATCCTGTAGATATTCTCTACACGCTCCGCGGTTCAAGTGTTCTGGCATTATCCTTATTTTAGTTTTATTTTTATTCCGGAAGCAACGACTTCTGCCAAACTTCACTATCTACGCCTACTACGCATACACGCAACGAGAGAGACATAGAGAGAAAACGGCGCCACGCTATACACATTAAACAGCGCAAAGTGTTTTCAAAATGTCCTTACAAGCAGCCATACCAACCATAGTCGTCCTAGGACTAGGACAAAATCAAAACAAACCAAAAAGCATCCAAAAACTAAGCAACGCTCGAAGATATACACAAACGACAAAAAGCTCTTTGCCTTCCCTGCTGTTCGCCTGTTTGCATCCTTTAGGGGGAATGCTGTGTGAATGGGAAACATGCGTTTTGCTAAAGTTAAGGCTTGAGCTAACGGTAGAGGTCTTCAACAAAACATTCGAACTGAATTCAAGAGCTTATATCCCTTTTGTCAACCGTTCGCTCCTTTTCGCTTCAAACTCCACCAACGGGTGCGTGTGAAACAGTTCTAGCAAACTTACATCGCATTCAGCCCGCGACAGTATTGGTGCCGTTCCGTTCGCCTTACGTGCACGTATAGGAAGAAGAGAAATATTTTGCAATAATGATGGCCAACCCCATTCACTAGCCATGTACACGCACCGCACGCATTTATTACAACAAAAACGCAACCTGATTTCGGTTGGGCACACTCACACACAGGCAGGCGCCACTATGACAACATGTTCTGTGCGTACTACACGAATAACATTGGAGAATGGAGCCCCAATTTAGAATGACGCGGACATACACTCGTATACAAAATGTATGTGGGTATGGGTACTGCAAACGAATTTTGGAGATGAAAGTCGTAAATAAGGAAAATGCGAAAACAAAATGTAACTACGGTGCGTTTGTGTTGAGGGCGAGGATAAGCTTGGGGTCTTTCAATAAAGAATAAAAAAAGTCCTTTTTCTTATGGGTTTGGTTTTGTTTACCTGCAGCGAAATTCACTTAGCTCTCACGTGGAACATTTCGAAGCAGGAGGTGAAAGAGCCTCCAGATTTCGAAGAATCTTTTTGTTTTATGAATGGATTTCAGAAAACGATAATGCATTTTGTATTTTTCAAAGAAGATATATATCAAACATGTTTCGGAGGGGGTATTAGATATTTTGTATGAAAGATTCTACAATCAAGTCTCAGGCAAATAACTTGGCCTTGCATTTAAAAAAAATGCTCCATATGGATTACTTACCTTTTGGTGTTTTTTACTTATATTTTTTTCGCTCTTGTCCTATAGGAACAAGATTTGCTCGAATCGATAGAAGAAAAATAAATCAAATTCAAGCAATTATTACTTCCTGCAAAAACGAGATGTACATACATACAACTTTGAATTACGTTCGATTTAAGTGAAAATTCCTGGAAAACGCTCAGCACACTATATTATGATCTCTATACCGTCGCAACGATAGCCTGCTGAGTAAGCATCAATCTAACGACACGAACAACAACAACAAACAGAAAAAGTTTAGCTATGAAAATAGTTGCCCTGGGAAAGGAAACCCTATCGCGTGTATATTGTATACAGGAATCACCACACGCACACAAACACTATAGGTATAGAGAAAAGTTCATCCTTGGTATAAAATTTCCCATCGCAACGCGAATCAGTTACCATGGCCAAAAAATATTCCCATTGCAAAGTATGTAGGCGAATGGGAAGCAATAGATGAAGGAAGCAAAAGTATATTCTCTGCACAGTACGTTAGAAGCCTGGAAGCGCAAGGAAGCAACGAACATTGAGCATTGAGGCGCACTAAACAACATCGTACACCATATACTCGTACACGCAACACACAATCCTGGGAGTATAGGCCTATCTGTAGCTTTACGAAAAGTTGAATGTACACATGCATGGACGCATATCTACGTGTAAATTTTCGTATATATTTTTGGGCTTTACGCGTATATAGATGTACACGAATACGCACTTTAGAAATTGCTTGCACACGTGCACGCATACAGCAACAACAAAGCAAAACGCAAAACTTTAGTGCCATGGCATTCATATCCTTTCGCCTTTCCCCTTTCTTTATAATCACTGAATGTGAAATAAATTCTATATTAAGTCGACTTGCAAGGTAACAAGCAAAAGGATATTTGCTCACGTTTAATATGTATACAGGTACCTAAAGTATTATAGATATTATATCTAGTTATTTCTGCCTTAGATAAGTAACACTTACTCGTATATTATGTTTAAATGTTTCCGGAAACATGAAAACACGATCCAATGATAGAAGTGGAAGAACGTTGACTACTTAATGCAATTTCAAGAATCGAGTTGATAATTGACTTCTTAACATAAAATAAGAAAAGGATTAAGCTTCACTAGAATCGGTAAACACAATAAAAATAAATAGGTAACTGATGC
This sequence comes from Microchrysa polita, assembly GCA_949715475.1. Classification (NCBI taxonomy): domain Eukaryota; kingdom Metazoa; phylum Arthropoda; class Insecta; order Diptera; family Stratiomyidae; genus Microchrysa; species Microchrysa polita. The sequence continues at coordinate 6,791,822 of OX454415.1, read as the reverse complement.
GACAGTCTCACCATAGGCCGCAGATGTGATAGCCACATTTTATCTCTAAAATTTCTGCAAAAATTCAGAGATAATACGTTTTTTGCCGCTTTTGGCTTAGTTTGGACTAGTAGAAAGTATCTAGATGTATCCACCCAAAATCCGAAATAGGAGTGGCGAACTGAAACTGAAATGTACAATATTCAACGTTCACTGTTCAATATGCATTAAGTGTTAACTGTTCAACGTTCAATGTTAAATTTTTCAATTGTTTAGAATTTAATTTAATTTCTACTGTATATAGTAGAGCCTCGATATTCCGGATTGATCGGGACCGGAATCTATCCGGTCCATCGAAATGTTCGAATTTTCGAAATACATTAATTTACACCCTGGTGTACAGTATTTTTCTAAAAATCAATAAATAATTGTAACTATATCCAGTGGCGAGCCTGCGTAGGGGTTTTGGGGGTTCAAATCCCCTCCGAAATTTTGTGATGTTGCTTAGATGAGAAATTGAGTTAATATAAAACACACACCGCAGTTTTTGACAGACGTAAAGTTTGGTCATTTCGACCCCGGCATTCAAGGAGTCTATTTGTCTATGTATACCTATAGTAATCGAACTGACAGTGAGCATGAGCAAGGGATTCAGTATTACATGGATGATAGCAAGATGTTTCTACTGTGCCAAAGGTGCTTCTTTTTCTTTAAAAAAGAAATTCTGTGGTAATCGAGCTTAGCATTTTATTATGAGCTAGGTCTGATCACTGGAGAAAAATTTAAGTGTAGTGACTGACTTTGAATTAAGTCTTTCGGTAATTTCATATAATTAGTTGAAAGATCAGTGACTTTACACTCCAGATATCGCCAAAGTATTTTGGACCGCTTTTAACTCTTTCAATACAACCGTAAAAAAAAGTGGAGCTGATAGTTAGTAATCGAAAATTACAGAAAAGACCAATATTTCTGATCTTGTAAATATGAAAATTTTGAAAAATGTTCGCTCAGCCGGGTAACAAAATCAAGACAATTACTTAAAAAAAAAAAAATATTTTTAGAATATAAACAGTACAATATTTTTTCATCTACACACGAGAAGGCGGAGACATTTTTTTTTAAGATTAATTTAAGATGCAAAGATTGAACGATCCTTATACATATATATCACGGGTAAAATAATTTCTCAGTGTCGTTTAGTGTAAACTCAGCTATTGAAATGCACTGAGCAGTTATAAAATATGGTCAACATCATCAACCTCATTCCTATAACCCCTCCCGAAATATTTTTCTCTGTACGCCCCTGACTATATCAACGATAATTAGTAACTTAGCGCTCGAAATATACCTTTTCTTGTGTATATATAGAAGTAAGCTCGAACAGAGCTTATGAAATTGTCGAAATTTATAAGAAAAATAAAACCAAATTTGACTCAAATCCGAGTCCGGATTATCGAAATTTAGGATGTTCGAGGTCCGGATTATAGGGGTACTGTACAACTTTTTCAGTTTTCAGATATCATCCGTATTATCTTCCATCAAATGACCCATCTTGCCAATATATCGTTTAACAAAAAAGAATTCCTTCTGAACATTATATCTTTCAAGGATAAAAACAACTTCTATACTCTGTAAGTCTTTTTTCCAGTAAAATTTTACTAGGCTGATTCTTGTGCATAAAATCACTATCATTCTAGCGATTCTGAAAAATAAAACTGGTATCCACTATTTTGAACTAGATTGAATGTAAAATCGATCGAGTCTCGAACAAGACCTAGATATCCAGTTCGAATTTACTAGCTTTTCAGCAAATAGGTGATATATTCCTAGAAAAGTATAGTATATTTTACTGGTAGACTACGTACATATTAATTAATTAAGTAATTAATTTTTGAAAGAAAACAGTTCTAAATAGGTTTCTCATCTATTCGATTTGGCCAGTTCATCAGTTGCCAGTCTGTTGTTGAGTTATTGAGTTACTGTCTGTGAATTAGAGGTAAGTATAGGTAAAATCGATAACGAAAGTTTCTTGTGCATGTTTTGGTATGAGAATCAAAAAAGAAAGTATTTGTTTAGTTTTTTCTTATTCTCCAGGACAGTCGGTTTTCATTTCAACAAATTTTCAGATGATGTTTTTGAAAAGAAATGGAATAAAATATAATTTATAAAATTAACTGGGTTATCTATAGTTAAGTCAAACAAAATCTAGTAAAATTCACTAGATAAATAACCTGTGTTTGTTTGTATGTGGCCTTTCGGGAACAAAAAGGACCTTTGATCCTATAACTATAATATGCGGCAGGACACTGACTGGGTCGAAAACATTAATTTACCGTTATTACCGTTATTCCTGGCGCTGGTCTAAATTGCGTTCTCGGATTCCTGGATATACTACCATCAGGGGATTATGTGTCCCAATTAGAAAAAAAAGTCCCAGCACGGGGAAAGGCAGTAGAAGCTAGTCTCTACACGACTACCTAGGCTGCATTCTAAAAACAAGTTACTCGCTTCAGTCTCTTAGAGAAAAAAATTGTTGTTTATAGAATAGGAGGAGGAAGAACAGTTTAATAGCCTATGCACTAGATTTGTATGTGCTGAATATTGGCAAGAAAATATGTGTATTCATCATTTGCTAAAAACAAGAAAAAATTCCAACAACAAAAATAGCCAACGAATAATTTGTCCTGATTTAAGATGCATTTTCTTGTTCCAAGAAAAGTCTCTGCTTAAAATAATTAAATAAGCATTATTTTAAGCAAAGACTTTTCTTGGAACAAGAAAACACATCTTAAATCAGTAAAAATATATATATATATATATACCTTGGCTGTTTTTTGTTGTATTTTTTCTTATTTCTAGCAAATGATTTTTTCAGTAATGTAAGGCTGTAGTCCTGTCAATCGGAAAATCATGTTTCGTCCGGTTATCTAACTTTTTCGCGCCCCCCCCCCTTTTTCCCCCGTTGGCGGTTGGTTATACAACAAACATCTTAGCCAGTTCTAATTTCGCACATACACACCCAGTGAATTCGAATTCAAGACTAACCCTTCAGCGTTATGGAATGACCACCATACTCCCTAGATCTAAATATCATCCAAAAGGTTTGGAAATAGATGACAAGGAAGATTTATACCAGTAAACGACAATTTAACAACACTGATGAGCTTCTTCCAGCGAATAGGTGAACTTGGGAAGAAATTAACTTAAATTAGCACCAAAACCTATATACAATTGTATCCCGGATAATTTTTTTTGCTAAAATCACTTGAAGGAAATTCAACTTATTATTAGCAAAAAAATTATCATTTTATACCGGATTTTTGTGTTTTATTTCCTGTAGAACTATCCTAATGACTTTCACATTTGTACACTCAGAGAAATATTCACTAATATTGAACGAAATATATTTAATTCAAACGATTTGCGCTTTTGATTTGGCTCCACACGCAAATGCGTTTAATTCTAATGAGTGGCGTTTCTTTCAAAAGCATGATGAGTTGTAAAAAAGCGTTTGAATTAAAAGAATTTACGTTTACCTGGAAAGAAGGAGCCAGTCGATTTAAACGTATTTTTCATTGAAATAAACACTTATTCTTTTATTGTAAACGGGTAAAACATTTTAAATAAATGAAAGGCAATTGTATCAAACGTCTTCGTTTTTATATTGAACATTTATGTTATTTAAAATAAACGAAGCATTCTTTTTAATGAAATGGTATGTATTTCGAAAGTAACGCATCGCGTTTTCATTTCATAGAAATTACCTCATTCAAAATAATTGAGTTTTACATGGAATTAAAAGCAAACTCTGCTGAAATAAAATAATACATTCCGTTTGATTATCCATTCTCCATTCGATTAGATACTTACTGTTACCTGGGTTGACAAATCAATAAAGAATAAAACTTATGAAAACTTTAGAAAAACACTTTATTTTTTATTTAGGTCTAATTTTAATATGGTTAATACATTACACTTTTATTCTAACACCCGCTAAACTTAAATTGCACGTGTGCAAGCGTCCATTCCTCCAGATGAATTCAAAAGTAAATTATCGAAAACACTCTTAACATCGACAAAGATTCTAATACGCGTTTGTTGTTAGACACTACACATTTGTTTGGAATGAACATGAACACGCGAGACTCATCGGACCGGCCGGAAGTATTTAACTACCTGTTGTGCTACGTTGAAACAAATGACATTTTGGCATTTGTATTTGTTACGTAAAGGAATGTAAATACACATTACTATGTAATGCGGAATCTTTTGATTTAAACGACCGTCGTTTGCGGTTTGGCTGCTCTTTTGTTTTAAAAGAAATTCTCTTAGCGTAAATGAGAATTCGTTCAAATCAAACGAGATTTTTCAAACGAATACTGCGTTCAATTTAAATGTAGAGCTTTTAATATGAATGTGCGTTTTTTTCTCTGAGTGTACTGATTTTAAGAATTCTTGTTATAAGATCCTAACGGGTCTCCGGATTTGAGTCCTTGTGCTATTGAAAGAACAAGCAGGCTACTTAAAATATTGTCACCAAGTTTGAAGAAAATACCGTTATCACATTCCGGCATACAGCCATTTTTCAAGTGGAACTATTCTATTGATTGGGAGTGTACACTGTAAAAACAAGGTTGAATTTTACATCGAAAACTCGTTGAATTTTACACCTTTTTTCTCGCAAAATTACAGTAAACATTTTTTTTTTTAACCAACTTTCTAGTAATCCCACAAAATAGTGTAATATTAAACAGATTTTTTTAATGTTACTCTCTTTTGGTGTAATTTTACACCACACTTGGTGTGAAGATGTGTTATTACTTTATTTTTGTGTAAATTTACATTTTCAGTGTATATTTACCAATTTAAAGTTGTAATTTTAAGGAAATTTTCGCATAATTACGTAGGATTTTGTGTAAAACTGAGTGTGGTACAATACTTTTGTGCATTATTACATTTTCCTGTATCTCACAAGTTGCTTGTTCTGTGAGCAGTTAGTCTATTCCGTCCGAAGTGCATTCGTGTGAGCATCATATTATTGCTGTTGTTGTAGCGCTTTTTTGCTCTTGAAACGAAGGAGTGTGGCAGATCTTGGCCGTTGGAATAACGGGTAGCTCCAGCACGATTTACATCGAAGAACCGGCTGCCGCAAATATTATTAATTAATTACATAAGCCCCGATATAAATTTACATTTGCCGGTGTAAATTTACATTTTTTACAGTGCAAATTTGGTTATTTCTTATTTAAATTTACATAAGTCTAAGAGTGCAAATTTACTTATTACCGTTTGTAGATTTACACCAGTTTTGTAGTAAATATTTACAGCGTAAAATTACTCTCGTTCATATCGTGGTGTAAATTTACTACTATAATAGAAGGAAAAAAGTTTCCTCCTATTATTATTGGAGTAAAATTTTTTCGAGGATATGTAAAAACAACTGGAATTGTACTATAGAACCATAGGGGTCCCCATCTCCCCAATTAAAATTTTCTAACGAAAAGAATATTTGTATGTAATTAATCTAAACCTCACAAAAATATTGTTTTATCGACGTCACGGAAGTTATGTGGAAGTGGTAGGCAAAAAGGTGGAGGGAGGAGTAAAACACAAGTCACAATAACGCACGAGAAATTTTTAGACCTTAGCCCGAGGAGAGTGAAGGGTATCCAAATTTCGGCCACACCCAAAATTAGCTTGGGTCTTCTATTTTGAATGCATTTAATTCAATAAATTTATTTTTTTTTTATCAGAATCGTTTGTAATTTTTTTAAAGTATGTATTAGTATAGCAGGAAATATAAATTGCACACGACTGAGGAATTCCAATTAAGGAAAAGGATGAAATGACGTTAAAATTCAAATGAGAAAACTCTTAAAAAATGAAATTTTGAGTTTTTAATTCTTTTGTACTTTTCTAGCCAGCGCCCGCTCTAAGGGGGGGGGCAAGCCGGTCGGTCGCCCGGGACGCCAAATTTTAGGGCGGCTTTTTGACTAGCACTCAAATAAAAAAAATTGTAAAAAGCCGAAAAGAAAAATTAAATATAAAAATGGATTTAATGGAAAGGAAACCATAGAAACTATACAAATGAAATAAAAAGGGGTGAAATAAAATGTCGGAAGACAGGAAACCAATAGACACCCACAAAAATCATTTTACATTTTTGTAGAGACGGTGGAACATGTTTTTTATAGCTAAATAAGCACTTCCTAATTTAATTTCCGGAAGACGAAGACCAAAAATGTTGTTTAGCCTCAATAAATATAGAAATCCGAAAAAATTCATATGAAATGAGATAAGGAATCGCATAAACACTCAGAATTTAAGCACTCATATCCAAAAAGCACCATTTTCATTTTTTTTTTTGAGTCGTTTTCAATAACTTCCACCCACTTTTCGCCCGATGTCTTTGCGAATTTCTCCGCCGCAGAGTCCTCCCTAATTTGTTTCTGCCAAGATGCTAATATCGGAATTTGGTTAGGTTTTCCCGATTTAACTAATCGGAAAATACCCTATTTTTGAAAGCCTGTATCTCCAATATTTCAGCTACAAAACTGGTTAGGATATCACTGGATTGGAATTTTGCCATTTCGATTTTTTTTCTTGTAATTCGAATTTTAGATGCTCATGGAGTCATGGAGACGAATTATTTCGTTTTCAAATTCGTCCTGAAGATCATTATGAAATTTCATTTTTGTAAAGAGTTACAGAAGTTGTAGATAATTGTATAGCTAATCATTAGAGTTGTCATTTTTTATTATGCAGCGAACGGGGGCCGAGGTGGAAGCCAAATCCCATAGCATTAAACAGTTTTCAGGGGGGTGGAAATTTAAGCTTTATGACAAAGCCTCTATCGATTTCTTATATAATATCAGACAGTGCAGGGCGAGGGCATACTCTCTTGAGCCACTTTTCACGACCATTCGCCTGCCGTAAGTGAGAAGAGTTTTGGTTCCTGAATGTGAATCTTCAAATTTCACATTATTCGGTCGTACCATTTTAGTCTAAGACAAATGGCATATTTGGTCGGCAAAAATCCTACATCGGAAATGTTTTGGATTATGGTTGGAGATGGTCCCCAGATTATGGCATTAAAAGTCCCAACCGATTGGGGATCAGCAACCTTAAAAAAAGGGGGGAGGGGGACATTTTTCGTTTTTTTTGCGATTATTTCAAAAACGGTAAGAGATACAGAAAAATGATCTCAGGACAAAAAAAAAACTACATAAAACTATCTTTGCAATGATATATAACACATTAGAGTTTAATTGAATATTTCGGCGTTAGACTAGAACATAAATTAGAATGTTTGATTTGATTAAAAGTGTTGTTTATAAATTAGAATATTTTCATTTTAGACCTTTTTTAAAAGCTCCATAACTTTTGAAAGAATACTAGTTCAGCCGTAAAATTTTCTATAAGTACCTATTCAAGTTATGGATTTAATTTAAGATATATAGCATCGACTATCGGCGTTGTAATAATTAATTTAAAAAAAATGCAGAGAAGACTCGTTACAGTACAACATATCTATGTATGTACTTACAATCAGGCACTTAAAGAAACTACAGAGCTCCCATTAGCCGAATAGTAGATATCCTAATTCCCACTATATAATTAGTTTACGTCATAACCATTAACCCACCCTACTGCGCAGGTGATTCCCAACGCCGCGATACCACTCTAGCAACAGTTCGCATCCAGAACCAATCCAGAAATCCCATGCAACATAACAAAAAGAAGAATGGCCCAAAAGGAAGCACACAACACTCGCAACGACGACATATCCCACCGCGCGATTCCCACTTGCGTATGCTACGCACTTGCTGAGGTAACCGCGTTGTGTTGTACTGTTGTAAGTTGTACACACAAATTTCGCGCATATCAAACGTTCGTCGCAATAGATCGGTACATATTCGCCATTCCCTCGTCGTACATCGGATCGCATTCGCATACGATAGAAAAGCGAAAACCGCGGGTGCCCCAACGAACCAATTCGTTCAAATTCAATACACAAGACACAAGAGAGCGCGGTAAAACGGCCGGCAAGGCGAAAATGCAAGGGGAACTACACGCACAACTCGTTGCTGCACGACGACAATCCGGGGGTGGGCCGCGTGCACGCCATTCCGTTTACGCGGAACGACCAAAGAAAAAAAAGTACACGATGAACGAAGCCGGCAAATAGGCGAAAAAGACCACAGCGCGTCATATGTTTTGCGGATGTTTACTTCTTTTTTCCCCCATACCATTCGCGCATATAAAGTGTGCAAGAGTGCCAAGCAGAGAGGAGTATCTTTTTCTTTTGGATGTGCACATGCTGCGGAGAAAAAGATACGAGCACAGCTCAGAACAAAATTCTCTCTTTTGAGAAATGAGAACAAACCGAAAGCTTACAGTCGATTAGCTTTTCTTGCACTATGTACACACATCTCGTGCCGTGGTTTGCCATCTTATATTTACGCGGATAGAGGCTTTGATAAGGGGATTTGCCTTTGCCTCCCAAGCGGCCCACTGGCACACAAGCCCATCGATTTGCGTTTTTTTTGGTAACAATGCGATGTGTGTGTGTGTGTCGAATTTTATGTTGGATATAATGTGTTGTACGCCATATGCATGCGCATGTACCACCCTGACCAACCCTGTGGTGCTGTAAACGTGCCGTTGTTGTACATACGGAATGGAGCGAGTTGAACGACGAGATCAACGGGCTTGGCGAGTGTACAGGTGTGGTGGTGGACGATTGCCGAAATTTGGCATTGAATTTTTATAAGTTTCTCAAATGCGATGCTAGGGTTGCCTGCTTGGATTTTTATTTTATTTTATTGGGTTTTTATCGGTGCTGGTGTCGGTACAGCTTAGAATTTTGATATTATGGAAAAAGTTTATTGTTTAATTTTTCCTTTGTCTCCACAACGCTCAATCGATTTTGTGAGCATTGTCTCAATAATGCAGTTGTTGTTTCCATTGAAAACTCAAAAAACGGCGAAAATAAGGCCACGCTTAGAACTGGACTGGGAAGCATTCAAAACAGGAATATCTTTTTTAGAAAACCCAGTTTCAAAGTTCTCTTCAGAGGCGATTTGTTTATTAATTTTGATACAATCGTTGTCTTTTTAAAATTAAACTAAACTAAAATAATTTCCGGAAGTTCAGTGTATTTGCTTAAATCCACTCGCGTGGATGTTATTATAATTTAAATCTAAATTTCGCAATTAAAACTTAGTATGTTTTTAAATATTAGGAGAGTACAGATTTATTAACAAATCCTGTACTGGGTTAAAACTAATACACTCAAAATCATGATAGAATTGTATGTCAATATATATTCAAAATACATCGTAGAATGTAGTTGCATTATTCCAATAGCAGTATAATATGGTACACATATTAATCAAATCTAGGTTTTAGTAAATCCCCTCGATTCACACTTCCGACAGGATAACTGCATTTTCAATTTTGGCGACATACGATTCGATCTAGTATCCTGGTTTTAACCGCATTAATTTCATCCGGATTTGTTGGTAGTCTGTATAATTTTTAGTCGTCACAATCGCGATGCGTACAACTTCTTCATAAAGTTTGATGCGCTGCGGGATCACTCACTATTTTTGAAACATCACTCCCATAACTTCTCTATGCGCTGTAAATCACAATATTGAACATACAGGCGTCCCCCGGTTATTCGCCGGGTTAGGGACCGGAGAAATGGCGAAAGGCGGGTTTCGGCGAAAGGCGAAGCGGAGACTTTTCAGTGCATATGATGCCCTAAGAGCTATAATTATAATTCGTATTTTATATCCAAAAACTTCACAAATCCAAAGTAAACAATAATAAAAACAAAATTGCACAAAAATTGATTTCAATCACTTCATTTATATACTAAATCGACAAGTTCATTCCATGTGGTTAGATGTGGTTGATAATGGCTGAGTTTTTGGTTTAAAATACGATTCAAAATCCTAGGGCACTGAAGAATTATCTAAAAGTAAGTTTACCACTGCACTACCGGTGGAACTCAAAGGCATGGATGGCGGCCGAATTATTCCAAGCATGGTTTAAGGAGTCATTCATACCGAGTGTGGAAACTTTTTGTAGGGAGCAAAAAATCCCGTTCACAGTCTTACTATTTATGGATAATGCTCCCTGTCATCCGAAACAATTAAGTGATATATGAAGAGATTTTCCTTCCGCCAAACACGTCATCCATTTGCGGCCAATGGACCAGACGTAATTGTCACCATCAAATCTTATTATCTACGGCGCACTTTTTCAAAAGCGATAGCGGCGATAGACCTCGATAGTTCTGATCTATTGTGCCAAAACACAACAAGCTGAAATCTTTTTGGAAAAACTTTACAGTTTTGGATGTAATCAAAACAATTAGAGATGCATGGAAGGAAATCAATGAACCAATTTTGAAATGTGAACTAATTTATTAATCACTTAACTCATACATTAATAAATTTTATAAGTTAAAGAAGCGCCACAGACCCTCCGATCGATTGGCGAGATTTTTTGATTGCGTTCTCAGTTGCTGGCTTTTTGACATAACCCTGTGGTCGTTCTTCATGCTGTGGTTGTGGCGGTCATTCTCCATCAAAAGTAGCAACAGATGTCCATCTTCCATCGCCAAAATCGGTATAATTTTCGCTATTTCGTGTTGTGTCTTGTGGACCGTGAGACTGTCAATTTCAGATTGCCCGATAAGTTGCCTAGTGTGTGTGCTGTACGGGCGGCAGATCGATTGTGCGCAATCGATTGACCAATAAATCGCTAGGTATGTGGCGCCCAAAAGGCGCATGGAAAAAACTACAGTCGATATCAGCCGACATTGAAGCTAGTGGGAATCTTGTGAACTATGCAACATCTGATGTTGTAGTGATGGCGAGACAGTTGGATTTAGATGTTTATCCGGAAGATGCGGAGGCGTTGCTTTCTTGACAAAATACAGAGTTAACTGACGAAGATCTTATGTCAATAGAAGAGCAGCGAAGATTCAATGAGGAAGAAAGCAACAACACCGAGCTACGAATCTTAACAATCAAGCAACTGGAGGAAGATATTTTAAAGGTTGAAGACGCTATGGCATTTTGGGAAATGGTGGACCCAAATTTTGAAAGGAGCTCAAAAGTCAACAGTGGCCCCCAAACCAGATAAGCTGTTATCGTGAGCTTCTGAGGGAGAGAAAAAACAAAGCGACGCAGCAAGTTTCCACACTCGGTTTGAACGACTCCTTAAACCATGCTCGGAATAATTCGGCCGTCATCCATGCCTTTGAGTTCCACCGATAGTGCAGTGGTCAACTTGCTTTTAGATAATTTTTCAGTGCCCTAGGATTTTCTGAATGGTAAATCATCGGTTTTAAAACCATATTGCCAACTGTGTTGGCACCCAGCAAAAGGGTCAACCGGCTTTAAATCCTGGCATCGTTTTTTCTTCCTTTCAAATGAAGGTTCTGGATGGCATTTTTTTCCAAAATAATGCCGTCTCGTCCACATTAAAAATTTGTATTGGCAAATATCCCCATTCATCCATAATTTGTTTTAGTTCCGCGGAATATGCCTCGGCTGCCACTGTATCGGCACTATCCGCTTCCCCATCAATTTTAATGTTATGTAGATTGGAACGCCCCTTAAATCTATTAAACCACCCCTTACTAGCAACGGATGTTTCTTCCGTCTCTCCTCTTTCATTCCTTGGTGTTAAAAAGACTTAAAGCCTTGGTCTGTATAACTGAGGTATTCAGAGGAATATTGTAATGAGTCTGGTCCTGAATCCAGATGCTTAAAAGCATTTCTATTTCGGCAATTATACTGTCGTTTATTCCTATTATTTTTGAATGGACAGGCGTGGAATTTTTTATCTCGTCCAACACTTTAGTTTTATTTTTTTTTATAATTGTGCCCACTGTTCTTCGAGGAATATTTAATTTACGGCTGACAGACATTCCTCCTTCGGCGAGCTTTATCAAATCCGATTTCTCCTGCAACGTTAGCACTTTATGAGTTCTTTTGACTCTTTCTTTACCATGATGCACCTAGTAAAGAAAAAAAACCGCGACTTGTCGATTCTAAACAAAAACAAAGCGACTCGCGACGTAAATTTGTCTAAAACAAAATTCCTTCACAACTAAACAAGAACAATTTTGCAACGCGATACGAAGAAGAACACACAGTTGTAAAAGAAACTTAACAGTAGCGACGTTTTTTTCGTATCGCGTGTAAGTCTGACTCGAAAAAAACGATCGCGGGTAACATCCCGGTTAAGACCAAACAGCTGACATTTGACAGTTTTTGTGCATCTTTGACTCGCTTTCGTCGGCTTATTTTTTAGATGTGGTGGATTTTATCACAAAAGATGATTATTTCTTTGCAAAATCTTTTCTCGTGATTAGTAAACTCTCACATTTGGTTTGAAAAAACAAATTCCCTCATATTTCCCCTATGCGTCCGCCATCTACATTTGAGCTCTATCCCGTGTAGGGTAGTTGCACGGGTTAACTTTACCTGGGTAAGTGTCATTTTTTTTATATGAAGTTCTACCCAAACCTGCACGGGATAAACACAATAAAACGTCCCTAATGTTGGCTACAGACTCTAACATTAACCGCTTACTATAACCCAAAAGTGCCACCAAGGCGATTTCTAAACCGATTTGAATTCCCACAATTCTCAGGAATACTCGTAAATACGAAAAAAAACCGGCATTCAGAATGCAACTCATCATCTGGAGATGGATTCTGTTTAAAAACCGATAATGTTAACCACCAAAATTTATTTAAACGGAATTTATCTCCAGATGATGAGTTGCATTGGGAACAACTATTTAAAAGTTTTTGGTATTCATTCCTCAAAATTGGCAATTTTTAATTATGGCGAAAGAGTGGAACTTGTGGCGAATAGACGAATTGTGGTGAATTTTGAAAAGCGGCGAAAGACCGAATCGGCGAAAAGCGGAACGGCGAAAAGCGGGGGACGCCTGTATTTTCATTTTTTTTTTAAACATTAATTTATTTATTGTAAACACCAGTGACGTGCAGTGAAAATTCCTCATAGTCAAGCAGTTGATCATTCCAAAGCCAATTTCACATAAATAAAAATGAACTGAATAATACAATAAACACAGTTGCAAAAGCGTTTATAGCAAGAGGCTTTATGCCTTATAGAAGAAATCAGGTATAAAAAAATAAAGCATTTCTTATTCTTCACGCCTCTCTTTATCCAAACAAGCTTTAATTACTTTATAAAAAAAAATTTTCTCTTCGCATTTGTATGAGAATATCCTTTTCGGCAGCAATCAAAACAAGATCTGAAAACCTTTCCTAGGATTGGTGATTCTTAAAAATGTATGGATACGTTATAAAGATAAAAACGACCTCTCGGCAGAAGCCACAGTGACTGGAAATATTGTTAATAATTTTGCTCGAATATATACTTGTTTAAAACTATTCGCGACTTAAGGCCGATTTTGTAAATATTCTAGAATTTGATTCACATTTGCCTTTCTAAATTCTTCTGACGAAAAAATTACTTTAAGTTAATTTTTTAGCTTTATTCTATCAAAAAATTAATTGTGAATCTCAATAAGCGAGTCAATGTTTTTTCTGGAAAATTTGATTTAAATTTGGAAAAATAATTTGGTTCGAGTAATTCTAAGAATGAAAGATTTTTGAATGAATTAAATCTCTCTCGAATTTTCCCGAGAATGACGTATACAATCTCTCTAAATATCCTTCGCAAATTTTGTATCGGACCTTTTGAATTTCTAGATTTTTGCGGCGGTGGCTCATATTCTTCTGCTACTTTCGAATATGCATAAATTTTCAAACTTCTGAGAAAAGTCTTTTTCAAGCCAGTTCTCAAATCCAATAATTTTTTGGCTTGCATATGAAATATTTATAGCTTTACTCTGAATTATATTAAATTAAACATCGGTTTTGGAGAATATTTCTGAAAAAATGAAAATCTAATTCTGTAAATTTTGATGTGTACGTATCGGAAGAGGTCAAGGAATTGCCAAAATTGCGGATTTGATAACTCATTACTGCTGCGCCATCGTAGCATTGTGCATTTAGCTTATTGCCGACATAATTTAAAATCCTTTGAAAATATGAGAAGTTATTGCCTTACGGTTGGCACTTATATCATAGAATCCGATAAAGGAAGCTCTTGCTCTGCGAGATGAATCACTGTATCGATTAAACGTTTCAAAATATTCCGATTACGGTCAACTTTTTCGTTATGTAATAATCAATAATGCCGCCTGGTAATTTGGCATAAGCTCTATTCTTTGCGATCCGAAGAAATCTAACTTAATTAACGACTGAAGATGTGTTTCCGAACTAGCGTGCTTTACAGCTGAACCCGTTAAATATTTAAATGCTAAATCCGGATTTATTCCAAACAGATTTCTCGTTCGCGAACAAAAGACACGGCCAACAAAATAATTTATTTAATTTACAACTTCCGGTAAGCCAAATGTACTTTTCATATGTTTCAAAATTAAATTTCCGTGTAACGCTTTTTTATTTACATTCAAAATGAATTTTAAATTTTGACCACCCAGATTGAACGATCCTCCTTTCTTAGCGAATAAAAGGGTCGAAAATTCCGATGTTATTAAAAAATCTGCCGCACAGCACAACTCCGACATAATTTGAAGAGAAAACTACAAACATTTTTTTAAATTCCACAAAAAGTCACCAGTAGTCAACTGATTTCTTCTGGAAAATGTAACTGAAGTTTATATTTTCCTCTCAACATGCATTTAACGTCTACTATCCATATTCAATCCACACGCAACATGTAAGTCAATCAACACCAATTCTGCTTGAGTGCGCTCATATAAATTCGCACATAAAACAAACAAAAAATATTCGCCCATCATATGAACCGACTCAAGCATCTGGAATCAACATGTTCCTCTGCTCACTGCATCATGTACGTGTACATGAATTATGATATGATAGATACATTCGCCAAGTCCGTACACATGCTGCAAACAAGTTTGGTTCGATTATGTGCGGCATGGTGTTCGTTTTAGTTTTTGCATGTACATACATACTTCGCGGGGTTTTCGGAATAAATCGTCAGGAGGAGAAAATGTTGTCAAAAATGATATTTGGTGATGTCGGTGATAATGAATCCGGAGTTTTTCCTAGTCAAGCAGTTTGGAATTGCTTATTATGAATGCACGTCGCTGGTAAACACTAAGCAGAATGTTAAGAACAATACACTTTTACTAATTAAATAATAAAAAAAAAACATTTAAATAAAATAGTCACTTTAAAATCCAGTGGCGCAACCAGGATTTGGTCCTGGAGGGGGCTGAGTTCATCCATATTACTAGATATTTGATGTTGCTGCCGCAAGTTGGGGAATGATGCTATTTTTCAGAGCGCTATACAGTAGTGTTTTAAAGTGCAGTTGTATTAACTTTTTTTTCTACCTAAAAATTTTCGTAGCGTCACATATTGAAGCAATAACACTTTGCCATGTCAAGGCCTGGATAGACCTCGGGCGGAATGAGGATGAAATGTTTGTCCACTGCGATTTTCTCAATGAAAATGCTTACTTACTGTCGTGGAATATGTGGCAAATGCAGGGGAATTCAATAAGCTACAACCCGTAAACGGTTCCATAACTTTTCTCGGCCATTTTATGTATTATTTTTCGATTCCCCGGTCATTTCACCGTGGAAAATATCTAATGACCGGGGAATCGGAAAATAATACATAAAATGGCCGAGACAAATTTTGGAACCATTTTCGGATTGTAGCATTTGCTACATGTTCCACGACAGTAACTATGCATTTTCATTGAGAAAATCGCAGCGGACAAAAATTTCATTCTCATTCCGCCCAAGGTCTATCCAGATCTTTACTGGCTAATTTTACCGGGGCAGAAATAGTGACACCTCACGGCGCGGCGCCGCCGAGTAGGTTTATTAAGTGGATTTGTCTAATTGTTGGCGATCGTTGGCATTATCACCCGTGGTATTTAGCAGTAGAAATATAGGGTGATTTCCCGATGTTTTGCTATTAGGGTCAAGCCTTGCAGCGGATTCTCGAAAGAAATGGTCCAAAGCAAGGAGAGCAAAATTTGTAAATGTACAGCAAAAAATAGGAATTTAGGGTCAAACCAAAAACTTAATAAACAAGAAGCCCTCAGAGGACTGTATCCTGCAAAAAAACAATTGGTTTCGAATGGGAATTAATACGATAGCGACGGACTATATAAGATCAAAGGATGCAACAATTGAATCCAGTTCAATTTTGATTACTAAAAAATATTTGTATGTTCAACAATTTAAATTTAAATATTTCTACGAAGTGCCATACGGAAATATATTTTATCAATGCCTTCTTCTTTTTCTTCTTCAATTGCAATGAACTATTTTAATTATTAGTCGCTATGCCCCACACTAAGTTTCAGCTGTAAGGGCTCAATATTAACATTTTCGAAGCTGGCGGAATTTTTTTGCGAAAACATTAATTTTGAAGACATTTTCCCTTTTTGCAAATATTACTTCAGTCAGACCAGTGTGTCTTCTAATTTGCTGAAAGTATATGCAACCTGCACAGCCCACGTTTCATATTTTTAAAAAAAAATTCCAACGAAGTGCATTGTTTCAAATCTCATTTTGCGATTTTTCCTTTCCCAATTTCTGGGTCTGGGAGGGGCTTTAGCCCCCTTAGCCCCTCCCGTGATTGCGCCACTGTTAAAATCCTAAATATAATTTTTACGTCAAAATTACTTTATTCTCGATCAAGTAGGGATAGTATGAACACTAATTTACCACAACTTGATTTGCCTGATTAGGTTCCGCAGGCTACGTAATCTGGCGTAAGTGTCAAAACCTCCTAAGTATATTAGTTGGTTTTGCACTGTTCGCCAGTACATGTGGATTTTAATATGTTTAGAGGGGACTCACACTACTGACCAGTGGCGTGGCGTGAGTTTGAAGTAAAGGGAAGCAGTTACATTCATGTAAATGAAATTGGGAACCCGCGTACACCTGTCTAGAAATGAGAATGAAATCCTTAAATAAAATAAAGATAACTGCAAACTAAAAAAAATATTCTTTATCTCTAGACTTAAGAAGACGCATGTAAGCATTTGTGCAGTATGCTTTGTATTATTCAGATATCAACATGCATACAAATATATGTACATATATACTATGAACTCCGTATGTTGAAGACGTTATCGAAAAGTTGTCGTAAATGAATCACGCTCTGGCTCACTTGGTTGAACGCACCCATGCCCCACACAAAGGTTTTACGCGGTACAGAGAAGAAGAAGAAACTCAAGTCATAACTCGATGCAATGACAATTCATACTTTTATCATCACCTATTTCAATACCTATAATGTCGATTCGTACACCACAACTGTTTTTACGATTTGCCTAAACTCTATATTCTCTATTACTATGAATGAACACATTTTGATAATTTATTATTCTCCCGAACATAAAAATGACTATGAGTGTATTCACGCACAAGTGAGCGGACTAAAATTTTGACACAAATTCTACTTATATTTTCCTCCTGTTCCAAGTAGGCATAGGTGTCTTTCCATATATTGGATATTCTGTAAACTGTCGAAATTAACGAAATTATTTGTCGTGATTATAACCCCATATGCCTACTTGGGACATTCAAAATTGTGGTATATACTGTTTTGCGTATTGCCGGCAGCGAATTTTTCTATTGAAATGTAGAACTATGTCGTTATATTTGCAACGACATGTTAAAAATCTCTAATAACTTTGCACGTACAATAAATTACGAAGCAAATTAACGCATTATGCCAATTCTTATTCCAATCAGAATCCAATTTTAATCAGAATGAACAAACTTTTGTTACGAACTGTACACATCGGTTGGTAAATTTTAGAAGAAGCAATTAGAAATCCACCTCCAACGGCGAATTCATTCTCGTACTAACTCTACTCCGCCGCCCAATCCCCCGGTAAATCTGCTCTACAAGCTTTCATCTTTCATACAGGCATTATCTCGCTCTGCTTCCGTCTCGCCGTGACTGGCGACTGTAAACTCTCTCGCTGTGGATTTTTTTTCGTGAGACAGGTGGGTTGGTGTATTGGTTGGAGAGTGCGTATGCTAAAGTAATTTTATACATTGCGACAGGGTTGCGTATGATTTTATGTAATATACATAAAAAACCGTAGATAGTGTACAAGAAAAATTATAAACAAAGTTGATAATACGTTATGCTTCTAAACGTTTTTATTTTGAAAGAAGAAGGGAAGCAATGCTTCCCTTGCTTCCAAAGACGCCACGCCACTGCTACTGACAGGATTTTCTAAAACTATTAAATTAATTGAGTCGAACACCGCCTACTAGATTAAATCGTATTAAAATTCAAAATGCATCATAGAATGCAGTATTCAAATTGAAGTACAATATGGTACAAATGTGAACTAAATCTAGGATTTAGTAAATCTTGTCGATAGTCTGAATCCCCTTTTATTTTCAATAATTTTGGATTCTAGCCAACTAAATATACACACGAGCAATTGATCCTTCCAGCAATATTACATTTGTTGATATGCCATTAGCAGTGGCGTAACATACGGTGTTCCATGTGTTCAGCGGAACATGGGCCCCCAAGCCATGGGGACCCCCGAAAACTTATAAGAGATTTTTTTTATCATAGAACCATATACGTAACTGTTCTTTTGAAGACATTTATTTTTACTATTTCGCAAGAAAAACATGCAAGCTGCAGAATCTGATAATATGTTCAGAGTGCTCGAAAACCGATTGATTTCACCATACGTTTTCAGAAATCACCGAAAAGTGTTCATAGTGCACTATTCAAGAATTCGGTATTTTGCGTTCTAAGTAAAAAAAAAATACGCTGATGCAGCCCCCTATAGCCATTTACAACTTAGGGCACTTCAAATTCTAAACTGACCGTCCATTCTCTTATTTTGGAGAAGTTAACATGGGCACACACGTGAAACTTAACAATTTTTTCGGGTGCCAGTTAAGATATTGCAGTGAGCCAATACTCAATTCTGTGTACGGAGAAGCTTGGATTTCGTAGTATTGAGATTTGTTTGCACCCAATAGCCGCAACTTAACCATTGGCTTGCTGCAATAAAACTAATCATCAGAAGAATCCATTAATTAGAAAGGAAACGACTCCCAAACTTGTTAAGTATAGATCTGTCTCAATATCAATTTCTTGAGTTTTTGCTCATATTAATATTGAAGTTTCAACTTGCTACGGAGGATTGCTGCTCTTGAAGATTCTTGCGTAAAATTGTAAGATCCATAGTTGTTGAAATATTAATAAATTTTGACGATGTCTCAAGACATCAAGTGACAGATTCCAACCGATCAACTAGTCAGTCAAGATAATACATTCGACGTTTCCCCTACATAAAATGAAATATTTATCTTTAAAGGTCGCCTTGGACCATGAACATACTTATGGTCGTTAAAACTCTACATGCGAGTTAGCAGTTGTAATCGTCAGATCTAGGGCAATCACTTCTAGCATAAGATCAACGGCTGCTACAAGCCAGGTATGTGGGACCACTCCTAGAGGTGGTGTCTTTTCGCCGCTTCTCTTGGAATTTGTGATAAAAAGATGATTCTAGAAGTTCTCCCGTATAATTATGCAAATTTAAATTTTGTCTCAAAGATACAAAAAAACTGGATCTTGCTGCTAAAACAGAAAATTTTCTATACTTTTGCTTATTTCAGGACTTCTGGTTAATGATCTGTAAAAATTTTCTGGTGAAAAAAATGGGACGGGAGGGGCCCCTATCTCGATTTCGAACACAAGAAATTTGGAAAACGTTACGCGACTGGCCATTAGAATTAAAATAAAAGAAATCGATGTTTGTGAACATTCCTTAACTCAAGGAGATTTTTTTGTCTCCTTTGACCAGGGTTGTGCTTTGTTCCTGATGTCACCGCCGCTATGCTAAAGTCCACAGGTCAAGGAGACCTTGGGTCAAGGATGCCGAAATACAATAAATTAAATGTCATTTCCCATACTTTTTCATAGAAAAAAAGTCTCCTTGAGTTAAGGAATGTTCATAAATACGGGCCTTATTGTTTAAATACAGCTGCCTGTTAGTCCTACAATTGTCATATGACAACCGCCAGAGGCGCGAAAAATGCAACTTTCGATTCAGTGGTATTCGATCTCTATGGAAAAAGTAATTTAAAAACATTTTTGATTTATGTATGCCATTTTGGCCTATTCCTTTTTTTTCTCATCAATTTTACAACAGTGCAGCGTCACTTCAAAACGTAAAATCAGGAAGACCGAGGAAGACCTACTTTTTATACGGGAATATGGATATTTTACAAATCCGTAACCATTGGTTGTTTTATAATTTTATTTTTTTTAGGCATAAATTCTGTCGGTTCTGTGTCCCGAATTTTACATACTACGATACGATGGCTAAAATCGTGGTACAATTCGGTATACACACTGCATGGATGTAATATTTCCTTGCTAGAGTCGGTTTTGAAAATAAAATGTTTCACAGATTTTTAATGCATAACATAATCTGCGCCAGATAATGGCTCAAATGAATGCATGTATGTACGAGTACATAGTTTCGAAATCACCTGAATCTCAATTAAAATGGATACACGTAATAAATTAACGAATCAATTTCCCCCTTGATACACGGCCGGCAACACTCCCAGCACGACTATCGTTAGATACACGTTTGTTGCTTTAGGGTAGGGTTAGAAAAAATGCTATTGCCGAAGCGTGTATGCGAGCGTGCATGTAATGGCACTTTTGGCTACGCACCGCACCTCGCGGACTCGCAATCGAACATTTCGCGGCCATATCGAGTGCCGAAAATTTCCACAATGCGAGATGTGTGCATTCGGTTCTCTGGGATTGGGCATTACCGCTCTCATGTCGCGCTCTGGCAATTTTCATACATACATTGGATTGAATTGAACATCTTCCATGTCGCAACAGCAGTAGAAGCACTAAGCACAACAGCAGCAGCAAGAAGTGAAGCACAAGAAGGCTTTGCTCGCGATGGCACCAGCAGCAGCAATAGCATGCAAAAACCATAGGCCGCATGCCTGTGTTGTCAAAAAACCATGCCGAGTGCTTTTTGTTGTTGCCGGCTGTTGTGTGTGCGCTGCTTCGATGTTGATGATGGGCTTCGTGTGCTTAGAATTGGAATAGCCGAAAATTTCGGGGAAGTTGGCCTGGCCAGTGTGCGCGAGATGTACTTTTGAATGCTTTGAGAAAAAAGACAATGTTTGTTGCGGGCGCTGCGCGGAAAAGGGTGGGCTCGTTTCTATGCAGAGCTTTTCACCAGAGAGTGTTTGATATTCAGATATGCTTTTGAGAGGGTGCGTTTTGCATGGTGCCGGGTTTGATTCGATGTGTGCTGTGCTGCAAAGGCAACACAACACCCCGCACTCCACTTGGGAAGATTGTTGTGCTTTGGGTTGTTTGTTAGGTCGGCCTATGGTGGATGGAATGGAATATGATTTTGCGACCCCTAGAAGACACAAATACGGTTGCTTTGCGAGCGCAACGTGCAGGGGGGGGGGGGGGGGGGCGCATGAAGTTTGCGAACGCGGTCGCATTGAGACGGGTTGTGGATGTGGTGCTTGCTTGTGATGTGCAGGCAAATGCGATGGCAATGGAAGAATCGGAAGGGGTCGGCAGTGTGCGGCGAAGGGGCGCCACAGAAGCTCATTCTGTATCGCAATCGGACAACTCTCACTCTCTTTCTGCCCTGTCCGTGTGTATCTTCACTTTTTCGGCAATTCGTACGTACGTACGGCGACTCGCAACGCAACTCGGTACACTCGCGGTGAATTTACAAGCATTTCTGTATTGTGTACGGAGTATAAACGGCAATCGGCAAAGCAAAAGCACCAAAGCAGCAGAGGAGGCATATAAGCCGAAATAGTTGCTATACACGTAGATGTGTGTACGTGTTTTTTCATTCACACGCATTTTATGCTATCGCCCCATCTTCGTCTCTCGCATTTTCGACAGTGCTGGGCCGAAAAACGCAGCTCTCTAAATTCATGTTTGTCTATTCGGCCCTAGGTTTTGGAGGTGCTTGGAGCGTGCACTTGAACATAATAACGAAAAAAAGAAAAAAATCTTAATATTATTATTATATACCTACAATTACTTTGTTTCATATTTGTTTTCACTCATTCAACGCCACAGTCCAGTACTACGCGAAATAAACAACATACAACCTCAACACCTCTCCGACAGTTTTTCGAGTCCCGTAACACACACCAGAGTCTCCGCTGCAGGAATACCCGATCCGCGAAAGGAAGTTAGTACATACCAGCTTATCGCTGCACTCGTAGTTTTTCATTTGTTCTAATTAGTCGTAATTTCGTATCATATTGAACGTTCTTGGTCTAAATGTGCAAATTAAAAATTAAAGCGCGGAAATAAAAAAAAAGTGTTGCATAAAAATAAAAATAAAAATGTGAGTGCTCTTCTTCAATTTGCCCGTTTTCCAGTTCATAAATTTTATTTTTATCATTTTAACCCCCTTTCCGCATTTCCGTGTAAACACCGTAACCACCTATCATTTTAATTTTCGCGGGCTCCCCGTTCCTTACCGCTATCTGCACACGAATATTGCACTTATGGTCACCCGAAAACACGAAACTCCCGAGTGCAATCGTGCACATTGTGCAAAATAACAAAAAGGATGCAAAAAAGAAGCGCAGCAATAACAAGAAAAATGTAATAAAAAAGTTCTAGCGCTTCTAGCGAAAATTTCGGCGCAGTGGTGTTTGATTCTGACATATGCGGTTTAATTTTGGTTTTATTTTGCGCGACTTACGTACTCATGTTGTACGACGTTGTTGTTTCTCGCCCGTTTCGTTGGTCGTCTCCAGGAAGTGCATTTCTGAATAGAGAGTAGTGCGCGCGCGGTATTGCAACAATCATCATTCTTCAGTGGTGCGCTTTGTGCAAAGAAAGATTCATACGAAATGCCCTTGGTGACGATATAGTTGAGACCCCAAAATATCATTCTGGATTTATAATAGAGTTTGTGATCGACAATTTGCAACTATATTTTTCATGTCTTTCATGTTGTGTGAGATCATGGTGAACTCATTTTCTCAACTCAGTTTTCGATTTTTATTGTGTTTTAATGAATGATAAGAAAAAAACCCACAGTGTAGAAAAAGTGAAGGAAAAATAAGTAAAAAAAACACCCTCCTCACAACCTTTTTGCGT
Source organism: Microchrysa polita (assembly GCA_949715475.1). Lineage (NCBI taxonomy): Eukaryota > Metazoa > Arthropoda > Insecta > Diptera > Stratiomyidae > Microchrysa > Microchrysa polita. The sequence goes on along the minus strand of OX454415.1, from coordinate 6,768,595 downwards.
CGTTATAGTGAAGATGCATTCCTGCGGAATGCGTGGATATTCAAGATAAAGAAAATAATTTGTGTGTTGTGATCGCGAAAACGCGTGTTTTGTGTGATAAAAATTGCAGATAGTTTAGACTTGTGCCGGAAATTTTTTGAGCATGATCATGCTTCGAAATTTTTCAAAGGACTGTTTTAATAAGACATCTTCAAAAATAAGGATTACCCTCTAGTGACATGGATTAAATACTTTTTGTTCCAGTGTTGAGCGGATCAACAATATGGTTTGATTGACATGTTTTATTAGTTTTAGATAATTAGAATAATCGCTGGTCAAGATTTTTCAAATTTAAAAAAAAATTAAGGAGCAGTGTACATTTTTCCTGAAATGGATTTTTTTTACATTTCATTGGATTTTAGCTCGAAATACTATATAACTGTTTTTGTTTTTACTATTTTGAGAGAGAATTTTACCTCTTTTGTCTAAGTTTAAACGGCTGTACTCTACAAAATAAAATCCACCGGGGCCTAATGGGAGATAATATTCAAAGTTTGCCAATTTTGTCTAGATTTCATAAGTCATAATGGTCATATCAGATATCACATTTGCTGGATTATTCATAATTTTTAGTGAGAAATATTCTCTCGAAAATTTGGAATAATGTCGCAAATGTGATACCGTTATGGAATCTAGAAAACATGGCCAACCTTTAAAAATTTTGCTGCCGCAACACCCTTGTGCAATTTTTCTTTAACAGAACAATAATTTGAAAATATGTATTTCCATCATTGCTCAAGCTTTCTGCTAATTCGAAAAAAAACATGAAGTTTGGGTGCATCATCAGAATTTTTGTATTTACGGTTTGAATTTATGATACGAGTTAACTGGAATTACTAAGTGACAAAAACCCTTCTCGTCCTTAAATTTTCCCCTGAAAAAGTGAACGTAAGGGCAAAAAATGTTGAGAAAATATGTATGCACCCAAATCTTGTATGTATGTATTTTGAATGGAGGCACAATAGAAGGCATTAAAATGAGAAAGAAACGTTAAAGGTCGATTCACACTTTTCAGTCACCCAGTCACAGTCATTTTCCATACAAGTAGGCAGATTGTCAGTTAATTGATTGACTGAGAATCTGTTAACTTGTATAGAAAATTAAGTACTGTGACTGATGACTGAAAAGTGTGGATCGACCTATAATTAAGCTTTAAAATTCTTATTTTTATTGTTTTAAAACAAAAAAGGATCTTTGTTGAATTTGAGCTGATTTTAAACTTGTGATTGAAAGTAATTGGGTATTTATCGTTTCACTTTAATTTTTTTTTTAAACAATCTCCATCACAATCAAGTTTTCCCGTAAAAGGTGAATTAAAAATTATGCGGCTACCTAAGATGGCATTTTTCAGAATTTCTAATTTTAAATACAATTTTAATCTTTTTAAGAATTAAATGATTGCCATTGTTTTGTTTTTCAATCAAAACGTACCTAATAGTGTACTCATTACGTGATTTCAGATTGCAAAATGTGGTGGAGAATTTTTTCTTATCTTATGTTATCTCGAATCCGGAGCTTTCCACCAAAATTTCGTTACGGAACAGGGTCAAAACCGCAGAAAACCCCCACAATTTTCGGGGTTTTCTGTTTTATGGCTTATAACTCCGAAATTGTATACATTTCTGGAAAAACATGTCCATGAACATGTTGGAGAAAACATGATTGTGGGTCCAACGCGACATTTATTTATCTTGAAAATGCGTTAAGCGGTATCGCTACAGTTGATTGTAATTTTTTTGACGCTTTTTCCGATTTTGACCCTGTTTTGCAACATTTTGGTGAGAAGTTACAGATTTGGGGTCAGCACACCAAAATACATAAAAAAAATGCGACCAAAAATCAAAACCCTCGAGATTGAACGGTTTATTTCATAATATGGAACTATGTGAAAAAAAGGCAAACCTAAATTATTAATTGTAGTAATACCACTTAACGGATTTTGAATATTTATGTCTCTCTGGACGCGCAATGATGTGCTCTCTAACATATTCATTGAGAGTTTTTCGCGATTTTGGCCATGCTCCGCATCAACATTTTGGTGATTTTGGATTCGTGATGAGCTCCCCAAAAACATAAAAAACAAAAAACAAAAACTTTTTCGCTACCACATTTTGCAATCTATGATGTATGTACTAGGGTTATCACTTATCACATACTAACTACACTATAAGGGTTTTCTAACAAAACAGTGATTTTGAGCAAAAAAGTGAGAAAAATTGTGAATTACTATATTTCTTGCCACGCTCTGTTGCTCACTTGGTTGAGTCGCACTCTACGATACTAGTAATCTAGAGGTCCGGAGATCGAATCTCGGCGTGGTCCAAAATTTTCGTACATGTGCGGATAGGAAATACATATATAGTGCTTGCAACCAGTGTTGCCAATTTAGCCGTTTTCCGGCCAAATTTAGCCGGAAACCGTGCTGTTTAGCCGGAAGAAATTTCTAATTCCGGCCGGCCGGATCTTTAGCCGGAATTGATTTTCTTCGGCCGTTTTTCCGGCTAAATTTTTTTTATGATTTTTTATTTAATTTGAATCTAGAATCAATTTAAAATTTAAATATTCACAAACAAAATTATTAATCGCAGTCCAATTATTTCTACATACACTTATTGTCGTGTATTAGGGTAAGGACCTACTATGCCCACCTATGTCTCCTGGGAAAAATTTGCCGCGGAGACCTTTTTTCAATAAATTTAGGGTAATGGGTTTCACGAAAACTGACGATATTAGTACCTAGTCCAAGCATGTACGTAGTAGAATCCAAAATTGTTGAGAAAAATACACTTCCAGTTATCCGAATCAATTCATTTAAGTTTTATTTTTCAATGTAACTCCCCTTTACTTCAATACAACGATGAGATCGTTTAATAAGATCCTGCATCCCTTTCAAAAAGTAGTCCGCGGGTTTGTGTTGAAAATGGTCCAAAACAGCATTTTTCAGTTCCTTCTCAGTCTCAAATTTTCGTCCTCGGAGGTCCTTTTTTAATTTTGGGAACAGGAAGTAGTCACTTGGGGCCAGGTCTGGGCTGTACGGGGGGTGTTCAATTTCTTCAAAGCCGCATTTGACCACAGCAGCCTTGGCCACCGCGGCGGTGTGAACTGGTGCATTGTCGTGAAGAAGCAGGACCCCTTTCGCCAGTTTTCCATACCGTTTCTCCACGATGTTGGCCCTCAATTGGGTCAAAAGATCTGCATAATATTTCCCTGTTACTGATGTGCCCTCTTCCTTGAAGTCAGTCATTATAATTCCCTTGGAATCCCAGAAGATGGTGGCCATAATCTTTTTCCGGCTCTGCTGCACCTTCGCCTTCTTGGGGCGCTCCTCATAAGGCCTCCTCCATTCCATGGACTCCCTTTTGGTCGTGGGATCATAGTAAAGGACCATGGTTTCGTCTCCTGTCACAATTCTGTTGAGAATTGCATCCGAGTCGGCGCGACACAGCTCCAAAGTCTTTCGAACATTTCATCCGCTGCTTCATTTGATCTGCTGAGAGGAGTTTCGGGATCCATCTTGCCGAGATCTTCCTCATCCCCAAATGGTCGGTAATAATTCTTTCGACGGTGGTTTTTGATAGACTTGTCCTTTCTGCAATCTCTGATAACTTTAGCCGCCGATCACTCAATACAACTTCCTCGACTAATTGGACGTTTTCTTCGGTGGTCTCAGTTATTGGGCGTCCGGTGCGGGGTTCGTCAAAAACATTCGTCCTTCCTCGCCTGAATTCCAAAATCCACCGGTAAATAGTCGCCTGGGATGGTGAAGAGTTGCCGTACACGGATATGAGTTCATCTCGAATCTGGGACGCCGTGTATCCTTTCAAAAAAAGGAATTCAATGACCCCGCGGTACTTGATCTGCTCCATTTCAAATACGAAATCAGAATGCGACACAAATAACTAGCTAGCCGGGCCCTTGATTGCACAATTGAACTCATGTTTAGTCCTGTTATGACCGAAGAGTTGTTCTATCGAATATCGGTAAAATGAATTCAATCGGATAACTGTAAGTGTATTTTTCTCAACAATTTTGGATTCTACTACGTAATTTACTAGCCACCAATATGCTGAATAATTTGCAAAATGGAAGACAGTATCTTAGATAACATTCTTTGCTGAGCAATTCTTGGAGCATGGGGGTACTTGAACATTTTCTTTACCACAGATAACGTAATCATGCCAGATTACAAGGGTGAAAACCTTTTCAAACCGATTCATAGATATTGATATAATATCGCCGGAACTTTGTAGTGTGTATATATTTCGGGGGCAACTTACCCCCTTCTTCAGCACAAAAGCTAAATGCTGAAAAAGGGGGTAAATTGTCCCCGAAATATATACTCACTGAAATCTAGCTTTTGTAGTTTACTGGGCAAGCTACATGCACAACGTCTGACGATTCATAGAAACTACACATTTTCGTAGATGCATTACATTTTGTTGTTGGGTTTGTAGCAACAAATTTATCAAAAATCTATACTATGTATTTCCTGGCCAAGCTCATAATTTTTGAAAATCAATTTCGTATCTTTGGAGCATCAAATTCGTAATTGCGGAACATCAACAATGGAACAATGGAACATAATAGCTATGACACACATCCGAATCATTATGAAGATAATCCGTCATGATGATGAAATTTTCAAAGTGAGGTGACAAATATGTTTTCGTCATTAGAATTCGTCATTTACTTTTGACGGTTTGGTAAATAATGAGAATGTCCCTAACAACAGCGATATTTTAATGAATATTCTGTTCAATAATTTAATGACACACTTTTCTTGAAGAATTTGAATAGAATTGTGTAAAGATTGATAACAAATTTAATATTTTTGCAAAAATTCTTGTTTGTCGATTTCACAACAGATGGCGTCCCCTGTCATTATTGAGCAAATGATTATCCAAATGTGTAATTTGGAATTCGTGCTAATGATGGTAAATTTTCGTGACACACAGTTATAAATTTCGTAACAATGGAAAATAAAATAAAATTTGGAGGGCTCAAATTCGAAAATGAATAACAAGCTTGACACACATATTTTCGAATGACGCAAATTTATCATCATTAACACGAGTTCCAAATTACGCATTTAGACCATCATTTGCTCAATAATGACTGGGGACCCCATCTGTTGTAAAATTGAAGAACAAGAATGTTTACGAAAATATTAAATTTGGTTATCAATCTTTGCACATTTCTATTCATATTCTTTAAGGAAAGTGTGTCCTCAAATTATTGAACTGAATATTCATGAAAATATCGCAATTGTGAGGAACATTTTCATCATTTACACAAACGTCAAAAGTAAATGACGAATTCTAATGACGAAAGCATATGTGTCACCCCAATTTCGAACTTTCATCATCATGATGGATTATCGTCATGATGATTTGGATATGTGTCTTGGGCCTAAAATGGTTAAATTTTAATCAAAATATAAATGACTGTAATGCCAGCGATTGTAGCAAATATGTAATAAAATTAAGATTTCTGCCTAAAGTTTACGGGTAGTACTCCAGAAAAGTAATAAAATTATTAAAATCAGTATTTTACTATATTTTTTCGTAATGTGTCTGTTTTGTATGATTTAGCCGGTTTTTTGGCCGTTTTTCTGTCTGAAATTTATTTAGCCGGATTTTTAGCCGTTTTTGAAAAATATATAGCCGGTTTTCCGGCTAAATTTAGCCGTTTTCTAAATTTCCAGTTGGCAACACTGCTTGCAACGTTATATACACTCCGAAACTATATGCAATGTAACGTTGACTCGAAGTAGCCTATAAACGGCTGAGTGAACGCACCATGCCCCACAAGGGGTTACGGTACAGAGAAGAAGATATTTCTTGGACACGGACAGCCTTTTGTATGCCATAGGTTGGAAGATCTTTGCAATAAGTGGTCGCAAAGCTCCTATACCTAAACGAACATTTATATACGGACATAGATATTTGCAGAATTATCAATTTATAGGACTTTCGCGTCCCATTTGCGTATATGTTTCGACGAAATTTCAAGTCCAGGGGCGTACGCAAAAAAAAATATTTCGGGAGGGGTCTGCATGATAAAGTTTTAGGGTATTTATATAGGTACACTGAAAAAACGATAGCCGTGGCACCATATCGGCTTCCGTTCTAGATTTTTTGAGAGGATATGAACACCCAGCACTGTGATCAAGAAATCCCGGCAACTCAATAAACGTACAGGGATGAGTACCCAGAATTGAGTCCTTTTGTTGATCTGATTTCTCTCCTTTTTATGTGGGTGAAACGAAAATTGAACTCTATTGAAAACTGGAAAATACATTTGTGGCGAGATTTTTCCGCTGGTGTTTTCAAAATCTGAAAATTAAATTCATTTGTAGAAATTTTATTTATCAATTTCTTTTAATATGTATTAAACAGTTGCAATGCGGGTCCAACCGAAAATTCATTCAAATTTTATGTTTAGATTTAATTAAAAGTGGGCACCCTCAAAAATTAAGAAAAAGCAGTTAAATTGTTCTAGTTCCGTGATATTACCCCATATTTCCCCTGATAAAAGCAGAGCTAGATGTAATTTGCCTGAAGTAAGTATTTCAAGTTACTCTACGCGTATATTTGTATGACGAATATAAAATGCCTTTTTGTATGGAACGACAGTACTTCCTCGAAAGGAGAAATTCCATGGCCGCTACTTCAACAATAATCATAAATTGCTACACAGCAAAAAATCGGAGTGATTTTCACTCCGAATCGGTGTCGAATAGTGTCCATCCGAATCGGATAATATTGGCATAAAACTCGAAGCAAGGTATTGCTAGAGACTCCGAACGAATGTAATGATTTTATCCTTTTGGTGTAATAATTTGAACTCAATAGAATACTTTCATTAACACCAGAAGGAGTGATTCTCGATATTTTTGGAATAAAAAAAAAAACAATTTTCACAGGGATGGAACATGTAACGCATAAATGAGATTTGTACAACCCCTCTATAGGTAATCATTTACCTCTTTACGCTCTAAAATGCATAATAAATGTAGCTACCTACAGTTGGATTCGATCCCGGGACCTTATGATTTGTAGACGAACACCCACCTACTAAGCCAACCAGACTAACTGATGGAGTTTGTAATTTATACAACATGTGGCTTCGCTCTACCACCAAATTCACTCCGATCGGTGAATACACAAAATACCAAAATCGGATGAAATTAGCCCCAGCACACTAACTTGATTGAACATGTTACGGAATTGATCCGATAGGTGTAATACTCAATACCAAATGGGATATTCTTTGCAATATGTCCGTAAAAGGTTTTAATTTAGAAGTTTCGTCCGTTTCGGATTCTTTTCTAATAAAACCCCTGATGGCGGTGTTATTTTGAGCATGTTTACTCCGAAATAATTTTTCTTTTTTATCCGATCGGATTTTCTTGCTCGAATACCCGGCATTTTTTTTTGCTGTGTAGAACACCGTTACTTAAGACCCGAAATAACACTCGCATTAAATCGTATTCTTCCACTGTATCCTCGATTGATTTTGGAGGGGCTTGAACCCAAAAGCCCCCACGTAGGGACGCCACTGATATGGAGAATTATAATTTTCGGTTATAGAGTGAAATACGATTTAGATATCATTTCAGAACTTTGCATATTCTGATATTGCAGTATACCTGGTAGGTAGGAGTCTACATCTTTCATAATCGCGGACAATAATGTGGGAACCGAGTCTGTCCGCTAATGAGATCTTTCACTGTATATGAACATTCCTCAAAAAATTTTAATCGCAGATCTGTCTTTCGCGCTTTTGTCTTCACTATCATCTTCATAAGCTCCGTTTCCACTTTCAACATCGAACTTATCATTGATTGCGTCCAGGGATCAAAAGCGATGAATGCCTCATTCCAGTGGCGCAACCACGGGAGGGGCTAAAACCCCTCCCAGACCCAGAAATTAGGAAAGAAAAAATTGCAAAATTATATTTGAAACAATGCATTTCGCTGCAAATTTTATAAAAAAATGTAAAACGTGGGCTAGAACCACTGGCTGAAACATAGTGTGGGGCATAGCGACTAAAAATTAGAATTGTTCATTGCAATTGAAGAAGAAAAAGAAGAAGGCATTGATAAAAGATATTTCCGTATGGCATTAAGTAGAAATATTTAAATTTAAATTGTTGGACCTACAAATATTTTTTAGTAATAAAAATTAGTAAAAATTCCCATTCGAAATCAATTGTTTTTGTGCAACAGTCCTCTAAGGGCTCTAATTGTTTATTTAGTTTTTGGTTTTAGCCTATAAATTCCTATTTTTTGTTGTACATTTACAAATTTTGCTCTGGACTTGACTTTAATAGCAAAACATTGCGAAATTACCACATATTTTGAATGCTAAATACCACGGGTGAGCGTGCTGTTGATCTCAACATCTCAACAATAAAGCAGTTAAGATCTTGGAAATTGAATGTCACTTACAAATCTGCGGCCTTAGTCCAATGTTGGTCTGTCGCGCCTGTTATTTATTTATTTTAAATACCACGGGGTGTCACTATTTCTGCACCGGTAAAATTAAGCTGTAACATGGTAAAGTGTTAATGCTTTAACATGTGACGCTACGGAAAGTTTTAGATCGAAAGAAAAAGATGGATACGACTACAATTTGAAACACTACTGTATAGCGCTCTGAAAAATAGCACCGTTCCCCAACTTGCGGCAGCAACATCAAATATCTAGTAATATGGATGAACTTAGCCCTCTCCAGGACCAAATCTTGGTTGCGCCACTGACTCATTCTATCCACATCTGTTCATAAGTATGAATAGTAATTTGTAATCGCATTCAAGAGTGAATGCATTTCTTCAATAGTGCAGACATCTCAAGATTCAATTGTCAAAATGACGAAGACTGGAAGACGAACGAAAATTTAAAGTGTCTGAACAGGCACATTGGACGTTTTCTAATACTGATTTCAAAAATAAGCAAATAACCAATAACACAAATTTCTTACGAAAGTTGATTATACAGAATATTACTTTTAAAATATGGAAGTAAGTCTGGATCACTATATAGCGACCGTGAGAACATCCTTTCGAAAATGCACTACTTCAAGAACAATAAAAAAATTAAACAAGAATCGAAATCGTCAAAATATAGGTAGTATTGACCTTCAAGTAACCACTCTTCGTCACTTATATAATTTGCGCGAAGTTTTGGAAAGATGATAAAAAATTGTCGCTCCGATCATTCCGGTCGCTCAATACAACATTGCGAGCAAAATAAATTAATTTCGGCAGAAAGGTGGCTAAAAGGTTTGTTTTGAAACAAACTCTTGTACCTACCAATACAGCTTGATAAGTATATGGCTAAAAATCAGGCACTTGAGCTGTAAGTGTTAGGTATGTTGAATTTTGACATCCAGGTGACTTAGTCACCAATTCCAAAATTTCCGGAGTTCTTAAAGCTTTGCCATTGTTCCAAATAAATCTCAATTCATGTTCGGTAAAGCCAACCATTTTTTATCAACTGCATTTCGGGGCAGAACAGTTTCATGACGAGGCTTAGTATTTTCCTGTACAAAAAAATGAGCTGCCTTATAAAACCATATAACCAGCAGCAAACTGTTTGTAGTATTTGGAGAAAAACTCCTAAAATATCGTCTGAACTACATATAGTTTGACTGACTAGTTTTAGTATTTTTTTAGACCTGAGTTCAGCGGCTGAATTTTTTCACCTTACCAATTTCACCATTTTTGTGATGATACACATTGTGTTGCTTCGACACGGGTTGTGTAGAAGTGCGAGGTGGGCCGCTTGCGGCCCGCGAGTTTGACATGCCTGACTTACACCAAATTAAATCATCGATAAAAAAATTATTATCCTCTTGCGTTGCTTTAGCAAAAGATATAAACTTGACGCGCTATGCCCCACAAGGGATAACCCAACTTATTAGTACGCACTACCAAATATCAAGGGTATGCCTATTGTATTTTTATTTGGCATTTAGGAATGGAAAAAAGGAGAGAAATTTTTTTTCTTTAAGGACTTTTTAAGAGGAAATAACCGATAGATAATATCCGACAATATTGGCAGAAATTGTCACGTTGTTTAAAAAAAAAAGGAAAACATCAATAATCCTATGGATCTAACTATGTACAGAACTGAATTCTCGTCATAGCTTATTCTGTTGGCATTGGCACCCTTTATTATGGAACTATGCTTTAGCTATACAACACGTGCTTATGGAAAATCATTGTAGAAGTTATACATAATTCACAATTTAATCCAATATCGTTGACTAGAAGAGCGAAACCATTCCAATTTACATATTAGTGTCTTAAAAAGATAACATCTGTTCAAAGAATAAATAATTTTATTGTTAAATACATAATTATGTACGGTGGTGTCACTTTTTTTGTTTTGAAAATATCTAGGGACGCGGGAGCGTCCCGCACGCCAAAGAAAAACGAAGAAATTTGAACAAATAAAAAGTGAGAAGCGACTAAGACTATGTTTACACGACGGAACAAGTACGGGTTTTCGGACCTCTGTAGCTCGGACCCTGGTTGGTCCTGAGTCTTCAAATTCGGTAAGCGTTGTCGCTCGCGCCGTCTTACGAAGTGTAGAAAATTTCAAGATGATACGATAAGAAACACCGGAGATATAATAGTTTGAAAATCGCATTTTTTCAAAAATCTTGTTCTCGTTGTTCTCGTTGTTCTCGTCGTTCTCGTTGTTCTTGTCGTTCATTGACAGGGCTACAGCCTTGCAGAGGGCATCTCCGGATTTGGTCTCTTTTCCCATTGATAGAGTCTGTCGTGAAGGTGTGCATAGGCTATCGTTTGCTCCGATCCGTGAAGTAGAAAAAATGATACAGCGGAAAATGTGAAAAAATACATAGAGTTTCTCGCTTAAATCTTTTTATATGTTTTAAAGGAAGCATTTTGCAAAAATCGGGGATAGGCCCGAAAAACGCCTAGAAAAGAATCGTATAGTATAGTATAATTGGTAGGACCGAACAATCTTTTGTGTCTAAAATTTTCAGTTTTAGATTGTCTGCAAGAGAGGGGGCGGGTCAAAGTTCCTGTTTTGGTTCGTCTCATATATACGAGTACGTACATATTAGGTTAATATTGGATGAGCATACGCACTGTTTCATTCATCCCGATGATCCTAAAGCTTCCACCAAATCAGCGCGGTAGCGGTACGCGGTACACACAACACACATACACACCACAAGAATTGACAAGTACTCCGTGGTGTACCGCGGCGGAAACTATTTCATACATTCTGACACGTACCGCTACTGTTCTGCGCTGGTTTGGTGGAAGCTTAAATATGGCGCTGGGACACCAAATCGGTTTTGTCAAGACGGTGTATTCTGTTGTGTTCAAACCAGAGTTACGTGATGATGGCATATGGAAAATTGATTTTTCAAGGAATTCTGAAGAGTTAATTTGAACAAAATTTGGCATGTAGATTTATTCTTGTAATTCCACCCGGTTTGATCCTGTTGTCGTAGGCAAAAAGGTACTGTTAGTTATATAGTGAATTTCATTGCTATCCCTGATTCTTGGTCATGAAACCACTTTATTGTTGTAAAAGCAATGCTCGTCAGGACACAGGTTTTCGGGACCTTTGATGAGGGATAAAAGGATATTTTCACATGTACATGTCTTTCTCTTTGTGTCTTAGGCGCAATGTGGAACTTAGGAAATATGGATGTTATTTGAATCACATATTGAGTACCCAGTGAGGCTTAATGGTTACATTAAAAATTAAGATTTAAGATTAGGATGAATGTGATAGAGATGAAGTAAAGGTTTAGACTCAATTTAGGGCTAAGGTGTTAAAGTCAAAATCAAGTTTAGGGTAACGGATAGGGTTAAAGTTATTGTTACATCGCAGTTATTAGGGTTAAATGTAAGGATAGGGTTTGGGTTAAGGTTGAGTCTGAGTTTGAGGTTTAGGTATAGGCTAGGGTTATGGTCAAAGTTAGGGTTATCATTAAGTTTAATGTTATGTATAAAGATACCAAGGTTAGCGAGGTTACTGGGGCTACCAAGGCCATCGGGGTTACCAAGGTTACTAAGGGTTTGCAAGATCACCAAAGTAGTCAAGTGTACTATGGTTACTAAGATTACCAAGGCGAGCAAGGTTACCAAGGAGACCAAGGAGACGAAGGTTAGCAAGGGGTTTATCATTCTTATAATTATTGTTCTCAAACAAATTCGTGACAATAGGGCAATGAATATCGTCTTCATAATATATTTACGAATTTTGTAAATCGAAAACTGCAAAAAGATATGATATCTCACAAAAACAACTGTGTTGTAAAAGGTGTCCGCCAAAGAAAAAGTCATCAGCCGCAAAAAGGATTGATATAAATACATTCCCGCCAAAATACTCGCATCTTGTCTCTCATGATGGTGGTGGAGCAAATTTTTTTCAACGCTATTTGGCGGGGAGCTTGAATAAGGTTAATAACAAAATAAAATCAATGTTAAGAAATTTATGAAAGAACTTTTATCGTATAGAAAAAAAAACGAGTTCCATACGAAGGAAAGCTAAATAAGGTTCTAAAACGCATTTTTATTTTCTATAAGACTGGAAGCTTCAAAATTATCAAGAAAAGAACATAGCAGCAAATAGTACCCTCGTTCAGCTCCCCGCCAATAAGCGTTGAAACAAATTTGCTCCACCACCATCATTGAGACAAGATGCGAGTATTTTGGCGGGAATGTATTTATATCAATCCTTTTTGCGGCTGATGACTTTTTCTTTGGCGGACACCTTTTACAACACAGTTGTTTTTGTGAGATGTAGGCTACAGGCGAGACAAATTAGATTTTTGTACGTTTGTCAGTATTTTTTTCCATCTCCGACATAAAATTAGTTGTTCATATCAAAAACTCCTGAAAATGTAAAGTACTTACATATGTATCTATCTAAATACATATTATGTACAATCATAATCAGCATTACTACATAAATATAGGTGAAATATCATAATTTCAATCGACGTCTGTCATCAGGTTTGATGTAAAACTACTAATCACAAAAAAGAAAAAAATACTGAATGGCAGAAACTCTTGTCAATCTTAAAACTAATAAGCACAAACATGTCAAGTCAAACCTATATATTGCGTGTGTTCATGAACTACATTTATCTCAAATTGTCAATTCCTCCCTCCGACACTAGAAGCGCTTACTATCCTTATTTTCGAAGGTTTAAGACGTTTTGAATATCCCTGTTTCTAACAATATTCTTATTCTTCTTTTTTTTTCAAGGTTCTAAAAAAAAACTTAAAATGTCTTCAAGAACTTTTCGGAATTGCCATACCTATAAAAAGTGAGTGCAACAAATATTCGAATGTGTTAATCTCTTGTGTTCGAAATTCGAGTTAATATACGGAAAAAAAAACATTATTATTTCAACTCATTTCGGACTGAAATCTATACTCATCAGAAAAATATTTAATACAATGCAGAAAGTGTGTGAAAATGAAAAGGACACAGGACTTTTGTTACCCCTGATTCCCTATGGACATTAAACAACAACACCAACAAAAAGTAGTGCGTGCATATTGCAAATCAATTCCCCTTATAGTTGTGCAAATGTGTTAAACGAAAAGAAAAATATATAAAAAAAAGTGCGCGGGCGCCAAATTAATAATAAAAAAAAATATTAATTCGATTCGATTTTTGCATATCAACGCGCGCAGTTCTATATTTCCAGCAGAAAGTGCAAGTGTATATATGTGTATGCTCACGTGTGTGAATCAAAATTTAAATTGATATAAATCAATTGGCAAAATAAATGTCGCACGGAAGAAAATGTCATTGCACGTGCAACAATAACGCAATCGAAATCGAAAACATCAACAATCACATCAAGAACAACAACATCGATTACGACGATTCGGTAATACCAACAACAACACAAACACTTTCTTCGTTGTCACAAAGATGGATTGAAATCTGTACAGTGGAATGAAATATAAAAGAAAATTTCATCTTGTGTCGTCGCGTCGGAAAAGGAACCTCGAATTGCGTCAAAATTGTTGTATTGATTCGGAATAACGGGAAAATTATTTAATTTTTGTTTTTGAAAAAAAGAAAGTTGTTTGGCATTGTTTTTTCGTTAAAAATTCTTTTCGGTTTTAATTTTTCCATAAGAAAAAGGTGCGATCGTTTCGGCATTGAAAAAAGATACTGGATTTGATGAAATTGTAACGGAAATCAAAGAATCAGAGAACTAATTGAAATTTTCGCAAAAATAAGGAAACCCTATAAAAAAAAAGTTTTTTTTCCGGTTTTCATTGAATCAAAATTCTTGTTTTGGATAAACGTCATTGCGATTGATGGAAAGAAAATCGTTTCGGAACTCACGAGAAAAGTAAAAGAAGTTTGAGGAGGTTTCCCGCATTAATGAATAAATTCAATTGGAGAAGGCGATCAGTTTACGAATTTGCGGATATATTTGGCGTGTAAGGAGTTGATTTTGCGATAAGTGCGAAGCATCACGAGTCGAAAGGTGAGTTGAATTTTTGTTGGTTTTTATAGATTTCAGGGATATAGTTAAGCTATACAAAGCGAAGAACCTTAATTGCTAAACAGATAAACAGTTGCTAAAAGATATTTACTTAACTTTAGGATAAATTTCAGAATGTGAATCCTTAAATTGACCACTCTCTTACATGGCCACCTCTTTATATTGAACATATTTTTCCCATACCCTTGCATCAACAACATTACGTTAAATCAACGGTTCCTAACCGGTGGTCCGCGGATCACTGGTGGTTCCTGAGGCGAACCGCGAAACCTTTTCTGTAGTTCTCACATAATTCGATACAAATTTCACGCAGCTCGATCTTTATTTTCTAAAAAACAAACTTAAGTTTAAAAAGAAATTCTAAGAAATGTGTGTGTAGCTCGAATGAAATTACGTCAAATTTGTTTTTTTTTTCGGGGCATTTTTATACTTGACTGTCTTTTCAACAATGCAATTTCCACAGAAACCCGAATTTCGGATGTATAGACAATTATTTTCTGAGCCTGTGTTGTTATGGCTACAAGATGTACGTCTCTGGTTGTTCGAAATGGATGGCAAAGACTCAGTAAGCAAAAGTGTTGAAAACTATACGAAGATCTATGCAAGTATGTGTAGAAAATTTCGAAACTATTTTATTCTATTGTACAATGTAAAGTACAACGAAGCAAACGTTTATGCGGAGTAGCGGTGAGGAATCCTAGACTGTAGGGCGCCATTAAATTACTGAACTGAGTTATTTAAGCTGTTATTGATATTCGGTAGCACTTCTGGAAAAGTTTGGATTTGTTTCTGTTGGTTCAACGTGGATCAGCAATACTATTTTTTTTCTTCCACTAAGGACTGTAACAAAGAGCTTTAACATCTAATGAAAAAATTGCGGCTTAAGAATTAGAAGCCATTTCTGTCTGGAACAAACCGAAATATAGAACATCCCTTTACGAAAAACAATGAAATTTGGCTAATAAACTTTTGCCATTCCAATAAACGAGACCGAAAGCCATTCGTTCAGGGTTAGCAAAATCACACTCCAGAGTCTTTTGCAAGGCGATCTCTGTCAGTGGACTCATTTTCGTAGCTATAAGCGATTAGCGTTAATTCTGCTTTGAATCATATTGTGACAATGTTCGCCGATTGGCAAGACCACGGTAAGTTGTGTCCAAAAGTTTAATTGAGCTAATTCTATTAGAGTCCCTATTAAGTTTACGAAGGTGTAATACAAGAAGCGGCATTCGCTACAAGATTTCAGGATTTAAATGACTCTCGACACATTTTCAATTTGGTGGTCCATGACATCTAACTTTTTTTTTCCTGTGGTCCCTCATGTGCAAAAGGTTAAGAACCACTGCGTTAAATGAATCTTTGTAAGTTGACCACCCTCTCTATCTCGACCAGAGGCGTTGATAGCCTTTTAAAGGCTGAGAGTCCAAGCCCACGTCACAAAAAAACACATTGCTCGAAAGAAAATTTTGTAGAAAAGATTTTTGAAATCGAATTTTTCAGTATTGAAAGTTGTTTTGTTTTAAGGTTTGTGTTGCATGTGATGATCGCATCAGCGGTCGAAGTTGGACAACCGGCTATGAGCACTAGGTACAGTGGACTCTCCATTAATGAAACCCTTGGATAGCGAACATTTCGTATAACGAATGAAATTTTCTGGTAGAAAATGTTTCGCTTAGCGAACGATATTTTGGATAACAATAATAAAAAATGGCGAAAATTCAGATCTTAGCGTCAAAATTATGTAAATTTGTAGAAAACGTTCCATTTAAAAAAAATTGAACACTTTTATCAGTAAATAAAGACTGTAGCGTAGAATTGTCCGATCTGGATGGAACCATTGACTATTAAATTAATAGAAGTGTTGCTTAACGAACGTTTGGGATAACGGGCATGATCCTGGAACGCATTGTGTTCGTTAACCAATGGTCCACTGTATATGTGTATATTTTCTACATTGACATGTTTCTTGGGGTGATAGTTGTAGAATGTAGACACATTTCAAAAATATGTAAATAGTGTTCATTGTTACTTAACTATACAATCGCTGAGCGATCATCACATGCGTCGACCCTAGCAACACACACCTTAAGGTCTGTATGTACCAAAACAAGTTGAAAATGCAGTTTTCCTCGCATCTTAATTTTCTATACCTAGTATTGCAGTTACCTGCCCCTTTTTTGCTTAGAGTCTTTGTCAGGCTTGTTTTTTTAGTAGTGTTTAGAAAAATTGAATTGCATTTTAATGCTGAAATGCCTCTTCCGTCTAAAGAGCTTTCAATCAGCCACCTCATTCATGTCCTGCTGAACAGGCGCGCCGGGCGACCAGTATCGTCCCGTATTCTGATAAAGGTTTTTTAGGTTTTAGAAGATAAAATATCCAGCATAAATTTACTTTTACTTTAAAATTAACTTATGGCGAAAATTTAGCGTGTTCCTCTGTCCTTGTTCTCCCATATAAAGAATTTTAGGAAAATGTAAAGGCTCTCTAGTTCCTGTCAACCCCTTGTGGGGCATAGGGCATTAACTACGCCTACTCTCCACCTCTGTTCTGTTTTGCGCTAGCTGCGACCATGTAAGATTTAACTAGCGAAGCGAAACCTAGTTACCGATCTTCATGTGTTCATTGGCCGCCCAACACGGCGTCTTGCTGCGGAGTGGATTCCAGTTTAGAGCCTTTTTTGCAACGTTTTTGGGCCCTCTTTGGAAGGTGTGACCTATCCATTGCCACTTAAGTCTTTTGATCTATAAGTGCCTATCCTTTCCTGGCCAGTTGTAGTAAGGAGATCCTCGTTCGAAATGATCTCTGGCCAACGAATAATTAGGATGCGCCGTAGACACTGATTAACAAAAGTTTGCAACTTATCAGTGATCTCTTTAGTTACCTTCCAGGTTGAATTAATTATATAGTAGAATGGATTTCACATTAGAATTGAAGACACGTATTTTGGTGCGTCTGGACATATTGTTGCTTAGCCAGAAAGAAGTCAAATTGAAGAAAGCCGCCCTAGCCTTATTTACCCGTGATTTTACATCAGCATCCGCTCCACCATCTGCAGTAACTACACTTCCGAGATAGCAAAATTCATCAACTTTTTCGGCTGCCTGTCCTTATATACAAATTTTGCTTTGCTCAAGAACCTTGTCTTGGCAGCATTGATTTTCATCCCCGCATTACGACTTGCGCAATTTAGAGCTTCTGTCATTTGAGCGACATCATCCGTGTTTGTTGATAGAAGGCAAATGTCGTCAGCCTAGTCAAGATGTTGAAGGTGATCGAACAATTTCCATCTGATTCCTTTGTTACGATGTAATTGGAGTGCGGAGCCGAGTACATCACTAATGGCAACAAGCAAGAGAATAGGTGACAAAATGCAGCCTTGCCTCACTCCACTGTGCACCTCAAAAGGATCTGAAAGCTTGCCCTTATGCAGGACGTGACATTGGGCTCCATTGTAGGATTCCTTGATGATGGAGATTATCTTATCTGGAATATTTCGTCTAGGAAAATGTAAAGGGTATCTAAATAAATTTGTCATTTTCCCAGTTTGGTGAAATGGTTTGTCAAGTGGTCTCTTATCAGCAAAAGGTTAAAAACCACTAAAGGTTTAGTACTCCTTTAAGGGAAGTTAGTAGACTGGTCTGGTTTAGCCCTCCTTTAATTATTGCAGAGTACGAAATGATACGAGTGATGATATGAGTATAACAAGTAATCTAGATAAGAAGCTTATTGTTTAAATATCTGAAACGCATATGCAGATCAGTTCTTAAGCTTGTCGCAAACATTTATCTATCAGTGGCGTAACGTTTTATCAAATTAATTGTGTTTGAAATTGGTATGGGGCCCCTTATCTTCGATTGTTTAACCAGGAAATAATGACAAAAACCGCAGTCCACCAATAAGCAAGCGCAACAAACATTTTATGTTTGAGCATATTCAATAAATTTTCAATTTCAATAATTATACGAGAAAACTTTTAAAATCTTAGACATAGGCCCGTATTTACGAACATTCCTTAACTCAAGGAGACCTTGAGCCAAGGATGCCGAAATTCCTTAGACATAGGCCCGTATTTACGAACATTCCTTAACTCAAGGAGACCCTGAGTCAAGGATGCCGAAATTCACTAAATTAAATGTAATTTTCCATACTTTTTCCTATAAATCACTTATATTCACGAGTCAATGCATCCTCGATTTAAGGCGAAATTCAAGGAGACCTTAAGTTTTCAATAGACTTGAAATATTATATTTCAAGGAAGGTGGGTAGCTACCATGACTTCAAGTGAGGTTGACTATAGAAAATTTCAAGGTCTCCTTGAGTTTCTCCTTAAATCAAGGATGCATTGACTCGACTTAGGTGTAGGAAGTAGGACTACGAAACGAGAGGTATCGGGTTCGATTCCCAGTAGGAGCAAAGTGAGATATTGAAGTTTTTGAAATATTGTAAAAATAAATAAAAATAGGCGTGTTTTATTGTGCTCGGGTGTAGGTTAGTTTAGGGTATCTACATGGGGTTACAATAACAACATAACCCAGATAAACCCAGTAATGCATCGGGGGTACGTACTCTGACCAAAGTTAACCCGGAAGAATTGTTACAGATGTGACAACTAGAGGCGCTCTAACACGAAAAAGCATGAGCTAATACCAAAACCATTGGTTAAAGTTTACTGTGGGAGGTTGAGTGTTGCGATAAACCGACCGAAATGTTCATTGTTGTTTTTGTAAGACATGTTAATTTAGTGGCTATTTGTTTATCACAACTTTGAAACTTCAGCCTTTTACAAAGTTCATGGTTGGTGCAATAGATATAAACAGCTTTTAACCCAAATCGTTTTTTTGTGCTTATATACCCCAACCTGCACCTTTTTACAAAAAAACACGCCTAATATATACATATAAAAAAAAAAGAATAAAAAAAAAAATAAGAAATATGTATAAAGAAAATAAGAAAAAAAATTAAAAAATTAGAAAAAAAAAGAAAAATATATTTTTTTCACTTTTTTACTTTTTTAATCTTACAATTAAAACATTATAAATTTAAAGTGAAATCACTTTTAAAATAAATTGAAATCACTTTGAAAATAAAGTTATATTCAATTTTGATTGGACATGCAGCAATTTTGAAAGTACAAGAATCACTAATATTTCCACTATTGATTCAAAATGAAACATTTTTGAATTCAACGTAAACGGACTAATACAAATGTGTTAAAGAAAAAATCTTTATATTCGCTATTGTTGAGGCCCGTATTTTCCTGAACACATGGAAGACCGTACGTTACGCCCCTGACCACCGATGATTTGGCGTAACCGCAGTTGCTACTGAATCAATGAAGAAACATCAACATCAGCATATGCTTGTACAATTGGTTAGAAAATTTTGATGGTGACACTTTTTTTTTAAAAAGGAATCCTGAAAATACAGTTGGTGTGTTGGTGTTTCGCTCTTGGCGGTTGAAAATAAATTAGTCGGGGTGTAATATTGTAACACGAAAACATGAATTGTAACAAAATGTTAGTCTTTTTAGCACTTTCGAAAAAAAACACAATTTTAGTACAGTGCATACTCATAATCTGGACTAATAAAAACCGGAGTCGCTCCGGACTACAGAGTAATTCGGATTGGAAGGCTTTTATTTGCTCTGAATTTCGAGGAAATTGACGATTTTAATAATTTTTTTTCGGAGAATGGGTTCTTTATTTTCGAAGAATTTCACTGTTATTCTACCTTTCTACCAAAGAAAAATGTTGTCTTTTCTTCGGACGATAATATTGCTGTTATTATGAGAATAAAAGTCAGGCTCGGATTAGAGAAGCTCTTGAAATTCGGACTACTACAATGCAATTCGCGGACGATACAGTAGCAATTTTTTGGGGAAATACTTGGGATGAAGCGGCTAATATAGCAACTGACGGACTGAATGAAGTGACAGAGTGGCTAAACATTAATTCGTTGAGCCTAAATACAAATAAAACTAAAGTCATTCCATTCTCTTTAACAGTCGATGGTATACCTGATCAGCCCATCACTATTAAAATACATAATAATCAGTGCTACGGAAGAACTTGTTCCTGTCCTCCATTAAAAGTTGTGGAAAACACTTTATATCTAGGAGTTACTATTGATAGGCACTTACGATGGGATGAACACGTTTCATTTCTTTGTAAAAGACTAAGAAAAACAATCTATAAATTTGTGGAGTTGAGGTCGGTGCTATTGAATTTGACAGAATTAGGACAGTGTTTTTAGCACTTGTTCAAAATACTGTCGAATTTGGCATAGTTAGTTGGGGTAGTGCATCCGAATTTAGTCTCACACCATTAATATTGCTTTATAAAAAACTTATCAAAATTTGTCTTAAAAAGCCCATCCGATATCCATCATGTCTCCTTTATAAAGAAATGAATGTACTTCCAATAGAAAAGGCATACAAATATAAAGTACTAAAATATATTTTTCTCCACAAAAATGAATTCCCCCGAGAACAAGATATCGGGATAGTAACTCGCAGACGTTATCAAAACGCTTTTAAAGAACCGAGATTTTCAACGTCAAGTGCAGGCAAGCATGCATACTGCAACGGCCCAAGGATGTATAATTTATTACCACAGGTTATTCGTCGTATATCAAATTTTGAACACTTTAAAAAAGTATTGAAACACCATATTTTTGAAGCAAGTTGAGATATAAAGATAAATGGTCTAAAATGTATCTAGCTATGTAGGTTAACAACAAACTATTGATTCACGATTGTAAGAATATAACGTAAAATAAAACTGACGGTAGACTACATCCCATAACACGAGCAGCGCTCTTCATGGGATAACCAACATAATTGAGTACTGAATTTAATGGATTTTTTTTTGAGATTGTATACAATTACTAAAACTCACTTAAGTATAAGAATGTTATTAACTTTTTGTAAAATTTTTGTTGGAATAAATAATAAATAAACAAAATAAATAAATAAATCTTTGAGGTGATCAGGATTACTGGAAATTCGAGGTATAGAGTATGCACTGTATATATTATAACGGTAATTTTGCCGTTACGTAATATTCGCTTATTCAGAGATGTTAATAGTACTTAGTACGCATTTTTTTAATGGTGTTTTTGGCACAATTTTTTTCGTGAAACTCAGTTAATCAAAAATTGAAACGAAAAAAAAAAATAATCTGGGGACATGTTTTTTTCTTCTTTTTTTTAATATTGCATTTCTTGGAAAACACATGGCTTCATTTTGCATTTACCAAATGCTATTTTGTCAATGAGTCATCATTTATATTTGACTATGTTTAAATGGTGCCGGCCATCTAAATAATAAACGCGTGCTGCAAATTTCCATGCTATGTATGTGGTCTATCGGCCATTGTACATTCATGCCTTTAATACACTAATATAAAATTTGCTATGTATCTTTGCCTGTGTGCGGTGTGCGATTATACGCCGAAAAACAAAATCGACATAGTCATTCGAAATCATTATAATGGCGCAATCATGAAAAAATGCGTAATTCATTTTAGTGCATTACCATAAAGTTCGAATAATGTATAAGCTGTTTTTTTTCCGCGACCGCTAATATAAGATTGAAAGGGCTTTTTTTCGACCAAAAAGACCTTGAGTCGGATGAAGAACTCGCTGATATATGCTGCATGATGTATAGTATACATAAAAGTTTAGCACCCCAAAAAAGTATGTATGGATTCGACTTGGAAATGGGTCCAAAAACTATAAATGTTTGCGTTGCGATAATAAACTACATACACACCCTATAGGCCTAGCAACTATATATGGTCATCTTTATTATACACACATGTGTAGATTGACAAGAAGTCGCGTTTGCCAAGATTATCTTAACGAATTCAAATTATTTAAACTTGAAGCAATCATCGCGACAAAAAAAAAATTTAGTTGCGCGGATCTATTGGCGCATAAGTTTTAAAAGTAAAAAAAAAAAATTTTCTTGAATTCATATGCCTTGCAAAGACCTTCAGAGCATCGAGCATAGAAGAATTTAGAGGCACATACAGCCTATATACAGCATACAGCCGCTGCGCGCAGTTGATGATTAGACTGTCGTATTGCGTCATCTAGCGCGAGAGGCTAGCTAGATGAACACTTCTGTATATTACAAGCGAGGCCCGAAAAACTTCTTAGAAAACCAAGAAGCAAACTACACATAAGCTATGTGTATGTATGACAGAGCAGTGGTCGCAATGGAAAACAAAAACGTAAAAAAAAAATTATAAAAAGCAGCAAGCTACACTCTTGCATTTTTATTGCTATTTTTCTAACTCGCGGGGGAAAACACACATAAGTATAAGCGCGTGTACATGCGAGGCGCAAGCTTAAATTTCGTCAAACATATAGTTGTGGTTCAAAGTTTCGCCTTGAACGAATATATTGCTTTATTTTTCTAATGGCGACGAATGTTATTGTTGTTGCTGTATTTTTTATTCAGTATGTATGGTCTCATCAAACCCCCAAAAAAACTACACGTTCTATAGTCGCATATATTCCTTACGCACACTCGTACAAACAAACTAATGTACATAAATTCATTGCAAAACATCGGTCTCGCGCACCAAAAAATATCTTGCGTTTAGATCTCTTGGGCATACTAACTGCGTTGCGATTGCGACGCAGCTCTCGCGGTACAAAACTCGCGCAGTAATAGCACCATATAGAATAAATTTTATGTTGGTGCTTTGTTGAGCTTTCAGAGCTAGATATATATTTCACTATCTAACAATTTCAGATTGTTTGAGATCTTTTTTTGACGAATTACATAGATATGTTTGTATATGAAATATACCTGCATACAACCGCCTATATACCCGTCAATACATGTACATATATGACTCGCGTTACCAGCAACAACGACAATAAGTATGCGCGGCGTCATTTTTTCGGCATTGTATAGCCGAGACCTGCTAAATGCAGAATTGAAATAGACGATAGAATATTTTAGCTGGCTGTTTTTTTTTATCCCCCACCCCTTTGAAAAGTGTTATGATGTGTGATACGTGCATATGTGCGGCATGGTACGCATCGGAAAGGGGAGGTGGACATTGGTCTGCGCACGCAACTTTTTTTTTACTGAAAAAAAAAAACAGCAAATTACAGCATTGATAAAAAATCCCAAAGATGTTTTTTTTTTGCTCTACACACGCGTTTATGGTTAGAAGAACACCTTGAGACGGCGCACATGGATTTTGGAAAAAAAAACTATGTAACTGAATTCGAAAAGACGTCGAAAAATACGCGCATAGATATAAGACGGTTACTTCGCGAAGCAGTTCTTCAACGCATAACGCAATGCGCGTGTCAACAACTTTCAAGATATGTTGTATGCGTGCAAGCTTGAATATTTTTATAACCGCACTTTTTAGCACATCTCATTTTGTGTGCGTAGACGTTTTCGTATAGTGTCGTAGTACAAATTGTTAGGATTGGTTAGTATTTTTTTTTCATGATTCTAAAACAAATTTTCGTATTTTTTTTTAAATTTATCTCTGAAAAAATCTTTACAAATTTTCCTTTATTGTCAACTACTCGTATTCATAGAGACGCTTTGATCGTTACGATCATCAACAAAATTGAGACAAAAGTTTTAAAAAATAAATTTTGAAAAAAATCCAAAAATATATTACTATAAATTGTGATGAGTTAAAATGAATGGCCGAGACGTATTACGTGTATTTTTCACTTTACTAATATTGTATCTATGACATCTTTGTGTCTTCTTTTTCGCTATATGTATTTGCGTGCATATTTCAAATCATTTTGTATTTTTTTTTGCGTGCATCATCTCAGACTTTGAATTAAGTTCAACTTTGCGCGTTTTTTTTTGTTGGAGGCGTTTTATTTAGACCTTCCAAAAATTTGATGTATATATTTTTAATAGAATAGATGTTGCGGTTTTTTTCCGACGCGCAGCATAGACGCACCGTTGCCAGATTAGATAGATAGATTTTAGCATGTTTCAGACTGAACAGTGCGGCTATATATACAGATATACGAAAAGCGATTAGAAAAATAATAAAAGAAGCAAAAAAAAGGTTTCATTGAAACTAACATATCTAGGTTGGTGGATGGTTGCGTTTAGTTTTGTTAAGCCTTGGCAACACGTGGTTTCTGAGTATTTTGTCGTTTGTAGATTAGCACACTTGTGTGTGTTTGATCAATTGCATGACAAAACAACATATACATACATATATAGTTGATATTTAAAGATAAACGTCTTGGCAAAAAAATGAAATACAAATAGTGGTTAAGATGAGAATGGCGAAATTTAGAAATTTGGTCAGATAAATTAATCTAACGCAATGAGATTCCCCTAGTCCTATATGGCAGCTCTACGCCATAATGCGATTCCGGCGTAAGCTCCCACAAATTTTTGAGCAAATATTAAAAAAGGAAAAATTTAAATTATTCATAATCTTTTAATTATATTTTAATTTTGTATCCACAAATGTGAAACAATTCACTAATTCAGTAATTTCCCCCCTAAAATAGGCATTCAATTGCGTCGAAAAGGAACCAAAACTTAATTTTTATGCGCTATACGCGAGATATTGATTGCCTGCGCGTGTTTGATCACTCAAAAAACATCTTCTACAATATCTGCTTGCGCTAGGCCAGGATGGAATTCCGGTTCCTATACATATCCAAGTATTCGAGTAAAGCCTATCTCATTTGTTGTATACATACATTGATCGTGGCTTGATTGCAGATCTAGTTTTCCGTGTCGAATGTTCTTGATCTTCTCCTCTATGTTATTAGTACCTACCTATCTGCAGAAAAGAGATAGATTTTTGATGTAGTCTTCAGATGAACTGAGTGTTGGCACGTGTATGCCAATTCCGGAAATATCTGCACGAAGACTTGAAATTCTTGATTAATGCAAACGGTCAAAAAATATGGAGGTACATGTGGAGTTGTTTTTTTTTTGCAACAGTAATGCTTTACGGTTGGAAATTTTGGTGTAAACTGGGGATCAATTTTGTGAATCAAATTGCTTAACTATTTATTAGCGACGTTTTTTCGCATCGCGAGTAAATCTGACTCGAAAAAAAAACGATCGCGGGTATCATCCCGGTTAAGACCAAACAGCTGACATTTGACAGTTTTTGTGCATCTTTGACTCGCTTTCGTCGGCTTATTTTTTAGATGTGGTGGATTTTATCACAAAAGATGATTATTTCTTTGCAAAATCTTTTCTCGTGATTAGTAAACTCTCACATTTGGTTTGAAAAAACAAATTCCCTCAAATTTCCCCTATGCGTCCGCCATCTACATTTGAGCTCTATCCCGTGTAGGGTAGTTGCACGCGTGAACTTTACCTTGGTAAGTGTCATTTTTTTTATATGAATTTCTACCCAAACCTGCACGGGATAAACACAATACAGTAGACGCTCTGAAATTAGAACCACTTGGTAAATGATGTGATTCTAATTTCTGAAATGTTCTAACTTCTGGACGTTTTTATTTTCTGCCTTATTTTTGATAAAAAAGGCGTAGATATTTCGTAATTTATTTATTAATCGTTCTAGTGAACTTGAAAATAATACATGTTAATTACAAATAAAATTTTCTTCATATAATCGGTAATATTTGCTTGTTTTCTTGGTTTGTTTATATTTGATTCAACTATGTCGTTACGGATTGCTAAAAGATTGTGCTTATGTCTAGCCGAATACAATTGACTGTTCTTGCACCACCTTATTACAGTGTTGACACTGTCAATGGCTGCAGAGTAGGAAACAGCTTCCACGATATCATGAACATCATCGTCGCTGCTTTGCGAAGACTCACCATTTTGCGTGATTTTCGTCTGATGCATCGTCATAAACATCTTCATTCCACTGTTCAATTTCCTCTATAGTGATAATATATACTCTGGAATGATTGATGCAAGCATGGCTTGGCTATTTTCGAAGAGTTGCACTTCAGTGATATTTCGAGTTGGCAAAAATTCTGCAAGCGGTAAATCATCCTCACTATCAAATTGGTCATTGTCCCAATTCAACAACTTAGACCATGCTTTTTTAATTATACTTGATGGCACTTCATCCCATGCTTCCTTGATAAGCATGATTGCATCGCGAACTGAATGCTTTTTTAGACACCCTCAGCGATCAATTGCGAGTAACTTATTTCTATAAATAAGTTTCGTCAACATATTTGGATTTTGGTCCATTGGTTGAACTGCTGCTGTAACATTTGGCGGAAAGAAATAGGCGACTATATTCCCGTCTTCGGTTTGAAGTCTTTCAAAAAGAAAAATTCGAGATGTCATCCAAGCGTTTCTTGAACAATCGTAATGCAGTGGGTTGTTGAATCCAATAAAACATCTCGGTTTCTTAACCTTTCCAATAACCAACGGCTTCAATTTATGCGACCCATCAGAATTTGCACCCAGTAAAATAGAAACGCGTTCCTTTTGAATTTTGTGTCCGGGTGCACTTTGTTTCGTTGGCAGAAACATATGTTTTGTTTGGCAAACACCGAAAAAAAAATCGCATTCATCAACATTGTAGATCTGGGTTTCTAAAAGGACCATTTCTGATTTAATGTAACTTATAGCGGACTTTGAGACTTTATACTCCAGTGCTAATCGATTGCCGTTAACACCTTCGTCAAGTCTATTTAATATTTTCACTTTTTGTTCTAAAGTCAAAGTGTTTTTTGAACGTTTAGCAGACATACTTTAAATACTTTTCGATTCAAACCGAGTCCCGTATAACTTTCACCGCGAAACAAAAGTACAAAAACATTCGAACCAGACCAGAATTACTCCAATTTATTAGATCGAATTCTAGGTATTATTTTGCAACGCAAAATTTCCAGGAAAAAGGATTTATAGTTAACATAAAAACACAACATCGTTCTAATTTCAGAGCATAATACGCATCAATGAACCTCAATGCACTATCCGCTCTGAAATTAGAACTTGTGGTTCTAATTTCAGAGCATGTAATGAAGTGAAAGATGTGGTTCTAATTTCTGGAAGATTCTAATTTTTGAGAGTTCTAATTTGTGAGCGTCTACTGTAATACGTGCCTATTATTATTTTTTCGAAAATTGACGTTTAGTTTGTTTGAAAACACGCTGTGCTTGATTCGCTCGCATGTCTGGTATGCCGTTTTTGAAAAGACCCCAATTCAATTGCAGAGGCAAATTTAATAATTCAGTATTTTAAAATGTCTTACTGCGCAATATTCTCTCCGTTGCGGGTTCCATTTTTTGAGAAAAAAAAACTCCGTGTTCCCTCTTTTTTCAAGATTCTCAATTCAGTATTTTCAAAATTTGTCTTTATCCCTGCCGTTTCGTGTTCCCTCTGTTTTCAATTGAGTATTTTAAAAATTCAAAATATTCAGAATTAAATATTAATTTTCAATCACACGATAAATTTCAGAAAACTTCCTATATTTATACATTTTCCATATAAATAATAATAATAATAATAAATAACCCTGTTTCACTTGAGCCTAAAGCCATCTGGCTAATAAAATTGTCCTATACAAACCAAATACATATTTCAACTAAATCGGTTCAGTACTATTGGAGGAAAAGCACTACTATCATACGTACAGTAGAATTGAATAATAATTTAAAAAAATGGATTTGGATTTCGTCCGTGGTCAAATTTAGTACGTTTCAAGATAGAAACATATTTTTTAATATGGATTTTGGTTTGTATTGGTCTTTTGAAAGCACATTTTCTAAGAAAATCATATATGTATTCAGGGAGAGGACCAATTCGGCAGGAAAATCTTCCAAACATCCGCTAAGACTTTCAGGAAATATAACAAAATATATCCGAAAAAAAACTCATTGTGAATTGTTGATCATTGTGAATTTTCTGCTTATATCAAAGGTTATACTGCTATTCCGGCCGGAGCTTACTGACTTACTTACTGAAATCCTGTAATTCGTTCAAGAAAGTCAGAAAGATAATTGGCTTCATAATTATGCCCATTGTGAATTTTTCATATGCCTTGATACTTGTCCTTTTACTTTGGGTAGAGACCAATCCTGTGGAGCAAATTTACTGAAATCCGCTGATATGTTATAGAGATACACGCAAAATAGTCGAAAAGGAGTCAATTGTCAATTTTTGACCATTGTGAATTTTTCGCGAGTTTCAATAGAACCTAATCCAACAAACTCAAAATCATGGAAATCGCTCCAGCCATTCTTAAGTTATAAATGGGGAAAATTACTGTAAAACGGTACTCCTCCATTTTTAACAGTTACAATGTAATAGCATTTTTTTGTAAATTTTGTCATAATTCCCGACTTGCCGAACTAAATCAAAATTTGCCACACCACCAGAAATTCCATCCGAGATATTACTTCACTTTCTGAAGAAAAAAACACATAAATACATACTACATAAAATTTCCAATAAAACGTCACCACGCCCGTTACGGAGCTGCTCATATCTTCCAAGATACACTCGTTCAAACTTGAAAGAAATTTTAAAATGGGTTTTTCATCAATTTTTATCATTTGAATTTTAGATGAAAAACCGATTTTCAAGCGTTACGAAACTAAGAAACTCTTGAGACTTCAACTCAACCGTATTTCATAAAGCTCTTGTAAGGCTCATATAACGCTCCCAAAGCGTAAGTTCTGGGAATGAAACGGTATGGGTATGGTAAGAGCTTCACTCTTGGAAACCCATCTTCTTCGTCCTTGCCTCGCTCGGCCTGCGGTGTAGGTCTGTTCTGGCGGTAATGTCTCAGCCTATTTCTACAGGCAGCTCTATCTTGGATCGTGTCATCGACTAGACCAATGCGTTGTTGTTGCTTTTCCATTTGACCCATTCAGGTGTTCTTCGGTCTGCCGCTGGCCGTGGGCCTTGATATCGTCTTCTTTGCGGGGTTCCATTTGTCGATCTTCGAGCTTTTGTACAACTTGGCCTTTAGGTAGAGTGGCATTTTCTTATCGAAGAAAACTCCAGAGTTCGCTCATCACTTCATCCACCCGACCTTTGTGCGATGTTTGATATCATCATAGCATGTAGCTCCTATATTTACCATCGAGCCAAGATACTTGAACCTGAACTTGTGACAAGAATTAATCTGCTCTCTTTTGATGTACATCATCGGCAAAAAGAAGAGATATTTCTAGGCCGTCAGAGATACGTGTTAATAAGTAGCACATGATGATGCTGACTGAAGAGCAACGGACCCAATACACTGCCCTGGTGTACTCCGACATTCACTGGAAATTCTTCAGATTACGGATGTGCATCTAACCTTAGAAACTTATCCTCTTGTTATAAAACTACTATAAGAGTCAATACAATTTCTAATAAGGAGTGTTGTGTATCTATTGACTTGTTGTATGTACTCTGTAGTAATCCAGTTAAATCAAAATGGCTAATAAATAGATTTCTACATGTACCTAGACAGTTCACCAATTATGTTGCGGTGAAAACCAGATTTGTGAAAAATTAACCGAAACTAGTTTAGGCATCATGATGAACATACATAGTCAAAAGGCCGATTGTAATTAGCTGAATCTACTACATTCATTTCGTATTTCTGTCTATGCTCAGTGGCTCGGTTTTTTTTGTTTGTTTCTTTTCATGGTAGTCAATTTTTATACAATCCTTAAAATAGCTATTCCCATCAATCAAATAAGGAAGTATTATAATATTTTTATGTCCTGATAAATTTGATGAGGCTTTCGCCACAAAAAGTCGTTTTTCTTTGCGAATAATTTTGAAAATTTGCCTATCGTTACGTTAGGTATAGAGTTTCTCGAAGTCAATTTGTTGGATTATAATATTACATGTTTTTGCTGAACGATTGTTTGTATCAAATTGTATTTGCAAATAATACACTCAACAACTTTTGTGGAAGAATTCACTAAATTTGTTCCTCTAATCAGCTGCAAAGATTAGAGAGATTCACTATTTCACTATTTCACTTTAGATAAAAAGTCTAAACCATTTTTCTCAGTGTATCTAAATATTTTTTTTTCCATGCATGACTTTCGAATAGTTGGATATTCTTTCCAGATTTACATTTCAGAACCCATATAAAAGGCATTGAAAGGCTCCCGTTTCATTATTAAGGCTTTTTTTAATTCAACGATAAGCTTTTCAACCTTTGAGCGTCCATAACTAGCCGACCTAATTATCGCTGCTTGTAGAAAGAAGTAGGTACGACATTGGGCTGTGGATTTAAACGTTGAAGCCGACTTTACCCTATAAAATCTGCCCTATTGCTGATTACACGTAACAGCAAATAGTGCGGGTTCGTGAAAATTCCGCTACTTTCTTTGAAATCTAAGCGCATCTTCTGTCATCTTCTGTCTGCACGCTAAAAAAAATACCGCCCGCAATACGAGGGTTTTTTAGATTTTGGTTACATACATAGTAAATAATTTTGCACACATATTTATAGGTAATAAATAAGAATTATGCACAATGATAATGAAATGCTTCTCGTAAATTTATTTTTGGATTGGTCTAAATAAACGCATTTTTAATTAGACCAATCCAAAAATAGATTTCCTATGTATCATGGCTCCACATATTAACTGGATTTATTAGCTGTAACGCCGTAACCATTACTCCAAACTGGAAAAAAGCGACTGATATGAAATGTACCCATCGAGTTCTTTGATTTGATAAAAACTAAAAAAGTCGACTTTTCCAAATCTCCGGGACACCCTCTTTCCTTTGTCCTACCAACGTCTAAGTATTTCGTGCTAAAGACTGTTACGATTCTACACATATTCCTACCAA
Organism: Microchrysa polita; assembly: GCA_949715475.1. Classification (NCBI taxonomy): domain Eukaryota; kingdom Metazoa; phylum Arthropoda; class Insecta; order Diptera; family Stratiomyidae; genus Microchrysa; species Microchrysa polita. The sequence continues at coordinate 6,737,257 of OX454415.1, read as the reverse complement.
ATTTCATTACGATCGGTTAGTGAACGAATTTGTAAATGTCCGGGACACCCTGTTATCTTGGCCATACCAATTTTTAAGTATTTCATGCCAAATACCATTCTACACATTCCTAAGTATTTCATGCCAAATACCATTCTACACATTCCTACCAAATTTCATGACGATCCGTTAAGCCGTTCGCGAGTTATTTAGTGAACAAATTTTCAAATGTCCGGGACACCCTGTTATTTTTGTCCTACCAACTTTTAAGTATTTCGTGCCAAAGACTGTTACCATTCTACACATTCCTACCAAATTCTATGACGATTGGTTAAGCCGTTCGCGAGTTATTTAGTGAACAGACGGACGGACAGACGGACGGACCAAATCGATTTCATAAGGGTTTTTTGAAAAATCTAAAAAACCCTAAAAATTGAACAATTTATTGTCACGTGTAAACGCTGCAACCAATCTAAACATATACACATGTATGTATTTCTGCTTATTTGGATGACGCGCAGCTGAAGACCGAGAACGATTTCATCACTATCCGCAATCCAGCCTATTTATTGTGCTGAAACTGAAGAGTCTAACTTCGGGATCTTGTTCCTCTTGGTAATCCGCAGCCAATAAATATGAGGCATGCATATTGGCAACAAGTGAATAAGTCAATGCCACAATTATTTGACATCGACTCGCGTATATGAAAAATATTGTAAGTACATTTAAAGGTTGCTCCACCTCTTGCGCCCCCCCCCCCCCCCCCCCCAACTTTTGTGCACGCCAGCTTTTTCGCGTGTAATTTAAGTTAATCACAAGAATTATAAGTAGTCTCCAGAGTTTCCACGGACCTTCGGCCCGCGGATCACCTGTTGTGAAAAAGTGCATTAAAGACATTATGTCTGTTGTCTGAATTTAAATTCGATTAGTCAATGCTTTTTTATTCGCCCAAAAATATGTCTACTGGAGTCCCACAAGGTTCGTGATTAGGCATTGTTTAATTTTTTCAACTTACGGTCGATTGTTTGCAGATGATCTTACCAAAAATGATCAAGATCAATTTTAAAACATTTCATTAAAATATTGAATGCTTCACAAATATTTTTCGACTATTATGGAAATTTTAAGTGCACCTAATTTGTAAGTAATTTAGTTCAAGTTTTTCTGCAAAAATTTGAATCCGAAAAGTTGACACTGGACTATGTTATGTATAGCTACAAATCCTATATACATATACCTAAATAATCTTCTGAACTCAACTTTCCAGGGGATCAGAAAGAATTGACAAAACAATTTTTTTAAATTTTTCATCTAAAATTTTCGAAGCTTTCATAAAAATTGGCTGTCAATTCACTTAATTTTCACCTTTACCCAAAACCAGATACCATTGCAACAATCGTTGAAATTTTTATTCAAAGGGGTCGACACATTGTATGCACATGTAATTAATATTTTAGAGACAAACGTTAGGTACGTTTGAATGCCCAAAGCGCATAGCTTCAAAATTATCTTCTAATGACAAACACAAAATAAACAGATTGCATTCTATGCCATACAAAAAAGAAATGTGCACGCAAAGTTCATTAGCACAGTCGCCACCATGATGAACTCAAAAAAAGACTTTGTTTTTTTTTCGACAGATAACTCTGAACCTACACCTGAAATGTTAAGCACGATACCTTCAGAATTTGTTTGTTTTATACAGAAAACATAAAGAGTTGCATGTAATTCTAAATATATGGGGACCCCAAAAATTTTCTAAGACATGTCGCTGCACATTGCATGTATGTTGTAATGCATATATAGAGCTATTATAGCGTGAATAACTGTCTTTCTATCAAAACACAACGGTAGGTACGCGGGAATATACTAGCAGCCAAGCTGATCTAGCACTTTGTATTTCCTCTCTATTGCATTCGGCTGATGCGGTGGGAATAATTGTTGCAACTCTTTTTTATCTATCTATGCATGGCCCCTCACCGAGTAATTTTAATGGAAGTTTACTGTAGCGTAAAATCGTATGCATTTTTGGTAGTTGCACACAGCAACGTACGTGTGGCTCGATGTAAGTCAAATCTATTGCGGCGTACTGTACTTTAATTGTTATTACTGAGACGACATTAGTTGTTATGCAGAGGAAGACACCCATCGCTTGTTCAAATGATGGACTCTGGACTGAATCTCAACGTGGACTTTAATTACGGATTTTTGGTTTACGATTCTTCGGAACGGGAGAAGAAAATTGGGTTTGATGACACGACTATTCCCATATGATGAAAGGGGTTTAAATATACAAAGATTAAGTATAGAGACCACGGCTGGTTAACCTTTTTAATATGATTGTGAATGTAAAAAGTTCCAAAATAATGTAAAAGTTCCAAATAATTTATAAGATGATACTGTTAAATTCTGCCATGTATTTCTGAGAAAATGTTCAATTACAATTATTTCTCTTACCAACAAGTCTATTCCATCAAACTACCCACCCCATTCGTTCATTAAGTTCGCAAACGGCTCAACTGCGCTTTGCATGCAATTTCAAAAGCGAAAGTTATTTTCGCCTTGGCAATTTGTAAATTGTTTTGACTGTAGATGCGTCATAGATACGGGACGATTGTAAGGGTAAACTTTTCTATAGTAAAAGTGAAAAAGGAGAGAAAACTTTTCCTACCTTGAACCTGACTCTAGTCTATACTACGGTGCATTACGGCGCGGAATGTTGTATAACGTATACGACTAGGACGATTTGTTTCGAGGATGAGGTTCTATCGTAGGAGACGTCGCGTCGTCGTTCGTTGCAATATATTGCACTATACGAGTATGTACCTAGCTCTAGCTTTCGTTCGTATAGAGCTCTGTGTGCTAAATTCAGTTAGTGGGTTTAGTTTTGAGGATGTGCGATAGAATCATGTAATTTTGCGTTGTCTACACATCATCGTGTCAAATTAAGGAAGGTGCTTCCTCATTTATTTATAAGTATTCCATTGAATGAAAGGGAATCAGACACCGAAGTTACTTTTTCCAGACTGCACAATATCTCCAGATGAAAATCGCAAATTAACGCGGTTAGAGAAGTAGAAGTTTTAACGTAATTTCTCAATATTGTTTTACTCATCGGCGTGCTCTTATGGAGTGAGAGAAACTCTCTGCAGTCCTACGTGAAAGTTTATGCGCATCTAAAATGAATTTCATCGATTTACCACCACTGCAATGACTCGGACGCCCAACTATAGAAAGAAGTTTTTCCTTCATCGGGCATATGCAGGAGTTAAGGATTTTTGCATGCACGCTAGCGTGCCAAGTTGAAGCTAATGTCTCTAAAATAACATCATCCCAGTAAAATACATTTTTGTACATTTCGGAATGGACTTGCAGAAGGACGTTTGACTTGCTTTCATATGGCATACAAAACGTCCAGACAGGCGATTTTTTGTCGGCAGGTCGGTCGTCCTAGTCGTTTGGTCGTCCGTTTGCCTAGCTCTGTGTATGCTTCATATAGGTGGGTTATTTCGGTTCGGTATATGCGGGACAAGTTTTACCGATGAGGGTGTTCTTTTGCAAAACTCGCGCGGCGCGGCTCTATACAGTACAGTCATTCATTGCATGCAATCCACCGAGAATCTCATCATGTGTTTTCTTTCCCCCGGTGATATTAAAAACCGAATTTCATGCTTGCATGATAGAGGGTGGCCTATAGGAGTATGCAATCTTCTCGGTTCACCTTCTGGCAGAAATGGAAAGTGAATGAGAAATTTGTGTAGTAGAGAGAGTGTGTAGGAGTGTTGCTGGATATGCTTTTGCTGATTCACTTGTATGTCGTAGAGTCGGAACACTAGAGCATGCGGTAGCGCAAAACTCATCCTTTAGATATCATAACGTATTTTTGGTATATCCTTATCCACGAAATGAATCTCTGTGCATTTGGGATTCATTGTCGGTCGACTTATTGCAGATGTTTTATGATTATGGTTTGAAATTTTGTTTAACCCGTTGGGTGTTTTCGTTCGATTTTTTTCGTTTTATTTTGTGTTCTTTAATACTTTTTTTTTTCTAGCTGAAATGAAGGAAACGACTTCATAAAATGCTTTAAAATTTTCACTGAAGCGTATTGTGGATTATTTTTGATTTTAAGTTTGCCTATTCTATGGTCTGGTGCATTAATTTTTTTTGTAGACTTTAGATATTAGAAATTGTCTGGGTCCAGGGATGTTGTTCATAGCCCAAAGTCATATTTTGCATTAATTTAATTAAAACACCAATTAACTATCACTCCTACAGTGTAGGCGGTCAATATCGGCTCAAACGTGACATACCTATAGTTGAGCAGTAAGGCATGGAATGAATTTATTTTTACTTAAACAAAATAACAGATTTAAAATATTTAAGATTAAAGTCACATCAGTGATTCGGTAAGTCTCGGCAATGCGACGAAGTTAAAAAAAAAAACTGAAAGGAAGGCCGGCATAGAGATGGGTGATGGGTTCGCTTTTGGGCATACATCACGGTACATTTTTTCTTACACTTCACACTTCTTCATACAAATTGTTGCAATACGTTGCATGAGAGCGTCAAAATACGTCCTTGGGATCTGGCATTTCACGAAAAATCTCGAACTACAATGCTTGTTGGAGGTGACCACTTGCCGCCTATGGTCTCAATTCAGATATTCGGCGACACGGAGACTGTCTTAGAGACTGTCATCCGCACAATTTTGCTGAAAATCCAGTTTAAGGGATTGGTATCCGAAACTCGGATGTGTGAGTCATTAATAGATATAGCATCATCGGATCCTGTAATTTCGATTGCTGCTGAAATTCTTCCTTTAGTGTGGTTTTGTTTTCGTGAGGATTGCAACCAACTATGTTATGGTGATCATGTTGACCGACCAACCTCTATTGATCATTACAAGGAAATATTTTGCCGTCAAACAATTTCCCATACCAGTTCAGTGTTTTATCATTTCACGACTTATGGGCTTAAATGTATCTACACTCAGAAAAAAAATCACTTACATTTGAAGTGAAACATATTAAACAAAATTGGAACACATCAATAGATCATTTTAAAAACAAATAGCTTTATATTAAATTTATTAGGATTCATTTTAATGATCTGTTCAAAATTAACTGAAACATCGATTTGAATATATTCAAGTTTGTTTGAAAGTTGTTTCATTTTGAAGGCTGCGTCCGTCACATGTACATAAGCCCACAGCTATTTTGTTCAGTGCTAGTAATCTCAGATAGCTTAGGTAGGTGTAGGAAGTAGGACTACGAAACGATAGGTACCCGTTTCGATTCCCTGTAGAAGCAAAGTGAAAAAATTTGGTTTTTTTAGGTTTGTATAAAATAAATATAAAAAAAATTGAAAAAAAGTTAATCTTACAATCAAAACATTTTAAATTTAAAATAAAATCACTTTTAAAATAAAGTGAAATGACTTTGAAAATAAAGTGATATTCCCTTTTGATTTGACATGCAGCAATTTTAAAAGTACAAGAATAACTTTAATATTTCCACTATTGATTCAAAATTAAACATTTTTGAATTAAATGTAAACGTATATGGAGCCAAATCATATTTGAAAATTTTTGAATTATAGCTATTTTTTTTTTATTTTAAACACGATTTTTTTCTGAGTGTACCATTTAAAATTTTTGGCCATATACGCAATGTTGAAGTTCTCTCTGGACAATTTAACGGAATCTAACACCATTCCGTCTACATAAAATGGATAAATTTGGTGAAAAGGCGTTATATGCGTGTAGATTGCTTTAACACTTTACCCAGTGGCGTAACGTTTCAAAAGTATCTTGTGTTCGGCCCCCCTACACAATATAATACTATATCATTAGCCAACATTTTTGAAACGACCATATTGTTTGTCGGATTTGGCTATTATTTTTATTCTTGATAGCAGTGGCGTGGATAGCTTTTCGTAGAGGGAGGGGATCTGTGACTAGATTTTTTCTTAACAAAGAAAATGCAGTTTAAAGTAGTATAGAGGATCGTGAATAACCTGAATTCTTGCGAGAATTTTTTTTCACAAAACTTGAGACCGCAACACATTGTGCAAACGTACAAAAGTACATAGTCTGAATAAAGTTTTGTGCGGTTTGAGTGCACATAGTTTAATTAATCGATCGTACTGAACTTTTGTACAAAATTTGATGCAAAAAATTATAGCTGAATTTTTGTACAAAATGCTAGTGCACTGAAATTTGTGCGGGGTTCCTGAACTCATATTTCACTGTTTCAAAATTCAATTTTAAATATCGCTCTTACACCCCTCATTAATAATTTTTTTTATTTAACACCAAACTTATAGGGGGTAACCCTTTACTGCAGGAGCACAGCTTTGTTAGGGGAAGGAAAATTAAGGTAAGGGATGATAAATTTTCATCATCCTGTAAATTACGCAGTAGAAGTTTTACTATTCGCATTGCTTTCGCATCATACAAGAGTTACGAACCTTTTCATCATCTAAAATTTGAGGAATTATTTTTTTTTTGCTTTACTTAATTCAGTGCTGAAATTTGTGTCACGACCACAGGGGCAAGATGTTCGGCCTAAGGTTGATTCTGTTGATCCTCCCCTTATTTACGCTACTGGATAGGAGAATAAGGTTTACCACAAGTAGCTGTAAAACTACACAAAACTGGTTTTAAGAGAAATAAGTACATACTAAGTATTTTCAAAATGTTGGTCCTCCAGTCGTTTACCGATTTGTTTAACTTATTTGATGATTAGAAGTTTTGCTAATTCCTTATTGCGAACCGCGTTTTCTAGGGGTCCAACTTTGCAGGATCCACCTTTTCAACTAGTACTAAAAATGATGGGTTTAGACGAAGTGTATTTTTTACGCTGAGTGTTTAACTTTCGAACAAATTCAACAGAACAGAAGTTCCGCTTAATATATTCCGAATTTAATCAGTGTGGGGAAATTTAACAGGCAATAGCAGCTTTAGGAGGTGCCAAGTCGAGCAATTATCCAGGAAACTTGCCGGGGCCTCCCATCTCACCCCATACAGCACTAAAATGACCCTTAAACTCTCGGTTAAAGCTGCTTCGTAGCAAAAAGACCACTTCTAACTTGTTCAACAGCTTCTATATTCGAATGAACCAACAAATTTGCTACCTTCCGTAAATACACTTGGGGGCCCCCGATGGTTTCGGGCCCGTGTTCCACCGAACACATGGAAATTTTAATTGTCATTTGATGTCAATTACACTCGACCCTTGAAAAAAATCCTGGCTACGATTATGATGTTGATAAAGTTGTGAGCGCCACGGATTGCTCCAACACAGTGCCGGATTAAGCAAGCGCGGGGCCCGTGGCAAATGTTGAGCGCGGAGCCTATGGAACTTCGATTAACCAAACTAATGAAGTGGTTCTAAAATTAATATTTATTGGTCATTTCTCAAGAGTTTTGGAAAGCGGCTAGCGGCTAGTGCAAATAAGAGAATTGCTATTACAGTCCTGAGTCGGTAATCCGAATCACCTTTAATCCGGATATCACGCAGGATCTCGGCAGCAATGTTTACTCTATAATCCGGATATTTCTAGCGTGCAATGGCAGATTTGGTCTCCTACTTACTTACGTGACGCTTTTGAAAATTTGACGGCTTTTGTTCCTCTTTTTTATTTATTTGGACTATTTTTCTTCAGAAAAAATGGTAAGCTATTCTGCTCGGGATTCTGTGAACTCTCTGCACTCTGCATTTACAATTTACAAATTTGTTCTCATTAATGGGAAACTTAAAAAGAATCAATCTGAAATGAAGAAGATAATTGATTGTTTGGATGAAAAATTAACATTTTCGTGTAAAAAGTTAAACGCAAAAATTATAAATTTACGCCGAGATTCGCATTATTTCATACCTCTAATGACAATGTGTTAGGAACTCCGATCGGTATTACTGAAAGCCAAGACGCTTTGAGACAGATACAGGACGCACAGTGGTTCAGAATCAGCGGGACAAAAATAAAAAAAATGCGTATGCGATTACTGATTGTTTTGATGAGCTTTAAATTTACACATTTCAATAGAATATGGAAATAACAATTATGCATATCCCTCACGCACCGTGGCGTTCTTCTCAAAAGCATTATGAAAATAGGGGCAAAATTATCTCTTTTGAAAATGATTAAAAATTGTTTCATAAAAATGTTTTCATTGACTTGTGTAAGTTTGCAAATTTTTTTTTATATTAATTAGTAAAACCGTAGACTAATTATATTTACTCGCCAAAAAAGAATTTATTATTCAAGTCGGGGCATCTCTGAAAATTTCAAAATTCGACATTTTCCGAATAGTGATAAAATATTAATAATTAATATAACTTTCGATTAAATTGTAACTTTTCAGGATTACTCAGGTTCATAAAAGGTTACAACCCATTGTCTAGCTAAAAAAGGCCCATAATAAAGATACTAACGTAACTACATTTATTCGGTTTTACTAATTAAAATAAAAGATATTGGAAATCTTACGTACACACTTAAATGAAAATAACATTTTTATGAATCAATTTTGGATCACTTTTAAGGTACATTTTCCTCGGCACGGCCCCAGCGGCTCTAGCGACTGCAGCTCGCCCATTGGCCATTGCATACAAAAACTTGTTTTTAGTTGATAATCGCTTGGCATAGCTCCACAATGAATGAATCGCGCGGCTCTTGTTGTATATAATGCCCGCATGAGTGGTGAACGTGGTGCACTCGCTTGTTTGTAGGCTTCGGGCGACGGCTGCTTGGGGTAGGGTAGTTGTTTCGCACAACGGTCGTATTCGTTCGGCCGATATACGAATAGCATGTATATAGAAACCAGCCGCGCGGCTCTTGTTGTACATAATGCATGCACGAATGGTGAACGTGGTGTACTTGCTTGCTTGTAGGCTTCGGGCGACGCGACGGCTGCTTGGGGTAGGGAACTTGCTCTAGAGCCGCTGGAGTCGCTAGAGTCGCTTCAGCCGCGTCGAGGACAACGTACCTTTAAACAGGTAATTTTGCCCCACTTTTCATATCGTTTAAAGTGGTACGCCGCTGCGAATGAGACATATAATTGTCATTTCTTAATTCGATGGACGTGTGCAAATGCATTTGACAATATAAACGTAAATGTTATGTCCCGCTAGAATGTAAATCTGAAACACTGTGGACGTAGGTTTACCAGAATGCCATCATGAATTAGAAACAAATATTTTTGTATTTTTATGAAATATTAACTTTGCTATAATTTTGGAACACCCTGGCGTAAATTTTACAACGATAACGTATTATAAAAATTTAGAAGGAACTGGCTTTGGTTGTAACTATTTTTATTTAAAGCGCGGGGCCCCTTAAAGCGCGGGCCCGTGGCATTTGCCACCTTCTGCCACGTGGTTAATCCGGCACTGCTCCAACACTGTCTATGTTAAGCTCTTCTACCGCCTTCTATATTATTCCTAAAAAGCACCTGGAATTCAAGTAATCTTGAGAATATGTAAGGTTCTTGAGACTGGGGAATAAAATTCTATTCATATGTTCAATACCTAAAATAGTTTTCACTGGTATATCAAAAATGTTCTTGTCTATTCCAGAGGGTAATTAAGGTCGCTTGTCCTAATATTATGCTAATATCTTGGCGTGCGGCAATCACAGCCTGATTGATATTAACTTCAAAGGCATCGGTTGATTGCGGCTTATTGGTATAGACCTGCGACTTCAGGAAACCCCCCAGGAAAAAGTCTAGCGGGCTCAAATCGCACGATCTCATTTTGACAATACAGTTTTATCACTTGTACGCGCTGCTCTAACTTGACATGAGTGATATTCAACAGATTAGACCGAAGCCACCAAAACAAACAGGCTGCTACAGGCTGCAAACATCTACCTGCTCTAATTGGAAAACCCTATAGTAAATGGTTTTCCACACCGATCGCACGTTGCCTACTTTAACAATTGCAATAATATATATCATTAAATTCATAAAGACCCAGTTGTACCTATAGCTTTTTTATTACAGTTATAGTTGCTTAGCTACTTCCTCTGAAACTGAGATTTATCACAGAAAAAGATAAAAAATCAACTTAATTTAACGGAATAAATAATACTGTTGTCCTTGACACATATAAATTAATAAATAACCTGAAAAAAATCTCCACCTACAGAAGATAATAAAAATAAATTTTAAAATGCATTTTTTTATCAGACTTTTTCTCAAGTCACCATTTGACGTCAATTTGCATCTCTGCTTGCGTTTCACTGTCTTTTTTTTTTTGTATACTCAATATGATCGCATTAACAATGCTGCAGTCTGCACAGAATGTAAAATCGCATACATGCCAAAAAAAATGAAAATGTTCTTGAATTCCCCTTGAATCGTTTCGGCCACGTGCATATGTATATGTCTTCCTGGCGCTTAATAAAATTAAGTTGTTTCATTCTATAGAGACTCTAACCTAGAACGAATTTAGCAAAATAAAAATAAATAATGTTTAATAAATACATACATATACAGTAGAGTCCCGATATTGCGGATTTAGGCTTGGTCTGCTATCCGTTCTCATAGGGACAACTTTTGTGTTTCTGATATTTTCCGCTATTATGTCCGCTATATGGCGGATGGTAAGATAAGTGTCGCTAGTCTCGATAAAAAGAAAGAAAGAAGAAAGAAAATTCTTCTTGCTAGAGCTGATAGCGTAATGTTCCCCCTTGTGAAATGTTAAAATCATGAAAATAAAGTAAGAATTTAAGCGTTAATTAAAAACTTTGTATTCGAAATATGCGTTCTCTTAAGTAATTTAAAATTAAAATTAAATTTGGCATACCTAAATCTGGATTAACGAAATTATAGATTTGCGAGGTCCGGTTAATCTGGCTCTTACTGTATTTGTGATTTGGATGCCTTCAGCTACAGAAAAATTATCATACATCACATCAATGCATTTCTCATGTCAGCAATATGTTCGATTTCGGTGTATTGCTTGAGTATCGGAACATAAGGGTGTCTTCGATTCTTAAGAATAGAAACTTAGGTACAGAAAAGTGACTGTTGGCCGTACAGTGCATTGAGCATATCAATCGACCTACCAGTGCCAGTCAATTTAAAACTAGGTACATGCTCATCTTTCCAACCCCCTACAGCCTACAATAACGCCTGGCATCACACAATTTTGACGACTCCATATCTCACAATGAGTCGTATTTATAGTGGGCAAAAAAAAACATTCTGGTGAAATTACGTAACAAAACCATACTCATACCCCCATTATATGTACATCTGCATATATAACTGTTAAATGTGCAAATGCGAAATGATTGTGCGAATTCGCTTTAATAATAAAAAAGAGCAATTCGTTTTCACAGAGAATCATTAAATAAAAGTTGATGATTCAACTCAAAGCAAAATATACACACGCCGGCGTCGTTGTCGTCGACAATTCTTTTTTGCCTTGACATTGAAAAGGTTTCATTCGTTTCTTTTTTAAGCATTATTTCCTCTGTTTTCTTTTTTTAAAGCAAATTTGTTCAGCATTTTTTGGGGGAGATGCAGTCAGTCGAACGTGCGGCTCTTCATAATATATCTGCTCATTACATAAAATAGCATCAATTTCGAATGAAAAGACTACTCATATCATACCACGAATGCCTACTTGGTGGTCGGCACTTGAATGTGTTGCAACGATGTTGCATGTACTATAAGGCCCCCACGCGCAGTCAAGCAAAATTTGCATGTGCAATAATCTGACTTCGTATTTGTGTATAGTAACTTTATTCCCGATCTGCATGTTTCCACCATTTTCGCGAATTTCTCCAACAGCTTGGTGTATGTGGTATGTCTGATGGTCGTGGTGGTGGTGCTGTTCCCTTAACATAATAATTCCACTCCCACTCAATATATGAGCCATGAGCGTTGAAGAAGAATTTAATTCACACAGAGTCAACCAGGCCGGGAGTCTCGACAGTCTTGTCTTCCTCTTGCTTCCCAGGACTGGTTATATTGTCCATGAGAGCTCCACCTTTCCCGCGTGCATATATAAACGCACACGAGAGAATATTATGGGAAACGAAAAAACGTACACATAAAAGTTATTTGCGATGCAATACGAAAATTGCACGATGATGCACTTGAATGCGTTCAACGAAATGCAATTGGATACTTGTGTTATATACAAGCGGCGAAATGCCCCCACTGCCGGCGTCTGGTCGAGTTTATTGGCGCATTTGGTTGATATAGAGTTCCATATCTCAGAGTATATGCATGTGCCGCCCTTGAGACATACAACATATTCGCACAATTTTGCTTGACTGGTGTTTGTACATGGAGACGAGGCCCTGGCAATGGGCTCTATCAGTAGAAGAAGCATTTTACTTTTTCATCGGTCGGTTTGTGCACTATTGCATAATTGCGAGACATTGCGTCAAATCGTTCGCGTCGCGCTTTATTCAGTGACATTCTGCTCGTGGTGGACAGTATATGCGCTGGCGAGAGTCCAATTGATAGATTAATCATTTTTGCGAATTGAGGAGTGTTTTTTTTAGCGTTTAAAGATGTACATAATGGTTTGGACTTTGTACAATTCATTTTTTTACGGAAAATCATTATTTCGATTCTTTTAAATTTAAATTAATTTTACGCTTTGCTAGGGTTTTTCTTTCTAAGGTGTCTTGTATTTAATCCTATCGAGAAAAAATTCGCAAAAATGTTGGCGCAATTTCGGATAATCCTTATCGTCCCCACACCAATTTCTGTATTTAGGACAGTAGGATGAGGCTCTTCTGTATTTAGGACAGTAGGATAGGTGATGTGTATGTTAAAAAAAAACAGCAGGTTTTCACATTGACAATTCGTCCATTACTATTTCTGTGAAATTTCTCGAAATAGAACATTAATACCTAAAAATCCGGTGATTCAGAGCTGACTTATAATGAATTTAGAATTTATTTGGTTGGAAAAAGAATACAGATGCGATAAAGAAATATTTGCGCTCTGTTTTCCAGCTACTATAAGTTCTGAGAAATAATTGATTACGATCAATCTCACTTAAAAGAGACGACAGCCCCATGACCCCATGGCTCCAGTGGCGGAACAACTTTACTCGGGGCCCTCCCGCCAACTTATTGAGTGGGCCCCCCTACACTGACAAAAAAGCAGAGTGAAATCAATCGAAAACCCTCTTGAAGGTCGATCCACACTTTTCAGCAGTGCCGGACTTACCATCTATGGCGCCCCTGGGCAGTAGTCGAATCGCCGCCCTCCGTCACTAGTTATGGCAGTCATATTCACATGGATGGCTTAATGGGGGTGTATGTGGATTTTAAGCAGCAGAGTTTTAGTGAAATTCACTTCTTATTAAAATGTTTTTCAATCGACTGAACTACCAAGCCAATTTCATGTTCAATTAAGTATATACGAATACGCCATTGAAGGAGAAATTCGATGATTCCATCCAGTGAATACACTCTAAGAAATTTTTACAAAACAAGTTTCCTTCTATTATAATAGTGAAATTACTCTGCAATCTAAATTTGCAAATCAAGTGTAATTTTACATAAAATTTGTTTAAAAAAGTACTCCAAATTTACACCTCGCTATGTGTAAAAACACTCCGTAATAATAGGAATATAAAGCGGTTTCCACCTGGAATTTGTAATATTACATATTTTTTCACTCTTTTTTTTCGCTGTAAAGATTTAAGTAGCGAACCTTTTTAAATAATACAGTTATCAATACAACTATTTAAGGACATATAAAATATAAACAAGTATAGGTCGAGTTTTGTTGATCAGTTTTTAACCCTTTTCCGGACAGAACGTCTATAGACGGGAAAAAGTGTAAAATTACCGCATTTTCAGCGGTAATTTAAATTTACTTTTTAGAGTGTAGATCAAAGGAATATGTGAAAAAGATATATGTAAGATAGCAAGACCTAAAACCAGTCCTGCTTTTGATTAGAAAGGATGCCACAATTTTTCGTGTAAGCCGTGGATAATGACCGGTAGAGACCTTTTTTTCTACTTTTGCTTTGCACTGACACTGTTTTATTACTATTGTATTACACAGATAAGGATAAGCTTCCTAGTGATACTACAGCCACAATTTAAAAGTGGGCTCATACCTAGGGCTGTTAATTTTATGGGCGGCATTTTAACAGAAACGCCTCGTATTCAGAGATTTTAATTAAAACTTTGGTGCTCAGATATGATTCCGATTTTAGACGTGTTATCCTAGTTTGATAAGTTTTCACCCAGCCATATTTGCCAAATTTTCGCTTTGTGATGGGAGAGAATATTAGCAGAAAGGGTACAAAATTCTGGACAGCTCACAAAAACGGTTCTACCCCTTGTTCTACCCTTTTTATACTATTCTCAACTATGTAGCACTGAAGCAAAGTAAATGGCGGGAAAATACATTTGAAAAATTATGATGAATTGTATTGTTACAATAAAAATAGGACACCTTCATATTTATTATGATGATTTCCCGCCATTTTAATCGCTCACTTGCGTGTGCCTTCTGGTGAAGGATAATACAAGCAAACATCGCTCTACAACTCAGGACCACTCATTTGTTAGTGAATGTACCTACTCAATAGCTATGGGTATAGCCTAAACTTGTAAAGGCCGGACCATTTAGAAAAACCTACTAGTAATATTTTACAAACTTGAAGAAAATGTATAAATTTGACAGAACCAAGAATCCAAAAAATGGATTCGGACGCTTCGTGTGTGGCCTAAGTTTTACTTGCAATTGAAAAAAGCGACACGTTATTAATTCAACTCTATTCCTGGTTGCAGCTTTAAAATTAATTTAAATTCTTCAAATTTAAGAAGGTTTGTACTTAATATTAAATTCAATACAGCAATCTTGGCAAGGCTCCATTCAAACCAAATGTGGCCTCACCACAGCCCTAATGACCGTGTATATACCGCAGGCTAGATAAAATATTTCAGTCTTCAACGATACGTGCAGTACTAAGTACTAAGTAGTTTAAACTAAGTTTAGTACCACTCTCAAACTATTTTGATCGTGTTTTACAGTTCATGAAAAAGTGGATTGGAATTTAGTCCGAAAGTTTAGAAAAGGTACAATCACCAAAAATGTTTTAAGATAATTTATTTGCAGAGAGACCTACATAATCTTTTTGCCCATATGGTACTTGGGAAGGAAAAGGGTGGGTTGGATTACAAACCGCGGCTACAGATACAGAAAATAGCGCAGCCATGTCAGGAGCATTTTTTTTTGTAAAAATTTGAGGATCCGGATTGTCTAATGAACTTCAGTCTCTACCCTTACACCAACTTTTGTTTTGACTTCGAAAAGTGTATTTCTCTTCTTGCTTACAAAAAAAATCTACGTCGGAGTTTTTGGCAGTCGTGCTGTTTTTATGGTTCGACAAATCTGTCATGTGGCTTTTGGGCCCCTAAATCTCGTGGGCCCCCCCCCCGTCACGCGCGCCCTGCGGGCCCTTATGCGCCGCCCCTGCATGGCTCCTTTCCATCCATTTTTACGTATGTTTTGTGGCACCAATAGAAACACATTTGTATGAGGTTTGGTTGAAATTGGTGGACAAATAAAAAAGTTTTTCTTTAAAGAACCAAATTTGGGGCATTGTGTTTGTTGGCAGGCCCATGACCCCATGGCCAATTTCATTTAGTTTTGCATTTCTTTTCTGACATCAATAGAAATAAATTTTCATGAGGTTTCGTGTCAATTTGTGCGCGAATAAGAAATGTTTTCTTAGAAGAGCCCAATTTGGGGGGTCGGGTTTGTATGGCAGCCCCATGACTCCATGATCGCATTGTCATACAAACCCAACCCCCAAATTGAGTTTTTCTAAGAAAAACTTTTTGATTTGTGCACCAATTTCAATCAAACCTCATAAAAGTGCATTTCAATTGATGCCACAAAACATGTGTAAAAATGAATGGAATCGGTCTATGGAGTCATGGGGCTACCATACAAACCCAACCCCCCATTTTAGATCTTCTAAGAAACATTTTTTCCACACCAATTTCAAAAAAAAACTTAATGCGTCCTTGTCAAAACAAAAAAAAACAAATAAAACGAATGGAATCATACTATCGGACCATGCTCCCGCATCCCCCCAATAAAGTTTTCTCAGTAAATATTTTTATTTTCCCACTTAACCAAAACACACAAATATTGTTTTATCGACGCCACAGAAGGAAAAGAATGGGGAAGGATTGAACACAAGTCATATGTTCGCCCAAAAAAAACTTTTAGCCCGAGGAGAGTGAAGGGTATTCAAATTTCGGCCGCGCCCGAAATTAGCCTCGGTCTCGTTTTTTCTTAAAAATAGACCCTATTCTTAACTCATGATCCTTAATTTATTTAGATCTGTTAGTTTCTACAGAGTGCCCCACCCCCCGAACACGTTCCCTACATTAGTGAATTCGTTGATTCGTAATTACATTTTTGCGACTTGCCTCCAAAACTTTCGATGCTCATTTGAAAATCAATCTGTTTGCCAATTTCTTATAATCCATGAAAAAAAGCATATTACTTTAAAATTTAAAAATCATACTTTTGCATTTTTGTATAGGTGTTCTGCGAGGAGACTCTGGAGTTTACTTATGAAAAAGTTATATTTTCTTGTGACTAATAAGAGTCACATGTAAAAAACACGAGATTTGAACATATTATGCATAGTATGAAAAAAAACCCTATAATCCGTCACCTTTGGGGGTTTGATCGTAACGCAAAAAACGTATAGGATTATCCGAAGAACCCCATGTTAATTTTATTAGACAACGGAAACTCCAAAAATTCTGCCTCGGTTAACTTAAATTTTCATAATCATACGCTCACTAAAGTTTTGCCTATCATGTTTATGTGACTACCACTACTTCCAAACCTAACCAGTAGTGGAGGGCGACAATTGGCACCTGCCCAGGGGCGCCATATAGGCTAAATCCGTCCCTGTCAATAAGCTGGTAAATCTGGATACGAAAGCACGTAATATCGTTTGTTGCAGGAAATATTGTTTGTTGAATTATTTTGCAGAAACGTAGCCAGGGGAAGAAACCTCTGCCGAAAGTTTTTTAAAAATCAAAAATTTAAAAATTAAACAATGTTCATTCCATTAAGCTATTTTCTTCAGATTGTGCTAACAAAGAACAGTCAGTTGTGGAGAAGTCCTGCGAGACACTTTTGATACTTTGTGTCGAAAATTATTAATACTTGGAGTACCCGGTACTGAATTTCCTTTTCTAATAGAAATGTTTTCTAATTTTTCATGTGAGTATGAAGCTTTGAACTTCTAATTTATACACTACACAGTGGGATTAACATTTTTTTTTATTTTTTTTCCTAAGTGTTTAAGACCTAAGTAGAAGTAGACATTCGATTTGGTAGTATATTTCGATGTTCATTTTTCTTGATACAATTTAACATAATACGAAATACCCAATTCATACATATAGATATGAGGATCAATCAAGGATTATCTGTCAATAAATTATATAAAAATGTCAATCCAGCTGCACGAGTTGTGAATTCAGCACACCTGTTTTTACTCGGTGAATTTTAAATTGCTGAATCATAAGTAAAAATTTAGGAATCAAGTCTTCACAAGGTAGTGGGAATATGAATTTAGAAAAACATGTACAAGCTGAGAGCTGCAAAATGTGCGTTTTTATGCTATCGTAAGGTAAAGTAAAATCACTGAAACAACCAAAAATATACATACATAAATAATTTTCAAAATTTTCTCCAAAAATCAGTTGCGGTAGGAAACGCTTAGGTATATTCATGTGTGTATGTATTTAGATTTCAGAGAATAGTCTAAATTTCTGCTGCATTTCATCGTGTCCTTGCTCAATATTTAACGAATATTATCTTCGTTCTTCTAATACATTTCCTTAGGGATATTCCGCATGTTGGCCAAACAGTGCATATTGTTTTTGAACTTTGAGTCATTTGTGAATTTCATGATTTATGCAATATGAAATAGCTCTCAGCAATTTAGGAAACGACGAAAAACATTTTTCATTTTTTACCATTTTCGCCTACATTTTTATTCTTTTTAGGAAGCAGATTGTTCCCTGATACATATAAGTATTTCGGGTATAAAGCATAAAGCCGTTTGCACGCAAGTCCATTAAAATTGTGTGACATTACACAGTATGGTGCGTTTTCTCTAGTATAGAGGCGCAGCATATTGGAAGGATGGTTGTCGGGGGGTATAAATGGTATATGGTGGCTGTGTGTCAGAAACGCACTCCCATTTCAGGAAAACGCTGTACTATACTCTACTATTTCTAGATTGAAGCGTCCCCCCATATATACATACATTGGCAGTATGGATCGATAAATGGCATATACTTGCTTTAAAACTATGCCTGCGTTTCTATTTTCCCAAGCATTTTGGGTGCTGCTTTCGGCCTCTATTATATACAAAACCAAACCACCCATTCAACATTGCGTCCATAACATGCACAGATAGAGAGAGAGAAAGAGAGGGGCGCGAGGACGATTTCGACATTCGCCACCCCATACCCTCGGGGGAGAAGGTGTCCAAACTTGTGAAACGAATAGCATGAAAGTTGATGATGTTGCTATTGCTATATGCGTGTTGTTGCTGCTGCTGCTGCCACTGCGTTGAGGAAAGGAAGCAGAAGAAGCAAAAGTGCGTAAGGGTATTGGGTTGCGTGTAACACGCTTTTTGTGCTCTGCTGCTTCTATGTAGCTCCATTTGCTATATTTTCCGAATTTATACACACGAAACAAGAGGAAGCTGTGCTTGCTTAGTGCGGGTCTTCTACGAAAATATAATACGACAAGAGCTCTTACCCTTGCTGCTGCTATGTTGTATGTTGTTCACTCTGTTCCTTTGGGGATTTCATACTGTTCTGCACAATGTTCGCGAAATGCAGTAGAGAATAGTGAAGTCTAATCGGGTCCTGGAACTAGGGTATGTTACAAAGAAAATTCTGTTTTTGCGAATAAATTCATAATGCAAACCGTAAATTTTACAGCAGCAATTCTAACAATTTTCTTTTGATGTCTTTAATTTTTAAGGATGCATTTGTCTTCCGGAAATTCTGAATGCATTATTGAAATAATCAAATGTGTGTTTCCTATTTCATTTGGGAGCAGTTTTGCCGGTTAATGCATATATTAACTTTTTGATATTTTGTGTAGTTTAGTTCTTCTGTTGTTTTCTGCAAATTTTCAATGCATGATGCGCCCCATTAACGAATTTCCGTCCCCAACTTTCCCGTACACAATTCTCGGGAATACCAACATGAAAAGAGTATACCTAAGGTATTTGTACATATCTGTCAAGCTTAAAGCATGGGATGTTATCCATCGTATCCTATCCATACATTTCGAAAGAGCAGCACTCTACACAGTGCACGCATATAATGTTGCTGGTAAAATTGCGTGTAGACCCATCCGCCACCACCCTACTATCTCTGCGTGGTATATAAATGCTTGACGGTGATAAGATCCTATTGCATACAAGGACATTCGTTTCTAATATCTAAAATGGCAAAACTCGTTTCTAGTGACGCACCAGAAAAGAGGAAAAGATGAACCCCGGCATTCGGTTAGGAATGATTTCGGGTGTACCACACCACACCACCCTTCGATAGATATAGCGTGTGTATATTCACAAGAACCGTATACCGATAAGATTGCACCAAAAGAGGAATTTTCGGCAAATATGCCGCGCGCATATACCAGGGGTTGCACATTGCTTGCGCTATTCGGTGCGATGGCGATGGGGGTAGCCGGGCCAGGAAGGTATATGTATCAGGAAAACGTGGTGGTGGACAAGGACACACGGGATGAGGTGGTAAAAGCAGCCCTTAGCTGTTCGCCTGCTGCTGTTCTAGTTTTTCGAATGAATTATATGATATTTTTCGGAAGGACCGCTTCGCGTCATTATTCCGGATTTTTGGATCGATAGTAATTTGAAATGCATATACGCACCAAAGTTACTTGCGCTCGTTTCTTATTATTGTTGTGTGTACGCGTATGTTGTCGACAGGCAATCATTCTTCGCGGTGAAGGATATAAGTATATACGCACAAGGAGCACCCTATATGTTTTTCTTTCACCGCGCGCGTAAGAATGCATTTAATTTTTGATTTGGATATTTGAGACGCGGCGCGGTATTGAGCAGCACGTGCAAAGGGATGTGTTGTCATGGGTATATGAGATGAAAGGGACAAAAGCGAAATCTAATTTTTGAATATAACCTGCATTTTGAAGGACGTTTGAAATGGCAATGGGAGATTTGTCACTCAAGTTTTGTTACCATGTTTTCAAAAGAAAAGGAATTGGGAGGCGTTTCAGTTACTCGAAAGAACATATTGTTCGAGGGATTCTTTTCAGCTATTTTAATTATGGGAAAAACTTTTAATTTTATTAATTAGTTTCACTTTGAACTTCTTTTCTGCTACCATAAGTTTTGATAATTATAGGATTAACAATATTTTTTTTAGGGTATTCTATATCATGACAAGATTGAACGGACTAATATTTTTGGTCGTGCGTGATGTCATGGGACTTCCCGTGATGCGATTTTCACCAAATTTGGCATCCACGATCCTTTTAAGACCCAAAGAATCGGCGACCACAATTTTGATCAGTGACTGGAATAGCGGTCAATTCACTTGCGTGAAAACGAAACAAACAAAAAGGCTTTCTTTAATTAATTCTGTAGGCTATTCTCGTGGACCGATTTCGATGAAACTTGCAGGGTAGTTCAGAGATGGGGCGCTCAGCATTTTAGTCTATAGGCGAGTGATTTATTCTGTGAAAGATGTCTTTAATATGTGGGGATGCGCTACAGACGGTATGGATATCAAAGTACAGGATCTGTAGGGACGCGTACTTCAAAATCCAGATGTTTGAAAAAGGATACCACCAAAAAGGACTTTTGTCTACCAGGAGGCAGAGTATGGGTGTCGTTCAAATTGTGATATTTAGGACGTGATCAGTTTTGAAAGATTCTCGGCTTTCAGGAGTAACTAAATAACGGCAGATCCTTGTTCTATTCAACGTGAATGTCAATATCTAATTGCGCAAATACAGCCTTTGTGTGAAATCACATTTATAGGAAAGTCGAAATAGTATTTAGCATCGGCCGTAACAAATACAGTATTGTACGCTTGAATACTTGTTGCTTAATTCAATTAGGACGAAATGTCCTTTTTTCATCCTATGAAAGGTACGTGTAGGCAACATAGGTAACAAATTACATGTAGTTTCTGAAAGTAGTTACCCACAATAATAATGGAAATTTTTTGAGTCCTTTCAGGGGGAATCTTAGGTTCCATAAGACCATTTTTTTCCAGAGGGCGCGAGGTTAAACTATCAGGATATATGTCTCACGAAAGACGATGCTGAGAATAGGGCATTTGAAAAGTTTCGGACCAATTTCATCCTTGGGAAGACACAGCAAAACTATAAATCCTATTATGAATCGAAATTTGACTTTCTAGTAGCATCGGCAATCATAAACCTCGTTCGTTTCAGTAGAAATGTCTCAGTCGGCCTGAAACTTCTGTCTCACACTGGATTTCATCGGATCTCAATACATTCTTCACCTATTCTGTTGCGTTGATCGTTTCTTCGGTAGTTCAAGTCAAAAAAACTCGAAATGGGAAGCAATTGAAAATCGAATTTTCGAGCCGACATTTGATACCGGAATTGTCTTTTTGGTCTCAGACCGACAGACCGAATTCGTTTCGTACGGACCTTTTGTCTGAAACCAAATTATTCTCCCGAAATTTAGAGTTATAGTTTTATAAGGTCACGACAAGCGAAGCAGGATACAGTGGTATATTTTAGGGTATGTTATTTAGGCAGAAATCTCCTTTTCACGCTGAAAGTGGTACATATAGTCAATATGGGTATCAAAATACAGGATTTGTTAAGGGGAGTTCCTCACAATGCTAATGGAGGAATTTTGAATCCTCGTGGAAGGATATATCCAAATGGTTATTTGTTCAGGAAAACGCTAGATACGCAAGATCGATGTCATTTGAAAAAGGATGTTTAGGATATGGTATGGTAAATCCTATAGTGAGAATAAACAAAAAGGCTAACGCTGGACACCATGTCATTAACCTCTGTTTGGAATTCTATCTTAATACCGTCCAAAACAACAATCAAGTGGCTCAAAAGCCCATAATAGAACTCTTCACTTTAATTTAGTGAGCATCAAATTATTTCCCAAACTGTTTCGTATTATGTACATGACCAGATCTGTCATTACATACTAAAAATCTGAAAAAATCCGGATTATAGAGTCAAAATTCCAGGTGAAATCAGGACTATGGAATGGAAATATTTTGTGGTCCGGATACAGCCAAACAACGCGCATCACTTGTAACTAGAAATGATAGGAGTTACGAAACATCAAAAAATTGCATCAATAATCCATTTCGAACATGCAGTTACAATTTTATCAACATATATAAAAAATTTCTTCTACCAAACACAGTACACCCAGCGAATAATCACAATATGCAAATTTATCATAATTCATAGAGCGGAAAGTGAGATTACCGCATCCTTTCATTTTTCATTCCCCCATCCTTCGCGCACATAAAATTTCGCTATCACTGCATTCCCGGCAAATGCGACCAAAAGTGAAAGTTGTATCGTACAATATACAACCTTCATCCCCTTGTTGAACCCCACGCAAGCAATGCACATGACCACGACTTATACCAATACACTGACATTGCACCACTTGTATATTGAGTCTGTGGAAAGTCCTTCAACCTGAGACGTCGGACGATACCATACCAACTTTCCAAGGTCCAATATTTCCGCTTTCACTTTCACAACATGTCCTTGTATACGACTATGATAAGAACGAACTTAAACTTTCCCCGCACACTCAACACGCACACTATATGTCCTTCCTAGAAATTTAAGGGGATTTCTAGACGAAGACGACACCATTGGCGACGACGGTGCGCGCGGGTGTGACTGGCTGGTTGCATAGTGAAAGTTTTTCCTGGAAAATGCTTCTTACCTCGCACAGCGGGGAATCGTATGATTTGCCTATGCACAGCTCAGGCCCATACTCTGTTAAGTCCTTGAATACAGAACCCATATTGGTGAGGAATGAATGTTCATCAACCCACGCATTTTCGCGGCCCAACGACCATCATATCCTTCTCTGGCTGAACGTATATTTTCCCGAGCAACGAATGGCGCCGTCATAGTGGAGAGTGTGCCCTGCAGGGGGTGGGCGCGATGATATGGAAAAGTCCTAGAATTGAGCTGCAAAATTTATTTCCATTGCATGATTCCTTCCTGGTGTAGGAGCGAGGCGAAAGTTCCGGCACAAACCTTGACTTTTCCTTTCCCCTTTGCTGGCGCGGTGGTGAGTTTAGCGCGACACGGTCGCTTCGTGGTGTGGGCCCGTTCGTATGGGGGATGCGATGTAATATGGGCTGATGCCGAGGCCGACGGTTGTTCGTGCGACGATTGTGTGTGAGAATGCGTTTTGTATGTGCTTCTATGGTGATTGTGATAAGGCGCACAAGAATTGCTGGGGTAGTTTTGGCATGGCGTAGCGTAACTCGCATGAGATGAACAGTTTGAGATAATGGCAGGCTCCAAAAAGTATATGTATACATACATAAATGTCAGAAGAGCAGCATCCTGAATAGAAAGTGAAGCGGGTGAAAGGATGAAGTTTTAGTTCCGCTGCAGGCCGTATGTACGTATGTATGACGTGGACGTTTTGTGTTCAGAGGAAGTGAAAGTGTATAGGGATTAATATGCATAGTGCACGAAAAAGGGTGAGAGGGTCCGGAGCGTGGATTCTAATATAAACCAGTTTTTACCCTATATAATTTTACTTTGACATTCATTAAACTAATTTGTCTAAAAAATATTTTGGGAAGATAGTTTTCAAATAGGAAACTTTTCGATAATTTATTTCTTGAGACCGCTAATATAACTTTTAATTTGCGCAACAATCCAAACTGCAATGACTGTAATCCATTAATTTATTTTTCATTATTTTTGATAAAGAACTGTTCAATCATAAGTAGGTATGTATACTTAAATGAAAAATCGAAAAATCTATGCTTCTGATAGAAATGTAAACTCGTCTTTTTTATTCATTTGAAATTGATTAAATGACAGATTAGTGATGAATGGCCAATTTTAGGTGCCTTTTCGTTCAGTCGGGGTACATTAGGAAAATTTGGCTTTTGTAGTTGGTCGAAAATCCGCAGCAAATTATTGTTTTTTTTTGTAGCTCTTGGAATCTAAATCCATATAAGTTTATCGTGTGGCTTGTGTCCTTAATAATTATCCATTTCCGCAAAAAAAAAAACTAGAAAAAAAGATTACATCACGATGGAGGGGGTACTGAAAGCCGTCTTTTAAAATCTCAAAAATCAAAGATAAGGGTTTTCCTTTCTTAAAAATATTTGAAAATCTCGATTTTGGAAAATCTTAACTTTACAATGTCTCGACCATAAATTATAAGCTAGAAAATCTCGACAATCTCGCCTAATTGAATTTTGTTTTTTATTTTGTTACTGTGTTTAAATTAAAAAAAATATTCACTATAAGGAGCTTTTCACACTTACGGTAAGATTACGTAATTTGTGCAAATTACTTAATTTGAGCTGTCAAATTCCATACAACTTTGAATTCACCACACCGGAAATTACGTAATCTGGCCGGATTAAGTACAAGTGTGAAAACCTTCTAAGCTTTACTTTTATTTTAGTGAATTCCTAGCATTGAAAAATTACATAAAAATAACATAAAACGAGTTCTAATCGTGCGAATAGCACGATGAGTGTATACCCTATACCCATGTACAGACCTAGAAGGCACGCAAAACCCAAAATATTCAATTTCATATTTTTGTGGGGGAGGGAGGGTTAGATGGGTAGGACCTGACACATTATTTCGGGAGTTATCGTGCTAACAGACAGACACACAGACAGACAGACATGGCTTATTCGATTCAGGGACCGACCCTGATCATTTATATATATACTTTGCCATACCTCCGGTGGCTCCTTTGAGGTGTTACATAATATAGGCGTAACAAAAACAATATACCCTATACCATCTTATGGGTATAGGGTATAATTATATAATTTGTTGAATAATTGTCGATATTTTTCAAATCGAGATTTTCTCGAATCGATGTTTTTACTAATCGAGATTTTTATTTTATATTTTAAGTCGGGACTTTGTAGTCGAGATTCAACTAGGGGAGGTATTGTACCCAACCTCATCATGATCCATTTATACTATAGATTCCATTTACAACGAGCCTCTAATCAAACTACGATCGAGAACGGATAAGTGCAATCGTCTCCAGCAGCCAGAAAAATTGTACTTATCCGTTTCTTTCACTTATCCGTTTTCGGACAGACTAAGAAATAAAACATAATTTCAGATTGAAGGATACATACTAAGCGTGCAAATAATGTATTAAAGTAGTTTTACTCAATTACATTAGTTTCACTGTACTACCTATGAGTGGCAAATTTATCGACAGAAGTTAGTTGTCCACTGCACTGTTAAAGCTAAGAAAATCTTCTTTAATTTGAGTGTAACCCCAGCTTTGTAGGCGCAAAGGATCCTAAGATACAGCACTTTAAAAAATGTGTTTTTTTACTTGTAGGAAGCATCTTTTAGAAATTACAAACAAAAATATGAAAAAAGTCCGAAAATTTTGAGGTTTTTTGAGGGTTACGGGTTTAGCACAGGTTTTTCGAAGTTGCAAACTTGGTGGTAAACTTCTGGTATCTATCCTAATAATATCCCAAAACAACAGCCGAGCAATTTTTTGCGACCTAAAATCGTTACATGAATGGCCTATAACGTACTCGTACAAAAATAATTAAATTGAATAGCCAAGCAAAGCTGAATAAATCAGAATGTAATCTTCATTAGAATGCAATTTTCAAAATCGAGGCAAAAAAGCCTAATTTCCAATAAGGTCAATAAATTGCCATCATCAGTGGGTGGGATTATGAAACGGAACAGTTGCGTGTGTTCCGCAAAGTATTCTAACTGCCATTTTGCGGATAAGAAATAATCTCCGGTTCTTTTCCTTTGTCTGCCTTTGGGAAATATGTTAACGAAAACAACCGGAGATTATTTCTGATTCGGAAAATGGCAGTTAGGGGATCCGAATGGCAAACATGTTTGCGGAACATACACAACTGTTTCGTTTCGTAATCCCATCCAATGATGATCAAAATATGGTGCCGCAGACACTGAAATCTGAAGAACTCAAAA
The DNA here is from genome assembly GCA_949715475.1 of Microchrysa polita. Lineage (NCBI taxonomy): Eukaryota > Metazoa > Arthropoda > Insecta > Diptera > Stratiomyidae > Microchrysa > Microchrysa polita. Next base: position 6,711,021 of record OX454415.1, on the reverse strand, counting down.
CAGAATTAACTGCTTAAACTTTAGTAATATTTCCATTTTTCTCTTAAAGAAGTGAAAAATAAGCAAAAAATTGACATATGCAAAGAATAGTTTACCACTGTTTCCTGTATTTTTTTTTGTTACTCGTTCGTATTTCTTTATTTTGTGTCAATAAAGTATGTATCATGTTTTTTCATGGGGCTTACATAAATTCGTTTTTTTCCATTTAAACGTTTTGCAGTTATGCGTTCTCGACTGTCTATTGAAAGATACACGAAAACGTGAAACTGCACACGAGACGAGAGCGCTTTGCAGTTATAGAATTTTGGTTCTCCTACTGATTTTTCCTTTGGCGAACACTTTTATAACATTCAATGGTGGATGTTCAATTTTCAACTTTCATTTTTCAATTTTTAATTTTCATTTCAATTTTCAAATTCATTGTTCGATTTTCGAAAGAATCGTTTCATTCACTTTATAAAGTATTATCGTCCTTCCAATCATATAAATATCAGTCGCTGATTCTTTATTAGGATCTCCAGAGGTTCATGCATAACAAATTTCGTATAAATCTCACCAAAGAGAAAAATGAAAGAGGCAAGGGAAGCAAGTCTACGAGTGTCGAGTGCAGCCTGAAATCGCTAAATTCTCTCAAAGAAAAAAAATCATTCTGTTATTTAACCGATCGAAGAGTTTAACAGCCAATGCAATATATAATTGATTTGTAGAACATTTTGTAAAAAAAGTTTTTTGTTGGACGGTTTTCGCCCTGCCAATAATCATACTTGTTCGCTTTTCGTTTTTTTTCTTTGACGGAGGAGACGTTTTTGTGTCTCGTGATAAATCTATATATATAAAAGCAGTGCCTGATTAAGCAAGCGCGGGGCCCGTGGCAAATGTTGAGCGCGAGGCCTATGGAACTTCGACTAACCAAACTATAATAAAGTGGTTTTAAAATTAATATCATTTCTCAATGGGCTTAGGAAAGCGGCTCGCAGCTAGCAAATATCAGCATTACAGCCTTGCGTTTACAATTTGCAAATTTAATGGGCAACTTTAAAAAAATCTTCCTTCACTGATTTTTTGGGTGAAAAAATAACATTTTCGTATTAAAAGTTAAAACATTTCGCAAAAATTAGCAATTTACTTAGAGATTCGCATTATTTCGTAAAATTTTCGTACCTCTAATGACAATGTGTTCGGAATGCCGCGCCGCGCCGGCGCCGGCGCCGACCCCTATTACGCACTGACAGATACAGAACGTACAGTCGTTCAAATTCACGTTCTAGGGAAAGAAAAAATTAAAACATTGAGTATGCGATTACTGATTATTTTGATGGGCAATAAATTTGCACGTATCACTAGAATATGGTTATATCCCTGATGGTTGAAATACATTTCCCCCGTCATCATCAGCATCGGCAGAGGCAGAAAAATTTCAATTTAGAACACACACATTTGCCTTGGATGACCCACATTGACAGCAGAAGCAGAAAAAATGCTTCTGCCGCTGCTGCTGCTGTCAATGTGGGTCATAAAAGGCAAATGCGTGTGTTCTAAATTGAAATTTTTCTGCTGATACCGATGCCTCTGCCGATGCTAATGCTGACGGGGGAAATGTATTTCAGTCATCATGCACAGTGACGTACATCAGAAATCAATATGAAAAATAGGAGAAAAATTATCTGTTTTGGAAATGATTCAAATTGTTTCACAAAAATGACTTGACTTCTGAAAGTTTGCCAACATTTTTTTTTTATTTTAATTAGTAAAACCGTTAATTTATTTTTTGATAAATTATTTTTACTCGACAAAGAATTTGTTTTAGAAAACCTCCACAAATTTCAAAATTCGATATTTTCCGAAAAGTGATAAAATATGGGAAAAAATTCATTTTAAGTGTGGCCTATTAATATAGCTTTCGACTGAATTGTCCCTTTCCATCTAGCTGAAAAGGGCCCACAATAAAGATACTAATGTATAGCGCATACCTGAAGGCCAAATTTACGTTAACACATTCTACATTTATTCCGTTCTACTAATTAAAATATCTTGGAAACCTTACATTAAATGAAAAACAACATTTTTGTAAAACAATTTTGAGTCAGTTTTGAAACAGGTAAATTTGCCCCCACTTTTCACAACGTTTAAAGCGGTACGCCACTGTGAATGAGATATATAATTGTAATTTCTAAATTCTATGGATATGTGCAGATACTTTTCCCAACATAAACTTAAAAAATCTTATGTCTCGCGTGCATGTGAATCTGAAACACTGTGGACTTAGGTTTACGGAAATGCCATCATGAATTAGAAAGAATTATTTCTGTATTTTTATCCAATATTATCCTAGCTATAATTTTGGAACACCCTGGCGTAAATTGGCGATAACGTGTTATGACAATTTAGAAGGAACTGGCTTTTAGAATTTCGTTGACATCTTGATTCTTATGATTTTTCTTTGAGAAAAACGCGGGGCCCCTTAAAGCGCGGGGCCCGTGGCATTTGCCACCTTCTGCCACGTGGTTAATCCGGCACTGTATAAAAGAAAGTCGTGTTAGTTACACCATTTATAACTCGAGAACGGCTGGACAGATTTTCATGATTTTGGATTTGTTGGATTAGGCTAGAATAACATAATAACTATTAAAACATGGAAAAAATTCACAATGAGCTAAAATTCCCAATGGGTTCTTTTTCACCTATTTCTGCGTTTATTTCTTTAACATATGAGCCGATTTCAGTAAATTTCCTCCAAAGTATTGGTCTCTACCCAAAGTAACAGGGCAACTATCGAGACATATGACAAATTCACAACGGGGCACAATTTTGAAGACAATTCTTTTTCTAATTCTTTTTCTGTCTTTCTTGAGCAAATTACAGGATTTCAGTAAGTTGACCCCCGCTTATGGGTGTATACAAGGCTCCGGCCAGAATAGTAGTATAACCATTTAAATAAGCAGAAAATTCACAATGAGCAACAATTCACAATGAGTTCTTTTTTCGCATTTTTTTGTTTCTATTTCTTGAACGTATTTACGGGTTTTTGGAAAATTTCCCTGCCGAATTGGTCCTCTTCCTGAATAACAGAATAACATTGAAACACGCGAAAAAAATTATTAAGATTTATTTTTCGTATACATATTTCTTTCTCTATTCCTTGAACGAATTGCCAAATTTCAGTCAACTGATTCCAGCGGATTGGTCTACACCTCCTTCCTCTTAGAATATCGAATTGAGTATCTTACAAATACACAATTCGTTTTGTAAATTTGCTAGCGGAGCGAGCGAAGCGAGCTCTCACAGCTTGTATGAAAATAAAACACAAAAATTCGAGTTGATTTATTTTAATCTAAGACGATTTAAGTACCTAATGTTTCCTTCGATAGCAAAACAGTGCTGAAATCGGCAAAAATTGGAATTTAGCTTACACGTCAAATTTCATGTTTTTGCAAAAACATATTAAACGCCAATGTGGGCAAATTGTTCTGTTTTCATAGCAATGAAATACGACTAATATCCCCATCCCTTACGGGGTCTACTATTTATCTATAGACATCAGTTATACATTTCACTACGAGTACTATAGATACGATACGTCAATTTACCGTGATTGTATAAACAAGAAAAACAAAACGAGTCCTAGAAATCTCTTGTTGTTGTTTTCGCGTTTTGGACCATGATGAGGGTATATCGCTATGCGGACTACCTAAAACGATAATTTCTTCGTTTTTTTTTTTAATCATGAATTGATTCCTGCTACCGTTTTACGCGATGGTATGAAATATTGACCATGCTGATTCTTCCGGACAGCATTTCAGTTGTTTCTCTTTTTGTTCGTCGTTTTCTATGGCATTGAACGAAATCGATTCGACGCGCGAAACACATATCAGCAAACTTTGGCTATTGGCTATCTACATATATGAACCTATAGGCTCCTGTTACTCTGAAAAGTATAGTATCCATCACATGAAAATTGGTTAGAGGCCCCATGCCGGACAGACTGATTCAAAATGTCCTACAATGCTAACTTCCTATATGTATGGCCGTGCCTTGCCATGCCGATACCGTTGTCCCGGGTCGTGACAATGTGTACGGTGCGGATTATATTCGATCGAGGACTATATGAGTACGATAAATAAACGCTAACTTCTATTCAATTGAAAGTTTTTGTTGAGCACACACAGGGATTTAGGTGTATAGACTCGCATACGGGTACATGGCGACCAAAATATGTGTATATACGGAAAATGTCGGCATCAAGTCATCGTCGTCGTCGTCGTCGTCTATTCTGCACATTACAAAATTCGTTTTCTGACGATTTTTCCTAGCATCATGTCCTGACGATAGAAGCGAGTTGGATCATAATTCCTTATCGGTCTGCCTCCTATATATGTGTATGCGAAGCATTTTTTTTCCAACTCCTATAGCCATTCGTAGATTAGAAGCATCAGCGCTAATGGAGCAAGTATGAGTGTTGGAGGCTTGATTTTTATGAACTTTTCATGTGTAACATAGACGAACCCCAACCGTGCATATCCGTATTTTCATTAGAAGGATTATTTTTTCGGATTTTTTTTTATTGTCTTGAAATGAATAAGGTTGAGTGCACACATGAGTGAGTAAGGTCTGGAGTGGATTATATAGGATGTTTATTGGTAAATGAGAAATTTTTGGATTTTTTTTTTGTTTATTTGACATTAATCAAAGCGCTTTCTCTTCGAACAGTGAAACTGCCTCCGTTACCGTTTTGAATTCATAAGTCTTTGTTTGAGAACTTGACGAGAGAATGGCTTGCAGTGTGGGAACTGTGTAGGTTAGAGACACGTAAGTCTGGAAAATAATAAAATAAAAATAGCTAAACTATTACCATGAAGAATGTATGATTGATTTTAACATAACGGCTATACTTTTTTTTTTGTCTGTCTCCGAATCTACCCAAGTCAATATCCACCCCTTCACTATCCTTCTTGTCAAAATCCACCCAAAATGTTTTTGCGAGGATTGCTATAACTATACGCGTTGCGTATTCGCTTTTTAAAATATAGAAGTGGCGTAACGTACGGTGTTCCATGTGTTCAGGACATACGGGCCCCTAAATGCGGAAACATACAAAAAAATATTTCATTAAGTCTAGAATTGTTGCCAGATAGACCTCGTGTCTTTCCCCTAAACGGAACTTTATTTTCTTCCAAAATGATGGTCTTCCCCCTCAAATTGTTATAAGGGCAGAAAATGACCAAAAAGCTTCACGTTTGACGCAAAATGTGATATGTGGACGAAGCAATGAAGCCTAAGGGTATACCTTGAAGGCGATTGATTCAGCTATTTGGGGCATTCGGTGGCTTAGTGAGAAATGACACTCCATCTCTAAGTTGTCGGAGCGTGGGTTCGAGTCCCGCTGTAACCATTGAAGTCTGTGTTGTCTTTGAAAAAATGCTCCTATGGCAGCCTGTTCAAAAATAGAATCATATCGGAGCTATCCTTTGTTTTTACAACGGCCTAGCCCTCTCGATTCAATATTAAAAACGCTTGAATCGCTTCTACGCAACAACAACACAGCTGTCGAGAAGACTTGTCTTCAGGTGGACAGTGAATATGGGCTTGGCGTTAAGTATGGATAATCGGAGTGAGGATTTGCCTTTCGTACCCCAAACTCACATAAAAACCGGGAAGCATAGGGTAAGCCGCATTCTCTTATTGCCCCTAGAATACGTCAGGAAAGGGACACATATTCGATGAACCCTTCAAATGGGTTTAGTAATTTTTTGCAGAGTTTTTGCTCAAGAATATTAAATATTGGTTATATATTGATCCTTCAATTTATGTTCACCTAATATAAGCTAATTTCTCGAATAAATATTGAATTAAACTGTTGGTCTATTGACCGAAATGGCTAAGCACGTTTACTAAGATCGTTCAAAAGGGTTAAGTCAGAAAGTCTTTTTTAACAGAGACTCGAGAGATAAGGAAACAGATCCAGAATAGGTAGTCAAAACTCTTAAGCTAGTTGATGTGATCCTCAAATCGAGGACAATCGATTTTAGTCTAGGATCAACGACAGTTTCGAGGCAGGGATGCAGGGTAGGCCTGTTCGGTACCGAGATTTCAGTACCGGGTTTCGGTTTTTTTCAATACCCGGTACCACAAGCGGTTTCCCTGACTCAGGTTTTTTTTTTCAGTACCGACGGTTTTTTTTAACCATAAGCCGGTTTTTTTTTTAGTACCGGTTAAAAACCGACTCAGGTTTTTTTTTCAGTACCGACGGTTTTTTTTAACCATAAGCCCTTTTTTTAGTACCGGGTTAAAAACCGGTACTAAAAATCTTAAAAAACCGGCTCATGGTTGAAATGAATCGTTCTTTTTAACTCGGTACCATAAAACCGACTCGTCGGTCGGTTTTTTTTTAGCTCGGTACCAAAAAACCGGGATATCGGTACTTTAGAATATCGGGTCCGGTACCAAGTGAACACCGGTTTTGTACCGGGATCCCGGTTTTTGGAACAGGCCTATGCAGGGCACTCCTCAAGGTGGTTTCTTTACGTCTCTTGGATTTTGTGATAAATAGATGATCTCACAAGTTCTCCAGTAATTTTTCAAATTTTAATTTAAAAAAAAAAACCTTTGAAACATGTTTTTAAAGCCAAAAATGTTGGTTGCTCTTGCAAATTTTTTGACTGCTTCAATGTGAGTTAGGTTCTGGGCCCTCATTTCGATTTCGAACACAAGAAATTCGGGAAACATTGCGCCACTGTCTCCTGTCATATATCTTCGAAGTCTATTTTTGAACAAAGTTTCAATGGCTGAATTTTTAATGGGAGCAAAAATAAAAAATATAATTTGTATGTTAAAAAATATATTTCGTAACGTACCTAATCTTTAAAAGATACTAATGTTTATGTTTGTTTTCTTTCAGGTATGTAATTCATTTGCCTTTGACAATATCGCAAAAATGCACCGTAAGTTTCTGAAAATGTTAAATCCTATGAAAATAATTATGCAAAAAAAAAATACACAAAACCTTGAACTTAAATAAAATTTAATTCTTACATTACATTTACAAATTGATGCTGAAAATAATTTTTATGTAAAACATATTTTTTTTTTGTTTTAGAAAAAAAAACAGAAAATGTGAAAACAATATTCATAATTACTGAAACATTTTCCTGTACATTTATTATTTTCCTTCTTCCAATGAAGAAGAGACTCATTACATTCTGTTCACATCTCTACTTAATATCTATAATTCAAAAGTGAGTCCTTGAACTCATCTTTCAACTTAACCACGCAGTGAAAATTCACTTGGAAATTATTATTATATTCTCAACGAGAGCCTCCTGGTGGTGGTATAGTCAACAAATGATATTTTCCTTGCTTTTCTGTAGATATATATTTCTTATAAGATTGGAGAGAGAGAATGTGGATTCTATAAACCTATCTCTACCCACGATGATGCGGTGTGACCAGAATCATATCTCTCTTTTACATGGTCGTCGTCGTCGTCTTTCTATAGGCGCTCCTTTGCTATTTTCTATCAAGATATAGAATAGACGAAAACAGTCTTTCATGTTCGCGGGATGGATTTCCTGTTGCCTTTCCAACGAAAATTCAAATTCAAATCCAACCGCGCTTTCGCAAGGAGAGTGTGTGTGGGTTTTTTACTCTGAATTACTTAATACTAACATTTCTCTTTTGCCAGCAGATACCTAGGATTTTCTTCTTCGGTTTTGTATATTTTAACTTGATTCTCCAAGGAAGAGTTTCAAGTAACACAAACAAAATTATGCGGTGTGAGATTTTTGAAAGTTATACCTATACATAGATAAAATAAGGAAATGAGAGGCGGTGGTTGGTGGGTGGGAAAGCGGAAATTGAAGGATACACTTACGTATAGTTGAAAATCCACCTTTGCACGAGCATTTCCAAACTATACGCGCGCACATGTGAAAATTTATTTCGCTGTTTATCATATTAGTTCAAGGATTTCGTGGAATGTTTTGCATACACGCGGATAAGATGACAAGAAAGGAATGAAGTTAGCAACAAAATTCTTTGATAGTGGTTTTAGTGGAATGTATAAATATAATTAGCTATGTATGCCTCTGGGATTGTTACCTAATTGAGGTACATACATAGGAACTAGAGCGTGATCTTACATTTTTATAACGCATTATGGTGTGTGTTTAAGTCAAAGTTCAATCAAATCACCTGCAAAGAGCCGATTTCTCTTAAAACAAAACCGTTACTTTTCGGGTTGGAATGTGCAATTGGTTATGGTGCAAAAAGGAAATTCCAGAAATATAAAAATTGAACAATTAAAACAAGGCGTGTACATATTTTTTTCGAATATCTTTTGATAGCGTATATACCTGAAATTTATTGGATAGTTTTTTTTCGTACCGGGTACCATGTGCGCTATCATCCACTTCCGGCTTGACGTTGATTTATGGGACACCCTGTATAAGAAAGTCGTGTTAGTTACACGATTTATAACACAAGAGCAGCTGAATCAATTTCCATGATCTTAGCTTAGGTTTCTTAGAATTGGTTCTGATCGGAATAGCATAGTAACTATTGAAAATTCGAAAAATTCACAATCTGCAACCGTTCACAATGAGTTCTGCATTTTTTGATCGTGTTAGCAGATTTTCTTTCGAAATCGTCTCCACCCCGAATAGCAGAACAAACATTGACATGTTCGATAAATTCACAATGAGCATAATTATGCAGACAGTTCTTTTTCAATTTCTCCATTCATTTCTTGAATGAATTACCGGATTTCAGTCAACTTAACCTACATGATACAGCTTGCTACAATATGCCGCATTGAATTGGTCTTTCCCCAAACATCAGAATAGCCAATTGAAACATGTATACAATTCACAATGAGCAAAATTATGAAAACTGATTTACAAATACTTCTGAAGAGCACAATAACTATTGAAAGAAGTAAATTTGCTCCACTGCATTGGTCTCTATCCCGAATAGTTGAATACCTTTTGAAACATTCACAATGAGCAAAATCATGAGGACAGGCTTTCTTCACATATACGTTTGCCCTCATATCCTGAAGGGATTAGCGGATTTTAGTAAATTCCATCTGTCGACTGCTTTCCACCCTCAGCAAGCTGAATACCTATTGAAACATCTGCGAAATTGACCAGGAGAAAAATTGTGAAGGCAGTTGCGCTTCCCCAGGTTTTGCCTATATATCCTCTAGAACAGTGGTTGCCAACCCGCAGATTCCTGCGGACCACTTAGCCTCAACGAGAATTGCTACGGACCACCGTTCCAAGGATGGATTAAAAAGTTTGAATGTTTTCATACCCATTCAGTTGTGGTCAGATTTTGGTTGTTATATTTCAGCCCTTCCGGGTCGATGCACTTTTCCAAACGGTGCTCTAGCGTTTTTAGACTTCTTAATAATACGATGTTGACGACAACCCAATCTAGGTTTGCAGAGTACATCGATTCTGCACCATTCCAGCAATAGGGCCTAGTTCTTTGGAATGAGTAGATTAAACCGCTGTCGGAGTGGATGAGCATTTTCTTGCCGCTGTCAGTATGGCTCACCCTATAGGACACCGACTTTACCCAATAATTCACTTTAGTTGTTCGTCATCCTTTCTTCCCTTTTGAGTAAAAAAAATGCATTGCCTGCATGTCCCATAAGTATGGCCTTATTCCGAAAATGGTGATTCGATTAAAAATGTTACTGTTGCGACAATTTATTTGAAGCCCTGGTCCGTCAACAGAAAAAAACAGCTTCAGCATAGTAAATTTGTTTGTTTTCAAACTACATATTTGGAAAATAAACCTTTTTCTCGGTACTAAAAATGTGGTTGAAAATATCAGGAGATACCCTAAGCCTCTCGACGAACATTTACGAAAAGCCAGGGGTTTCTAACAGCAAAACTCTGATTCAAAACCTTTTGTAGTTTTGAAATTTTGTAATCGAAAGATTGTCTGTCATATTTTGCTAAATAACGAGAAAATTAGCATTTTAAGAAATCTAAATAGCTGAGGAGAAACCAGGACGCCACTGCAAGATGACGAAACAACTGCAAATTTTTGGATCCGCGAATTGAAAAATGCCTACAAAGCAAACATTTGCTTTAGTGGTAAATGTAAGTGAAAAGTAGTTGGTGCAATGGGGACCAGGCTTAGTAATTTGCAAATTCGGTTCGCGATCGACTTTTTTAACCTTGACTATCTCGAGATCAATTTAACACCGTCAGGATTTAGTCACAAAGTAATATTCCGTTTTTACAAGAACTATTAACGACATAGTTTCTTCCGCGGACCACCTCTAAGGCTCTCACGGACCACCTCCGGTCCGCGGACCACCAGTTGCGAAACAGTGCTCTAGAAGAACGTCCATTTTCGACGGAAGCATACCCATTGGAAAATTGACGAGCAGAAAATTTTCGAGGCAGTTCATTTTCTCCTACGTTCCACTCCGCCCGATCCTCCTGAATTACTTCGACCCTCAGGCAGAGTAGTTGATGGAAAATTACTTTTGTCCATTTTGTCTCCTGAACGGATTAGCGGATTTCAGTAAATTCTACTCTTCCAGCTATTGAAAAATCTGCAAAATTTTCCAAAAGAAAAATTACGATGTCAATTCATTTGCGTCTACTTTTGTCAATACTATTTCTTGATCAGATTACCGTATTTCAGGTCACAGCCCACTCCATAAATTAGAAACCTCAAATAGCAAAATAGGTTATGAAACATCTGATGGCAAATAAGCCGATAGAGAAAATTCGGAGACAGTCTATATTTTCTCCTACTTTTGTCTATATTACCTGAACGGTTTAGCGGGTTTTGGGAATTGCATTTCTGGGAACGAATTTGCTTGACAATTTAACCTGAATAGCCAAGTTGAAACATACACAACGTTAAAAATGGGCCAAATTTTTTAGGCAACCATTTTTCACAAAATTGTGTGTATTTCTCCTAAATTATCCATTTAAGATAATAAAAAATTGACTGCACTGGATTCACATTCTTTTGCCACTTTTCTTGAACGGATTTCTGTATTTCAGTAATATCCGCTGAACAAACTTACAAAACTTACGAAGGCAGCTTAGTTTTTGTCTATATTTCTTGAACGAATAAGCGAATTTCAGCAAATTACATCGCCCCCTCCCCTGAACGACTTCTAACTCCAATAACAGAATGGCTATATCGACACATCTGGAAAATTATATTTTCTGGAATTTGTCTGTTCCCCTGAATGGAATTTTGTGTAAGCACGTGATAAACATAGATTGAGATTTAAATGTAGTGTAGAATTTTTTTTCTGTTTCTTGGGGTGCTGAGCACGAATCCGGAGCTTCCCACCAATATTTTGTCGCGGAACAAGGTCAAAATCGCGAAAAGAAACAAAGTTTTGGTTGTTTTTCCGTTTTTTTGTCCCAAACTCTTTTGATTTCTGCGAACAACTCTCTATGAATATTATAGAGAGCACATGATTGCGCGTCCAAAGAGACATAAATATTATAAATCCGTCAAGCGGTATGTTACTACAATTGATAATTTAAATTGAAAAATTATAAAATAGTTCCACATTATGAAAATTTTGAGATTAAACGGTTTTTAATTTCTGGTCGGAAAAGTTGCATTTTTCTTGTTCTTTGTATATTTAAAGGTGCTTAGCGCGAATCCGTAGCTTCCCAAAAAAATCGTTGCGAAACAGGGTCAAAATCGCTAAAAACGGCAAAAAACAAAAAATTACAGTCAAACTTCCCATAAGCGGATACCATTGGGGAATGAGTTTTTGTCCGCTTATTGGAAGTGTCCGCTTATGAGAATACTTTCACAAAGGTATAAAATTTTATAAAATAGACTTTCATTACAATCTGCAAATCCATTCCAAAACCGCGATAAAAATTTGTAGTCGCGACGGGTTCGGGTACAATTTTTAGTCATTTCACCCACTCTCTTTCCACTTCAAAATAACTTTTATTTTTAATAAAGGTTACGTCGATTCCACATATTTTTCCGAGAGCGAACACACTTATTTTTCATCTGAATTGTTATGTGATTTGCAATTTTTCTTCAATTTGCAAAATTGTTTGACACTTATTTAAATAGAATAGAAAATTTCACGATTAAACGCCGCAGCATAAATTTAATTTATTCAATTTCTACAAAAGTTGCGAGCACCACCCGAGAGAAAAAAAAGAACTGCAGTCGCTATCATACGTACACTCTATTAAATTTTTACTCTTATAATAGAAGGAAACTTTGTTTCCTTCTATTATAATAGTGAAATTACTCTGCAATCTAAATTTGCAAATCAAGTGTAATTTTACATAAAAAATGTGTAAAAAAGTACTCTAATATATTAGCACATTTACACCGTGCTATGTGTAAAAACACTCCGTAATAATAGGAATATAATGCGGTTTCACTCTTTTTTCGTCGTAAAGATTTAAGTGGCGAACCTTTACAAATAATATAGTTATCAATAAAACTATTTAAGGATATAGAAAATATAAACAAGTATCGGTCGAGTTTTGCTGATCAGTTTTTCGTATACATGGGAGGTTGCAAATTGTTCTTTTTTTTTTGCGATCTGTACACTTGTTCTTCTTCTCAGTACCTTAACTCAGCCGTTTATAGGCAATTTCGAGTCAACGTTACATTGCATATCATTTCGGAGTGCAATGTTGCAAGCACTAAATATTTCCTATCCGCACATGTACGGAAATTTTGGACCACGCCGAGATTCGATCTCGGGACCTCTAGATTACTAGCATCGTAGAGTGCGATTCAAGCAAGTGAGCCACAGAGCGTGTACACATGAGTTCTAAATGCAGAGAATTTTCGGAAAAATGTGGTACACTGTGCTAAGTCCAGCCGATTGAAGTATGACAACTGGAAGCACGCTACAAAAAATGAGTAAAACTTCAACTGCACGTTGTAAAAATACACCACAAATCCGAATTATACACATAAACGTTGTAAAAATGCACCAGAAAATCTGAATTATACAGAAGTGTAGCGTAAAAATACATTTCACACCGATTTTGGAGTAATTTTTTTATTTTACACAGAAATTGTTGAAAAATGCACTCTGTATGATTATAAGCGGGAAAAAGTGTAAAATTACCGCATTTTCAGCGGAAATTTAAATTCACTTTTTAGAGTGATATCATTTTACATTTCCCGTACAAGTACATTCGATCTTGCTAATACGCGTAAGATCCATTTTCTGGTAATCGCAAGACTCTTTGCCCTAAATACAATTCTGCAATGTAAGAATTTGGGACTTTTTTTCCTGAAACTGTCGGTTTATTAGAGACTCGCTTGTTCAGAATGGATATGAAAGTACTGTCCGTGTCCGGCTATCAGAAGGTGTTTTCCTTCCAAAATATGTGAAAAAAAAACGTTGGGCAAAATAAAAGTGTCCGTTTATAAGAAATGTCCGGTTATTAGAAGTGTCCGTTTAAGGAAGTTCCACTGTACTATTAACTGTTGCGATGCCGCTTAACGCAATTTGAAAATTAATGTCGCGTTGGACCCGCAATCATGTTTTCTTTAACATGTTCATGGACAGATTTTCGCAGAAATGTACAGTTTCGGAGCTATAAGCCAAAAAAAAAACTTCGTAAATTTTGGTTTTGCAATGGGTTGCAATTTTGACCTTGTTCCGCAACGAAATTTTTATGGGAAGCTCCGGATTCTAGATCAGTGCCCCAAAAAGACATAAGAAACAAAAAAAAAAATCGCGTAACCATTAGTTGATTTCAAGAATTTACACGTCCCTAAATAAACGCCACGTCAGGGTCGCTATTGAAAAATCTGCAAAATTTGCCAGTACAAAAATTTAGAATGCAGTTCAATCTCATACTTTTCTCTTTAGGTATTATTTCATGAACGGGTTATATTACCCTATTTCAGTAGACTAAACGCCATTCACAATTCCCACGCAGTTAGTCTCTGCCTAACAGAATAATATTATCGAAACACTCCGAAATCCCAAAGAGAAATATTATGAAGACGTACTTTCGGATTTCGGTAGCTTTTTTTTTTCACCCACCAATCAATACATTTAAAAGGATACGGGGAGATACGAAGTTCGCCGGACAATAGTTATATAGATATAAATAAATTTAATTTCAAATATGTGCAAATTTATCAGTGAAGATTGGTCAATAACAAATTACGAAAATTTCATAGTTGTTTGTTGAAGCAATCCAATCGCTAAGAGGATTGAACTTTTGTTTGAAATTTTTTATTAAATTTAACAAATTAATGGTATAAGTAAATGTTCAATTTATGCATATGGCTTACAATGAAATATTCCTATATATAGCTATCTGCTACGAAATTTTATACAACTCTCTATAGTATGAACAAGCATCTATAATTTGTAATTATATGCGATATCTTAAGTTCTAGGTATATAATTCTATTAACACTACAGAACTCATTAGAGTAAGCCATCTTACGAAATTTACTTTCTGCTACTGTTCCATTACCACGTCTATGACTAGAAAGCCATCATCTTCATTATAAATATCTTTTAGCGTCTTCAATATTCTATTTTTTCTACTTCTTTAAATTTAGATATAGCATAGAATTTACACTTCCCTCGCTGTTTCGAATATGTATATCCTTTTGCTTCGGTCTACTCTGGTCCATCTTCGTTAGCATCAGCACTATACAAAGCCGAAGCAAAGAGATACTTTTGTGGCTGCACGTTTTGAAATTACTATGAAAGCATGTTAATGGAGAAGGAGATAGCTTTTTGTAAATAACGTGTTCAATTAAACTGCCGGAAAAGGAGTAAAGTTGTTGTGCGCCCTGCCTATACATATACCTATACATATTTCTAATGCCTTTTGAATTTTCTATAAAAACACACAAGCAAATTTGATGAAAATTGCCTCGTGAAAGCGTACACCATACCATCCTAATGCAAAATTTTCTATGAACATAATAATAAGACACGCGGAGATGGAGCCTTTGAAATGAGGGTTTCCATTGAAAATCCTCTGTGTAATCGGAATAAATATATACGAAACCAAGCAAAATTAATTTGGAATCTCTTCTCTTTCTCGCGCTGTCGGTCGGTCGTTTCGGTTGATTCAAATTTCACGTAAAATTAAATTTTAGTTGTCACTTTCACTGAAAGCAAGATTACATAATAATATGGCTGAATTGGAATATTGAAAAGTGAATTTGTTCTAAATGTTTGGTAACGGATGCATAATTATAAATGATGAAATTTTAGGCAAGTATGTAGGAATGAGGATTTTTTCTTGCTTTGAATTATAAGCACGCAGTAGGCGCCGGATATTAGAACCATATCGGTTCTTAAAATTTTGATTCCATAAAGCGGCGATTCTTTTAAACGACCATAAGAAATTTCCATTTCTCCGTCCGTCACATGGGTCAACATAAACAGAATTTGTTCACAGTGAGACTCGAACCCATGACCCTGCGCAGTAACCACTACACCACCAAAAATTAGTTAAATTAAAAATAATGAAATGAGCAAATCACTGACATTCTGCATCCCTGATCCTAATACAGCCAAGCCGCTCTAAATTATTTGATTTTCAGTTTTTGGATACCACCTAAAAATATCTACGTATACTTTTTTTTATAAGTTGTCAGCTCCCGAAAAAGTTCCAGCAGCCTTCAATTATTTCAAGATCCATCATTGACATCCAGCATTTTTATCTCACATTTCAAAAATTCCGATTTTCAAAAATATTATCTAATTATTATTATTGTATCTGTTATGCATCGCGTAGAACACGTCGAGTTTCTATAGTACATACTCCTGTCTAAATTAAATATAGACCCAAAATCATCGGAAAACCTTTTTTTTTAATTTAGGTAGGGCCTGTATTTGTTTTTCTCTTCGAT
Organism: Microchrysa polita; assembly: GCA_949715475.1. Taxonomy (NCBI): domain Eukaryota; kingdom Metazoa; phylum Arthropoda; class Insecta; order Diptera; family Stratiomyidae; genus Microchrysa; species Microchrysa polita. Next base: position 6,695,154 of record OX454415.1, on the reverse strand, counting down.
GCGTTAATACAAAAACCGCATAAATGTCACTGGAAATAACACCATTCCTCTTCATCTGGCCCTGCTACTTCTTTGTTCTTCATCTGTTTCGAATGAACCGAACGATAATGACGAAGTTCTTTCGTTCTGCTCAATGCGTTTTTGAATACCTACGATTACGTACACACGATACGCACAGTTTTCTACACGCAAATAAGCAGGGGTTCTCCATTGTACTTACTCTATTATGGCATTGAAACTATTTTTTCACGAATTTACTTTTGCCGTATGTATAATAGTTTAGGCACCACTAAAAAAACAACTCTTTTTCAGAAGAACGTCGTGAATCTTCCATTCATTCATCTGTACGATCGAAGAAGCGGTATATAAGGAAGCCGCAGCTTTTTGTTAGGTTCCGTGATGCAATCGCATCATGCGCACTACTTTTATCCCACAGTTTTTCACATGATGATTACACCTCGGTTTACCATTCGCATAGCATTATCTATCTATGAATGACGCACTATTTGTATGGTGTTTCTTCCGCATCAAAGAAAAAGAAAGACAGAAGTATGTACGTACGTACAGAATGTGATGTGTTTTTTTATGACCTGCATTTTTTCTTATTTGGGTTTTTTATGATGAAATTCTCATTTTAAATGCGATACTAATCAAAAATTCGTGCATTTACCTGCACGGAGCTCCGTTATACATAATTGTATCTGTATCTTCAGTTTTGTAATAAAGATAGAGCAATAGAGCGAAGTTATGAGATAAGGTTCCACGAAATCAGAATTGTTGATGCAATTATCTTACTCAAGCAAATTACATTTTCGAAGATTTCTGTAGCGGTGATCATTCAATGAACTTTTCTTTTAAGTGACAGGAAGCAATGTGCAATTGGATTTACTTCACAAGTGATCGTTGTCCTGTCCTTGGTCAACTTTGTTACTTCTTGAAACAAATCCTGCGCATACAAAACAAACGGCTGAACAAATGTGGCCTTAACGTATCTTTCGTTAGTGAGACCCATTCTGTTCTAAAACATCAACTGAGAACTGACAAGATTTAAAGTTCGTACGCAAATTGATTTCATCCAATTCCTCTTATTACCCTAGACTAGCCACGGCCGGATTTTCCATATGAGCAACCTGGGTTGGCAAAATTTACATACATACATACTTTCTTAATAATTTTTAGCTCAGTGAACTTTGAAGGTTTGCATCTAATTAGAAAAAAGAGGGATAGTTTTCAAAATTTGCCGCCTTACCAACCTCTTGAACAAAAATATCAAAGTGGCGGCGCGCGAATCGACCATATTCATCAATTCAAAGAATATTACAAATTTTGTATGAATTTAAACATTTTGCTAAAACGTCAAATAAAGCTGAAAATGAGGAATTTATACGTTAACAGTGCGGAGAAAATTTTACAATGGTAGCCCAAATGAGGATTTTTTTTACTTCAAAAAATGCCATCACCTCGAAGAAATTAAGTAGGTAGTCGAAAAAGTTGATGATGTGATATTCAACCTGCACATCCTAATTTTTAATGAGCAAAAAACGGCAAAATTTATTTAACCCGCAAAATCCAAGATTGAATAGAATGTTTTTAAAATTTATAAGCCACCTTATTGATTTTGCTTGTTAAAAAATGTTTATTACAAAATTTAATTATTTATAATAAACTTTTTATGTTTTCGGATGCATTTCGACAAAAAACCGTCATCCTCAGCGAGTACATTTAAACTAAATTTACTAAAATCTAAAAGTTATACCTGTTCAATAATGGAAACAATTTAAGAAACGTTATAGGACTACTATTTTTGCAATGGATGGACAAAAAACCGGTTTACGTTTTATCAAACTTCCATAATACTCACGATGTTTCCGAGGTTCAAAGACGACGATTTGACGGTAGCCTTCAGATAGTCATTGTCCTGGTATCATTTATGACTATAACTTATACATGAACAATGAGGATAAATATGATTACATGAAGAAGTACTATGAACTGGACCGTAAAAGTCGATATTGGTGGCCCCGAAATTTCTAACACTTCCTTGATGTGACTCTGGTAAACGCCTAAATATAATTGCGAAGTTAGAAAAGAACTTCAAGTTAGAAATTATATCTTACTTGACCAGCAGCATGTCCTTGTCAACATGAAAGAGAGAGGACCGAAAATCACATCAACACCAGTTGAGAAACGCAAAAAAAAGCCGTTCCGAGAAGTATCGTTCCGTAAAACTGGACAGCACTTACCAGAAAGGACATCATCACGTCGATGCGCTTTGTGCAGTGTTTCGAATCATCAACGTAGAACGAAATGGAAGTGTTACTTGTGCAATGTTCCACCCTGTATGAGTGGCAATAAAACATGCTTCCAAAGGTACCACTCTCAGTAAAATCGGCAGTGGTTTAAAAAATATACCATGTCTTTGCAAATAATTCTTCAATGAAAAATTTTTTTTAGTTTTTTATTTGGCTTGAAGTTTTATATGTAACACAGTTTCTTAATAATCAAGCTGTTTTTATTTCGCCCCGGAAAGGGATATCTGAAATAACGATTACGTATTTAGTACATGGTAGTTTTTGAGTTTGACACCACAAGTTTCAGCTTCCTAATTTTGTCAATTTGATGACTTAGATAAGATGCACAAAAAAATGCGCCTTTGAATTTTTTTTTAAGCTTATTATTCCAGCGTTGTTTGTAACTTACGAAAAAAGTGGATTTATTAGAGCAACAACCTAACACTTGCAAATTTTACAGTACCAAATATTACTGCAACCCATCAGGGACGCCATAGATGGCGACTCCGGCCATGACTGTATAGGTCTTGTGTTGTAAACTGATTTGGCATAAAGTCTTTATAACGGTAACATTCTTAACAAATGTGACATCTATGTAGCGAATTGCATTTTTAAATAAATAATTCCAGAGTTGCAGATTCAATTCAGGAACATATTCGTTCTACCTATTCTATTCAATATTTAGAACCACAAAATCCTCTAGTTTTTGGTTATATTACATTTTTAACGTTAAATGCCGTTATGTTCGCAGAAGATAGAGAAGTGGCCAACGTAAGGAGACAGTTTCTTCCCTGTATCGTAACCCCTTGTGGGGCATGGTGCGTTCACTCATCCGTTTATATGCTACTTCGAGTCAACGTTATATTGAATATAGAGGAGTGTATATAATGTTGCAAGCAGTGGCGAAACAACTTCGGGGCCCTCCCGCCAACTTTTTGAGTGGGCCCCCCTACACCTAGAAAAAACAGTAAAATCAATCGAAAGCACTCTTGAAGGTCGATCCACACTTTTCAGTCATCAGGCACAGTTATTTTCCATACAAGTTGACAGATTGTCAGCTAATTGATTGACTTACTATCTGGTCAATTTGTATGGGAAATGACTGAGACTTTCTTCTTCTTCCTTGCCTCGTTCTTTATACCGCTCCATAGCTTCGCGTTACTCGGCCTGCGGTGTAGGCACATCGCCCTTAAACTAACTCTTTTGAAATATGATTTTGACGTTACAGTATTTCTCCTAAAATTAAGAACGTCTCACTTAAAATAGTTTTGCTAAGAATTACTTTCACTCTTTGCATTCTTATTGAGAATAGCGTTCTTGTTTTAACGTTTATTAAATTAATGATTTCGTCAATCGTGTTTTCTTATTATTTAAAAAAAACACTCACGCGGCGCAGTATTGACCTCTATAGATGTTGGTAAGCATAGTAAATTACCTACGCCTACAATGGGATTCGATCCCGCGAACCTATGATTTGAAGACGCCCTATCTATCCTAATGCTGCACACACACGGTCAACCCGAATCCATTTTTTTTTCTTTCTGTCAAAATCGAAGAAAATGTATGAATTTGACACAACGAAGAATCCAAAAAATGGATTTACTCTGTTCCTTGTTTCAGCTTTAAATTTAAGTGTACTCGAATTTAAATCTTTCAATTTTAAGAACGTTTGTACATAATATTAAATTCAATACAGAATCTTGGCAAGACTCCTTTCAAACCAAATGTGGCCTCCGCACCACAGCCCTAACGACCGTGTATATACCGCAAGCAAGATAAAATATTTTAGTCTCCAACGACATATACAGGCCGTACTAACTAGTTTGAACTACATAAGTTTAGTACCACTCTGAAACTATTTTGCTCGTGTTTAACAGTTCATGACAAAGTGGATTGGAATTTAGTCCGAAAGTTTAGAAAAGGTACTAACACCAAAAATGTTTTAAGATAGTTTATTTGCAGAGCAACCTAAAGAATTGCTGAGCGTAATGCTGATCTCATTACCTCAACAAAAAGCAGATAAGATCTTGGAAATAGGATGTCACTAACACATCCTGCGGCCAATGCTGGATTGTCGTGCCTGTTATTTATTTATTTAAGGAAAAGGGTGGGTCATTACAAACCGCGGCTACAATAGCGCAGCCATGCAAAGCAAATTTGAGGATCCGGAGTGTCTCATGAACTTTCAAAGATTTCAGGACAATATTAAATTTGTTTCTCTAAGGAACCTGATGAGAGAGGAACAATAAATTTAGCATTTGTTTCGACTTCAAAAAGTGTATATCCTTCTTGTGTACCAAAAATATCTACGTCGAATTATTGTTTTTTTCGCAGATGTTTTATGGTTCGACAAACTCTTCATGTGGGTTTGGGCCCCCCGCCACGCGGGCCTGCGGGCCCTTTTGCGCCGCCCCTGGTTGCAAGCACTATATATTTCCTGGACCACGCCGAGATTCGATCTCCGGACCTCTAGATTACTAGCATCCTAGAGTGCGACTCAACCAAGTGAGCTACAGACCGTGAACCTAAGGAGACATATTCAACTAATATTAATGATACTAGTGTTGACAGTTCAGAATACGAGATTATTAACACAGAGGGGTGTTGTCTAACGCATTTCTACTTTTTTTCTGGAGTTCTACACTGAGAAAAAAAATAGTGTGGAAAGAAATAGTCGAAATCGACTTAAAATCGTTTTTGATTTTCAGCTTTGAAATATTGTATGAGTTTGTATGTAGCTACAAAATTATCGTTAACTCAATTAATTCATTCGTAAAAATATACACAGCTAGTTATTGTGATAAATTAGACAATTGTTTAATAGTTGACTTATTGCGAGAAAATATTTTTTTTGTTAAACTTTATATTCGAATGCATTTAAATTTATAGTGGCCGTGTTTTTTCAACATCGGGTGCAGATTTGCTGACCTAGACGCACAAGAAAAAACAAAACCATGTAGGGTAGCATACAGGTTAAATTTCAAATTGTCACGTAGGCATTGCATATTTCAAAATATTGCCTCGTTTTCACTTTACAAATGCAAAAATGTAAAGCACTTTTCGGTTTATAAATTATTCGTTCTATACTACCAAGTAGATAATTATTGTTAAAATGATGCTGCATCTACTTATTGATTCAGTGCCCACCCCACAATGAATTATGTATGTATGGTACATATGCATACATGCACCGCTAAAATGGATAACTTTTTTCAAGATTTCCGAAAACTCATTATGTAAACGAATTATTTCGCTTATGCCAATGTAGCCACTACTCTATTTCATAGTAATGCAATGTCATTAGTTCACGATTTCAAGTTGAATGCAATTAAGACAATAAATGGAAAAGCTCTAAAGGTGTTAATCATTTCGTTAAATGTCCAAGTGTCAATTTCATCGATTTGAATTACGTAAATTCAAATTATACGCACTGTAATCGGAAATGGACTTTGCAGAAAGCAGCACATAGCTCCTATATACATAAAACTTTTTGAAGGTTAAGTAGATACGACTTTTTTGCGGTTAGATTGTCACGGTCAAGTGCTTCATAAAAATAATTGCCTTTACAATTTACATATGGAAGTATGTTATGTTATTGCACTTTAATTTATTTCACATGCATCGATTGACGCGTAAAACACGACATAGTACTGAAATATTGTCCTAGCTAAATGATTACCACTAAGGGTTTAAGGGGACTGAAGCATTTCGATAAAAACAGGAAAAGAAAAAAAAAACAATAAAAAATTGTTTTAAAACAAACTTTGAAATTATTTTATTCATTTTCGGTATTTGGACCTGTTTCTTCGATTCCTTGACGCTGGGATATAGCAAGCAGATTGTATAACTTTTTTTTATTTTTTCCTTTAACAGCTTTATCTAGCACTACATCCACTAACCGCGTGCACTTCATAATAATTATTCTAGTTTTTCTCCGACTTTCTATGCTTTTGATGATTCCCGTGAACCCTTTGATGTTGCTAATTACTTTTTATTTTGTCCGCAGGCATAGTATAGGGTAAATTAGTATACAGAATGGAGCTTGATTATTGCAGATTTAATATTTTACGGTTGCCTTGGGAGATTTCTGAGAAATTTATTATAATATGTATGCTTATGTGTAAAATAGAAATTTTTAGTATGGGTCCAAGAAGAAAATATACCTTCTTCGATTAAAGCGAATTTATCAGTTAGGACGTTCATGATAAATAATTATTCGGCATATTGACAACCACCTAAAACGGTTTTATTTATTTAAACTTTTAGTTTATTATTAGAGTAAAGCGATCAATTTTTCCTGCAAAAATTATATAGAAAATAATTAACTCATTGCCGGACACAACGCCAAAATTTGACACGATTTGTATGGTCAAATGCTCAAAATTGGACGTCTATAGACGTTGTGTCCGGGAAAGTGTTAAGATTGGAAAAAATGTTTAACAATAAATTACGTAATTCGTGGATAGCCTATAATCAACTCCATGCGTAATTTGACATAATGTGCTCTATTCTCGCACTTACCCCGTCAAGTTCATACAAAAACAAAAAGAAACAAGAATCCGTAACCCGATCCACATTTGAAGCACACATCGTTTAACCCGTGAGTGCACAAGAATTCCGCCTAGAGTGCATCAAATTTGACCGCATCGCGCGAGGGCACAAAGTGGTCGACCAATTCCATCATTAGAATTTTTATAAGAAGCAACCAAGGTAGCGCTCGCTATACACCACAGTCAGTGATTCAAAAACTTTGCAGACTCGCAAATATGTTTCAACCAAATCAAAAATCGTTTAATCGAAACGAAATAGGATACATTTGATTGCCACTAAACAAGACGCAATTTTAACAAATTTATTGGCTCTATTTGGACACTGTGCTTATACCCGCACACAGTGTGATGGACCACTGTTTCGTTTGCTAAACCGAAAATGAATGAGTGAAGTGAATTGTGTGTTTTGTATGTGCAACAACAGCAGCAGCAGCATATCAGCATCGCGCTTCACCTTTTTCCCAGGAATTGACCGCGACTTTTTAGGCGGTCGCCGTCATCGGCGCGCGGTGTGATTTGCACAGGCCGACAACGACGATGACGACGACCATAAGACGCATCCCTCTTCTTTGATATTATGCTTTATTTATGCATGTACCGGACGATATTTGTAACGAAACATCAAATTATAAGAATTCTCTCGATTAGCCAAATTCTAAGAAAAATGCATCCTACATTGATTCCAAGGATTTTTTTTCTCGTATGCTTACCTTTGCGTGGAATAGGTATGCGATCGAGATGCATTGGAGCGATGGCAGTTGGCTCAAATATCTTATGGGGACTTTTGTATAGGATAGATGCAGAAACGTGTGTGTGTATAGTGTACACTTTAAGACATATGATACCCCAAGATTCGTCCGAAGGTTATTGCAATCCTTTATGACATGTGACAAAAGAAACTGCTTCCGGACTACCATTTATAATAGTATCCAATGAGCGCAAAGCGTTTTTAACCCTTCTGTCGGCACGAAGGTCTGGCCAGACCTTTGGCATTATATTTTGGTGTAAAAAGCATAGAAGATGAAATCGCAGCGACTTCATATTTCATGATATCCTAGAATAATATGTTTAGAAGCGTTTTGCAAAAATTTGAAAAAATCGGTTGAAGTTTTGAGTATGTTTTTGATGATTTTCAATTTATAGTGCTTTTTGATACCCAATAGGTCTGGCCAGACCTATAGTTATTCCCCCCATTTTTCTCGTGAAGTAAGAAGTGAAAATATTAAATTCAGTTATTTATGATGTAATAATGTCATTTAAACTCAATTTGAACTATAAAAGATAAAAATTTCTGAGATTTTTCTTTAAAAAGCCGTGAAGTTCGGAAATGGGTATGGCTAATTTCGTCACATTTTATAACACCACCTAATCAACTGAGATTTGATTCTAAGAAATTCAAACCAGTTTTATTTCCTTTCTAATAGTAAGGACCAAGTATGAGTGACTTGCAAACGTCTTTCTAAATAGATTTGATAAAAAAATTTAGAATTAAATGATTTTTGCCTTGAAAATTCCCTATTTCTTCCCACCTATTTCCCTAAATCTGCAGAATAATTTCGAGGTAAAATCTGCCAACAAAGTGCTAAATATTTCCCCAGAGATATTGGAATTAGAAAATTCGATCGAACTATCTACTAGATAAACGCAATGCAAATAGTGAAGCAATAAAAGAAGAAAATAAGGGAGAAACACGTTTATACTAATACCACCTCAAAATATGTCTACTTAAAAACGTTTCCAGTATATCTACAAAAATTATTTTGATGCTTGTATTGTTGAAAAATTGCAGTAAAGAATGGGTACAATGATTTTACCGATAAAAATGTTACTTTTTCTAAAAAATAGAAAATTTTTTCTCAGTAGGTCCAGCCAGACCTATTGGGTATAGAATATGCATACTGTAGTAGGTGCCGACAGAAGGGTTAAAGTGTCAACTGAAAGGTAATTTTGGGATTATTTCGATTTTATCGTAATTTTAATTTTATTTAAAAATATAAAACATTTGGACGTCATAATAGAAATCATATATGTAGTACGCGGTAACAACAACCGTGTGGCTATACCTATTATATATAGAGTTCATGAAAAGGTTGCGATCTGTTTTTTTGGTTGGGTTCAACTTTCAACACAAGATTGCACACAGAAGCATAATATGGTGAATGGTTGAACAAGCGAAAAAGGAGTGACAAAAAAGGAACAACATTTTTTCCCGTGTCCTTTTTTTTGGTTTTCTTTGATCGGCTCTCTACTTGCGGTCGTCGATTCCAGGAATTGTGCCACTAAATTATACTCCGTTAACGGAAGAAAAATGATCTCCTTTTTTACGGGATGCCATAGTGGATGAGTTTGTCCAATCATTTTGGTGACTCTATATATGGAACATGTCAGTGGTGCGTATGAAATTAGTGAATTATGAGAGCTGAATTAATACTATATGTACGTACTAGGCATTAGGCATGTAGGAGCGTAGGTTTCTGTTTTTTTTTTTTGGGAAAAACACGAGTTTTGAAATGCCACTACAGTATGCAATGTGTATGTGGTGAGACTTATTTCCTCTTTCAATACATATGAACATTTCTAAACTAATCCGCAAGTATTTATGTTTGATTAGCATAACTAAAAAGTTATGAACGGAAATCATTCGTTTTTTTTCAGAAAAAACATCTCCGTAGTGTAAGCTTTCCATGAAGGAAGAAATGTCTATGTCTTTTACACTGTTTAAACCTCTTGATGAAAATCATTATTTGTCGTGGACCGCACCTAATTGAAAACATTTGGAGACCCATTAAAACAATGCAGTTTATGAATTAAACATTGTTAATATCAAGAAGGAAACTGCATCCAACTATTATAATTCACTAAATTAAATTTTTGGATTTCAAGTCATTTAAAATGACAGCGAGATCGACCTACAAAGGACTGTGGTTCTGGGTATAATTTTGCTTTAGTTTTAGCTATTCTTTTTTGTTTTTCGTCAAGGAAGATGTCCTTTGTTTTTAGTCTGCTTCAGCCAAATATGTTTCATAATGTAGCCCCAATTAGATGATAAAGCTGAGTGTCGCAGCTCTTATCAAAAGGTAAAAACACGATTTTGTTGATAAACTTTTAAAAATATGGAAACAGTATTGTTGACTTTTGATCAACCCAGAAAATTCGGATGATTTAGTGTATGTCTTTGTCTTGCAACCGTAACGTTACACAAGCCAGAATTTTTTTTTTAAACTTCGTGTTTCCGTGGGAATTCCATTATTGGGAGGATAAAAATGTCTGAAAAGAAAACAAATTTGTCGTTAGTTTATTCTATCTGACCAAAAACAACAAAGTTGTAAAAGTAACCCCGCCAAAGAAAAATTCATCTGCCGCAAAAAGAATACATATCACTCCAATCCGCTGCTCATACCTAATTTTGTTTGCTAGATGTACTTTTGTTTTAGGTGTAAATGCTGGAGAAGTTTAAATGTACAGGACTACTTCTTAAAGTAATTTGGTGGGAGCTTGAACATTTTATTCAGTGCCACTTTGACGGCTCCCTCCAAATTACTTTAAGAAGTAGTCCTGTACATTTAAACTTCTCCAGCATTTACACCTAAAACAAAAGTACATCCAGCAAACAAAATTAGGTATGAGCAGCGGATTGGAGTGATATGTATTCTTTTTGCGGCAGATGAATTTTTCTTTGGCGGGGTAACTTTTACAACTTTATTGTTTTTGGTCAGATATCATATATTTTTGCATACTTAAATAGCCAACTAATATTTTTGTTTTGGGAAAAGTTTCAATATGTTTTTGTTCAGCATATTCCATAAATTTAATATCATAAGTTATATTCACAGGGTCTTCTTTAAAATAAATAGATACTGCAAACGCAATTGCAAATACGCCACAAATGGCTGTTGCTGAGCTTTTTTAAAAATAATTTTGGGATGAAATGGGTATAGTTTATTAATATGTATTTTGTGCAAAATAGATTTGTGTTATCTTTGTGTTATGGCTCTGCTAACATTCTGTTAGTAATCTGTTATTTTTTTGTTAACTCTGTTAATGCTCCATTAACGTTCTCTTAACACTCTATTATCTTTTCGTTAATGCTCTGTTAACGTTCTGTTAATGTTCTCTTAATTCTCTTTAATCATTCGGCTAACGCTCTGTAAACGGTCTGATACCTCTCTTTTATTACTCGATTTATGTTCTGTTAACTTTCTGTTAAGGCTCTGTTAATTTTCTGTTAACACTCTGTTAACGATCTGCTAACGCTCTGTTGTTGCCTTGCCAACGCTTTGTTAACGTTCTGTTACTGATCTGTCTTAATGCCCCCCTGACCCAGTGTCCCAATGTCACATTGTCCCAATGTCACAGTGTCCCAATGTTCCAATGTCCTAATGCCCTAATGCCCTAATGCCCTAAGGTCCATTGTCACAGTGTCCTCATGTCCCAATGTTCTAATATCCCAGTGTCCCAATGTCCTAATATCCTAATGTGTAAATGTCCCAATATCCTGATGTCCCAGTGTCCCAATTTAGGTCCTATTGTCCCAATGTGCAAATATCACAGTGCCCCAATGGTTTAATGTCCGAATGTCTCACTACCCTAGTGTCCCAATGTCCCAGTATCGGAATATCCCAATGTCCCAGTCTTCCACCTAATGTCCTAATATCCCAATGTCTAACTGTCCTAATGTCCCAAGGTCCTAATGCCCCAATTTTCTAATATCCCAATAGCCTAATGTCCTAATATCCCAGTGCCCAAATGTCCCTGTATCTCAGTGCCCTAATGTCCTAATGTACCAGTGGTCAGTGTCCCAATGTCGCAGTATACCAAGTGTCCCAAGGTCCCAATAGCCTAATGTCCTAATATCCCAGTGCCCCAATGTCCCTGTATCTCAGTGCCCTAATGTCCCAGTATCCCAATGTTCCAATATCCCAATGTGCCAATATCCCAAAGTTACAATGTTCCAATGTTCTAATATCCCGATGTCCCAGTGCCCCAATGTTCCCACGTCCCAGTGTACCTAATGTCCCAATGTCCTAATGTGTTCATGTCCTAATATCCCAATGTCCTAATGACCCAAGACCCTAATGTTCACATGTTCTTATATCCCAGTGCCCCTATGTGCGAATATCCCGATGTCCCAATGTCACAACATTCCGATGTCTCAGTGGTCCAATGCCCCTATGTACCAGTGTCCCAATGTCCCAATGTCCGATTGTCCCAAGGTCATAATGTCCTAATATCCCAGTGTTCTAATGTCCCAGTCTCCCAGTGTCCTAATGTCCCAATATCCCAATGTCCCAATATCCTGATATCCCAATGCCCCAATATGCCGATGTCCCAATGCCCCAATATGCCGATGTCCCCACGTCCCTGTTTCCTCATTGTGCCTAATGCCCCAATGTCCTAATGTCCCAAGACCCTAATGTCCCAATTTCCTAATATATTACTACCCCAAGATCATAGTCTCCCAGTCTCCCGGTGTCCTAATACCCAAATGTCCCAATGCCGCAGTGTGTTTTAAAAAATGGTCAATGCGATGAGCCGATAGACGCAATTGTTGGAAATCTTTTGTTAACTTTACCTATTAATTTACCGTTATTCCATCCACTTATCTAAATGGAAGACATTGATTCTTTAGAAGGACAACCAGAGGATCATTCGTTCCAAATTTCATAAAAATCCCATCACGAAGAGAGACAGTAGAAGCAAGTCTTTCTGCAACTGTAGACTGCATTCTGAAATTCGGTTACTCGCTTAAGTCTGTGAGGGTGAAAATTTCACCGTTTATTGCATATATCTTACCCGTTATTGTGCCGATCGAAGATTTTATTTGGAAAGGCACTAGAACAGGATATGTGGAATATTTTGGTAAAAAAAAATTTTTGGGGGCTGTTGCCTGGAAGGCTGTAGCCTGATCAAACAAAAAAGCAAGTTGTCTCCGGTAATCATAGACTTGTTCGCTTTCGTTTTTCTTTTTCCTTTGGCGGGCGAGACGCTCTCGCGTCTCTTGATCATCCAAAATTACACTCACATTTCATCGACAGGGGTAGTTCACCGAGAGATCGGTTAGGGTCGATCTACACTGTTCAGTTATCAGTCACAGTCATATTCCACACAAGTTGACATATTATCAGTTAATGGATTGGTTGACAATCTGTCAACTTGTATGGAAAATGACTGCGACTCTGACTGATAACTGAAAAGTGTGGATCGACCTTTAATCGAGTTTCCATAGAAAAGGGAAAAATAATCATAAAAGCTAACCTATGCGAGCAACTGAAAATCTAAAAAACGCCTAGAAGCGAAAAAACATTCGAAATTCGAAACAATTGGAATGTGTCAAAAGGTACCCATTAATTCGCGCTTTTCCAACGGCAGGTGCTACGATAAGGTTTTATGAAAATATCCATAACGGTAAAGTTGACCAAAAAGTTGTTTATGTTAAATTTGTAGCCAGATCTACCTATACGTTTGATCAAACTTTTAAATAGATTTTCGGGGAATACCGTTACTACTACTAACAGGATTTGCTACAACCACTAAATTAATTGAATCGTCGAAACCCACCTACTATACTAAATCGTATGTCATTAAATTGAAAATACATCGTAAAATGTGGGATACCTACACAATCCTGGAAAACAAAATCCCGCCCGTTTACAAAAAATCTCGTTAACATTATCCCGACACTTTCAATTCACGCCATTATAAAATCCTGCCATTTCAAAATCCGCCAGCAAATTCAAGCATCACAGTGCCTCAATATCGAGTATGTAGACAACTTCAACTATCTGGGTTGTAACTTATCAAAGGACGCCAACGAAACCGACGAAATTAAGCGACGGATACAACTAGCCAATAAGGCCTATTTCTCGGTCCTCCCTATAAATAATTCGAAACTTGCGCACAGGAACACGAAGCTCCGCGTGTACAAAACGATCATCCGACCCGTGCTATGTTATGGCTGCGAAACATGGACCCTCACCCAAGCATCCGAAATTTTGCTAGACCGATTCGAACGAAAGGTCCTTCGGCGAATTTTCGGGGCCGTTCGCGAACGAGATCAATGGCGTATCCGGTACAACCATGAGTTGTATCAATCGTACGATGAGCTGGAAGTATCGAAAATCGTGAAGCTTCATTGTTTGCAATGGGCGGGGCATGTACAACGGATGGACGATAATCGCATGCCAAGGAAAGTGATGAACGCACAACGAATTGACGGAGCGAGGTTGCGTGGACGACCGAGAGCTCGCTGGGAGAACTTTGTAGGTGAAGACGCCCACCAGCTACTGGGCTTCCGAAACTGGAGAACAAGGTCACGCAACCGCGACAATTGGAGGTCAACGATTCAGCCGACGTCGGGCTATCGTGCCACATTGATGACGATTTCAAAATCCCGTCACATCAAAATCCCGCCCACTAAAAATCCCGCCGTCTTAGAATTAGTGAAATAATCTGGACAAAATACCGCCAAAAACTAAACTTTTCATTGCTAACAAAAAAATCAAAAGTTGTGTAATGTAATTCCCATCAGTTAATGTGATATTTTCTCTTAGCATAAATCTGTCGGAATATTTGTTTTTTTCTTCGATAAAGATGACAATTTAGCCCCTACAGAACAAGACTGTAACGCAGGGGAGACTTAAGTCTCGACTACCGAAAGACCAGACCAGCTATTTTTCAAATTAATTATCCTGGTGCATGGGTCTCCAAGAATCAAGTATCCCCATGCGAGGAGACCTATTATTTTAACGGTAAATGTGGTGACGCTTTTTAATATCCCGTCATCTTTCAAAAATCGCGCACGCGATTTATGAGAGAGTACTTACCTTCTATGACGGGATATTAAAAAGCGATATTTTGAATTATTGAAATGGCGGGATATTAAATTAGCGGTCTACTGATTAGACGGAATTTCAATTAAGCGCGATATTGAAATGTCGGGATTTTGAAAACCGGGAATGAGATGGGCGGGATATAGTAGCCAACCCGTAAAATGTACTTGCATTATTCAAATTGCAGTACAATATGGGGATACCTACATAATCCCGAAAAACAAAATCCCACCCGTCCGTAATCCGGCTTTTTACAAAAAATCCCGTTTTACATTATCCGGCCACATCAAAATCCCGCCCACTAAAACCCCGCCGCTTTAGAATCCCGCTAGTGGATAGTGAAATTATCCCGCCAAAATACCGCAAAAAATTATTTTCATTGCTAACAAAAAAATCAATAGGTATGTAAAGTGACTCTCAGCAGTCACATTAACTGCTTTCTTTTAAAATAAATCCGTCGGAATATTTGTTTATTTCTTCGATAAAGTTGACAATTTAGCCCCTACATAGCTAGACTGTCATACAGTGGATACTTAAGTCTCGACTACCGAAAGACCAGATCAGCTATTTTTCAAATTAAATCACCTGTTCCGTGGTTCTCCGAGAATTAAGTATGTATCCCTATGCGGCGAGACCCACTATTTTGACGGTAAATGTGGTAGCGGGATATTGAAAAGCGACATTTTGAATTAGCGGGTTATTGAAATTAGGGGATATTAAATTGGCGGGATTTTTATTAGACGGGATTTCAATTGAGCGGGATTTTAAACTGGCGGGATAATGAATGTCAGGATTTTGAAAAACGGGAACGCGATATCGTAGCTGACCCTACAATTGTAAGTTTAAGTGTTAACCAAATCTAGGATTTAGTAAATCCTGTCGATAGTCTGAATCCGCTTTTATAACGGTTAATGTGAATTATACGTTACAATACACAACAGTAAGTTTCATGATCATGATGAAATTAAGTGCATAGTGGCTTCAAATGAAAACTGATAAAAGGAAACTACGTATTGTGAAACTTTCAAATGAACGGAAATTTTGTAGAAAAATGTCTACAACGGGGCCTAAAAACCTAAATTTTCGGAAATTTCGATTGGAAAACATAAAAATGCGAAATTTTCGATATGTCGATTTAAAACAAATGAACATGCCAATTTTCCGAAAATTCAGAGAACATAAAAATGCAAAATTTCCTAAAATCATTTGAAAATTTCGATTCGAAAAAAATTGGGTCAAAATTTGCACTTTTTTGGTGTTTTTGGGCGACTTTAACATCGACATGGTATTAGCTATAGGACTCTCAACTTTGCAGCGATAAGTGTGCGCCAGAAAAAGCTCTACATCGGGTCTCGAAACTCCAATATAAAAAAAAAATCGTTGTGAAAACATGAAATGGCGAAATTTTTGAAAATTTTCATTTAAAAAACAAAAAAAAAATCCAAAATTTTTGATTGAAAATATGAAAATACAAAATTTACGACAATTTTCATTTAAAGACATAAAAATGCGAAAATGTCAAATATGTATTTAAATTCAAAAAAAATAAAAATGCGAGATTTTCCCATTGTCGTTTTGAAGACATAAAAATGTGAAAATTTCAAAAATTTCGTTTCGAAAACACAAAAATGCGAAAATTTCGAAAATTGGGATTGAAAACATAAATATGTATACGAAATTTTCGCAAACGATTTTTATGTTCTCTTTAACGGTAACCTTTATCAGATAGTTTCCTTATCAACAACCAACCATTTCAGTTTTTTAGGTATGGCTATTCCTATCGTCTTTTCCGCGGGCTTATTGTTTATTGAAATTTCTAAAATTCAGGCTTCATAATCTAATTCAAATATAGAATTAACTATGCACTGAAAAGCACCAAACGCCTTTCGAAAATAATTAAATTTCATCTGAAACTCTTTGCATTTTAAGCAATTGGCAATGAAAAAATCATCTAACTGAAAACTCCGAGTAAATTATGCAGTGAAGATCGTGTGGCTCTTGTAAGGCTAAAGCTGTGTTGATATTAGAAATACCAAGAAATCTTTATTGCTCTCTTGACCTAGGTGACAAAAATAACATGATTAAAACTACATTTTAGTGCGTTCCAAATAATTGCATTGGAATGAAAAAAATTAAAAGATATCCATAAATGCGTAAATGCATCAAAAAGATACCAGACTAGTTTACCTTGACCTACATTTCAGGAATCAACTGCCGCATTTGACTAAGAGACGCAGTAATTACTATGCATAAATCATAGACAATAATCCATTCAAATATGGTAAGGCCACACACATGCCTAATCGAAATCGAAATCGACAAAAAAATGGAATCATCTATAACCAATGAAGTGCGTAGTCTCGTAAATGCAGTGGCACAGCTTTAGTGTATCTGCATTCGTCATGGTCTTTTCCAAATCTTCCAGCTGAGATAAGTTGCATTCAACAGCATATTGGAGCATAATGTGTCTGTAAGGTGGGTGACGCAATCTGAAAAATGTTAACCCAGAAAAAAAGCTGCGTACATACTTCTGGTTGGTGCTGGATCTAATACTTGGAAGTTTTAAGGTACATATCATCATACAAGATCTTTTTTCTTCTAAAAAAAAACACACACACACATAGATACGTACAGATGTTCCCCGTACTAGATTTAAAAATTTCCCAGACCCTGTTAGACTGCATTTATTTCTATATTTATGAGCTAATTTATAGTTCCAATAAGCTCGAGCACACAAACTTAGCTCACTAGTATCTGTCGAAGGGCAATCTAATAAAACGGAAGGTTGTATGATGTCGACAGTAGCAATCAGTGGCCCAGCTCCGATCTGTATGTATTCGATTGGTGATCGTTTCGCTTCAACGATGCTATAGCTAGCTTTCAAAATGGAATTCGCTAGCAAGACAAAGACATTTTTTTTGGTACGATATTTTGTTGAGCCCTTTTGGATGCTGCTAATTGAAATTGTTACATGGGCATTCAACATTTTTGGATGTGAGCGAGCTTCAAGACCAAACAACTTTGTTCGGCGTTTATGTGCACTCACTGTGCTGCGTGCATTTCATCATTGGAGACGAGAAAACGTATCTATGCCAAATATACTTGACCTAAATCTCTTGTGGGCGCGCACAACACTAATCATGCGTTTTTTTTTCTGTTGCGTGTGACGAAAGGGAAATCATTTTTGATGCACTTTTGAAAATTACTTGTTATGTATACACAGACACAGATGTGTGATTTGTTTAGCAGAATCGTAAAATTTTGTTTAAAAATTTCGAAAAAGAAATGAAGAAGATTTGGGCATTGGAATCTAAATTCGGAAAATTGTTAGTTAATAGTTTTGAAATTCAGTGAGTTTTATTGGGGATGTTAGATATTAGCTTTTTGGCTAGACAATGGGATCTAATTGAGTGAAAAAAATATTTTTATTTTAATTTCGATATTTTTGGTAGGATGTTTTAGTAGTGCTCGAAAAATTCACTCAAAGTAAAAGAATTTATTTATTAAAGTTTCAAAATTTTGCGAGTATTCTCTCTACATTTTTAATAATAACTTATTTGCCTTTCATTTTCTTACAGGGTCCAAGATTTTGGCAACACACATTGGCTTTATAAACAAGGGACTCGATGTGCAATCTTAATTTTCGTTTAAAAAACATCAACAAATCGCATATGCAGATCTTCCTTCTATGTTTTGAAATACGACATTTCAAAATTAACGAATAAACGGAACAGGGGAAGATCTACAAAATAACTTTCAAAATCATCAAAAAAAGAAACAAAAAAGAAGAAAAAATTTACCTTTAAAACGGATCGTTCGAAAGAACGTCAAAATTTTTCAAAATTATCAAAAATTATACATTTGAATAGAGACGACGTTGTAAGAAGGAATTCAAAAATTTTGGCAAAATGGACCCGCAACAACAATTCTGTCTAAAATGGAACAGCTATTCGTCAAATTTGGCTATGACATTTTCCAATCTATTCAAATCGGATTTATTGGCGGATGTTACGTTATCATGTAATGGTAAGTTTATCAAAAGATATACATATTTATATTTGGCGTTTGTGTCCTTGCAGAAGGGTAGGTTTCTATTCCGTGGAGTAAGGTGACCAGACGTCCCAGGTTGTCCGGGACATTCCCGCATTTCACTAGTATGTATGGCCGTGTTTTTTTTACATCGGGTGCAGGTTTGCTGACCCAGACGCGCAAAAAAAACTATCGAGGGTAGCATTCAGGTTAAATTTAAAATTGTCACGTAGGCATTGCCATTAATTTCAAAACATTGCTCATAAATTTTAAAGCCCCGTTTTCACTATACAAACGCAAAAGTTCAAATGTAACTTTTCTTAATGAAAACATATTTTATGTACGAATCATAATTTTGTTAGAATAAGAATTCGACGAACAACATTTTTAACATGAATTTACAAACAAAAACTATTTTTTTTGCACACACTTGTGCGTTAGGTGCGGTGGGTAGACACGAATAGGAGTGGTACAAAAATACGTTTTGAGCTTTTTGCTCCGTGCAATGAAGTTCCTAAAGTGTGAGAATGCTGGTCCCCTTACCCTGGAAGATATTTACCAAAACAATTTTGATGCAAACATTTATAAACATTAGCGAAACTTAGTCCTGAGACAAAACAATTGTTTTGAAAAAGAAGCGCATATTCATGATAAATAAACATACAACAATTCTTCTTAAAAACGAGCAGCACTATTAGACATCATTTCGTCTGATAAAATTCTACTAAAATTTATAAGTGGAAAGAGACTATGGGGTTCATCCATTCAATTGCGACAATGGCCCGACATCGTCAGTCTTTAGGTTATAAAAACATTTTTTTGTGACGAAGATTTGTGTCCAAATTTCAATTGGAAATCAGAAAACAATACATATACTCCCATACCCTGACGCGCACAGTTAAGCACAGTATAGCTTTGCTTGTCAACGTAGTTCCTGTTTGCATCCTTAAATATTGAAACTGATATTTAACCAGACCGGCCGACCAAATCTCTTCGCATATAGGTATGACATACCGTACTACTGGTCCTCTCTAATTTAACTGGACAGTGTTTTAAAATTTCCCATTTGCGTTCTTGTTGTCGTGGACGTAAGGATCGTTAAGGGATATATCTGTGTGGACAAGAGATATACGGGGCTAGCTAACGGTGACTTCTATCCACAGTGAAAATTGCAAAATATCTTTCTAAATGAATGGCGTCCGTATACAGGACATAGTACGCTGGAAAATTTATAGCCGGAGACATTACATTCGACTATATGCGACGGCAATCTACTATATCCGCGCGTATAGGAAAATTCACCTGCATGATGGTGGACGAATGTTATGGCCGTTGATGAAGGATTTCAGTGCTGAAAAAGGATGTCTTTTATTCGGATTAAAAAAAATGTCTATCGAGGGAGTGACATATAGAGTCGACTTATGTGCGTTTTCACAATTATTCTATATGGTTGTATCGCCTAGGCATTCGTTTATTTACAAAATCAAGCCGTCAAACAGTGTGTTCCTATATATGCGTAGCATATAGGGCATCGTCAGACAATTTGAAGGCTACATTTCAAAATCCAATCATTCCTCTTTGACGCTTGATCGCGCTTCCAAATTTTGCAATGTCAATCAGCAAATTATGAACAGACAGAAAGTTGGGGCAATTCATCTTTGGCGTTAGATAAATCGAAAGCTGTTGGAACGTATTGCATTAGAGCAGGGGTATCCAACTTAATTCGCGGCACACGTTGCTTGTTTACCTCATATTTTTATCTATCACTGTTCGGAAGTTACAGCTAGCATTTTTTCTGGTTTTTTTTTATCGATAACTTCGGAAAATCGGCATTTTTCTGGTGTTAAATCGAAAGCTTCGAAATGCGTGTTCCGAAATTTATTAATTTTTTAATTAAGCAGAATTGTTGACCACCATAGCGGCGACAATTGCTGAAAATTTCAATGTCTTAGCTATCAGCGTTCCAATGTTATAGCCGTCTAAAGATGCAAAATAAGTTTTACGACTGATTTTCTATGGAAAATTCTCGTAAATTCGTCGAATCGGCACTGGAGAAAAACTGATTTTGGGTCACTGATTTCAAATTTGAGGTCAACAAAAACAAAAAACAAAAATGATAACCCCCCCCCCCTCCCGTTTTCTCGGTACGATTTTGACTTAAATAAATACTGACATACATAAATAAAGAAATAAAATTGAAAAATAATAAATAATAATACTAAAATAACATTCAAAAGAACCTGACATTCATTCGGTGTTGAACAGGTGGAACAAGAACCTGAAAAAAAACAGTAATGAACTGGTGGTAAAGAAACCTATACTGAAGAGGTGCTAAAAAACTTGATAAAACCGGTACTAAACATTTGCTAAAAGAAGTGAAAAACCGGTACTGAACAGGTGCTGGAACTTTCCTAGATCCCGTTATCGAGCGAATTTTCTCCTTAACGACACTAGCGACACCTGGTGGCCGTATTCGGTACATTGGTTTGTATCTTAGGTGATATTATCACAACCATCAAACTTTAACGTAAACGACGATTAATCTTCTCTCAAATGAGTTCATACAAGAGCGTCATCACGTTATCAGTCTGTAGCGGATCATTTGAAATGACAGGTGTTCGTAATTCAAATTGTTGCCGCTACCGTCATTATTGTCGCTCCCATCGTGGTTCGGCAGTCTGCCGTGGCTGGACGGCTTGGCGCTTCGAACTTCTTCTTTGTCTCGACGTCTGATTGTAAAGACACGTTTTCTCAACATCGTAAAATTGTAACGATAAATGTATTTCTTTGTTTATATCGCGAATACGGTTAAATAAATTGTTTTGATTTAAAATAATTGTTGGTTGTTTCTAAATTACCCAACAAGACCATGGTCGAGAATCAGATGACACGAAACTTGTGGATTTTGACTTAGCCGCTGCATCATCCACAAATGGCGATACTATCGAGAGAGCTCAAAGCGTAAATAGCCGAAAATGAGCCTCGTCACTAAAGAGGATTTTTCTTCGAAATCAGCATTTTCTTGTTGTTTTTCCATGAACCAATTAATGAACTCTCTTCGCTGTGCATGGTCTGCAGGCTTCAGTTCTTGAGTCAATTGCACTTTGTACGCATGAAAATGCAAATCTTTTTGTCGAAATTCGCTGGAAACACCAAGTTCCTGTGCTCGGCGTCGAATTGAGGTGGTTGAACTTTCAGCGACACTATCACGCACATCTGCGATATTTTCGTTTGGACGACCTAGACAAACACGCCTTAATGGTTTCACATCACAAACAGATCCATTTTCATTGAATTTTTTAATTAATCTTTGCACAGTTGCTTCATTTGGTCCACTATGAATACCCCAAATTGAAAACAGTTCCCTAACTGTGGCCGCGAAACTTTCACTATTTAGATAAAAAAAAATTAACAATGAGAATGCGTTGTTCTTTCGTGCATCGCTCCATTTTTAATAACCTCATACTTTCAACGATTGTATGAGCTTATTAGGCCATGAACCATCTATGTTTGAGTTTCGCATGTGAAATCTAACAATAGCGCGAAAATCAAATCCGTCACTCTACTTGGGGCACCTTTTATGTACCTGTCCTTTGCAATTCACTTCTTTCCAGCATTTTCTCGCTATAAAAAATAGTAACCACGACAATATTTCTGAAATCGAGTGTTAGACTCCCAGCATGGAGGTCATTCAATGGTAGCAGTCCTTTTCGAGAAGGTGGCGCGCAGAGCTGCTTAGAACTTCGCCATTCATTCAAAAAACAAAAAAAAAATCGTTGAAAATCTTAGCACTTGTTGATACTTTTAAGACAAATTCAAATTAAGTGATTTTTAGAAGTATCCCGACTGGCTATCATTTGCTGAACCAGCCCGGTGAAAAACTGGAATGTAGCCCTGATCTATATGAGCCTAATCGAATATTTAACTTCGGTCATAGTAACACAGGTTAAAGATGAGTTTAGTAACAAAGTAGTATGTCTGAATGTCTTCTTAAAAGTGCCATTAAAAGAAGATATTTTATATAGGTAAATGTTACCAAATTTTTTTTTTTGGATAGTGCATGATCAAGACCATGCTCAGTCGAGTTAAATGAATATTCACTAGACATCTGTGAATAGTCTAGATCCAAATTTATTTTCTCAATTGGTTTTGAACCCACGACCCTGTTTAAGTCGATCGCACAAACCTCTTCAGCCTACTGTAACCCTGGCGGAAAATGTTCAGTCATTGTTCCACAATATTTTGGACAAACGGCTTGCAACTACCCGAAAAACTTTAATATTTATGTCAATAAAAATAATAAAACCGTGGTCAATAAGGAACCCTTTCTTTAAAAAAAGCATTCTTAAATCAAGTGATTAAAAACTAAATAATTTCCTATCTATTAAAAGCGTAACTTTTGTGGAAAAGTAAAACGATATTCCATAAAAAAAAATATGCAAATACCTTCGAAAAGTGACACATCAAAACAAGCACATAATACTTCATGCCATGACGTAATCGTTATATCGCGAAAAAAGGTTATGAAAATAAAATTAAGGAAGAAGGTTAGTGTGTCTCGTGATAATCCATTCATTCATTTTATGATATTTACAACCCACCTTTTTTCTTCTATACGGCGCGGCGTGCCCGCAACATCTCTCACCACCTCTCGTCTCGCCGCTTTGCTTCTTCATTGCTTTTATTGTTTCCTTTCCCGAGAGAAGGGAATCCTCTCAGGCGCGCCAAAGGACGAGAGCACGACAGAAGCGTAAGAAAAAAATCGGGATGTAGGTACACATCTATATAATGTATATATTTCGTGAGGAATAAGAAAGACGACTATGGAATCAAAACAAGGAGCATCCAAACGCACCGTACTATAGAAAGCAGGAAAAGTCGTCCGTGTCGTTTGTTTTGCTTGTCTCGTTTTTGGCCTTGGAGATTCCTATAACATGTCTTATATTATATGTACATATATAGACAAAGGAATCCCCTCCGCGCTCCTTTGGCCACCTCAGCTGTATACAAATCCGAAACGTGCGCGCTCTTCTTCTCTCTTGTCAACCGCACATCAAGACGAAGGCGTCTATATTGTTCCCGAGTTTTTCTTCCTTTCGGCGCTTATAACCACGAGAATTTCAATGTTATTTTTTTCTCTCGGTGGGTTTCATGTATTCTGCTTGAATTGAATGAATTGCAACCAAAAGTGCGGGGAGGTGGGTGCTATATGGATTTAAGGACGACTCTATGGAGATCCTATGTGCGTGAATACATTTCTGTTTTACTTATGTGTGGGATGGGGAGTTGTTTTTCTCTGATTGCTTTCGGTTTTCCCGGCTTTCGTCGTCGAGTCTGTCGGTTTGTTACCATACCAATACTCCATGGTTTATGTATGCGATGTACGGACGAAGATGGCATTTTTTTGGTCGGTTATTTCCATTTTCCCGGACCTACTCAACATTGGTTTATTATGTTGATGTTTAGGTCGAAGAAAAAGATGAGCATCCCTCATCATACTATGTCCAAGTACACCTTTGATGTCAGGTTTTTGTTATGATTGTTATGGTGCTATTTTATGTCCGTTTGAAATGTTTGGAATATATTGTGAACGGCTTTTTGAAATGTGACCAATACAATGGGCTTGTTTTTGATTTGATTACCGAAATCTACTGAATTGCTCAATTACTTAGTAGACTGTCTACTCAGCCCATTGCAAATTTAGATACCCATCACTTTTTTTTCATAAATATTATATACTGCTTTTAAGGGTGGCGCTTCTATGGTCAACAGGATTTCGGCGGAAACACGTTAATATTTTCTGAAAACTGGTCACAAAAAATTTTTCCTTAAAAACATGTCCGATTTAGCACGCTCTTACGTAAGTTTTATAACCTCAATTGAGACGGATTTGTAAGAGGTCTGGTGAAAATTGGTTAATCATTAAAAAAAAATTCTTAGCTGCAATTTTTATAAAAGATCCCAAAAGCTAAAATATTGGAGGATCGTGTAATGAGAAAATATTACTATGTATGTATATTATACCAATTAATTGTGCCTACGTTTGAGTTAACCCATTTTTTGATACATAATAAATATATTTAGTCAGTACACTAACCTTATCTAAATCGTACGTAAAACACGTGTTGACTATCAATGTCTGGCAAGTCTTTAGTGTGCTATAGGTACGAACATCATATCTGCAATTCAATAAAATTTTGCGACTAGCTGAGGAAAACACCCGCATATCTAAGCTGCGATTGTTGATTGCATTATTATCATCATCACTGATTAGCCGCATAGTTTTATGCTATCTCTTAGCTTGAGTACACATATGTATGTACGAGTATCATAATCTCGTCTACGGTCTACATGTTGTTGTTTTTTAAGAAACATGCAGCACTGATAGGATGGATAATAAAGTATCTACGCACATGCGTAATGGTAGAACACAAAATGTTTTGGTTTTTGGCGATTTCGTATTCAACGATTTATGCAATCGTGCGCGGAAAATTTACGTGAGAATCGTCGGACGTATGAATTTAATTGCTCCAACAGCACTGGAAAATTTTTTGCATTGCGATATTTTCCATTTTACAGGGTTTTGATTTTGATTAATTTTTGCAAGAATGATGTAAATTCCAGTACAGTTTAATTTTTTTAGACCTTTTCCAGAAATACAATTGCGTATTGATTTGATTAAATAATGACCCAGTCATTATGCAACTCATTCAACAAAGGGCCAATCAAAGCCCAAGCAAACCTACAAATCCTAAGCTGATGACACATCCAGGTTAGCTATTGGAACCCGAATAGCAATCCGTTTAGTTTTAATATTCCTTTAAAATTCGCTAAAGTACTTATTTTTCAGTAAAGGGGAAAAGTTTCAAAGTTGTGATAAACCAATAACCAGTAAATTAACATGGCATACACAAACATCCAATGAGCTTGGCGGTCGGCTTATCGCAACATTAAACCTTCCATCCGTGACATTTAGCCAATGGTTGTTGTATTAGCTAATGGTGTACTGAACTTATTTGTGATAGAGCGCCTCTGGATGTCATACATTTGTAACAATTTTTCCGGGTTAACTTTGGCCAGAGTGGGTACCCCCGATAAATTACTGGGTTTATCTGGGTTATGTTGTTATTGTAATCCTATGTAGTTATACTGAACTAACCTACACCTGAGTACAAAATCAAAACATGCATACATATTGTAGTTTTTATACAAATGCTAACCCGAAGTCACATCCAGGTTAGCAATACAAATCCGAATAGCAATCCATTTAATTTTAATGAAATTTTTCTTTTAAGCATACTTTCTGTGCTGCATGCAAGTGTGCACAAAAAGTAAATTTTTTATTTGTACCTAAATCTATTTAAAATGTTGCTCCTCAAATTCTTAGTTTAAAAAAATTATAGCTCAAGCATACAAATATGTTTTTAATGCAGAAAAGGCGTATAAAATTCTGCTTTTCTGAGGTGTAAACAGGGCATTATGTTTTTTGAAATAAATTGCAATGCCTATGTAACAACTTCAAATTCAACCTGGATACTACCCCATTGAATTTCTAGAACAATGGAATGCGCATGCACTAAGGAAACGTCGTCAAAAAGTGGCTCCAACAATTGGGTAAACTTTTTGAATATTAAGACCAGATTTTCAAATGTTACTAGTAGACCAGGTGTTTAATGTTACTTTTCGTACTAAAACAGCTGCCAAATGCCAGTCGGAAAATGATGCAATCAGAATTTAATTTTGAAAGTTTTCATACATTTATTTATTAAAATCGGACACTGTGTTTGTGTTAATGTTATGTCATTCGGTAATTTTATAGTTTCAGTAGTTACTTTTAGGTATAGATTTTAGACCAAAATCCGATGTATTATACCCTTGATGATTTTTTGGAGAGTCTGGGTTGAAAAATCACAGCCATTGTTGATTTATGTAGGTGCCAGTTCTAAGTTTTGATGTTATGATCTGATGGTTTATGTTTTACCAGTTCGGTAAATCGTGCTAGTAACCGGAAAAATAGTAAATTTGTTTTTGGATTGGTCTACTAAATAAAAGCGTTATAGAATGAAAGGCTAGCGACTGTATTAAAATTATTTTGAACACGAGCTGCGGGCGTACGTTGGGTATTTTTATTCAGTGGTACGATTTGAATACTGGTGGTACAAATGAAATGACTCGTCCGCTAAATCCCAGCCGCGGCATTGGCGTCAGTCATATATCGTCAATATAGCAGAAAAAAAAACTTCACTTCATGCATCACGAGTCGACATGTTGCATCTTTTGGGCGCATTGAAAGTGAAACACATGATGGTCAGCTGAAGGAAATGCCATTAATCAGTCTGGGTGCTTGCATATGGAAAATACAATGGTTCTTTTCTCCTCAAAAATGATTCGTACACTTGTCGAACTCTTACTATATAAGACAAACGCATGTCTGATTCTTTACGTACGACAAGTTGGCCGCCACACCACACTTTTGCAGACAAACAAATATTTTTATAAACGTATCTTGAAATTTTTGTTTACCAAAATTTCAACATGTCGCCCCTCCAGAAATTGGACCGCTTTGATGCCATTCATCCTCATTTATGCAAATCTAAATAATCATTTTGACTTATTTCGCAATGTGCATTTACAGTCATCACGAATGATACATCATTCATTCATTTCGCATAAGTCATGAATATGTTAGCGGTGCATTAAACATATATGTTACATAAATATTACATCATCTTTATCAGTAACGATTTTGAAGTCTTTATCCGTAATAAGGCGCGAAGGGTTGCATAGATGATACAGGGACATCATCATATACTGTTTGTATGAATACGTGATAAATGACAAAGGTATCTGGACTGACGTGTAGTGCGCATGAATGATAGGTCACACATGTGCTTTTTGATAGCTGGGTTCGTTCTGATAGCAGTCTTTCACAAAAAGAAATTTTTTAAAATGATAGAGTAGTCCCGTCATAACCCAAATATCCAGGTTAAAGTAAAAAGTGGTACGAAATACAGTTGATAACGAATAAGTGCTTCGTGCAAAAAAGTGTATCAAAGTTTTTTTAGGCTGAGTAGTTCTGAATCATTTAGTGAATTGCTTTCTTGCAACATTTTCAAAATTTAAATTAATCCCAGTTTTACTCAATTCTAGCCTAGCTCAAATAACGCTTTAGTTTACATTTTACACGTACATACTATGAGTGGTAAATTTATCGACATTGGAATATTTGCTTTTTGTCGCCTTTCAACTCCTCAGTATCAATTTTCGGGATTTTATTTACGAAAGACGTGATCGCATATCAGTTCATATTCTCCGATAGTGCAAATGATGTTGTGCCGATCGCCGCACAGAACTAGAAATTAAGTTAGCGGGTTTCATTTCGTCCAGAAATCAGGACAAAGCACTGACAAATGCACCCTTGATTGATTGATTAAAACCTTTCGATACAAATAAAGCAAAAAAAAACCTCGAAATGGACATCCCAGAGTCCTCAAATGAACAATACACAAAATATGAAAAATGATAATAATATCGAACATTGCGAACTTGATTGTGATTTGGATTGAACATAATTATATTATACCAAGTACATCAGTAAACTCTGTGAACACATTGCAGCGGTTATTGCTGCATGAGGGAAATTTCAGTGTCTGTGGCGGCAAATTTTTTCGTTAATGTTAGCCTGAAACGATCCAATCTTCAATCATTTTTTGCGAGATCGTAGCAGTTTCCCGGAAAATCAGCGTCAAAATTTGAGGCTGGTTCAGTAATTTGATTGGAAAAGAAGACACTTTCGCTGCGTGATTTAGTAAAAAGAAAAATTTAATGCATACATAAATACCAAAAATTTCGTTCCATGAAAATCGTAAATTTTACTAATTGTCCAAGGTTTGTATATAAAATGCAAAAAGTATTAACGGTCGAAAATAATTCAATTTATTAGCCAAGCAAGGTTAAAAAAAAGCAAATTATAGTTTTCATAAGGACGCAATTGATTTAATATCAAAACCGAAAATTACCCAAATTCCCTATTTAGACAATGAAATGTAATTATCAAACGATGATGATTAAAATTTGGTGCAACAGATACCGACATCTGAAGAACTCAATCTGTTCAAAATAAAACTAAAAAAATCTAACAATGTTTCCATTGTTCTGTCAAAGATGTGGAAAATTAGAAACAAATACGCTTGTGAAAATAATAATTACAACTGTCACTCCTTGGAATTTAGTTATTCTAAGGGAACCAATATTTCTTTGAGTCAATAAATTTATCACTCATAGTACCTTTAATGTTTTATCCAGCCGATAGGCAGCACTTTTTGCGTGATTCGATTTTAATTTGCTTGTTAAATTTACAGTAGTCCCTTTTATCATTCTAAAGTCAGCTTGGCAACTTCAGAAAAAAATGCATCAATAATCGTGAGAAAAAAACACTACCGTATTCTTAAGTGCAGAACGAATGTACGACATCAAAAATCGTAACTTGAACTTATCCGTTGCAGTTTATGTGTGCGTATGCTTCACCTTTCATACATTTCCGTTGGAATCATGCAACACTTGCACCTATGCAAAAATGCAAAAAATGTTTTTAATTAAAATTGTTTTATGGTTTTTGGTTATGTTTTTAATTGTTAAAAATATAATATTAATCACGATTTCCTACGGTATCAGTGCCGCAAAATAAATTGTACACGGTTTATTTCCAAAGGAAACATCGTACTAAATCATGCAAGTTGAAGAAAACTTTTATACAAAAAAAAATTGTTGTAGGGGGATTTATGGAAATTTTTGAATACATATTTGGGTACATAATTTTGCTAATGAGAAAAATGTACCACAAGGTGCCACAAAAATTATTATCAAACAAGAGGAATTGTTTTGATTTCAAACATCCCTCGATTTTTGTTCATAACCCTTTTAAACACAATTTTTTATAAAATTTATTTTTCAACAATTTTTTTTGCTATTCCTCACACTAGCGACATTTAGCAAAAAATTCTCATTCCAATTTGTACACATTCAGCTTAATATCGTGAAAAATTTCAGGAGTCGCCATAGAATATTGGTTCTATCTTACATGACACTTGCAGTCGAATGGCGAACGAAATTGTACATCACCACCTAATCCTTTGAAATCCCCGTAACCATTACGTAAATTCTCTTCACTAAAAATTGTGGTTCGTTCGTATTCATTATCAGACTAAAGCGGTTCGCAGGCGGTTGCGAGTTGGGAACCATCGCTGTAGCATTAGAAAAATTAAACGAAATTAGACTATCGATCGCAAAAACCATGAATTTTCAGAGGATTTCTGGGAATATTAAATCCTGGCCGGTAGGGGGTACTTGGACAACTTGGGGGGAAAAGAGATAGTTTTTCTGTTCTGAACGATTATTTTAAAAACGGAAGAAAAAACACCTTCCCCCTTATTCCCTAAGCTTCAGAACACCTATCGGTCAGAACTTCTTTTTTTTACTTATACTTAATCGGTTTGCCGAAGATACAATTTTTGTCGATCGAATATCATATTTGTAAGCTTAGACTAAGTTTTATTATATTTCTCCTACTGTGCGAACTTCATAATGTGCCATACACAAGTATATTTATGAATTCCACTTCTGATTACCAAAAAACATATTATCAGATATTTGATTGAGAACTACATAATTCCATATGTATTAAATAATATGAAGACAATCGAGAAAAAAAAATTTGATACAGATAATGAATGTATGTGTGTGTTTGACACACTTTTCAATAGCGGAAATAGGACAGTGTGACGTTCACTATACTTCTTTTCAGTAATATGTACCCCCTCAAAAAATTATATACGAGCTTTGTACGGTATGAGTCCATTATTATTATCAAAAGTAACGATAGTGTGCATACACCTATATTTGTTGTGTGCTCCTAAAAATGCATGATATACGATTGTACATATATGCGATAATATGCATGTTATGTACATATTTTTTTGATACGTAATTCTGACGAAAGAGTAGTAGACGCGTGCAATTAGTACAAAATTAATAAAAAACGAGACCGAGGCTAATTTCGGGCGCGGCCGAAATTTGAATAGCCTTCACTCTCCTCGGGCTAAAAGGTTTTTTTGGGCGAACATATGACTTGTGTTCAATCCTTCCCCATTCTTTTCCTTCTGTGGCGTCGATAAAACAATATTTGTGGGTTTTTGGTTAAGTGGGAAAATAAAAATATTTACTCAGAAAACTTTATTGGGGGGATGCGGGAGCATGGTCCCATAGTATGATTCCATTCGTTTTAATTTTTCTTTGTTTTGACAAGGACGCATTTTTGAAATTGGTGTAGAAAAAATGTTTCTTAGAAGATCTAAAATGGGGTGTTGGGTTTGTATGGTAGCCCTATGACCCGTAGACCGATTCCATTCATTTTTACACATGTCTTATGGCATCAATACAGATGCACTTTTACGAGTTTTAGTTGAAAGTAATGCACAAATAAAAAAGTTTTTCGTAGAAGAACTCAATTTGGAGGGTTGGGTTTGTATGACAGCCCCATGACCCGATTGTCCGATTTCATTCATTTTTACATATGTTTTGTGGCATCAATGGAAATGCACTTTTATGGGGTTTGATTGAAATTTGTGCACAAATCAAAAAGTTTTTCTTAGAAAAACTCAATTTGGGGGGTTGGGTTTGTATGACAGCCCCATGACCCCACAGTCCGATTCCAACTATTCTTACATATGTTTTATGGCATCAATCGAAACACATTTGTATGAAATTTGGTTGAAATTGGTGCACAAATGAAAAAGTTTTTCTTAGAAGAACTTAATTTGGGGGGTTAAGTTTGTATGCCAGCCCCATGACCCCATAGTCCGATTTGATCCATTCTTACATATGTTTTGTCTTATCAATAGAAACACATTTGTGTGAAATTTGGTTGAAATTGGTACACGCATGAAAAAGTTGTTCTTAGAAAAACCAAATTGGGGGGGTTAGGTTTGTATGGCAGCCCCATGACCCCATGGTCCGATTTTAGCGATTCGAACATACAAACTGCCTGCAATAAAAAGAAGCATGTGTGCAATTTCAGCTCGATAGCTTTTAAACTGGCCGAGTAAAACGCGTAGCAACAGACGGACAGACAGACAGACGGACATCGCCCAATCGACTCAGCTCGTCCTGCTGATCATATATATACATATTTTATATGGTCGGAGATGCTTCCTTCAATGCGTTACAAACTTCATGACAAAGTTAATATACCCTTCATTCTACGAGTGAAGGGTATAAAAATCTTAAAACTGCGCAAACAATAAAATAGAAACATATACATATTTGTATCAACATTTTTCTGGATCAAGGTCTTACGATTAAAAGAAAACAACATCTAAAACCAGGCAAAGCTGATGAAAACAGGACCGTATTTTTGCATGAACGTGTCATATTTTTTACAAAAACCATAATCCAGTTATCATATTGAATCATAGTTTAATTTCTCGATATTTAGGTTTGACCGAAACGATATGAATAAAAATTAAAACCAATAAAAATGTTAGTAGGATACATATATTACCGCCAAAACGGGCGATATACCTACACCGCAGGTCGAGCAACGCGAAACCATGGAGCGGTATAAAGAACGAGGCAAAGAAGAAGAAGAAAAATGTTAGTAGGAGGAAGCATTACCTCTGACAATAATTTTTTTTTGCAATTTCTAAATTCCAGTCCTCTAGTTGAAACACCCTTTATTTTTACTTCATTGACGCGATAGAGCGCGATATATCATCATACCTAATTATAAATTCAAAAGCGCATTTCAGTTTTCATCACACACACGCATCGCATACTGCATCTCGCGATATTGGCAGCGCGAGAGTTAAGCAAAGCAGCGGCAGCAGAGAGAATTGTATGAAATAAGAAAAAAAAAGACCGACTTTAAAAATTTGAATGAAATGAATGCATGAATGAAGAACATACGACATTATCAGGATGATTGGGGGAGGGGGGTCTAGTCGATTATCATTTTATATTTATTCAACAATGCCACCGGCACCGACATGGCAGAAGAACACCTCGCGACCATCTAGAAATCATGAGCGCCGTTATACGTTGCAGTGCGAGACAGCTGTGTTGCATATTAGCACGTACTCCCGCGCAAGCTTGCAATTTTCTTTTATTTTGTCAATACAGCTTTTATGAATACGAATGCGGATATAATGACATTATGGATGGTTGCTTGCTGAGCTGTGCTGTCCACTTGCCAAACATTCATTCAATTGTGATAATTTTTTTACACCTGTGCATTTTCTCCGATTGCCAATCTTGAATTGCATTAGCATGATATGGTATTGGTCTATAGATTGATGGGGGTGAATCTAAATTTTAATATGCCCAAATAGGTTTGTGGTGTCGTTATTTGGAAGCTACCGGAATGAACAATTACAATTTACTAGGGTGCTTCGCCCCCTGCTTGCTACGCTTGCCAATCCACCGTTCACTGTTTTTCGTTCTCGTTTGGTATACTTATCGACAGCTTGTGCGTACATTCGGGAATCATAGTAGCCAATCAAAACACGAATAAAAAATGCCATTTTCCGAAGTTAACATTTTTATACATAGTAGAAGGATCTTATAAATGCTCCAAGAAATAGAGCATGAAAAGATACCGTTTGTAAGGTTTAGGTAGTTGTAGTTAATTAATTAAATTTCAAGATTCCGACCTCCCATTCCTTGTATATACCTCTTGGCAACCCTAATCAAAGTTTTCTTTAATTATTTTTAACATTGTAAAATCTGCAGCTCAATGGTCTATGCGGGAGAATCAACTACAGAAAATTACCTTTGCATTAGTAAATAATACACTACGTATTTAAAACAAAATTATACCCTAGACCGAAAATTAATTATTTCGGGAAATATTCTTAATTGAATGAAATTGACTTTTGTCGAAAATAACCAAAATGGTATTCCTAGCCTATCAGTGACGCATATTTTATTGAGGAGTATAGAAGGGGCTAAGAAAGCGAGAAATCTACGTAAAAAATTTGAAGTCAAATTTCAGTTATTTTTCTTTATTGAAATTAATTTTGAGATATACGCAAATAGACCTCATTCTAATACTTAAATTATGAAAAAGTACTATACAGCTGTGCACCGGAAAATTTTTGAAAATTGCGTGCAGCTTTTCGGCAGTTGAAGCATTTAATTCAATAAATAAAAGACCCCAATGTTTAACGAAATAAAAACACGTAAAGTTTGTCGACGTAGAAGGGAATTCTACAGGAAATTCCGAACTTGGAAGTGGGGTAGCTAATGCCTTATGGTCCACTAGGACCAGGGAGAGTAAATAGCAGTGGCGTAACGTACGGTGTTCCATGTGTTCAACGGAACACGGGCACCCCAAGGTAAAGAGCTCCAAGGTTGAATACTTAAAAAATCTTTAATAGATCCTGTAAATACATTTATTTTTACTAGTCTGCAAATTTCGAACACAAATACGCAAGCTAGCTACAGAACTTAAAATTGTGAGAAAATAACTGAAAACCCAACATTTCTGTATACGAACACTTTCACTTTGTAGTCTTGAACCGGAATACAGTAAAACACGGTTAAGTGCAACACGCTTAAGTGCAAAACTCGGATAAGTGCACACAATTTTCATGCACCATCCATTCAATGCGATTTTCAATACATTTCAAAACGGATAAGTGCAACACGGATAAATGCACAACACGCTTAAGTAATTTTCTGGTAGCGTAAACAACATTTGGACACGATTCATGACGGATAAGTGCACATGTGCATTTGAAAAATAATAATTTTTGTCTTTAAGTAGAAAAATCTGAGAGTTAAAAATTTCTCGTTTTGTGAGCATTGTCTTGATAAAAAAAATGTTTAGCAAAAGGGGCAGTCTCTTTCATTCCAGCGTTCATGTTAGCAGTCTCAGTCAGTCTCCTCCTTTAGATCACATGACACCACTAAGATAGTCGTTAGGTTGTTAGAAAATTTTGGTTTTTCTTTTTTTTTTGCGAACAAAATTTGTTTGGATGTTGTTTTCCCATTATCAAGCAAGTGATAATTTTGACATCCATAAATTGTTATTGAAAATGTAAAAAAAAAAAAATATTTTAGGCTACACACAATTTGACGTCCCAAAGCCACAAAAAGCTCGATTCGCAACATCTATGTTCGATGTTCTTCCCTCGATGTATCCCTCAAGGCAGCGCCTTTGACGGGATTGTTGCAATCAGCTGTTAGTTTGATAATGGTGATCCCTGCATTGATCACATTTCAAAAAGATGGATAGTGTCCATTTGTTAATTTTTGTTACCAAAGTTCGAAAGCTTTACAAAGTCGCTTGTACATAGTTCTGTCAAATTTAATTGTTGAAAACTATAGCCAGGGCCGGCCTTAGCATTTTGGTGGCCCTGGGCCAAATTATTGTATTGATGTAGCACGACATCCCAATGTCTGACCTTGTTGGCCTGAATTTTTTTTTTGCTCACGTTATATTAGTGATTCGCAATCTTTTTGATGTCGCAGAAGTCTTCGCTTTGCCAACGTTTTTTTTTTAAATAGGATTTTGATAGTTAATCACCGTTATATATATTCTAGTAAGGTGAAACTGCAAGCACGAGAGCTGGGAATGGCAAATGAAAATGATCCCCTTCGTTATAAACATTTTACAAAGATAAGCCACAAAGCAGTTTTCTTAAACATTTTTACTGGTTCCTTATACCCTTCGCTCATAGAGTGAAAGGGTATATTTTTTATTTTGTAAAATTGAGCTTGGCGAACAAATAGAAAAATGAAGACGTGCTTTGGACGTATAGGCTAAAATACCAATGCTTTAAAATTCTGCGACTGGTGAGTTGTAAATGTTTCATAAAACTCCTTTTACGTTTAAGGAAAAAAAATTGGAATTGCTGCCACTGTCAGCTAGCTCTTTCTTTCTACGTATTTACTTACCCTGTAAATTTTTTAATCTTTTGTCATCATCCTTAAATTACAGCAAATGTTGATTATTTTGTCGAGCTATCGTTGAAAGAAAAATTTAATTGTCGGACTATGCGCTTCAAAATAAATCCCAAAAATGTGGTCATACACACTTTCCTGATCTGTTTTATGTGTTTGGCACATACGTGTCAAAGCTGTAAAAAATCCGTCAAGGTGTATCAATGCTTTTCCCGTCCGATTTTTTTTTACGAAATTCCAACTCCATTTCTGTGGCTTTCATTCTTTAAAAATGTTATGCTCATTATCGGTACACATATCGAAGCGCTTGTAGTGTAAGCAGCCTAAGCTTTAGAATTTTAAAACAGCATTTTTTGAAAATATTTGTGCATAGTATTGCTTGACTTTTCAATCGAAACAAATTTCCACTGCATTTTTGTTTTTATATAAGACTTAGGTTTATCCTGATGTTTTAGAAGAGGTTCGGACATTTAAAAATTTCTGATAAGATGTGAAACCTGCAACCTCATTTTTATTTGACAACATCGCCCATCGATTCAATTGATTTTGCATCAGGTATGCTTTGATTATCTTGTTGCGTGAAGGCCCCTAGAGAGTGGAGCACTTTCTGAGTGGTGGCCCCCCGGAAATAAAAGTTTCCATGGTGTGGTGGCCACTTGAAAGTGATGGTTCCGGGAGACTGGCCAGTTCGTCCACTCCTAGGGCCGGCCCTGACTACAGCGTTACAAAATATAGCTACAGAATATCAGTTGTTACCACTAGTTTCTATTTATGCTACGTAAATTAGATAGTTTATATGAAGCACGGATAAGTGCACAACACGCTTAAGTGCACGAAAAAATTGCGCATTATCGATGTGCACTTATCCGTGTTTTACTGTACAGGAAAACCGCAACCATGCTATTTTGATGAAACATGGAGAAAGAAAAAAAAATTTTTTTTTTTCTTCCCTTCTTTAATTTGTGTTGGAACAATATTGTCCCCGCGAGGGGAACTCAAAAAATTATCATTGTCGATTTCGACCAGCAGTACATGGCACGCCACCTCTCATCAGATGCCGTCTCCATGTTTCATCTTTTGAGTGCGACCCACACTGAAAAGGGAAAACCGGACGGCAGCGTAGAGGGCCCTACGGGAGTGTCGTGGTGTGCGGTGGCTGCGTCCGAAACATGTTTATAATTGTTAAACATGGTATTTTATTTGCAGTCAAAAGCACAAACAATAACTTAGAATGCGTCTTCCAAGATTGTTAAAATAGACATTCTGGTTTTTTAGACACAAAATTATTGAAGACAAAGAAAAGTTCAGCTTGCAAGGAGGTGCGCTTCATTTGAAAGTTCCTGCCATTATGAGTCACTCCTCTGAGTATTTGAATCTTTAGGCGTAAAGGACTGCGACATTAAGGAGGTTTCACAAGATTATGTTCACAATTTTGAAAAAAAAAAAAAACAGTGGAACTGGTACTTTTTATTAAACTATAGGCTAGGCTAGAACGGTTAATAAGTTGAGTTCCAAGTCAGAAAGATTTTTCTTAACTGTGTACCGCAAAAAGGAGTTTTATGGATCTGTCGTTTCCCTTTCGTAAAGGAGGTGCAAGATTGTAACGTTGTTGCTCCTGGAGAAGTTGTTATTTCATTCTAAGTTTTCATTAGTTTGGAGGAGGTAGAAGCACCTTACAACCAAATTTTAGAGAGAATCCTTGACGTTGTGCTCATGTACCCATCAACCAAGTAAAGTGCGAAAGAAAGCATCCTCCAAGCTTGTTACATGCAGTGATGGGGCGTGGACCTGTCTGAACATAAGCTTCTTCTGAATTTCTGCTCTCAAAGAAAATACATCAAACGTCAAACCTATTTTTAAATGTACCAATTCGTTTTCGAACAGAAGAAATTTTGGAAATGTTACCGTACTGGTAAATAGTAAATGATAATGCCCAAGAAAACTATACGCAAATGTCTCCCTTGAGAGGGGCGGGGCGCCCAAAAAAAAAATTAACTTAAGGAGTCGCATGCGCAAAAGATTGGGAACCTCTGGTATAAGAGTATTTGGTGATCTATCTTGACGATAGGGAGAGGGGCCGATTGAGACCTACCAATGAAAAAACGCGAAAACCTTTTTATACCCTTCACTCGTAGAGTAAAGGGTATATTAACTTTGTCATGAAGTTTGTAACGCATAGAAGGAAGCATCTCCGACCATATAAAATATGTATATATATGATCAGCATGACGAGCTGAGTCGATTGGGCGATGTCCGTCTGTCTGTCTGTCCGTCTGTCCGTCTGTTGCTACGCGTTTTACTCGGCCAGTTTAAAAGCTATCGAGCTGAAATTTTGCACACATGCTTCTTTTGGTTGCAGGCAGTTTGTATGTTTGAATCGCTAAAATCGGACCATGGGGTCATGGGGCTGCCATACAAACCTAACCCCCCAAATCAGGTTCTTCTAAGAAAAACTTTTTTATTTGTGCACCAATTTCAACCAAATTTCACACAAATGCGTTCCTATTGATAACACAAAAGATATGTAAGAATGGATCAAATCGGACCATGGGGTCATGGGGGTGCCATACAAACCTAATCCCCCAAATTAACTTCTTCTAAGAAAAACTTTTTTATTTGTGCACAAATTTCAACGAAATTGCACACAAATGTGTTTCTGTTGATAACACAAAAGATATGTAAGAATGGATCAAATCGGACCATGGGGTCATGGGGGTGCCATACAAACCTAATCCCCCAAATTAAGTTCTTCTAAGAAAAACTTTTTTATTTGTGCACAAATTTCAACGATATTGCACACAAATGTGTTTCTGTTGATAACACAAAAGATATGTAAGAATGGATCAAATCGGACCATGGAGTCATGGGGCTGCCATACAAACCTAACCTCCCAAATTAAGTTCTTCTATGAAAAACTTTTTGATTTGTGCACCTATTTCAACCAAATTTCACACAAATGTGTCTTTATTGACAACACAAAACCCATGTAAGAATGGATCAATTGGACCATGGAATCATGGGGCTGCCATACAAACTTAACTCCCCAAATTAGGTTCTTCTAAGAAAACCTTTTTTATTTGTGCGCCAATTTCAACCAAATTCTACACAAATTTGTTTCTATGGACGACTCAAAACATATGTAAGAATGAATCAATCGGACCATGGGGTCATGGGACTTCCATGCAACTCGCCTCCCCCCTTTTTTGGTTCTTCTAAGAAACATTTTTTGTACCAATTTCACAAAACCTTGAATGTGTCTTTATCAAAGCAACAAAAAAGGTAAAGCAAATGGAATCGTACTATGCTCCCGCATCGCCCAATAAAATTTTCTGATTAAATATATTTATTTGCCCACTTATTCCAACCAAACCCCACACAAATAATGTTTTATCGGCGCCACGGAACTTATGTAAAAACGGAAGGAAAATAACGCAGGGGGAGGATTAAACACAAGCCACGCCCGAAAAAAACTTGAAGCCCGTGGGGAGTGAAGGGTATCCAAATTTCGGCCGCGCCCGAAATTAGCCTCGGTCTCGTTTTTACAATAAATTGTTGTCTTTCTTTCTTTTTGCCGCTTAAAATTAAATTCTCGGAAATTTATGATGGATTATGCAGTGCACAAGAACGTTATACGGAGGCTGCAGCCAGAAATATTACGTTATGTAATAAAAGCTAAAACGCGCATGTCTTGCACCGAGCCAAATGGTGGAAGTTTTGGTGACATTTTGAAGAAAATATCGCCGCATCAAAGTTTGCCGCTCCGGGCAGTTGCCCATATGAAAAATCCGGCCCTGTTCTTATGCGTCAAAATTAGAATAGTAGTAAGTAATTTTATTTAGAAGTTTTCGATTATTCTATACAGGGTGTCCGGAAACTGCCGCATAAACGCACCGGATTG
This sequence comes from Microchrysa polita, assembly GCA_949715475.1. NCBI lineage: Eukaryota > Metazoa > Arthropoda > Insecta > Diptera > Stratiomyidae > Microchrysa > Microchrysa polita. Next base: position 6,655,598 of record OX454415.1, on the reverse strand, counting down.
TGATTCCTCATGTGATTTCCAGCAAAAAAGTTGTATCGAACATACCCTAAATTCTTCTTCATTTGAAGATTTAAAAAAATCAATTTCTTGTGCGATTAAAACCTCAATATCTGATTTGTTTTATCGCTTCGACTACTACTTGGAATCGTGTTATGTCCACCAGTGGTGTAGATAGCTTTTCGGCGAGGGAGGGTGGTCAGGTATCGTTCAGAGAAAATTCATTAAATTAAGTGATGAAGAGCCCTTCTAAGCAATTGTCAGGGGAACTACCATTGGATCTTACAAAGCTCGAAAATCCCTCAAGGATATTTTGTAATGACAAAGTATGTAGCAACCGAACTTAAAAATATTTGTTGCAGTTTTTACATTTAAAATTCTCTTGATAGTTCATTTCAGGTATCCAATCGAATTGGCCTGAAGATTTTATTTTAGAGAGGATTGATTTTCTTATCTATGCCATTGCTCTCCACAATCAGAGAAAAAACTCCAACAAGGCCAAACACTTTCACTTTTCTGCTCTTATAATTATGTGATTGTTTCTTTTTCGGTTTTTCCTTTTAGAAAAGACACCGCTACTAATAATGTGGTTGAAAATATCAGGAGGCACCCAAAACTTTTTTCGATTTTTTTACGAATAGTCACGGCTTGCTGACACCATTCTGGTAAATAACAGTAAATTTAGACTTTTAATCTTGATGCCTGAATAAAAATCAGGACCCAATTGCACAATCGACAAAACAATTATGTACAAATTTTGGGTGGCTCGAATTGAAAAATGCTAACAAATGATCAAAACGAAGCACTGTCTTCATAGTAAAATGAATTTACAGCTCATAAATACGTCCGAAAGGCCGTTCGCGTTCGATTTTTTCAACATTGGGTATCTAGAGATCAAATTTATATACATAGATAAATTTCTCAACAAATAGGCCAGTCACAATCGACATTAACCTCGGAATAAATGAAAGATCGCCGTTCTTTCGTTCTTATCTTAGAGTATTACTGGCTATTTAAATCCAGATTTGCAACCCTTGGGACCCTGTACTAACTTTTTGGCGGGCTCTTTTTTTTACATTTCCAACAATATTTTTAAAAAAAGTATCTTGGAAAAAAACGATGATCGTCATTTTGACAGTATAGATCCAATCATGATATCTTAACCATTTTTTTAGGTCAAATATTGACGGAGATACATGTTTTCAAAAATAGGGTATTTTCCATAATAAAAGGCGAATTTCAAGCTTATGTTGTTTGCCGAAACGACAATTACTTGAAATTCGCAATTTTTTGGTGAAAAATACCCTATTTTTAAAAACCTGTAATTCCGTCAATATTTGACCTAAAAAATTGGTTAGGAAATTCTGTCTACTTTCAAAATGCCGATCATCGTTTTTTTTAATATAATTTTTTGTAAAGAATATTGTTGGAAATGTAAAAAAAGATCAAAAATATAGCCCTTTTTCGCCCGCCAAAAAGTTAGCACAGGGTCCTCAGGGTTGCAAATCTGGATTTATATAGCCAGTAATACTCTAAAATAGATAAGCGAAAGAACGGCGTTCTTGCATTTATTCCGAGGTTAGGTCGGTCTTATTTTTGTAAAATTTTACTGGCGTAAAAATTTGAATTTTCGATTTAGTAACAGAGAAATATTTCATTTTTAGTGACATACAGATTCTTTGGCGGACCACCTCTAAGGCTCCCACGGTCCGCGGACCACCAGTTGGGAAACTTCCATTAATTGGATAGCTAAAAGATAAATAAAATAAAAAGTTGTAAAATTTAACGGGGGCTCCAGATATCGCAATTGCAAAGTCTGTCTTACGTAAATTATTTTCGTCTGCAGTCGAATTCGTGATTGATTGTGATTTAAAGGCAAAAGAAAAAAACACTTTACCAACGTTACTACTTAGGCTTTTTTTAGCTACTGGAGCAATTATTATTTAAATTCTTTATTGTGGTCGCGTTGCATGATTTTCGAGCATATGCCTTTCCATTGGGACATGCCCACTATCGAAATCATTAACCGCATTCTTTCAAGTCTATTATACAAATCGTTGAAATAAATCTGACTATTCCAGATACATATTAGAAAAAATATTAATTCAGCGGGATATTAAATAGGCGCGATCCATGCCCTCGTAATTGTCATAATACGCATACTATGGAATGTAATATCCTTTTTACCGGCATGTCTATGCTCTATCCATAGACAGTTACACATCTAATTATTATCAATACAAATTCACTTTATTGCAATACAAAAAACATAAAATTCCCTCTCGAAATCAACTCGTAAATGACTTCTTTTTTCGATATCTTTTCGACACGTATACATCATCATGATACGCCCACATCAATAAATATCTTTTTCTCTTTCAAAATTATGTATTATATACCGTCAACATGATTGAGAGCATTCATGAAATAAATATCCTAGCGATATGTGCTCATGATCTCTCTCAAGGTCCTTTCTAGCGAAAATATGTGCGCTTTGGCGCGCATATTGTCGGGCCCTTTCCGCCGTCAAGATGATAAGCGCAAGGAAATTTTTGTCGGTGCGTTTACCTTTTTTGGATACATACATAAGTATGTACATAGACATATGTATGTATGTATATAGAAAATATAAAATTTTTATTCGAGTAGTACCTAACATGTATAGCATGCTCTGTTGCTGAGACGAATGGTGGTAATCCTTGTGCTGTGTGTATACATACGTAACCAAGCAACAAGTTGAAAACCATGACAATATCAGAAAAGAAAAATCCTTTAGATGTTTATATTAACATTATTTATATAGTGTGTGGTTTGTTGTTGATCCTGGACCGGTAAAATACAGTTTCGTATATTCTTATATAGGCGAGAAAGAACTCTTAAGGTTATGATACAGCGTTGTTAGTTAGATAAATTAACACAAAGGACACCACTGTTATCAGAGCTTGGATAATGATATTAATTAATATTTAAAAGAAATCCTTAAATTACAAGTAGATTAGGTTCTAATAGACGATTGACACTTGATCGTATAGACAAGCTTCTGGAAGTTGATAATCAATTGAATACAAACATACAAAATTCTATAAGTCGAACCCGAACGTAATGTAAATTATGTAGATGCTTATATTGAATAAAATGTCTGTATAAATTGAACCTAATGTCAACAAGATGGATCCTAACCTAACCCAATGAAATTTTTCTAAACATTTACGAAAAAAAAACACGCCTACATTTCTCTTAGCTTAGCATAAACGGTGTAGGTTTTCTTTCACGGTCAGTGTTTGAATTTTCAGAAATATCGTAAGCTTTCGTAATGGAAAGAGCGGTTTGGAGAAGTTTGTAAAATATACATGTTATTTGCTCGATGAAAATTTGCATTTACTTTATATTTCATGTTAGAAACCATTTTTGTGTCGTCAATAAAAGGGAAATCCTCATCTTCCTTGCCTCGTTCTTTATACCGCTCCATGGCTTCACGTTGCTCTGCCTGCGCCCGTTTTGGCGGTAATATCTCAGCATATTTCTACAGGCAGCTCTATCTTGGATCGTGTCAATGCCGAGACCAATGCGTTGTTAATAAAATCGAATGTTAGAAATTTGACCTAACAAAAATTTGCAACTCAAACCTATAGTTCGCTTAAGATTATACATAAAACAAATCCTAAATAACGGAATACCCGAAAGGAACTCTCCCAAAATTTCAAGTAACCGTAAATTATTATGTATGTAAGGGGCGATTCAGACTATCGACAGGATTTACTAAATCCTAGATTTAGTTGACAGTTGTACCATATTGTACTGCAATTTGAATAATGCATTTTGAATTTAATGACATACGATTTGATCTAGTAGGCGGGTTTTGACTCGATTAATTTAGTGGTTTTAGTAAATCCTGTCCATACTGTGAATCCCCTTTAAGATTGGACTCAATCGCTTTTGATAATACATATTGTAACAACGCTTCCATCACACACCATCAATTTTCGCTAAATCAATTGACAACCGCACGATAGCACAACAGCACCGCATGCAACGTCCCGCTAGCACGCATTGTACAATATAAAAGACGAACCAGACAAAGTGTCAGCAGCATTCAGCATTCTAGTCTTGGCATCGAAGCATCCACAACTGGAACCAATGCTCGTGAGCATCTGCGTACATACTTGAACCATTCGGATATCGTGTGTTGTTATAGATTTTGTTATGATTGATTTGAAATATTTAACAATTGAGAACAAACCTAAAAGATGTTTACATTGTTTTTACTTATGGATTACGAAATCCCCAAAAACAAAATTGTTGATTTGTTTATTGTAGCGGTAATTCAATGACTACCATTTAATCCTAAATTGCACGGAGTTTTGAAGAGATCAAATTTTGTATTTTATTTTTGGGGATTAGCATTACTTGAAGATTTTGTAATTGGTGATTTGAAGAATTCATATTTAAATTGAAAATACATACGACTTCGCTTGTTCGAGTGCCTGCTTATACATAATATTGTGTTTCCAATGATTTATTTCACATGTATTGACTCTTATTAAATCAATGTAAATTTAACGTATTTGCGGAAAAAAAAACAAGGAATGAATCTCAAATAACAAGTAAACAGAAAACAAAAATGCTCTTGGACATCATTAATGCAAAACAAAAATTTAAAGTGCCGCGAGTTCAAGGCCTGACTTCCTAACTCCTAACAAGCATGTATACAAATTTTCTCTATACATTTCCTAAGGGAAAACAAATGATGAGAAACGCACAGACGCTATTATATGCATAATTTGTAGAAGTTTTCAAGTGATTTGTTATGCTGTACTATGTCGAAAGGAACGTGGGCCAGTAGTAGGACTATATCACGTGGAATGAACATTGTCAATAAAATAGGATTCGTTTTAATGTAATATTCATAATGTTCTTCTGGTATATCGAAGAGTTCAAGTGGAGAGTTTAGACTCTTTTCTTTTTTTTTTGTTTCCGTGGCTTGGGTTCATATGTTAGTAATTGGAGTGGTGAAACTTACTTCCTAGAAAGAAAAATTTTGGAAAACTGGCATTTGAATGGTATCATCATTCCTCCGTTTGGCTTCTTTTGTCTCTTTCTCCCCATTTTTAAAGACCACTTCTTACGATTCTGCGAAATTTTCAAACTGCATTCGTACCTAATTATTTCCGGACATACATATCTGCAACTGTGGGCCAACCATATGGACCCTTGCGATATGCCTAAAATGGTCAGTGGATATTACCTATATTATCCGTTCCGATAGAGAATCTGAACTGACAAAATGATTTAAATCAATATTTTTGTACAAGTACAACTTGATTGAAATTGCCTAATTTTTTGTTTACATTTTCTCTTGCAGGTACAGTATTCAAGGCGCACAAACTTATTTTGGCAGCTTGTTCGAAAAAGTTTGCTGAATTATTTGAGGCGGCACCACCAACAAACGGACAATGTGTTGTCATATTGGAGGCTACATCACCTGAAAATATGTCTGCTTTGCTAGAGTTCATGTACAAGGGTGAAGTTCATGTATCACAAGAGGCTCTAAACAGTTTTCTCAAGTCAGCAGAGAATCTGCAAGTAAGTTTTCCTTGTTTAATCAATTTTGCTGCTTCCGCTTCCACAGTGACGTTAATTTGAATTTTTCGTTTCGCTTAGGTCAAAGGTTTGTCGACGGAGCATGGTCGTCTGGCGGCGGCACAATCTCAATCCCACGAGCAACATGTGGACACGTCAGCCGGCAGTGGTAGGCGGCAACAGCGCAATAGCATGTCCGGATCCGGCTCAGGTGGCAACTCAGGAAACTCCAGTGCTCATTTAGGTTTAAGCAGTTTAAAACAGGAATGTGATTCCTTAATGCATCCGGGTAGCTCAGCGCTGGGTGGCATGCCATCATATTTACCGCCCATCTATCGGCCGCTTTCGTTTGATCCGCCTCGAAAAAGACACTTACGTAGTCCGTTCTCCGAGCAAGAGGCACGCGGTAGTGTTTTACGCGATGGATCGAAAGGAAGTGCGGAGAGTCCCAGTCCGATAAGCAAAACGTATAGGTATGTGTTCTTTTGGTCACTTGAAAGTATCCAATTTAATTTCTGTTTAACATCAGACCATCGAGCAGTGCATCGTCATCGGCCCCTACAGAAGCAGATACAGTGCAAACAGAAAGAGCCTCACCTCAGTCCAGGTAATACTTGAAACGTTTCTACTGAGCTCAATTTTTTACGGTTGACAAAAGCTTAGTTTTGATGTTGTGTAAAATTTGTTCTAATCTAAAGCCGATATGAAAATCACAGCCCACCAAGTACGACAGCAACAGCCGGTAATGGAACAGGGTCATGTAACGATCGAGCAGAACGAACGGAACGTAACAATGGAAGTACAAATGAGACCAATGACGATGAAAAGGAAGAACGAGATATTAGCGATGTAAGGATAACTAGCGAAGGCAGTTCACAAAGTTTTGCGCCCAAGGTATCTTTTTTGTGTTTAAGTTGATCTTTCTTTGTTTGTTTTATGTAGGTAGGGCATAGGGCGTAGAATTGAATTGATGACGAATCAGGTTTTGGTCTTAGATTGTGTGGAAGAGAGTTTTTACCGGGTTCGTAAATCTCATATGAGAAATTACTGGGTAATTCCGATGCTGACTCGGTATTCTGAGGGACATGTTACTTCTTACATGCTCCCAATATGGAATCAGTATCGGAAATGTCGCGAAATTGCTGATTTTGAAAATAAAGTAAGTTTGTTGCAGTATATCTACCCGCTGTGATTTATGCAACTAGCCAATAATGGACGTAATTTTCTTCCTTGGTAGCCGATTTTTCTCACTGCAATCCGCGATTTAATGCGATCGTCTTGATTCAATTTAATCAATGCGGATTAGCAAATTAAAAATGCACTTTTATTTCATTTTAATTTTATTTATTAATACTATCAAACATGAGCATCGATATAACCAGTCCGCAAAAAACAACATATTAAAAATTTCTCACTTCCACAAATACAATTTTAACATTTCAAATACGATTAAAACAAATCGTACTTCAATATATTTGTAAATAACTAATATATTTTTTCAATTTTAAATTTTTTTTAGGTTAAATACAAAATTTACGAGTCAAAATTTACAAAACAAAAAAATGAAATGAAACATTTGAATATCTTTGGCGCAAAATTTTTTTTTTCAAAATTTTTCAAAATTCATACATTAAGTAGATTTTGATTTTTCCAAATTATTGTTTAACCGCACTTTTCATTTTCCACCATATATTAATCATCTTGATAAAAACAAAAGAACGATATTAACATAATTTCATTTGTGTTTGGATTGGTTTCTTTTCGGTGTTACGGAATAATTTTAGAATGGTGCCGAAGATTTACGAGTCAAAATGGAAGATTATTCACCGCAACCGCCAACATCGAATACAGCGCCATCGACACCCACCACGTTAGCGGACTTTAAGGCCGAATCGGGCGGAATAGCTGGCAATTTGGCAACATCTATTGCACCGGCTGATATGCTGAATGCATGGAATGCATCAAAATTGAATGATAAGAGTAGCGTGACCGTTAATACGGCAGATGGTAAATATTATAGTTTTGTTTATGGATTGGTTTTAGTAGTATGTATAACGGTACTTAGTGTAGGAGATTTTTTCTCGTATAATGTGGCGAAAAGTAAACCTTTTGCTTTTAGTTTAGTTATAGGTTTATTGTGGTGAAAATTTAAAATGGGTCGAGAGAGGTAAATTTTCTAGCATCAACTTATTGAGAATTTCCTAACGGGATCCTTTTAAATAATATGGAAAATTGTTCAAATTTGTTCGAATATTGGCTTCCACAAGACCGGTGTTCGAAAGACAACGCAAATAAATATTTCTTTAATCGCGGATGTGAGTGGGTTGCAAAATAGAGCCCCACGAAGCTATAGAACGCCATGCATCATTGCAAAGCAAAACAATCCTCCTTTTGCTATGATTCTGGGTCGTAGACCCTAGTAGATCCGCACAAGCCATCACGCTCAGATGACGATATATAGCTGGGTCGTACCAGGGCAGCATGCCCAACAAGGGATTACGATGATCTTCTATATTAGTCGTATTTTCGGCTCAATACGCTGCTCCCTTTTTTAACGAGGTAGGGAAATCTTTGAAAGATATTGGTAATGCAATTATTATGGATTCTTACCTATTAAATAATTAGCCCACGTCCCTCATCCACGATCCCTACTGACTAATTTCGACAAATTAGCCCTCAATTTTTATTTCCTGACTTTAGTCCTTCTTTTTGAAGGTCTTAGCTTAGTGAATGCTGTGGACAAACTCATTCACTGCCTCCCAATTGTCTTGATACTCCATTTGTGTATGTTGCCGAAAAAGCAGCTAGTTTTTCGAAAAAGTACAGATCAATTGAGTTGTGGAACTTTTTGCTGGTGGCGTTAGCCTAATCTCCCGGAGACATAGAGATACCAGCACCAGAGCTCAACAGATTGGCGGAATACTGTAATAATAACAAGGCACTCTTTCTGGTCGGATGTGATGCTAATGCACATTCCACTCTCTGAGGAATCACGAATATTATTACGAGATGCAACTACATACTAGAATCCTACTCCAGTTTATATTGTAGGATTTTCAACCTACCTTTGTAGCTAGGTCGGGTACTTCCCACTCGACCTAACCGTTGGCAACCAACGGGCTGAAAACTGAATCCTAACCCCTAACCCCCTAGATAGACGGGGAGTAACTACAGAATCTCTATGCAGGCTATCCATTATCGAAAGGGCAGCTTCCAGCTGGCTAAGCTTGCCTAATTTACCAGCGCCATTATGGCTCCATACGAGGAAAATTAAACGATGGACAACAGAGGAGTAACATGATGGACTCCTGAGCTATAGTGATTAAGGAGGCACAACAAGAAGTCTTTTTAACAGAGCCAAAACAAAAGGGGAGTGGGACATGTATCGCTCAATCAAGTCTGCCAAAGTGAACTCGTTGGTAAAATTGGCGTCGAATGCAATAACACAACTATTAGACAGACTCCACCAAAGGAGACTGAGCACTTAAGTACTCTCACGGCCCCTAATGGGTGATACATACAAATAACGCCATAACAACTGGCGAGCTACTCCTTAGCATCTCCTTTCCGGGGATGCCAAATAATGATGGCACTTCAACTGGAGACATTCTATACGGAACTAATTATTCAAATTAGAAAACCGCAACAAGTGAAAACACAAGTGCTAGTTTGCTTACCCACCGGGTAGATGAGCTGAATCTGCACTTAACAACCTAGTAGGAAAAACTGAAAATATCCTTGAGGGCAAAAATGCTGCACTTGTTCCTTTCGTCGTATTTGACAATACTGCATTCGCTGCAATTGAAAGAGCCCTATGAACTAAGATGGTCGAAAATACAACCACCCGATAGATATGCAGCATACTCCCATCTAGGAGAGTGCCAGGGAAAAATTCTCCTTGCTGAGGTTACCAGAGGCTTCCCACAAGGGGTGGGGCTTTGGTGCCTGGTTTCTGACAGCCTTTTATGGAAGCTCACGTCAAATGACATCGCCATACAGAAATATGCTGACGATTTGGTTATAATGATCAAGGGTTTGCTAGAAGATATACTCGAACCGGGTTGGATATGATATCCCGCCTATTATACTTCCGTTTTTCAATATCCCGACATTTCAATAACCCTATTTCAAAATAATGCTTTTCAATATCCCGTATCCCGGGATATTGAAACCATATTTACCGTTAAAATAATGGCTCTCCTCGCATGGGAATTCTTAATTCTCGGATATCTACGGACCAGGTCAATTAACTTGAAAAACAGGTGGTCTGGAGCCAAGACTAAGTATCCCCTGTATGATAGTATTGTTCTTAGAGGCTAAATTATCATCTTGATCGAAGAAATAAGCAAAGATTCCGACGGATTTTTGCTACGAGAAAGTATCTCATTAACTTCTGGAAATCACATAACATAACTATTGATTTTTTGTTTAAAGAAACTAATTATTGGCGGTATTTTGACGGGATTATTTCACTATCCACTAGCGGGATTTTAAAACGGCGGGGTTTTTAGTGGGCGGGATTTTGATGTAGCGATATTTTATAATGGCGAGATTTTTAAGTGGCGGGACTATATAGGTATACGAATCGAACCAGCGCTAAAAATGGTACAAGAATTTCAAGAATTTCTTGATTCAAGTAATAATAATAATGGGCTTTACCAATGTGGTGGGCACTGCTAGCTGAATTGAAGTACTATGGCACAATACATAGTCCTTCAATTCAGAAGGTCATCAACCAGCTTAACAAAGGCTGGAAGATCCTTCAAAGAGGTGCACCTAATCATTCTGGAGCTTAGTAAATCACATCCAAGGATCGATCGATCGCTGGGCATTCCAATAATAAATGAATGGAGGTTTCTTCCTCCAGGCAAAGGCGGCATTGGAGACCCAATGATAGACCAATTTTATGGAGATGGTAGCGGAGCCCAAAATGACCAGTAAGAAAGCCTATCAATAGTCTAGGCTCGGTTCTGCGCAGGCATTTAATATCGGAGTAGCTCAAGGGGCACACACACAGCTCTTTTGTAACTGTTAGGCCAGGGTGCGATGTCCAGTAGTTAAGCCTCAGGTCCGATGACCAGTTACCAATTCCGCCTCTAGCAGCTCTCCAGCTAATTCCACAGAAGGGCTCAGGACCGATGAGTATAGAAGATGAGCCACCTCTTGCTAGTTCGTTCGCTTATTCATTTTCTTCAACGGATGGATGTGAAGGGCGAACTTCCTGCCGAAGCGCAGTTCCGTGATCATATAATCTATTACCTGGCAGATTGATAGGCAAGGAACTTGTTGCAGAATACGCATGTGTCCCGATCACTGATACGAGTATCAGACGATAGGTGGATTTTTAAAGCGCTTAGTGCTGCAGTTTCCTGTATGAAAATATGCTGTGGGGTGATTCCCCATATAGCTTCCATGGCTAGGGTGAAGGTAGTGCTAAAAGCATCAGTGATGCCAAGACAGGCAAGTCGTTGGAGCTTGTTACAGCTCTTGATGGTGTTGCGTTGTAGTGTTTTAGGCCACCACACTAGAGAAGCATAAGTGATTACAGGTCGTATTAACGTACTGTATAAACACTCCGTCACTCTGGGCTAAGGGACCCAAGTCTTGCCATAGAAGTTCCGGCAAGTCCATATGACACGCGTGGCCTTGCTAAGAACATCCAAATGGCTATTCCAGTTTAATCTACCATCGAGTGTGATGGCAAGGCAATTGACCTTTTTGGAGTAGGCAATATGCACACCCCTTAAGTAGATTAGGTCAAGGGGAGGAGCAAGTTTCCTTGTGAATGGCACTAGGATTGGTTTTTGTGGGTTGATACTGAGCCCTGTTGCTGCACACCATCTGTTGACTATCGTTAGGGCTTGTAGTCATCAAATCCGTAATAACGGAATCGAATTTACCCCTGATCACAATAGTGATATCGTCCACATAGCCAATGGCGAGAAACCCTGCCCTTCAAGTAGAGAGAGTAATTCATCTACTACCAGGGACCTCAGTAGAGGTGAGAGTACACCGCCTTGAGGGCTACCCTTGACGGCGTTAATGTTGAGTGTATGACCACCAAGCAAGGAATGAATCTCCCTACATTTCACCATGGTGTCCATCCACCTGATGGTAGGCATTGGCACCCCTCTTGTAAGGAGTGCTCTGCAAATAGCATCGTATCCAGTATTGTCGAAGGCACCCTCGATGTCTACGAAGTTGCATAAAGCAACCTCTTTCAAGAATCTAAGTCAACCCATGCAAGGCACTCGTTACGCCCTTCTCCAGGAACAGAAATTCTGCTAGCTGAGACGTCCGTTTTAATATACTACTGCCCTCTACTCACTGGGAGTCAAGTTAAATGACATCTTTGACAGAAAACTTCTTTGGAAAATGCGTGTCGAAGCACCGGCAGAAAAAGCAACCAGAACAACTTTGGATATGCAAAACCTTTTAGGGAAATCTGGGGTGTGAAGCTCTTCATCATGCTCTGGATATACAAAGCAAGAGGAGAAGCGGAGAGGAGTGCCATGCTAATTTCGATAAGCTACAGGCGCAGATTATTAATTTGCTTACTGACGGTTCAAAATCAATCTGCGATTCAGCTGGTGTGGTGAAAACCATGCAATTAAAATTTTGGGCCGAGCTGCTGATGCTTGATAGTTCTATTTTTCCCCTGAACTAACAGAAACGCAAACAAAATTCTTCAATTAAGAAACAGCGGACACATCTTTGTTGGTCGATAGTGCATAATAAGTCAACAATTTTTTATTTCACTTTTAGAAAAACAAAACTTAAAATACATATAGTGAAGTGTTCGATTGTAACAAAATTGACCGGAGTGTAATATTGTAACAAGAAAACTGAAATTGTAACAAAATGTTACGATTGTAACTCGTGTTACAATCGTAACATTTTGTTACAATTTCAGTTTTCTTGTTACAATGGTGTAACAATCACTGCTACTAAGGACACTATCACGTCCAGACTTGTTTAGTGCTGCCTGGACGACGCTGGGTCATATGGGTGTCATAGGGAACGAACAGGCTGACAAGCTTGCACGCATAGCGGCCGTGTCCCATTTTCGCGTGATTTATTGTAGACAAGACGCTAGCTGTCGATTCTGCGAAGAATGATGAAGATGAGTCTCCAACCCTCTCCTGTATGAGAGCCCATTGCCGCTGGCCACAATTCAGAGTGGCCTCTCCAGACAGGTACGACATCGCTTCGGTTTCAATTAGCCAACTCAACTCTTTCGTAAGCACGATCGAGTTAAATATTGCTTGCTTTCTTTTAAACTCCAGCAGGTCAGTACGAATATGTTTTTCGCCAGTTTTGACGGTCTGTGCAACAACATTATTCGCAGAATGTTACACACATACACATCTTTGGGCTAAAATGAGGAAGACAAACACGTAGGTCTGAGATGGTTTTTGCATGAAAAAGAAATTGTTTTCAAAATGGCAGTTGTAGATTCTACGCTTCGAAAGTAAAGGGATGTATAGACCTCGAGAGTGAAATTTTTGTCCGCTACGATTTTTTCAATGAAAATGTATGCTTACTGTTGTGGAATATGTGACAAATGCTGGGGAAGTTAAAATCCGAAAACGGTTCCATAATTTTTTTCGGCCATTTTATGTACACTCCCAATCAATAGGATTGTTCCACTTGAAAAATGGCTGTATCTCGGTAAGTGATAACGGTATTTTCTTCAAACTTGGTGACAATATTTACAGTAGCCTGCCTGTTCTTTGAATAACAGGATGTCTCAAATCCGGAGTCCCGTTAGGATTTTCTTACGAGAATTCTTAAAAACAGTACAAATGGTGAAGTCAATAGGATAGTTCCAGTGGAAATAAAACATCAAATAACGGTAAGAAAGGGTAATTTTACTTTGGAAAATGAAGCTGGTAATAAGAAGAACTTTATTTTAATAATTTGAGCTCAAAAACTTAATCTGGGATAGAATTGTATAGGTTTTAACGGTAAATTAAGTTGATTTCGTCCCAAGCTCCTCTAAACGTACGCCAAAGAGCTTCAGTGTTCTTAAACTGTCGTCCAACGGTATAGATCTTCCTCGTCATTCATTTCCACACTTTTATTGATGATATTTATATCTAGAAAGTATGAAGGTCTTTCCATAACCTTGATTAGTTGGTCTTCAAATCAATTTTCATCAGCCTTGCTTCATAATTGGAGTCATTAAATAAGTCAAATAAGAAGAGTAATATAGGGAAAGACACTAAGAAAAAAACTAAAAATATTATTTCAATATCTTCTGAGCAATCTTTCGTTAGCCATGAAGCGGGGACTTCCACTGTTATTTCAGATTCATCTTCTACAATTCCTTCCAACGTTGACAAAAATCAATCTCCGATTGATAAATTTGTCACAGTTCGTAAGAAAGGGAAACATATTAAAAAACCTTCATCTGTTGGTGATGTTATTCCCAAAAAGAGTGATAATAATAATAGGCGACACAAAAGAATCTTCGGTATCGATCAAGCTAATGATTCTCTTCGAAGTGTCCCCAGTTTCAAGGTATTCCATGTTTCTAAGCTACATGCTTCGGTAAAAGCAGAAGATTTAAAGGAATATGTAATGAAAAAACTTAATTTAACAGATGACAGTTTTCTTTCGGTTTATCCTCTGATAAAAAAAGATTGTGATATATCCAAATTAGTTTCAATCAGTTTTGGTTTGAAACTTCCTCATGAATATTCGAAGCAAGTGTTTTGTGCCAACTTCTGGCCCAAGGGCGTCAACATATCACCCTTCAAATTTTCAAAAAACGACAAACGCCAAAACAGTGTCCAGCAGAACACATAATTTCCAACTCATTTTTCTCGGTCTATTATCAAAATGTTGGCGGTCTTCGTTCAAGAACAAATGACTTTTACCTTGCAGCTTCACAAGAAGATTATGCTGCCATTTGCTTAACCGAGACTTGGCTTCACACAGACATTTCAAATGAAGAACTTTTCATAAGAGACTATGATGTCTATCGTCGCGACCGTTATGAGGCTTCGACTAAGAGAGGAGGTGGTGTTTTGGTAGCTATCAAAACAACATTCCCATCTCATGAAGTTGAGCTTTTTCATAAGGACGTAGAACAGATATGTGTTTCTATCAATGTTTCTCGCAGCGAAAAAGTATATATTTTTAATAGCTATTTACCACCTTTGAGTTCAGTTGATGTTTATAACAAACATGTAGATAATATCTCCAAGCTATTTGCATCTTTTGAGGAAAAAGACAAATTGATCGTTGTTGGGGATTTCAATCTTGGTAATATAAGTTGGTACTGGAACGACGACGAGAAAAAAATTCTGCCGCGTGATTTACATCTTGAGTGTGAATCTGTTCTAACAGATTGTTTGTTTGCAATGGATTTGATGCAAATGAATCTTGTTAAAAATTCGATTGGTAGAATTTTAGATCTAATTTTTGTTAGTACTTGCTTGAATGCTTCTGTAATTAAAGTAGATAAACCAATTTTGCCCAATTCAATCCATCACAGTGCTCTTCTTCTTGAGTTTGTTTTTTATGATTACATTGAAGAAGAGCCCGAAGTTATTCCTACTAGAAATTTTCAAAAAGCCCAATTTGAAAAACTAAATTCAACATTTTTTAATATGGATTGGGCTCCAGTTATATCGAATAGTAATCTTATTGAAAGTTATACAATTTTTAATTCAATTTTAAATAAATCTATTCGCAAGTACGTTCCTTTAAAAAAGAACAAAATAAAAGCAAAAAATCCTTGGGCTACCAAAGAATTGTTCAAACTTAAGAGAGCAAAAAATAAGGCCCATAAATTATACAAGAAGTCATCCTCTCTTGCCAATAAAGAAAATTTCTTTAGATTGAGAAGAGAGTATGAATTAATGAATAAAAATCTTTACAAACAGTATATTGCGAGAGCTGAAAATAATATAAAGAATGACAGTAAGACATTTTGGAATTTTATAAACAGCAAGCGTAAGAATACGGGAATCCCAAAAAATTTAGAATTCAATGGCAATTTTTACAAAGATGTTCAATCGGTTTGTGACGGATTTGCTAGATATTTCAGTTCAGTTTACAAAGTGCCAGACTCCGTTTCATCAGAAATGAATGCTAACATCAATGGAAGTCAGAGTGCATTGGTCCCTCGGATAGCTCAGGAGGACCTTACGAGTGCTCTTGAGATTTCTGAGGATGACCTATTGAATGCTATGCGTGATCTTGATGTTAGTATTCAGGCCGGACCTGATGGCATTCCTAATATATTTTTGAAGAATTGCATGCAATCGTTATGTCGTCCTTTAGCCTTTATTTTTAATTTGTCCTTGACTTCAGGTGTTTTTCTTGATGAATGGAAAGTTTCATACATAACGCCTGTTCACAAAAAGGGTCCGAAGCATCTTATTGATAACTATAGACCCATAGCTAAAATATCTGCAATACCGAAGTTGTTTGAAATGCTTATTAAAAATAAAATAGATGTTTTAATTAGCCGTTTGATATCGCCATGTCAACATGGATTCCTGAAAGGGAAATCAACTTCAACAAATTTGGTATCATTTACTAAATTTGTTGCTGATGGTATTGAGCAGGGAATGCAGGTTGATGTGGTATATACCGATTTTTCGAAGGCTTTTGATAGAGTAGATCATAATATTTTACTTAAAAAACTAGAACATTTAGGAATACAGTCAATTTTTCTAAGCTGGGTGAGATCCTATTTAACGGATAGGACTCAGTTGGTGAAGTTAAATGGCTGTACATCTCGCTCTGTTATAAAGTGTTCATCAGGGGTTCCGCAAGGAAGCCATTTAGGACCACTTTTCTTTTTAGTTTTCATAAACGATATCATCCAAAATTTTAAATTCGTGCGTGTATGGCAGTATGCCGATGATATGAAAATCGCTATGAAAATACGCAACATTGATGATTGCTTTAAGTTGCAATCCGATTTAGAAAAGCTGCAATTTTGGTGCCGCGATAATAATTTAAATTTAAATGTTAGTAAATGTAAAGTACTTAGCATATATAAATTGAAAACTCCGGTCTTCTTTGAGTACTCCTTAACAGGTAGTGTTCTTGAAAGGGTTGTCGAAATATCAGATCTTGGTGTAATTTTCGACCATGAGCTTTCATTTCGACAACACATTGATTACATTATTTCAAAAGCGAATAGTATGTTAGGATTTGTTAAACGTAATGCGCGCGAATTTAATGATGCTTTTACTTTAAAAATATTGTATGCAGCTTTCGTTCGTTCGCACCTGGAGTATTGTTCTATTGTGTGGAATCCGTTCTATAAGGTGCATATCGAGCGTATAGAAAGAATTCAACACAATTTTACACGGTTTGCCATTTATCAAATTGGCTGGCGTTTCAAGCCAGATTATAAAACTCGCTGTTCCTTATTGGGTTTACAAGCCTTAGATTATAGAAGAACATTTTTAAACGCTATGTTTATAAGAGACCTGTTTTGCTCTCATATTGTTTGTGAAGATATATTAAATAACTTTCAAGTGAGAAATATTCCTCACAATTTACGGCGGAACAACCTTCTTGTTCAGCCTTATCATAGAGTAAACTATGGGCTTAATGAACCAATTACAAGGTCAATTATTCTTTATAATAGTTTGAAGGACTTAGTTAATTTTAATTGTACTAATAAACTAATGTTTAAAAGAAGTTATTGTGATAAATTTCCTTATTAATATATTTTGTTTTCAGTTTTTTTTTACGATCTGCTAGAGTTTACACTCGATTGATTGATTAGTCACTTACGTACGGATAGTAAGTAAAGTGATGCCGAGAAGCCTAGTCCCGGGACAAAAGTTTCTGTGAGGCAAAAAAAAAAAAAAAAAAAAAAAAAAAAAAAATTATCTTGCTAAAATCTTATAGGAATGGCATGAAAAATGTCGGAAGTTTTAGGCAATACATTAGGAAGAATATCTTTAAAAGCCTGGGTACTCTGAGTACCCCTAATTTAAGAAAGCTCAGTAGTTCCATACCAACATATTCAACCCCAATGGAGAATCTGTATGGATTGGGTAAACGCGTTATTTTTACTGATGGAAAAGATTAAATCTCGTCGGTTCAGATGGATTTAGGTATTATTTCCATGATTTGAGCAAGAAGGAATTAATTTTGTAGACGTATTACTCAGAGTAAGAAATGTCGAAGTATGGGGTAGAATGCCTCTGTGTGGAATTATTGAGATTGTGGAAATTAGCGGTATTCACAACGTCCAGGCTTACAAAAAAATTCTGGGCAATATAGTTCTTAAAATTACCGACATTTTCCATTCAACTTCTTTGAGATTTTAACAAGATAATGGCGTCAGTCAAGGAGCAAGACTGATAAAAGATTTGTTTCAAGACCAACTAATCAAGGTTTGGGAAAGACCTCCATACTTCCTAGATCTAAATACCATCAAAAATGAGTGGGGATGAATGACAACGAAGATCTATACCGTTAGACAATAGTTTAAGAGCACTGAAGCTCTTCTGCGAAAGTTTAGAAGCGTTTTGGGCGAAATTAATGTAATTTACCGTTAAAACATATACAATTCTATCCCAGATAAATTTTTTGAGCTCCAATTACTTAAATAAAGTTCTTCTTATTACCAGCTTCATCAGGGACGTAGTCAGGATTTTGTTTCGGGAGGGGTCCAAATATTGCCGGGGTACCAAATTTTTCATTTCGCATTTTAATTTTGATTTTAATAATAAAGAAAACTAGAAATTAAAAATTACTCTGTTGGTAACGATTTCCATCTTTAAAATGTCGATGAGTTTCTCTGTGATGATTGATTAACCCTCCACCAAGCACATATTTTCAGAATAAAAAAGTTTTGATAACCTAAAGTACAAATTTACGGGAACGGGCACGTGGGGTTTTCAAAGACCTCATGAGTACCAAGGCCTCAATTGTCCTGAATCCAGGAATCGAAACTCGGAGCCATACTCTATTTATTTAGACTGTCTCGATATCTTTACTATTCTTGTCTGTGGTTTCATTGCGTCTTTTCGCACTGAACTGGAGACCGAGGTAAGCCTCATATCGTTTGTGGCTACAATGAAAGTAATGGATCAACTTCCCAAAAATTATCCTGGCTTGAGAAATTCACAAAAACAGCTTCTAACTCTGTTCTTCACTTGTTGCGATAGCTTCTTCTGATATAGGGCAGAAAACATACCTTTGACTGTATAGCAAATCTGAAAAAAACGGTCAAAATGTTGCCTCCACTAATTCTTACTGTATCTTACAATATCATCTACAAAGGGTTGAAGACAAGTTTATAGGCACTGCTATTTCACACTTCAGAAATTTGTTTTAAGAGTTATCCTCACTATTCCAGGAACGAAGTTTTCCTTGAGTCCAAGGCAGAGGGGCAAACGTGCTCGTTCGTGATGATCGTGGGACGTGCCTGGCGAAGGGTTAATTTAATTTAGCATTCTGGCTTTCTGTAAGCGGATAGGTAGCAAACATTTCTAGATCCGCAGTAATTCGAGGTCTATTATCTTCCTAGATTTAGCGTGGACAACACAAAAATAATCTAGTATCTGGTGACAAGGGTGTTAAATTAAAAAGAGAGGAACACAGGACACTTTTTAAGAGCCCCGAATGGAAGGTTTTCTCTAAGATCCAGTTAGCGTCTTTTCGCGAATAGTATCTCTCTTTTTGGAGGACTTTGCTAAAGGGAATTGCCACGATTAAAAAAAGCGCCCACTAATAATAAGAGTAATCACCGATTGTTGCTGCATTTTTTTCGGAGTCGTGTTGTGCTGCCTCGATTTTTGCAATTTTTGTCCATTTGTATTACCACTTCATATGCTTTTAGCTAAAAACCGATACACGTGACCCCTCCAACGACACAGCTAGCCTATTGGACCATATTATGCTCACTAATTTCGGACTTTGACGAGGCTGAGGGTGATTTTATATTTATTTGTATGGAAAAACGACCACGGCAGAAATTCATGTTCAACATCTGTGCTTTCAAATTTCATACAGCGGTGATCGGGCCTTTTCAGCCCACGACCGCGACATTTCGGGAGGGGTCCGGACCCCATGGACCCCTCCCCTGGCTACGTCCCTGAGCTTCATTTTCATAAGTAAAATTATCCTTTCTTACCGTTATTTGATGTTTTATTTCCACTGGAACTATCCTATTGACTTCACCATTTGTACTGTTTTTAAGAATTCTCGTAAGAAAATCCTAACGGGACTCCGGATTTGAGACATCCTGTTATTCAAAGAATAGGCAGGCTACTGTAAATATTGTCACCAAGTTTGAAGAAAATACCGTTATCACTTACCGAGATACAGCCATTTTTTGATTGGGAGTGTATTTGTTTTCGATTCCCCGATCATTTCATAATATCTAATGTACATAAAATGGCCGAAAAAAATTATGGAACCGTTTTCGGATTTTAACTTCCCCAACATTTGTCACATATTCCACGACAGTAAGCATACATTTTCATTGAGAAAATCGCAGCGGACAAAAATTTCACTCTCGAGGTGTATCCTGCGCTTAAGGTGTAAGGAATTGACACCTATATCAAATTGTTGTACAAATATTTACTAATAAAAATCGAACTGCCCCTCCAGTACAAGATCTTGGCTGCGCCACTGAATGTGTTTAAGCTGATTTTGCGGTCTTCTCGTTCGTCCAATAATAAAATCTTTCTTCATATAAGACGATGGCCTATTTCGGGGCATAGATGCGTCACAGGGATTTTTCAGCTTGATCAAATTGGATCAATCCTTTAATATGTACTTATACTTTTTTTTTTTTTGTTAATTACATGAATACAATTTTAATATTTTTCTTATTTCATTCCATTTCAATAGGTAAAAAACTAAAGTGCCTGTTATGTGACCGTTTATATGGCTACGAGACAAATCTTCGTGCTCATATTCGGCAACGCCATCAAGGTATACGAGTACCATGCCCTTTTTGTTCGCGAACATTTACGCGAAACAATACCGTGCGGCGACACATTGCACGTGAACATAAACACGAAATTGCTATGAATCAGTTGCAAACAGGACAAAATCATAGCCAATAGAGAAGTGATGTGATTTGTTTAAACAGCAACAACAACAAGAGCAACAAGAGTACGAAGAACAACATCGACATCGACTCTCATTTCGTATCAAAGCAAAGGAGCCGCTTCAACGACACGACAACACCAACAACAATTGATTTTGACCCAGAAATTTTCAAAAGAAAATTAAATGCATACCCCCCCTCAAATAACCAAAGTGACAAATTTGATTTGCAGAATTATATGTCAGTCGAAAGAGACGAAACAAAAAAATGTTCAAAAGGACACTTGATGCAGTCCCGTGAACGAGAGTAAGATGACGCCCCCGTAGCCAAAAAGAAAAAAGCAAACAAACAACAAAAACAAATTCAACACATGTGGCGAATGTGATTCATATAATGAAAGCTCCTGTATCCTCAACAATAGTTTGGAGTCTCTACAATGATTTTTTGTGTTTTACAAACGTTTTCCGGAATATTGTTTTTATACTGTGTATATATATAGATTTTTTTTTCATATTCTTCACATAATAACGTGACTGAAAATGTTCTTCAGGGTGCTATAAAACTAAAAAACAAACAAAAAATAGAATCAACTTTACAGAATCATATACAGCCGAGAAAAATACACTTGAATTGATAAAATAGTTAAAATATTCGAAAACGAGCTGTACACAAAATACATATATAAATACAGCGAATAGAGAGTACAGATGAAATGAAGAATGAGACAGAGAGATGTAGAAAGAAAAAAAATAGCAAGAGCGAGAGCAGAACGTTTTTGACTGGTTCAATACAATAGTCTATCCGTGTTTTTCCGTTTTTTTTCTCAGTTTTTTATTTTAAAACAACACACAACATTTATTTATTTACACCGTGTATTTAATAGTTTTTTTTACAGACTTTTATTTATTTTTCCTTCGTGTTTATAACCATTTTTTAACAACAACAACAACCGCCTTTTATTTTAAAACAGAGAAAAAAAATAGCAACAAATATCTATAGTCTTTTTACATTCACCGAAAGTGTCATTACAATAATTGAAATACAAAGCGTAAACGTAAAGTAAATGAATATAATATTTATTACCGAAATGATGATATCTTGAATAAATGCCGAGAGCGCAGCATTATGCCGCATCCGCTCGTATTATTTATCGAATCAATTAAAAAAAAAATTATAATTTACACTATGCCATCATAATGATTTCTTTTGTTTCGTTGCGCGTCTGAATCGTGTTTTAATACAAATGGTTGTGATTCATTCGTTCGTTTCGAAATAAAAAGAGATTTTGTTTTTCTTTCGGTATTTTTGAAATATGATATAATCAGAAATCATTATGCACAGTTCAATATTATATGAAATAAAAAATCATAAAATACGTTAAAAAATAAAATGAAGAAAAACTTACGCAAGAAAATAGAATATAAAATAAAACTCAAGTACCTGCACTAAACTAAAATAAAGTAATATAATCATTTAAGATTCTATAAACAACAAATAGTAATTTAAATATATAAATGAACCATACAGCATACATTACATACATATATACACACAAAATAAACCTCTTCTTCTCTCTTTTTATGGTGAAAAGCCCCGGAGTATTATATCGCTTTTCACTATAAAAACAGAAGAAGTTTTAAAATTCAAATTAAATATACGAATAAGAACAAAAACAAAACGAAGCAAACATGAAACAAATAATTAGCTATATAATAATAATATTGACTTCCATATAAAGTTGTTTTTAAAAACAAAACAATAATAAAGAATAAATCACATCCGAATCGGAAGGAAAAAAGTGAAAACAACTTAGTTACACAGTTATGCAACAATATTGAATAAAACAGAAACTAAATGGAACAGAGTATAGCAAAACACTAAATAACCATGTTAAAATATTACCTAAATACGATGTACAAAGTTACAAGTGCTTATTCAATATGGAGATTGATCGATTATGAAGTTAACCATTCTTCAGTACTATACTTTCTGTTTTATTTAAGATAAATACAAAAAATCAAGTTGTTTTTATGGTTCCAAGATTAAACTTTCAATCAAATTTTTTACGACAATACTGTTTGTTTTTACACTAAAAATAATTGGTATTTGCATATTTATTGTTTGTTTTTAAAATACAATACGCAATAGCCTGAAATGATAGAATAGTTCATAGTGAGTGCTACTAGATGCGCTACGTTTCGGCTTGACCCTTATGCATAGATTAGGTTGCAGTATTTTTACCCAAATCGCGATATGTAGCTAACTCAGGAAGTTGTTTCTTTTTATATGCAATAGTAATATATATATATTTGCTGGTCAAATAAAAATAGGATAATATAAACACAAACACACACACACATTATAGATTTATATATTTACATAAAGCTCACACCAAATAATTATTATCGAATCTTAACTAATCTGCATAGAAGCCGTAACGTGTATGCGCATTCGCAATAGTGTGCTATGAACTAGACTATCATCTTATATCTCAAATCCATCCTTTTCATTGCTACCTCCAAGTATCAAAACCGAAATAGTAAACTCCATAACCCGGGTGCCTGAAATACTAGAACAATATACAATAATATAATAATATGTTTTTTTTTAAATATATTATTGAATCAAAATATCCATAACAAATACACACACAACTACACTACAAAAATATAATTATACAGATTGCAAATATTTTGTTCTTATGAAAGAAAAAAATATCTCTTACTGTACTGTACTCTTCTTTTTTTTAATACATAAATTTATTTTGATCTCAATAGCAATAGAAAGATCCAATAAAAAGAATGTCGTTGAACCACACCTACTACTATGCACGTAAAATGAAAGAATTCCTATATAAATGAAAATTACCTAAATAGCAAGATAAATTACCAGATACACACACAGACAAACAAACGCTGAAAAATGAAAGAGTATATATTTTTTTGAAAGTAAATTAACAGAATATTTTATTCAAAATGAAACCAATCAAAAACGTTCGTTACCATATAAACAGTATAGTTCTGTTAACTATGCATTTTTTTTTGTTTTTAAATAGTTATAATAATAAAATAGAAGATCTGTCAAAAAGGAAAAAATTCGAACAAGAAAAGCTACGAAACCACAATGAGCAATGTGCAAATTAACGGTAATGCATTTTGCAAAATGCATTAACATTAATTTTCCATACAATCTGACAGATTGTGACGACCCATCGTAAGATCGATTGGACTGTATATGGTGACTCATATACACAAAACGTTGCATTTGCTCCAGCAGCTTCACAGCTCATTGTGGATTCGTATCCATCGATTCATCGTCAAATCGATTGGACTGTGTATGGTGTCCTAGGGCGTGTTGCAAATTCGCTGAAATTGAAGTCGATTGTCTGGTTTCCAAACTTAAAGAAAAGTCGGACTAGTGGTATTGCTACAACAACATAACAAGAATGTCATTCGTTTAAAAACCGTGCACGAACAATTTGAAAGACAATAATAAAATCGTTTTAAGCTACTGTAAAAGCTCTCCCGGTCAGGGCGTTTTTTCCGGAAGGGTTTTTTTTTACAAAACCATCGTTACTCACAGCCTGGAACTAGAATTCATTTATGCGCTAGTTGGACTGTCGTGACATACACTTTTGCATGAGTACGAAGAGTGCAGTTGAGAAGAGTACATTGTCTATGTATTAGCGACAATGCTTGCATTAGCGAGAATATAGCGGCAATTGTTTGTTATGGCTATTATTTTGCATTAGTTACAAAGAGAAGCGATGTCACGAGAGTTCAACTAGCACATAAATTCTAGTTTCAGGCTGTGAGTAACGATGGTTTTGGTTATTTTATAGTTATAGTTTTATAGTTTTGCAGTCATATTAGAATTTCAAAATGAAAAAAAAAATAGAGTAAGGCAATTTTTTGTTGTTTTTGAATAAGTGGAGTCCCAGGAGTCTAAAACTCATTTTGCTAAAAAAATGAAAGGAAAGGTCCCAAAAAGGACAAAAAGGAACACTATTTAATCCTTAACCGGAGGCAGTCATGTGAGATATGATATCAAAGGGGAAGTCGAGTGCATTACATATCCGGTGTTTGTTTCCTATTTCAAGCACTCTCATCGGGATAAATCAATCGCGTTTGAATGTTTTTTCCGTAATCATCTGTATCTTTCTAAAGCCATAACTACGCGAAAAATTCACTACCTTTTCCGTATTTTAGAATCTATAATAGCTGAAGATTCTATCATTTAATTTGCTAAGAAAAAATTGATCGGAAAGCTCTGAAAGGAAATAAAAGGACACTAATTAATCCACGTTCCATCGTGGATTAATTAGTATCCTTTTATGTCCTTTTCAGAGCTTTCCGATCAATTTTTTTCTTAGCAAATTTAACGGCAGAATCTTCAGCTATTATAGATTCTAAAAAATGAAAAAGGTAGTGACAACTTGAATTATTCGCGTAGTTATGGCTTTAGAAAAATACAGATGATAAGTCACAGAAAACACGAAAATGTCCCATTACAACGCGATTTATTCCGTTGAGGGTCCTTGAAACATGGAACATATGCCCACGTCTGATCAAGGATTAATTTGTCCTTTTTGGGACCTTTCCGATCAAAATTTTTCTTAGCAAAATGAGTTTTAGACTCGTGGCACCCTACTCAATCGAAAACAACCAAAATTAGCCTTACTCTTTTTTTTTTTAACGAGGTGGGGAAATCTTCGGAAGATACTGCAGACGCAGTTATACCGGATAAAACCAGACGACATCCGTTGCCCTGCCTCCTGCGGGACCACCTCTGGGTATTTTTTCGCAGGGGCGGCTTCAGCTAATTAGCCATCGTGATGTGCTGCTAACTTTCGTCTAGCTTCTTCTATTGGACCAATTCACTCACTACCTCCCAATTCTATGGTACTCCAGCATACGGTTCACCACATTATGTGGGCTTAACGTTTCCCCAAAGTACGCATTTAGCTGCGCGCGTCGCACGCTAAATCTCGGACATTCAAAACATACATTTCTTGCGTCTTCTGCGACTCCCTTGCAGCTAGGACACTCTGGCGAGTCGGTACAGGTATTGTCGGTATACACCATATCCCGTTAAGAATTGTGTTAAATAGTGGTTCACTTCACCGTGTTGGTGTTCAACCCATTTTTCATGTCAGGGATGAGAGAGTGAGTCCATCTACCGGTTACTGCTTCGTCCCACAGCAGTTTCCACTGTCTCATGCTTTCCCGTCTTTCCAACCTTTTTTGCCTTTCCAAGTCCGCTAGCGTGTTATTACGCGATGACCGCTATACAATCTGCTTGTCTTCTCAACTAGAATTCCAGCAACAACGTAAGCAGCTTCGTGTAAAGTTGTTCGGTACGCAGAGCGCACTCTCAATGCGCACCTACGGTAAATTGAGCTTCATTTCTGTGCATTCCCAGAGGAGTTTAGTGTGAAACAGCCCAAACCTTGGCCAGCAATAATCTCCTGCTTGTTCTGGGACCACCTATATTCGGTATAATCCTTGATAAAGCCACGGTGGCTACCGCCGCTTTTTCACATACAGACTTCAAATGCTCTACAAAGTTCAGTTTCAAACCTATCATAACCCCCAAATACCTGATGGCTTTTTTTTTTGGAAAATTATGATAGTGCTTCCTGATCTGAATTTTACAGAGCATCTTTTTCTGTGCTTACTGATAAGAACGGCCTTTATTTTTTGCTCAGCAAGTTCGAGGCCACCCTTTAGCCAGAGCTTGCTTCGTTGGCGTAGACTTCAACGCACTCCACCACTGCGATATCATCGGCAAAGCCCACCACAATCGTTCCTCTAGGCATGGGAAGTTCCAGAATGCCGTTGTACATTATTATCCATAGCAGCGGGCCATGCACTGAACCCTGTGGTACTCCCTCTGTTACCTCCCGTAGGTCCGTCGCTGGTGTCGTACGATTTGAGAGGTAGCTTCTTATTATGGCTGCAAGATAGTGTGGGATATCCATTCTTTGTACCAACATGGGTAATTAAAAGCGTTCTTGACGTCGAGTGTTACCACAGAACAGCATGTACCTTTTTAAAGTGATTCTGTTGCAAAATTAGTGACCATTTCGATTGTATCCACAGTAGACCTCGCCCGTCTAAAGCCGTACTGTTGATCTGACAGGCAGCCTTTTTCTTCCACCACCACCGATAACAGTCTGTTAAAGATAATTCTCTCGAATAGTTTTCACAAGGTGTCGAGCAAGCAGATTGGGCGATATGAGCTTGGCTCTGCAGCCGGTTTATTTGGTTTGGGAAGGAGCACCAACTTTTGTCGCTTCCATGATATTGGAAAAGTGCCTTCTGCCAAACAAGTTTCCAAGACTTTCACGAACTTTTGAGGGGCAGCACAGATTGCGGCCTTCAACGCTTTATTAGGGATCCAATCCGGTCCTGGTGCTTTGCCTTCCTCCAACTTTGAAGCAGCTTGGCCAAGTTCCTCGTCTATTATAGTAGGAATGTGAACTATCTGCTCTGACGAGCCTTGCCCCACGGGCATCCGCTCATGTTGAGGAAAGAGGGCCGAAAATAATGTTTTTAAGCCGCGCTGGGCATTTTATTTGTGGCATTTTTCGCCGTATTTTGTCGATCACCACCTTGTAGTTGGAGGCCTGAATTTGGATATTTTGACTGGACTATATAGACACTATAAGAAAATCGATTCGGAAGACAAGCACTGAGTTTTCACATTGTTCGTTCACGGTTTCTAGCCCCATGACATGTTCTTTGTTATTGTATCAATACAAATGGTCCGGTTTTTCTTTTGACAGTGTATGTAAACATCAATTTTTTGGCTTTTCTTGAATTGTAATTTTGCAAGATTTGTATATTTCCTATGAAAAGTAAAATGAGTCAATTAACTACGCTCAGACCTTCTATTTTATTTTACAATTATTTAAATCTTATAAAATTTTTGGGGAAAATTTGTCGAAAAAAAAAACAAAAATTACAACTGCTCAAATCAAATTTGTTTTGAAAACGAAATAAACGATTGCAGCAAAAAAACTACCTAACGGTAAACTATGAAATTGATAGTTGTTAGCATCATAAAAAAAAACACACACAATCACACATAAGAAAAAAATTATTTTCTTTTTTTTTTGAAACTGTTTTCGAAATAAACAATTTTGTAAGTATTTTCGCATATTGTAATATTTGTAATTATATATAAATTTTTTGTTTATAAGAAACGTGCGGATGACGTAAATGATAAAACAAAACAAAAAAACAAAAACAAACCTATGTAAAAAACACACACAAAACAAACAAAACTTTTATTTTATTAAGTTATACATGTAGTGAATTATAGTTAATAATGTATTATATATAAGTTTTTTCCTCCTCCCCCCCCAACCCCGTATCCAAATAAAACCATTTTTAAACGACTTTAAATAGTAGCTCTATTGGAGAGTCTGAATTACATTTTATTTTTAACTGGGGCTACTATTCGAAGTTGTGTGTTATATAAATATATATTATATTTTTAAAATAAAACAAAACAAACAAACAAAAAAAGTTAAACGTGAAACGTAAAAAATATACAAAATAAAAGAAAAATAACTGTAAAAAAAAGTCGCAAAAAATCAACTGTAAGCATTATGTATATTGATAATTAACAAAACATTTTTATTATGTTTTTTTTTTGTTTCTGTAAATTTCTCTACTTATTTTGGTGTATATTATATTGATTTTTCAATTTGTTCTGTTTCATATAATGTTAAGATGTTTTTTCTCTGTTTTTTATTTGTTTGTAACAAAAATAAACGAATTGAAACAATTAATAATTATTTCTTCGTGAAATGCTCTTACGCCATGTCTTTGAAAAATTCAAAAATATACAAAAGAAAAACCAGAATTAAATAAGAAAACGAATAACAAGACGAAGAAGAAAAAGAATTCAAATTAAAACAAAAAAGAGTCACGGATGATATACATAAATACATGCAAACAGTAAAAAAGCGAATAAATTGTTAATTTATCCGATACAAAATACATAAAATATCCAATAGTAACAGATATACCTCATTTTTTCTGTTTTTTTTTACAAGTATTTATATAAACACGACGTAAATTTAAAACTAAAAATATAAAAGACAAAACATTCAAAGTACTTTTTGCAATAGACAGTAATATCGAAAATCGAAACTAATCTACCTCAAAACCGAATATATATCAGCAACAAGATTTTTTTTTTATTATATACACATATACATACGTGATTTCGTAAATATGTCTCAGCGATGTTTTTTTTTGTTTGTTGACTAATTGTTTTTTTTTTTGATACTGTTTTTATTTGTAATGAAATCTTTTTTCATCAGGGAATGTTTTTTTATATATAAATATTATATATTTAGATGTCATGTAAAAGCCGAAAACTCATGGTTTACAATAATAATATATATAGAGTCTGGGAGCACAACAATTTACATTATAACGAGTAGGATCTAACATAACCTCAATTTTCGTACTGAGCATGGAATTTTCGCAAATAAAAAAAACTTTAACATTTCTTAAAAAAACAATATTGACTGATTCTTTTTTCTCTCGTCTACTACCACATACACACCCGTATGAAAGGGAATTTTTAAAACTGAAAAATCTTCCACTACTACTTTTCATACGAATGAAATCAACCCTATTCAAAAAAAAAAAAAAAACAAATTAAAAATTATAACTTCTAAGCGTAAAATGGTGACATATTTTGCAAAATTCGATTGTAAGTAAAAAAACATTTGAAATGAATAATACTAATTAGTGTATTTCGGAATAATACTAAACGTAAGTCATTATTTTAAATAAATTAAATAAAAAAATTCAAAAATATTAAAATTATAACTATCAAAAATCGACACAGACAAAATAGGAATGAGAAAGAAGAAATTGAAATGGTAAATGAAACGGAACGGAATGATAATATTTGATCAGGACACTTATGCTCTTTATATGTCCATTATAAAAACAAAATTATGCCGCAAACAGGCGAACGTGGCGGTCTTCAGATATACGAAGAAATTATAAAAAATTCAAAAAATACGAGTGTACATTTTATTGTTTATATATTTTCGGGTGACTAAGAATAATCTAAAATTTATAAAAATTTAAACGTAAGCAAATTAAAAAAAAAATGAAAATAAAATAGTTCTTAGCAAAAGAAGAAATAAACAAATGTTTGGCGCAATTTATCTAAATTTATATATTTGAAACAACAAACAAATTAAGTTTAATTAGATAGGATTTTGTATATATATATATATCAAATATTGTATTTCAAAATTTAATGCAATTCAAAAATTCAAAGAAACAAGAACCCTGTGAAAACATCCAGTGAAATGCAAAAAAAAACCATTATGTTCATCTAATTGGTTCATGTGGTCTCGAAGACAAACCGATCGCCTCATAATGTAAAAACCCTACAAAAAAAAAACGGAAAGTCATTTCGTTAAACGAAAAAAGAAGAAGAAGCATAAGAAAAGAAATGATTGGAAGGCAATTGAAATGAATGAAATGGAATAAGAAAATCGCTAACCTGAAAACATAAAAACGAACGAGAAACAAAAAAAAAACGTTGAGTGGTAAATTAAATTTTTTTTAGCATAAATAAAATTTCCCAATAACAAACAAATTTTTAGGCACAAAATTCACGAGAAAAAAAAAAAACAAACATTTTGTATATGTTATTTGAGATTTATTAGGCCAAATTTTTTTGACGGTTGAAAAAATTTTAAATTTAATGCTAACAAAATTGATAATGATGCGAATGAGAAATTGCTAAAAAAAAACATTGTTTAGATAAATTTAATTAAATCAATGATTGGGAAGAACAAAATTTGTACACACACACACATACACAAGGACACATTTTTGTGTGCAATCAGTTAAACTGATTTGTGTAGATTACGACGCGCGGAGTTTTATGTTTTCGGAAAGCGACATAAATAAGTGAAATACGTGATTTTTGATTTTGTCTATATATTTGTTTAAAATTTTTGTTTATATAAAATGTACTATTCATATATAGTTTCTGTTTATAAATATTGTTTTGGCTAAATTTAAATTTGTCGCCATTTTGCTTTTGAAAAACGAAAATCAAGCACATTTTGTTGAAATCCACTAACACAACAGCAAATGTTTGTTTAAAACTTAATGAAAGAGTAGAGAAAAGCAATATACCAAATTAATGCAAAATTCGTATGTGTATTTTATTGCGGATACAATAATTTTGGAAATGTGTTTAAACAGTTTCTCAATGCCTAGTAGCGTATTAGGCACTTTCCACCTTTTTTTATATTTAACCCTTTCGCTCCCAATGATGCCATATGGCATCATGAAATTTAATGATTTTTCATAGAAAATGTAAGAAATAAATTTTAACTTTTTGTGTGATATTCGACTCTCCCAATAGTGTAATACCTAGTTGATTTTTTGCAGCGTGAAATTTTTGGTTTTGGGATGTTATTTTTAATGAAATTTTAGAGAAGGTTTGACGATTGTCGTAAAGCCGAAAAACTGATTTATCCATTTCCCCATATTTCCTGATAATAATAATTTTATGCAAATCATTTTAATGGTTTTATTTTGTAAAGAGGTTGTTTAAGAGAAAATCAAAAGATTTTTCGATTTTTTTTTTAGGAAAACCCTATAAAATGGTTTTTTATGAGCATGATGCCATATGGCATCATTGGGCGTGAAAGGCAAAACAGCAAGTCCCCTATCCATATAAATGCAAGTTGCTTGCTGTATGGAAGGTACCCTTAGTTTTTATCCGAATGAGCTAATTTTTGGTGGGTGGGTTGATTATGAGCTCCAATCGCAATAAACCAAAATTTAGCACTCTGCTCTAATTTTGGGGGGAATTATGGACATGTTCCTTCGCCAAATTCAAATGGGGGGATAATGGGGGTCGTTGATCGGAGCGACTTAATGTTTCTCCCAAAATAATACTGAACTTATTGTGAATACCTGTACGAAATTTTACGGCTGAACTGACATTCTTTCAAGAGTTATGGGGCTTTTAAAAAAGGTATAAAATGAAAAAGTTCTAATTTATTTTTAAGCTAGCGCCGAATCAGTGAATAGATCTCTAATGTGTTATATATCATTGCAAAGATAATTTTATGTAGTTTTTTTCATTCTCAGACTATTTTTCTATATATTTTGTCGTTTTTGAAATACTCGCAAAAAACCGAAGAATGACCCCTATTTCCCCTTTCCCCCTTTTTTAAGGTTGCGGACCCCCAATCGGTTGGGACTTTTTTTTCCCATAATCTGGGGGTCGTCACCAACCATTCTGCAAAAAAATTTGCGATGTAGGATTTTTGCCGACCAAATATCTCATTTTTCACACGGAAACTGCTAAGTGCCCTTTCAGTCCCAATGATGCCATATGGCATCATGCTCTAATTTGTTAACTATAGCGCCTAAATTTTTTTTTCAAGAAAATATCATAAAAGATGCCTACTGAACGACATAATGTTGTTAGAAAAATTCGCCGCTTAAAATCCATAATTTGGGCATGAAAGGGTTAATGATCGCCTTACGCCATCCAATCGATCGTACGACGAATCGCATTTTGAAAATTGCATTACCGTTCGTTTTCCGTACAATCTGACAGAACGTGACGATCCCATCGATCATACGATGGATCGTCAGGTTCTGTCAGATTGTACGGAAAACTAGCGGTAATGCAATTTTCAAAATTCGATCCGTGTCGTACGATCGATTGGATGGTGTATGGCGATTCTAAGAAACAAACAAAGTTCAGCCAGAAATAAAATAACGGTAATTGTCTCGATCGAATTTTTATTCTATAAAAAAGTATGTTACCCGTTTCTTATCACTAATTTTGTCAAACAAAGGCGAACAGTAGAACTGTTAAAAGAGTAACTTTTCAGAAGGGAAGATTCAATTTATTGGATTTTATGTTATTGATTTTAGTGGTGTGCCCGTTATATGCCATTTTGAAACGTGCGTTCTTTTTTGTATTAGATTACTGCATTCGCAAAAACGGCCTTCAATGAAATGAACTGCTATGAGCATAAGTAGGTTAGGGTCTGCAGTTGATGTGTTTTAGCAGATTTGTTTCATCCCTTTATTCAATGGTCCATTGATTTTTAAGTATTCGGATAAGCTATCTGTTTTCTTTAGAATCAATGGACCAATAAATATGAAGATGAAACGAGTCTGCTATGAAGCAACGACTTAAAACTTGCACATGATAATGCTCATCAGCAGTTCCTTCCATTGAACGCCATTTTAGCGAATTCAATGAAGTAATATAAATAAATAAATTCGAGTTTTCCGAGATAGAAGAACGTAGATGGAGAAACTTCATGCATTGTGGTTGGAATCTTTAATGGTTTCTGTTAGAAGTCAGCAAATTCCAAATTTTCAACTCCCAATCTAGCAGACATTTTCGTACTAATAATCATGTTCGAATATAATGCCATAACTTGTAATAATCTGAAATTTGTGTTCTGTGAAAC
Source organism: Microchrysa polita (assembly GCA_949715475.1). Classification (NCBI taxonomy): domain Eukaryota; kingdom Metazoa; phylum Arthropoda; class Insecta; order Diptera; family Stratiomyidae; genus Microchrysa; species Microchrysa polita. The sequence goes on along the minus strand of OX454415.1, from coordinate 6,622,479 downwards.
TCCAAGCTTCGCAAATCCATCCCTTAACTTCACAGAATCCTAATGATACTATAGTGCTACTTGAGTAAATTACATGCTACTCAAATTTCAATGAAATTGATTCCTGTACGAAGCTCTGAGGTAATTTACCGTTATTCCAGTCACTGATCTAATTGCAGTTTCATAAAAATTAAACCACACAAACACCACTAATTCTAATAAATTTTTTCAAACTTTTCTAAGCCACTCCTTCCGTCAGTGCCATGCGATGGAAACCTAAGCACACTCTAAAATCATTTTGTTTGAAAAGCATTCCAATAATAATTTTTCTTTGTAACGGTAGTAACGTAATTTACCATAAAAAATAAAGAAAAATAAACCAACTCAACTAGTCAGACGTGTAACAAACTCAGGTACAATGCATTCTTAGAATCTAAAACATTGAAAAAAAAAATTAAGAAAACTATTAATTTCATATTTAATCAAATTAAAAATAAATTTATTACTTTTCTTTTTTTTTCTCCGCATCACAAAACAAATAAAATTTGTTCAATTTCCAACCCGCTTGCTATGAAAAATTCTGTAAAACAAAAAAAATGTGCTTGATAAACATTTTTCTTTTGTTTTTGTAACAAAGAAAAAAATTTAAATCCCTAGACTTTAAGTATAAGTAAAAAAACTTAAAATTAAAATTAAACAAAAAGAAATCCATGAAGCAAAGCTTATTTTAATTTAAATTTAAAAAACAAAAAACAAAATGTTCAACATTTATGTATTTTCTTTTTAGTTTCCTCGCTTATTCATGTGAAAAAAAAAACAAGCAAACGGTTAAATTAAACATGCAACAAGAGATAACTGTAGAATAATACGAAATTGTAACAAACATTGCTAATAACAAATCTGATCTATATGTATATTGTAATAATATTGTGCACGCATAATTCTGTTTATAATTTTATTTTTCGGTTAGTTTTACTAAAATTGTATACATGAAAAAGGATAAGGAAGAAAAAAAACAACAATGAGTTTTCAACTCCCTTCTACTATTAGATTGTGACATTCTATGTAAGAACATTATATAGAAGAAAAAAAGTGTTTTTAGTTTCCTAGAGTAAAAATGAGTTTTCATTGTTACTTCTTCGGAACGAGTGTAAAGATAAAATAATGCTTATTTGATTTATATTAATCGAAAAAAGAAAAGATGATTTAATTCGTTCATTATACATTGTTGATTTTGTTGAAAATTATGTTTATACAAATATTATAGTTTTTCTCTTCTTATATTATTTTTTCGTTGGAACTTCTGTTAAATTTTTATATAAAAAAAAACCTTCATCTTCTTGTACCCGTTCCTTGAAATATATGGTTTATTCAAAATATCTAAGCCGATATAATATATTTTGATTTCACATGAAATAAAATAAAACTGAAATTATATTAATGACGCTGTAAACAGATACAAATCTAGTCCGAAATAAAAAACTACATATTTAAAAAAAAACTAAAATAAAACGATTCAATTTGTAAAGTCGAAGAAAATATATATTCTTGTTTTCCCCCCTTCCATCTGTACCGATCCTGCTGCACTCAATATGGTCTTTGTGTTTGTTCGTTCTGTCTATCTCCGCCCGACCTGGTGTCGGCATTTGATTGCAATCTATAATCTATACATTTCAGCGTAAGTTCAATCCAGAATCCAGAGCCTTTTGTTTCCTATTACCTATTTATATGATTTCTTTCACCATATCACCCGTCATCTATATAAGCCAACATAATCAAATCAGAGTAGAATCCATAGTTCTTATAAATCAGAGCTTGCAATGTTCCTATATAAATCATAAATTAAATACGACACAATTATAAACATAGGTTAACTCTCTTTGCATAATTACATAGTTCTCGTCTTTCGTGTTTTTTTTTATTATGTATTGAATAGATTATCACTATGAATATTGTTCTGTTAATAGCTTTTCACGTAAGTTACATATTGACAAAGAGTTATAACATGAAATAGTTACAAAAAACTAATAAACTCCCAACTCGAGCCTCGAATAATAAATCTGTGTACATAATATAAAATACTATTGAGTTATTATCCATTTATATACCATTTTATAAAGTCATGTTGAAAGTCTTTTTTTTTTTGTTCAATCCCTCGTTTCCGCTGGATAATACCTATTATCCCTGAATCAGCAGAATACGCATGTTGCGCAAACGCATCATATACTACCCAACTCGACTACACAAACACACACACTTACACGGATATATTTGATTCGCTGTACAAATTGGATCTGAAATAGTGTAATTAAAAAGAAAGTGACGTAAACATTAAATAAAAATAGATATATATTATATATATTTTAACAATAGTTCCACATTATTAATTGTATAGTTAAAAAGCAATAGCTGTTAATGAAGAAAACATTTTTTTTTTGTAAAGAAAACCATAATGTTGACGAAAATAATTTTATATTTAAAACATGAATGATAAGAAAAAAAGTTAAAAACATAAAAAGAAAAAAAAAACAATGAAAAAAAAACTGAAAAATATAAACAATGTATGATTTTAATGAAATTGTTTTTTATTTGTGTTGAGTATTTTGGTTTTGCCTAATTTTTCGATAGAAATTGTTTCCTTGGTTTTTTTGTTGGTACCTATGTGTTTTTTTTTGCTTTCGTTCTCGGTTTAATTGAGTTGACGAGTAAAGTGATACCTGATTTTTAGGCATGCTACTCCTATATGTATTATTTCGTCAAATTTTATCAAATTAGATTTCCAAATTTTACCTTTACCATCTCTATCTCCAACCATCTTTCGGCGCAAAGACAACTGAAAACACGCACATCTCTAGCTAAATCCATGAGTGCAGCCAGAATTTGGCTTAGGCAGTGGCAAAGCCAACATTTATACCAAAAATTTTGAAAATTGTTGTTAGATCTGCACAGGAATTTAATGAGTGTATCAGTGTATCGTTTGCAAGGAACAACAATGCACAAACGCTTTCACTTCAACAAAAGCACTGCTGAATTTATTTTACTAAAAAAAAATTCAAATAAAACCTAAAACGAATTCTAATCGTGCGAATAGCACAATGTGCAGACATATAGAAGACATGCAAAACCCAAAACTTTGATTTTTATGTTCTTTTGGTAGGGGAGGGAGGGTATAGATGGGTCCGACCTGACACATCTTTCACATCTCATCAATACATTCAACAGCTACCATTTGATACTAATTTGAAGTTCTTCGCGACATTCTATAAAAAGATATGGCTAACTTTGTAAGGAAGGTAGGGGTAGGGGTAGCCGAACCTACACCACTTTCCATCAACTTAAAGTATATGTCCGAATTAGGCATTGATCAAAATTTCAGGTCGATAGCGATATTGTATCAAAAGTTATAGCCGAATTAAAATATCAAGGAGGGGTACTTTGTATGGGAGGTAGGGGAACCCTTAGTCCGATTTGGCCCATTTTCAATGCTGTCCGAGATTTTATCAAAACAAACATCAGACCAAAATTCAAACCGCTAGCTTTATTATTTCGGGAGTTTTCGTGCGAACAGACAGACACACGGACAGACAGTCATGGCTTATTCGATTCAGGGACCGACCCTGATCATTTATATATATACTTTGCCATACCTCCGGAGGCTCCTTTGATGTGTTACATAATATTGGCGTAACAAAAACAATATACCCTCCTATACCATCTAATACACTCAGAAAAATTTCAATTCAACCAATCATTTTGTCCCATTATTTTTAGTCAATAGGAAAAATCGAATTACTTTAAAAATATATGCACTATTACTTTCACTCGATAAATATCCGTTTGTTTTAATAGTTGTCTCCTTTAAAAACAAACACCATGGTCTAGTTATTTTCCAATAGGACATATCTTATTAAATTAATAGGATCAATCCTATGTAATAAAAAAAAATCGTTTAACTCGTAATCTGATCGAAGCATATTTTTTATAAGTCCTATATTATTATACCATCCACATCCACGCTACGTCATTGTGGATTTTGTTAAGAATCGCGATATTTGGCCAGGCCGAGTATTGAACATCCGATCGGCTAGTACTCTTTAAAACTTACCAAGTCACAGGGAGGCAACCGAATGATCTCGGCTACGGAGCATGATGTTGGGTCTCTTGGAAAATACGTCTGTATGCTTGAAATTCAATTAAAAGGCATATCTCATTAATGAAATAGGACGTTATATAAAACAAATGGGATCCATCCTATTATTATTAGTTAACCATATCAGATCTTGTTAATTTAATGGGACAAACTGATTAAAATGTAATCTGATGTCCCATTGAATTTACGGGACACATTTCATTCCATACAAAATATCACAATAGGATTCTTCCAGTTATATTAATTATTGCATCTGTTTACTTTTGTGAAGAAATCTGGTAAATTGCCGTCTAATTAAAATAATGGTACAAAAAACTTTTAAGTTTACGGGGTCCATTTTTCTGAGTGTAGGTATAGGGTATAGACATAATTCGACGGCGGTGTCAATTGATTCCCAATATTATTCCATATTATTGAAACCACCTAAGCCTAATATGTCGCGTTGTTTAAAAGCGTAATACAAATTATGGTTGGCGATAAATAAATGGGTATTTCAATCTTGTGTCTGTGTACCAGATTCCTAATTTTTTTTCCCGGTGATTACCGATTAGGGAGGCCAGTGCTCTTTCTGCCCTCTTGGCTACTCTCGTGGCTAATTCCACGTTATTACTGATATCATCGTCACATGATATTTAGGATACGGAAGGAAACATCCATTCATCCCGATAAAAGATTTCCGAGCCGTTTGATCCATTATAAGTACATATCTACAATTACTACTGTACTGTACTATTGCGCAAATTAGGCTTCATATTCATTACTGGGCGCACACATACGATTATATAAATGTACAAAACTGCGTGTACATTTACATAACCGTATGAGTGCGCCCCATCGCTTCGCAAGGTTTTAGAATAATATTAAACGGAACATTTTGCCTAACCAAGCCTCGTACATTGCATTGCCTTGTTAACGTGCTCATAGTGAAGTATGTTTATATTTTTTTATAAAATCGAAAAGGCGTTCAATTAGTAGCGATTCCATGAGTTATGGGCGTTCAAACCCCCTCAGAAATTAATTAGTGCTGAAAAATCCGATTGAACTAGGAACCTAGGACCTTGTGTTGATTCCATTTTAAAATATCAGTTATAATGGGGTCGAACGAACGGCCTAAGGGATGGATATCAGAGCTGCTGCGGCGTGTAGCTTTTCGAAGTTTATCTTCGAATCAAATTGTTCAGAAAATGTAGAAAACACTCTTTAAGAGTCGCTATACATAATACACTGTCCAATCGATTATACAATCCATCGTCAGATCGATCTGACAATCGTACAGCAGTCAGCCAGTCTCGCGATCCACACGACGACAGAACACAAATGAACGAAACTAATATAGACTTTTTTGGCGATGGAAGATGGACATTCATCGCTACCTTTGATGAAGAATGACCACCAGTTTATATTAAAAAATTAACGCAACCGATCATATTACAGATTGCTGGAAAATTTGCAGGGCAATATTATGGAACGTCCAATAAAAAAAAATGGACTGGATCGTCAAATAAACCATATAATTTACCTGACGATCAAAAAGATTGTACAATCGATTAGACAGTATATGGTGACTAATACCTTAAGTTGATAATGTATATATTCAGAGTTAAAAGCCAATGCAATGACTATTTGGTTGAGGCCTCCGTTTTAAGTGGTATCGTATAGTGAAGCGGTTAACTCGTTAACGAAATTACCATCACGTCTGGTGCCCGATAATCCATACATATCTATGAGTCACATGTGGCTCATGGACGTGAACCGGGAGGAACACTTTGTGCACAAGATTTCAAATCTTCAAATCAAAGAAGATCGAAAGACTAGGAGATTTACTTCCCACCCCTCGGATATTCAGCATAAGGAGATACATTTTTTAGATGAGGAGCAGGCATGTCAAACTTGTTGCTCGCGGGCCGCATGAGGGTCATCTCGCTGTTTTGTGCGGCCCGCAGCCAGGTTGAAGAAACACAATGTTTATCAGCACAAAAGCGTAAAAAATATGCATTTCAAAAGTATAATTTTTTAAAACTCCTCAAGAAGTCTGTGGCTAACGGAAGCTTAATTATTTTACAAATCTTTATAAATCTTTCTGTTCTGGAAATAATTTGCTGGTGGTTAGTTGAAATAAATTTGTTTAAGGCGCTTTTTTTGCAAAAAAATAAAAAGCCCTTTCGTGAAATTCTATATTCCGGAAATCGGTTCTGAAATGTTATGAAATAAGTTGCTGGCTCTTACTCATTCTGATAGTTACTACATCCACAACGATTGCATTACAATAATTCGTGTTCGCATTTTGCAGATTATGGGAGAAAAACATCTTGGCTTGACATTTATTAGAAAAACACAAACTTTCATAAACAGAACAATGTCAGCCCATCAGTGGCGAACCTACGTGGGGGTTTTGGGGGTTCAAACCGCCTCCGAAATTGCTCGATGTAATATAAAATACAAATCGGGTTAATACAAAAGCAGGACGTTTCCCACAAAAATATAATTCTAACAGACGGAAAATGAGAAAATTGAGCAAGTAACTCAGCATCACAGAGATGGTTCTGCGCTAAGATGCTTTTCGAAAGACTCTACAAAAAATTCTCAGATTATGTTTGACCAGGCCTGAGAGGCGGACAAATTTCGAGTATAGTGCCTTTCGGAAGTACGACAACTACAACTGTTCCCTGATCAGTCAAAATTGCATTCACAGGTTTTTCCAATTAGCTGAGAGTGATACTGAGAGGAGTCTCTCAGTTTTTTTTTGTCTATTAAGTTCTTCGGCACTTTGAAATAATTGGCGGCCAAATAGAGCCTAACTAGGAAGCTCAAGTCATGATAAAGTACTATGAAACTCTGTACCCAATTAAATACAATCTATATTGAAACGCTACTGATGCTTAGTAACCGAACAATACAAGAAATGATTGTGGGACAATAAACAATTTTTAAGCAAAAATAGTTACCGAAAAAAAACACATTTTTACGGGTGTAGGGTATAAATATTAATTCAAACTTCAGCCTCTTTCATAAAACCCCTCCCGAAATATTTTTCTGCGTACGCCCCTGCAGCCCATTACCCGATTTTTTTCCTTTCATTATTATTATTATTAAGCGTGCTTGTTTCAAACAACATTACAAATATTTTTTTTTTCTATTTTTAGCCACCTTTCTGTCAGTGTCAGCCAACAATTTTGCCTCCCAAGGTTGTTTTTGACTATCTCGACTATCTGGCTACAATGTTTAGATCAGCTGTGGTTACTGATCGAGCAAAAAAAATTTTTGGCATTCTTGCTTCTTGTCTAAAGTTTCTAAATTTGTTTGAAGAAGATTTTCATACGATGGCAATTTTGAAGGATATAATCCCGAGGTAGTTAGTGACTCAGATCTCGAAAGTAATTTTCTATAGGCGATTTAGAGATTTCTTTTTTCCTGTGGCCCGCTCAATGCTGAACCAAGTAATATTTGGCCCGGGCCAGGTTTTGAGTTTGACACCCCTGCGATGAAGGGTGATCAATGTAAATTCAAACATTTATTTTTCTCTGATTTTCGTTGAACTTTTTTGAAAAGCTGAAAATTTCTCGAAGCAATAAGCTTTTGAGCAAGATTAAGCAACATTACCGTTCTGGCGGTAATGTCTGAGTCCAGTTCAACTGGCTAATCTATCTTGGATCGTGTTTTTGCTGTTTTCATTTGCCACATCCACGCGAATTTCGTCTTCCGCACGTCATTGAAGCAACTTAAAGAAAATATTTACATCTTAGGCTCCTGCTTCCACAGTTACACAGTCACAATCACGGGGTTTAGATTTTCAGCGCTTCCCACCAAATCAAATTGTGCAAAAAATGTCCTGCAGAGTAATGATATTTTATGTTGAAAATTTGTTGAGGTAAAAACGCCATCAAGAAAATTGGCTTGTATACAGGGTGTGCAAGAAAATTATTTTTTCAAAAATCTTTAAATAAATGTGGCAAGTAAAGGGTTAAGAATTTTGGGTATGTTCCTGGCAACTTTTTTGCTGGAAATGAGGAATATTTTTCCGGTGCATTGGGAACTACTTGAAATTTCACATAAACCGTTTTTTTTTCGGTTTCATACGTCAACGTCACTTCCAAGAGACAGTTTTAATGTCTTCATAGAAATTTCAAATATGTATGATTTTTAAATGAACATTGAAACAGTAATTTGATAACGCTACTTGTGAATCTGCAAAATTGACAAAAGTTGCTTTACTTTCACGGCTTCCCTGGCTTGCTGAAGGACAACAAGTAATGCATTTTCCATGCTTGAAACTCCATTGTAAATCGAACGTCTCAATTTTGGTATAAAGTGATAATTTTTTGGATGAAAGGTTATAAATTTATGAGATTTATTAATTTTTTTGCACAAAAAACCCAATCATACACTGCTCCACTATCTAATGACTGGCGTTGAAATTCGTAATTTGAAATTCAGGTTTCCACGGCATTAAAGGTCGATACACACTTTTTAGTCATCAGCCACAGTCACAGTCATTTTCCATACAAAATGGGGGGATTGCCAGTCGATCAATTAACTGACAATCTGTCAACTTGTATGGAAAATTACTGTGACTGATGACTGCAAAGTGAAGATAGTCAACATTTTACCGCCACAGATGTTGAAGTCTTGTCGGTTTCGGTAGCTTATTTTGCCATGTAGGTTGAAACAAGGCTTGTTTCAAATACAAAAAACGTTGCAACAGGCTGCAATTACTGGGGATAGTTCCTATTGTTGAGCCAGTGGTGTCGTTTTGTTGTACAGTTTCTTTACGACCATAGGGTTACCAGATTACCAACGCGTCATTAACGAAAGGTTAACCATTCGGTTTAGCAGAGGCAAAATGAAGGTTTTTTCTATCTGACACACAATACTTCCCTGAACCAATGAAAACAACAAGGAGTAACTGTTCCGTTCTATATACCTTTTTATTGCAAGGTAATGTTTTCCTATAAAGCTATTAACTAATTCTTCAATTTGTTATGGTGGCTATCATGGTTATTAGCGCGTATATACAAGCGCGATATATTTAAAGGACAAAGCTAACCGTTTTTTTTTTTTGCATCGTCTTCAGAGCGTATGACACGTTCTTTTAGCCTTTCAAATAGAAAAACTTGACCTAAGGCTAAATTTAAACCAACAACATTGTTCAGAGATGCTCCAGGGCAAAATATTCTTCTGTTAGGCGCCCATGATGGCGTAAATATCGCCGCGCAGGACTTATAACGATCATGATAGGACAGTGGCCAGTGTTCACTTTGGGTATCTCTTACAACCTACATTGAAGCAATTGCTATATAGATAGTGTTGAGTAAACTAGGAAAAGACGAGAGGAGCACTATTTCCTTTAGGGTTCTTCAGACTTTTTCTAGACGACCTATAGAATCAGAATTGAACTTCAAACTATTTTTAGCATCGCTTTATACTGAGTTTCTTGGTTCCGAAGGGGCACTTTCTACAATAACTGTGGCTCTGAATTTGGCATGTTGCTTAAAAGTGACATCTGCGTGTAGGTGTAGGTACGTGTGTTACATTGCCGGGAAGATTTACATCGAAGAACCGACTGCCGCGTGGGTGGGTTGTTTTTATAGACAATACAAACATCCATACATCCATGCTCACAGTGGGATTCAAACCCACGCGATTCAGAGATAATCACCACTAAGCCATCAAATGCCCCGATAGGTCATGAGGTTGTTCCGTATGCCGAAAATAACAAAATATCGGCCGAAACGCAAATGTTCTCGACGTTCCTCTTGACATGACACACCGTATGCCTATGTACGATCAAGGATAAATGTGTATCCATTTTTTCGTTTTCGGGTTCTTTTGTGAAACGGGCCCTTTCAGTGACTGTAGTTAAAAAAAAAGTATGGACATTTTTCTGGATACACTCTGCAAAATACTACTACTTAAATTTATAATTATTTTATCATTGGATTTATTAAACTGCAATTCATTTCATGTCCTTAAATTTTTTTATATAATTTATTTACTTTTGGTCATCTGTAAATATATTATACTTAAAAATAAATTTGTACATAATACTCGTAGAATCGTGTGTACAATGAGCGTGTTGTGAACTTCTAGTATCATATTTTAATTTTCACTAAAAAAACTTGTGTACTCTAGCTGGATGGAAAAGCAGAAGTTGCGAAACACCATCTTTTTCCAGCAGATACTCTTTGTATTATGTGAAAATAACTCGCACTGTATACTCGTACTAAAAGAAAAGAAAAACAATCAACCCGTCCAAAAAAAACTGCATGTAATGAGCGAAAGCAAATCGTTGTTCGACTCGCGAATAAATTGGCAAAACCCATCAATCGTTCATAAGAATCCAACATCATAGCGGTCGCTCATTATTTGCGGTTTTTACTATCTCAATACTACAATTAACCATTTTTTCATCGATATAATCAGTAAAGTCGTGTCAGCTTTCCCTTTTCTTAAATATATTTATTTATTTTTTTAAATTTGATTTCAAATCACACAAAAACTGATCAGAATCTAAAAATCTTAATATGTACACTCTTCAGGTAAAATATGTATACTCGAAAATACCAAAAAAAAAAGTAAAATATCTTCGAAATTTTTAAAAATTAAATATAAATTATGAAGATTAATTATGTAGACGAATAACTTTCGGAACAAATAAATTTAGATTTATTAAAAGTAAAGTAAAAGTAAAGTATAAAGTATTTTTAAGTCAAATCTAATTTAAGGCAACTGATGAAAGTATACATTTAGAACGTAAAAAGTATAAAATTAAAATTACTAATATATTCGAGAAAAACAATTTTCATATGCTACGTCTAAATTACATATACTATCACATTATGAATATTACCAAAATTATGGCTTTTCCATTTATTTTTAAATCACATTAATCGAGTCAAAGGTCGATAGTATCCACTGAAGGAGAAGAGTGAAATAAAACATGTTTGTAAATATCTTCGAATATTCGTTAAAATCAAGTTAATTTAAAATGCTTCTATTTAATTACTTTCATTTGTTTCGGTTTATTATTTTCCGTTTTCCCCCCAAATCTTCCTTGAATCGTCAAATGTCTTAAGAAATAAATCATAACGAGACTTAAATTAAGAAACGCCGAGAAAAAAGATAAAGAAAATATTTTCAAATCGTACTAGCGAGGAAAAATTTATGATGCATAATAAGTATATGAAAATGATATCATTACCCAAAATTTATATTTCGGAACACCATCAAAAAAGTACAAATTTAAAAACGCAAAAAAGGAATTATAAAACATACGATCAGAACGTACGAGAAAAATTATGAAAAACTCTTGAAAAATACTAAATATCGTTAAAAATTCACAAAGTCTTGTATGCTAGAATTAAGCCACTAAAATTACATAAAAAAAAACAAACAAACAAACAAAATTGACATCTCTTTTGCAAAGTACAAAATTTCAGGGTTTTATGTTTTTTGGCATTAAATTTAGGATAACTTTTGACATGATAAAAATCTATGATTAAAATAAAATATTGGATAAGCTCGATTTAACGAAGTGGTTAAATTTTTTTTTTTTTTGAAAATTAAACATTAAGAAAAGATACGGTTTTGGATACAACAACTGATTATTATTATGAAATAAAAAGTCAAAGAAAAATAAATAAATTATTATAACATAAGTACAGAAACTCAAGAATACGTAATGAAAAGTGAATGTAAGATAAATTTGACGAATATTAATTGTAAGGGAAAGAGTGACCTATTGGAATTTATGATGAGCTACATAATATGTGCAATATATCTAATATATTTAGTTTCAAGCAAATTTAGTTAATTTTCTTTCACGTATTGCGCTTAGATGGGTTCCAGTGGAAGTTATAATTTAACATAAATTTACTTAAATGGATTCTGGCCAAGCCTAGTCCCATTCCATTTCCAGTTTTTCAGTTCAGTTTTACGTTGTTCTTAATAATATTGAATGGAAGGTATGTATAGAGAACATTAAGTCTGTGATTTTACCTTATTAATATGAGTATAAATAATATTGACAATTACGATTACATGGAATTAATCTTAACGACAAACTAAAGGTGAAATTTGTACTAGACTTGACGCGAGTGAGTGATGTTTCTGTAACTTTACCATAAATTAGCGCACCGTACCATGTCCAGTATAAATTTCATCTTTCGAAGAGCACAACGTGAATGTACGATTTATTATTAAATGAAATTATTAATGCAAGAGGATTAAACCGACAAAAAAAAACAAAGAAATAGTGGATTCAAAATATTAAATAATAAAAGTCACCTATATATACATTATACTTTAAACAGACAAAAAAAAGTTTAATATATATTTCAATAATATATATACAATATTAAAAAAATGAAACCTACGGAAATATTCACGTGAGAACTACGAGTAAATATATTAAGTTATGACATGTTTAGAATATATAAATATATTTACATACACTTATATGTACATTAAACTATTGAACAAAACAGAAAAAAATAGCAAAAAAACTACTCCCTCACAAACACACTTACACACGCATAAAGAAGATAAAAAAAGTGAAATCCTACCCCTTCGTTTGAGTGAAAATGGGAATCGAGCAGTGAATAGTTTTGACAATATAGTAATCCAGCATTAAAAAACATGATACCAACAATTCAAAATTATTATTATGAAAACCAAGCTGATAATCTCGAATTTAATGCTCGTACTTCCTATAATGATGTAATTTTTATAATTTTTCATATAACTTTTAGTTAAATAATAATAAAAAAAAAATATGATAACTAAATTAAACATTGGTTCGTAAGAAATAAGTTGAATATGCTATATACACAGCATGTGTCTAGAAAATTCTAGGTATTTAGTATTTCTACGTATTACGTTCAAACACAAAGTGTTGAAATAAAAAAAAATATAATAAAACCAAAGTCATGAGTCTCGATAAACCAAAAAAGGAAAATTTTGTTTATTTTTTTGGAGACAGCTGGATTTCTATGGAACTAAAAAAAAAAAATATTAATGGGGTATAATTTTAGTATTTTAAGCAAAAAGGAAAAAAAATGAAACCAAAAATAAATTAAATTAATTAAATTGAATTAAATACGTGCGAGGGAGTGATGATCAGATTTCATCTGAAATGAATAAATATTTATTATTATTAATAAAACAAACACGAATATTGTATTGTAAAATTTCATTCTGATGATTGATGGGCAAAATTAAATATATTGGAAAATAAAATGAAAAATGTAATGAATGGCAAAAGTGAATTAAAATTTAATTTGTTGCTAATAATAATGATATTGTTTGGTTTTTAATTTGCTGCGGTGGTTGGTTGAATTTTGAGGTATGACCATTTCGGAGAATGCACCGCATATTCTGTCCTATTTAGCGAAGTTGACCCTCGAAGTTGCTGAAGGCGTTGTCATTTTGCTATTTTTGGTCGCCGCCATCAATCTTCGCACTTTCACAGATTTCACTAATGTCAATCCTCAATGATTTTCCCTTATTCTGGCATGCGATACCGCAAGGAGTAGCAAATAGGGGCAGCAGGACCCCATTTATAATTTTAGTCATAATTATGTATAGTGTATAGATGGACGCCAACGAAACCGACGAAATTAAGCGACGGATTGCGATTATTATTATCGTTTTGGCCCTTTCAGCTAGTTGAAGTTCTTCTACTTAGAATACTACAATTCTATCCGTTTAAGTTCATATTCGCGAAATCTTATACAAAAATTTGTCTTCAATTTATGTTACACTAAAAACATGTTGCTGATGTCGATGCCCTGTTCTTTCAAGGTCACGTACAGGGTGGCCCAAAAGTATGCCATTTTAACATAGCCTAACTTTTTTCTTCCTCAATATTTTTTATTGAATTTTGTGGAAATATACTTTGGATTTGGGAGATTTTCTTGCACTCCGCAACGATTGTGTAATTTTGTCGAATAATCTTCATTTGGAGGTTAGAAAAACAGTATTTTTTCGTGAATTATTACAATATGTAAAAGAAACGCAAACAAACCTCAAGATTTCTTAAGGAAAAATATTTTTTTATTACAGGAAAATTTAAAAAGTTCAGCTATGTTTGGAAGATTATTTCTTTGAGGTGACGTTGGTTACTTGCTTCGCAAAGCCGAACCCTTTTCAGCGTATGCTCCATTACTTTTCGCAATGTCTCTGGCTGTGTAGTCCTGATTTCCGATAGAATATTTTCTTTTAGTGCTGCAATGATCATGGGCTTATTATTATAAAGTAACCCCATAAAAAAATCGACAGGTGTTAAATCTGGAGATCGAGCAGGCCAGTTTTTTGATGTTCATCTTGAAATAATTCTTGCCCCGAACAGTTCAATAAAATGTCCATTGTGGCTTGAGCAGTACGACAAGGTGCTCCGTCTTGCTGAAACCACATGTCTGGCCTATTCTGAGCAAAGAGACGGACCCAAGTGTTCAATATTTGTCGATAAAGCTCCCTATTAGAGATGAGCATCGAAAGAAAAACATCGATGGTTACCATCGAAAAAACATCGAGACGAAACCATCGATGGTGAGAAAACATCGAACCAAAAACATCGATGTTTTGGGTTTTTTGAGTACTCATAAAAAGTAGTCACTTTAATAGCAAAAATTGACCTGATTGAGTAGAAATATGATTTAGTTTATGGTTTTCCTTCATTGCCTCCTCCAAATACCAGAATGTAAGCGTTTTTTTTGTATAATATGCATTGTTATCAGACCCACAACCCATCGCATAGAGCAACCAGTGGTACCGCGCGGAATCTGTGAATCCGTGTGACGACGACTTGGAAAAGTACGCGACGGGATGACAGTGGGCAAACATCTTTGGATTTTGCATAGGATAGTTGGGGATGGCCCCTGATTATGGGAAAAAAGTCCTCACTGATTGGAGGTCCGCAACCTTGAAAAAGTTGTTAAGTGTTTTTAGCGATTATTTCAAAAACGGCAAAAAACAGACAAGTTTACCACCTACAGGTATACCGTCAGGGGAGTACCTAGGTTTTTCGGCCTTATCTCCCGGTGCCTCGAGAGTTTTGGATCTTCGGCATTTTATTGTCAGATTGAGATTTCTTCATCCAGCGAATGCACTTACCTTCAGAAAACCAAACCCCGGGGTTGCAATACTAGCTGGTTGCTCGGGTATAACAACCTACAGCCACCTTGATGGGCAAGGACCATGGTCCCCTGGGCACACCCATCCCCGATGTACACTATTCGTTGACGACTTCTCTATAGCAGGTGTGATCCTCCTTCGGCCTCACATAAACACTCAGACGTGCATGTCCCAGGCTCGTTGAACCTGTTGTGACTACTCGTTTCGTCTGCTTAAAGAAGACTCGTAGCGCTGCTCAGGTACGTGGTGACGCAACTCACCAAAGACCTGTGTCCCACTACATCGCCGCGCTGTGTCAGAGGCACCCAGCCCCCCTGCGGGAAAAAGATACAGACAAATGGTTCAGAACAAAAAAAAAACTACATAAAACTTCTTTTGCAACCATATATAATACATTCGAAATTTATTGTAAAATTCGGCGCTAGACTATTTCTGCTCCAAATATTATGTTGCATTTTTCGTTCTTAAACCATTTGTCTGTATCTTTTGCCGTATTTGAAATAATCGCTAAAAACTCAAAAATGCCCCTCTTTCCCCTTTTATTTAAGGTTGCGTACCTCAAATCGGGAAGGACTTGTTTTCCCATATTCAAGAGCTATCCCCAACCATCTGGCAAAAATCCAAAGATGTTTGAATTTTGCCGACCGAATATCGTATTCTTCTTAGACAATAATTGAACATACTTCGGCCGTCCGTCGGTTGGGCTGTTTACGGTATTCGCATTCACTTATAAAGACAAAGTTTAGTTGTAGAAAAAAATTATGTTGAGGAAAGAAACATCGATGGTTGAAAACCATCGATGGTGAAAACCATCGACCATCGAAACGCAAACCATCGATGGTAAAAAAATCGACCATCGGACCAAAAACATCGATGTTTCCGAAACATCGATGTTCGATGCTCATCCCTACTCCCTATTAACTGTCAGTACTTCAATACTCGCATTTAACCTTCGGGCGGGCGCAATGCATCTGACAGATTAACCCTTAAATGCATAGCGTACCATATATGAGGGGTATAGAATCAAAACCGGCAATCTCCACTTTTTTGACAAAATGACATAATGATGTAGTTTAATTAATTAATATTATTGCTATACAGAAATGTTATCAGTTTGTTGGAAATAAGCGGAAATCCATGTAAATTTTACTACTGAAAAATATGTTCAGTTTCAAAAGCGGCTATCTCCACTTGCATGTTAGAATCAAAAACGGCTATCTCCAAATCATAGGTAAATTATACAGGAACACGTAAATTGGGTACGATTTTTTATGTTGGAAATGGAATTGGCAAAAAATTTTTTTTATAGATCAGGTATTTGCAATCGGTTCTATACTGTCGTTTTCTTTTCGAGTTGTATTCTTTTTGTACCGCCTACCTTGAAGAATGTGTAATTGATGCACAAAAAAAATTGAAAATAGTGACATTAAGTATTCAAATTATTTTGTATTTTGACTTTATTGCAGCTGTTGTACCTATAAATTCGCAAAAGGATGCAGTTTTAGTGCATGTAGTAATGGCAGCGCATTGGTTCAATATATAAATTAATAAGAGTATCTATTTATCCGAATTTTGTTGTCAGCGGTTGTTTAGAACTGAACTGAAAATTAATATCAAATCAAAGTTTCAATAAATGAAATGGATTCTAACGTAGATCCAGTGACGAAAGACTATTTGCTCCAGACCAGATATTTAATATTTGGGTTAACACAACGCATTTCATGAGAAAAAGCGCAGCCTCCGGTTCCGTTGAGTTATTAAACAAAATTTAAAACCGGGATTTTACTCTAGTCTAGATTGTTTTACAAATTTGAAAAATGTACCAATGAGGTTGACCTACATAAATGAACTTAAGTCAATCGAAAGGATACAAATTTTGTTTCAGGCTATGATTAAATTCATAAAACTATTGAGCATATTCTGCGAAAAAATAGGTTGATTAGTTCTATCGGCACAAACATTTAAAATTTTTCAAAATACTCTCCTCTAACACCAATGCACTTGCAAGGACATGCCCTTCCTGCACCCTAAGGTTCCTCGAAGAGAATATCTCTAAAAAAAAAAACTAGCACAGTGCTTTGTATATTTTCTTGCAACTGCCAATGTTTGATTTTTCAATCTTTAATTGGTTTCATATGTTCACTTGGTGCCAAATCAGGACTATAAGGAACTCCAATGTTATGCTTCGGGCACGGAATTAATCACGACAAAGCTCGTGTGACTGTAGTCAGGAGATTCTCGGTTACCAACCCGTAAGCCGAAAATGCGGATAAGCATGTGTCAAAACTGGATATTCACCGCAGGTTATAATGTCACCAAAAATCATCAATCATAACAGATCCTGTATACGAGTTTCTGTGATCATCCTCGCTAGGAAACCAATTGTAAGGAAAAGTCTGCCTCTGCGACCGCTCCGAATCATCCGAAGATGTGCGGTAATAAAAGTATTGGTCTGTAATTCCCTGATTTTCTCGGTTGGCTGTGTTTCTCTCCATTCGCAAGATAGTCCAGTACAATGAACTTAAAAACCTTAAATTTTTATCATAACCATAATCTGCTCCAACACTTTTGTAACATATGACTTTTTTTCATTTTTGTTTTAATTATCACTTGTGTGCTTTCTGGTGGGAAAGAATATAAGTAGAAATCGCTCTAAAATTCGGCAATGCTTATTTCGACGTGAATGCGCTCATTGTCTACATTTCGCAACATCGAGAAAAATTGGTCCTATTCGACGTTTTTTTTTAATGACTGAAAATTTGGAGCGTAGGGAGCCCTCCTATAAAACATAATAACAAATTCGCACAATGGGAAGTATTCCTATCACAAAACACTCATATCATTTGATTTTGTGCTATTTGTATCAAAAGCGGCTATCTTCTGTTATATTAGTAGCAAAACCGGCAATCTCAATATGTTAGAATCAAAACCGGCAATCTCCAAGTTTATTTATTTTAAAACTTCTTTTATGTTTTACTATTAGGATATTTTTTATATTTTCCGAATAGTGGAGACATAGACTTTTAATTACAATTAAAACTTTAAGGAAATACTGTATATTTTGAACGTTGTAGAAAATCGCTCGTACTGAAAAATTGGGTAGAGTGGAGATAGCCGGTGTTGGTACTATCTAAAAAGTCTAGCGATTATTACATTTTTGAATTTTTTTACTTTTTCCCAATTTTGGCTTCCAGAAGCTTTCCTTGAGTTTTCTGTGCGTCGTCAAAGTGGACGAACGTTATTTTTTGTGAAATTTTAAAAGCTAATCTTTACAGCTAAATAATTTTGCGAAATTTGCCGTTATTCGGAAAAGGAAAAATACTGGTGAGTAAATTGGAATATGTTCTTGAGATTCTTTTGAGATTTTGACCAAAAAAAGTCACCAAATGTTTTGTTTGCACCAATTTTGCAACGTACCATATATGGTACACCACGCATTGGGGCACATTAAGAAATTTCTATACATACATTCTGATCGTTCTTATAAAAAAAAAAAAAAACAGGCGCGACAATCCAACATTGGATTAAGGCCGCAGGATGAGCTAGTGACATCCTATTTCCAAGATCTTATCTGCTTTTTGATGAGGTAATGAGATCAGCATTACGCTCAGCAGTGTTATTTATCCCCATAAATGGGTACTCGTTTAACATCTGAGTGAGATCATAGTCCGTCACAAGCTCGTGAGCTCGAAAAACACCATGGAACACGGTGAGATTCGAACTTATGACCCTGTGCACCGAAGGTGCGCGCACTAACCGCTAGACCAGCCAGACTAATATGATCGTTCTTAGTTGATGAAATTTTTCTCCTTTAGCTTGGGGTAGGGTAGGATATGTTCATAAAATTTTAATTATCTGCTCTTTCAACATGATGGTGCGTTTTATTGGACCCACAAAAGGTCCAAATAACCTAAATTTTCATACAAATTATGTCACCGATGCATTTTTCCAGGAACATTTACTGCCATTTTTTATGAAAGCTAGGTTAATCAGTCCTGATCAGGATCCAAATAAACGGAGCTGTCATAGTTGATTTAGAAGGATCGTTTTTGCCATTTTGTTTTCACACACTTTTAATATTTTATAAGGACATCCAACAGCTACCACTTGACACACATTTGAAGTTTTTCGCGACATTCTATCAAAAGACATTGCTAAATTTTGGTTTGTATTGAAGGTAGGGTTAGTTAGACCTACTCCACTTTCCGTCAACTTCCAGGATATGTCACAAATAGGCATCGATACAAATTTCAATAAGGAATAGGAAACTAGTCACGCACCTACCCGAGCTGCCTTTTAAAAAGCTGAATATTCGCGATTTTCTATAGAAATGACAACCTTTCCTTTAACATCGAGTTTCCACTATAATTTCGATCAAAACTCTCAATAATCATTATCCTTTCTTTTTTACACTGTTCCTATTAAAGGAAGAGGCAGATTAAATAAAGTTTGAAAAATGTCTTTCATCCAACATAATGGCCTGAATGCATGGCGTACCATATTTGATACACAATACAAAATCTACTATTTTCGCTTTTTTGGGAAAACGCGGACTATTTCCTGGGAAAATAAAGGCTAATTCCGTGTTCAGTGACCGATTTTACATAAGAGGAGGTCAGTTACGATAATTGGTTCAGACCCCATGCATTTAAGGGTTAAGTGACCAGTTTTTGTTGCGCCAATCAGAAATATGAAAAGGGAGAGATCTGAAACTCACAGTAGCTTAATCTTTATCGATCAACTAACCAAAGCAGTTTTCAGTTTCTATCTACCATTATGTCTGAGGGTCGGGAGCGGATAAAATAATCTCTCAGATGTATTGCGCCCGATTGTGTTATTTTCTCATTTTCTATGAAAATTTTCACTTGTTATATAATACTCTTTACATTGCGTAGTAAGGTACCTACACCAATCAACCCAACCTCCGGCACACGATTCAGCGGGAAAGTATTGATATCCAGGCATAAGTTATTATCCATGGAGAATTTTTTTCCGAAACGCTCAATATTTTAGTTACGTTTTTCTCAGTGCAAAAGAAAAAACTCCGAGTTAGAAATTTGTGCACAAAAATTTGTTGCTGGCTTTTTTTTTTGTATGAAATTTTTTTCAAAATTTGGGTGAAATAAGGCGCATTTACTTTGCGGGCTAAACTGTGACCCGCGTGCTGTACGTTGGACAAGCCTTCTATAGTACAAGCCAAACGACCAAAGAATTAGTAAATCGCATTCCACAATGATTTTATAGCACGGAAAAGCTCGACTGACACAAACACGGGGGAAATTGGAAGGAAATATGTAAAATAATTTTGTTGATAATAATAATTTTAAACACAAGGAATAAAGAGTGCTCTGCATCGGGGTCCGTGGTATTTTGTTCTACCAGTTACACAATTTCAGGGGGTTAGTTTCTTCGGCTCATATCGTTTTTTTTTTAGCAGGGGCCACCGTATTTATACTATAAAAAGATAGGGTTTGTAAAAAAACTGATGGTAAAATGTTGAACGAAAATCACAGACCCAATTGTTTTGCTTCTTGAAATAGATATGATGCAGCAACAACAGCAGCAACGATAATACAGTCCGATGCATTGCACGTTATCTATTTATATCAAGCAAAACAATTGGGTCGGTGCAGTGATTTAATGCTTAATGCTTAAAATGCATTTTATTATTTTTTGCTGCATTATTTTGACGCCACCCATTTTAATTGCATGGGACTGCATTATCATAACTGCTGCAGCGTCCATTCTATTTCCAGCATTATTATTGATGTCAAATGGTGTGAATATCGGATGTGGAACTTGTCGGCAATATAGTTCTTAGAACTAAACCTTGAACAATTAGCTGGCACACATTGCCGGGAATATTGTACCATAATTTGGTAAGTGTATGTAATAACTTATGTGTTGATAAATTGCAGGCAGAAGTTTTCATTGAGACAATAGGTGCGTTTTTTTCGATCGGCTGCAGAATACAGTAGCTATGCAACGTATTTGTTTGTGCTAATAAACGGACGGCGAGAGCTTTTGTAGTGGCCAGCAGACAAGCATTATGCATTTCAGATTGTAGGAACGATGGTTCTTGTCTTGCAAGTTTACCCGTCCGGTTTCGTCTTACAATTTGAATTCACCCATTGGCTGGCCCATTAGCACGAACAAACGGACGGCGAGAGCTTTTGTAGTGGCCAGCAGACAAGCATTATGCATTTCAGATTGTAAGAACGATAGTTATTGTCTTGCAAGTTTACCCGTCCGGTTTTGTCTTACAATCTGAATTCACCCAATAAGCTGTGGTTAGAATTAGGGCAGGCAAAATTATAATCTCATTTTCTGAGATTTGCTGCAGTCAATGTGTGTTTCCCGTCCTATATCAGAAGAAGAAGCTATCGCCGCAATTGAAGAACAAAGCTAGCAGCTGTTTTCGTGAATTTCTTAAGCCAGGATAATTCTTGACCAGAGTCGATCCATGGTATAAATAATCTCTTCCATTACTTTCATTGCAGGCAAGAATTATGTATATGAAGCTTACCTCGGCCTTCAGTTCAGTGTGAAAAAATTCAATGAAACGACCGGGGGAGAATAGTAAAGATATAGACATAGTCGAGATAAAACATAGAGTATGGAAAGAATTGGGATTTTTTTCAAGCATATTTCTGAGCAGAATTTTGGTGGCTTAGATGTCCTACAAGTTCAACTGGATGGGCTAAACCGTTCACAAGTAATAATATAAAAAATACCCTCTGGGTTACCAAAAGACCCCACGTTCTCGGTGGAGTGTTAATTCTACATTCCAAAAAATATAATATATAATATAAATATTTTTAAATTATTTAATAGCGTTTTCCTTTTCTTGTTCAATTTTATTTTAATTAAAAAACAGTTACAAGTCAAGTACGTAGAAGTATTTCGGTCCTTGAAATTATTGAAAAAAAATGCATTTAAATTTGTATGTTTTGAAATTCAAATCTAAATAAGTTGCAGTCTACAACATTCCGAATTTTGACATTTGAAATGACATTACACACAAACTAACGAGTTAATGTACTAAAACTTTCTTTTTGCCAACATTATGGCAAATGTAAAAAAAAACCTTCTAATTAAAAAATATTCAAATTCATTTCATAAACCTAGTTTTATTACTCAAAAAATAAAAAATAAACGAAGCAAATCATGCGTTTTCCACTCGTGTGAAGTTAGCCGCCTAATTCTTCGAATCGCTTCGGAAACCGTTTGTGTGGGGGCGGCTACGTTTGTGCATGATTGTGCAACAATAATTTTCGTTTGTGCATCGCTAATTATTTAATTATAGCACTTCGGAAAACTTGGAATGTGAAGTTGGCCGCCATTTTTTAAATTGTTTGTGCATTGATTTTTGCGTTTTGTGCATCCTGATCCATCCAAGCGATCATGCAAAAACGTAGCCGCCTCCACACAAACGGTTCCGGATGTGATTTGATGTGTTTGTGTACACAATATCACTCTAAGCTAAGATTCAAACCAGGCGAGTTTTTATTTAATTACTCCTGCGTCCTTGCGTTTTCAGGATGCACAAACGCAAAATTCAATGCACAAACGATTTCCGGTCGATTGATGCCAAATTCATACTTATCCGACCATATTTAAAAAATGGCGGTCAACTTCACATTCCAAGTTTTCCGAAGCGCTATAATTAAATAATTAGCGATGCACAAACGAAAATTATTGTTGCACAATCATGTACAAACGTAGCCGCCCCCACACAAACGGTTTCCGAAGCGATTCGAATAATTAGGCGGCTAACTTCACATGAGTGCGTTTTCCTGAAAATAAAAAGCCTCCATAATGTGAGCTTTTCAAAGCTATAAATGTTATAAAATGTTGAAATAAATTATGAGACTGCTGTAATTTATTTGGAGAAATTAGTTAAAAGCTTTTCCTTCAATAACAGTATTGACCGGTAGCTAGGCCATGGCCCATTCTCTCGTAGATCTTATAGAATGGTTAGTCTTATCGCCCAGAGAAGACACACACAATATTCAAAAAGCTTCTCCATTATATTGAATTGATTTTTTGTTAATTTTGCATAGTTATGTTATCTTTTGCTTATTTACGCTGCTGGATGAAAGTGCGCAATGATTTTCTCAATCTAAGATGATGGCTTAAACAAGCAAAATATGGCGTAGCTATGCAAAATAAACAAAAATTCCATTCAATACAATGGAAAAGCTTTCTAAATATGGTGTGTGTCTTATCTACGCGATAAGACTAATCAGCCGACAGGTACTGAATAAGAGCTATCAGAAACCCGGCCCATAACTTTTAGAAAGGTCACCAAAAAAAGGCACCAAAAATATTTTCCATTGTACCTATATAAGCTCAGATTAGTCGACTAAACACGGTAGTCGTCAACGCATCATGCTCCACTATGAGTTAGCGTAAATCAAGACAAGAAGCTCGGATAAGAAAATAAAGTGGATTGTTTAACAAAAATCGTAAAATAATGATTTGCTAACCCGAAAATGAAAATAAATGGAGGCCTAGTGCTTTATTTTCGGAGACATACGAAAAATCCTGCCTTTGAACAAGGTGATACTATACGAGAAATCCGATTTGGATCATCAAAAAATCATTCAACACAGACGCCCTTCTGTGCGCGCACAATTTGAAAGTACTAAATGGCTTTCCAATACTCTTACCGCCAAAATTAAGCTTCATACTCTTGTCGAAAAAGGCATGAATGTATCCGGTAAAATGATACGCAAAATTTTGTATTACTAAGCATCATAAATAAAAATATTCTACTGTTATCTAACGACCATATTAAATTCACCGGTCCGTGAAAACGAATTATTAAAAAGGCCTAACTCCAATCAACACATACACATATTCGTAGATTTATTAAATTCCATCTAAATCCCAACTTTAATATCCCGATAGATCCTATTTCCATCAGCAGTCTCATGAAAACTTTTCTTAACAATAAATTCGCACCCGAAGCTTTTCTTATGGCCATCGCATGACAGCCAGACATAAAAGAAGTGCAATCTCAGCACCTTCTTTGTACGGGCGGCAAATCGACAAGAAGACGAACAACTGTGTGACGTAAACCCGAAATGTACCCTTATAGTCCTTTTTCTATATGACCTGGCTTCCCAAAAGGAGCATAAAGAAAAGGATGCGTCCCCAGACGAAGCTTTTGGCCCGAATATTTGTGTATCGTTCGTTCAGTTATACGCATACCATAATAAGAATCTTCGTTTAGTGCTCTCGTTCGCTCTCGTTTCGTCTATATCACGCACTAGCGCATCATTCGGGCACATGGCATTTTCCAGGATATATACTAGTACGAAGCAAGGACAATGTTGCAAAGCAACAGATTTCCGATGGAATCCTTTCCATGTGTATTAAATGAAAGTAAAGGGTAACGACTATAGTATGTATATAAGATATTATGAAGATTTACGATGATTCTCGTGTTTTTGATCGTTTCGTCGTTCTTTCAAGGTTGATTTCGAGTATATGGGGACGGATATGATATCTCTAATATTACCGGTGAAATCAATCAAAAGGCAATTTCATGATTGGCTCCGAACAGGATTCACTGCCGCTGTCGTTGATGTTTTTGTGGGTGTACGGTGAGCTAACAACATTTTATAAAAGGAGGCAAATGGGAAAAGCTTTGTGGGTTGAACTGATAGAGGAAAAGCGGATTTATTGTTAATCGTTTTGAGATTGCCTTGTCCTTGATAAATGTCTTTTCGCTTTTGATAGTGATGAGCCTTTGTACTAAATAGGCTTTCTGCTTACTAGGCATAAACCGATGTTGTGTTGACAGTTGGATGCCAGATGTCAGTTATTATCTCAAAAATAAAAAAAACATTATTTGTTATTATTAAATAAATATAAAAAATATATTAATAAATTATACAATAAAGGGACCATCAATGAATTGATTTCTTTAATTCATGTTAAAGGAATTCGATAGATTAACAGATCCTTGTATATAGACGTACACGTCAAATTGTACCCCAAATAGTTTAAAACACTGAAACGGCATTTTAGGTTAAAAAATATCTAGAAGGGTACCAAAAGTCAACAGAAATTCCATGATGATTTGAATAGTCTCTGTCATCCTGTTCTTCTATCGACAAAATTTAGTATTTCTGCAAATTTAAGGGAACTGATGCAGAGCTTCATAAATGCTAAGAGAAACTATACCAATATAATAAACGTTGATTCCGTAAACCAGTAATATTTGCCTGGAAAAAAACTCTGAGATCATAAAAAATAATGCTCTCTGTTCCCTTCTAAACTTTTACTAACACTTAACGCACGTATGCATCCGTCACTCTTGAAAATCAAGCTATGAATTTTAAACAAGACGACGAACTCCATGCAGTCATAATAACGCGAAACAAACATTTCAATCTCGACAGAGCTCCATCATCGTATCGTGTATCCCAGGCAATTCGTCCTGCCAGGCCTGTCGCCTGTCGTCAACGTTAACGAGAAGAATAAAATGCGAGCTTTCAGATGAGTCGACGTAGAGCTTCTCCTCGTACTAACTCTCGGCGCGCCGCGAATGTCGTCCTAGAGCCAAGTGGTTTCTACGCTCGACAAACCGTTTTTCGACGTTGCATAGTGGTGTGCGATGTATGTTTTGATTCGCCCACTTTTACACACCTCGATAACACACCAGACTGCATACGTTCCTTTCAAGCATTTCAGTTTTACTGTACATTCGTCCGGGAAAGGATCCTTTGGCGCTCTCGTCCTGATATCGGAGTAATTACAACATATAGGTATACAGTTTGTGCAAGCGGGATTGCCTTGCCCTCACCCTGGGGAGGATTGCACGCAACGTTGTCGGTCTGCTTTTTAACGTTTTGCTTTTGACTTGATCCTGTTGTCGTTTGAAATGGGTCAATAGAGAGTTTTAGCTTATCGTTTTAAATAAAACGACACAATTTGACATTCCATACAAAAATTCGCTTGCTTACCGTATACGAAACAATAATTCGTAATTTTGCATGTCCTGAGTAGGCATAGGTGTAAAACACGACAAATTACTTCGCCAATTTCGACTGTTTCCAGAGCATCAAATATAGGGAAATACACCCATGCCTACTTGGGACATGCAAAATTAAGATATATTGTTTCGTATACGGTAAGCAAGCGAATTTTTATATGGAATGTCAAATTATGTCGTTTGATTTCCAACTATAAGCTAAAACTCTCTAATATTAAAAATGATGTGTATTTAACGCGCCGGAAGTTATTGAAATTGATTAAAAACGGTTTTATGGTTGAACTTTTTTTAGAAAAACGCATCGAGCGGATGTGCGTAATATGAATAATATCGATGCAAGTGGTTACTGAAGTTAGTGCTACCGTGACTTCCGCTAATGGATGAAACATCCTGCTGCTGTTAGGATACATTTGGGTGAATCCGAGTAATTGATTTCTGCAGAAAAATTTCAAGGTAAGATATATGTACATTGGTTGGTGCGGATGCGTATTTTGCACTTTCACATAGTTCGTAACAATATCCTTCCTTCCTGTATACTATTAGAGTTGGAGATAGTGTGACAAGCTTTGATGGGGTTGTTACATGCCGTAGTCGTATTAAAATTGGGATTATGGTTTTATCCAAAATTTACACGTACGCGGGGGCGTTGAGCGGCAAACATTCGTAGTTTTAATTAAAACTAGTGCTTTCGACAAATGTTTATACTATAAGACCTTGTACACATTTATCTGTAATCTGAAGGATTTTCGTTTGTATTTAGTTACTATGCTGACATGTGACGTGAATGGGGTTGAAAAAATTTAAGTGGGTGCAAGATTAAGTAGACATGTGACACAGTAACTGCGACTATGTGTATACCAACATTTGCGTTGAAAAAAATTCAAAATCCGTTTTATCAAAGATGTTGAATGAACGGATATGCGGATTTAAAATGTAACATGTATCATATCTGTCGTCATATGTACATGGAGTTTTTCAAATGAAAAAAAAGAATATTCCGGGTGAATCGTTCCTTTCAATATTTATGCTTGGCTTATTCCGAAAAACATGGGACTGCGTTTGAATTGAATTTATCCCTTTTATTATTTTCAAGATGATTTTTCGATCTTACCCTTTTCACTACAAATATGTACTGCAATACGTATGTAGTAAAGGTTAATGGCATTCAGCGGACGTCACGTTTTCATTTATCGTTAAGATTGTTAGTCAGGCATAGGTAATAATACATTCGTTTTTTTCAAATTTAATACTTCCTAGAATTTTTTTTATACATATACCATTTTAGAGACAAATTCACCTTTTTCTCAACAATAATTAACTATACATCAAATAAAATTAACGATTTCGCAAATGACATTAACGCTTTAACAAGACAAAATAACGATTTGAAAACGATCAGTGATTTTCTGAATGATTAATTTGACTTGTTAAAGCGTTAGTTTCATTTGCGAAATCGGAAATTTGATTTGTTAAAGTGTTATTTCCATTTGATGTTAATAGTTAATTTGTGTTGAGAAAAGGGTGAACTTGTCTTGAAAATTTTATACATAGTATACAGGGTGTCCGGAAACTGCCGCATAAACGCACCGGATTATGATTCCTCACTCGATTTCCAGCAAAAAAGTTGTACAAACATACCCCTCAGCTTAACCCTTTAGCTGCCACAGGCATTTAAAGATTTTTGAAAAAATCATTTTCTTGCGCGACTTAAAGGCTAATATCTCCACAGCTAGACCAGGTAGAATAATGAAATAAAATGATTATTACAGCCAACAAATTTACCTGTAAAATGAAACTAACCACACTAAAATCGGATAAGAGCTTCAAAGTCAAATTTGCGCGATTTTAACCAAAAACAGTCTTTTTTTCCATCTCAATTTTCTTCAACTTTAGAAATTGGCGCATAGTCTTACGATCATATCTTCCTTACATCATTTTATTCTAGCTCCATTATTTCTAACAGTTTTAGTACCTTAAGTGCAGAAAACTAGGGTTTATTTTGGCTCGATTTCGACATACTTTGAATAGATTTTACCAATTGCAGATCTTTAGAGGCAGCGTGAATTGAATTGTATTGAATTCGAGCTAAAATTAACCCTAGTTTTCTACACTTAACGTATAAAAACTGTTAGAAGTAATGGAGCTAGATCAAAATGAAGTAAGAAAGATATGATCGTAAGACTATGCGTCCATTTTTAAAAGAATCGTACAAGCGCCCCACCTTGGCAGAAGTTGGAGAAAATTGAGATGGAAAAAAAGATTGTTTTTGGGTCAAATCACGCAAATTTTACTTTGAACCTCTGTAAAAACCAAACTTCTTATACGATTTTAGTGTGGTTAGTTTTATTTTACAGGTAAATTTGTTGGCTGTGATAATCATTTTATTTCACTATTCTAGCTGATCTAGCTTTGGAGATATTAAGCTTTAAGTCGTGCAAGAAAATGATTTTTTCAAAAATCTTCAAATGCCTGTGGATATGGCGAGCTTATAGCATCCCATATATCACAAAATATGCAACAAAAATTGCCACCCCTCGATTTTCATATACGTGCAGTTTGACAAAATTTTTCTTGATTTCTTCTTCTTCCTTGCCTCGTTCTTTATACCGCTCCATAGTTTCGCGTTGCTCAACCTTCGGTGTAGGCGCATCGCCCGATTTGGCGGTAATATCTCAGCATATTCCTACAGACAGCTCTATCTTGGATCGTGTCATCGCCGAGACCAATGCATTGTTGTTGCTTTTTCATTTGACACATCCAGGTGTCTTCGGTCTGCCTCTGGCCTTGGGTCCATCAAGTGGAACTTCCATTGATATCGCTTTCTTTGCGGGGTTCTCAGGCGGACATGGCAACACCAATCCATTCGTCGGTCTTCGAGCTTTTCGGTGATTGGTTGGTCTATGGACAAGCTGCCTCGGATGTAGCTACTCTTGATGTGGTCCCTTTTGGTTACACCAATTGACATGCGTAACATTTTCATTTCAGTCGCTGTCATTTCGTTCACGTAACCTCATACATAGTCCAGCATTCTGATGCATACATGAGTGCGGGACGTACAACCGTTTTGTACAGCTTGCCCTTTAGCTTCAGTGGCAAAGCACAAAACTGATTTAATGAACTACAATTGGTATCAATGTAATGGTGATATGCCTGCAACATGTGGGAAAGATTTACACGCCACTGGTTGGTATGCTAGAAATAAACTGAACTTTTTTATCTATCAAACTTTAATATGTCTTGTTATGATATTTAGGTTCTACAATTGCTTGAAGATACAGTGTGATGAAATCAATTCAATGTAAAAAAATTCGACAAGAATAACATCATGGGCAGGGTTGGTTTTAGGTTTTTGGGGACCCGAGGATAATATTTTATGGCCCCATAATTTCCAGAATTCTGAAGTGCTAGGAGCTCTTGTAAACCTAACATTAAAACAAAAATACGCTTTGATATGGCTCCTGCAAAGGAGCAGGTGAATAAGCTTGTTGTTTGGAGACATTTCCATACCCACTACTCATTGTACGTTAACAGTCATTATGAGAGTCTATATTTTTGTCTATTCAATTAAAGGTAAATTTCTGTTTTTTTTCCTTATAAGACCAATCATGTGTTTTTTTTATAGGAAAAAAAAAAATAAAGTAATTCGTCAAGAATGGTCATATACACAGGCACACGGACCCCAGGAGAAGTTGCAGAAATGCCGAAATTTTCCTTAAGCTTTCCAAAGCCATTCCTTAAAACGCCTCTTCGCCGAAGGCACCCTAGACACCTTTAGCGAGAAAGGCTATGACCAAAATTGTCTACTACAAGCCAAGCTGCACTTCTGGTAAATGGAAAGAACCGGCCTATATTTAGCTGCTATAGACGTTAAAATGGTTAAGTAGTCCCCCTCCCAGACCCTGAATTTGGAAGGAAAAATCAAAATAAGGTGAATAAAGAAAGCCCACATAGATAAGGTCTTTTTTCACAAAAATTTGTACAAAATTTGTTAATGTGTAAATCTTTTATTAGCAAAATTTAGTACAAAAATTTGCTCTCAAAATTATAATCAAAATTGCTCACTAGACTGGATAACGATCCACCACTGAAGCGATGCTTGAATAGCCCACCCTTCCCGAATTCTTGAATAGTTTTTTTTGTTATTTTAGAAAAATATCTGTCATCCTTTACTGGCAAGATTAATGACCATAATGACAAAATTAGGAACATTACGCTATCAGCTCTTGCAAGAAGAATTTTCTTGTTCTAGTTATTGACACTAACGCCACTTATCTTACAATCCGCAATATAGCGGACGCATAGCGGAAAATATCGGAAACACAAGAAACCTCCCTATGAGAACGGATAGCAGGCCTTCAAATCTTATGGGCAAGGGTTTTGAAAACTTGGGCGTCCGGCTTTTATTGCTTTCACTTTGGAAAGTGTATCACTTCTTGTCTACAAAAAAAATATTACCTAAAATTTTTTTTGTTTTAATTTTCATAATCATAAGTTTTTATGGTACGTGAAATATTTCCCGTGGTTTTGGGCCACTAAATCTCGTACTGTTATCCATTTTGCGATAGCAGCCTCAAATGTTCTTTATCTAGATGGCCTTAGCCCCCTCCAGGACAACATCTTGATTGCGCCAGTATACCTACGCAATCCTTAATCCTCTCTTTGATGACCCTAATGCGGTTTTTATGGAAAATGACGCGCATGAATTGTAAAGTTCCCTATGCATACCAGGGTGTAATGACTCCGTTTTCCAAAGGAGAGTTCTGCACATTCAGGCTGCCAAATTCCGACGTTGGGCTATATTGATAATGATGATGATGGGTTCCGCACATTCCGATGTTAAATTAGGGAATATCGGCCATGGCCATGTTGAACTTTCATAGCAACTATACTTACCTTAACCCTCTAACCGGACAATTTGTTTTCTTGGCGGAAAAATTATGGTAGGTTAATATTAGCATAAAAGCCAAAGAAAACGAACCAAAAACTGAATTTGGTAATTGGTTTAGTTTTTAGACACTAAAATGTGCAGCCCGCCAAAAGGCGGTCTATCCAGGGAACGGCAAAGAAAAAGATACTGCGCCTGGCCTGCTTGGTAGATTTGCGTACTTTGCCGTGTGTTCTCAATTTTGTTATAAATACATACTCAAAAAAAAACGGTGTTTGGTAGAAAAGAGATTTATTATGATTTCTGCGTATTTATATATATATTGAAGTGTTTGAAATCTGCGGCAGGTAGATACTGGGAGCTGTTTCTATGGCGACCATAACACTATATTCTTCTGACTAGCAGTGCGTCTTTAGTCAAAGCTCTATCCCCCAGAAATTAATCCAAAATGGTTTGGGGGGCTTTAACAATACTCGACATTGGTTTGGTTTGAGTACATACCTAACAAACTTTAAGAATTATGTTTCCATTTATGTATTGGGGATTACACAGGTAGAAATAAGGAGCTTGCAAGATTGGGCCATCTTGTTTACTCTTTAGTTCTTTTATAAAGGATTTTCTACATGGTGGATCGTGACAAAAATACATACATCTGTGCCCACTTTTGGGTAAGTTCCAACAAGTACTATTACTATTAAGTATTTTTTATTGTGAATTTAGAAAAACATTTTTGGGTGTTTCAAATACATATGCCAATTTAGGAGAAGGGGGAGCATAACAGCATGATTATGGGCAGTCATCCAGTCATCGTGATGTAGGTTGTCGTCTGTATAGCTACTAAATTGTCGGTTAAAGCAAATACCACCGCTAACACTACCAGCTACATCACAATACACAGCACCAATTTGGGTATGTAAAAAATGGGACCCTGGTTTGGTCGACCATTCA
This sequence comes from Microchrysa polita, assembly GCA_949715475.1. Lineage (NCBI taxonomy): Eukaryota > Metazoa > Arthropoda > Insecta > Diptera > Stratiomyidae > Microchrysa > Microchrysa polita. The sequence goes on along the minus strand of OX454415.1, from coordinate 6,590,382 downwards.
CGAAACTGATATAGCGACTAGAATTCCTAAGTCCTCCTTTGCAAAGTCGGATCTCACACATTCAATGCAGACTAGTATTGATTAGACTCTCCCTAGGAAGCATTAAATGATTCTCCTTCTCTGACTTCAATCACTTTTTCCTAGCTTCTTGAGTCTTCTTAGGATTGTGGATAACCGTTGTTCCCAAATCTTTACAACACGATATAACCCCATTTCATCTTGTAATTGATCCTGAGTTTATAGTTATAACAGTTACTTCCGGTTCATATTCCTGTTTTGTACAAATGTCGCCTTTTCCAGTTTGTTGGCCATATGTAGAGTATCGGCCCCATAATTCCAAGCGGCTCCATAGTCCCAATCGGCTCTAAATTTATCAGCTGATTCTCCAGAGCTTAATCGGATTTTTTAGCTGATCGATTGCTCTGGGAAGACGCTACAGCATAAAAAGATTCAAATAATATCGATTCACATCCTAGCAGTAATAATTTTGTTGAAAATTCAATGGAAATTATTTCGAAAAAAATACATGAGTATATACGATAAATGTAGAAAAAAGTTTGGGTTACCTGGATAGACCGCGTTTCGCACCAACTCACATTCAACTGGCAATAGAATAGGATAACGGTATTTGCCCGGTTTTCTGGAATATTAAGGCGCTTGTACAGTACCAAACACAGCTTCTTACAGCATTAGTTGCCAAAAAAAGTCCTCACATTAGGAGTTAGGTGGATAAATTCAGAGCCCGCCAAAAGGCGGTCTGTCCTGCTAGAGGGTTAACTTGTTTTAGTGGTTTAGAAGAATAATTAATCATTATAATTGTATGGTAACTTAGAGAAAGCATAGCAACCCATGTGCATGCGTTAGCCCAGAGTGGGCATCACCGTTTTCACACTATTGCAGTTCACACATCTAAATAAAAATTTTATTCAAGTGTTAAATTTTTGTTTACAATTGAGAATATAATATCCGCGTAGTATTTATTACTCTCTCAAAAAAGGCCGACGTGATAATTAACCCTTTTGTTGGCATATAGATCTCTTGGTGAAATATATCGTTCAACAATATTTTCCACCCCTTTCCATATACATATTTCAAATCTGACGCCCACAAATCCGATCAAACGTTCGGCGGAAAATATAAACTTTGTCTAAAGAAACGAAAAAAAGGGCGTATCATCGTAAGACATAGCATGTAAACTGTTTCTAGAACCAAAATTAGACCTCTTGAAAAAATAAAATTAATTTCACAGAAAATTCAGCTACACCTCAGGCATAATAGGTCGTAGGCGGCGACAGAAGGGTTAATCATTGCATCGAAAATGTTTTTACATTTGAATTTATTCGCTGAGTATAGTGAAATAAATATGGGGTCAAATACGGGGTCAAACACATATGGATTGTGTGCTCAATACGTATACAGAATATACGGTAGCGACAAGTGGAAGAATCAGAGAAACGAATGACGTATACTTTCCTGTGACGCAGTGGCGGCTCGTGCCTATGGAAATAGGTGAGGCGAAAAATGAGGCTAATTTCGGGCGCGGCCGAAATTTGGATACCCTTCGGGCTAAAAGTTTTTTTTCGGACGTACCTACGACTTGTATTTAATCCCTCCTCCCCATTATTTTCCTTCCGTCTTCACAAAAGTTCCATTGCGTCGACAAAACAATATTTGTGTGGGGTTGGTTGGAACAAGTGGTAAAATAAAAATATTTACTCAGAAAATTTTATTGGAGGAGGCGGGAGCATGGCCCCATAGTACGGTTTCATTTGTTTTGACCTTTTTTGTTGCTTTGATAAAGACACATTAATTCAAGGTTTTGTGAAATTCGGAGTAAAAAATATTTCTTAGAAGAACCAAAATTATGGGGTTGGGTTTGTATGGGAGCCTAATGACCCATGGTCCGATTTGATTCATTCTTACATATGTTTTGTGTCATCAATAGAAATACATTTGTGTGAAATTTAGTTGAAATTGATGCACAAATAAAAAAAAATTCTTAGAAGAACCTTATCTGGTGGGTTGGGTTTGTATGGCAGCCCCATGACCCCATTGTCCGATTTGACCGATTCAAACATGCAAACTGCCTACAGCAAAAAGAAGCAGTTGTGCAATTTCAGCTTTATAGCGTTTAAATTGGCCGATTAAAACGCGTCGCAACAGACGGACAGACGGACGAAAGGACAGACGGACAGACTGACATCGCCCAATCGACTCCCCAAGTCATGCTGATCATATATGTATACTTTTTATATGGTCGGAGATGCTTCCTTCAATGCGTTACAAACTTCATGACAAAGTTAATATACCCTACTCTATGAGCGAAGAGTAAAAACAAAAAACACATTGGAAGAGGGTTGTTACATTAATAGAGGATAATTACAATTACAATTTTCTTCAACGAATCATAATATACCATTTTAAATATTTGGCGTTTCGGCATAACGTAAAATCATTCAAAATAAATTTGAAAAGTTCAGGCGTCAAAATATTTAAATGAAATAATGAACAGTGACAAAAACTACACAACTATCGATTTTGCAACAAGCAACATCACATCATCCTTTTTCTATTTTAACCAAAAGACAATAGAAAACCGAAACTATGCTCAGTAAGTTCTTATCTCAACTTTATTTTGCACAGCTACATTTCAACAATCATAGTATCACTCACTATCATTTGAACTCTCCTAGAATAAAGACTTGTATAGCAGAAGAAATAGTTCTATTCCTCATTCTTAGTGTAACAAGTTTCTGTACCCACATTTCTTCATGCTGTTATAAATGTCTATTAACTATTAGTTTGAAATAAACTGCAGGATATCCAAATTTTGACCACGCCCAAACAAAATTAGCCTTTTTTAAATTTTCCGATTAATACGAATCCGAAAGATTAATTAAAGGGCGACTTTAAACACACGTGCACAATAGAGTCTAGAGCCGGTGCTGGGCATGGGCTATGTCCTCCTAATTGGTTAAACATAAAGGCAAAGTAGTAGTTAAGTACTAGGAATAAAAAAAAATATATCTGCAATACATTAAAAACCCTAATTATCGGCTCATGGAACTGAGGTATCGATATCTATTTATGTCTTATTAGATATTCTGTTTTTCCACGGTGAATGCTTTCTCTCTCTCTCTCTCTATATATATATATATATAAATTTACCGTTTCTTTTAAATTGCCTCTGCTGGAATAGCATTTAATATCATGTTCAGAGCCGACAAATTTAATTAAATTGCTGTAAATATATAGAGCTAATAAATTTAAAAATTTCCTTTTCTGTTAAGATCCTCTTTACTTGAAAAGCGTTAACCACACTTTCTATACACACAATCAATTTGAGTCCCTTAATTTCGATTAACTTAATCAATTTGTAAAATGATCCATCTCGGTCAAGGCTTGGCCCATCTTTCAATCAATGAATTACTTATCTGTTTGTTCCCGCCACCCGAAAAATTCGGTTTCATTAGTCGATATTCGTTTAGCCAATATCCGACATATAGTATGGGACAAGCAACCCGTAAAGTCGACTTGAGTTACCTATATTGTTGAGCGTTTATTCGACCATTCGATGCGGTTTAACCATTATATTGTTATGTAAATTTGAACTTTTTTGGGGTATTCCATCCTTGAACATAATTGAAATCCATGGATTTGACACACATATACTTTATAAAGACTTTGAATAAAGCATTGTGCGCATTTGAAGAAGGGCAAAAGTTTGTGTTATAGTGAAATTCATTATGGTCAAATTCGTATCGATTTTTTCTTGAAAGAGAGGATGAGCACGATATAAAAGGAATACAACGCCGACGGTTCCAAGAAAAAAGAGCATCCAAAATGAGGAGATTCGTTAAGGAGTTTGGCGAAAAGCCAGCTCAACTTCTGGTTAATTAATGTTTGCGAGCACAGCTTTGAAGTGAATGCATTCAGGATTTCAATTATTTGCTTTTAATCCGATGTAAGCCAAGGCTAATTCTGAATAAAATCCTCCTGTAAAGTGGAGAGATTTATGTAAGTTTATACAATATTTTTTCCTAGTTCGATACAAAATTTCTGTTAATAGTGAACTTCCCTCCTCTTATTAGCACCAATCATAAATAAAATGCCACGTACAAAAAGCAATTTGGCGCGGGTTGAGTGGTTGTCCGGGAGCTATTGAACCTAACTGGCGGGCGGCGTGGCGAACTAAATTTATTTTCTAATAATTGCCCTTCAATGTCACAACTGGAATTAAAATTTATTTAAAGAACTAAAACGTGACAAGACGAAGATTTCACCGCCCGCCGCACCGTTCTCAAGTCCTTTCTATTCTTTCAGTATACTACACGAACACCTAAGACAGTTTTCTCGACACAGTGTGGTTTTTCGTGCTGCGAGTTGTGCTAAAGTCATTGAGAGAGCGAGTAATGAGGGTCCTGAATATTTGCATTTTTAACAAGTCTCTTGTGAATGGACTATACTGCCCGTAATACCCTTTATTTTCTCTTCGTTCAATTTCCACACAGGATCCATATACAACATTCACTAGGAAGAGACAAAAAAAAAAAAAAGTTGATGAAATTTCCTTGAGGACATTATTTGTGAAGTGATTAAGGGATTAAAAGCTTCCATTTATTTTTCGGCGGTGATTCTCGGTGTATGTGTCAATTGGGAGGTAATCATGTGAAAATAAGGATACCTAAACGCAAAACCCAACTGAATGCTAAAGAGGATATTTTTCTTGTCACATAAAACTTTTGGGCACAAACAACGTATGGTCCCTTTTTAAACCGAGTGGAATAATGGGTATATTTATTAATGTTTGAATATAGTTTGTGTTGTTGTTAGAATGGGGGTTAGGTTGATGTTTAATGTTGCGAAAAGTGTATAGTCCGAATTATCGGCGAATATTATTACTTGGTTGGCAAGATAAGCTGACCATAATTTGTGGAATGTTCATCTAGTGAATGGATGGTTCGTAGGGTGTGTGTAATGTCCATTTGGGTTGTTATTGTGGGTGTTGCTGTGGAGTTGATATGTTGATATATGGATAATTAAATTTTGACCTCAAAATGGGATTTAGGTGTATTGGTGGTTATGTTGCTTTTAATTTTCTGGAACTCCATACGAATAGTCAATTAGAACCATGTTTTGATTATATCCATTGGGTTCATGTCATGATAGGTACTTTATCGTTATGTCAAGAAGTTTGAACAGTCTTTTCAAATTCTTATAATGAGAAACAATTTCAATATTAACTATGAAATTTAGACAATGGTAAAAATAAATATTTTTGCGGTAGTATCATCTGCAGAAAATGACATCAATAAAACCTAAAATTGTTGTCTTAGCATCCTTGTCTCTCTACTCTTAGCAATATCAATATTACGTAACCAATTTCAAACTTCTATGGAAACCAGCAATTAAAGTTGCCATTAAAATCGCGAAATCTACCAAAAATTTTCTTTTAAAGACATACCTACTGAAATTGTTTCATGAATATTGTTCGTAGAACTAAAATCGTCCAAATGCCGTTGAAAATTAGAGGAATTGTTTAACAACGATTTGCATAGCATCCGGAGCCACAATTACGTATTCTATGTTTGATTGTTCGAAAAGCGTATGACGACGAACACGCAAGCCAAATGTGTATACGCGTCGGAGACGAAATTGTTTTCAAGTCAGAGTCAGTTGTTTTATATTCATATAAAATCGATTGCACACAATACTGAAAAGTCGATTGGGAACGATGCTTGGGAAAAATTGGAGAGAAAATGATAAAAAAAAACATTGGAAAAACTGAATAAATACATACAAATGTAATATTGAGGCAAGTATCCTTTTTGTCGGTATTATAATTGTATGTATTTAAAAAACGGGTGGCTTGGGTCGAAGTCTTTAAAATGGAACTTAAAAATAACTGCAGTTATGATCGAATGAGTTTTATATATGGTTCTATGACTGTGCTGAATTTTATAATTTGTGCAATAATAATTGGCGATAACTAGAAAGACATCTTCTATTAAAGACTCCAAAAGTGAGACTAGGATCAGCACTGAAATCCCGTTCTATGGAGCCACTTAATAAATAAAAACGACCATTCTCATTGCAAGTTCACCTAACAATATTTTATCAATTATGCCTATGACAGATATCCAAATCATTATGACGATAATCCGTCATAATGATGAAAGTTCGAAATTGAGGTGACACATATGTTTTCGTCATTAGGATTCGTCATTTACTTTTGACGTTTGTGTAAATGATGAAAATGTCCCTTACAACAGCGATATTTTGATGAATAGACTGTTCAATAATTTAAAGACACACTTTTCTTGAAGAATTTGAATAGAAAAGTGTAAAGGTTGATAACAAATTTAATATTTTTGCAAACATTCTTGTTCTTCAATTTTGCAACAGATGGCGTACCCTGTCATTATTGAGCAAATGATGGTCCAAACGTGTAATTTGGAATTCGTGATAATGATGGTAAATTTTCGTCATAATGACGTATTTGCGTCATTCGAAGTTAAGTGTGTCAAGCTTGTTAAACACATTGGTACTGAAACTGTCTATTTAGTCCCAAAATAATTATTATTATAGATAACAAATACACAACTACTATTTTTTTAAAGTCTTTTTATTTTATATACACATATGGACAAAAAATAAGTACATTAAAAGAATTTTTCCTTAAAACGTTACGTATAACAAGTAGTTTTTAAAGAAAATTAAATCGCTTATTAATATTTTGTTACTTGATTGGAGAGGAATCAAATTAACCATTAAAATAAAAAACAGCTTGAAATTTTCTCAAAAAAATATGAGACGACTAAAAAAGGCTGGACATAGCGATTTAATTTTCTTTCATTATTATTTTATAAGTACATTTCAACTAATTTAATTAAAACTAGTTGCAATTCAAACTTTATGACCCGATTTGACAGGAATATGATTTCTTTGATAACTAAGTGTGTTTATCTGACACTTATTACCCACGTATGCGATCATGTTAATTCATTTCACAAAATCACAATTTTTTAATTAATTAAACACAGTTTTATTATAATCAAAACACAGATTTAATAAATTAAAAATTAATTATAAAATGCATTTCGGGTCAACTTATGACTCATCATAAGCATATGCGTTTTTAATTAATTTTTACAGTTACATTAACCTTCAAAAAATGGTCTATTTAACGATTTAAAAAAATAATCTTTAGTCATTAAAACGCGTATGCTGATGATGTCATAAGTCGTAAGTTGAAACGAAATGCGTTTTATAATTAATTTTTTATTTATTAAATCTCTGTTTTGTTCATAATAAAACCGTGTTTATTTGAACAAAAAATTGTTATTTTCTCTTATCCATAAATGGATATAATGCATCAGACTGAAATCAATACGATTTCTTTTATTATTTCTTATCATACTGTCCTTTATGTTCCAGAAAAGTCTGTTCTTGTGGATTTACAGTGGATAATCTGACAGCATGCATACCAGATATTTCAAGAAAACTCTTATAATTGTGTGCTTTTTGGGGCATACCTTTTTCCAATTCTTTGATTTAATTCTCCCCAATATTTTTCGAATGGATTCAAGTTCGATAAAGGACCTCGCCAAGCAAGAAATGACACTCCATTTTGATGAAGCTAATCGTTGACCAGCTCATCAGGTGTGGTTAGGGTTATTATCCTGCGATATATGCAATACATGCTACGATAAGCGTCGATAATGTCAAAATAACTATTTTCACCGTAGTGATAATATTATTGTCAGTTATCCTTGAGGGCCTTATATCCTTAGGAAAAGTCAGAACCTATTGTGACATTATGCGATTATCTGTGGCGTACTTATTATTTTGACCAAGCTCATTTTCCACTTCAAAGTTTATACCGGCGCAGGGACTGAGAAAATAGGGTAGGGTTATCTTGGTTTTCGCATCTTTTGGCATTGTTGTATCCGAATTGTTAAAATGACTAGATATGTATTTGGAGTATTACAACATAATAAATGCAATAAAAAGCAGGAATAGCACGGTACTATTTTTTTCGTCCATATGTATGTATTTTTTATTCTTAGCAAACTCTATGGGTTTTCATAATGTTCAACTTAAGGAATAAAAGGACATTTCATCCTTATTTATATAACTGATCGGTTACTGAAATTTTATAGGGGAAGTATTATGTAAAGGTAACCGATGGTACCTATCCAATATTTACAAGTTCCTTGATTCTCTATAAAATTTTCTAATATCTATATATAGCATTTTCAGGTCAAGTAAATAACTTTCCGAGTCAAATAGATAAATGTTCGAAACAAATAGGTAAATTTCCGAATCAACAAACCACGTTTGCAGATCAAATAGACAAATGTCCGAAACAAAAAAATGAATTCCTAAATGAAAAAAAATTAATAAACAAATCATAAAAATAAATTTCCAAATCAAAAAAATAAATATCCACATCAGAAAATAAATGTACAATTCAAATAAAAAATTGTCCAAAACAGAAAAATAAATTCACAAATCAAAAAAATGATTTTTTCCATCAAAAAACATATTTCACAAATCAAATAAACAATGCTTCGTATGAAGGAAACGATTTAAAAAGATAGTACTTTAACATAGTAAATAATGTGCTTTTATATATGAATTTCGTTGAGCATTGAAAAAATAATTAATTAATTATATGATATAATGGTATTTTGTTCATTCAATATGACGTAAATAATTGTCAATTGTACTACACACGCTTGGAATAGGACGATATAAATTGTTTTCTTAGACGTTATTTGCCATCTCTGAACTACCATAACTTCCTCATAACTCAAGTCACACCAGCTGAGCTTTCTAAAATGTTTATTTTACATTAGAATCGAAGATAGAGGTGACCTCAGAATGATGGAGGTTCGGGAACATAACGGAATCTATACATTGACAGTGTCTTCGAGTCTGTAAAACCCAGTGTCGGTATTTAAAAGTTAAAATTATTAGGTCTCGATTGAATTTGAATAAAAGCTCCAAATTAGAAGTGTTTTTATTTTTTTACAAATAAACTTTTAGCTTTTTATTGGCATGATCAATTAGATTCCGTTTCTTAAAAAATATTTCTATCACATTCCAAGGGAGGGTGGTATTTCAAGGGAATAAACCCGAGCAAATAATCAGGGGAAAATACGGGAGAGTCTGCACCCTAAGCAGACACATTGACACAGCTTTTCGTAACGGTGATCCGATTCAGACAGGAATCTGTTGAATTATACGAATTGTAGTGTTCAGCTGATGTCGTGTACCTTTACTAATAGAGAGTTTTAGCATGTTGTACTATCGTACACATTTCAACTTTAATCGACAGTCTCCGCTGTTTAATGTACGTAAAAAAAAATTACGCCTACTTGGGACAAGCAAAATTGTGGTATACTGTTTTTTTTGCGCGCTACACAAGGAAATTTTTACTTTAAAATCTCATAGACTTCCACTTCCAACCGCCTGCTAGGGTCTCATAAATTTAATATAATTTAATTTTTCATATTAGAAGAACATTATTAACTTTTGAAAAAATATTTATTTGTTTTGGAAATGTATTTATTTGATTTACTTTTTTGGCATGTAAATATATTTATTCGATTTGGAAATTTATTTATTTGATTTGTAAATTTATTTTCCTGATTTGGACATTTATTTTTTTGATTTGGAAATTTATTTTTTTGTTTTGGCTATTTATTTTTTTCATTTAGAAGTTCATTTATTTCCTCTGGAAATTTATTTATTTGATCTGGAATCGTGTCGGAGAGTTATTTACTTGACCTGGAAATGCTATATAACGATATAAATTGTTTTCTTAGACGTTATTTGCCATCTCTAAACTACCATAACTTCCTCAAAACTCAGGTCACACCAGCTGAGCTTTCTAAAAATTTTATTTTACATTAGAATCGAAGATAGAGGTGACCTCAGATGGAGGTTCGGGAACATAACGGAATCTATACATTGACAGTGTCTTCGAGTCTGTAAGACCAAGTGTCAGTACTTAAAAGTTAACCCTTTCCCGGACAGAACGTCTATAGACGTCCAATTTTGAGCATTTGACATACAAATCGTGTCAAATTTTGGCGTTGAGTCCGGCAATGCGTTAAAATTATTAGGTCTCGATTGAATTTGAATAAAAGCTCCAAATTAGAAGAGTTTTTATTTTTTTTACAAGAGAACGTTTAGCTTTTAATTGTCATGATCAATTAGATGCCGTTTCTTAAAAAATATATCTATCGCAATAGGTGAAGAATACCAAGGAGGAGGGAGGGTGGTATTCCAGGGGAATAAACCCGAGCAAATAATCAGGGGAAAATGAGGGAGAGTCTGCACCCTAAGCAGACACATTGACACAGCTTTTAGTAACCGTGATCCGATTCAGACAGGATTCTGTTGAATTATACGAATTGTAGTGTTCAGCTGATGTCGTTTACCTTTACTAATGGAGAGTTTTAGCATGTCGTACTATCGTTATTTCAACTTTAATCGACAGTCTCCGCTGTTTAAAGTACGTCAAAAAAAAAAAACTTTTTTTTTGCGCGCTACACAAGCGATTTTTTCCTATAAAATCTCATAGACTTCCACTTCCAACCGCCCGTTAATATATATCTTGGGGTGTCATAAATTTAATATAATTTAATTTTTCTTATTAGAAATTTTAACCTTTGAACATTTATTTATTTGATTTGGAAATGTATTTATTTGATTTACTTTTTTGGCATGTAAATATATTTATTCGATTTGTAAATTTATTTATTTGATTTGTAAATTTATTTTCCTGATTTGGACATTTATTTTTTTGATTTGGAAATTTATTTTTTTGTTTTGGTTATTTATTTTTTTCATTTAGAAGTTCATTTATTTCGTTCGAAAATTTATTTATTTGATCCGGAATCGTATTTTCTTGATTCGGAAATTTATTTTTTTGATCCGGAAATGTATTTTGTTGATTCGGAAATTTATCTATTTGTCTCGGAGAGTTATTTACTTGACCTGGAAATGCTATATATATGCTTCCAATGGAAGAAAATAATTCAAAAACTTACATTGTCCTGCACATCATCTTTTAAATGAAATTAATTTTGCCCATATAACCATAACCATTGTATCCTTTTTGTATATAAGGATCACCCCACATGCACTCACAATGGGAACTTCCCTTAAAAAATTCTGTATTTCTTTTTTTTTTTGCCTCATTGAAACTTTTGTCCCGGGACTAGGCTTCTCGGCATCACTTTACTTACTATCCGTACGTAAGTGACTAATCAATCAATCGAGTGTAAACTCTAGCAGATCGTAAAAAAAACTGAAAACAAAATATATTAACAAGGAAATTTATCACAATAACTTCTTTTAAACATTAGTTTATTAGTACAATTAAAATTAACTAAGTCCTTCAAACTATTATAAAGAATATTGACCTTGTAATTGGTTCATTAAACCCATAGTTTACTCTATGATAAGGCTGAACAAGAAAGTTGTTCCACCGTAAATTGTGAGGAATATTTCTGACTTGAAAGTTATTTATTAATATATATATCTCCACAAACAATATGAGAGCAAAATAGTCTCTTATAAACATAGCGTCTAAAAATGTTCTTCTATAATCTAAGGCTTGTAAACCCAATAAGGAACAGCGAGTTTTATAATCTGGCTTGAAACGCCAGCCAATTTGATAAATGGCAAACCGTGTAAAATTGTGTTGAATTCTTTCTATGCGCTCGATATGCACCTTATAGAACGGATTACACACAATAAAACAATACTCCAGGTGCGAACGAACGAAAGCTGCATACAATATTTTTAAAGTAAAAGCATCATTAAATTCGCGCGCATTACGTTTAACAAATCCTAACATACTATTCGCTTTTGAAATAATGTAATCAATGTGTTGTCGAAATGAAAGCTCATGGTCGAAAATTACACCAAGATCTGATATTTCGGCAACCCTTGCAGGAACACTACCTGTTAAGGAGTACTCAAAGAAGATCGGAGTTTTCAATTTATATATGCTAACTACTTTACATTTACTAACATTTACATTTAAATTATTATCGCGACACCAAAATTGCAGCTTTTCTTAATCGGATTGCAACTTAAGGCAGTCATCAATGTTGTGTATTTTCATAGCGATTTTCATATCATCGGCATACTGCCATACACGCACGAATTTAAAATTTAAGTTTATGAAAACTAAAAAGAAAAGTGGTCCTAAATGGCTTCCTTGCGGAACCCCTGACGAACACTTTATAACAGAACCAGATGTACAGCCATTTAACTTCACCAACTGAGTCCTATCCGTTAGATAGGATCTCACCCAGCTTAGAAAAATTGACTGTATTCCTAAATGTTCGCCCGGGGCGCCAGATTTTAGGGCCGGCTTTTTGACTAGCACTTGAAAAAAAAAAGATTAAAAAAAGTCGAACGAAAAAAAATCAACATCAAGTTCGATTTAGTGGAAAGGTTTGCGGTTTCGATTCTACAGATAAAATAAAAAGATTACTCGTATGTGCTAATTTCGTCCTCCGATTGAACACTTAGTTCATCTTCTTTTCACCAGAATTAAGGACCTTGCATGAAACCTAGTTTTTGCCTAATTTTCAGAGGACGAAATTGCAAGAAATTGTATTGTTTAGTCTGTTGAGTAAGAGGACAGCAAATCCACTAAATAAATATTGAACTCCCAAAGAAATTCATATGAAATGAGAAATAGGCGAATAGTCGAATAAACGCTGAGCACATTAAGGCATTATCAATAATTTTTTGCAGTTGCTTTCCAAAATTTCGACATTTTGCAGCATAATTTAAATTCACTTAGCCAAACCTTCGCGTGAATGGATTACTTAAGTTGGTACCGATTGCATTGATTCATCTAGCATTTGAGGGCAAACTGCGAAGAAGGTGGTTAGGATTTTAGCAAGATTAGGGATTGGACCACAGCATAAATTGCCAGAATTTCCTAATTTGTGTTCGGACATCCTAATATCGAAATTTGGCTAGGTTCCCCCGATTTAACTAGCTGTGACCTGATTCTCTTTAAAAATTCTCGAGATGACGCATTTATGAAAATAAGCCATGCACATTGAAAAGCCTAATTTTTATTTACAATTGAGAATATAATATCCGCGTAATATTTATTACTCTCTCAAAATGCGCAAAATGCCATCGTAATAATTAACCCTTCGGTTGGCACATAGACCTTGACAGACCATTGGTACTACATATTGATGAAAAATATCGTTCAACAATATTGTCCACCCCTTTCCATATATATTTCAAAGGAACCGACGGCTACAAATGCTATCAAACGTTCGGCGAAATGTAAACTATATCTAAAGAAACGAAAAAACGGCGCATCATCGTAATATATAAATAGTATGTAAACTATTTCTATGACCAAAATTAGACCTCTTCAAAAAATAAGATTCAAGATTCAGCTACATCTTAGGCATAATAACTCGTAGGCGGCGACAGAAGGGTTAATACGAATGGCATGGGTTGCTATGCTTTCTCTAAGGTCCCATTTAAAAAACCGGACGGTCCCGAGCCTCCCACAAATCCCCTGTAGGAGGTGGGGTTGAATTTCATATACGCATTTATTGTTTCAAAAAAACCCTTAAAAATATTGTCCGTCTTTCCGACTTTCTGTCCGTCAATCTGTTCACCAAATACCTTGCGAACACCTCAACCGATCGACATAAAATTTGGTAACAATATTTGGCACGAATACATTAGAACTTAGAACTTTCCAGGGCAAAAATAACAGGGTGTCCCCGACGTCGTCAAAAAGTCGACTTTTTTTATTTTTTATCGAAGGTGGGTGTGGTGTGGGTACTCAAATTAAAGAGCTCGTACAAGTACATTACATATCAGTTACTTTTTTTCCAGATTCTAAACCTCAAATTTCTAAATCGTTATAGGTACACTTATGGGAATTTCTAAAAAGATTATTTCGTCCACCGAATGGCCTACTCTTCAGGAGCTACCATTAACCATTCGGGGAGGCAGCTCGACAAGCGAGATGTGTGTTCAGGTGTCGACTGTTTTCCCAAGTACATATACATATAAGTATATTGGCGGATTGATCAAATTGTGATCACCTGAACACACATCTCCCTTGTCGAGCTACCTCCCCGAATGGTTAATCGTAGCTCCTGAAGAGTAGGCCATTCGGTGGACGAAACAAGGTTTAGAGAAGAAAAAAAAGGATAGCCTTTAAGGTGAATATTTTTTGTGTCATATTCCTTATATGTTTACAAATTTTCATTCTGATCTAAACCGAAAATTAGCATATCTTATTTTTGGTATGGGCTACATTGCCATGAGGCTAGCGTATTTCCACCTGTTTAATAAAAATATTTCGTGATTAGCTCAACCGATAGATATGAAATTTGGTTAATTATTGTAGCTCCAAATTTTCAAAAATGAAAAAAAAATGTTTTGGTAAGAAAGACATACGTTAATGGTTCCAAATACCATGTTAAAAGTTTTTCTATAAAAATTTGAGATCAAAATTTCTCTGAGGTGAGGTCTGTAAGACCTCATCCAACCGTCCGTTATAAATTTCCGATCGTAAATAACTCATCGGAGCGGTGCCAAAGTTGGCGCTTCAATTTGCGTCTTTAGACGACTGTTACTTCCCCCTGTCTCTAACCAAGAATGGCTAAAAGGTAAACCCAAATAGAAATGGCAATCTAACTTCGTCTATTATTATTCAATGATGAACTCCTTGAGCACAAATTGAAAGTAAATAGAACTGCCTTTACTCTCGACTTCAATAAATAAATCATCTTGTACTGGTTAACACATTTTAACACAGATATGACGCATTACGCTGATTAGGTACATTTGTTTTAGTAGGAACATGGAAAGCGGTTTCACCTTCCAAATATGTAAGCTGAAAGCGGACTATCTACCAAGCGCAATAATTACATTTCCCCATTTCACTATAGTCTCATTAATGAAAACATATTGTCTACGGAGCCATTTAATATGTATTTCTTAATATAGGAATCATAATGCTTACATAATGCTACTGAACACGTTCGAAAACAAAACAACTTTACGTTCACGTCCTTGCTCTGTCAAGTGATTAAGACCATTGTGTGGTATCATTTATTCAAATATGTACATTGCGTAATTATATTATCCTTGCATAAGCGGTGATATGTCTATGGGGTACAGTTTCATGCAAACACTTACGTATGAATATGAAAACTTTGCAAACAACTACATACATTATCGAGTAGCGAGGACGAGTACTATAGTGTAGAACAGGGGATGTGTCCTTTAATTGATAATGTCATGAGCGAGGTTGATTGTTCTGCGTCCGGGCGTTAATTGGGTTATGAAAGTTGTTGCCGGTCGATGTTCGATTATGGTGCGCGGATGCTGTACACTTTGAACAAAAGTCCTTCCAGCATTCTGTATGGCGCTCTCGTCGCCCTTGTGCGTTACGACAGTCGTCTCTCTATCCGGCGCAAATAAGGTGGGAGCATGATTTATGATTGCCGTTGGAACACGATGGCCCAAAACGAGGGCTGGGAATTGTCTCGCAAGAGCTATCGCTTCGGGATGTGTGATACGTTGTTCATTTTGGTAAACTTTGGCCGATGACTGTTGAGATTTCGTGGTTTTCAGAACACTTGGTCCAACGTTGGTAGCGATCAACTCCAAGGAATCCGATTTAACGTCTGTTTGTTGGTTATCGTTGTTGTCGCTGTCGTTGTTTTTGTCGCTATTGTTGCTGCCCGGCTTACGCGACACAGTTGCTCGAAAACCATTTGTATCGTCAGAATTGTACTCAACAATTCGTAGGCTACCATCGGAATCCACCAGGGAGTACTGTTGGTTTATTAAATTTCGTAGGGGTGAATATTGTTCGGTGTCATTTGGCGCGTAATATATTCATTTGGAAAAAATAGGAATGTATGAATATTTGGTGGAAAAGCATATTAATTTGGTTTTATATAATGAATATGAATGGATGAAAGCGAGAATAAAAACAAAATGAAAATCAAGTACTCCGAGGTTGCGAAAAAAAAACAATAATTTTTATGCGAGCAATAAATTACTCATTTTCATACGCTAAACTAATTTGATTGCTAGGAATAATTGACTGTGTTCCAGAACAGTCTACGCCGAAGGCTTTTCTGCACTTCCATTCTGTTGAAGAGACGCTTCAGAACCAACGCAAGTGCGGAAAAAGGGAAATTGCAATGTCATGGACATTTTTACTGAAGAATTCTACTAGTTCAACAGAAGGTTGATTACATTACCTGTCCTTGCACAGAATCTCCGTCACGTTTCTCCTCTTGTTGCTTCTCATCGCCCGTACTCAGATCCTTTACTCTGTACGAGAAAACGTACTGTGGATAAGAATTATCATCTTCAGATACTTCGTCTTCTTCGCTAGATAATGTCTCATCGCGACCGAACGATGAAATTGACGAAGATGCGGCTGAGGATGATGATGATGATGATGACGAAGCAGACAACGACGATGGCAATTCACCATCTAATGGAGCTAAGCGTCGGGCTGGTGTGAGAAGTTGTGGTAAAGTTCGTGCATTGAAAATATTCCCACAGAAAATCGACGATGTCGACATAGAAAGAACAATGAGGATGTTGAACCAAACCTGCGGAATTAATGGAAATTGTTTTGAAAGATATAAACTAAATATACATACATATACCGACTATAGAGGGAAGATGATTTCTTAGCTTAGAATTGAATAGAATAGGTACAGTGAAAATTCATTAATGCGAACAAACGTCTTGAAATACTTTGAAAGTCGAACAATTTTCAAAAAAGACTATTCCGGACGCAGGAGTAACGTTAATGGTCGACGATTCTTTGCAATGTATATTTGAAGGACGACGAAACAATGAAGGAAGAGAAGAATGCAACAAGTTCCTGTTAATGTAAAGTAGGATGATGTTAAACATTTTTGTAGACAATTTTTATTATTCCCGTCACTATGTGAAAGGGTATATTAACTTTGTCATGAAGTTTGCAACGCATACAAGGAGGCACCTCCGACTATAAAGTGTAACCTATATATTTATTGATCAGTGTGACGAGAGAAATCGATTGAGCGATGTCCGTCTGTCTGTCTGTCCGTCTGTTTCAATACAAACTAGTCCCTCAGTTATCGAGCTGAAATTTTGTATACAAGTTTCTTCTTAGTGTACGCTGTATATATGTCGGAACGAATGGAATCGGACCATGGGGTCATGGGGCTGCCATAGAAAGCAACCTCTGAAAATTAGGTTCTCCTAAGAAAAACTTTTTTCTTTATGTACAAATCTTTACCAAACTTCCCCCAAATGTGTTTCTATTAAAGTCCCAAAACATATCTAGGAACGGATGGAATCGGAACATTACGTCATAGGGCTGCCATACAAACCAACCGCTAAAAATTAAGTTCTTCTAAGAAAAACTTTTTCCTTTTTAATCCGACCTTAACCAAACTTTACCCTAATGTATTGCTAGTCAATCCTCAAAATATATCTAGGAACGCATAAAATCGGAACACTACATACAAACCAACCCCTGGATATTAGGTTCTTCAAAAAAATTGTTTTTCTTTATGTACCATCTTAACCGAACTTCACCCAAATGTGTTTCTATTAAAGTCCCAAAACATATCTAGGAACGGATGGAATCGGAACATTACGTCATAGGGCAGTCATACATACCAACCACAAAATATCAGGTTCTTGTAAGAAAAACTTTTTCTTTTTTAATCTTAACCAAAATTCATCCAAGTGGATTCGCTTTAACGCATCCAGGAACAGATGAAATCGTAACCATCATAGGGCTGCGGTTGAAATTATTAACACAAAAGAACCTTAAGTTTCATTCAAATGTGACGTGTATTGAAATTTCGGCCACGCCCGAAATTAGTCTCGGTCTCGTTCTGAATAAAATCAGGATAAAATTCAGCAGGCAATCCTTTTTAAACTTTTCCGGAATCGGACAGAAAGCTCGGAACAAGGGTAAGGTTGAATAAAAAGGGATAATCATGCCAGTAGCAATATTCGAGTGTATTCTAGGTAAGTTTAAGTAAGTAAGTATTAAACTTACCTAGAATACACTCGAATATTGCTACTGGCATGATTATCCCTTTTTATTCAACCTTACCCTTCTTCCGAGCTTTAAACTCAGATACTTCTTAGTTCTCACACGGAAAAACTTAAGTCATGGAGACCGGGTTTTTCTACGACTCCGAAACTAAAAAGAATATCATCCTAATACTGTCCAGACTGAAGTCGCTATGACTAAAGATTTTCGATGTATCCATAGAATGCTTCCCTTGTATGAGAACAGCTTTACATGACTGTAGTGTTAAATTCCTTTTGAAATTGCTGAAAAAATGATTTTAATAGCAAAATTCAATAACTCTTCGTCTATAAATAGACGACTCCGTCAAACGCGAAAAACCCCTTCACTTTTCGCGTAGCAAAACTTCGATATAGTCCTCTTGAAAATTTCGATTAGTGCAAGTTTAATTCAACTTTATCAAAGTTTTAAATTGCTTTCTGATTTTACCGTGACCGCTTTAGGAACGATACGAGCACCGGAACTTTTTAATACAATTTTAGTTAGAATTTTTCACGTCTTTGACTATGTTTGATGTTTACGATAGGGTAATCGAAACTTACTCTCGTCATTTTGACAAAAATGTCTCTCGAACCTTAAATGAGGGTAGGGTACACTATTCGATACAAATTAAAGAAACTTCGTCAAACTTCGGGAGTTATAATATTTGACAAGCAATATCTTTCTAAACTATATGGTACACTACTGTCCGACGAAATCTTGGTAAAGTATATTTATAGTCTTTACCACTTTTGTGTCAATGTTTTTCCATCAGCAGCATCATCTTCTCCCACTCGTTTGTATGTGTAACGTGTGTCTTCGTAATATGAGGGCAAATGGAACGACAAAGTCAGTAAGGTATCAGCTTACACATGGCAATGCCAGTCATTATAGACAGACTTCTTCGTAAGGTGAATAGTCGCCGGGGTAAACAGTGTCTCAAATTACGATAAGGCACAACACTGTGATTTAACGAAAGACATAATGTAACCGAGAAAATTGCGCATATATGTACTTCATAGCAGATAAATGGTACTATACACATACTGACTGGCTGGCAAATACCTATAATAAGATGGGATAGAATGCTGGAAAGGAAAAGTCTTATGAAACTGATTAGTGGAACGAGGTGATCAATAAAAATCAAATTGAATAACTCGGTTAGGGACAATAATGAAAATGCTGAGATAATCTATAAATACATAATAGATTTATTGCGCATATTTTTTATGTAATAAAAGCAGAATTGGAAACTTTGTTTCTTTTTTTACCAAATAGTATTATCAAACAATAATTGCTGAAGTAACTGCCGAGCCGTATTTGAATATTTTTTCAATGGTGGTACTTTCCTTGTGTCAACTATGACCCAAAGAAACATGTCTGTATAGAAAATATCAGCATAGTGCTCGGAACCGGTAGTCTAGCAGCTATCGCTGAGCAATCGTCACATGAGTCGTCTCTACGAACACAAACCTTTAGCAATTTCTGTTGGAAAGGAATACTTTGATCAGAATGAACTTTCTTTATTCACCGCCAATAATTTACTATATACGTTTCACAAATTAATATTTAGGTATAAGCTTCGAGCTTTCCACTTCGTGGGCTTTTAATGAAGTGGCTATATGCAAGTATCTAATTATAGAATCCTAAATGACAAACGTCTTGATTTGTCTTATCAACTAGTTATATTCGCGTTTCTGTATGGTGTCCCCTATTAGTCCAATAACGATGTTGTCAGTCGAAGTCGTATCGTAGTTTGAAAAATGTGGTGGATTTTCTTATGCTGAAAACAGATTCCAATTCCACCGATTTTGAAAAACAAAATGTCAAAATTGAACCAGGTTTACATTTTTTGACGTGAGAGTTGACCATGGGCGTAGCCAGGATTTCGGTCAGGGGGGGGGCAAGCCCAAAATTTTTTCAACATCATGATTTTCTTAGGAGTTGAAATTTCCGGTCGCAGAAATGTTGTTAGCAAATTTTAGCGTAGCCTGGCTTGTGGTTGGATTTGTGCAGAGGGTCATGGATTCCAGACTCACAGTGAACGAATTCATTTTATGGTGTTTTTCGAGCTCACGACCTACGTGACGGACTATGATGTAGCTCATATTGTAAACAAGTATCTATTTATGCGGATAAATAACATTGCTGGGCGTGCTGTTGATCTCAACAACTCAACAAAACAGCAGTTTAGATCTTGGAGATTGGATGCCACTCACACATCTGCGGCCCTAGTTTATTGGTGGACTGCCACGCATGTTATTTCTTTTTTTTTTTCTAATTTTAGAGTAAAATTTTTAAAATGGAGATGAAAATGATTTTCTTCTGCATTCTGATTACATTCAACTGGCCTCCAATATCTGCCTTTTAGAGCGTAGTTTGTCTATTTTCAGTGCATTTTTTGTATCTCGGACTGCATATTCCACTTGCGAAACCAGTTTGTTTCGTCTGTCACTTTCATCTTATCAAAGTAGCATCGTAAGAATATTCATAAATCCTTTATTGATTGAAATATGGTTACCGGTTTAATAAGATTTCTTCTAAATTTATCAAAGTATCAACGGCTTGAAAGACCCGCTCTGTGGCTCACTTGGTTGAGTCGCACTCTACGATGCTAGTAATCTAGAGGTCCGGAGATCGAATCTCGGCGTGGTCCAAAATTTCGCTACATGTGCGGTTAGGAAATATATAATGCTTGCAACATTATATACACTCCGAAATGATATGCAATGTAACGTTGACTCGAAACTGCCTATAAACGGTTGAGTTAACGCACCCCACAATGGGCTATACGGTACTGAGAAGAAAAAGAAGAACTTGAAAGACACTGAAATATGTGACCCGTTCTTTACAAGGTCCTTAACCCTGGAAGGTCATGAAAAACATCGATTTTGAGTAATTTTATAAGGGAATTGATTTAAAAATCAATATTTCTTAATTCAATGTTATTTGGCCTGAAATATAAAACACCAAATTTAAAACTGAGATAAATAAAAACTTAACATTGATATAATTAAAAAAAATGTGCTCGAATGATAAAACACATATTCTAAACGTACAAGGAAATTGGGTTGAATGAGAAGCTCATGTATATACCAGAGGCACAGCGATCCATTTAGGGGTCCCAGCACGTGTTTTCTTCCACTTCACCTATTGCGGTTTTTACAGTGCGGATTTTAGAATTATTTACAGTAAATTTTGGAATATCTTCTCGCTGAGTTCCCTTGATTAATTCTAATTCTATATACAATGTCTAATTTTGACATTGAGTTCCTTGGAGCCGATTTTTATGAGTTCGAAATGCAATTTTCCTAAAATGAGAATTGTGAGCCATTTTCCTGATTTGTCCTAGTAAATATTTTTTCCATAATTTTTGAAAAAATAGGTCCCACATTTCAAAAATAAACATATTTGTTACGAGCTAGTTGTGGACACAGACTTATCGTCGAATCGACAACCAGCCATAAGAAATACTGGAGTTCTAAAAGTTACACAAAATTCATCCTTCGTCGTTTCGACGAGGCCAATTTCCAAAAATCCAACTTACCCTGCTTACTTCGTCTAGCCGCAATGTACCCGGCAAGTACATAGGCACGGTAAGTGCTGTACGAAAACTCCGCTCCAAATAGTGAGAATTGTCATTGGAATAAATTTGATGATGCGTAGTCGACGAAGCATTACCTTCCAGGGCTTTATACCATTTGTCACCCTTTCAGATGAAAATAAGTTGAATTCCACTAACTTCCCGAAGGGACCTAATGGTTGAAATTGTGTACTCCAGCTCAGAAGCCATGAAATGAAACAGGAAATATGGGGTCCACGCAGTCACAGTAGCACACTCACAAGTGAAATGTGTCTGCTGGTACGCAGCCTCCGTCAGTTACGAGAGGCCACTCGCTGTCATCTATTTGTATGCGCCTCCTGACTTCAAACTGTCCCGATCATGGCTTCTTTAGAGTGGCAGAAAAAGCAACTGCTGCGCCAGCAGCAGAAAATTTTTGAAAATGTTGTATAGTGCAACGATTTTTTTACTACATCGATAAGGATTTTTTACCATCTTCATCGAGCAGGGGGGGGCGACCGCCCCTCCCTGCCCCCCCCCCCCCTTGCTACGCCCATGGAGTTGACATTTTTCTTGTTTTTGATAAACATATTTGAGGTTCTGAGGAAAAACACACCAAATCACATTTTGATCTAAACATTTTGCTCTACACAATTTGTCGAATTAGTTGGATAAAGATAATGTATTCCTATTGATGATACAAAACATATGTAAGAATGGATCAAATTGGATCATGGGGTCATGGGACTGCCATACAAACCCAAACCCCCATTTTGCTTCTTCTAAGAAACTGAAAATTGGTGTAATTTCACAAAAAGATTAAATCATGAAAGACAAAACGTCATTGCTCTTAGTAAATATTTATTTTTTTCCGCGAATTCATCAATTCAACTTATATCTACTCACGTATTATAGAATATGACTTAATAGGTGCGTTTTATTCGATCAAAAACAGAACAGGATAGCACCAATTTCTTACAAATTTGACCATAAAATTGAGCTGTTCTAGAGAGGGTATTTGGAAACTAAACTATCGCATAAGTGCACCGAAATATGACTATTAATGTGATTTCCAGCAAAATAGGTGTAACGGGAATATACCGAATTCTTAACTCCTTAGCTACTAAAACCATTTAAAGACCTCCGTCGTAAAAAAAAAATTATATGAAGCAAGATCACAAAATGTTGTCTTTGAAGCTTTTTTACACAGCTTAAACTACTTATCAATTTTTTTTGCTGGAAATATCACGAGGAATCATATTTAAGTGCCCTTATGCGATAGTTTCCGGACATCCGGTATAGAACGAGATCTGTAAAATTGTTATGGAAGCTGCGCTGTCCTGTACTTCATTCAATAAAACGCACCTAATAACTTAGAGTGCGACTCAACCAAGTGAGCCAAGAGCGTCACAGAAAGAATGAATCGTCCAAAATCATCAAATCGTGCAATAAAATGAAAAATTAGTAAATTATTATTTATTATTAAAATAATTTTTTTTTTATTTTTTACTTTACAGCGGAGGGACTTTCAAAGCAAAAATCCCGAAGCTCCAGCGTACCAAAAAACGCTCCGCTCTTCCGCTCCGAAATTTAAGGTCGCTCCGCTCCAAATCCCTGGAAGTAAGTCAATCTTGACTGTCCATTCTTAAAATTTGGCTTTAAAATTAAAAAAAAAATGACATCGAATTTCCAAGATCTTAACTACTTTTTTGTTGAGGTGTTGAGATCAACAGCACGCTCAGCAATGTTATTTATTCACATAATAGAGATAATAGTCCGTCACATGGGTCGTGATCCTGTGCACCGCCTACTCTAAAATGCCTAACAATATTTTCGTGACCGACAATTTCAACTTCTACACTGAACGAAAAAAATAGTACCATTGACTATTAACCTAACTATTTTACCCCATGATTTTCAGCCTATCATGTCATACTCAGTACAACTATGAAACCTGGTCGATTTGTCACTTTATTGCAAAAAAAAAAAAATGTTCGCGAGCGCGCAGAGTGCGAACGCTGTGTTGGTGAGCGTAGCGAGTATCTCATAAATCATATAACTCATTGACCTTTTCTATATTTCATTACAAGTTGCATAATAAATTACCTACCTACAGTGGGATTCGATCCCAAGACCCTATGATTTGCAAACCAACGCCCTACCTACTAGACAAACCATAGACTCTATGAGTGATGAAGTTTGTGATTTATACCATACATTGTGAGACATCGCATAAAAGAAATAGCAAAGCTAATATTCAAAAACAACTATGCCGTAGTTGTTTTCACTTGTGGAAGATATGACATGTAAACGATCATCTAATTGGTTGAAAGAACTATTTCTTAGTACAAATCAACCATGTTCATGGTAAATTTGAAATAGCAGTATTCACTTGGTTGCATAGTTAATGTTACAATAAATTTTCTCTGAGTGTAAGAAAATCATAATGTTGAAAAAATTTCGGGCTTGCCAGCAACCCCCCCAAACCCCCGGGCCCTAAATCCTGGCTACGCCCATGAACCCGACAAAAATATTGTTTCATCGACGCAACGGAACTTTTCTGAAGACGGAAGGAAAAGAATGGAAAGGGGGGTTAAATACAAGTCGTAGGTACGCCCGAAGAAACTTTTAGCTCGAGGAGAGCGAAGGGTATCCAAATTTCGCCTTAGCCTTGGTCTCGTTTGTCCACAATAATTTTCCAAAATCATAATAGGTATAAGTATGAAAAGATAAAAATACATAATTTCTGTAACGGTATTTATTGGACATATGCAAGCTTTTTTTTTATTAAAGAATATCCTATTTCCAAATGATTAGATATCCTGTTCAGATGTGCTAAGATTAATGTGTTCGATGCGGGTAATTGGCATACACTGCAATTCACTGCGCTGTTACACATTGTTCAATATCTGCCATATGAGTACTTGTATGCAAAACAAGGGAACTAGAATGTGATGCATTGAAATATGAGGCATTGTCGCTACATTACACGTAGAGAGAATGAGTAACGAGAATACCTTTGTAACATCAATGACGTATACACGAGGCAGGGACGTAGCCTCCCGAAATGTTTGCAAAAATAATCGAAGTCTACGTTTTGATAATAGGATTTTGAAATAGATTGATATCTTGTTAGATCCGCTATTTTATCAGGTATCACTAATTCACCCAAATAGCAGTCAATTTCAGAGTTTAGTCGATATTTTCAAATTCCTAGGTTACTAGTAAGTGCAGCGAGCAGTGATACGGTGAACACTACTAATTCTGTCTAAAAAATTATTATTCGCTTCGGTACAAAACTCTCTTTATTATTTATCCCAATTTTCCTAAGAGTTTGGTGTTTTGATCTTTCCGCTGCTGGGGTCCTGAATGTTGCTAAGAAATAATTTTAGAATGCGATGAAGAAGAGTTTGGCCGTAACCCGCTACTGGCTCTCATCATTGCTCGAAAATACAGAATGCAACATTGCTGAGGTTACCAGCTTACACCTATTGCTAAGTTAATAAATTAGTCATCTAAAAATGTACACGGGATAGGGTGGCCAGACATGGCTCTTTAGGTGGATATGTCCTGCTTTTACACTTTGTGCTCCCCATTTCAGCTGAATACTGAAGTTCGATTCCCAGATTCCGTCCCAAGATTCCTTAAGAAAAACAAGCGCAGACAGAAAATCATCCGTTGTAGCCGGGCTACACTGAAAAAAATGGTTTAGACTTTTTATCTAAAGTGAAGTAGTTGACTTAAATTTAGATAGTTTTACCAAAGAAATAGCTGATTTCTCTAATCTTCGTAGCTGAAAATACTATTAAATTCGTTCATTTAACCACGCAATATTAGAAGAAAGAGTTTAGTCAATTCTTCCACAAAAGTTGTTGATTGCACTATTCAAATATAAAATTTAACTACAAAAAATCGTTCTTTTTTCTTCAACACAATTTAGCTGTCCAACATTTAACAATTTATACGTAATGAATAGCTGTCGTTACAAATGAATTAATTGAATTTGCAAATATAGTAGATGTTTCAACTAATGACTAATAGAAGAATTATCCATATCTTCGTAACTGTTTCAACTACATAGAATCATAAGCTGAAAATCAACGCGAACTTTAGATGAATTCGACTATTTCTTTAGATAACCATACTAATTTTTTTTCTCTGTGTACATTCCGAATTTAGTAAGCTTAAACTATGAAATATTGACGGTGTTGTATTATGGATTAACCGATGAACTATGCTCCTGGAACGTAACAAATGACGAATAGAAAAAATTCGAGTCAAATGCAACTTTGTACCACATTGGTGTCAGGGAAACTGATGGTGATGACTGATGACCAAAAGTAGGCGTAATTGATGTCCTATGCCCCACAGGGGTTTAAGAAGAACCAAAGAGAAATGGCCAAAATGGTGGAACAGGCAGCCAGGATCAATAATTCACCCTATTATAAGTTGGAGTCCGTGGCGCAACCCCCGAGAAACTTGGGAAAGGAAAACTGACAAAATGAAAATAAGAAGTGTGTACACAAGTTTGAGTTCGTAGAAAAATTTGTCTTCAAAATATGCAACAATTTCCACTAAAGTTGTAAACCAAAAGTCCCATACTAAAATTTGTATGCATTTTTTGGGCAAAAATCTCCCCAGACTCGAAAATTTGTATACAAAATGTCCTTTTTCACAAAAACTGTATGCTAATGTTAAGAAAGCGTCACATTAGATTTTTTTGGGGGGTTTGCTGCTTGTTTTGATTCAATTGACTTGTGATTGATAAAGTCCTGTCAGTGATCCTAATGTTTGTTTTCTCTGAGAAGATAAGGTTTCCTAAAGCCATTAGTAAAATAACTATAGCGCATCAGCATTTTTCATGCTTTTTTTTTACATATACATTTGAACCCTCTGGGTGATAAGGACAAAAATTATTTACAAAGAGTATATCTGTGTTGTGGAATATTGCTCTCCGAGTGATTTCCCGATTTACGGGCATATCCACTCGGAGAGTGCAAAAAAGTAACGACATTCGTCGGTTTCGACCGAATGTATATGACACGGCACTCTCATCAGGTGCTGCCGCTAGTGCCGTGCCATATACATTCGGGGACAGCACGACCGAGAATTCACCGGGCTAGTTGTTGTACACCGTATTGAAACCAAAGAAAATCGTACCATGCTACGGATCACATTTTTAGCGAATAGCCACTTGCTATTTCTGTGATCCGTGCAACATCCCACTTTTTTTGGTTAAAACACCAATAGTTACACAAAGATCAATGTGTTTGGTTGGGTTGCAGCCTCCGCATCCAACGATACAGCCGTGGAGCCCCCCGCTGCCGTCCCGCTTCCCTTTAGTGCGGGTACACTATTTACAAAGAGGAGGCTGCGTCCCAACCAAACACATTGATCTTTGTGTAACTATTGGTGTTTTAACCAAAAAAAGTGGGATGTTGCACGGATCACAGAAATAGCAAGTGGCTATTCGCTAAAAATGTGATCCGTAGCATGGTACGATTTTCTTTGGTTTAAATACGGTGTGCAACAACTAGCCCGGTGCATTCTCGGTCGTGCTGTCCCCGAATGTATATGGCACGGCACTAGCGGCAGCACCTGATGAGAGTGCCGTGTCATATACATTCGGTCGAAACCGACGAATGGCGTTACTTTTTTGCACTCTCCGAGTGGATATGCCCGTAAATCGGGAAATCACTCGGAGAGCAATATTCCACAACACAGATAGTAAATAGTGTACCCGCACTAAAGGGAAGCGGGACGGCAGCGGGGGGCTCCACGGCTGTATCGTGGGATGCGGAGGCTGCGTCCCAACCAAACACATTGATCTTTGAAAAATTATTTGGCAGATACTCATAATGTATCATTCTGTCTGAAAATAAAAAATAATTTATTGTCAAGTTTTTTTTTTACAGTAGCATATTACATATTTTTTTAAATTCCAAGTTAAATTTAGCATCGAACAATTACCATATCGAAAAAATGGATGGTTGGATGACAAGGACGTAGCCAGGCTTTTGTTTCAGGGGAGGAATCCTCCGTACTACCAAATTTTGGGCTTAATATTTTATTTTTTAAGCTAGACCAGGTTCGGCCTTAGCTTTAGCGCGGGCCCGGGCGATCGATTTTTGGATAAAATAGTAATAAGTAACGACATTGACGTTACTTTTAAAGTCCAATGAATTCGAGTAAAACCCCAATCTTAATTTATTCATGTTGAGATACTAACTGAGAAAAAAAATAAAATTTTTTTAAAGGTCCTAAAGTCTCCATTACGGGGTATCATTCTGTAAGTATGCAGTCATGATGCATAAAATTATAAAATGTCGGAATCCGGTTTAGCGTCCTTTATAGCTCTCCGTTTTTGAGAAGGCCACACAAGGCGTCATATTTCCGAAAATTTCGAAAGTGGGATGAGGCCAAAGTGCCTATGTAGAGCATGCTACGTCGCGCATTTGCTGAATGGCAGAGTCCTGGCGGTCACAAATTTTCAGCGTTCTTCAGAGTCCCAGTTCTCGGTCTTGCAAAGGAGTAAGATATACCGGATACTATTTACTTTAAAAACTTGAAGTGTTGGTAGATGCGCACAATTTCATATACAATACAATATTTACCGCAAATTGTTAACATTTTAGGGGTTACTCCACAGTAAGTAAGTAAGTCAATAAAACTCGGCTTTCTGCTTCGAAGTCACTGATATTTTTAATGTTCTCACCAAATTTCAGTTGAAGAATATGCTCGCATCAAAAGAGCTAAATTATTTTCAATTCAAGAATGTCAAAGCTTAAAGCAGAACTTTTGGCTCGATTTTAATAGCACTTAAATACATTTAATTTATATTTTACACGAATCCAGTTGAAGGAATTTTTTTAAAATATTTTTTATTTTTGTTTATTATATAATTCAGTGTTTCGTAATTTAGGAAAGCCGTGCCTTTTCCGGGGCTCAGACGTACGCAGAAAATTATTCCAAGAGGGGTTTAAGGAAGAAATTTTGCGGTTCCAGAGAATCCAGCGCGAGTGAATTATTCTACAGCCACCAAACGCGAGCAAAGCATTGAGATCGGCAAAAGAACTAAGAAATGTATTTAAGATCTTTAAAGTGAAACTTTAAGTCAATAGTTACGCTCTTTCACTCTTCTGATTACGTAAAAGTAGCACAAATTAATTGAGGCTCTGTTTGTTAATAGGAAAATTGTGACACATAAATCAGAACTACATAGGTCAAAATTAACGATTTGGGATTTTTCTCTGATATATCAGAAAACATTAACCCATCCAGTCAAGCTAAAGTATTTTTGATTGCGTTCCGCAAATATTTCTTAGCAACACTTTTAACTTCTGCCGCGGAAGTTCCTTAGAGCTTCGGAAGTTTGGAAAATATTTCCAATAAATTATGAAGAAAAGTATGTTCTGAAAATACTAATAGAGTTTCGAAAATTTGGCCCCTTCTAGCGACTCAACTAACAACCAAATTTATTAGTCGAAAATATAACATCTGTGAGTGCATTCAAGGAACGAGAAAATTAGCAGAAAAGTGCTATTCAATTGGATTCTCATTCATTTCGCATATAGATAGGGGAAATGGTTCGGTGACAGTACATTCCGCAGTGTTTTCCAGTGAATGGCTGAATTCAAATTGTAAGAAAAAACCGGACGGGTAAACTTGCAAGACAAGAACCATCGTTCTTACAATCTGAATTGCACAATGCTTGTCTGCTGGCCACTACAAAAGCTCTCGCCGGGTGTTTGTTTGTGCTAATAAACGGACGGCGAGAGCTTTTGTAGTGGCCAGCAGACAAGCATTGTGCAATTCAGATTGTAAGAACGATGGTTCTTGTCTTGCAAGTTTACCCGTCCGGTTTTGTCTTACAATGTGAATTCTCCCAATAGTATCCATTCAATACGCTCATTGATTATTGCACGTATGATTTTTTCGACAAAACACAAATCAATTTAATTGCCAAATATATTGCCCCTTGGTGAATGTGCAATGTTACCCGGACACACAGTCTGATGAAAACTGCTGGATTAATATAGGTGCCTTTTTCCCAAAGATCAATTTTTGATGATAAAACGAATTCCGATGATTTTTTGAAAACATTTCGGGAGGGGTCCGGACCCCATGGACCCCTCCCCTGGCTACGTCCCTGATGGATGAAGATATGGCTAGTCTAGTGATTAAGATTTTAATATTAAACATTCTATTCAATCATATGAAGACGATTCAAATGACCAATGAAAATCTGAGCCGAACTCAATCAATAAAGTACCAATTTACATGAAAAATTATTGTGAATGCAACGGGAGCTAGAAACACCACCGTAATAGCATTATTACTGGAAAATAGCACCATCACTAAACTTGCTACAGCAGCTTCAAATGTCCAGTAACTTGGGTGGCCTTAGCCCTCTCCAGGAGAAGATCCTAGTTGTGCCACTAGTTGCGGCTCTAGTGAAAGAACCATAAATATTAATCTTTCCTTTCCTAACAAACCCCGAAAAAACCTTTCCCTTCTTTTTGAATTTAGCATCTTTGCTACTAAATACTAAACCGTTCTAGCAAAAGAACTCCATTAACCCTTAAATGCATGGGGTCTGAACCCATTATTGTAACTGACCTCCCCTTATGTAAAATCGGTCACTGAACACGGAATCGGCCTTTATTTTCCCAGGAAATAGCCCGTTTTCCCAGAAAAGCGAAAATAGTAGAATTCGCATTGTGTACCAAATATGGTACGCCATGCATTCAGGCCATATGTTGTAAATAAAAGACATTTTCCAAAGTTTATTTAATCTGCGTCTTATTTTAATAGGGACAGTGCAAAAAAAGAAAGGATAATGATTATTGAGAGTTTTGATTGAAACTATAGTGCAAACTCGATATAATGAACTCCTTTTCATTAAAGGAAAAATGGCAATTTCTATAGGAAATCGGGAATATTCAGTCTCTTAAAAGGGATCTCGCGTAGGTGCGTTATTAGTTTCCTATTCCTTATTGAAATTTGTATCGATGCCTATTTGTGGCATATCCTGGAAGTTGATGGAAAGTGCAGTAGGTCTTACTACCCCAACATCCCCTTCAAACCTAAATTTAGCCATGTCGTTTGATACAATGTCGCGAAAAACTTCAAATGTGGGTCAAGTGGTAGCTGTTGGATGTCCTTATAAAATATTAAAATTTGCGCCAGATCCGACTCATATACCCCTTCCGAGACACGGAATTGATTCTTTAGGGCTTTGCGTGCCGTCTAGTCCTGTACATGGGTATAGAGTATACACTCATCATGTTATTAGCGCGATTAGAACTCGTTCTCGTTATAAAATAAATCTTTTCTAAATTAGTTCGTTATAAACATGTTCCACTGTTAAACGTATATCTCGAGACTTCTTTTGACTTATCATAGCTAATGGGATTCCTTTCTTGAAAAGTATATCGATTAGATTGACTTTGCTAGGATATGAGTATGGAAATGAACTGCTGCCTGCTTTATAACCCAAATTTGTGCAGGTTCCAGGACATGTCCACAAGAATTACATCGATGTATTTTTTTGTTTATCGAATGTGGTACTCCACATAGTCTTCCATATGAAATGGTTGATCCTAGAAGCACATTTTCTAAGGATCCTGACCGTGGACTTACAAGACAATACTTGTCATAATCAAATGGTATAAGAAATTGGATATCAAGGCGCAGCTGCTTGAGTCCTGGTGAAAGTCCAATTATCTTACTAAGATGTCAAGTACGGAAGCTCGGGTTTTTAGTGTGGCGGTTAGTGGCGTGTCCTAAGGAAAAACAAAAGATGTGACCATTTTTCCAGTATAGCTAGCCAGCTAAAAAGACAGGGATTATAAGAAGCAGCTACAGAAACGCTAAGCCCTGATCGGTGCTATAGAAAACAAAACGACAAAAGCGATCCTTCTAGATCAACTATGACAGCTCCGTTTCCTTGAATTCTTATTAACCTAGCTTTCATAAAAATGGCAGTAAATGTCCTGGAAAAATGGATTGATGACATAATTTGTATGAAAATTTAGGTTATTTGGACCTGTTCTGGGCCCAATAAAACGCACCATCATGTTGAAAGAGCAGATACTTAAAATTTTATGAACATGTCCTACTCTACCCATGACTAAAGGAGACTAATTTCATCAGCTAAGAACGATCGGAATATATGTATAGATATTTCTGAATATGCCCCAATGCATGGTGTACCATATATGGTACGTTGCAAAATTGGTGCAAACAATACCTTTAGTGACGTTTTTTGGTCAAAATCTCAAAAGAACCTAAAGAACACATTCCAATTTACTCACCAGTATTTTTCCATTTCCAAATAACTATAAATTTCGCCAATCTTTTGAGCTCTAAAAAATAGCTTTTAAAATTTCACAAAAAATAACGTTCGTCCACTTTGACGACGCACAGACAATTCAAGGAAAGCTTCGGGAAGCCAAAATTTAATTTATGTAAATCCTTGTTTTGTCTGCTTTGGGAAAAAGTAACAAAAAAATCAAAAATGTATTAATAGCTAGACTTTTGCAGGAATATAGCCATGTACCATATATGGTACGCTATGCATTTAAGGGTTAACTCCAATTTTACAAAATCACACTGTTCATTTCGAAAAGCACTTGTAGTATCTAGACTGTTAAAATTAATCTAATAACACAGAACTTAATTTAAATTTAAAGTTAAACTCGTTTTCATCAAATTCATAGATAACAAAAAATATTTCCTCTCGACAAAGAAATTAAAATGATAAACCAAATATGTATTTGGACGCCTCCCGAAACAAAATCCTGGCTACGTCCCTGACACGAGCGGTCTACTCATTTTATGTATGCAAAAATGTATTTTTAGTACCGATCACAGGACGAAATAGAATAAACATGAATAATAAAAATATAATCCAATGACAATATGAATTTACTGCATTAACAATTTTTCTCCTTTAAAACGTCTTTAAGAACGGCAAAACAATCGCACATCCAATGAACTCATAACTTATTTCTTTAATATGCGCGCACGAGATGTAATGATCTCTTGCGTGTTATCTGAGCATTTAGGTTAGTAACATAAACATGGTTAGTGATACCTTTGTGGTGCAACAGGCGTCGCGTCGGTTCGAAATGAGCATTTATACGAGGGCAGTTCAATAAGTACCCGTGTTTGAAGACATAGGATGGTACTGAGGGAAGTTGGTGTCATCATCGTGTGCTGCCATCTATCAAACGACGCCAAAACAAATTCCAGACTAATTTATTTTTTAGTTTTGATTTAACAGCCATTCGAGTAACGCGTGTTTCGTAATTTTCAATAAGATGGAAAGAGAGCAGTATGGTTCGGTAGTTCGATTTCTGTTTTTGGATCAGAAAAAATGCGAGGAAATGAAAGCGAAGTTGGATGCTATTTATGGGGACACTTCGCCGTCTATGACCACCGTTAGATATTGGTTCAACGGTGAATCTGCTCCAAAGAAGGCCAAAACGGTTCCATCGGCCGGAAAGGTCATGGCGACGATTTTTTGAGATGCGAAGGGCGTCATCCTTATGGATTTTTTAGAAAAAGGAAGAACGATCACTGGACAGTGACAAAAAATTGAACGAGACACGATCACATTTAGCGAAAAAGAAAGTGCTGTTTCACCACGATAACGCACCAGCGCATTCATCCGAAGTCGAAGCCGCCAAACTGCATGATTTGCGTAATGAATTGCTGCCGCATCCTCCGTATTCACCCGGTCTGGCTCCCTGCGACTTCTTCTTGTTCCCTAACATGCAGAAATGGCTCGCGGGAAAAAAAAATTTAGCACAAACGAGGAAGTCATCGCCCAGACAGAGGCGTATTTTGGCGAATTCGACAAATCCTATTTTTTGGAGGGGTTAAAAAAATGGCAGGAACGTTGGGAAAAGTGTATCTTACACAAAGAGGATTATGTTGAAAAATAAAAATTAGGAAAAAAAATGTATTTTCATTTTCAACACGGGTACTTATTGAACTACCCTCGTATTAATGCTTTGCATACTACTGGCGCTCAGAGTTAGAGTAATGTACTCCTGCCTCATGGTGTAATATTACATACCTCCATGTGACATAAGAGTAACTGCAATATGTGTAACTAAATGCATAGTATGGATACGCATGATGGATTTCGTGACGAGTTTTATTTTTTTATGTTGACCTAAATATTTTTAATATAAATAAAAGCTGTTCAAGAAGTTTTGTAAAACACGTTCTTTTTGGTCTCAAGGATTCGGGGACGCTTTCAGTCACATGCGAGTTCTTTGTTCGCATCCGCCAATAAATTTAGGGGTAGCTATGACGTAATTTTGCAGCTGAGTTGCGGCTATGATATATGTGTAGATGGCGTTGACAGAAATCGATAATATTTACTTGACAGTTGTGTAAAAAATGCACTTTTTACACAACTGTCAAATATTAGTTTATCAAATTGTCTAATTCTAAGGGCTCCATTACACAGTCATATTTCTATTATAATATCTATTATGAAATAGAAATATTATCATATATATGACCGTGTAATGGCATTTCATAATAGATATTATCATATGTACTATAAATAGAACCTATCATCATATCTAAACGTCAAAATAAAAATTCGTCACAATTCCGTGTTCTTCGCGTCTGGCGACCCAGGAACGTACCCAAAGAGGCTTTTTATACCTGTTCTTCTTTCTTAGAATCAAATAGAAAGTAATAAGCGACCCGAAAAACGCACAATTCGCCATTATTTGATGCATTTCCGCGACTAAAGGAATAGGCCAATCAAAGAAGACATTATAGAGAACATCGAAGGGGGTGACGATTTTTTTCTTCGGTATTTTGTTAGGAGTAGTTAGGAGGTACTAATTTTACTCGGAGCTGAGTGGTGCGCTAACGTGGGAAGTTAAAGGTGCAATTTTTTGTGTTTTGGGCTATATCTCGAAAACGGTGAGTCGCAGAGAAAAAAGTTGTGAGTAAGCATTTAAGCTTTGTAAATGTCCTATTTATTTGTCCGATATTGTTTATTAAAAGTCGAACATTTTCAATTTTCTCTATTTACAAGGATAAAGACAAACGCTGTGATAAAGAGGGAGGGGAAGGGGGGGGGGGGTGTGACTGTTTTTATTTCATGGATCCATAATGGATGGTTCGGAGTAAAACATACATAAACAATATCTGAAGAACCGTTAGGAGTTTTGCATATGTATGGGCAAATAAATAAGACATTTAGAAAGCTTTAATGTTTACTCAAAACTTTTTCTCTACGACTCACCGTTTTTGTGATATAGCCCAAAACACAAAAAATAGCACTAAATTGCACATTTAAACCCCCCTCCCCGCGTTAGCGCACCCCTCAGCTCCGAGTAAAATTAGTAGCCTTACCTCCTGTCAACTCCTAACAAAACACTGAAGAAAAAAATCGTCCTCCTTCGATGTTCTCTACACCCACTTTTTATGCGTTCATTGCTTGGCCTAGAAAACAAATTTTGTATTTGACACTTGAATAAACAATAGATATTATGATATAAATATGATGTAGTGTAATATGTTAAAATTTGATTTTCCATGATAGATATGATCATATCTATTATAATAGATATTATAATATAAATATGACTGTGTAATGGAGCCCTAAAACGGCAGCTTCACATTTTTTTCTATCGATTACTTGCTTCTAAGAGACAAAAAATTAATAAAATGTAAAATATAAAATATCACCGTACTTTATACAAAGAAAACAAATAGAGGTCATCATTTCTTCAAATTTCCCAAGTGTCCATTCGAAAAAAAAAATTTCTACAATAACAACAAATAATAAATATAATAAAGGCCAAAGAAAACACATAAACAATCATATTCTCCTGACATCAGTATACTTGCGTATTCCCTAACCAAATTGAAATGGCAACGAACCTAATATACAGTATCCTGAGCGTCCGTGGCACAAGAAGATTCCGCAAAATTACCAGGACATGAAAGTCAAACGATGTTATCAGATGTTGTGTAGCAAATGAGTCAACTATTATGTATGTATGTATATGAATGTACACAATATTCTCATATATGACAAAGAAATTGTTTTTATTTACTTTTTTATTATGTTGGTCATATGTGTACAGGACTGATGTTTCGGAAGTATCATGAAAATCCGATTTATTAGGACATGATGTTATAAATGTCGTAATTTGAGTGTGTATGATGCCGCTATGTTTGGCGAGACTATACATTCATATTTTGAAAATATCTGAAGGACATTATTCGTGCGAAGGATATTTGTTAAGTGTATTTTCCTGTTTGCTCTGGTGGTTGAGTTGCAACACGTTAATATACTACTTCCGATTGACGGATATCATTTTAATGGAGCGGCAAATCATATTAATTCATAATAGACGAACGTTATTTGAGTAATATTTAGATTTAAGATAGTTTTATTGCGAATGCGGTTATCTGACAGAATTAAATAAGGAACACAATATTGTTGGGTACACAAATCTGCGTGGGTCAGGGCCAAGTTGAATGCTTTGTCAAATGGAGCTGCCGATAGTCTTTTGGTCCCCCAAATTTTAGTATACATGAGTATCCCCTTGTAAGATGAACTCCTATAAATTTTTAATTTTAAAATGACGTAAACTGAACTGATTTTTTTTTGGGTTAAGATATTAAATTTAAACATTCGTTTTTTGTTTATTTCAGATATATCGACAACTTTCACAACCGTTCCTACCCATTCAAATTCAAGGATTTTTCCACTTCATCGAAATTACAACTTGGGAAATATCTATCTATGACCAATTAAATTTCTTACATGAACAAAGATCGAGTTAACTAAAACAATATTCATCTTATGGGGACTGTAGTATGTCATCCATTGCGTCCCAGCGAGATAACATCATCATGTCACAGATGTGTGAATTCCTGCCTACCGAATATCATCGTAAGATCACAAGGTATGCACATAAATGTCATATTATACAATAGTAAACAATTTTTATTTTTTATTTTTTTACAATTTTAATTGTAAAAACAATCTTTGATTTTTCAGAAGGATACGAGCTTGCACCATCGGGTCTGTCAGCTAGTGATAGCGCCTATGTTCTCGCTGTAAGTTACATAATATTATTCAACATCCTAATTTATCGGTGATAATAATAATACTTTTCTGAAATGTCGTTTTCTTGGGTTTTGTTATAGCTACCGGATGCGAAGGTAGTCGTAAGAGAAACTTATCTGGATACACAAAAAATACAAGGTAGGTTTCTGCATACATAGTAAAGGTCGTCCACACCTTCTTTCTTATTGAACTAATAGGATCCTTTCTAATAAAAAAAATCGTTCTACACATAATCTGATCGAAGTGTATCTTCCATTGTTGTATAAAAAAATTTCGGATCAAAATGTTTGTTGCCAAATACTCCGAGACGGCTCGACCGATTTTCATGAAATTTGTTATGTGTTCTTGCTATAGTTATGGGAATATGTCAGGTCATAAAGTTTATTTCATACCGTCAGGTGCCTCTCTTAATGTTTTAATCATGAATATGTAGTTATATAGAAATTTCTATTAAACTAATATTTTTTCCCATTTTTTTTCAATAGGAAAAAAGTAATCACATACTTTAAAAATATAGGAACCATTACTTTTACACGATGAACATCGGTTTGTTCTTTCTAATAGGGTATCTTAATCCTTGTTAATAAAAAGAAAAATGATTTACTCTCATTTGGACCGAAATATAGGTTTCATAATAATCCCAGCCACCAACACTACGGCATAGTCGCTTTTTTAAAGAAAAAATCGACATAGTATTGATACGATACGATTTGAGTTTTTTGCGTATCACACAAGGCCCAATTTCGGGGAACTCCGAATCCTTTTTATCTCTCGGTGCAAGTGTTCGCACCTTTTCTTGGAAATCCACAAGTAAGTTGAATAAATTGAATTGTTGTGCGTGCAATTTCATATTTTATTTAAATAAGTGTCAACAAATCTTGCCAATTGAATTGCGAAATTACAAATGAGGACGTCATTTGCAAAACTCGCTTCTTCCATGATAAGTGATTTTGCAGAAAAGACGAAAAACTTGTAGCAGTATTAAAAAAGACT
Source organism: Microchrysa polita (assembly GCA_949715475.1). NCBI lineage: Eukaryota > Metazoa > Arthropoda > Insecta > Diptera > Stratiomyidae > Microchrysa > Microchrysa polita. The sequence goes on along the minus strand of OX454415.1, from coordinate 6,552,588 downwards.
TTATGGGCACAATTTTTTGTCGAGTCGAAGGGTATACGATCCATGACTGATCAGACGAGAGGAAAACTACTTTCACTAATAACTAGATTCAAAATTTGAGTTTTAAATTTGGAAGTAGAGTTTTGACACGCACCGATTTAAGGAGCAAGTTTTGATTCAGCCTGAGAAGGAATGAAAGAGTTTTGATTCGGACAATCTGCAATAAAAAGGAGACAATACGAACTAGCAGTAACAAAAAAGTATGATATAATATACTTATTGTTCAAAAAATAATTATAATATGACAAAAAAAAAACGAATAAACAGCATGATATTCATTAAATAAGAAAAACTGACAAACTTGACAGTTCGTTATTTTCAGTAAAAACGTAAATATTGTCTATTCATTTCTAAATTCTTTCCATTGTTATTAATATTGGCGTTTCTAACAAGTACATATAAAGAAAACCAAAAGACCACATTTAATTTTTAGCAAACGCATATTCTTCTTAAGAAAATTACAAATAGTAAAAGAAAATCAAACTATGATTTCGTCACTATCATCATGCACATTATCTTCTTCCGTTAATTATCGATCTAATATGTATCTCATTACAGAACAATAGTTCGTTCAAATTCCTCCATCCTACACCAAAATGTGGAAGTAAACAGTTTTGATTCGTACTGGGAAATGGAAGTAGAAAGTTTTGCAAGTCACCGCCAATTTTGAAGGCTTGTAATAAATGGAAGGAAAACGTTTTGCAATAAACTGAATTCACTGCTTAATAGAGCGGGAAAAATACTATTAAAAAAAATTGATAACTCATTTTTTTTTTAAATGGATGAAGCGAGTTTCGCAAATGACGTCCTCAAATCATTTTAAAATTCATGCGAAGAAATTGGATTGCGAAAAATCAAGTTTCGAAACGGTGAAAAACGGTTATTAAAGATTAATATTATTTTGAAAAAGTGGTCAGAGGATAGGAACGAAATGACTAAAAATTATTCGCGAACTCTAAATGTAAATAACGGTTTTTGGATTGATTCATACCTATTGTCATAAGCGGACGCTTCCAAAAGGCGGACACAATCTGATTCCCTAATGGTGTCCGCCTATGGGAAATTCGACTCTAAATGATGACTTCCCATTGAGTAATTGACAATGGAAAATGAAGATCCAAGATGGAAAATGGAAAAAAAATTGGAAAATTTAAAATGGAAATCGGAAGACGAAAAATGAAAAAAAAAAAAAATATGGAGGAAGGCAGATGGAAAATGAAAAAATGGGGAATGGAGATTTGAAAATGGAAAATGAAAAAAAAATAAAAATGGAAACTGGACAATTGAAAATGGTAATGGAAAATTGGAAAACAGGAACACCATCTAAATATACAAGCCAGATTATCAGCCGATTAAAATAAATCTGTCAGTGGCGGCAAACTCAAGTGACAAGTATTACAACAATAGCAAAGGCAACAACAACATGTAAACTGTCCTCGGACGAAATTGTAGACTCGGGTGGAACTTAGGTTTCTGCAGATCGGTCTGTCTATCAAAATGACTGTGATAATCGATAATCGAAACTTTCGACTGGTATGCTCATGATGGATATTGAAAAGGCATTTGACTGTGTCTGGCACGACGGGCTTATTTACAAAATGTGCAACTACGGTTTCCCCATTTACCTAACAAAAATAATTAACGACTTCATTTCAAATCGCACGTTCACTGTGCCAGCTGGAGTTCCACAGGGTTCGGCACTAAGCCCAATACTCTATAATATCTTTACAAGCGATATACCGATTCCAGCAAACAGTAATTTATGTCTTAGCACTATTATGCTGTGGGGAGGGGAGACTCCGGAAGAAATAACATCCACATTGTCAAATGGTTTTGAATTGCTAGAACAGTTCTTTAACAAATGGAAAATTAAAATAAACACAAATAAAACAAAGGCTTTGTTCTTTTCAAGAAAACGAAAAGAAACTCTTCTACCCAGGGAGCCGTTACAATTAGGAAATACATAATTTAATTGTTTGTAGTCCTGAACATATTAAATATTTGGGCGTTCTGCTTGACAAAAAACTAACTTTCAAGCCGAATACAGATGCCGTTGTGAAAAAAGCAGATACCTACGTCAAAACATTGTATCCTCTTATCCATCTTAAATCGCCACTGTCACTAAGCAATAAACTTCTCCTTTACAAAACCATTTTCCAACCTACTATGCTTTACGCCTCCGCTGCTTGGGGAAGCTGTGCCCAATCTCACAAAAAAACTATTCAGATTAAACAAAATAAAATATTAAAGCTTATTCTAAATGTACCACGATTCTTTTCTACGGCTAGATTACATTCAACGTGTAAAGTTCCATATATTCACACGAAGATCATCCACAATATTATAAATTTTAATCTCTCTTGCACTAGAGCAACCAACCCTCTAATTAAAAACCTAGCCTAGTCTACTTAACCCGTTTCTCTTTAGATATTATATCTGAACATTAGAGATAAGTTAGTTCTAAGTTAGTTTTAAGTTTTAGTTTATCAGACGAATGAGAGGTTTTACACCATTTTCCTCTTGCTAACTGAATTTTACGTATCCTAATTTACATAACTTGATATTAATTACTCGTACTACGCTAATTCCATTTAAGTTGTAAGAGTTATAAAAACTCAATCACTTTACTTAAAAAATTATTGTTTTTATACACTTATATAATGATTATGGTTAAATAAATTATTATTATTATTATATAACGGAAAATTGAGAATGGAAAATGGGAGATCGAAAATGGAACTTGGAAAAAGAAGGATGAAATATTGTTATTGAATATTGTTAACTAAAAATTGAAAGCTTAAATTGCGTAATTGACATTTGAAAATTCAACATTTAGAAATTGAATATTGAACATTGTTCTCAATGTTCAATGTTTGGGAGCTTAGTGTTTTTTTATTGAAGTGATGTTTGTGGCACTATCTACTACAAAAGCATATGGAATCTGCAAACAAAACAGCAAGTTGGGAAGGTGTCCGCCAAAGGAAAATTCACTAGCTGCAAAAAAGAATTGAAATCACTTCAATCCGCCAGCCATATCTAGTTTTGCATATTGGTTGGATACAGTGGATAAGCCTGCATATACGCGGACTATCAGTGGCATAACGTACGGTATTCCATGTGTTCAGCGGAACACGGGCCACCAAGCCAGAGGAGCCCCTAAATCCGAAACCATAAAGAAATTTTCTTTGATAGATTGAGTGACTGTTTTTTTTAAGAATTAATTTTGATAAAGGCGCGTTTAGATGGCATCAAACTTGTTTGCATGCAACTTTTCCCTCAAACTTATCCAAGTTGGAAGGCTGTTTACACGTACGATATTCTCTCAAACAAATCCTATCCAACTTTTTCGCCGTGTAAACAGTAGTTGAAAGTTGGAGCGGTCGTAAAACGTTATCAGTTTTTGCAATACGTATTAGTACAGGAAAAATATATTTGCGTTTTCTTTTATTTTTTCGTGAATATTTTAAACATTGAAGGAAACATGCCCGAATGAGTATACAGCGTGCCCCAAAAGTCAACGGAACGCCAGAATTGGATGATAGCGCACATATATTGGTAATCAGGCGCATTAATTCTTTATTATTAGAAAGTATTTTTATATTTCGATTGGACTATAATCAATGCATCTCAAACAAGTTGTCTAACTTCTGTTTTCACGGTGGATTTGTTTGAATGCTCGTTCCACTTCAAACTTGTTGTCCAACTTCTGTTTACAAGATGGATTTGGTGTCCAACTTGTTTGAATGCTCAAAAGTTGGACGACAAATCCATCGTGAAAACAGCGCTTAAGCTGCAGGCTCTACAGTCTGATAGTGACAACACATTCAATTGTGTGTATGCAGAAGCTTCGTAAACTTTGTTTATGCCGCAGAGACGGAACTTCTTGGTTTGCGTCTCTCAACCTTGTTGAGTATGGGTCTATCTGAATATCGATTCCTTCTGGGTTAAATAAAGTTTCAATTTGCTAGGAGGAGTGGCTCTCTTCAAAAAAAAAAAAAAAAAAAAAAATTGAGCCTATATGATCCAGTTGATAGATTATTTGAATCTTGAAGTGAATGCTACATCATTAGAAAAAATATGTTCACATGAGCAAAGAGATAACTGTTGACTAAGATCGTTCAATAAAACTTAAGTAAGAGAGTCTCAAGAAATCAAGTAACAGATGACTGCCGATTTACTAGTGGGTGCAGATAAATACATCATCCGTTTCCTCTACGTAAGGTATTCGGGGGAGCTCTAGCACGAATTTGATTTCAGTGGATTTAGTTTGCCTTTGGACAGGACATGCTGGTAGTTGTTTAACTTGACCAGAATCGTCAAAACTTTTCATGTGAGCTAAATGATGTGATATTGATGTGATGCTCATCCTCAGGACAGTCACTTTTAGTCTAGGATCAACAACTGATACGAGACGTTTGTAGGGGTACTCATCAAGGTGGTCTCTTTATGCCTCTTGGATTTTGTGATAAATAGATGATCGCACAAGTTCTCCTGTTATTATTCAAAATTATCTCAATTACTCAAAATTATCTTTATCTCAAAAAATAAAATAAAACGAGACCGAGGCTAATTTCGGGCGCAGCCGAAATTTGAATACCCGTCACATTTGAATGCAACTTAAGCTTCTTTTGCGTTAACAATTTCTACCGTAGCCCTATGACGTGCACCGATTCAATCTGGATGCGTTGAGGCAAAAAGCAAAAAAGTTTTTCTTACAAGAACCTAATATTTGGGGGTTGGTTTGTATGACAGCCCTATGACGTAATGTTCCAATTCCATTCATTCCTAGATATGTTTTGAGGCTTTACTATGAACAGATTTGAGTAAGTTTGGTTAAGATTGGCTCATAAAGAAAAAAGTTTTTCTTAGAAGAACCTAATTTGCAAGGGTTCATTTGTATGACAGCTCCGTGACGTACTGTTCCGATTTCAGCCGTTCCTAGAAATCTTTTGAGGCTTTGCTAGGAACACATTTGGGTAAAGTTTGGTTGAGGTTGGATTATAATAGAAAAAGTTTTTCTTAGAAGAACTTAATTTTCACGGGTTGTTTGTATGGCAGCCATATGACGTAATGTTCCGATTCCATCCGTTCCTAGATATGGTTTGAGGCTTTATTAGGAACACAATTGGGTGAAGTTTGGTTAAGATTGGTACATACACAAGAAAAGTTTTTCTTAGAAGAACCTAATTTTAAGGGGCAGCCCCATGATCCCATGGTTCGATTCCATTCGTTTCGAAATATATACAGCGTACACTAAAAAGAAACTTGCATACAAAATTTTAGCCCGATAGCTTTAAAACTGAAGGACTAGTTTCCGTTGCAACAGACGGACAGACAGACAGACGGACATGGCTCAATCGATTTCTCTCATCACACTGATCAATTATATATATACTTTATATAGTCGGAGGTGCTTCCTTCTGTGTGTTGCAAACTTCATGACAAAGTTAATATACCCTTTCACATAGTGACGGGTATAAAAAACTTTAAAACAAGTTGCTGAAACAGAAAATGTATGTTGCTCTTGCAAATTTTTTGACTGCTACAAAATGTGAGTTATGATCTGTCATTTTTCGAACACAAGAAATTTGGGAAACGTTACGCCACTGCGGACTATCTTTCAATATTCTGTGCTGGGAGCTTCAAAATAGACAAATACATACATAGTACAAGCAAATAGCTATTTGGAAGGCAAGGAGGAAAAAGAAATAAATTTGTCCATTTAACTTCTTTCCATGAATCATGTTAGCTGTCCTGGATTAAGGGAAGCAATGTGCTCTGCCGGGGGAAAGAGACTCATTACTTCGTAGCGCTAGAGGTAACTGCTAACTGTCATTTAAAGCACGCAGAGAGTGTTTCGGAAGTAACCATTGCTTTTTTGCATTCGAAGGAATGATACCAATAAATAATCAATCGTGACCGGCTCCAAGAATAATTTTTTTTTTCTGAGAGTCCAGAGCAAAATTTGAAAATTTTTCTTGTCCGTATGAAAGAAAATTCCTAGTCCGCTTAAAGCCGAAAAATTGAACAACCGTTCGGGTTGAAAATTAAAAGACGAAAAAACCGAAAACCGGTTGTCGGTTTTAAGAGGACAGGTTCCCGTATGTCTAGTTTTTGACATCCCTAATAGTAATAATTATTGAATCTAATTACTCTCCCGGAGAATCTAGTAAATTAGCGTCTCTTTAGCTCTGAGATTATTCTCTTGGCGCTCCTGAATTTACGCATTTACGAAAATAAACCACAAATGTTGAAACAACTCAAGTCCATTCCCGAAGTTGATGTGCTGCGAAAAGTTGGAAGGAGGTTACCAAAAACAACGAAAATCAGTACACCTGGACTAATGTCTTATCTACACGGATTTTACAAACATGGTGTGGGTTTTCGGAGTACCGTATGTTCAATGTGTCATTTAGCATCTGATAGAGACCAGTTTTGGTTCAGTTTTCAAGTATCGGGTAAAAAACTGGTGCTTGTCCCGTATCGGGTAAAAAAAATTGCGTAGATACCAAAAATCTAAAAAATACGTTATTTAAAGATCAAAGTTTAAGTTTAAAGTTTAAAAATCGATACCGAAGAAAACGAAAACTAATACTAAAAAAAGGCTAATGAAAAAAACGGGGTATCGGTATATACGTTAAATTGTTGGTACCGCGCGGTGCAGATTTAACACCGACTTAAGGCCGATTAACCCGTTCTAGAAATAAGGCTAATTATAACCACCGCACTGACGGGTTCATTTTCATAAAGGTAACTTTATTTTTTATTGAACTTAAGATCTCTCGCTTTTCTTTAAATATCATTACCCAACCCGAAGTCAAGTTTGCCCAAACTGAAATAATTTTAACGGAAAACATGTTAACGTTACTACTCCATTTTTTATAGTCATTAGTTAGCAAAAAAAAAAACAACAAACTTATTTCTGGAAGCAATTAAATCCCCTATTTTCCAGCCTTTTTTCAATCTACGCCATCTAAATTGATATTTCCGGGAAGCTAATGAGGCCGTAGTAACACCTTTTCTCTTTTTATTTAAAAAAAAAATGGATTTCCGTTCTTCCTAAGTACATCGTATAATGCACGTACCTCCAATTGGTAAATGAGGAAAACCAGCAGGCTTTTCATAGTCTTATAAAATGGTGTCTACTATTCTCTTCTACGGATATCGATTTCTTTACCCAAGAATCATGAACAGTGTTCATATTTAGAGATATAACTTCCGTCTTGCGTAAGATAAATATGAAGAAATCTTGACGGCAGAAAATTTGCCATGGCCTTATTTTTCCTGTAGAAGGAAGGCAAGTAGGTAGGTACATCTTGTGCTACACAGACCGCACATAATAAATGAAAGTGCCTATTAAAACTTGTAAAATATAGTGCTCTCCTTAGAAGACATCTGAAAGTTACTGGTGTTGTAGAAAACGCGCAAAGGTTTAGTACTATCCTAAAGTTTAAATTCAAAAAGCCAACTTTTTATCTTTAAATACATATTTATTTTTAGATTTAAAGACAATGTTTTCCTAATTATTATCATGAAACATTTATTTTTCCCACTCCTCCACTTGTAAAGTAAAAGCACGCCGCGCCCGCGGCGTCCAAAAAATTCATCTATTTCGGAAGACAAAAGACTGTCCTAATGTAAGCAAATTGCACTTGCTGAAAATGCGATCAAAATTAATAGGCTTTTAATGACTGGGAACCTGAAGTGCTTATCATGATGAATTAGCGCTGCTTGGAAAGGTGAAACGCTGGCTTTAGTCGACCATCGATACTATGAAAATGCGAATTATCGCTGTCAAGAGAATGAGAAAGTATAAAGAGATTGAAATGAAAATGCGATAATGCTTTTGTCGAAAAGCGAAAACTGTATTATACAAGCCATGTGAAATAGGATGAAGACATCGCGAATGTTATCTTGCCCTGTCTGTCTGTTTCGTGAAATTGAATCGTGCAATTGAATGCCACTTTTGACGTTCTTTTATGAAAACAAAGGAAGTTAAAACAAATATGTATAAGACTAATCGACTTTAATGGACCAAAGTCCTTACCGACGCCATCAATGACACTATCTTCGATGACGACGACAACGTTGGAAAAGGAGAATTTGCATTATGTATTAGGACTCGAATGTCTCTTCAATTCGATTTCCAAATTGAAGTTTCGGACAAGATTGGCTTAATAAACTACAAAGCAGGGGTGAATCGCCATTATGATGTAAGTAGGTATCAGTAGCGTACCGTGGAAATTAAAGGAAGGGAAGCGCTGGTTTTCTTACACTGGACACTGCTTCGGAATATATGTAATTGTTAATTCAAGAGCCCCCACATTTTATCTAAAATTCATTTGAAGTCCCGATATTTACATGGTGTGCAGTTATCCCATTTTCAATTTGAGCAAAAAATTGTAGTGCAATGCATTTAACGTTATTTCATTCATTCAAATCGAATACTAGACATACCTAGGCCTGTTCGGTAGGTACTCAGATTTCAGTATCGGATACTGGTCTTCTTTAATCCGCTGCCATGTCTGGTGCACCGGCACCCGCCGGTTTTTTAAACACCCGGTTTTTTAAACCATGAGCGGGTTTTTTTCAGTCCCGTTTTTTTTTTTAACCATGAGCCAGTTTTCTTAGCATGACCCGGTTTGTTCAACCATGAGCCGGTTTTTTTCAGTACCGTTTTTTTAGCAAGACCGTTTTTTTTAACATGAGCCGGTTTCTTTTAGCATTACCCGTTTTTTTAACCATGAGCCGGTTTTTTCAAATACCGTTCTTTAAAACATTACCCCGGTTTTTTAAGTATTATTACCTTTCAATTTTCACAATTTTTACGTTGATACACATTGTGTTGCTTCGTTATGGCCGCGGGCTGCACAGAACTGCGTTATGCGGCCCGCGGGTCGTAAGTTCGGCATGCCTGCTGTAAACAGTCGAAATTTTCGAAAATATTTGTCGTGATTATAACCCCGAACGTTATATTTTCAAAGAGATGCACCGGTGTTAAAAAAAAACCGGGACCGGCCCATGGTTTAAAAAAAAACGGACAAAAAACCGGGATACCTGCACTTCGAAATATTGATGCCGGTACTGATTAAACACCGGTTTTAAACCGATGTACCTGTGTTAGGAACAGGTCTAGACATACCTGCGTTTTATAATAATTTGCTCGTATCAATCTTATATACACCATTTTTCGGTCAAGTTCATAGCTTTGGAAATTCAATTTGGAAAACTAAATTCGTAAATTTAAAACATGAAATTCGTAACTATGGAAAATCGAATTTATGTCTTATCCTTATCATACATAGACGATTTTATGTTTTTATACCCTTCGCTCATAGAGTGAAAAGGTATATTAACTTTGTCATGAAGTTTGTAACGCATTGAAGGAACGTTTGTACATATGTACATAATAATAAATTCAATATAGAATCGTGTCAAGACTCCTTTCAAACCAAATGTGGCCTCCGCACCACAGCCCTAATGACCGTGTATGTGCAAGCAAGATAAAATATTTTAGTCTTCAACGACATATACAGGCCGTATATGTATATTTTGCTCGTGTTTAACAGTTCATGACAAAGTGGATTGGAATTTAGTCCGAAAGTTTAGAAAAGGTACTATCATCAAAAATATTTTAAGATAGTTTATCTGCAGTGCAACTTAAAGAAGCATCTCCGACCATATAAAAAGTATACATATATGATCAGCATGACTTGGGGAGTCGATTGGGCGATGTCCGTCTGTCTATCTGTCTGTCTGTTGCGACGCGTTTTACTCAGCCAATTTAAAAGCTATGAAGCTGAAATTTTGGACAAGTGCTTCTTTTTGTTGCAGGCAGTTTGTATGTTTGAATCGGTATATTCGGACAATGGGGTCATGGGGCTGCCATACAAACCCAACTACTCAAATTAGGTTCTTCTAAGAAAATTTTTTTTATTTGTGAACCAATTTCAACAAAATTTCACACAAATATGTTTCTATAGATAACACAAAACATATGTAAGAATGGATCAAATCGGACCATGTGGTCATGGGGCTGCCATTCAAACCTAACACCCAAAATTAGGTTTTTCTAAGAAAAACTTTTTTATTTGTGCACCAATTTCAACCAAATTTCACGCAAATGTGTTTCTCTTGATGACACAAAACATATCTCAGAATGGATCAAATCGGATAATGGGGTCATGGGGCTGTCATTCAAACGTAATCCCCCAAATTAGGTTCTTCTAAGAAAAACTGTTTTATTTGTGCACCAATTTCATCCAAATTACACCCAAACGGGTTTCTCTTGATGACACAATACATATCTATGAATTGATCAAATCTGACCATGGGATCATGGGGTGGCCATACAAACCAAACCCCCATTTTGGTACTTCCAAGAAACATTTTTTGCACCAATTTCACAAAACCTTGAAATAATGTGACTTTACCAAAGCAACAACAAAATTAGAAACGAATGGAATCGTACTGTGGGATCATACTCACGCAACCGCAATAAAATTTTCCGAAGAGAGCGAAGGGTATCAAAATTCGGCCAGGCCCGAAATTAGCCTCGGCCCCCGGGGGTTGGCGAGCGAAGCGAGCAGGGGGCGAAGCCCCCTAGTTTTAATGCAATTTAACCAGTTCAGTACTTAAATATGCATTTAGTTTTACCCAGTTGTGAAATTGATTTGCAAAAGTTACACATTTGTGTCATTTCGATTCCAACAACAAGCCAAATGCTTAATATCAACGTTTCCGCTTGCAACATGTCAAAAACTCCCAATCAACATCTTCAGTCAACAGAAACACATGTCTCCGAAAAAATTAAGCTGCAACAATTTGCGCTTCTGGCAACATTGAAATTGTACATCTCTGCAGGCGTACGACGATGAACGAAGTTGTCTTGTCCGAACTATTTTTGTATGGGGACAAGAAGCGCTGAGCAACATCGTTTCTCCGTGTTCATGAATCTGCGAAAATGTAGCTTGTTCAAAGGTAGATTTTAGTGTCTTAATGACAAAATGTTGACTAAGAACAATTTTCTTATTGGAGCAGCGTTAATGAATGTTATAAAATATTTATCTTTTAAATAAATAATAAGTTATTTCCAACAAATAGAATAACAGTTCAATTTAGGATAGGGAAGCTGTGCTTCCAGCGCTTCTAAGGACCGCACGCCACTGGTAGGGACATAAGAGAAACGTGTCTGATACTCCCCTGTGAGGTGCAAATCACTGCCGATTCCAACGATTCTGCGAGTTTTTTTTTATCTATTAAGACGCCTCCCCGATTGTACCTATCCTACCATACAACATAACATAAACGTATTATTTAATTCAATTAGCGACTACATATTGGGGATGTGGTAATTGAATGGATTCACTCTTTATTCAAAAGTACATTTTACTAACCACAAATTGAATCTACGTACGTAGAGTAGAAGATAGAGCGTTTCATTTCTGACTCTAATGCAAAAAAAAATTGTTCAAAAGTTCGTCCAACGCAATTTTCAACTCATCACGGTATCTAGTGTCCTGTACATTATCTTCATAAATAAAAGACCATCCAGCAATGTCCCCCAGGATTTGCGTTTCATTAAAAAATGACTCTCTTTTTCCTTGTGATAAATATCATTTCAGAGCCATTCATATTGTACATATTCCCACAATTTTTATACATCAGACGTTTCCATAAAAGTTTCAACGAAATTTCAAAGCTCGCACCCTCATTCATTGCAAACATTACAAAGTAAATGGTCCTGAGCATATGGCACCAGGTACAATTCCCTTTGCTCGTAAAAACCAAGGTTGGCTTCAGACAATTTTAAATTTTTGGCGTTTTCTTTCGCTGCCATTTTCGCGGACGGTACAGAATAAAGTGTGTGCAATTCGCGCGGGCAATACGGCGGACAGAATTTATGTGTTATGTTCAAGGCTATTATACGAACAACAAAGTATTGATCGAAGCTTTTCAACAATGTACATTTATAGCTCCCTAATGACTACTCTCGCACCAAACGTCACCGACTTTATGATTCTAAAGGACGACAACTTCCGTGTTTTAATGCAATTAAAACTGAATTTGTTATGCGACTAAAATATAGAGACATTATAGTTGTGTTTTTTTTCGTGGATTTTATGAAAGGAAAGCTTATACAAATTCGTTTGTTAGGAATGAATATACTAATGGTATAATACGACACGCAAATATTCTCATTTCTCATAACTGTCTTTTGCTTCCTGGGTGCAAGGAAGAGTTTAAGGCTGTAATTTCTGGTGAAGAAAAATAAGATGAACCTATACTACGACATTGCCTCTAATTGATTACTTAATCAATACCTACAGTACAGCCATCGAAACAGTGGCGAAAACACCAATGTATTTTAAATGGGTGACGTCATTTTGCATGCTGCCAACATGACGTCATTCATTTAAAATGCATTGGAGCTGCTTTCGCTGATTTCCTCTATCTATCTAGTATCGAGATTTCACGTTAAATCTATGTACTGGCAAAATTTTGATTATCGTGAAATCGTCTCTTCACATGAAAGTCTCCACAACGGTTTTCCGCCAACATTCCGCCACCGAAAACAATGCAGTTGCGCTTTATTTCACAGGGAATATATGTGTCATCAACAATCAGTCAGGCCGCGAGTGCAGATTTATCTTCAATTTAGTAAATAAAAGGGGTAAAGAAACTCATCAACCATCAACCATTGGTTTGTTTGATTTACAGATTTCGAGATCTGCACGCGTTGTTTTGAAAAGCTCTAATAGGCGAGACAGGTGTGGCTTTGATTGGATTGTTTATATTTTTGGTAGAAGTTCCGCATACAGGGTGTCCCGCATTAGGTGTTCAACAAGAAAATTGCCAATACAATCTGATTTCTTTTTTCCCTTTACCTTGTTATCGCTCTTTTTGTGAAAGTCATCGAAAATCGTGACTTGTCATGCAAAATCATAATTTGCCGCCCTCCTGATAACTTAATCCAAGATTTGATTTTAGTTTCAGAAACTACATAAAATTTCACAAAAACTGAAGTTTTTCCTCTTGTCAAGATTATTGCCACTTTCAAGATACAGTTACTCAAACTTTATATAAATTTTAAAATAGATTTTTCATCGAAAATTCAATCAAAAATTTCATAACGGGGCTTTATACCTACAACTCTGCAAAGTTGATAAAAGTTGCTTGAACATGTTGGCTTTCCAACGGTATACCACTTTTCATATTTGCATTGCGGGATTTCGGAATTACACATATTAAATTTCCTTATCGGATTTTTCAAACTGAAATTTTTTTCATTTAATTTTTATATTTTACTATCGCAATTTCAAAAATTTGTTTAATAAAAATGAAAATAAAGTTTTGAATATGAGAAGTAATCAATAAACTAAAAATATTAACTAAGGATTAAATGGGTCTGTTTGATGAATTGGGATAATGCTGCTGGAATTGGCCTCCTCCATTTTGTATGCAGACTCGACACCTTCGGCGCATGGAAGAAACGTCCCGAAGGATTTCAGGAGGGGTTTCATGTTGTCACAAGCATCATTAATTCGCTGCAGCAGCTGTTCCCGGGAGGTAATCGGCTCGGAATAGACATTGTTTCTTATGTTACCCCATAAATAAAAATGATGAAAAGTCTATTTTAAAATTTCTATTAAGTTTGAGTAGCTGTATATTGAAAGTGGCGATAATGTTGGCAACAAAAAGAAACTTCAGTTTTTGTGGAATTTTATGTAGTTTCTGAAATTGAAATCAAATCTTGGATTAAGTCATCACGACGGCTGCATGATAAGTCACGATTTTCGATGACTTTCACAAAAAGAGCGATAACAAGGTAACCGTAAAAAAAAATCCGATTGTATTGGTATCTTGCTGAAACAAGTTGTGCTATCAACCCTTACAGTATTGACCACCTAATGCGGGACACCTTGTATATTTCCGTCAAATATCCTGGCTTAACTTGCATTTACTTCGGAGTGATGGTCCACAAAACATCAATATCCTCATTTTAATTTTTATTCTAAGGCAGTGCTTCTCAATCTTTTTTCAGTTCGCGCCCCCCTTTGCGCCGCCCGAGAAAATTTTGACCAAAAACCGAAAACAATTGTAGAAATTTTGCTGTTTCGACCAGGCGCGTAACTAGAGGACATCCAAGGGGGGTTTTTTTTGGTCAATTGGTATACATGTTGGGAGGAATGCCTAAGAGGGCAGTGGTATGATAAGGCGGTGTGATAAGGAACTTTCTTATACGGGAAGGAGAGATGGGCGAATTAGCATACGTATTTAGCTTTGCTTAATTGTTTTTATATTATTTATTTTCCTAGATGAGTAGAGTTAAGTTTCAAGACACCTGCAGATTGGTAGGTTTCAAACAGAACTTTACCCTCTTTTAGGCACTGCTCCGATAATTGTTTGTCATCTGTAACAAGCCCTTCTCCATGGAGAATCGAAGAAACGCATGGCAATACAGTGCGATGAGCAGTGAGCCGTTCTTGAATTTCAACTATTGCTAAAGACAGAAATGGCAAATACACTGATCGTCTGTAAAAATCTTCAGCGTTATCAACTGGGACGTTGTTTCTGTGCGACTGAATAGTTCAGTAATATCATATACAAATAATACATATATGTCCAAATTGGTACAAAATGTTGTTCCTATGAAAATGTATCTGAAATTTCCTAGAGCTTTCAAGTGAATCGCATGAGCCTGTGTGCGTGTGAATTTGAGATAACGTTTTCCAGTTCAAGAGAGTCAAGAGACTCTTTTTATAGTATCTTTTAAGAATCACTCATCGCTTGCCATTGCCTGCGACTTCCGTGGTGTGTGATGGATATCTCCGTACTCCGTGACGCATGACAAGTGGACCGAGTGGGTCCGAGGAAGAGAGCAACTTGCCGTTGCGGACAATATGTTATGTTATGAACACAGAAATGATTATGAAATTCATTCACTGCCACGTCCCGCCCGCGTCTTGTGTGGTGTGCGATGTATGGCACCGCGGCGCGGCGCGCGCAAGATAAGTGGACCATTTAAAATTCGTCTGTGGCACGTGCATCTATATTTTGAGGTTCAGATTATCTGAGCCGATGTCAAAATGAAAAGTCTCTATTGGAGACGATAATTAATATAAATGTAGGTGAGTTTTAGGGTCAAAGACATGGAGTTTCTGAAAAA
Organism: Microchrysa polita; assembly: GCA_949715475.1. Classification (NCBI taxonomy): domain Eukaryota; kingdom Metazoa; phylum Arthropoda; class Insecta; order Diptera; family Stratiomyidae; genus Microchrysa; species Microchrysa polita. The sequence goes on along the minus strand of OX454415.1, from coordinate 6,537,380 downwards.
ATACCTTCTTTGTTAGTCCCTTCGGGCATTTTACTCACTCCATAACTTGTGACAGAATAAAGGAAGTTCAAATTTTGCACATATTATTTTTGGAAGAAGCTGTTCCTACATGTTGCGACCACTTTATTCAATACCTTTTCTAAATTTGCATTTATGCGATCCCGTCTAGACAGCTCTAGATTTTTCAATTTATAGTATACATAGTATTGTTTCTTGATATGCCGGCTGCAACAAGCATAGCAAGAATTAGCCAAAACGAAAGCCCGTATTTATAAACATACCTTACCTTAAAATAAATGCCATTTCCATTAGTTTTCATTGAAATAATTTATTTTCTCGAGACAATGCATCCTTGACTTAAGGCGATTTCAAGGACACTTTGAAATTTTGCAATAGTCAACCTCACTTGAAGTCAATGTAGCTAGTTACCTACCTTGAGTTATTATTATATTACACTTGTATTAAAAGCTTAAGGTCTCCTTGAGTTTCGCCTTAAATCAAGGATGCATTGACTTCTAAATATAAATTATTTCAATGAAAAACTACTGGAAATGACATCTAATTTTTGAATTTTGGCATACTTGACTAAAGGTCGCCTTGAGTTAAGGGACATACATATGTCTATAAATACGGGCCTAAAAGTATAAATTTCGGTATCAAAACCAATTTTCCGATAGCTTTTTTTTTTATTAGTTGTAAGTTAAGAAAATATACAGGGTGCCCGGAAACTGCCGCATAAACGAACCGGATTGTGCTTCCTCTTGTGATTTCCAGCAAAAAAGCTTAACCCTTTAGCTGCCACAGGCATTTGAAGATTTTTGAAAAAATCATTTTCTTTTACGACTAAAACGTCATTATCTCAAAAGCTAGACTAGGTAGCATAGCAAAATAAGATGATTATTAGGTACAGATGATTATTACCCAAAAAATGAAACTAACCGCACTAAAAGCGGATAAGAGGTTTGGTTTTTACGGAACTTCAAAGTCAAATTTTTGTGATTTGACCCAATAACAAAATATATTTACATCTCAATTTTCTCCAACTTCTGCCAAGGTGAGGTGCTTGTACGATTCTTTTAAAAATTGGCGCATAGTCTAAAGATCATTTCTTTCTTACATCATTTTATTTTAACTTTGTTATTTCTAACAGTTTTAATGCCTTGCGGTCCATCTACACTAGCAGCCAAATGGCTGCGCGTCCAAAAACTGGCATCGCGTGCAGCCATTTGGCTGCTCCTTAGCAGCCACACTGTAGCAGCCAAATGGAGACAGGAAATGACATAACCAAAATTTGATTTTGGTGATTTTTTAAAATTTAATTATCAAAATCGGACTCTGCGCGTTTGAATTATTACATGGCCATTCAATAATTATTCAATTTCACACAAAAGATCGAACAAAAGTTGTAAAATGGTCACTTTGAAATTGACAAGCGGTTGGTTGAGTTGCCATATTGAATATCAAAACTGGACGCATAGCCAAATGGCGACTAGCTTGGATGGAATTACAACAGCCATTTGGCTGTACGTGTCGCCATTTGGCGACTAATCTAGATGGACCTTTAAGTGCAGAAAACTAGGGTTAATTTTAGCTCTATTTCAATTCAATTGAAACTGCCCCTAAAGATCTGCAATTTGGTAAAATTTATTCAAATTATATCAAAATCAATCCAAAATTGAAACTCATATATTCCTTACTCTCCAATAGAGACTTTTGCGTTTTCAGACTTCTGATACAAATTTCGTTAACAAACTTTCATACTAAAGTGGGCATTCTGATTTGTTTCAAACAATTTAATCAATATGATCTTATTATAGCCGAAGAAAAAAGAAATATGGACGTCGAACGACAAAAATCTTACATTGATGGATTTTTGGGGATGGCCTCCTGATTATGGGGAGTCCCAACAGATTATAGGTTTGCAGCCTTGAAAAGGAGGGAGGCGTACTTGCGTTTTCAGAGGTTGGAGGTTTTTAAAAGAGTCTAAAATGAAAATATTCTAATTTATTTTTTAGTCTAGCGACAAATTTTTCACTAAAATCATGTATTATATACAATTGCAAGGGTAATTTTATGTGTTTTTTTTTCGTTCTCAGACCATTTTTCTGTATATGTATTTTGTCGGTTTTCAAATGTTTGCTAAAAAGTAAAAAAATACTCCCCTATCCCCTTTTTCCAAGGTTGGAGCCCTCCAATCGTTGGGGAGTTTTTTTTTTCATAATCAGGACGCCATCAGCATCACCAACCATCCTGCAAAAATCCAGCGATATACGATTTTTGCCGATCAAATATCGTATTTTTATTTGATCAATACTCAACTCATTCTCGTTCTCATATCCCTCTAATTGAATCGAGTACAGAACCAGACAGAACAACCTGCATACAAATTTTCAGTTGATGTTCTGTATAGAAATATAACTCTTTTCAAATGTGTATGGAAGTTGTGTTACCTTCTCCTGCACTAAATCCACTCACTCTACCGCATGCTACCACCACATTGCATTAACAGCGCGGCATGCAACTTACGAAATGCACTAATGAGGTCAATGAACGCATGGCTACCTGTTTCGCAACCTCAAGAAATGCATTGTGATCAAATCATCTTTCATCTTTTTTCAATACGCAGTTTTCGCAGGCGCAGATACTTTTGCGTAAGCCACTCCGACCCATGGCATGGGACAGTGCAGTGTTGCCAGGTTGGCTGCGTGATTTTCCCCTAAATTCAACTCCATTTCCCCCTAAAATGATGGGTTTCCCCCTAAATTGAAAAAAGGACAGAAAATGACCAAAAAGGATTCATGCTGAGCGCAAATTGTGAAATGAAGACGAGGGTACGAAGCGTAATTCAGCACACACGATCAAACCGAATCAATTTTTTTTTGGATTTTCGTTCTGTCAAAATGAAAGAAAATGTATGAATTTAACAGAACAAAGAATCCAAAAAATGGATTCAGACGCTTCATGTGTGGGTCTAATGGTACCGCGAAAACATATATCGGTCTACAGGCGAAGCGACGACAGCTACTAGCTGTAGCTCTAAGTTGGGCTAATCGAAGTGGGAATTTTCCGTCCGTAGCCAACTATAATCAAAGAAAAATGAAAAAAGTCAAATTGAGGATAGCTCATCCTCTTATTGCTCCTAAAATACATAGTTCGAGAGAAAAAGGAGTCACTCGAATTTCTAAACGAACACATTATTACAAATTTTCTATTTACATATTTATTAGCAATCTAAAAAACGCGTACCAGTTTCATTAGAGAAGATGTTGAACTCCCCAATATGTAAATATGTCCACAATATCTCCCACCGATATCGAATCGAGGATATTCTGGAGGTACAGGACAAGTAAACAATTTTATTTGTTGGTCCAACCAGCAAATTTTAAAAGTTAAAGCGACTGTCGCTGACACCAATTTTGATGGAATTTGCTGATTCGTGTTAGGAAAGTTAGCCCCAAATTCTTCCTAAGGTTCTTTAGGTTCCCCCTAAAAATTTTATCACCCTAAAATTCCCCCTAAGAGGTTGAGAAAACCCTAGATTTAGGGGATTTTCCCCTAACCTGGTAACACTGGGACAGTGGAAGAAGATACACTCATGAAGTCGACAAATGCACGAAAACCTGCTCTGGCAGAGTATCTAAACTCTCTTCAACTTGAACTGTGTAGCAAAAGAGCAAATAGCTTTAATAGCCTGTATACGTGTATCTGTATTGTCGTATTTGTGACATTGGGTGCCGATCGGACTACATGGCCAAAAAAATGTGTACCCGATTTTGAGTGAGCTTTGGACATATATGTATTATTTGTATATGGTAATATCGTGTCGATTTAGTACCATTCCGTGAAAAAAATACAGAAGTTTTTTTCTCACTGTTTCTTTATGTATTATGGGGCGCTGATTCCGAATATGAACTTTGCACCCTAAAAAAAGTGCCGCAACCTTTAAAAAAGGGGGGAAAGGGGGGCATTTTTTCGGTTTTTTGCGATTATTTCAAAAACGGTAAGAGATACAGAAAAATGGTCTGAGGACGAAAAAAACTACATAAAATTATCTTTGCAATTATATATAACACATTAGAGTTTAATTGAATATTTCGGCGTTAGAATAGAACATAAATTAGAATATTTTCATTTTAGACCTTTTTTAAAAGCTCCATAACTGTTGAAAGAATGTTAGTTCAGCCGTTAAATTTTTTATAAGTACTCATAATAAATTCAAGATCATTTTAAGGTAAACATTGAGTCGCTCCGGTCAAGGACCCCCATTATCCCCCCATTTAAATTTTTCAAAACGTCATGTCCATAACTCCCCCAAAAATTGGAGCAGAGTGGTAAATTTTGGTTTGCTGCCATTGGAGGCCATAGTCACCCCACCCACCAAAAATCAGCTCATTCGGATGAAAACTAACGGTACCTCCCATACAAAGTGACCCAAGACAACTTTGTTCTACAGTTTATAAAATGAGTAGTACCTACTCGTACGTAGAACAAATTCCTGATGGGTCACTTTGTATGGGAGCTACCCTTAGTTTTTATCGGAATGAGCTGATTTTTGGTGGGTGAGGTCACTATGAGCTCCAATTTCAACAAACCAAAATTTAGCACTCTGCTCCAATTTTGGGGGGAGTTATGGATATGCCGTTTTGAAAAATTTAAATGGGGAGATACTGGGGGTTCTTGACCGGAGCGACTCAATGTTTACGTTAAAATTATCTTAAACTTGTTGTGAATACTTATACAAAACTTTACGGCTGAATTAACATTCTTTGAAAAGTTATGGAGCTTTTAAAAAAGGTCTAAAATTAAAATATTCTAATTTATGTGCTATTCTAACGCCGAAATATGCAATTAAACTCTAATGTGTTATATATCATTGCAAAGATAATTTTATGTAGTTTTTTCCGTTCTCAGACCATTTTTCTGTATCTTTTACCGTTTTGGAAATAATCGCAAAAAACCGAAAAAAATGCCCCCCTTTCCCCCCTTTTTTAAAGGTTGCGGCACGTTTTTTAGGGTGCAAAGTTGATATTCGGAATCAGCGCCCCAAAATACATATAACAAAATTGAGAAATAAACTTCTGTATTTTTTTCCTGACGAAAATACGATATTATTGGACTAGAAGACCGGTCATTCGTGGCATGTAATTTCTAAGCCATATGTGGCGCAGAGAGATTGAACTTTATTGAAAATTTGGCTGAAGCTTGTGATCGCATTGGCTCGCATTCTCTGCAAGGTTGTTACGGCACCTTCTACAATCAGCAGGGACTTGCTGAGATCAATAGTTTTCGATTGCAGCTCCGAGTTATAGGTTGACATACAGCGAAAATAGAAACGGTACACCGGAACGCAACGAGAAAAGGGAGAGAAGAATTATAATTGGAGTTGGCATCGGCAGCAGTTTCCGAATTATCCCATTCCCTTATCACCGACAGAGAGGTCAAGGTGGGGGGCGAACTGGTCCCAGAAACGCGTAATTGACGTGTGCCTTTCAATAAATTTTATGGGATTATATGGGATAAGTCGTCGAACTCGAGATTCGCCATCAGTAGCTTTTTGAAGGTTTTCTTTTCATTTCGGGGTCTTCAAGAAGACTTGAATCGAATTAACAATTGCTAAGCAATGGCTGATTTCCCTGATGTCACATGCACTGGATTCAGCTAAATTGACACTACGAGACTCACAATGTAAGTAAATATAGAGCTAGAGGGGCTTCTGCAAGTTGCTTGTCGAATGACTGTGCGCCCCTGAATTTCCCTTTCATATTAATCTCACCATCATAACCTTGCCCGCACATATTTCGAGTTTCTGTACCTTCATCCCTGAGACCCTTAACAATTGCAGCACTAAGGCCTTTCCCATACATATCCCTAACATCAATAAACGCTAAAAATTCTTCATCCAAAGTATTTTCAAAAACATATACCCCATTTTTTACTGATTTTTCTGACGTGAAGGAATACATGCACTCCGATGAATATTTAAGGAAAGGCAAAAACACGGCAGCTTAGAAGACCGCTGAACTGAAGTTATATTTTCAAAAAAAAAGCTTATCCAGTGGCAAAAAAAAGGTAGCATGAATTTAACGACGTTTCAAAAATGCACAACACCTTTTTTAAACTGAACTCTTGTAGGCAGAGAGTTTCAAACCTGTGACTATGCGCTTCCCACGTCGTAGTGCTTACAATTATACAGCAATTGGACTACTACGTTAGTATTGCAAGTTTTGTTTAATCGCCGTACAAATTAAAATTAAGCACAAAGAATAAATGGAAATAATATGATACTATCAGTACCCATAAAAATAAACAAAATTATTTCTACATATGCATTCATTCATCTCTGTTTTAATTAATACAACTATAATTAAAAACATGCTGATTGAAACTATTATAGTAACCGCATCGTACCAACCACCACCAATTGGCAAAAATTAAATAAACGCGTCCAGAAATATAAATAAACATTTCTCACTGGATTTCACCCACATGTGTTATATACATATTCGAGAGTGGTTCAAGTCATTCCACAATGTGCACAATTTTGCTGTGCAATTCTATATGTGTATTTCCAATGGTGGGCAATCAAAAAAAGATGCAACTTCTCAATAATAATAATTATTATCGTATTGCGGTGGATACACCGAATGATGCGTATTTAATGTTGTTTTTGGCAAATATAATTTTCCGGAAAATTCTATTGTTTGTTTTCGTTTTGGGAATTGCGTGTAGATGATAAATTTTCCTATAGTTTTCACCAGTCCCTATGGAAAATTGAATGGAATCAATGAAATTAATTAAATGTCCCTGTCAAATAGTTTTCGTTAATTGCGAACGTACACATTTCTTTTCTGATTAACCTAGTTGAAGAGCCAGCATTTTTTGTGTGAACAAATGAAGTGTTTGATTGGTTGATTAATTTGTTAGTTAATTTCGGATTTCGTACAAAACTTGTGTAAGATACAGACTTATGCACCTATATTTAAAAATATTATCGTTATATTTCATCTAATTTCGTATAGAACAATATCAACAGAAATTCTGTGCCCTACTTAAGAATATGCATCCAAATCAACTATAATTGCTTTCAAAAGTTCTAAATAATTCCAACTTGTCTCTTCTGAGTTTCAGCTACATATACAATTATCGCAATTAGGCACACGAAGTTTTCAGCCGTAAATTTTAAAATGCAGTTTCGGTGGCATTGACTTAACTTTGTTAATAAAACATTATTTTACACGCACAAAAAAAATAACAACAATTTTGAACAAACAAATATTACCGTTCGTTTATTATCCCTGTATCCCTTTTTCAGGGAAAATGTGAGGGCTAAAATCTTTTAGAGCCTATAAAGTTGAAGCACGAGGGTAAAGAATATGTGACGCAAAAAATCCAAAAGATTTTTTTTTTGAAAATGCAGTATCACAAGAAGAAAAAACTGCAAGTACTACTCTTCCTGGCTGATTTATTTTTATACCTATACCTACTAACTGATTCCTGAAGGCCTGAATCCATGGTGGCAATGTACACGTTTTGGGGTGAGTATTTTTTATGAAAAATTGGGTCAATGTTACTATGCAGTGGGCCATCTTATTACAAGCACTGTGTGGTCAAGTGATACTAAATCAAAAACGCAGCAGTTACTTTGAGTTCTCCAGTGCCATCGTTTGCTTGGCAGATGTGTTCCGGCACATTTGGCGATTAAATCGTTCGCCATTTTGAAAAGCTACAAATATGGTCCATTTTCATTTCTACCCTATTATTGTGCATAGATTTTAGTGTTTACAAAAAATATTTGAAACAATAGGCCGTTAGCTTTCTTGCTAAATTTCGGTACAGGGATTCAAAACTTCATATTTCACTAGTAAGGTTATGATGGCTTATTTTATTTCCACAATCCCATCGCAGCGCTTTCAAACTTAAAAAAAAAAATGTTTCAGGCTAGTACTCAGAAATTAAGGAAATTGATGGGCGAATCAAGCCAGCAACTGAATTTTGTGGCCATGAAATTTTTTAAAGACTTTTCAGTTCTGAATCTTTCAGATTCTGTTAGCTTGCATGGGTCGATTTTAGCTTTTTACCCGGTTTTAAGAAAGTTTTCAAAATGTACATAATTTGTGAACTGTTGCACATTGCGATTTGGGCTGCATAGCAGAGATAAATTAGGAACATGCGCCCGCGAGCCGTGGGTTTGGCATGACTTTTTTTTTCGTTTTCGCCAAGTATCTACCAAAGCCAGTGATAGATTGTCCACTGAGACTGACGTCGCTAATAACATAACGCTTCTTTGAACGGATAAATCTAAAAAATTCACAAAAGCTGCTTTTTTATGCAAGCTTTTCAGGCGATACCTCTTTCTCCGATTTGCCCTATTTTCAGTATCAGATGAGCTTATAACATTGCTAACATGTAAACACAATTTAAAGTTCAAAGCTACATCAGAGTGAAAGTTATTATGCAAAAGGCAAACATGAAAAACATAGGTTAGTCGATAAAAATAGCTACTGTGGTCGGGTCACAGCCGAACTCTGTGTTCTTATTAACTCCATTAATTGCAGAATAATATGGTTTAATTAATTTTTCGGCCAACTACAGCCATTTCTGGTTTTTGATGAAACAACAAAAATATCAGGGTTTTTGGCTAGTATCGTTAAAATTTACGGTTATGTTCTTTGTTAGATACAAAAATCATAACGTAAAAAGTATATTTATTTGTCATTTTATTAGGTAAGGAGGTTGGTACACGTACTGGTATTTGAAATTTTAGTGGCATATGTCAATGCATTTCTTATTCAACAAACCTGTCCATACAACCAATACCGTTACACATAAAAAAATTATTAACAATGGTTTTCGATAGCTTACTTTATACAGGGTGTCCGGAAACTTCCGCATAAACGCACCGGATTGTGATTCCTCAGTCGATTTCCAGCAAAAAAGTTGTACGGAACATACCCCCTCAGCTTAAACCTTTAGCTGCCACAGGTATTTAAAGATTTTTGAAAAAAATAATTTTCTTGCACGACTTAAAGCCTGATATCTCCAAAGCTAGACCAGCTAGAATAGTGAAATAAAACGATTTTTACAGCCAACAAATTTACCTGTAAAATAAAACTAACCACCCTATAATCGGATAAGAGGTTTGGTTTTTAGAGAACTTCAAAGTCAAATTTGCGTGATTTGACCCAAGGTGAGGTGCTTGTACGATTTTTTTAAAAATTGGCGCATAGTCTTACGATCATATCTTTCTCACATAATTTTATTCTAGCTCCATTATTTCTAACAGTTGTTATATGTTAAGTGTAGAAAACTAGGGTTAATTTTAGCTCGAATTCAATACAATTCAATTCACACTGCCCCTAAAGATCTGCAATTGGTAAAATCTATTCAAAGTATGTCGAAATCGAGCCAATATTAACCCTAGTTTTCAACTTTTTTGCTGTAAATCAACTAAGGAATCATAATCCGGTGCGTTTATGCGGCAGTTTCCGGACACCCTGTATAGTGTAAAGTCATAGTAGTCAAGTCTGGAACATTTTAATTTACATATGTAGTTTATTTGCCTATGTCCGAATTTTTATTCTAGTCGTCCCACTGTGCGCCACCGCGGAAGATGACTCATGGCAATCTAATTCTCCTTGCGTAAATCACACCAATAGTACTGACATCTATCAGAACCATCCAAATTACATTTTTTTTTTCCGTCGCTGCCCAAATTTTTATTCCACTCGTTTGGCTTTCTGACATACCATTGGAGGCTTACATAATCGTTTGGAGTATCCATGGGCGTAGCCAGGATTTCGGTCAACAATGACTTTGTTAGGAGTTTTGGTCGCAGAAATATTGTTAGCAAATTTTAGAGTAGCCTAGCTTGTAGTTAGATTGGTGCACAGGGTCATGGATTCCAGACTCACCGTGAACGAATTCATTTCATGGTGTTTTTGGAACTCACGACTTAAGGGACGGACTATGATGTCGCTCAGATTGTAAAGAAGTATCCATTTATGGGGATAAATAATATTGCTGGGTGTGCTGTTAATCTCAACACCTCAACAAAACAGCAGTTTAGATCTTAGAAATTGGATGTCACTCACACATCTGCGGCCTTAGCTTACTGGTGCACAGAGAAAATTAAAATGAATTTTTTACCTAATGGAGATTAGGGAAACGTTTAATAGGTGGATTGGCTACATTTTAGGTGCTTTCTCTACTTTTGTTGCCTACGTGATTAGGTGTTTTGCCTAAACAGGAATAGTTGATAAAATAGTGGTAAAATTGCCTATTTATTTAGGTGATATTTCACTTACATTTAGTTAATGATAAATTTGCCTAAAATTTGTAGGTGAATATTTTCTAATAGTGAGTCTATTACCGACTTTAATTAGGTAAGGGGTCTGAATAATGCCGTACAGTCGATTGTGGTATATATTGCCTATTTATTTTCGGAAATATTTCAGCAAAATGTAGTCAATGGTATAAGTACCTAATCTTAAGTAGGTGATTTTCTAACAAGCCAGCAATTTAGCTACGTAAATTAGGTAAAGTCTCCATATAATAACTGCACATTTATCAATGTGCACTCGCTATACATGTACGTATACTATTAGTTTTGGTATGATTAACAATCTCAATTCAAGTCAGTTCGATTTCGTCGCGATGGATCTCCAGTCAGTGTTGTTAGACAGTGATAGTGTCACCGAAGTTCTTCTTCGCGAGTGGGGTTTGTTTGAACTAACGGACGACTTTAAGTGTATGTTTTCCTTATTTAGTGGAGTGCCGTTATTTTATTTATTTATTTATTTATTTTAATTATTATATTATATTATATCAGTAAAAAAAAAATTCATTTGAAACATGTGACCAAATAAAGAAACCGAATGTATTTACTTTTCTATTTTGTTTACCAATTTATAATAAACTTTTAAAAATTTATATAATCGTTCATTTTATTTCATTGATCGGAATGTATTTGTTTCAGAATAAAGTTGAATTCATCAAAGTTGAATTCAATCAAAATTTGTGGAAAGGATGAAAAAGCAACCACTGGGAGTAGGCAAAAATACTACATCGATGTAGTTTCTTTCAGCTAATGTCAATCCACTACTCGACTAGATTGTCTCATCACCCTGCCTAAAAGTTTTTCGGTGAATGAAAAACAAATAAGAAAACCCCACGATTCTGTTTAGGTGAAAAAACTACAAAAATGTAATCAATTCAACTAATTGCATTTGGTGGTTTGGCTAGAATTTCTCGTCATGAGACCTAAATTAAATTCGGTGATTTTTTCACTAATCTTATTTTCACCTAAAAATATTCGGTGAAATGTGTACACATTAGAATCGAATTATTAGCCATTTTAATTTAGCCAAATTGCCTATTCATATTAGGAGGCCGAAAATCGCTCATTGTTTTTAGGTGGATCACCTACTTTTTAGCTAATTTTCACTAATCACTTCTCTCTGTGTGGACTGTCACGCACGCATGCTATTTCTTTTTTATACCCTTCGCTCATAGAGTGAAAGGGTATATTAACTTTGTCATGAAGTTTGTAACGCATTAAAGGAAGCATCTCCGACCATATAAAAAGTATACATATATGATCAGCGTGACTTGGGGAGTCGATTGGAGCATGTCCGTCTGTCTGTCTGTCTGTCTGTCTGTCTGTCTGTCTGTCTGTCTGTCTGTTGCGACGCGTTTTACTCGGCGGGTATTGAAGCTAGCAAGCTGAAATTTTGCACACGTGCTTCTTATTGTTGCAGGCTGTTTGTATGTTTGATTCACCCAAATTGGATCACTGGGTCATGGGGCTGCCATACAAACCTAGCTCCCCAATTTGAGTTCTTCTAAGAAAAACTTTTTTATTTGTGTACCAATTTCAACCAAATTTCACACAAATGTGTTTCTATAGATAACACAAAATATATGCAAGAATGGATCAAATCGGACTATGGGGTCATGGGGCTGCCATACAAACTTAACTCCCCAAATTAGGTTCTTCTAAGAAAAACTTTTTTATTTGTGCACCAATTTCAACGAAATTTCACACAAATGTATTTCGATTGTTGACACAAAACATATGTAAGAATGGATGAAATCGGACCATGAGGTCATGGGGCTCCCATACAAATCCAACCCCCCAAATTAGGTTCTTCTAAGAAAAACTTTTTTATTTGTGCACCGATTTCAACCAAATTTCTCACAAATGTATTTCTATTGATGACACAAAACTTATGTAAGATTGAATCAAATCGGACCATGGGGTCATGGGGCTGCCATACAAACCATACCCCCCATATTGGTTCTTATCCATTATTTGCGGGGGTGGCGAAAACGAAACATATAATGAAACTAACAATGTAGTGCTTGTACGATACGCAACGAATCGACAGCTATTTTAAACTAAAAATCAATGTCCACTTTACATATAAAAACCCATAAAATTTTCAATCACAACATTTTTGACTATTTGCGAAAGCGACAAAAACACCTGTTTCGCAAATTTTTGAAATCCTCAAACAAAATCGCTAAATTTCGGAAAATGCTAATAGAATTTATGAAATATCCCCTGGATAAGTAAATTAGAACTGTTTTCTTCGTACTGGTCAAAAATTATTTCAAGCGGGTAACGCAAAGTACTCAGAAGTTGCATTTACAAAAAATGTTGCGAAAACGACACATCCGCGCATTAACAGCGATATATTTGCATCAAGTTACATTATGTGATTCTTGAAACTGGGATTTGTTATTTTCATAATTGAGTTGGAAATCAATGTATGAGAAGCACTCTAACGACATTCCGATACGAGTAAAGTGTCGATACTTCTGTTTCGATACCAAAGAATTCTGGTATCGATACTTTTCTTTCTACTTTACTCGGTATCTAAACGATTCGATTCAAGTAACCAGATGAGTACTTTTTGAATCTTTGGTATCTGCCCATACACCCACATGCTTTCCGGCAATAAATTATTTCGTAAATCGTATCATTATGGCAAAACATAAAGGTGAATGATTTTATACTTGATGTATGTATCATGAAAAACCGATCGGGGAGGTGCAGTTCAGCATCTCCTCTCACGTTTGAATACTCCATTATTTTTGGAGGCTATGCGGGCAACTAATATATTCTATATCCTATTCCCAGTGATTCCCAATGTAAACCATCGCAGGCATCGCAGACAATAAATATATTGTTTCCAAACAATGTGGAAAATAAGGCTGTTTTTTTTTTCGAAATAATATGGGCAATATGAAAACAGGATTTTTCAAATGAATGATTGCTTTTTTGCATAACCTACTAACCTCCCGGACGTAAATAAAGTATATTAAGTAGACTCTTGACTCGATAATCCGGATCAATTATTGCAAAGGGTAATCCGGACCATCGGAACATACGGATTAGCGCAACACTTTTTTTTCTGAGGAAAAACAGTCCAAATAAATAAATAAGAGGAACAAAAGCCGATAAATGTATTATTTCTTTGAAATTAGTCAGCATTATGTCATTTGCCAAACCGTCCCGTAAAAAAGTACGAGACCAAATTTACCATTTCACCCTGAAAATCTCAAATATCCGGACTTGTTCCCAGTACCGTATAGTCCCATGTGGGGCCATGGTGCGTTAACTCAGCCGTTTACAGACAATTTCGAATCAACGTTACATTGCATATCATTTCGGAGTGTATATAATGCTGCAAGCACTATAATTTCCTATCTGCACATGTACGGAATTTTTGGACCACGCCGAGATTCGATCTCCGGACCTCTAGATTACTAGCATCGTAGAATGAGACTCAACCAAGTAAGCCACAGAGCGTGGTATAAATATCCGGACTATAGGGTCAAAATTGGTACCGAAATCCGGACTATAGAATACGTAGGGGAAACATTTAGTGGTCCGGATTAGCCTGATATCCGGATTAAAGGAGATCCGGATTACCGAGTCAAGACTGTATAATAAAATATTCACTCCCATTTATTTTCATTATGTAAACCATTTTTCTCAAGAAAGTAGATAAGATTTTCCCTTGCAAATTTTGTGTCGCTGTAGTGCGGGTGTGTCGTTTTTGACACATGTCCTGGAAAGGACCCCTGAGGTCATACGAAAAAAATAGTTACACATTCTGAATCTAGGATCGAAGAGAACATGTTACACCAATTTTCATCAAATAATTCCCATTGGATCAATACCCGCAAATAATGGATTAAGAAACATTTTTTACACCAATTTCACAAAACCTTGAATTAATGTGTCTTTATCAAAGCAACTAAAAAGTTCAAAACGAATGGAATCGTACTGTGGGGTCATGCTCCGGCAACCCCAATAAAATTTTCCGAGTAAATATTTTTATTTGTCCACTTATTTCAACCAAGCCCAAAACTTTTGTCAAAACGGAAGAAAAAGAATGAGGAGGGGGATTAAATACAAGTCATAGGTACGCCCGAAAAAAACTTTTAGCCCAAGCGAAGGGTATCCAAATTTCGGCCGCGCCCGAAATTAGCCTCGGCCCCGGGGTTGGCGAGCGAAGCGAGCAGGGGGCGAAGCCCCCTTGTTTTTTGCTAATTTTAGAGCCAAATTTAAAAAAAGGTGATTAGGATGATTTTCTTCTGCATTCTGATTTCATTCAACTGGCCTCCAATATCTGCCTTTTAAAGCGTAGTTTGTCTATTTTTAGTGCAATTTTTGTATCTCGAACTGCATATTCCACTTGCGACATCAGTTTGTTTCGTCTGTCACTTTCATCTTATCAAAGTAGCATCGTCAGCATATTTATAAATCCTTTATTGATTGAAATATGGTTAACGGTTTTAATTAGATTTCTTCTAAATTTATCAATGTATTAACAATGGCTAAATTTTATTGCTGGTATGATTCAGCTAGAAAATAAATTTTGATTAAATAACTTGAAAGACCCGCTCTGTGGCCCACTTGGTTGAGTCGCACTCTACGATGCTAGTAATCTATAGAGGTCCGGAGATCGAATCTCGAATAAAAGACATAAATATTATAAATCCGTTGAGCGGTATTATTTATTTATTACTATTTTTATTACTACAATTGATAATTTAAATTCGCCATTTTTAACATAGTTCCATATTATGAATAAAATTTTTGAACCGTTTTTCATTTTTTGTTCCAAAAGTTGCATTCTTCTTGTACATTATGTAGTTTGGGGTGAAGAACCTGAATCCGCAACTTCCCACCAAAATTTCGTTGCAAAACAGGGACACTTGAAAACACTTTAGATGAACCTATTCTAATTGCCGGCTGTTGATTGGTCTCAAACGCTATGGTTCAAAGGAATTGATCGAATTGACCAGAAAATTCCATAGAACTGATAAATGGCAAAGTACCGATACGGCACTGTTGTGGAATATTTTAAACTTTAAGTTCTTTTTCAGTAGTATATGTTTGCTAAGTAACGGAAAAAATGTGTTTAATAGAAGCCCTTCAATTTGAACCTATTCCAATTTCCACCACTGTTTATTACACGTTTTTTTTACCACACAAGCGTAAGAAAAACTAGGCTTTTACGTGAAGAACTCTGGTAACAATTACTAATCAAATGAAAAATATAAAGTGGAAGTGTTAAGCAAGAGGAAAAGTGGGAGAGGTAAACGAAAACCTCTTATGCGAAAAATTATGCTGATAACAATTTAGGTATAATTTTATTGAAATTTAATTGATTGCATAAACGTGACTACCTATTAGTAGGCCTAAAATAAAGAGGTATGGTTAGATATTATCTTAAGTTGGCTATCAGGGTGTTAATAGGGTAAGCGTATGATGAAACATCGAATCATTTTTGTTTTTTAATACTGTCTATTGTAATGGTATTTACATATATGAATTATTATATGTTTTATTCACTTCCTACTGCCACAGAAACTATATCCTTTCCTATACATACATACCCACAGCCAACCATAAGAACTTTGTCCATTAAGGTTTTAAGTGCTTTGCCAAAAACGGAATATCCTGTCTGTAACACGCCAGCCCTGAGCTAAGCGGATTCCCCAGGAAATCTTGAACACATGTCCCTACATACATAAACACCGTTGCGTACGACACAAGTACTTATAGAGCTCTTATATGATTTTTTTCATGAAAACTCGACACAGAAACACCACCTGTTGAAGTGCTTCATTCAAAAATGCTTTCTTATTTATCATTATTATCAATGGGCGCGCGTTAGCGAGAAAGCTCAAAGTTCACATCCTATCAAACGTCAGATTTATAAGGCAAAAATTTCTCAAGTATGGATGGAAGTGGGTAAGAATAGAATACTCCTAATTTATGGTCTTATGCAATCAATTTAATGTTATCGTTTTTGAAAATCACGTCGTTGATTGATGGCTGGCCTGGGTTGTTATACCCTTCCGCTTTGGCCAAACGATTGACATGGCATATCAATAGGCAGGGAAATAGATAACACAAGCATGGAGGGGAACGCAAAAATGGATCCACGGTTAGTGCGCAAGACAGTAGTGCATACAGGACTCAGGGAAGTGGAATGTGACCAAGTGCGTTGTTGTGAGCTTTTTGATTTACCTTTGACTATATTGTAGACCGTTGAAAGAGATGAGGCGAAAGGGATCTAATTTCATCTTCCTAGCCGGTTTGTTTGAAGTTTGCATACCATGAGAATTATTAACGATAGAATGCTGTTGACTAAAGGGTAGTGTGGACGAAAGAAAAATTTTACTTTTTGAAATTGGATGATAATTTACAGAATGTGAGGTATGTAGTGTCTCCCACATATTTTTGAATGGAATCCTTCGTTTTCATTATTTCTTGACATTCTCAGAGGTAAAAATAGATCTTAAGTTCGCCTGTTAAAAAAAATCATTCTTACAAAATATATATACCCACTTCTAATTCAAACTTATCTCCTAATCTTTCTTTTCTGTATCGTTACCCCTTATGGGGCATGGTGCGTTCACTCATCCGTTTATAGGCTATATAATAGAGGAGTGTATATAATGTTGCAAGCACTATATATTTCCTGGACCACGCCCAGATTCGATCTCCGGTCCTCTAGATTACTAGCATCTAGAGTGCGACTCAACCAAGTGATCCACAGAGCGTGATTATATATTGATATTTCCTAATAACTAGAGCAAAAAGGAATCGAAGTTCACGGAAAGTGAATTAAAGCTTAGATTTTGGGGAGTTGGATTGCAGCATTATCAATCAGGATTATTATCTTTATGCATGAAAACATCATTTTTGAAGAAATGGACACCCGAATATCGAGCGGAAACCCTGAGCTGTCTTAAAACAACAAATGATACAACTCGTGAAAGGTATGGTATGAGCGAAAAAGCTCTTTGAAGTACCACCCACCGAAAGCGCTAGCTCGTGCCAGCATGGTTCTCGAGTAAAATAAACACCTCTCGTTCTAGCTTTGGAGGATATTTTGTGTTGAGAGTTATAAGGCACGTATTCTCGTGACACGATTTCCTTCCTGCCGCTAACATAGCATCACAAGACCTAAAGGCATAAATGTCAGTTGAATTTGTGCTGTCTCGTAACACAGTACTCGCACACTGTTCAATGTTTTTGGTGTTGTACTTTTCTTGTCTTGTGTAATTTCAGCAATAATAAGAAATTTTTCTCTAAGTCGATATTGTGGTAATATAGTGGACATTTTCAGGTGAATTTACATAAAACGCGTCACTGTCTTTTATTCTGAAAATCAACACACTTAAATCTGTCGTGGTGTTATTGTCAGCATTGTCATATATCGACGAGTACGTATAAAAGAATACAGAATCTTAACCTCAGTGTACGTAATTTATTCCAATAGTATTGTCACGCGTTGCCCACGCTCCAAATCCTTGCCATGTTGACATGGGCCTAGTGAGCGTCCTCAAAGTGTCTTTATTTTCTATTTAAGGAATCCCATCAGCCATATAGTATCGACCTAAATTCCCATTTTCATTTTCGATCATTAGAGGAAAAGTTTTAAAAAGTGCATTCGAGTGTGAAAAATCCTTCAATCAGTCGAAGTGGAATTCCCATGATCAATAATTCTCTGTGTCAGTCAACATAAAAAGGAAAAAAGTAGATTGTGGGCAAAGTAATGCGGAGGATATGATATTATCCTGTTAAGTTTATCTTTGGCTTAGTGAAGTTTAAAAAGGAAAAATAAAGAAGAAAATTATCACATTTTTCATAGTGAGTGAGTGTTGCAAATGATTGTACGTAAAGTTTAGTGTTCGGAAGCTAAAAAGGTGCACTAGACATTTGAATTGATTTTTGTCATACACTTTCCTGTACTGCCACGAGTTTATTCACTTTGGGAGTACATACATACATGTAACCACGTTTGAATGTGCGGATAATTGTGTAAGTAAAAAGTAGTTATATTATCTAAGATTACATTGGGTATTGATTGAACTATTTTTAAATTTCTATTTGTATTTTGCTTGGTATATATATGTGTATACATATATGGTACATAAATATTGTATGAATGTCTATCATATGATTTCTACCACAAAAAGCGGGAACCGTTGATTGATGCCTCTATACATCCGAAATTCGAAGGCATAGAAAGGTAACAATCATAAATGATAATAATTTATCTTATACACGAAGCTTCAACCAAATACTCCTTAATTTAAAGCTTTTCGAATCTGTTTGCCTCTAGAAAAAATTAAGACATTCATACCAGAGCAAATTTGTGGTCTTGAAAAATGATACGGAGCGAACGATTATCAAGTCCTTTGGCGTTCAACGTGAGAACATTCATCCGGAACCATATAATTTTCAAAATGGTTTTTCATCCATTCAAGAGATTAAATTATCTGGACAAGAATCTGAGCGGAATAATATGGTCCTCGGTTGTTATCTAACTGAAAATTCGGGATAATGTTGTTAATGGAAAACTGTGGGTTGGAAGCTGTTTTGTTTACATGGACATTACCCTTGAATGTATACCGTGACCGATGCATAGTCTTATATTTGTATGTAGGTATCCATTAATATAAGTATGCACATATATGTACATATGTTTGTACAACATGTACGCGACTAACAAGAATTTTATTATAAATGATCTCATGACAGTGAAATTTTCAGGATGCTTATATTGTTCGTTTCGTATAAATAAAGATGAGTGCGGATTTTTCGGGATATCATTTTGTATTTTGGGGATTTCTTTCAGGAAAAAATAATATAAATTACATTATTGTACCCTAATTCGGAGGAAATGTATAGTCATCGAGGTAGTCAGGACTTATGCTGGGAGTCGAATGTTTGAAAATATTCTGCATAACAATTTTGATTGTTTCTGTAGGAATAATTACGATATAAATATCCAGTTTTATTTTGATAGTATCAGCCTAGAACTGCCATAAATATTCGGCAGCTTAAGTTTGATTTAAAGCTTTGCCAGAAAGTATCCTTAATATTTCGATCAAGTTCATCGAATCATTAATTGCGCATGTTAATTGCATAGCCAACGGCGTTATATCCAATTCAAACTGCCTTCTCTTCTCTAGTTTGGAGTAACCGAGTCGTCGTTCTGTTTCCTTTCCTAGTGGTTCTTAGTTTCCTTCTTACCATTATAGTACAATAATCAAAAGTAGAAAATCGCTGTTCACTTAAAAAAATAGCTGAACTTTTGTGAGGATGTTAGGGGACCCTTTATATAAAACTGAGTTTTCGTATTTAAGGGGAAGTTACGGTAAATTTCATGTTTCTGTATGCAGTCGTTTTTGCTTGATATCTTTTTCACTTTTTACCTTACAATCTAGAAATGTATTTTATTACATGTTTTAAAGGACCTAAATGACCCTAAGTGAATGGGTTCAATCACACTGACAAATCAAAGTTTGAAAATGATGGGCGGCTGTAATTATCCTGATGTGCCGTTGCATAGATAATTTAAATAGCAATTAAACCTTTTTTTCTAGGATCACTAACTATAGAGTGCTATTTATGAAAATTTGGGCATATCTTCAAACATCCTTACCAAATTTCGGCCATTACGTATTTTTATTTTAAAGTAAAATATCCTCGTTTATTGTACTACATAGAATTTTTTTGTGCCTTTGAAAAGCAGCAATCATCATGATGAAAAACCTTTACATCTATGTTCCAACAAATCGATGCAATTTACGTGCCCATTTTAAGCGTTTTAAAGCCAACAGGTCAACATTTTACAAGCGGCTCAACATTAAATACGAATAGAATTGAAAACTTGCAAACGTCCCGCTATTGCACCAAACGACGAAGATTTTTTTCTTTCTTTTGTAATTCCAGCCAAATGTGAATTTATTCTGTCTTCGCACAGGGCTTTCAATTGCTTTTTTGATGAAGCATTTCAAAATCTTTCCGGAATTTTTAATCGAATTGAATTCGTTCTAAAAATCATTTTAGAAGAAGTTTGTCTCTAAAAAGGTCCCATAGAGAAAATTATATGATATGCTATTTTTTTCATACAATCATCAATCGTCATCAGTTGAAACATGAAGGAATATTAAATTACTGCACAATCTTCAAGTTTTTAATTATAAATTCATCATCAATGTGGCACGATAGCCCGACCTTGGGCTTTGGCCGCCTGCATCTTTAACCTCCAATTGTCGGTTACGTGACCTTGTCGTCCAGTTTCGGAAGCCCAGCAGCTGGTGAACGTCTTCACATACGGAGGTCTCCCAGCGAGCTCTCGGTCGTCCACGCAACCTCGCTCTGTCAATTCGTTGCGCGTTCATCACCTTCTTTGGCATGCGATTATCGTCGTTAAGGTTGAAGAGCGTCGGCGCCAGCCCATCGCCCTGCTTGAGTCCAGTACGAGTTTAAAATACGACAGCGAGTCGGCTCTGCACTCTGATCTGCGAGACGGTATTAGCCATCGTCATCCTCGTGAGTCGCACTAACTTTAACGGTATACCAAAATGCAGGAAAGTGTTGTACAGTACACTTCGATTATAGATTACATATACAGTGAAACCTGTCTAAAGAGACCACCGTGGTTCCCGAAAAAAGTGGTCGCTATTAGAGGTGGTCGCTTAATAAGGGGAATTAACTAAGGGATTAAATTCATTAATTTGGAGGCAAAGTGCAACACCTTTCCTCAAGTGAAGCCACATGATAGATTTCAAGACTACTATCTTCTCATGAAATCTACGCCCATCATTTCCATACAGAATTAAAGATATATTGTCTTGGCAGGAGGTGTCCTATATAAATTTATTACTGGTAGATTTAGGCTCCGAACCACATAGAGCAGGCATGTCAAACTCGAGGTCTGTGCGCCCCGCGGCTAGGTCGATAAAACACAATGTGTGTCAGCGTAAAAATAAAAAATGTGAGGTGAAGTCTCAGAAATTCACAAACTTAGTTGGTGGCTTATGCAAGCTTAAACTTAAATTTTCCTTTATATTCGATCAATAAATTTCTGATGCGTATTTGGGGTACATTTGTTGAAGGCGGCCTTTTTTTGAGCAGACCCTTTCGTGAAATTGTTTTGTCGAAATTCTGTTCAGAAGTTGTTGGCTTTGCCGAACCTTATAATTGTCTGCCACGGTTGCATTATAATTCGCGTCCACATGTTTCAGGGACAAGATCATTGTCGAGTCAGATTTATTTGAAAAGAAGATCAAGCTTTAAAGACTCGAAATCTTGTATTTGGTGTGGAAATCACTTGGATGTTCAATTTTGTAAGCATAACAATTTTAGCCCCTAACCCGATGCCCTTTAGCTTTTTAATATTTACATGTCTGTGTTTCACACAACACCAGAAAATTTTTTTTTGTCTATTTTTAGCCACCTTTCTGTCTGAAATTAATTTACGTCAGCCTAACAATTTTGACTCCCATGGTTGTTTTGGACAACCTAGACCACCGGCGCCGGCGGAGTGCTCTGATCAGCAGTCCAACATTTAATTTTTATTTGTAATTTGATTTTATCATGTTCTGTTACAACCGTCTATTTTTGATGTTATGGAATAGATTTTGGACAGCATAACAAAGGAAAAATTGCAAATTACGAAATTTCAACCATTGCAAAGTGGGTTGTGAAATGAACTTCTGGTAGATGCAGCGGATACGTGTTTCATATTTGTCTCCGGTGGTCTGATACTCTCTCTGATTCGTTACTTCCTTATGGCTATGCTCCCCAGAGGGCATCATTTTCGATTATTTTCCACCGCGTTCTGTTCTTTTCCAACGCAGATAGCTCCGTTCACGTTATGTTCAAAGTTGCAAACTCACTATCAACCAATCGTTTCTACTTGCACTGGCTTCTTGTGGACGCGGTCTCCAATTCAGGCTTTTTGGCATTGTTATTGTGCTTTATGCAAGTGCAACGAATCTCTGATACAAGTCTGGTAATTTCTTCGGCGAAGTGCTCTGATCAGCTGTCCAAAATATGGTGGAAATTAATTCAAAAATAGTGGTTACTGCTCGATGAAGTCGACTTTCGCGTGTTAACTTCTTGTGTTGCCTTAAGCTTAACTTTTGGGGCACAGCTGTTTGTGTAAAGTTTCTAAATTTGTTTGAAGAAGATTTTCAAAATATGGAATTTCTAAAGGATATAATCCCGAGATAAGTAACTGACGTGTAAACATATCTTAAAGGTACATATTCTATTTCAGTGATTAAATTGTGTGAAATTAAATTCTGTGAAAAATTTTCTATAGGCATTTTTTATCCTGCGGCCCGCTCAAACCTAAAGACAGTGATACTTGGCCTGGACCAGGTTTTGAGTTTGACACCCCTGACATAGAGTAAATAGCTCAAATCTTCTGTTAGTACCTGCACTTCATGAATGCAAGAGCTCTTGACCGTTTAAACTGGACCATTTTGAAAGGCTTGCATACGTAAACAAATCGACGAAGCTGGGAGAAATTTACAGAATTACGCCGAATTGACCAATGCTTTGCAAAACAACCCTTTACCTAAAAAAGGAAACATTTGAATATCTAGAGATTTTTTTCAAGAATTCTATTGAAAATTTGTTGAAATGTAAATTTTGATCTTTCATAAATCTAACAATCTTTATTGAATGAATTCGAAAACCCAATTTTCTCAATACAGGTCTAGACACGAAAACTGAATCTTTTTTTAAAAGATCGACTTTAAACTTGAAAATAGATCAGACACGCATTAACCGTGTGTGTTTGCTTAGTTGGCGTTTGATGACTTGCAATGAAAGCAGCAGCTTCATCAGGACCGAATGACCCCTACAAACACAAACTCCAAGATCAAATTGGACAGTTTTTGCTGTTGCTGCATATTGTGTAATTCATAATCTATTATTCGCATAAGAAACGATTTCAGATTTCTCTGAGCCTTGATTTTATATGAATTAATACCGTTACTTGCTAAATTTATTAAGACAACTTGCAAAAAAACTCAAAGATAAGTGCTATACGGGCAGTCTACATTACTAAAATAACCTGTCAGGTTGAGGATTAAGCGTGATTTTGCATAGAACATGTAGGTACACGACAAGTGGGAGTGCGTCTGAAGTACCATATAGTGAATTCTACAAATTTGTTTAACGATTCCTTCACGAGAAAGAATGCATTTGTAAATTGTGTCTTCGGTCAAGAATCAATAAATAAATTATATAAGTGTGTATACTTACATGCTTATACATTGTAATACACAGCAATGTGTAAACTTAACACAGAGTAGTCATTTCATTCATATAAAGTAGAAAATCCATAGTCGTTCTATTTCACAAAACTCATCGGTGGTCAACCGATCCAACAGCTAACAAATGTCGGCTGTATAAGCAGTATACATACTTGGATTATAATTGGATAAAAAATACTTAGTGAGTACATTGTCAGTTGAAATATATGTATAATATTATGATTCTAAAAAATTACTCGCTAGTTTTCTACACTTAACGTAATAAAAACTGTTAGAAATAATGGAGGTAGCATAAAATGATGTAAGAAAGATATATTATCGTAAGACTATGCGCCAATTTTTACAAGAATGGTACGACCACCTTACCTTGGCAGAAGTTTGAGATGGAAAAATATATTGTTTTTCGGTCAAATCATAAAAATTTGACTTTGAAGTTCTGTAAAAACCAAACCTCTTATCCGATTTTAGTGCCAAGTTTTATTTTTTAGGTAAATTTGTTGGCTGTAATTATCATATTATTTTGCTATTCTATAGCTAGTCTAGCTTTTGAGATATTGAAGTTTTAGTCGTACAAGAAAATTATTTTTTCAAAAATCTTCAAATGCATGTGGCAGCTAAAGGGTTAAGGGGGTATGTTCCCTACATCTTTTTTGCTGGAAATGACATGAGGAATCACAATCCGGTGTGTTTATGCGGCAGTTTCCGGACACCCTGTATACACTCCGAAACTCTATATGCAATGTAACGTTGGCCCGAAATCGTCCTAATTTCTCAGTTCACTAAGTACTTACTTACCTTCACTCTCGATTTTTTCAAGTTGGTCAATAGCAACTTGGAGATTTCTTAATTAGTAAGTTCTTTGGAACATATAAGGCAGTTGTTCGTTCTAAAAATTTATCAATAAACACATTTTTGAAAAAGAAAAAAAAAATAGAAAGGAAGAAAAGAGTGCACAAAATTCAGCCATTTAAATAAAACAAGACCGAGGCTAATTTCGGGCGCGGCCGAAATTTGAATACCCTTCACTCTCCTCGGGCTAAAAGTTTTTTTTGGGCGAACATATGACTTGTGTTCAATCCTTCCCCATTCTTTTCCTTCTGTGGCGTCGATAAAACAATATTTGTGTGTTTTTGGTTAAGTGGGAAAATAAAAATATTTACTCAGAAAACTTGATTGGGGGGATGCGGGAGCATGGATCCCATAGTATGATTCCATTCGTTTTAATTTTTTTTTTTTTTGACAAGGACGCATTAAGTTTTTTTTTTAAATTGGTGTCGAAAAAATGTTTCTTAGAAGATCTAAAATGGGGGGTTGGGTTTGTATGGTAGCCGATTCCATTCATTGTTACACATGTCTTATGGCATCAATAGAGATGCACTTTTACGAGTTTTGGTTGAAAGTGATGAACAAATAAAAAAGTTTTTCGTAGAAGAACTCAATTTGGGGGGGGGGGGGGTTTGTATGACAGCCCCATGACCCCATTGTCCGATTCCATTCATTTTTACATATGTTTTGTGGCATCAATTGAAATGCACTTTTATAAGGTTTGATTGAAAATGGTGCACATATCAAAAAGTTTTTCTTAGAAAAACTCAATTTGGGGGGTTGGGTTTGTATGACAGCCCCATGACCCCACAGTCCGATTCCAACCATTCTTACATATGCTTTGTGGCATCAATAGAAACACATTTGTATGAAATTTGGTTGAAATTGGTGAACAAATAAAAAAGTTTTTCTTAAAAGAACCTAATTTGGGGTCTTAAGTTTGTATGGCAGCCCCATGACCCCATAGTCCGATTTAATCCATTCTTACATATGTTATGTCTTATCAATAGAAACACATTTGTGTGAAATTTGGTTGAAATTGGTGCACGCATGAAAAAGTTTTTCTTAGAAAAACCAAATTGGGAGGGGTTAGGTTTGTATGGCAGCCCCATGACCCCACGGTCCGATTTTAGCGATTCGAACAAACAAACTGCCTGCAATAAAAAGAAGCATGTGTGCAAAATTTCAGCTCGATAGCTTTTAAAATGGCCGAGTAAAACGCGTAGCAACACACGGACAGACGGACAGACAGACAGACGGACATCGCCCAATCGACTCAGCTCGTCATGCTGATCATATATATACATATTTTATATGGTCGGAGATGCTTCCTTCAATGCGTTACAAACTTCATGACAAAGTTAATATACCCTTTACTCTACGAGTGAAGGGTATAAAAAATATCTAGATCTAAAACAATTTGTCTTACGAAAATCCATTTTTGACTGCGTGCAGACAGAAGGGTTCACTTCGTATGGATTTGATTTGGAAGCATTTTATTTTTTCTGTATGAGGGTTTCAGACTAAAACTAAGCTAAACATTTTGAATGTTTAAGTAATGGTACATTGAACCAAATGTTTACATAATAGTAATGCATTTTTTGTGTATGCAATGAATTTTTCATTCATTTTCAGCCAAAGAATACTTTCATGGTTACTATGAATTCAGTTCATTGATTTTACATTATTTTAATATGTAATGAAAAATTACATTGATTTAATGAAAAATTTCATTGATCTAATGAAAAATATTCACTTTACCTATGATGGTTTCATAGTTTTTTTTCATTTATTTTCAAATAAAAAAAAGCTTCTGGAGTTCAGCCTTGAATTTAGGCCGGTACAAGTTTTGCACACATTTCTTTTGCCTATAAACGCATCATAAAGCATAAAGCATCATAAATTGAACCTACCTAGCTGCAATGGGATTCGATCCCGGAACCCTATGATTTCAAGACCTACACCCTACCTACTACACCAACCAGACTATACGTGATGAAGGTTTATAGACACACATGAATAGCGTTCATTAATGTTATGAAAAATTCATTAATATGGATAAATTATTGCGGTTTGGTGGAAACTTCAGAAGAAAAAATCTAAATATGTACATGATGAAAATATCATTAGTCCAATGCATTTTCATAGATATGAGAGGCTTTTAGCAAATATATTTCAATGAAATAATTTCATTAAATCTAAATTTATTTCATTGAATTCATGTCAAACTACATTGTTTTACGAATTATATGGATATTTCACCAGAAATATGGAAAGTTGAAACCAATGATTATCTTTCATTAAATATAAGAAACCCTTCATAGCCATGCCGAAAATCTCAATGAAATATCAATGATTTCTGCATACATACAATGAATATTTTTTAATGAATGAAATT
Organism: Microchrysa polita; assembly: GCA_949715475.1. NCBI lineage: Eukaryota > Metazoa > Arthropoda > Insecta > Diptera > Stratiomyidae > Microchrysa > Microchrysa polita. The sequence continues at coordinate 6,510,547 of OX454415.1, read as the reverse complement.
CATTAAAAAATATTAATTTAAGTTCTAGAAACAGTTTACATACTATGTCTTACAATGATACCCCGTTTTTTTTCGTTTCTTTAGACATAGTTTATATTTCGCCGAACGTTTGAACACGTTTGTGGCCGTCAGTCCCTTTGAAATATATGGCAAGGGGTGGAAAATATTGTTAAACGATATTTTTCATCAATATATAGTACCAATAGTCTGTCTAGGTCTATGTGCGAATCGAAGGGTTAATAATCACGTTGGCTTTTTGAGAGAGTTATAAATATTACGCGGATTTTATATTCTCAATTGTAAACCAAAAATTGACATTTGAATAAAATTTTCACATACTATGAACTGCAATAGTGTGAAAACGGTGCCATTATTTTTATTTTCTGATGCCCACTCTGGACTAACGCATGCTTTCTCTAAGACCTACATATACTATCTACATATTTTATGTTCATATGCATTTTGCAAAGTGCATCATCATAGCAATGATACTCACATTTCACTATCACGTGCATCAATTGAAAAGTTTGCTCTGGGGCTTTCAGTCACGTATTAATGTCAAATATTTCGCTTTCGCCTTGCTATTCGCCAGCATCTGTGGATGGAACATCAACGAATTCGCAAAAATAATTGCAAATTGGAAAATCCTCCTGGACCGTAGACCAAACGGCGAACGGCTTTTGGGTTTTATTAGACTGCGGATTTAGCTAGATCATGCGATTGCAGTATTTCATGCATGAAACACGCAGAGCCATCTGGAAAAGCGGAAAAATAATAGAAATAGGTTTCCGCAGGATGGAGCATCACCAAACAGCCAAATAAAACAAAGGAAAGCATCAACAAAAATTGAAAAATAAACTGATAAAGTTATCAACTTTTTCGCATGCTTGTCCATTCAAAATACAAACAGGACGACCGACGCGCGTTAGGTACATGGAGCAAATAAAACCATAAAAAGCTTCGTATCTAGTTTCAAGCTTGAAATGCTTCGCTGAGTCTGAAATAACTTTTCATTATACATAATTGATTTTTGCTTTCTGGCGATGTCAATTAAGGGAAAAATGGGTAATCTAATTTCTTGATTAAGGATATATATTGTGCCAAACTGGTTGTTAAATATTCTTTTACAGCCTCACAAAATCTGCGCATATTGAACATATTGAAACAAGAAAACTGACAAAAGTTATTTGCCAACGCTTTGTAAAAGTTTTCGACAAATGAAAAGGACCTTTTGACTTCATTTCCAATTGTTCGTTGAAACTTGCTTTAGCATTTACGTGTACATACTCGTATATCTTTTAATCTTAAACTTGTTCTTGTGTGGTGCATGCAAGCATAATATGAGCAAGAAGAAGACGATGTGGTGCTGCGGTGGTATGACTTTAACAAAACTTTGCCTTTGTTCGTTCACAATCATCCCGTAATGTTATTGAGTATAATATTCATGCCGCAAAAAGGAAACGCGTGGAGTATATGCGGGGATCAATGATGTAAAATATTTTATAACCAAACCAAAGAGATACCAGACATTTTCGCCGTGTAACTTCAAAAACGTGCTCAGAATTAACATGCCATTGAATTGGAAATTGATAAGAAATAGTCATGTTGTTTTGAAATTGTGTATTCAAAACCAGAAGTTAACCGAAATGTAAGCGAGGAGATAAGCAGATAGGGGTGTTCATCAGACATAACGTAACCAATAGCGATGAAAAATACAATACTGATGTACCTAGGCCGAAAAACATTTGGAAAAATTGTTGATAATTTGAGAAGCGTTTTTTGAATTTATAGATAAATAAAAATTCAGTCAGGTATTCAAGGGTATTATAATAGGTGTGTCTTTTACACTCCGGTTTGGGTTAGTTAAGTGTCACTGTATGGCATTACAATAACAACATAACCTGTATGGGTCATGTTGCTATTGTAACACCATTTACTTACACTAAAATAACCTACACGAAAGTACAAAATTAATATGTGCACTATACAGTGCGAGCCCGAGAGTTTAAAAATATTCAATGAATTACTTTTAATTAGGTAAGAATTTTGGCAGTTATGGAATCAGAAAATGTTACAGGAACACGAAAAGGTCTGGACTTCTTGTGTACCTTCTTATTTGTATGCGGAATATAAAAGAAATCCTGTGAGTTTTTTTAAATAATAACCGCCACACAATACACTAGAAAACTAGCCAACAACTCTTAACTTTTCTTAGGACTACAAAACTGAATTGTTCATTTCATATACTAGCCAATTTTTCAATACCTTCCTACCCTTATTATAAAAATACATAATCGTTGTTCGGTGACTATTAAAATATGTTGATCCCATTCCTAGTTCTTGCTCTTAGCTAAGAGCATAATATTATTGAAAACTCTTTGCGGTGCGTATGTAATATTGTATCGGAATGGAGTATGGTATTGATGATATGGGTGATAAGAGCTTATGTTTCTAAAATCTACGGAGACCTCGAAACCAGAGAATAAAATGTTAATTTATCGTAAAAAATGTGTCTTCTATAGTATGCCAATAAATAAATAAATTTTGTTCTTTTTTCGTGTCTAAAATTCAATTCTGACATCCCCTTGTTGGAAAACGAAAAATTCCATCAAACTCAATTCCATTCGAGCCGCTGTCAAAAATTTAATTTTCATCAAATGATATGAAGACGTATCACAAATCAAACAATGACAGACTGAATACAACGAAAATCGTATAGATATCCCCCCTCAATGAAATCACTGTTGCGAAATTGAATTTGGCTTCCGTGGAAGCTGCCGCATTCTCGCATATAGGACGTTTTTCCTGTATGTAATTTTATTTTATTCCTTTTTTTCTCTATACCTACGCAAGTAAGATGCGTTACGCGCGTCTTCCATTTGACTGCCAGACATATTTTCGTGATAAGACAGACATGCGGCGAAGACAGCCGAATCGTAAAGGAAGTGGTGAGAAAACGTGTGTGCGTATCAATGACATTTCTTCTCCCCCGAAACGAGAAAGTAAATTTAAATTTCGACCAATAGTATTGGCCAGGACTGTCATGGTTTCGTTTCTATTTTCGAGAAATTCAATATTTTATTATGGTAGATATGATATTTCCTTGGAGAAATTGAACGTATTAATTCGTTATTGATTTATTTTGTGGTGGTATAAGAATAGATGCAATTTAAATGAAATTTTATGGCTTGATAAAACGCCTTTGACAATAAGGATATTGTATGTATGTGTATGCATGGATGTATCCTACATTCCTTAAATCGAAGATTTTTACAATGATTAAAATAAGGTATGATTTTGTCATTCATATCATGAGTTCAAAGCATAATGAATATCGAAAGCAAAATTCTTATGAATCTAGTTTATTTTCTATTTGTATTTTGCGCGTTACCGTTATGAAGATATTCACGTGAATTTTCTGTGTGAGCTCCAGTGACGCATTTTATGTCGTTATGGAATTTGTATATTTCCGTAAGAGTTATAAGAGTTTTTTGTTAAGCGTCACCAGCACATATTTCCCCAAAAACTTAAGATTCAAACGATTCACTTCACATAACTCCTTGGGGCGTGTGCTACAAATTCGTAATTTTTTTTTAAAACAACACAACAACACAAATTTGCATTAAAATTTTTCAGAGGACTTTACCTAAGCTTACAGCATTTTGCTGTACAGTCAGCATTTTTACCTATCGTACAGCATTGGGAAATGTACAGAAAAATGTATAGCATTTTCCATTCTACACAATGAAGCCTAATTCACTATGTACATAATAAGGTCCTCGATGAGGCCTGTGATCAGTATTGCCTGCTTTCAAGGTGTAAAGTTGGACTATACTGTACCCTGTACGATCGATATTAAGCGAGATAATCGCAATTTTAGGTTATTATCGGTCGCTCATTTTCAATAACTCGGGAACCCTTCTCGATCTTTCTGGAATTGTAGACCTAGTTAGCGTTCACAATTTCTCCAAATTACACGGTTTTACCTATCCTCGTTCCGAAGTTACCCAACTAACAAACTCTTGAGAGCTTGGCTCTTGGGAAGTGGAATAAGCTCTCATAAGACTCTAGTAAGGCTCTTACAACTCTTATAATGTAGATCTAGTAGCAAGTTTCAAATAAACTCTTTAAGAACATTTATTATAAGATTATTACTCTTGGAGAGTCGTATTCTTGTTACAAGTTCATATTTTGTTGCCTTGGACTCTCATAGAGTCTTTGTAGTGAGAGTTTAACTCTTCAGGACTTAAACTCTTATAAAAATGTTCTTACAAGAGGTTTATTCTTATGAGTCTTATAATGAGAGCTTTATAAATGCTTTAGTCTTTAACATCTTATTACAATACTTTTGTAAGAACACCTATAAGAAGAGTGTTGTGAGTGCACGATTGATTTCATAGAAGCTAAGCAATCTGTCACTATAATCACACAAGAAATTTAACGCAGCATAACCGACCCGGATTATATATAGCAACTTTTTTTCGACGAAGAAAATGGACGGAATAATATAGTCGACTCAATGAGCGTAACAAAATTCACTGGAAAAACCATGGAAAAACACTAAAAATGCTATAAGAATTACCTGCCACCGAATCCTTCTCCGCTGGATATAGTAATTACCACTTTCTGTTGGTAATGTTAAATATGGAACACACACTTATGCGACGCACAGAAATAATAAATAAACGTCAAATTTACGCTCATACTGAAACTTATGCTCTCTTATGGAGAATAGAATCCTTATTGTGAGACTTTAAGTTTCATAAGGAGAGTTTAATTTTATTGAATAGAGCTTAATTCTCATAGTGAGACTTTAGTTATTATAAAAAGAGCCATCCTCTTGAAATAAGAGATTTAGACTAATATGAAGAATTTAGTTATAGTAAAAAGAGCCGCCCTCCTGTTATCAGAGTTCTGGCTTTGTATGAAGATTTAATGGATAGATGCCATCTTTTTTCCAGACAAAATTGCATTAGGGGAAAATTAAATTTGAATTTATGAGTGATTATGTGTTATTGCATATACCAAATTGAAAGGATTGTGATTTTTTAAACTGACGAATGTTATTCAATTAAGTTTTATACAAGATATCATCGTTAGATAATAATTATATTTCCAGAAAAACTTATAAAAAAATTAAAAATAGATTATTTTCAGAGGGCTTTGTCATTTTTCGAAGCAAAATAGTTATATTCAACAATAAAATTTTGATCGCATTAAAATGATGACTCATATTTGTGGGAAAATCATCGTTTGACAAGTTAATATATCCCTCATTCAAAAATGTTGTCTAAGTTGTTGTCGAAATAATAACACACGAAAACAGAAGTTCTCGTAAGGTCGTATATTTACATTTGACAAACAAAGACAGCGTATGTTTCAATATCACATTCACTCTTTCTAGCTTCACTTATAATGAGAGCTTGTAACCCTTTATGAGACTCCTACAAGAGTAGACTCTTACTCTGATAAGAAGCCTTAAAATCTTCTTATAAGACATGTGTAATTCTTATAAACAGAGTTGAAGTTTAGCTATAAGATCAATTTAACTCTTGTAAAGTGGTTCATTTAATACTTATAAGACTCTTATAAGATTCTTATAGTACTCTTCAAGAGTTAAATTTCAAGAGTTGATGTCTTGATGTTGGCTCTTATAAGAGTCTTGTAGACTGTTATAAGAGCAAAATTGTTAGTTGGGTATGGCTGCCTAAATCGCAATTTTGAATTTTCTAAATGACAATTGTTCATCTCGGAAATTCATAAGCGGAAAACTATGAAATTTAGATAACTGGTACCGTTATGTTCATACTGCTGTTAAGCGAAATCATCGCACTTTTATGTTTGCCAACCATTCATTTTCCATAACTTGGAACCGACCGAAATTTCTGAAATTTTGCACACTTTTCGAGATACTTGCCGACAATTTCCTCTAAGTTACAAGGTCCTACCGATCCGCGTTCGGAAGTTACATAAATCTGAAATTTCCGAATCTATCTTTCTTTTTATGTGTTTAGCCTTATTTTAAGTACTCTTACTTTTTATAGCTTTTCGTGTTAAAACATACGTTTATGCTCCACATGCTGATGACTTTTTGTGAAGGAGAACCAGTGGCGTTGATAGCTTTTCGGCGGTGAAATCGCAAAATGCGCTGCCGCTTGAAGGTTTTAAAATTGTTCCTTGTTTAGCTGAGATTCCGGACGAATAGGTTTGGGACAGCAAAGCAAATATTGCACGTCGAACAACGAAATCAGGTGTAGAGTTTTCAAAACCGCCACTGTAATGTTGGTATACTTACTGACTCGAAGTTTGACTAGAGACTCCTGAATTACGCGGGAGTTTAATCCCGTTAGGGGAAAACGCATGTTAGGAAGAACTGAGAGGATTATAGAATCGCTAAAGATTATGAAATACCTACGCAGAATACGCTCTACACCTTGGAAATTTCGAACCTGGAAGGTTGTCGGGAGATCTTAAAATTGAAAGTTCGTCTGCAATACCAAGATTCGTTCCCAATTCGTTGCGGATGGATCCGGTAAAAATAGGTCTCGGTGAGTGGTTTATGTACAGCATACAATAATGGCCTGCAGAGCGAAGAAAGAGGACGTAATTACGTTGAGGCCGCCTCAGTGAAGTTATACCGAAAGATCGTCCGGCATATGAGTGAACGAGATGGTTGTGATTTTATTCGAGAAAAATCGGGTAGCATGATGCAATATTGTCCAAAGCAAGTACCAAATCTAATAGTCTGGCTGGTCGAGCGATTAGTGCGCGCACCTTCGGTGCACAGGGTCATGAGTTCAAATCTCACCGTGTTCCACGGTGTTTTTCGAACTCACGAGCTTGTGACGGACTATGATCTCACTCAGATGTTAAACGAGTACCCATTTATGGGGATAAATAACACTGCTGAGCGTGATGCTGATCTCATTACCTCAACAAAAAGCAGATAAGATCTTGGAAATAGGATGTCAATTACACATCCTGCGGCCTTAGTCCAATGTTGGATTGTCGCGCCTGTTATTTATTAAGTACCAAATCTCATGTACGCCAGTATACGCTAGGAATTGTCAAAATTGTAGCCAAGACAGTAACAATTATGCAATTGAAAATACTGTAAAAGGGCTAATTCCAAAATCTCCCTATGGATGGCATTTCGGTAGATATTGTTACGACATGTATCCAATTACTAGCAAAGAACAAAATTTACAAAATTTAGTATAATCAATCCACTTGACAATCGCCCCCCCCTTATCTACGCCACTGAAGAGAACATTGACATCTGAAATATCTGTTTAGTATCAACAGAACCTTGCCTTACCAAGGTTCACATATTTCCCAGAATATCGGCTATTCTTTCTTAGTTCTCTCCACAAAGGTATCAATTATGAAAGGGAGAAGAATGTAAGTGGCATCATGGTGGTACCTACGTAAGATATTATTCGTTCTCTAAATAAACGTGAAGGGCTGACTGGGGAGGGGTAGTATGGCTGATAATTTGCCTGAAAACCGAATTCCGTAAATGTGTACAGCATTGGGTCTTCGGGAGTCTGGCCACCTTAACTTTACCGTTATGCAGATTTTCATAAAAACTAGTAGAAAGTACCGTTAGAAGAGGGTTTGGGTTTTCTCAAGAGCGCAACATCTAGAAGCTTTTTATTCAAAATTTTTTTGAAGATTATCGACATTTTCTAAAAACAAAAACAGTTTTGGTGTTTTTGACCTCCTCTGCAGCGGTACACGAAGCACACGTACAAATGGAGATTTTTGGGTGCTTGTTTAAAAACTCAAAAGAAAGGTTCATGGAAACATGCAATTTTTCCCGAAATTATCTGAAGTGAAACGTTAAATTTGCTGGGTGTAACTATGGTCCACAATTTCAATAATTTCGGCACGTCTTCTAAAATCCCTTATCTATCTCTATTTCGTTGTCTAATTTTGATGACGGCTGTAAATCTTAAATGTATTCATTCTTGTTTGAATCTGAAAATGGCAATTTCAATTAAAAAATTCACGAAATCTACAATGCTATTCATTGTCCTCCATCATCCATTCAAATGAATTAATAATTTCACCATCGGAATGGCTAATCCATTAAATCCATCCAAACTAAGACTCAACGAACAATAACTCACTTGACTTGGACTTTTAACTCTTCTTCTGACCTTCAGAAAGATAATAATTGCTAATTTATCATCACGCTAAGTGCCCAGAAAAATTTAATTTTAACCACAATTAAATGTTCAAAAGCATTTAACATCACAGTTTATCCTTAATCCTAAAAATATGGAAAAGAGTTCTGTCTGAGGACACAATACACGAAAAAAAAAACAGAGACGATTCAACAATTGCCCTTCAATATAACCTCGCGAAGGACGCGCGAAGTAGCCAAAAGGAATATGCTTTACATTTTACACATTTGGGACGACACGAAACGGACTCGGTACATACTCAGCAAATTTTAATGAGCACCGTAAAGTCTTGAATTAAGTATTTCAAGATGTGCCATCTGTTAAGATTCTTGAAGAATATAATCAGCATTCCTTTTGTGAACCCTTATAGTACCTTTCTCGTGTCCTGTCCTCGTTATTACATTCTTTCTCGTATCGTCAATGGATAGTGCTTTTTTGCGTCTCTTGCATGTTCCGGGTAAAGCTTATGGGAAACGGATCACATTGTTGGGCAATGACATTATGTTCGACAACCTTCAAAATATACACCATTAAAAAAACTGTCTTCCAATGGCCACTTTTTTATCTTGGGTTTTTTTTGTTGCTCTTTAAGGATGAATATAAATGTTTCATGCATTGGTACAGATTTTATAGCAACTTGACCTTTTCTAGAACTATGGTAATTGTCATCGCAGTCACTTAACTTGCCCTGTTCGGTCAGCAAAATTCGGAAGACAAGCTATTAGATTTGTATGTACTATAATACTCGTAAATAGGTTTTTAAAGAAAATACCACTATAGGCATTTATGTAATCAGCCATAGACATTATAAGTGTGGAATACGCTTAGCAGTGGCGCAACCGATTTTGTCCCGGAGGGGACTCATGCTATCCATATTACTGGACATTTAAGTTAGCTATCGCAAGTTGCGTGATGGTGATATTAGGCCTGTTCCAAAAACCGTGATCCCGGTACAAAACCGGTGTTCACTTGGTACCGGACCCGATATTCTAAAGTACCGTTATCCCGTTTTTTTTTTGGTACCGAGTTAAAAAAAACCACCGACGAGTCGGTTTTTTGGTACCGAGTTAAAAAGAACGATTCACGTACCGGTTTTTAACCCGGTACTAAAAAAAAACCGGCTTATAGTTAAAAAAAAACCGTCGGTACTGAAAAAAAAACCTGAGTCGGTTTTTAACCCGGTACTCAAAAAACCGGCCTATGGTTAAAAAAACCGTCGGTACTGAAAAAAACCTGAGTCAGGGAAACCGCTTGTGGTACCGGGTATTGAAAAAAACCGAAACCCGGTACTGAAATCTCGGTACCGAACAGGCCTAGGTGATATTTTCTTGAATTGACGCTATATGATGGTGTTTTAAACAGCGCTGCTTATTTTCGATGAAAACTTGTCAAAGCTTAGCGCTGTGGAAACGCGGGTACGTAATACCACACTCGTCCTGGGTGTGCGCAGAAAAATATTTTAGGAGGCGGTTTGGAAAAAATGGTAATAAAGTGTTACAAATTAAATTTTCAGAATAAGAGTGTTTTTGCACAGGTTTATTCGTATTTTTCAGAATAATTATGCTAGTATGCTACCAAAATAGATACTATTGCCATATTATAAAGCTTAAGATTCTAATATCAGAGAGCAGTTTTTCGATGTTACCCAATCTGTAGAGTCAAAAGTTATATGTAATGCGGTGCTTTTCTAGGAGATAAAATTTGTCTGAAGTAATTGGAGTAAAGTTTGTGAATACCCCGTGCTACACGAGAAAAATTGGAACATGCGCACCAGTGGCGTAACGTTTCAAAAATATCTTGTGTTCGAAAACGAAATGGGGGCCCGCTACACAATATAATACTATACTTTTAGCCATCATTTCTAAAACGACCATCTTTTTTGTCCGCTATGGCTATTAGTTTGACTGCAGCATCCTATTCTTTGATACGAGCAGTGGCGTAGAAAGCTTTTTGGAGAAGGAGGGGTCTGTGACTAGATTTTTTCCTAGCGAGGAAAATGCAGCCTGATTTCTTACACTGACTAGTTTTTGTACGAATATTGGAGAGAAATTTTATTCACAAAACATAAGTGCGCAACACATTGTGCAAACGAAAATTTTGTACAAAAGTACAAAGTCAGATGAGAATTTTGTGCGGCCTGAGTTTACATAGTTTAACACTTTCCCGGACACAACGTCTATAGACGTCCAATTTTGAGCATTTGACCATACAAATCGTATCAAATTTTGGCGTTGTGTCCGGCAATGAGTTAATTAACTTTTGTACAAAATTTTATGCACAAATTTATAGCTGAATTGTTGTTCAAATTTGTGTGAGGTTCGTAAACTCATATTTTATTGCTTCAAAATTCAATTTTAAATATCGCTTTTACACCCCTCTTTAAGGATGATACATTTTCATCATCATGAAAATTACTCAGTGGAAATTTTGCTACTCGCATTGCTTTCTCATCATACAAGATTTACCAAATATTCCACCATCTAAAATATGAGGAATATTTTTCTTGTTTTACTTAATTTTCCTTAATGAATACCCTTTGTATCACGATCACAGGGGCAAGATGTTCGACCTTAGGTTGATTCTGTTGATCCTTCCTCTATCTACGCCACTGGATAGGAGAATAAGATTTACCTACCACCAGTAGTTGTAAAACTGCCCAATAACAGTTTTTAATCTACCTTTTCAACTACTATTTTTGACGCTGAGTTTTTAAGTTTCAAACAATTTCTACAGAACAGAACAGAAGTTCCGCTTAAAATATTCCGAATTGAATCAGGGTGGGCAAATTTAACAGGCAATAGCTGCTTTAGAAGGTGCCAAGCCGGAGAGTTACCCAGAACCTCGCACTTGCCGAAGCTTCCTACCTCACCCCAGCACTAAAATGGCCCTTGAAACTCGCTTAAAGCTAAGCTTCGTAGCAAAGATCAGCACTTCTAATTTGTTCAACAGCTTCAATATTCCATAGGACCCAACAAATTTGCTACACGGCGTAACTATGTTCCGCCGAACATACGAACCACCGTAAGTTACGCCACTGATGCGAACCAACAAAATCCGTACCGAATTTAGGCTAATGTCGTTCCGCTCATGGAGCCATCCATACTGTCTCAGGTAAAAGATAGTGCGAGCACCGACAGTACTCTACCTCGCAAACCAATTGGGTTTGGATATAAATGGCTGCGATGGATGTAATTTATACATATTCATCATTTTTTTACTAAAGAATATTTATTAAACAATTAGATTAAAATATTTTTACGAAATAAGAACAGAAATAAGTTTTACAGATGCCGCCTTCTTTTTATAAAAATCACATGCACCAAGCTACCCAATTATAAGTAGACGAGATTTCACACTCAGGAATACACAAACACCATATTTTCAAGGCGTACAATTTTCCAAAACATTAATTCATTCTAATGATTTTTAAATCCTCTCAGACGTTTAACTTCTTCTGTTTTGTACAATGTTTCTAAAATGCCGCTGCAACTTCCACAGACTATCGAAACTCATTTATGAAAAATCTGCAAACAAAGACATTGCTTCATATTTCGCTTTGAAATTTTTCCTTCTTCAATTTTTGGGCCGGGGAGAGGTTTAAGCCCCCTTAGCCCCTTCCTTGGTCGCGCCGCTGAAGTAGGCCAGAAATTGGTTGGGTTTTTTTTTATTTTTATAAAAAGTTTTCACCGGTAGTGTGCGGATAGCTGGGTTGAATTTCAAATCAAATTTTGATCTTTAGATCTACTATTGCCGCGTCTATTTCCACCCATTTGGTAGGACCAAAGTCTAAGAAAAAGTCGAGTTGCCTTTTGTCCCTGTACCTGAGTAATAGGGGAATGTGAACTCTGAAGCTATAAAATTTCGGACCATCTTTGATGATGTGTTCGTTGTCTTGAATAGTATCACATTGATTATGTTGCCGGTTTGACGTTTAGAATGATTAAATCTGACAGTTATGTTTGCAAATTCTGACAGTTATATCTCTGAGAAATGTCAAAAACTTGGCTAATACGATTATTAGTTTTTTTTGTTTAAGTATTTAAAGATTTAACTTTTAACTTTGATTTACTTTTGAAATCGTATTCTGCTCATTCTAACTTCACTAAATTCGATGATATCAGCCCATTGTTATCCTGTCGAGTTAAGAATTATAAAGTATGCTCGTACGCGATTTCGAAAGATAAATTCACGAGGAAATGAAATGTAAAAAAAAAGTATCCAAAATACACATTAATTACGACAATAACCATTTTCCACATATGATCTACATACAATATTTGATAAATAAGTCGTAAACATAAATTGTGTCGCCACAGGCAGTCAAGACAATATTTACAAACTCCTCCAAGCAATATAATGTATATACCTACTCGTATGTACATACCGAAAATTTCATATAGCCATATATACAGAGCCAAACACTTTTCCAGCCCAGGGCGATGAGTTTCCCTATCCCTGACATTATATTGTCGTAGTAAATACATGCTCCCTAAATGAACATAGCTTTCAGGATAATTTAGCGCGTTTTAATAGAACGTGAACGAAGTGAAGTACACGTGCTACATACCTATATAATTCCTTCTTAGTCCTTCCTAGGACAATGCCATAAATTACGTCCCGAAATATTTTGTACCTGGCTATGCTATATGACGTTGTAGCAGCAGCGAAGCGAAGCATCCTGTCATCTATATAATTCCGACTGGATGCGTGAAGGTATGCTGCGATGATAAGATGAATCAACCTCAAGTTGCTATAAAATGTTTTTATTACGTCAACATGTCAAGTTCTCTTAGACCAATTCATGAAAGTTAAACGTCAAGTGGCTGTGTGCACTTGTGTAGTATATTTTATGAAGAAACGAATAAAACGTCTTTACTATAAAAACGAAGCAATAGTTGAAAAGTCATAGAACTAACCTTGGTTGAAACCGTGGAAAAATGAAGAACTGGGAACTAAATTTATCTCACATTATAGGCTCCGAGTATTATCTGATTTTTGTGTTCACGGTTTTATTGTCTGGAATGACCCGCTAGAATTTGAAATTTATTCTTTACGACCTTGACCTTTGACTAGAAAAGCCCGATGAAAATAGATTTCCTTATGGAGCAAATCAGCTTATGATTGCGTTTTGTGTGATTTTCTTGGTTTTTGCATAGTTCTGATTCTGAAACGGGGGGACAACGACCGGCGTGCATTTTAAATTGTCAGATTCTGTTATAGCTAAATAGACTTGAAATTTGGATATTTTTTCATTTTTGTGGCACAAGGGGAAAGCTTGAACGTAATGTATTATTTTCCGCCCGATGTAGATTTATTCTTTTTTTAGCAAATAAATCCAATAAGAGTATTTAAACAAGCGTTTTCTAGATTGAACAGCATCCATTGACATTCACTTTACGCTTAGCTTAGCATATCACCGCTCTTTGATCCAAATAGTGCGTGTCTTGACCAATCCGAAGAGAATATTTTTTGAAAGTATTCTTCGAGGTGCAGGTTATTCACCAGTTTCGACATATGTATCTTACGAATTTCGTGCATCTGCGTCCCGCAACATCTGAAATGGTATCGAATGTATACAAAGTTTTGGAAAAGAGATGTTCAGAACTCACAGAATTAGTGAAAACTGCTGAAATAACACCCAATTGGGTAGATAGTCTCAATTCAGAAATTTTTTTTTTGAATTTATATCTCTTGGGACCATTTAAAAGTTATAATGTTTCATGTTATTTCTAACCTTCTACTTGCAGAATCTTGTTGTACTAAACAACGATTATTTCGTAAATTCTACGTGAAAAGTTTCAGAACAGTGAAAGTCTGAAACGACTCGTTGCAACTCTCAATAGATTCAGTAAATCCCAATTTAACAAATGAAGATACGTGGTAGTGAGTGGCAAACTGTATTACATTTTCTTGTACATAGTAGAATTTATAGCGTTCGTAGTGCTACATTGTTGATAACATTTCATTCTGTATTCTGTGACGGCGTTAGTGCTGTATCCTAAAATACAATTTAAACAACACGCCACGGGACTTTGAATTTTGACATAAAGGTAGAAGTATGGCTCCGGTCGTAAAATGAAGGATTACTCGGTATTCACACACACTACCGGCTACGTGGCTAGTCGTGTCGTTTTCACTTAAATTGAAAACGTAAATGGAAACCAGTGGCACAGGCATATAACATGAGAAATAGAAACCACTTAACCGTTGAAATTAAATTTCAAAATAAACGTATGTATCCATGTTCTGTGCATTTCTACGGATAATGAACTATACATTAGTATACCAGAAAATGTATGTATATGGTCGATAGCGTAGACCAGAATAGCGGCGTAGAAAACTTTTCAGAGATAGGACAAAGAGAGGAGCTGAGTTGATGAAAGTATAGGACAAATGCACCAGTGGCGCAACCAGGATTTTGTCCTGGAGGGGGCTAAGTTCATCCACATTACTGTATATTTGATGTTGCTGCCGCAAGTTGGGGGATAGTGCTTTTTTCATAGCATTATACAGAAGTGATTCAAAGTGCCGTTGCATTCACGTTTGTTTTTTTTTCGATGTAAAATCAAAGCCATCTTTATACAAAGCCCGGAAGCAGAACACGTTCATATACTTAAGCGCCAAATCATAGGCCTGTTCAGATCGAAAATTTACATTGCGGTAAGGGCAAATCGGGTTGGGTCGCGACAAACTTTACACGAAAAGTATTGGTTCCCGGTCGATTTTCGTCGCGAAAAGTGGAATGTGTCGTGAATTAAAGTGTCTAGAATGCAGTGAAAGAACAAAATCCCGACAAAAAGTGAATTTTCCACATGTTTTCGCGATTTTTATCAGAGCAGACACGGTTTTTTTACATGCGCTGTGCTTGTGTTAGTGCATCGTGCAACGTATATACGACATGTTCATAGGCTCGTTTTGTGTGCATGTATTGCTGCTTCCCGGCTTCTAGTGAAGGTGGCTTTGTGTAAAATGCTTCGTAGCGGTACATGTTAAAGCAATAACAATTCGCCAAGTTACTGATTCATTGGTCATGGTTCACCGCAATCAGAGCAAAATTGGTAGATGTACAAAAAAAAAATAGGAATTTAGTGACAAACCAAAACTGGATCGAAGTTGGTGTAATGGCTGCAGAGAACCTTTTCTTCTCAGGCAAAAGAGTAATGGAAGCTCTTAGAGGATTCTATTTTGCAAAGAACCAATTGATTTCGGATGTGATACAATGGCGACTGACGATATAAGATCGAAGGATGCAAGAATTGAATCCAGTTAACTTTTTTGCCAGCATTCATTTTGAAGATTTTTCTTTCTTTTACAAATGTTACTTCAGATCAGTGTGCCTTCTTTATACCCTATTACCCATAAGATAAGATATATTGTCTTTGTTACGCCAATATTATGTAACACCTCAAAGGAGCCTTCGGAGGTATGACAAAGTATATACATATATAAATGATCAGGGTCGGTCCCTGATTCTAATAAGCCATGTCTGTCTGTCTGTCCGTGTGTCTGTCTGTTAGCACGATAACTCCTGAAATAATGAACCTAGCGGTTTGAAATTTTGGTCAGATGTTTGTTTTGATAAAATCTTGGACGGTATTGAAAATGGGTAAAATCGGATCAAGGGTTCCCCTACTTCCCATACAAATTACCCCTCCTTGAAATGTTAATTCGGCCGTAACTTTCGATATAATATCGCTATCGACTTGAAATTTTAATCAATGCCTAATTCGGACATATACTTTAAGTTGATGGAAAGAGGAGTAGGTCCGGCTACCCCTACCTCCCCTACAAAGTTATATTCAGCCATATCTTTTCATAGACTTTCGCGAAGAACTTTAAATTAGTATGGTAGCTGTTGGATGCCCTGATAAGATGTTAAAGATGTTCCAGGTCCGACCTATCTACACCCTCCCTCCCCTACAAGAAACATTAACATGAAAATGTTAGCTTTTGCATGTTTAGGGTATACACTCATCGTGCTATTTGCAAGATTAGAGCTCGGTCTCGTTTTTTTTGCACAACGATGTTTCTAAAGTTCAGGTAAGGATGTTGCAACCTGCATAGACCATCGACACTGGCGAGAAACCTATGCACCAAAACCACGCGGTTCATATTCATATTTTTTATACAATAGCAATACATTTGCTTCATATTTAATTTTGATATTTTCTAGTTTCTAGATGATTTTAGTGCAAGATTTTTTTTTCTTTTAGCCAACACTGTGACAATTATTTCGTATCAATTAAAAATTATAAAAATACCGGTATGTATTTCGTGCTGAAGACTGTTACGATTCTACACATTCCTACAAAATTGCATTACGATCGGTTAAGCCTTTCGCGAGTTATTTAGTGAAATTTTTTTTAAATCTCCGGGACACCTTGTTATCTTTGCCCTACCAACTTCGAAGTATTTCGTGCCAAAGACTATTCTACACATTCCTACCAAAATACATGACGATCGGTTAAGCAAACATAGGCAATTTAACTTTTAGCTCATTTTACATCGGTTAAGCCGTTCGCGAGTTATTTAGTGAATAAATTTTCAAATGTCCTGGACACCCTGTTATCTTTGCCATACCAACCTTTAAGTATTTTGTGCCAAAGATTGTTAATATTCTAGACATTCCTACCAAATTGCATGACGATCGGTTAAGCCTTTCGCGAGTTATTTAGTGAACAAATTTTCATATGTCTGGTCTTCAGCAGTATTAATTTGAAATTGGAAAATTATATAATCATTTTAATTTATTTATTTCAATTAATTTTATATGTACTTTTACTCAAAATATAAAAAAATAACTACTTAACCTTCGGGCGGGCGCAATGCATCTGACAGATTAAGTGACCAGTTTTTGTTGCGCCAATCAGCGATATGAAAAGGGAGAGATTTGAAACTCACAGTAGCTTATTCTTTATCGATCAACTATCCAAAGCAGTTTTCAGTTTCTATCTACCATATGTCTGAGCGGCGGGAGGGGGTGAAATAATCTCTCAGATGTATTGCGCCCGATTGTGTTATTTTTCCTTTTCTATGAAAATTTCCACCTGTTATACTCTTCACATTGCGTAATAACGTTGTGTTGACTTTTAGGGTCACCAAATCGTTCAATAGTATGTTTTTAGTGAAATAAGCTTACATTTTTTAAGCGGTCGAGTTGTTGGACGTTTTTTAAATATTGAGGCTATTGAAAGCGAAATATTCTTAGAAAATTGAAAATGTGAAGAGTATCAAACTTTGTGAGCCAGTATTTGTTTCTAAAATTTCGTAGAACTGTTTCAAAAAGACAATGCAACAATAAATAAGAGTGTAGAATATACAGAAACTTAGTTTCATCTTATTTTCTGAACTTAATCTGTCAGATGCATTGCGCCCGATCGTGTTAGGATTAGTATTGCGCCCGCCGGAAGGTTAAACCGTACAAACTACGGAAAAAGCCTCTCTGTATTTTGAGCTACAAATGTTGATATAAGAGGGGACTCACACTACTAACAGGATTTAATAAAACGACTAAATTACTCGAGTTGAAATCCGCCGACTAGATATGAAAGGAGCATAATTCTAATATTTCTAATATTTTACAGATCTGTATCGGTTCTTATAACTGTTTTTAAAGAGTGCAAGGAGGAGATAATTTTTTCGTAGTTTGTTTGATTTAGGTAGTTGTAGATTCTTTAATTCCTAAACTTTGATTACATAAGTATTAATGAATTAAATTAATGTTAAATAATTTCTTTATTTAAATATTTTTGAAATTTTGAATGACTGGTAAATGTGGTCTACAAATTTAAAACTTTTTTTTGTCACACGAAAGTTTATATCATATTTTGAAGCTACTGTGACTCTTGAACAATACTATATAAATTAACAAAATTAACACGTCCGGATTCTTTTTGACAGCTTAACCAAAATTTGAAATAAAAGTTCCAAAAATGACTATACTACGAAAAATTATTAAACACTGCAGGTAAGCCATTGTAATTTCTTGGTTGTTTGGTTTCTTGTGGGCTGCTTTTAAGCCTTCGCGATTTATCAGTTACTTCTCTTGCATGTAGGCCTTAATAATATAATAATATAAAATAGTTTACGAAGCGGTACGGTGCGGAGGATAACATTCACATTTTTAGATCTTTTTAAAGCGAATTACGAGCTTTTGCAATATTTTCGATTATGATGCAGGGAAACATTTCGAATATGAAAGGGTAAATATGACAAGAAATCAAATTCAGTAAACTAAATAGTTTTTCTGAAGTAAACATCATACATTCCTTGACATGCAATGGATTTCTACGGAAGCTTGTGCACCGATGATTTGAATGTAGGATAGTATAGTGCACAGGTTCACTTACAAATTTGCTTACCAGTACTGCTACTGTACTGCAATGGATTGGGGGAATCCTTTATGTCCTTTACTAGCGTTTCTTTATTAAGGTAATATACCACTGGAATCTCTCGCCTTGTTCGTCCCTTACAGCTCCTAAGTGTTCGGAAGAAGTTGTAATTCCGAGTAAACAATATGCCTTTGAAGAACATGTTACACACTGGAGTAATTTTCAGCTGCATTACTTCCTAAAGAATTTTGAACGATTCCGAAAGGATCTGGTAAGATCATTTAGTTACTGTTCGCTGTTTTCATCCTTCATTATATCCTGATATTATACTTCATATTTTCCCTTTTATAGAATTTATTTAAGAAATAACAAACCACTACCACTTTTGTCCATTAAAACTTGTGAAATTCACTAAAATTTTTCATACAACCGGCTTAACGTTCTTCTCCAGGGTACACCAGCAGTAAGTTTTTAGCATTTTTATGTCATAGCATAATGTAACGTAGCCTCAAGATAGACGACAATTTGTAACGTCGACCCTCGTTGATTATTACTTTATTCGTAGATCCTTCCAAAGTGAAAACAATGTAGTCAATAATTCTGATGATATTTTATTTATAACAGACTATTCAAATACAACAACAATAGAATATTCATATAATTATAATATGTCTAACAAATGACAACGACCGTCAAAAACGCTGTCCGGATAGTAGCATCCGATGCAGCATGGACTAGGGCTATTCGGCTCTCGTTCCTGTGTTCCAATGATGTTGGATGCACTGGTGCTAAGAGTAGAATGCTGACTTCTCGGGGCTGTGGGTCGCCTTTTATACTTTCGTGCTGTGCCTTGGCTGTGTGCTAGTGAAACGGGTATCGCTGTTTCAGTGTTGCAGGGTTGCCGCTGTCGATGTTAGTCGATGGTGTTACAATAAGTCATTTCATAGTAATAAAGTCCCATTTTATTAAATAAATAAATAGATAACGGTCACAAAATAACAGGACCTGACTAAAACAAATTAATGGTATTTTTGTAATGAGAGGACACACAATTATTAATCGGAATTACATCGAATGTTTTTAGGTTTAGTATATTTATAATCTGCCAAGAGAAGGTATACGGTATTATATATCATTATAGGGAATCTTGTGTAGTTTAAATTGTTCTCAGAACATTTTGCTGGAAATATTACAGTTAACAAGGTATTTGCGAAAAATCATAATTTCAACCCTCTATACATCGGCAGAGTACTGTAAGGCTTCAAAACGGATTTGATTCAATGCAAACGGATTCAAACTATGGTGATGCTTAGCAACAATAAATTGCTAAGAGCTTTCTAGGATATGCACTCGCGCTAGACTCAGTGGCGGCTCGTGGCTCCAAAAGTAGGTGAAGTGACCATTAAAAACAAGGATCGATCAAATGTAAATGATATTCTCAAACCTTTTGTTTTACAAAGGCAAAATACTATCTTTGTCATTTCATTGACTTGCATAACTCAACCGAACAAATTTGTACATCCAAAACAATTTATCAATTTCCAAATTAACCACAAATAAAATTCTGCATCAACTAAAAACAAGAGAAATCGCAAAGAATCACCTCATACGACACGGAAGTGAAGATGAGGTACCTACCAGCCAAAAAGCTATTCACTTGCTAAGAAAATCCAGTGTACACATTTCATGCTGAATACATTGTTACAGTAGAATCGTGTATCTGAAGTGAAGAGGTGGAGCTGTGACACGATTACCTCTTCACTTGTTAATCATTCCATGGATAGGAGAAATTTTGCTGGGCAAGGGCACAGAATTTGAAGTAGAAAAATTTCGGTTTGTGATATTCAAAATATGCATTTTATGTACATTTTGATTATGGTTTTTCATTGATGATTTATTGAGGAGTTGTTTATTGTTAGAAGCTACTTTTTATTATTTTTAAAATAATACACTCAGAAAAATGGGCCCCGTAAATTTAAAAGTTTTTGTACCATTATTTTAATTGGACGGCAATTTACCAGATTTCTTCACAAAAGTAAACAGATGCAATAATTAATATAACTAGAAGAATCCTATTGAGATATTATGTATGGAATGAAATGTGTCCCGTAAATCCAATGGGACATCAGGTTATATTTCAATCAGTTTGTCTCATTAAATTTACAAGATCTGATATGATTAACTAATAATGTGATGGATCCCATTTGTTTTATATGATGTCCTATTGCATTAATGGGATAGGCCTTTTAGTTGAATTGCATGCATATGTATTTTGCAAGATAACCAACATCATGCTCCGTAGCCGAGATCGTTCGGTTGCCTACCGTGACTTGGTAAGTTTTAAAGAGTACTAGAAAATCGGATGTTCAATACTCGGCCTGGCCAAATATCGTGATTCTTAGAAAAATCTACAATGACGTAGCGTGGAAGGTATAATAATATGGGACTTATAAAAAATATAGTTCGATAAGATTACGAGTGAAACGATTTTTTTTTATTATATAGGATTGATCCTATTAATTCAATAAGATATATCCTATTGGAAAATAACTAGTCCATGTGTTTATTTTAAAATGAGTCAACTATTAAAACAAACGGATATTTATCGAGTTAAAGTAATGGTTCCTATATTTTTAAAGTAATCTGATTTTTCCTATTGACTAAAAATAATGGGACAAAATTATTAGTTTAATGGGATTTCCCATTGAAAATTTTCTGAGTGAGTATGTATTAGAGGAAATTTTCAATTATATTTTGTAGTGAAGGGGCTCTTCACCTACTTCACCTGAAGAGCCGCCACTGGCTAGACTTCTTGACTCTGCTAAAAACCCTCCCGAAATATTTTTCTGCGTACGCCCCTGATGTAATAGTAGTGTCCTAGCAACTCCACGAACTGACCTTATAGATCGAAAATAGTGCATCAGTTAGTATTGATTTTTGATGTTATGACTATATTACGACTAAGCAAAAAATTAGGTCACTGTGAAATCGGTTGTCATTTAAATGAACGGGTAATGATGCCTAGAAACAGAGTCTGATAAAAATATTATTTTTGAAAGAAATTCGCGAGTGGTCCGGACTCCGGACTACATGGAACTACCAACATACATTTTTCAGATACGTTCAACCAAAAACTTTGTCGTATGGTCTCACATGCTCAAAAATTAGCAAATAGTCGTCTTGCGGTAGTCAGAGCCCCAACACTCGACTTGATAATAAGAAGTCCTTTCAATGCTCCTAGTTTCGATGAAGTTAGGCACTGGCTCCTTATCTTTTTTTCGAGGATACTTAATTTCATACAGAACTTGAGGTTTCGTCCATCGATTCATCCTCCTTCCTATCTACGCTACTTAGGCAATACAATGATTTATTAAATTAAAATTTAAAAAAACTGAAACTTTTTAAATTTAATTCGAATATAGCCTTTTGAAAATTCGGTTGAGTGTGCCCTGTACAAAATGTTGTCCCCTCTATAGTATAACATGTGTAAACATAGATCAATCACTATGATTTGATCAAATTATAGTTGACTACAATTTCGACATTTTAGCAAATAAAAATTTTCAATTGTCGTTTATCCTTACAATCAATTCCCATTTCATCTTAACATCATTTCCAAAAAAAAACCAAGAACGATTTACCCAAAAATGCACTTCACTATGGTAACCGCCTTTCAATTCACACAACATCCGATTTCTCTTCTTCTTCTTTTCTGTTTTTAACCCTTAACTCAACAACAAAAAGAACGAAAGAAAATAAAACGAAAATAATAATCGATTCATATAAACTCACATGAGAGAGCATGACACATCATTTTGATGATAAAATGCGCTGCAAGCGAATAAGTGTGTCGAGTAGATAAAAAGGACATCATATTATTGTTAACTCAAGTGTGACTTAGTATAATAAAAAAAGAAGGAAGTCTGTGCTCTATGCTCTGGTATGAGGAGCACGATCAAAATGTGAGATGTGGTTATTGTAGCAGAAAGAAACGTTGAACCAAGGTTCCATTTGGAATATATTTTAGCATCAAATGTGAACGGTTTTTCAGTGTATCCTGTTTTTTCGATCTAAATCTTTTTCAACATGAAGTTCTGTTGTGTATGTGTCATATGAATGTAAACATACAGATACTTCAATAAATTTCAACTTTATTTTGGAAAAAATATAGATATGTGCAGCAATAGTATTGTTAAAAAGCAATTTTGTAACATCCATTTGAAAAAAAGAGAAATTGTGTTCGTATTCCACCTGTACTATATCATTTCTTATTTTGAAGGTCCTGACAGCTTCGGCTCGGCCAAGCTCCTTTGGGGTACGATATTTTGCTGGGCGGATGTTTATCGTTGTGATTGGCTTTTGAAGCAGTTAACCATTTTTTGAAGCATTAAAGTTAATTTCATTTGCAAAATCGTTAATTTCATTTGTTAAAGCGTTAATTTCTATTGCGAAATCGTTAATTTAATTTAAAATACAGTTAATTTGTTTTGAGAAAAGGGTGAGTTTGTCTTGAAAACGGTATAGAAAGATTTGTTGTTTTTTTTCTTGAAATTTAGTTCCTAATTAGTCTTCTGACACCACACTC
Organism: Microchrysa polita; assembly: GCA_949715475.1. Lineage (NCBI taxonomy): Eukaryota > Metazoa > Arthropoda > Insecta > Diptera > Stratiomyidae > Microchrysa > Microchrysa polita. The sequence goes on along the minus strand of OX454415.1, from coordinate 6,487,442 downwards.
GCGGGAAGGATAAAAACCCGTTGCGGAAAACCCGCGGGCATAAGACATTTTTTCAACAGACTAATAGAGGTAGTCCGATAAGTACTTAGCTTCACCGCCTGATGGCGTCATAATCGCAAGAGCAAATTACTTTCGTGTAGTGCATTCACGTAGACGGCTACTGTCGAAATTTCAGCCGGATCGAATTCGTAGTTTTGTTTTGGCCGGGTGTAAAAGCGGCAGTGTCCGCGGATTTTAGAAAAATGGAAAAAAAGCAATATACTTGGATACACTGGTACACACCAGAGACCAAGGAACAGTCGAAACAGTCCACTGTCACCCGGCGAACGTGCTCCGAAGAAGGTGATGACTGTCCCATCGGCTGGAAAGGTGATGGCCAATGTTTTCTGGGATTCACAAGGTGTGATCCACATCGACTACCTGCAGAAGGGCAAAACAGTCACAGGGCTGTACTATGCCGAATTATTGGGCCGATTCGACGCCGAATTGAAGAAAATTGGCAAAGAAAAAAGTGCTCTTCCACCATGAAAACGCACCGGCTCGCACCTCCGCCCTCGCCAACGCCAAATTGGTTGAATTGGGCTACGAACTGCTGCACCATCCACCGTATTCTCCAGAGTTGGCCCAGTGCGACTTCTTTTTGTTTCCAAACTTGAAAAAGTCACTCGCCGGGCAGAAATTTCAGTCGAATGAGGCCTACTTTGCAGACCTCGAGAAAACGTATTTTTCAGACGGGTTAAAGAAGTTCGAGCATCGCTGGGTCTAGTGTATCGAGCTAAAAGGAGACTCTTCCCCAAAATTGTTGTTTGTCTTTTGTAGGCTAAGTACTAGGGATGTCAACAACCGGCCCATAACGCGGTTTTCGGTTTCTTGCAAGGCCGGTTAGACCGTCCGGTTTTAAACGGTCTCATAATACCGGTTTTCCGGTTAACCGAGTCTTTTCATTTATTTGCTTAGAATTTTAGTAAAAAAATGCATACACTCTCGTATTGCTGGTGTCCTTATCGTATGCGAAATCAAATCAGTATGCATTACAGGGTGCGCCAGAAAAACTAACTTCCGAGTAGTGATGTGGGCGGGTAGAGGGTGGAGGGGTGCGCATTTTCCCCAAGTTTGTTTCTCATTCTAGTCAGTCGCCCTCATGCTCTGGTCTAGAGGGCAACAGACCTCGAGTGCTTCTTTTCTAACGGTCGCTCACTTGCAATATTATCCAGGATTTTTTTCTTCTACGCTTCGAAGAAATGAACGTTAGGGACATGTGGTTTCAGCAAGATGGAGTCACAGCACACACAGAACGAGGCTCAATGCATTTGCTTCGACAACATTTCCCCGACTGCCTTATCTCTCTCAGAGGAGATCTCGCATTGCCGGCACGCTCCCCAGATTAGGCGGATTTGGGGTTATTTGTAATTGCTGGTCCATGTCGATCGACCACAGACCATAGCTCACCTCAAGAACAACATTCGCGACGCCATTGTCAACATACCGATTGAAATGCTGCAAAGAGTGGAGACGAACTTTAAAATCGACTTAATCAGTGTATGTACAATGGGGGTCGCCATTTAGCCGATGTCACTTTCAAGACAGTATGAAAAGAAAAACCTGAGATATTGTTCTCTCAATTAAAAAAAGAATTAAAACCATATCTGAAGTACTTTTGTTTTTATTGACCTATCAAATAAGTAGCGCAACCTGTAGCAATAAGGAGAGTGCTCGAAAATATGCTTAAGGGCTGAAATTTGAAAACGAAATATTTCATAGGGGACAAGTAATAGAATAGTGACTGAAAAATCAAGACAATATGAAAAATTGCATTAATTTCTAAAGAATTTTTATACCGGTTTTAACGGCATGGGCAAACAACTGTCCGGTCTAAAACCGGGAGGAGGAAAAAACCCAAAATAACCCGGTTAACCGTTCCGAAAGTACCGGTTTCGGACTAACCGCCCGGTATTTGACATCCCTACTAAGTACTTATCGGACCACCCTAAGTTTTCCCGATATTTGTGTTAAACGAAAATTCTTTATAACTCTCTCCCCCGTTGCGCAAATTACTGCAACTTTTTAGTGGGTATAAAGGGGAAAGTGTGGATTAATTTGGCATCAAAATCCTCCTCTTTTTTTAGATGTTTTTGTTTGTCCCTTTTACGGCTTAATTTTACAACTATTAAATATAGATTTTCTGCCTACCTGTAGTCAAATGAAAAATACACACACCCAGAAAAATAACGCCCCTTTAAATTCAATTGATAATGCTTTGAAATCGAATTACATTCCTATTAAATATAATCCTTTCCGTTTAAATATATATCGCTTTAATTCAAATTCATTCTTTTTAAATTAATGGGAAATCATTTAAATCCAAATTTTAAATAGGAAATCGTTTTAAAAAGAGTCAATCAATGTATGCTCCAACGCGAAATCGCTTTGTTTACATAGAAAATTGTCATTTTTAGGTTTTTTTTTTGGAATTTAAAAAAAAACCCTTATGAAATCGATTTTGTCCGTGCGTCTGTCTGTCTGTCCGTCTGTCCGTCTGTCCCTCTATTCGTGCGTCTGTTCACTAAATAACTCGCGAACGGCTCAGCCGATCGTCACGAAATTTGGTAGGAATGTGTAGAATGGTAAGAGTCTTTTCCGCAAAATACTAAGAAGCTGGTAGCGCAAAGATAACAGGGTGTCCCAAAGAGCTGAAAAAGTCGACCTTTTTAGTTTTGATGGAGATGGGTACTCAAATGAAAGGACTAGACGAGTACATTTTATATGAGATACTTTTTGTCCAGTTTTGAGTAACGGTAACGAAGTTAAGGGCGTTTGAAGTTAAGTGTACTTTTTCACCTCGGTTTTTCTAAACCGTTATAGGTGCCGATATGTGGCTTTGCATAAAGGTTGGTCAATATCAGTACTTATATGAGAACTTTTATTTAAACTGGATACATAGTAAATCAATTTTTGGATTGGTCTAATTAAAAGTGTTACAGGATGAAAGGCGTTAGCGTTCATTCTGGAACGCCAATCCAAAATAGACCAATCCAAAAATAGATTTACAGGAAACAGTTCATTAATGTTGTGTACAATTCTTATTTATTGCTTATAAAATATATGTACAAAAAATATTCACTATGCATTGAAATTTTAAAAAACCCTCGTATTGCGGGCGCAGCCCTCTGTACGCTCGGTAGTTTTTTTTTTTTTGGTTTACACTCGCAGTCGGTTGGCAGTAAGTGGTAGAGCGATGTCACAATGTATGGTATAAATTACAAACGTGTCGTCCCGTATAGTCTGTGTGGTGTAGTAGGTAGTGGTTTTAGTCTTCAAATCATAGGGTCGCGGGATCGAATCCCACTGTAGGTAGGTAATTTATTATGCATTTTAGAGCGTAAAGAGGTAAATGAAATGTCGCCAACACCTATGGCGAGGTCAGTTATACAAAACTCATTTATGAGTAATATGTTCTTTCCCTTTGAAAATTACTCCTTTTGGTGTAATTTAAAGTATTCCTTGGAGTTCATGCATTTAGATAGGCAATAAGAAGAATCCTTTAATTTTAAATAAATTTATATCCCTTTAAAACAAAGAGCCCATTCTTTTAAATTAAAAGGAAATCTTTTCGATTTATGGTTGTGACCTGTTTAAATTGACACGGCATCACTTTAATTTAAAGTGATTATAGATACACTTTCAAATGGAATATCTTATTAGTTGCAAGGGAAATCCGTTTGAATTATAAAATCTACGAAATAAAGGGATTATACAATGATTCAAAGGGAAACAAATATGAAGCAAAATCATATTTGAATCTCTTTGAATCATATGCGTATTTTTTTTAATTTACAGATTTTTTTTCGGAGTGCAGAAGAGTTCAAAACGACTCTACAAGATTTTCCAGTTCTGGCTTCATTCATTTAATCATCATATTTATGAGATTGCAGCATATGTCAGTTATCTCCATCCCGTAGTCACTGAAGGAGTATTTGTGTTGCATTCAAAATTCAAACATATTAAGCACGTTATGGTTAGCCGCGTATAAACTCCAAATCGGTGAGGGAATATGCCACATGAATTAGCATAATCAGATGACACAAAACCATCGACTTTATCAATGATTCATGAGTTTGTCTTTCTGCTGGGTTAGAGTGTTTACTATTATCCTTAGATGGGCGGAAATTTGAATGCCCTATGAGAAATATCCCGTTAGCTTTTTTTCAAATGGTTTATTGCGACATTGTCGAGGTCGTTGTAAAATTAATGACGAGTACAATAAGCCGGATTTATAGTCTTTATGTAGCTGCATAAAACGTAAAAAGTTTTTTCTTCACTTTGGACCCCAAATTCCTTTTTTATTTTATTTTTTCTCTTTCAGTTTCACCTTTATGTATGGATATATCGTGTGTGTACGTGAAAATATTAGGGATATTTTTACTATGTGAAAGGGACCCGTTAAAGAAATCCCTAATAATGCGAAACTATACGGTGGTGGTTGTTCTGACAAGCAAAAATTCTGCATGTCTTCTTTTACAAAGCTATTACAGGAATTTCCGGACATGACATCCGTATTATCCCAATGGCAATACATGGTATATCCTATCCAGTGTGCTTAGGGATAAAGGGAATACATATATGTATATACGACAGTTGGGTAGTACATAACTCCGACATAGAATGTCAAGCGGAAGCATTAAATGGTGCTATATACGACTACATATTTCCAATTCTATTAATATTGCACGACATATTTGCAGGTTTTCATTGACACTTCACTTGGAGAATGGAGAATTTTCACTTATGCCTATGTATAGTGTCTTGGCAGCTGCCATAATATAATGGAATTCTTGGAGAGGTTTTGTGCTGCTTAACCTGCTGAATGCACGATTAACGATTTTGTTGATTCGTTGAGTTGGGTCCTTGTGTTGTACGAGTACTCTTGCAGACGTGTCTTTCTGTATTGCAGCCATTCTCTTTTCTCGGCATACACTATTTATGAATTCTAGGTCGATTCTTGCTTATTGATCCGAAGACCTATTCATTTATCACGGAATGTCCACTTCCTGTAGGTATGTATACTAGTACATGCAAAATGACTGGAATTTTGTTCCTACTCTTTTGGATCCTAGAGGCTACATTGGCGATTAATCTAAAAGTTATTGGCATGATGACTACGGATCTTGCCTCACCTATATGAGTTCCCTTGAGCGCTTAGTCTGTCATCGTATGTTGAGGATTTAGTGACGTGCATATAGAGTAGATTGTGATTACATTATATTAACACCTGAGGGAATTTAATACCAGAATATTACTTGACGACTACTTAACCCTTTACGGCTCAAAATCACGAAAATTGATTTTATAGTTGAAAATCGAAGAGTTATGTCATATAGAGCGATGAAAAAATAGTAAAAAAAATCCTGCTTGAGAATTCGTTGCTTAAGGGCCCAAAATTTGCTATGTTGCATATCTGCAACATTATGCTAATCCGTCATTTATTTTTTGCGTTCCAAGTGGAAAATGCATTGAACAAAATAGTGTCTTTATTCAACAAATTTAAAGAAATTATTCATTATTCAACTAAAATACGGAACAAATTAAAGTTAAATAATATACATATTAATAATATAATTTACTATGATTCGAAAATTGAAAAAAAAACTGTCGGATTTAATCTGTTTTAAAATTTAAGTAGTATTTTATTTCACAAAAAGCTAGATTTTATTCTAAAAATATTTAAGCAGAGCATTTAATGAGGTAATCATACAAAGTAGCAGACGGATAATAAGTTGAGGCATGTTCTATCATTTTTACTATAACACTGCGCAGCAAATATTTAAGCCGTGCTTGCTGTATTCTTATTCTCCAAAAAGTAGCTATATCAATCATTTTCAGAGCAGAAACGCTTTTTGTCGGACCAGCTACGCATTTCTTTCTAACAACGACATCATAGTGATGCATGCATTTGCGCATTTTATGCGAAAAAGGTCAAAATACCCTATTTTTCTTATTTGTTCAAAGTGAACCATGAAACGAGCATCAAATCTTGGAGCTCCAAACGAATAGTTTTGAGCTCCAAAATTTTGTCGTTAGAAAACCACTGGCTTTATTTCATGGAATATTATCTTATGATGCTAGTAAGTTACTAGCAAACGTAGTTATCCAACGTATTTACCCGGCTGTAAGAGGTCATCCAGGCGATCCTATTCTTTTCTTCTTCCTTGCCTCGTTCTTTATACCGCTCCATGGTTCCGCGTTGCTCGACCTGCGGTGTAGGCACATCGCCCGTTTTGGCGATAATTTCTCAGCATATTTCTACAGGCAGCTCTATCATGGATCGTGTCATCGCCGAGACCAATGCGTTGTTGTTCCTTTTTCATTTGACACATCCAGGTGTTCTTCGGTCTGCCTCTGGCCTTGGGTCCATTAAGTGGAACTTCCATTGATATCGCTCTCTTTGCGGGGTTCTCAGGCGGACGCCTTTGAACATGGCAATACCAAGCCATTCGTTGGTCTTCGAGCTTTTCGGTGATTGGTTGGTCTATGGACAAGCTGCCCCGGATTTAGCTACTCTTGATGTGGTCCCTTTTCGTTACACCAACTGACATGACATGACATGACATGGCGATCCTATTCTAACTATGCGTAATGTAATTGTAATCTAGGTCTTACACCTAGAAATTCCACAAAACTCTCAAAATAGGTCGAAACCGAAGAAAGACCTGCGTTCAAAAGTGGTCAATTGACTCTTCTCTGAATTGCTGAAGCTCTGGACAAAAGGACGATGGCATACTAGATGTTACTTACAAGTTACGTGAATGTTGACGGTTGCCGTCCAACCCTAGGCTTTCCTGTCGAAAATTCGTCAAATGTTATCTCTAGGAGATTGACTTTTGTGCAATCCGCGAAATCTAATCATAATATGATATTAATAAATAATGGTCCAAATCGTAAGGACATAATCCCTTTTTTATAGGAATCAGCACTGCATTTTCATTATATTTTTTGTGTTACCATTACCATTCTTCCTACTAATACCGATAATAAGATAACAGTACGAAATTCTTGAATTTCCTTGAACAATAATATAATACATTGGACAAAAAAGAATATCAAATGTCTTCAAAATATAACCGGTTTTAGTAGGGCATTTACATAATGTTGCAGATATGCAACAAACACAATTAGTCCGTAAAAACATTCGACATCCACACATTTTGAAAAATTCCTTCGGAAAAAGAAAATAGACACTTTTATCTAACGTTTTCTATATCCTCACAGGATGTTTTGAAAAATTATGGGGATAATTATTCAAATGAAAATTGCATAACTGTGCAAAATGTTGTTGGAATGATCTACAAATATAAATTATTGAAAATTTATGTTCAAATGCAAGAAATATTTTCAAAGAAAAATCAGAACTACTTCTCACTTATTGCCGAACGAGAATAAGGCGTTTTAAAGCAACAAATTCTAATAGGATACTTTCTAGGAACGATTTTCCGTTATGTTGCAGATATGCAACACTGAGCCGTAAAGGGTTAAGTGTCCTGTGAGAAATTAAATCTTGCAGGCGTCAAGATGTAAGTGGTAAAGGGATACTAATGATTAAACATGTCATGCTTTATTTTACGAACAGATTTCACAAATTCAGGCTATTGAAAAAATGTTTTATTATTCAATTCAAAACATGGTACAAAAACAGTACGCAACTAAGATTACGAATTAAAAAAAAAAATAATTTTTCCATTGAACTTTAATCGTCACACAAACAAATCATTACAATCAGCATCGCATTCGTATGCTACAAATTTCTATAACATTCAATGTAATCATCTCTTTTTCTACTCTTACTAACTACCACTAATAGTTGGCTCCTCTCCATCATATGACACGAACTGAACTGGCCCCTTTCATATTTTTTCATGGTAGTTTAACGTTCATCTCGCATATAGGATTCCCAAGTCTAATAGCTGCGACATTGGCATTTTTCATCCTCTTCCAATATGCCGAACAACAGATTACGATAAATCATGTCTGAAGACTTTTTCTCTTGCCTGCACAAGGATATTCAGTTACGTGCCAATCTCTGGGTCAATCAATAATCGTCTTCGTCAGGAATAGAGTGAAGTTTATTTGAGGCAGTATACATGCATAAAATTGGCTCACAGGCTATGACTATGTATATGTTCTGCCTGGAAATTTGGTCCATTCGATATAGTTGAACATTAATAGGGACGTCTACTGCGTGATATACTCAAATGTATTCAGACCATACGCACATCGATATCAGTAAAATTTGTATAACATTCATATATGCCATCATAAAGGTAAAAATGCTGTAAATACTGAAATATAAACTAGACTGAATATGCCTTCCATCTATAGTAATGACATAAGTAGGTTTGAATGGCTATGGTATATTACGCAATAGTACCCCTGGACTTTGTAATCTGAAAATTTCAAAAATACTCGTATACATAAATGTACCTCTATGAAATTCATAAGCAACATAGGTACGAGTACGAGTACTAAAGCTTACATGCAGAAGAAGAGAGTTGAGTAAAAATCGATTTTATCTAAAATCTTCTATACAGAAAGGCGTCAAGAAGATATGTGAGAGGTTCAGCTACGATGGGATGATTGAAGGATAACAGCAGTGATGCCACATTAGGACTTTTGGTTCAGTAGATTCGTATAAATTGGAATTTTCCTTAATAATTCAAATGAATCCTTTTTATGCTCTTAGCAAGCATACTTGTGAACTTGTGGTGATTGAAACTTTTAATGGGGTTGTGATGTTCATAAAGATCTTTTTTGTATTCCTGTTCTTTTTTTGGCGTTGCAGAGTATGTATACACTGCGCGACAAATGCTTAGGTTCATGGATATTTTCCTTTAAAATTATATAATTTCTATGTACTCTGATCGGAAATAATTTTTAAATAACGCTCTCTCAACTAACGGTTATTTTAATAAATATTACATTTCTATTAAGCAACTCGCATAGCTAACGGAATTTTTTTAAATGAAAATCGCAATTTCCACTGCGACAATTGTATAGGTTCACTTACTTTAAAGAGTTATCTCGTCCTGGTGAGAAGTGTTTGTGGAAACATTTTTTTTCGCGTTATACTCTGTGAGTCGTATAGTGGATAATGTCAAAAGGAAATCAATTTTCTGCCGAGGAAAAGGCGACAATTTCCATACTAAAGCAAGAAGGATATTCAAACCGACAAATTGCAATACGGATTCAGCGGAGCTTGAACCTTGTTAATAATTTTATACGAGATAGTGGAAATTATGGCCGACGACACGCATGAGGCAGAAAAAAAGCGATTTCCGGTGCATCAAGGCGAAGTCTCTTAAGAGAAGCCTGGAACTCGCCCTTTACTGCGCGTAAGCTTGGGGAGATTTTGGTGTTATCAGCAAGTGTAAGGACCATCCAACGAGTTCTTAGATCTTCATCTTGCTTAAAACGTTTACGATTAAAGAAAAAAATAGCCTTAACCCCGCAACATCGCCTACAGCGCCTGGAATTCGCCTCAAGATTCATGAACTGGACATCGCAATGGAGACAGGTAATATTTACGGAAAAACGGTTTTGTGTGGACGGTCCAGATGGGTTCTCTTACTATTATCATGATATTAGGAAGGAACCTATGTACCTGTCACGCCATCACTCCCGAATAGGTTCCGTTATGGTATGGGGAGCCATATCATATCATATCATGGAACTATCGTCTTGGTCATCCTACGAGGTCGCCAAACGGGTTAATCTTATAAACAGCTCTTAGAAGAGGAAATCCCTAAGCTAAATGTCATGGACGAAGGCGACCCTTGGATATTGCAACATAATCTTGCCCCAATTCATACAGCGAGGGTAGTTAAATCGTTTATTGAGGAAGAAAATGTGACTTTGTTGGACTGCGTGTCCAACTCCCCTGGCATTAAACATTTGGGGGTGGCTCGTTCGGGAGGTTTACAGTAGTGGTAAACAATACGACTCTAAAGAAGAGTTAATTCATGGAACAGCTTGGTCTAAAATACCGATATCTGTGCTGCATTCTTTATACGATTACCTGCCTCGAAGGCTTTATGAAATTATAAATAAAAATGGCGAAAATACACACCATTAAATTACAAAAAAATGCTCCTGTTTTTTCGTATTTATCCTCTTTCATACTTTTCTGAAATATTTTTCAGCGAAAACAATTTGTAAAACGGTAAAATCGTCCCTGAACCTAAGCAATTGTCGCACTGGAAATGGACTCTTTGAATTAAATCAATTACTGTAATTTAAGGAAAATGTCCTGTGGGGATTCAGTCCATTCATTTTGTTTGTGATATTTAATACTTCCAAAAATAACATTTCTTGAACTGGTAAGGTTTTATTTTACCGCTTCATGGAAGGAAATATGAGTGAACCTAAGCATTTGTCGGGCAGTGTATGTAGTGTAATGAAGAATCATAGTGAAAATCAGCTCCAACTTTTTTTTTTTAGAAAGGCGATATAATTTTAATTTAAAAAAGAGCATTTATTGCTCTCTTTATTACCGTTAGTTGCATATTTGCAAATCAAGAAAAGTCCTAACGGTTTTTTTTTCGTTCATAGAATGTTGAATACAGTAAAACTTCGTTATAACGCTCCCGGATATAACGCTTTCCCGGCTATAACGCTCTTTTTTCTCAGTCCCGGTCCCATTAGCATTTACTACAGTGAATTTCCATTCGTTATAACGTTACTATTTCCCGGTTATAACCAGTGGCGGATTTACACATTTGCCGCTAGTAGGCTGTTGACATTTTGCCGCCCCTACCAAGCTCTACGAAAGGGGTGTCAAGCTCAAAACCTGGTCTGGGCCAAAAAATATCACCGTCTTTCAGTTTGAGCGGGGCGCAGGATCAAATATACGGAAATGTCTACAAAAATTTACGAGTATTTTATAAATTTGATTACACAAATATTTTTTTAAAATATGGCAGAGGCACTAACTACCTCGGGATTCTTGAAAAATGAAATTTTTCGACAAAGTACTTCAATCGAATTAAACAATTTTAAACGAGAAATTAAAAAGCCAAAATTTGTTTAATAAGTCAGTAACAACTTTTTTTCGAATTAATTTCCGTCAAATTTTAAACAGCTGATCAGAATATTCATCAGGTTATCCAGGTCGCCCCAAACAATCTTGGCAGTGAAAGTTGTTAGACAGAAAACATAAGCAAACTTCAGACAGAAAGGTGGTTTTAAAAAAGCAAAAATTAGTTTTTGATGTGGTGTGAAACAAACGCATGCACTAGTAAAACTTCGAAAAAAAATCGGGTACTTGGAATGAAATTGCACGAAATTTACTATTCTCTCACTAAAGGATGGGGGTATTTTTTTTAAATAAATATTTGTCCAAGATACTCTTGTCCCATAATCTGAAAGGTTGCGAACGAACGTAGCAAATGACTATCGGTTTCGGCAGAGACAATACCATTTTTCTGAACCGAATCTCGGGACAAAACCACTTCACCAAGGAGATATTTTGCCTGCACAAAATGGCTGCCCTAAACAAATATACAAATTATATATTTGTAAAATATACATTTTAATCTTCCATAATAATATGTTGACAGTGGTTGAAAACCGATTGATGTCGCCGTTCGTTTTCAAAAATTACCGAAAAAAGTTCACAGTGCACTATTCGTTTTATATGACAACCAACATTATTATTTTGCCTAAAAAACGTACTAAGTTAAAAAAAAATGAGCTGGTAACTTCAAACTGACCGTCCAAATAAGATTTTGGGTAAATTAAGAAAAGTGGCAACACACCAAACTGAACAATTTTTTCAGGTGTCAGTTAAAATATCGGAGTGAGCCGAAATGTGCTGAATAGGGGAATCATGTTTAGGACCTGGGTTTTTACATATTTTCATTGGAAAAAAATCTATTTTTGAATGTTGGCCCAAATCACATGTTTTCGTGCACTCTGAACATATTATTAGCCACCTATTTTACAAGCTTTTGTAAATTTTTAAACTTGAGTTCAACATTCCATTTCTTTCATTTTGACGCATTTTTGCTGATGATTTTGATTTTTTTTATTGGGTCGAGTAGAGGACAGAACAGCTCACCTTCATTGCATATTGACAAGAACAACTCCAACTGCAATGACAAATCTTCAAATCCGGATTTCAAATACTTTTCTATCAACGTCACTTCTAAAATACAGTTTTAATTTTCATGTTCATTGTTTGATCCAGTCGCAAGATAAGGCAGGGAACAAATGCTGAAGGCGATGCCCTCTTGTGAAACGTCCTTACCAAATATTAGATTCGCTATTTTTCCGGTTTGGATAAAGTTTTTCGAATGAAAATTTGCAGACATATTCCTCAAGTAATTTCCTAAGAACCCTCAGCGACATTTTTAAATTTGCAGACCTAAGAGGGGCTACACACGCACAAATTGAAATTTCATTTACTGTTATTTGCGTTTTCTTATCAAATGTAATGACTTAGTATTTAACGTGTATCAGCTCATATTAACTTTGTGTAAAGTTTCATATCGGTACCCCCATAACTGTTTAGAAAAACCGAGGTGATATCGTAAGCTTGACTTCAAACTCCCATAACTTCGTTACCGTTACTTTAAACTGGAAAAAAGTAACAGATATAAATCAAATCAAAGGACTCGCACTCATCGAGTCCTTTGATTTGATTATCCATACATCCATCTCCGATAAGAAGAACACCCTGTTATCTTTGTCCTACCAACCTCTAAGGTACTCGTGCCGAAGACTGTTACCATCATACACATTCCTACCAAATTCGAAGTGAACTGGCGGACCGACGCGACGGACCAAATCGATTTCATAAAGGTTTTTCGAAAAAAAATTCTAAAAAACCCTACAAAAGAGCTTTGTTGCGAATTTTAGCCTGCAAGCAAATTATAAGAGGTCTTTTCGCTTTTCTTCTTTAATAATAAATCGTTTCGTTGTTCGAAGCTCTGAGATAACGGTGACAAATAGTTCTTCACTTATGTGTCTCACTGAGGTACAAACACACTTCACGAGAAGAATAAGTGGTATATATGGCATGGCGTTGAAATTTGTTATTTGCTCAAAATTTGCCGCCCCCGCAAAATCTGCCACCCTAGGCTTCAGCCTACTCAGCCTACTGGTAAATCCGCCACTGGTTATAACCCTCTTTTCCCAGTCTCATTTTCTTAAAACAATTTATATTGACAAATTCATTGAGCACGTAGTCTATCTTTACATTGTAATAATCACAAACAAAACCATGATGCATAAGTTATTCCGTTAATTCACATCATGGTCAAATTTCCTGGAAAAGGGAAAGACATAACAACAATTAAAAATATACATAATTGAAGATCTCGTAATTGCATCAGCATCCGTCGACACCGAAGAGAACAAGAAAGAGGCGTCAAGCATGCCAAAAACATTTGCAGTCTTAGTTGCAATAAAGAAGATCGGAGCAATTTTTGCCCATAGCAAGGACATAGAGGAAGAATCTCTCAATAAATTTAAAACGAAGTCTGTTGCCAGTCTAAAAAAAAAATTTTTTTTTTTTAACCAGTAATCAATTGATTGCCATTTCCTTTCTATTTTATTCCATGTATCAATCGAATAATGAATTTTGTCACCTAAAAGGTGTATGCGTCTATGAAGTATATTTCTTAGACTTCCCGGCTATAGCGTTTTCCCGGTTATAGCGCTTTTTTGGCTTAGACCCCAGACGAACGTCATAACGAAGTTTTACTGATTGCTTATATTATTGGGATATTAGGACATTGGCAAAGTTATCTTTTTGATAGTTTTGCATAGAATTTAATATCGTCACCAATATGCCAGACCCTCGGGTCTACATTTTCATAGTTCTGAGATAAAGCGATCTGAAGCTTTAATTTGGTCTGAAAATCTGTATGTATTTTTATATAGCGCAAATTTGGATATGCGGTTAATATTTTACAGACCTTCAATATCACATTTTGTTCAATTTTATTCTCAACCTTTTTTACCAATTTACATACATTTTTTTAAACTTCTTTAGAATTTAGAATTTATTTATTACAACATCATTTACCGTTATCTCCATCATATCTGGAGTTTTATTATTAATGCATTGAGGACGGCCCTGCTCAAGGATCCGGTGGGCTCGGGGCAACAAAAAAAAGTGTTATCCTTCAAATCAATGTCTTCCAGCATTCTCCTAAGAAATTTTTCATTTTGCATTTTTCATTTTTCATCAGCTTGCGTACAAGTCCGCAACTCAGTGGGACATTTTCATGTTTTTCGTGACGTTTTGCTTTTCGAATTTGACTCTTTTTGGGTCGTTCAACAAAAGTTGAACGAAAGTTGAACGTGAGTTGAACCTAAGTTGAAAGTAACACTTTTTGGGTCGTTCATCAAAAGTTGAACGAAAGTTGAACGTGAGTTGAACCTAAGTTGAAAGTTACACTTTTCGGGTCGTTCAACAAAAGTTGAACCTGAGTTGAACCTAAGTTGAAAGTTACACTTTTTGGGTCGTTCAACAAAAGTTGAACGTGAATTGAACCTAAGTTGAAAGTTACACTTTTTGGGTCGTTCAACAAAAGTTGAACCTAAGTTGAAAGTAACACTTTTTGGGTCGTTCAACAAAAGTTGAACGAAAGTTGAACGTGACTTGAACCTAAGTTGAAAGTAACACTTTTTGGGTCGTTCAACAAACGTTGAACGAAAGGTGAACGTGAGTTGAACCTAAGTTGAAAGTAACACATTTTGGGTCGTTCAACAAAAGTTGAACATGAGTTGAACCTAAGTTGAAAGTAACACTTTTTGGGTCGTTCAACAAAAGTTGAACGAAAGTTGAACGTGAGTTGAGCACGCAATTCGGAGTGTGAATTGCTCACAACGACTTTTGCAGAATTTGTGATGACGAAGAAGAGGAAGAGAGTGTGCACCACCTACTTTGTCACTGTCCCGCCCTGTCCGAGAAATGGATGCGTTTTCTGGGCGCAAGGTATTTCTATGATACCGATGACCTTCGTGATGTGAGCCCAATACTGCTCAATAGATATATTGTTAGTACGGGCTGGTTCCCTGTCATAAGCCGTTAGTAGAGGCACGATTCTCTTCGTGGTACCACAATGGACCAAATTCTGGTCTAAGTGCGCTGTGTGTAGACCTGGCGACCCCTGAACCTAACCTAGCATGCGGTTGAAAATATTACGATAGAACGACTAGGCTTTGACATTCTAACGCAAAAATTCCCTTGCATACCGTACCTACACAAAACATGCTAAAACTCTCTAGGTTAGGTATTATATCATAATCATAATATGAGGTCAGAGCCATTGTATACCTACATTGGTTTCAATTTAACTTACCGCAAGCAATTTTTTTTGCCTTAAATTACTCAACCAATAAAAATTCTTAAACCAATAGCGTGATGCCAATCAGAGGTAGTTTTGTTATTAATTGAGGTTCAATAAATTACTCAGTAGAAAATGTACACAGAAAAATAAAAGGAAATATGTACTATGTGTATCCATATAATGAATGTTTGGACAAATAACAAAAGAAAGAAACTACGATAAAAAGGACATTGTTCGATAAGGGGGTGAAGAAAAGTGTATCCCAAGGACATCTGAATCAATACTCGTGATAGAAAGTATCAGGATTTGGAACACAACATGTGTATCAATAAAAACTTGTCAACAAGATACATACATATGAGTGTATATGTTGTCATGTATATAATTACCTCACAATTGTACAGAATAAAAAGAAATTCTTTTTGTACATTACGTATATGAATTTTGGACACCATTAGGTTTTCTTTAGATCATTCGTCATTAATGCGTCCCTAAATTACCATCAAGATTGATATTTATTGGGATGGCACTAACGAGCGCGTCGTTAATTCCTAATTAGTCATCATCAAAACATGAAACAGGTGTATTTTGGGGTATCGATTTCAGTTATGTTTTCGTTTTTCTATACGTTAGATTAATATGGATTAAAAAAGGAACTTTTGCCGACTTGAATCGTTGATGACCTAGATACAGTAATAAGTCGGAATCACAAATTGTAATCAAAAATTGAAATATTCAGTAATTTTCCCCGAAGTGCACAATTAGATAATTATCAAATTATTGATTTACATGCCGGGAACAAGATGCTGCAAATATAAACATAAATGATGTTTCACCCTCCCTTTTTCCAAAGATCACGTTTTCTATTTTTCATTATAAAAATAACATTAACCATTCCAGGATATTCCATAATATTTCATAGAGCATAGACTTGTGCCCCCAAATCACGTACATATACAATTTTATACTCATTATCCAGAAGTCACTCAGAAATCCTGTTATCGACCACATCAAATATCCGCGCACTACCGTAAAAATGAATTGACAAAATGTCGAACACAGATACGAAAATAGAGTTTCGCTTTATCTTGAAAATCATTTCGAAATCCATAATCGTGAATCGATTTTGATAAATGAATTCGGCTATCGGAAAATCATTACATGGTTTCATAATTGAAATTCTGTCGTTATAAAATTTTCAAAATGCGTGCTGTCGTCGGCCGACTGAGGATAGTGCTTGTTGTCTATTTTCCGAAGAGGGTTGACAGGAGAAGATTATTTGGATAATTTGATGACAGATATTTTGACAATTTTGTTGATAAAATGCTTCAGCACTGAATTGCTTTTATGTAAAAACAAAGTTAAGAAAAAAATGGAAAGTGGACATTTGAAAATGGAGATCAACATTTATGTAGTTTATTGGAATGACAGAGGTTCGATAGGAGAATATATTGAAATGCCAATCAATTTAAGAAAACAACAATATGTTTTGACCTAAAATTAGAGATTTTTTTTTGGGTTGTGACCGTTTGCTATTGTAAAATTATTATATGCAACTACATAGAACACGGCCATTGATTCTATATATCTATGTATCTTTACAAATTTAATCTGTAATCTATTTTATTTATTTTTTCACAATATATGGAAATTGAAAAGATTAATAAAACCTAAACTTCGAAAGAAAAAACATCACACTTGTACTTAATCTGGCCAGATTGCGTAATCTGCGGTGTGGCGAATTTGAAAATTCTTCTTAAATACCTACTCATCCAAATAAAGCCATACAAAAAATACAAACAATAACTCTTTCTCAAAATAATCCCTAAATTGAAAAACGTGTTCTTCTGTTGACTTTTCGGTTTATTTCGTGAAACACCATTGTTCATATTACAATCGTTACGTTTATTCGCCACACAATACCCGCTTGGTATTGGCCATTGTTCTGTAAACGGCCGTCGTACACTCCGGTTAATAGCGCTGCCAAAACGAAAACAATCAATAGTGCGAGCATCCTTTTATCCTAGCCGAAAATTCTTCTATTCATAGACCCACCACAGCCCATAGTTGTAACATAACACCATTTTGAATTCACACCCTTGTCACTGACCGCTTATATACCGGAGCAAAGATAAAAAGTTTTAGACAAATTTAAATTATTTTTGGACGGCATATACGGGGTGCACTAACTAATCGAAACTAAATTTAGTCTCGCTCGCAACAGATGGCGAGGTGCTTACCAATCCATAATGCCTAGCCAAGCGACTGTCTCTGAAATTTATCCAGGAAGAGCGAAGTCGTCTTGTTACTGGAATGATATCGTTTTCGATTTTCGTTCCGCTACAAAGTTTATATGAAATTCCTGGTAAGAAAAAACGCGAGATTAACAAATTCCAATCATATTAGGTGTGTTTTTTTGGTTATCCCGTGCAGGTTTGGGTAACGAAACTCCATATAAAAAAAATGACAGCTGACGCACCTGTCATTTTTTTTATATGGAGTTTCGTTACCCAAACCTGCACGGGATAACCAAAAAAACAAACCTAATATTGTCCAAATAATCGAAATGTCAGATAAACCATTTCTAAACATCTGCACATTCAACAACCAATTCGCATAAAAAGAAGAAGAAGAAAGTTAATACGCGAACTAGACTAGGACGGTATATTCACCCTATGGAAAAGGTACTATCTCCAAAAATGCTTTAAGATAGTTTAAATTAAGAGCCGGTATATAAGCGCTCACTGACGCTTTCTGGCTGACACAATAATTTACCCCATGCCCGTCTTTCCTATCATGGCCGAATGTTTGGTTCCCAAGACTATATACGGAACACAGGATGACGATTTCCACGATGTGCATTGTAGTATGTTTAGTATTGCTAGTTAAGTTCAAGGTTTTGATGAAGAATATTTTATTATTTTTGAAAAAAAAGTCCTTGCTAGTGAACATCTAGTGCATCATATCTAAAATTGGGGAATTTGCAATGTGTGGGCAAATTGTCTTTTGTTCTATTGCGTTGGATGAATGCGGATGGAGAGAGAGTTGTTCTCATTCTGCGGCAAACATAGCGTACCAAATGGGAAATTATTTTGGCAGAAAAAATACATACATAGATGCAAGTGCTTTTCAGTGCTTGAATAAATTGAAGTTTCGAAAGTTGTGCGGATGTGGTGGGCTATCTTCGAGAGAATAGCGCGACGAAGTACGTAATACTAGTACATTTTTGAAAGTATATGTCAAAAATTTTAAATGACAATAATTATTTTAATTTAATTCGTTTTCAACATTCTGTTATACTTGAGTTCCATACAATTGCATAGTATCCTAAAGAATTTTAGATTCATCTAAAAGAGACCACGTACGCTACCGATTTGATAAAAGTATAAGTAATTACCTAAAGCCAAAACCTGTAGGTAACAGCTGATTCAAATTAATGCTTTCCAGACATACATAGATACTTTAAAAAAGTGAAGGCATCTATTTTCAGATTTATTCCGTACGGAAGGAATTTTTCTACATACCCCTTATCCAAAGTCATCTGATTAAAAAGGATAATACATAGCTTTTGTGATATTATGCGTTCTTAAGGACTTTTTTTTATTACTTTTTTTTTAAGAATATAATGTTTCGTCAATACAATAATCATGACATAGTATGTATTAGAAGCGAAGCAATTTAACGGGAAACATATAGTAGAAAGAAGACTAAAAATACAGCTATATGTATTACAACAAAGCAATTATAAAAAATGAGAAATACTATACAATAAATACATTCTGTAATTTAAAAAATTAGTATCGAATGCATTAATTACAAATAAAAAATGAAATGAAAAAAAAAAAACAAAAATAAATTAGTTGTGCGTTAAGAAGGTAATAAAGTGTTTGAGAAGGCAAAGAATAAAGTAAAAGTATAAGGGAAAAAAGACTAAAATTAAGAAAGACACAGAAAGAGACAGCAAATAATGTAAGCGATAAATGAATAAATAACAGCGAAGATTGAATTACGTAAAACCTATTTTCGAGACCTAATCATTCAAATTGTAAACACTAGGGGGCTTCGCCCCCAACTCGCTACGCTCGTCAACCCCCGGGGGGCTTATTTTGAATAACCGGTAGTTTCAATTTAAAAAACCGGTTATATACGGTACTATTTTTTTTTTTCGAGATACTTTGAATAGATTTTTCGAATTGCACATCCTTAAGGTCCCTCTAGATTAGGCGCCAAATGGCTGCGCGTCCGAAAACTGGCATCGCGTGCAGCCATTTGGCTGCTACTTAGCATCCACACTAGCAGCCAAATACAGAACAAATCTAATTAAAATACATACATACTTCAATTATTATTAATGGTTTTCAAAAAATAGTGAAATTAAGGTGTCAACGAACTTTGCCTTGAAGATGTTTCATTCTGGAAAAATGTGAAAATGTACTTGTTGAGAAAACGGTAATATTAACGGTTAATCCTTGTTATTTTAAAGTCATTTGCTTCAGTTCGTTATTCCACCAGTTTAATTCAACTGATTAGCATTGATTATCACACAATTGATCTGTTGCTAGAACGTTAATATTAAAACAGGTATTATTATTAGTAGTATTTATTAAAATCGTTATTAGTGTGATGTTTTATTAGATGGCGACAAAATATTCGGATATCGAGTACGCTGATATGGTGTTGGTGTATGGTATAGCTGGATGTAACGGACGCGAAGCAGTTCGCGAGTATGGTCGTCGCTTCCCCCAAAGACAGGTTCCGGACAGCCGAACGTTTGTTAGGGCGTTTAACACACTGCGACAAACTGGTAGAACACCGAACCATTACACGTTAGAGCGAAGTCAACGTACTACGGCACGCCTGCAAGAAGAAATTCTTCGTCACTTCAGGACGAACTCGGATTCAAGCACGAGAAGGGCGGCTATTCAAATGGGTGTGCCTCGTATGACAATTCACCGAACACTACAAGAGGATAGTCAATATCCATATCATTTAACGGAAGTGCAAGATCTACTGCCTTCCGACTTTGAAAGAAGAAGGACTTTCTGTAGTTGGTTCATACAAAGATTGGCAGCGGATCGGCACTTCCAAAGAAAAATAATATGGACAGATGAGGCTACTTTTACTCGGAGTGGTGTATTCAATACCCGCAACACCCATTTCTGGTCTCATCAGAACCCCCGCGAAACTCGTACTTCGAGATACCAGCACGAGTTTAGTGCAAATATCTGGATCGGTGTTCTTGGAGATGAACTACTACCTGAAATTATTCTTCCTCAAAGACTCAATTCATCCGCGTTCCACCAGATTCTCGAAACAGAAGTCGTGCCGAAGGTCGTAGATGAAATTCCATTAGCTAGATTATCAGAAATATGGTGGCAAATGGACGGATGTCCGGCTCACAGCGGAAGAATTGTTACGGAATTTTTGAATAGTGAGTTCCATGAAAAATGGATTGGACGATACGGGCCTGTCGCTTGGCCTCCTAGAAGTCCCGACTTAACGCCGCTTGATTTCCATGTATGGGGTAGACTCAAAAATGAAGTTTACGATGAGCCAATAGTGTCCCGGGAACATCTTTTGCAAAAAATTAAAATGGCTTGCAATAATTTGCGCGAAAAAAGGGAAGAGATGCTTAAGGCGGTCTCTTCTGTTGGTAGAAGGTGCCGAATTTGTGTCCGATATGGAGGAGGACACTTTGAACAGCATTTATAATATAAAAGTTCCTATTCTCAATAATCTTTCTTTTTAGTTTTTATAAAAAAAATATTGTTTACTTAATAAAATGTATACTTTGAATTTCTCTTGAGACCATGTTTTTTTCTGTTAAACACGTAATATTTTCAATTTTTCAGTCCTTAAGACCCTATTTTTTATATGTCGTTCGAAAGCTGACATAATGATGCAACTTTTGTAAACTTTGCACATTTGTCAGTTCAAAGTACCGTTACGATTTTGCAATTTGAATTTACAAGAAAATATCAATTTCCAAATTTCTTTAAAGTTTGAGTGGTTGTATCTGGGTAGGTTTTTAAATAATTGGCAAAACCGTTATTTTATGTAGAATTTTGTGCAGTTTCAGAAAGTGAAGTCAAATTTCGGATCCAATATTTGGGAGCGTGGCAAATAGTGATTTTGCTCGGCAAGTCGGGGTTTCTGACACTTTTATCAAAAAATGCTATAACTTTCTAACGGTTAAAGATAGAGGGGTCGTGTAGAACATTTATTGTCCTCAAATGAGCTGTACTATCTCCCATTATCCTATGTACCACCGGTTGCGGGACACCCTGTATAGACAGAAAATGACATAACCTAAATTTCATTTTGGTGATTTTTCTTTAAATTCAATTATCAAAATCGGACTCTCCGCGTTTGTATTATTACATGGCCATTCAGGAATTATTCATTTTCACACAAAAGAAGGAACAAAAGTTGGAAAATTGTCACTTTGAATTTGACAAGCGGTTGTCAAAGCGGTTGGTTGAGTTGCCATATTGAATATCAAAACTGGACGCATAGCCAGTTTAGATGGAATGACAACAGCCATTTGGCTGCAAGTGTCGCCATTTGGCGACTAATCTAGATGGACCTTTAGGGGCAGTCTGAATTGAATTGTATTGAATTCGAACTAAAATTAACCCTAGTTTTCTGCACTGTTAGAAATAATGGAGCTAGAATAAAATGATGTGAGAAAGATATGATCGTAAGACTATGCGCCAATTTTTAAAAGAATCGTACAAGCACCTCTCTTTGGCAGAAGTTGGAGAAAATTGAGATGAAAAAATAGATTGTTTTTGGGTCAAATCACACAAATTTGACTTTGAAGTTCTGTAAAAACCAAACCTCTTATCCAATTTTAGTGCCTCTAGTTTTATTTTTTAGGTAAATTTGTTGGCTATAATAATCAGTGATAGATGAATGACAACTGCCAGTTGGCATCGCGAGAATTTTAATCCGTTTGAATTCTTTAATTCGCCATGTATGTGCAGGATGCACAGCTTGACCATCAAATTAGTACATCCAATGCAGTTGAGCTTTTCTAGTAAAATTCGAAATTCCGAATCGTCTAAATTTATTGTTTCCTATTGAGACTTTGTACAAAAATCCCTATAAACTATCAAATTTTTGTGCAAAATGTCCTGTTTTAAGAAATAATGTTAATGTGAGATGCCTGACTTGCTAATACGTTACGGAGCGTTCACAATGCTACCTTAAATAAAGAAAGAAAATATGGAAAATATGGAAAAATATAGAGCAGGAGGGCTTTTGCTTTGTTAGTCGGTTTTAACCGGTTATTTCAATAACCGGTATTTTTGGCCGGTTAAACTGAGCCAGTATAACCGATGAGAAAAATAACCGGAATAACCGGACAACCGGTATTTTTGTCAAAAAGTCCCATCCCTAGCTCGCAGCACTGACTGACTGCTTTCCGTTCTTGCATGCTATACTTATCGACATTCGGGAATCTTCGTAGCCAATCAGAACACGAATAAAATGCCATTTTCCCGAATTTATCCGACTTTAACATTTTTACATATAGAAGGATATTAACATGATCGTAGTTCAAAAGCCACGACTTAACTTGTAACACAAATTTGGATAAATTCCGAATACTTCTACATAATATCAGGAGGAAGCTTATTGAATATCCTTGGTGCTGAGCAAGTATACAATTTTAAAAAGCAAATTTTACAATGCCGAAGAACGTTGACTTAAACCATTCAAATGTAGATTATATAGATAAGAATCACGAATGCATAAGTAACCACTACGAATGAAGAATATTTTTAAAATTTTATAATGATACAAGTGGATCAGTGGAAATATAGTCAGGTTCGTGAACAGAGGAAAGCTACTCTGATGTCTACTTTCTTTTATTGCACACTATACGAATGGCATGTTTCTGACCAACCAATAAGGGATTCTTCCTTGTTTTGTAAATACTATTAAATTTTTTACAATAAAACGAAATCTTATGCATTTATTTCTTAACGAACAACTATTGGAACTCAGCCCTAAATATAATTAAAATTATGATGATAGTTCTACATATGCATGCGATGGTTTGTTTGATTGTACCTGATAGCACATTCAGTGCCGGATTTGTACTTGTATTTGGCGCCCTTGGGCAGTGGTTCAATTTCCACTCAGTATGGCGTAGATAGCATTTCTGAAAGGGAGGGAATCATTTTGCAAGATTGCTTACATTTTTCGACTCGTATAAAATTTTGAATGTCAGAACAACAATTTCAAAACAGTAATTTTGATGCAAAAGGGAGAACAATTTTTAACCCTGCATGACCAATGTTAGTCGTTTCGACTACCATTGATATGTCCTTTGGTTGCTGCTTTTTGCTCTTCCACTCAATAGTCGTGTTCTTTCATATCCTAGGAGGTGAATCAGTTAAGTATCGATATCATCAACAATAGACCTATTTGCAGCTTTAGTGAGTGATGTGTGTATCGTTAAACCAAAGTACTGCAGGTCGAAACGACCAAATTTTGTACTGTGCAACTTATTTTGCTACAATGATAAGATGAAATGCCTTTAATAAGTAGGCAATAAGTTTTCTTTAAAATAAAATAAAAAATCAAACACGGATACTTTTTCGTCCAGCATTTAGTAAAAATAATGATAGTATTTCTAGTTAGAACCGCTTTTAATATATTTGATGCATCCCTAGGTTCAAAAAACGAGTCTTAATATGGTGTTAGTTAGTCGAATTGACTAACATTGGTTACAATGTAGAAAGAATAGAGAGTTTTAGCTTATCGTCTGAAATAAAACGACATAATTTGACATTCCATATAAAATTTCGCTTGCTTACCGTATACGAAACAAAATATCTTAATTTTGCATGTCCTAAGTAGGCAACGACAAATTATTTCGCCAATTTCGACTGTTTCCAGAGCATCAAATATACGGAAATACACCCATGCCTACTTGGGGCATGCAAAATTAAGATATTTTGTTTCGTATACGGTAAGCAAGCGAATTTTTATATGGAATGTCAAATTATGTCGTTTTATTTCAGACGATAAGCTTAAACTCTCTAATAACGTTGGTTATCTACACTCTAAAAAGTGAATTTAAATTTCCGCTGAAAATGCGGTAATTTTACACTTTTTCCCGCTTATTATCACATTCAGAGTGCATTTTTCAACAATTTCTGTGTAAAATAAGAAAATTACACCAAAATCGGTGTGAAATATATTTTTACGCTACACTTCTGTAAAATTCAGATTTTCTGGTGCATTTTTACAACGTTTATGTGTTTAATTCGGATTTGTGGTGTATTTTTACAACGTGCAGTTGAAGTTTTACTCATTTTTTGTAGCGTGCTCTCCAGTTGTCATAATTCAATCGGCTGTACTTAGCACAGTGTAACACATTTTTCCAAAAATGATCTGCATTTAGAACTCATGTGTACACGCTCTGTGGCTCACTTGGTTGAGTCGCACTCTACGATGCCAGTAATCTAGAGGTCCCGAGATCGAATCTCAGCGTGGTCCAAAATTTCCGTACATATGCGGATAGGAAATATATAGTGCTTGCAACATTACACTCCGAAATGATATGCAATGTAACGTTGACTCGAAATTGCCTATAAACGGCTGAGTTGACGCACCATGGCCGCACATTGGGCTATACGGTACTGAGAAGAAGAACAAGTGTACAGATCGCACAAAAAGATCATATTGCAACCTCCCATGTAGATGAAAAACTGATCAGCAAAACTCGACCGATACTTGTTTATATTTTATATATCCTTAAATAGTTTTATTGATAACTATATTATTCGTAAAGGTTCGCCACTTAAATCTTTACAATGAAAAAAGAGTGAAACCGCTTTATATTCCTATTATTACGGAGTGTTTTTACACATAGCGTGGTGTAAATTTGCTAATATATTGGAGTTTTTTTTTAAACATTTTTTATGTAAAATTACACTTGATTTGCAAATTTAGATTGCAGAGTAATTTCACTATTATAATAGAAGGAAACAAAGTTTCCTTCTATTATAAGAGTAAAAATTTCATAGAGTGAGGGTTAAACAAAGTTCTGAAAATATCAATTACTCCGCAAAAGTTCTGAGATAATTTGAAGGATACATAGCTTTCCAATGTTTCTAAAAATGTTATCCATCATAAAATCGTCATTCATCTAATTATAACTTTAACGAAAATAATGATGATAAGCTTAAGCAAATTAGGTATGCCTGAAAATTTGAAGGAGTTTTGCAGCGTTTTGTCTTTATACGCATAAGCATTTCTTTGGAAAATCTTTCCTAAGGCAACCTTTTAAAATCTTGAACATTTCAATTTCATTAGTAATTGCGCCTCAGTGGAAGAACTCCACGCTCTCAGAAAACAAAGGCTACACTCTATTAAATTTTTACTCTAATAATAGAAGGAAACTTTGTTTCCTTCTATTATAATAGTGAAATTACTCTGCAATCTAAATTTGCAAATCAAGTGTAATTTTACATAAAAAATGTGTAAAAAAGTACTCTAATATATTAGCAAATTTACACCGTGCTATGTGTAAAAACACTCCGTAATAATAGGAATATAATGCGGTTTCACTCTTTTTTCGTTGTAAAGATTTAAGTGGCGAACCTCTACAAATAATATAGTTATCAATAAAACTATTTAAGGATATATAAAATATAAACAAGTATCGGTCGAGTTTTGCTGATCAATTTTTCGTATACCTGGGAGGTTGCAAATTGTTCTTTTTTTTTGCGATCTGTACACTTGTTCTTCTTCTCAGTACCTTAACTCAGCCGTTTATAGGCAATTTCGAGTCAACGTTACATTGCATATCATTTCGGAGTGCAATGTTGCAAGCACTAAATATTTCCTATCCGCACATGTACGGAAATTTTGGACCACGCCGAGATTCGATCTCGGGACCTCTAGATTACTAGCATCGTAGAGTGCGACTCAAGCAAGTGAGCCACAGAGCGTGTACACATGAGTTCTAAATGCAGAGAATTTTTGGAAAAATGTGGAACACTGTGCTAAGTCCAGCCGATTGAAGTATGACAACTGGAGAGCACGCTACAAAAAATGAGTAAAACTTCAACTGCACGTTGTAAAAATACACCACAAATCCGAATTATACACATAAACGTTGTAAAAATGCACCAGAAAATCTGAATTATACAGAAGTGTAGCGTAAAAATACATTTCACACCGATTTTGGTGTAATTTTTTTATTTTACACAGAAATTGTTGAAAAATGCACTCTGTATGTGATTATAAGCGGGAAAAAGTGTAAAATTACCGCATTTTCAGCGGAAATTTAAATTCACTTTTTAGAGTGTAGAGTCTTGAAATTTCAGCAAATATGAAAAAACCGTGCTGTTTTAAATTTCAGTGTAGAATCTATTGGTTCGGTTACCAAACGTTAAAGTGCGAATATCTCGTAAACAATGCATCGCAGACCCCCAAGCAAAGTTTACATTTTTATGACGACTGTAATTTCCGAACGGTGATAGCGACAGGCTTGAAATTGTCAGCAAATTTAAAAAAGATTGGTCTATTGATCCCGAGTTATCAATTGGTAAATGTGCGATTATCTCAAAAACAGCGCATCGTAGATCCCCAAAATCTTACAGTTTTGCAACAGCTATGTATAACTTCGGAACTAAAGCTAAAAATGTACAGACCTAGAAAACCCAAAATATTCAATTTCATATTTTTTGTGGGGGAGGCAGGGGTAGATGGGTCGGCCCTGACACATCTTTATTACCTTGTCAAGGCATCCAACGGCTACCATTTGATGATACTACACTGAAAAAAATGGTTTAGACTTTTTATCTAAAGTGAAGTAGTTGACTTAAATTTAGATAGTTTTACCAAAGAAATAGCTGATTTCTCTAATCTTCGTAGCTGAAAATACTATTAAATTCGTTCATTTAACCACGCAAGATTAGAAGAAAAAGTTTAGTCAATTCTTCCACAAAAGTTGTTGATTGTACTATTCAAATATAACATTTAACGACAAACAATCGTTCTTTTTTCTTCAAAACAATTTAGCTATCCAACATTTAACAATTTATAGATAATGAATAGCTGTCTTTACAAATTAATTAATTGAATTTGCAAATATAGTAGATGTTTCAATTAATGACGAATAGAAAAATTATCCATATCTTCGTAACTGTTTCAACTACATAGAATCATAAGCTGAAAATCAACGCGAACTTTAGATGAATTCGACTATTTCTTTAGATAACCATTCTAATTTTTTTTCTCTGTGTAATTTGAAGTTTTTCGTGACATTCTTTCAAAAGATATGGCTGAATATAACTTTGTAGGGGAAGTAGGGGTAGGGGTAGTCGGACCTAGTCCACTTTCTATCAACTCAAAGTATATGTCAGACATTGGTCAAAATTTCAAATCGATAGCGATATTCTACCGAAAGTTATGGCTGAATTAAAATATCAAGGAGGGGTAGTTTGTAGGGGAGCCCGTGTTCCGATTTGACCCATTTTCAATACCGTCCAAGATTTTAGCTAAACAAACATTTCACCAAAATTTCAAACCGCTAGCTTCATTATTTCGGGAGTTATCGTGCTAACAGACAGACATACGGACAGACAGACAGACATGGCTTATTCGATTCAGGGACCGACCCTGATCATTTATATATATACTTTGCCATACCTCCGGTGGCTCCTTTGAGGTGTTACATAATATCAGCGTAACAAAAACAATATACCCTATACCATCTTATGGGTATAGGGTATGAATATGTGATGTGATATCCTTGTGACTTTTCCTGACAATGTGTCACGGCGACACCACACCAGCCATTTGCCTTTGTGGAAGCATCTACCCGTACATATACAACTGCACAATGCACACGTTGCTCCTGATATTGACTAAAATAGGGAGCCTTGAATGAAAACCAATTCCATATAAGAGACCATGAACATTTCATGGCTTTGTGATTATATATCAGTGGTGATGCAAGTATGGCATCATGTGGTGCAAAATCTCTTTCTCTCTCTCGCCGAGATGAGATGGTCGCATGTGAATTGTCTTGTTATAACGAGCGTTGCAGTAGAGTAATAAATTTCCGGAAAATCGTGAAAATGTTATGTTATAGTGTTGATTGCGAAAATAATAATTTTCAAATGTGCAATAGCTTGAAGAGGATATGAGTGACGTACATCAAACATACATATATAGAGGAGCTCAGCTGTATACATTTTTCCGTTTAATGGGGAAAATGCACTTTATGATGTAAGATAAAAATGTAACGGTTAAGTATAGGTACTAAGCCTGGAGTATACCAAACACTATAGATTAAAAAAAAATTGACTCGTTAATCAGGGAGCTTTTTTACCGTAATACCTTAACACTCCATACTTCAGGGAGAACGCCCTTACGGATGGCTCCGATTCGACATTTGTCCAATTTATGCGAAAATCACGACTGAACAAACCCGGCACCCGGTTTTCGGTTTTTTCATTTGTTTTTGAAGCCGGCTAGAACGTCTGGGTTAAAAGCGGCTAGGGATCACCAACTGACAAGGTCGGCTTCAGCTAGTGTTCACTGCTCTATTATACTGCAACATTGCCATTGTATTGATTAAATTAATTTTTCTGTTTGCCTTTCGACGAATTAATTTAGCTGTTCCTGTTCTACCTTAAGGGAAGCGATGTGCTCTGCCGCACAGTGCGTCGAATGTATGGAGAGGGTGGTCAAAAATCAATATCTTAAGAACGCGTTTACGGATTTTTATGAAGTTTGGTGGATGTGTTTAGCTAGTTAGGTTCCCAATTCTGTATAAAATTCAAGATGAATAAATGATGGGTTTTGGAGATATTGATAAAAATGTGAGTAAGATAAATGGTATGAAGATAGGCTATAATATAAAAAATCGTAACTTGGTAACCAGATAACCAATTTTCTTGAAACTTGGCTGTTATCAATAGCAAACAATAAACATTAGTTGGCGAAAAAATTATTATCCGGGAACAACTAAGTTCTGAGATATTTCAAAGAGAAATCTATGAATTTTACCCATTTTTGGGGGCTTTATCAAATGCTTAATATCTTTCAAGAACCCAAATTTAAACTTAATATTTTTTCTCTCTGACATTGCTCAAGTGTCACTATTTAAAATATATAAATTTCAAAGAAACAGAGTTTTGCGATTTGGAGATATAGTGGTTCAAAAAATTAAATAATTCAGTGATATACATTATCTGAAGTTGTGTTTCGAAAAAACATTTTGTTTTTGGTTTTCATAATTTTTTTAATTTATAGAATAACATTAATATCAGCAAAATATATGCTTATGATTTATTCTGACTCATCGCCGCTTTCCAAATCCAGCATTATTACATCAAAATTGGCAATGGGAAATGTTTCAGTAGAATCTAATTGGTTTATATATAAATTGACTTCTGCGTGTATATGATGCTGTTTCATAATTTTTGGAGTCCGCAGGGACGCTACGAAAAGGTCCGAGTTTAAGAAGAGCATTCGCATTAAATCCTTATTGGAACTGGTTCTGGAAAACTTACAAGTGTGAGACAATCGATTCCTTCTAACTTCATTATGCTGTGCCTCCAAGGCATCCTCAGATAAATTTCCAATTGGCCAAATGGAAGGAATCAATTACCTCAACTCCGTGCACTAGAACCTTGTGCAAAGTATTGGGCATTTAGTACCACGGGTTTAATTCTAAATATAGCCCTTTGGTGTCAGTGCCGGATTAACTACGTGGCAGAAGGTGGCAAATGCCACGGGCCCCGCGCTTTGTGGGGCCACGCGTTTTTCTCAAACAAAAATTATAACAACCAAGATGCTTCGAAATTGTTATAACACTTTATCGTTGAACAATTTACGCTAGGTTGTTCCAAAATTACAGCAAGGTTTGTATAGCACAAAAATACAGAAATATTTCTTTCTAAAGGCTAGTACTCAGATCGAGAGTGAAATTTTTGTCCGCTACGATTTTTTCAATGGAAATGTATTCATACTGTCGTGGAATATGTGGAGAATGCTGTGGAATTCCATACGCTGCAATCCGAAAACAGTTCCATAATTTTTCTCGGCCATTTTATGTATTTTTTCCGATTCCCCAGTTATTTCATCGTAAAATGGCAAATGACCGGGGAATCGAAAAATAATACATAAAATGGCCGAGGAGAATTATGGAACCGGTCTCGGGTTGTAGCTTATGGAATTCCCCACCGTTTGTGACATATTCGACGACAGTAAGTACGCATTTTTATTAATAAAATCGCAGCGGGAAGAATTACATTATCGATCTTAATTCGGCCCTTAATTCATGATAGCATTCCCGTAAACCTACGTTCACCCACATTGTTTCAGATTCACGATCTAGCGATCAATAAGATTTTTGGAGTTCATGTTAGGAAATGTGCTTGCATACATCCATAGAATTAAGAAATTACAAATTTATCTCTCATGCACAGTGGCGTACCGCTTTAAACGATATGAAAAGAGCGGCAAAAATATCTGTTTAAAAAATTATTCAAAATGCTTTCTTCAAAATGTTGGTTTTCATTGAAGTGTGTAAATTTTCGATTTTTTTATTAAAAACCGTAAAACCGTATTAATGTAGAAGATGTTAACGTGAATTTGGCTTTCTGGTATATGTGCTACGTGAGTATCTTTATTGTGGGCATCTTTTAGCTAGATGTTTGGTTGTCAGTTTTTATGAACCTGAGTAAACCTGAAAAAGGACAATTCAATCGAAAGCTATATTAATAGGAAACACTTATAGAATGAAATAATTTTCCATTTTTTATTACTTTGTGAAATTTTTCAATGTTTAGAGGTCGTCCAAAAAGGGACTTCTAACATCAATTCTTCTTTGTCGAATAAGTACAGTTTGTCTACAGAAATTCGGTTTAACTAATTCGGCTGGTCGAGCGGTTAGTGCGCGCACCTTCGGTGCACAGGCTCATGAGTTCGAGTCTCACCGTGTTCCATTGTGTTTTTCGAACTCACGAGCTTGTGACAGACTATGATCTCACTCAGATGTTAAACGAGTACCCATTTATGGGGATAAATAACACTGCTGAGCGTGATGCTGATCTCATTACCTCATCAAAAAGCAGATAAGATCTTGGAAATAGGATGTCACTAACACATCCTGCGGCCTTAGTCCAATGTTGGATTGTCGCGCCTGTTATTTATTTTTTAATTAAAATAAAAAATAAAAATGCTGGCAAACTCACACACGTCAATGAAAAACATTTTTTGAAACAATTTTTAAAACAGATAATATTGCCCCCATTTTCATAATTGTTGGGATGGGAATATTCTCACGGGTTGAATTAAAACACCTTGGAGTTTCTCTCGACACGTTTATTCCGCACAATGTATAACCCGGAAGTGCCAAGGCAAACGTCAACGTAGATTGACAAGTAGTTATTCGTTAAGTAGTGGGTGCGTTCACAATATACACGTTTTTATAACAATAATGCTTTTTTGATTTTTTTCCCGCTAGAACAGTGGTGCTCAATTTTTTTCAGCTCGTGCCTCCTGTTGCGAGATCTGCTGATCGTGGCACCCCCTGAGAAAATGTTGGCCAAAAACCGAAAATAGATGCAAAAATTGCATTGGGAAAGGAATACTTTTAATTTTGGACATAAGTTCCGAATCCATTGTCGCAATTTAAATTGTTTGAACATTGTGAGTTCGGCCGTCAACATGGCTTTAGTGATACGTCGAGCCGCAAAATTGATATTAACATTACTGGAGCGACCAAAATCCGTAATTTTTTTTATCCAAAGACTATAGCTGGCTGATGCGGTTCAAATCAGCCATATCAAATAGGCCCCGCGCTCTACATATGCCACGGGCCCCGCGCTTGCTTAATCCGGCACTGTTTGGTGTGATTTAGATGGTCCCAAATTGTTTCTTTATTGATGCTTTGACCACTCGCCAGCACCCTTTAAATTATCGAAAAATTTGAATAAATTTGGCTAACTTAAAATACAAATTACATTAAAAAAGCAAAAATAAATTGGAGCTACTCTAAATCTTTCGATGCGTACTTTTTAAATCTCATTTTGAAAGTTTTTTCGTATTTTATGGATTTTTTCAATTAATAACAATTTATTATTATATTATTATAAATATTTTTTCATGATATGGTTTAAACGGGACCTCAGAAATCAAAATCCATTAAAAACCATATGCATTATGTATTTATATTTATATTTTTTATGTATTTTTGAATTAATCGAATTTTTAATAATAAAAATTAATTAAAATTATTTATAATCTTTTTTTTTTGTTCGTGCTTGAAGTTTATTATCTCCTCTATCGTAAAAAATTGTAAAAGCTTATTATTAACTTAAAATTATCACTTTTAATGATTTTAGAAATAGCCCAGTTGCCATTTTCCAAGGAACTAGTTCAGTAAAAATGCCAATTGCGTAAAAAAAGGCAAACCAATACTAGTTTTAATTAAAGTAGACACTTGTATCTTTCAGACAATATCAACCACCCAAAACGTTTTGTGACGTTTTTTTTAATCCCAATTTAAAGTTTTGTTTTCATATTTTAATGATTTTTTTACATTTTTTTTCAATTAAAAGATTTTTAGAAAAAAAATTATCTGAAGAGCTTTAGTGGAACATACTTATTTTAAAAAATATCATTATGGTTGCCAAAAACTTGCGAAAAGATCGGAAATCGAAGTTAAAGTACAACCTATTTTTTTGAATTTTTAATATTTTTCAACTTTAGTCCATAAAATTACTAAAAAAATGAAACAATAAAAATTTTTTTCTTACATATTCGGATACTCCAACATGTTCTCTTTGATATTGACTAACTTTGATTCCGGGGATACAGTGTACATTTCGATTGCATCTACTTCACCCTTGGTGTAATTATAATATACATAATTATTATTTCTGGTTAATTTGTCTCAGAAACAAAAGTGTGGTCATGGTGTACCAAAGAACAAAAAAGACAGCCTTTCTCTAATCGGAAACATAACTAACCAGTGTACTATCCAAATAATGACTTCTTCCAACCATTGTGTCGGAACACTAGCAGGATTTTATTTCAAAACAATGATATGGGTAATATTTCATCGTTTGGAAGCCATGAAAATAGCTTATTACATTAAAAAAGCTTGATAAAGCACAATACAAAAATCGCCAATTGCTCTCATTGCATAACACAAAGTACATGGTGGAGTCCCACGGACTCCTTCTACTGTTATTACTCACCGAAGCAAATAGCGCAAGCACACGTCGTCTTCTGTCCAAGTCCACCGCGCTACTGGAGGAAGGTACTAAAACGCACTGAAACGTATTTGCCTTATTATAAAAGTTATTGATAAAAGTAATCTGAGGAGGAGTCCCTGGGACTCACCATGCAAATTAAGGGTTAAGCTTTATATCTCTTCAATATGGTTGCGACCAAAAACCCAATCAAAACTTTCCTTGCAATTGCTCTGATGATTGTTTTATTGCAAGATTAAGCGAACTGTAAAGTAGTGGCACTTCGGGACACAGTAGGTACAATACCATAAAGTAAATAATTGGAATAGAGATGTAACTCCATATAACATTAAAATCTACTGGAAAACATTTTACCTTTGAGTGTGTGCTGTAAGTAACGTGTACATACAGGAAGATATCTTTGTTTTCTGCAGGCAGCTCTAT
This sequence comes from Microchrysa polita, assembly GCA_949715475.1. Classification (NCBI taxonomy): domain Eukaryota; kingdom Metazoa; phylum Arthropoda; class Insecta; order Diptera; family Stratiomyidae; genus Microchrysa; species Microchrysa polita. The sequence continues at coordinate 6,453,418 of OX454415.1, read as the reverse complement.
CTTGGTGTCATCGCCGACCAATGTGTTGTTGCTGCTTCATTTGACGCATCTGTTGAATACGGTGGCCAATTTTAAAAAAAAAACTCGACACTTTGACCTTCAATCCATATAGAGGAGCATATTTTCAAAAGCCCCCATCTTCACGACAAAGCAATTTTATTAAATCGGGAAAGACGGTTAACGGCAATACTAGCTAATATACAAAATACAATATACAATACAAAATGTCCAATTGTTAAATTCACGGAGTTTCATAAATCTCCCGCAAAAAATTATCTTTAGCGACATTTTAATAGTGTAACTTATGGTTTTTGAAACGACAGCCTATTTTACAATTCGCTATTATGTTAATCAAGTACAGTAGAACCACCCTGAGTTGACCACTCTATAACGTGACCACCTCTTTAAATTGGCCATCTTTTGTCCGTCCTTGTACCTTCAACTTAATGTTAAACTACTCTCCGTAAGTTGACCACATTCTCTATCTTGACCAAAAATTGCCCGCCTTTGGGTAGTCAACTTTTACTTTATTTATATAGGGACCTCTACGCTATACATACCACTTTCCGTTCTTTTTGCAATTTAATAATGGGGTTATTAGAGAAAATTATATCGCCATCTACTTACTTCACAAAAAAAAAATGTTTTTAAATATACAAATATTTTTAATATTAAATTTATTGTTAATCGAATTCATCAGAAGCTTAAACTAAAACTTGATTTATGGATATGTCGGTTTTTGATAGTGAACAATTTCGAAGTACCATATACTGCACTGGAGTTGTTTTTTTTTTTTAAATATTAGAACGTAACCTTACTAAACTGGCTCCCTTTCTCTCCCAAACCAAAAATCCATCTTTTGTGCACGTACATACTCCGTTTTCCTTTTACTGCGTGCAGATAAGCATGAAAAACATGAGCTGCAAAATAGACTCCTGTGTGTGCTATTATACTATTCGTTCGTAAAAAAAGAAGTGAAAATGTCTGTCTCATTTTGTCAACAATTCTAACGGATTTTCCTGACGTTGCGCGGGAAACACATACCGTAATGTAATTTGTCTTTAAACTTTAGCAAAAGATTTTCAACGCGTACGAGTTTAAATGTATAGTACATACTTTCATATTATAGAATCTGACGCACGTACGTACGTATTCTTTACGAATTGAACATTTAGCACCATCCTTTATTAATGTCAACGGTTATGTTAAGGATAACAAATTGGATTTCGGTGGAGGGAATTCGGAATGAGAGAGAGATATTAGACGCGTACGTTGGCATTCATTCTTTCTAAATCCCTACATTGATTTATTCGTGAGAAGGCAGGATTGTGGTGTATATGATGGCTTGTGGATTTTTATTTTTTTTCGGGAAAATGTCAGATAAAAATAAACATGTGTGGTACATATAATTATATTGTTTATCTATAATAAAAGTTCTTCCTTTATTTATCCATTAAATTTTTTTCAATGAATAAATCGAACGTTAAGGTCTTTGGGATAGAAAAATCTACAGACACAGCCAGACATGGCTTTGCCATTATTCACGAACAAATATAAATACAAAGAGAATTTAAACGATTATCAGATGATTCTATTATAATTTTTGTTTTAAATCGCAAGTCTATCTTACGAAGAAATTTATAGTAATAATCAACCTGGTTTGATTTTTTTGAAAAGCTTCACAGAAAATGAAAATTGACTTCAGTTGGCAACTGAAAGCCTCCAAATTAATACACTGAAAAAAATGGTTTAGACTTTTTATCTAAAGTGAAGTAGTTGACTTAAATTTAGATAGTTTTACCAAAGAAATAGCTGATTTCTCTAATCTTCGTAGCTAAAAATACTATTAAATTCGTTCATTTAACCACGCAAGATTAGAAGAAAAAGTTTAGTCAATTCTTCCACAAAAGTTGTTGATTGCCCAAGCAACAATTCGTTTGCTTTAAAGAAGCACTTCACAGTGTAGCAACCATATAGTACCACGGAATTCATTTATCGTGTGACATCGCTTAAAGTAATATTTTGATCCGATAAACCATCCTTAAAGTATTTTCCGGAAAGCTTCTGTCATCATTATGGAATAAATTCAAAGATTGTGGTATAAAACTTCGATAAAACTGTCTCTAAACGTCAACCTAAAAATGACACTCCGTTAAATACTCCACTCTTGTGTTTTATTGGATGATACAGCACACACATGCAATAGTCTCTCTAGTTAACTCACACACATGCATATATTCTTCTATAGCACAGTCGGTGTCATTTTTATCGTGTGACATTCGTATGGTCATCCAATAAATTGTTCAGCCTAGTTTTATTGAAGGATGGACTTTGTGATTTATTGAATTGACACTTATGAAGTGCTCCGGAATACCACGTTTCTTGAATTGAATTCATTGAAATATTGCATGAAACTAACATTTCCTCACTCCTTGTTAACTTATGAATCAATTAAGATAATCTCAGCGCAGAAAATGTCTGCATTTTGTTGATGAATGTGTGGATTTATTCAACTTCAATTGACTGACATATAAAGAAGAAGGTGCAATGGAGAAGAGTCGATAAAGAAGTGTTGAGCACTTGTAGTGTTTGCGAGCAATGTTAACTATATGTGAGGTTGGCCGAGTGGTTAGGGCGTCGGACTGGCGTCCGACAGTCGCTGGTTCGACGCTGGCTGGGGGAATTTTATTTTTCTTTTTTTCACGAGAAAATGACAGAAAATGATGACATAACACATTGATGTATGTCTTTTTCAAAGCTTAGTTCAGTGCTACAATAAGGTGCAATTGGATCTAAAAACGGTGCCAAACGCCATTATTGGACTATTATTCAGAGTTTATACCCTTTAAAGTGCCCCTATTGTCGTTAGAAGATAATATTTTACGAAGTATTATAGGGATGAAATTGTTACTTGGGTGTTCTATTCAAATATAAAATTTAACTACAAACAATCGTTCTTTTTTCTTCTACACAATTTAGCTATCCAACATTTAACAATTTATAGATATTGAATAGCTGTCTTTACAAATGAATTAATTGAATTTGCAAATATAGTAGATGTTTCAACTAATGACGAATAGAAGAATTATCCATATCTTCGTAACTGTTTCAACTACATAGAATCATAAGCTGAAAATCAACGCGAACTTTAGATGAATTCGACTATTTCTTTAGATAACCATTCTAATTTTTTTTCTCTGTGTAGGTACCATCATCTTCTCATTTACCTAATATATTCCATTTGCACAGAACTAAAAATTTCCCCCTAATTAAAATTTTACTGCGAAAAATTAAAAAAACATCCCAAAGAAATTGAATAGATATAAAAGAATTTTGCATATACATAATATACTCAAAAAAATTTATGTATATAGTCTATCTTCCTACACCACTAAACTGGGTCATATTCTAAGGACTCGTAAGACAAGTATGTATATACGTCACTGCCATACGCTGCTGGCTGTCCGTAGTATACTTTGTGCTATCCTAGCAAAAATACAAGCGAGGGAAGAGGGGAAAAAATGGCACATTGCATTCCACAGTGAAAAGAATTCTCATAATCTCTGGAATTTTTATGGCACGCAAAGCCATGCGAAAATTCATTTTGCCCCCCGAAAAAGAAAAGAAGACGCTTGCTCGCTCTTATGGAATTACTTATAAATATGAGAAAAGTCATGAAGAAAACGATAAGTAGAGAAGACATCTAATGGCGGTTGAGTTTGAGTTTCTCGTCTGCCCGAGACACCGTCTATTATATGGCGAGGGACATCAATTACGTGAAAAAATGTTAGCTTAAGTGCTCTAGCTTAGTTTGACGGGGCTTCTTCCTTCTTTTGATCCCGAGCTCTTATTCATTATACTCACGTTGTAGAGACCGTGGAGCATGGACCGTATTGAGCTTCGCATACCATATCACACGATAATAGTACTTCTAGCATTGTACTTGCACTATCGCTAATTGCGCTATTTGTCTAAAAGCGAAAGAAAAAGCCTCGACTAAGTTAGTCACAGGCTATTGTTATGCTACCAAGTGAGAGAGAAAAGTTTTTGTATACTACTCGCATTTGAACCAAAATAAATGAATGAATGGTAGAAGTGGCCTGTAGACAAACATAATGTAAGGTTACAACGAGGCTATGGTGAAGTGTTGGATTTTTTGAGGTTTCAGAGGTTTTGTTTTTGTGGTATCGTATTTATGTGGGTCATAAAAATAGGATAATAGGATACTTGCAAAGTTAAAGAATCTCTTGCATTGTTTCCGCAGGAAAAGCTTGGGTTTCGGCAAGGATTCTCGTTAGCTTATGTGTAATGTTGAGCTTATTGCTGAGAAAATTTTGTTGTATATTTGCTAGCAATAAGGATACAGTATCTGCTTCACAAAAAAAAATTATTTACAACCTTTTCATTCCTGAGAGATTGAGAGATGGAGTTTGTTCCTCTTTCTTTCTGGCTGTAACCCCTTGCAATAAGCACGAACCAGTGTTAACATTTCACATTATCTAAAATTTCCAGTTTATTGTTAACCGATAATCTCATAGGCATCCATTTATTCGAAGGAAAATTGAGGATTGAACTCGCATCTCTTCATTATTCATTGTAATACCAATGGGATTATCATTTACCATACATTAAAATTACTAAGAGGCTTCGCCCCCTGCCAGGGACGTAGCCAGGATTTTGTTTCGGGAGGGGTCCAACGGAATTTTCAGGCGCGCGACAAATTTATTGTTGAAAAAGTTGATACACTAAATATTAGACTGGTATGTTATGAAACGTTGAGAATAGCTGGAACCGCGTAACCTGACTTTTTAGTGTAATCATGAGTGAAAAGGATATACCAGTGCCTCTAGCAGAACGCATCATTATTTGTTTTTTAGTCAAAGCAAATATAAAATCCATTCCCATGTGTATGAATGTTTCGAAAAGGCCGAAAAGTTGAGGGAAAGTTGCCACATGCGCGCCACCTAGTGTCACGGATGAAAACGTAAGCGCCGCCACCGTGGAAAAACTCATTGTGGAAGACCGACGAAGTAGTGTACGCTACAAGACTGGGGAGTTGGGCATAAACGTAAGTAGTATTGGGAAAATATTCATGAGCGGCTAGGCTACCGAAAATCTCAGGCAGATGAGTGCTAAAACTTCTGAATATTAAATATAAATTCAGGCGCTCGGAAGTTTGTACACATCTTCTACAGCATTGAACGAATTGAGAAAGTTCCATTGAAAGTTTCAAAAGCTATGAAGAAGTAAAATTGTTTGTGCGAGAATTGGTCCGTGAAAAGCCGCGAGATTTTTACGAAAAAGATATCCAAAAGCTTACCGGGAGGTGGCGAAAATGCATACAGTGGTGTAGGGGAGACTAATTGGAAAAACTAATTTTTACCATTTGTATCTTTTAAAATTGTTTTGCTTCGTTAAAACTTGAGCGTTTGGTCATAAAAAAATGCTTAACTACATTAAGTTTTGTTTAAAAAACGTTTTCTACCTTATAGACCGCAAATTATATATAAAGAAAAACTCCGGTTTTGTGAAATTTTCCTTTAATTTATTCTGAATGCATTTCGGTCAAAACAATGGTATGACCATCTTCAGCAGAACGTTTGATAGTGCAGGTGTCAGATTTAATTACAAATAATTCATTGTGTTGCCATAAGTGTGTTTTTGGATGTCAAATATAAGAACCAAATTTAGTGAGAAAAGGAGATAAAAAATTATGACTAGAAAAGTATGAGAAAATTAAAAATTAAAGAACAAATTGTAACAAAACAAATTAAATTAAAACTAAATTTACAAAATGATAAATTAACATATAATGAAAACAAATAGTAATTAACAAAATAAATAAATATGTGAGTTGACAGAAAACAACAAAACTAAAAGATTGAAAAACAGGGTGAAGTGTAAACGAATAGAGGAAAAGAAATGAAAATTTGTTTAACGAATTTACGCTGTTTTAATTATTTTGAAAAGAGGTGATTCGATCGGTCCATCGCATAGATTCATCAGGTCGTCGTTGATTGATATAAATATCGATTTGTATGCATCCAGTTTTTGTGGGTTGTTAACGTTTTTGACTATTTTTAAATTTTCATCGACGGATTTTATTTTATGTAATTCAGTATGGTCCATATCGTACACATGAGAGGCTACTCCCGTGTGGAGCTCTTTGTTTTGATACTTCGTAAATGTTCGTTAAAACGATAATGTACGGCTCGTTTTGTTTGACGAATGTATTTCTTGCCACTCGGGGAACATTTTATTTGATATATCCCACTATACGTTCTTCAACTGGCTTTTTGTCTTTAGTTGAGCCTAAAAGAGAGCTTAATTTCTGTTGATTTGTATGAACTAGTTTCATGTTAACTTTTTCGAAAGCTGCTCTTAAGGGATTGGTTATCCTAGGCGCATAAGTAACTGTAAAACGACGTTCATTTGACATAATTACTTTATTTTGAGCGAATAATGTGAACCGTTCTTCTCTTTTTAATTTATCACTTGTTTTTCGAACTAAATTCTCGACAATACACTTTTTATAGCCATTGATGGCTGGTCATACCATTGTTTTGACCGAAATGCATTCAGAATAAATTAAAGGAAAATTTCACAAAACCGGAGTTTTTCTTTATATATAATTTGCGGTCTATAAGGTAGAAAACGTTTTTTAAACCAAACTTAACATCAGACCACAAAAATTCGTTCGCGTTTAGCGATTAAAAACCAAACAAACTTTTCGGGCTTAACTACATAACTATTACTTGCACGGAAGGATTAACACATCGACTTCAGCTATATCATCATGCGGCATTGGAATCGAAACGGAGGATGCTCTCGTACAACAAATGGAACGTTTCTGGAAGTTGGAAAACTTCAGTCCAGAAAATCGATACACAGCTAGCGAACAACGTTGCGAAGAACATTTTGTAAGCATATGCACAAGAAATCAATCAGGTCGCTTCTTAGTAAGCCTACCATTTAACACTAGCCCTAGCGAATTGGGAGACTCGGAGCAACTGCCCATCAAGCGGCACTTGAGCGTCGACTGGATCGCAATTCAACACTCAAGCCCTTGCACACATGACACAACTCACCACGAAACCTAGGGTGGTTTTTGATGCATCCTTCAAAACAACGAGGAATCTTTCGCTCGACGACGTGCTTCTCACTGGCCTCGGAAGGGAAATTATTCGAAAATCCGCTAACATGTTCAAGCAATGTAGACAGAAGTATGTGGAAAAAAACTCATTGTGAATTGCGAGGCAAGGGTAATTCAAAAATATCATAAAATTATATTAACCCCTTTAACGACCACAGTTACTACAGTAATATACTTTTATAAAACTTTTCCTCCCAGGAAAACAGCTCCCTTCAAAGTTTGCTAATTTTTTTTTTTCAAGTTTACGTAGCTATTTAACTATTTTGTGTTGAGACCAATCCGGTGGAGTAAATTTACCGTAATTCACTAAACCTTACCAAAAAATGTTGGCCAACGGATTAGGAAAGCAGCTGTTTTGAACATTTTTCCCATTGCGAATTTTATTATTCTGTTATTTGGAGTAGGGACCGATTCGTCGTAATAAATTTACCGGAATACACTTATCAGGAGTAAATGCAACATTAGGTATGGCTGGTCATACCATTGTTTTGACCGAAATGCATTCAGAATAAATTAAAGGAAAATTTCACAAAACCGGAGTTTTTCTTTATATATAATTTGCGGTCTATAAGGTAGAAAACGTTTTTTAAACCAAACTTAACATCAGACCACAAAAATTCGTTCGCGTTTAGCGATTAAAAACCAAACAAACTTTTCGGGCTTAACTACATAACTATTACTTGCACAGACTATCAAAGCGTCGTATTATTTCGTCGTCGTATTTATTCCGTTTTCCAATAAAAGTAACAGATGTAAACTCTCACTTCATTCTTTATCTACGGGCTTCATGTACTCCGTGTATATCTCCGTGATTAGCTTAGGCGAGAGCCGAGAACTAAGTTTCCGTTTAGTCCAACAATCGCCATGCGCAAAATATTTGGGAGCTTATCCTTCACTTGACCCAAAGGGCCGATAATCGCACGTAATTATTTTTGTTTTTATATAAAAAAACACAAGTCATCACGTATCTTCACAATTGATATTAGTCAAAATTTTCAAAGAAATTGTTTCCTTGAAAAAAAAGCTCTGTTTAAAGACTATTTTATCGCATTCTCTATTTTTTGTTTCCTTGAAAAAAAAAGCTCTGTTTAAAGACTATTTTATCGCATTCTCTATTTTTGTAACAATGCTCAGAACCTGCGCAGCGGAAAGTTTAAAGTTCCAAGCTCGCATGAAAAAACGTCCATACGTCCAATAAATAAAATCAGAGTGAATAATAATTTTCGACAACAGACATTGTTTGCATAGATTCCGCGCAATTTATTTTGAAGGGTTGTGTTCAGAGAAGTGTGTATTGATATTCGGATTTATCTAGTTTTGAAAGGAAAACCTCCCTTAAACCAATTTTCCATATGGGATATTTTTTATGATGTTCAGTCCCACTGAATTTCGAGAAAAATATGTTACCACCTGAATATTTTGATATTTTATACTGTAATCTCTAAAAATTCCGTTAAAATTGAAAACATTTCGGGAGGGGTCCGGACCCCATGGACCCCTCCCCTGGCTACGTGCATGCCCCCTGCTCGCTACGCTCGCCAACCTTTTTTTTTTGGGTGTAGAACCCATTCAGATGGGTGGTTGTAGAATTTACAGAAATTCGCTAATCCGGCAAAAGGATTAGAAAACGAACAGCACAGATAATTTTCTGTTGGTTAATCTTGCAGATATTTCAATAACTATGTTCGGAGTCCCTTACTATATTTTTTTTATTTTACAAATATGTATTGCATTCCTAATGTAGTCTGGCTGGTCGAGCGGTTAGTGCGCGCACCTTCGGTGCACAGGCTCATGAGTTCGAATCTCACCGTGTTCCATTGTGTTTTTCGAACTCACGAGCTTGTGACAGACTATGATCTCACTCAGATGTTAAACGAGTACCCATTTATGGGGATAAATAACACTGCTAAGCGTGATGCTGATCTTATTACCTCATCAAAAAAGCAGATAAGATCTTGGAAATAGGATGTCACTAACACATCCTGCGGCCTTAGTCCAATGTTGGATTGTCGCGCCTGTTATTTATTTTATTGCATTCCTAATAATATGTACATGTGCCAACGATATTATCACCATGGCGAGTAATCTGCTGACGGTAGACACATGTGTGTGTTACCTGAGCAATGATAAGATCGTTGACACCAGCACGCGTACTTAATTGCGAATAATCATTTTTGTTGAATAAGCTTTTTTTTATGTATAAAAGACTGAAATAAAATATAGACACCATGAGTCGTATCATCATCGCCAAAGTCCATTCTTTCATTCTCAGGAGGAACAAAACAGTTCCTCCAGAAGAGTTATACAGGAAACAGTTGGAGACAGGCAAAGAGAACCAACGTGAAGTGAACAGATACAAGCAGGAATCACCCGACCGGAAGAATTTGGCGTACCTGAAAACCAAAGAGCAGATTCTGGACACGCTATGGGACTGCTTCGATAATGTTGACAACGACATCCGGATAACTCTTGAACTTCAGCTATAGCATCCGTATTTTATAATGGACTACTCCAACGCAATTAAAATTGGCTATGTGGATGCCAGAGGTAGCATATCGACAATCATCGAATCAGTGGAAAGGCCTCCGGAGCCTGGAGAGCCAATCAACAATCCTCAGATTGCAGCCGCTCATACGCTCCCGGATAAATCTACTGCAGGTACTGCGGCACTTCCGCGGATAGCTAGTGCCTCGAGATCCCAAGTTTCTCAAGTCGCAGCTGTCGTTCGTCAGTCAAATGTCCCTAATCACCATCGCCATGGGACAAATTAATGAAATAACCACGGATGGAGAGCTTCCCTCCAGTACTGTCAACTCAAGGCGAGGGCTCTACAGCAAACTTGGAACGATATCGAACGGCTCCATAAAAAAATATGGACTTTTGATACCGAGTCGTTCATCGATGTATACAACATGGACATATACTACACCCTTCAGGATAGGGTAAACAACGCACTGATTCGGCTACAGGAACCTATCACTACTGCGGTACCACCTTCATCTGGAGCAACAAAAGCGCCCGTCAAACTTACCAGGGTAACTTTCCCAAAGTTTGATGGCGATTACTCGAAGTGGAGACAGTTTCGGGACCTCTTCCACGAACTGATGTACAAACAACCTATAGCGGAATGCGAGAAGCTTTGGTACCTACTGGTTACTGCACTACACAGCAACTGACGCTAATTACATCGCTGCATGGGAAACACTCAACCAGCGATATGAAAACACCCGATGGTGGGTATCGGCATTCTTTAATAAATTTCTTGGTCAGCCGTCAACAACAGCAGATAGCTCTTCAAGCGTCAAGACCCTATACGATACCACACACGAATGTCTGCTTGGCTTAAAAAATATATCGGTTAACACGGACTACTGGTATCCACTACTCGTTCATCTGCTAACTCGCAAACTCGACCGGCTAATACAAACACTTTGGGAACAGTCACTCAGGGATCTTCGCGCCTTACCTTCGATTGAGGAGTTCCTCAAACTCCTCGAATTGCGTTTCCAATAATTAGAAGCTCGTGGGAGCAAACCTGTTTGCCGTGGTGATGGAGACAAGATCAAGCCGAAAACATGGAAAACTCTAACCGCGCCATCATTGGGGACTCAACCTGCGCATGCTGCAAGGGTTCTTATCGAATAAATCTTTGCGAGGCCTTCCTAAACAAGTCAACTGCAAGAGGTTACGCCACATAAAGGAGAAACATCTTTGTCTGAACTGTTTGCGACAAGGACACAGCACTTTGGAGTGCTAGTCATCTAACTGCAGAAAGTGCTCGAAACGACACCATACGATCTTCCATTTTGATTCAGAAAACGGACCCAGAAATGCACAACCAGAAGGGACATCGTCACCAGGCATCGAGTCTCATACCGCGCTGGCCACCACTACAGCTGCATCATACGTTCGGCTGGGAACCGCCCTCATCAATGTCCTAAGCAACAAGGGAGAAGCAAGCCAGTGCTGCGGAATCAGGGTCTCAGATTAATCTCGTAACAGAATATTGACACGTCCCACTTGCCGATTCTTGGAAACATCGTACTGGCCGCTCCAAATTTCAACGTCTCAGAACAAATCGATTTACTCATCGGAGTCGACACATTTTACTCGTTGCTTGCAGTCGGCCAAATCATCCTAAGAAATAGCGACAACTCCCCAATTCTGCAAAACACGCTCTTTGGCTGGATGGTCCCGGGAAGGATTAACACATCGACTTCAGCTATATCATCATGCGGCATTGGAATCGAAACGGAGGATGCTCTCGTACAACAAATGGAACGTTTCTGGAAGTTGGAAAACTTCAGTCCAGAAAATCGATACACAGCTAGCGAACAACGTTGCGAAGAACATTTTGTAAGCATATGCACAAGAAATCAATCAGGTCGCTTCTTAGTAAGCCTACCATTTAACACTAGCCCTAGCGAATTGGGAGACTCGGAGCAACTGCCCATCAAGCGGCACTTGAGCGTCGACTGGATCGCAATTCAACACTCAAGCCCTTGCACACATGACACAACTCACCACGAAACCTAAGGTGGTTTTTGATGCATCCTTCAAAACAACGAGGAATCTTTCGCTCGACGACGTGCTTCTCACTGGCCTCGGAAGGGAAATTATTCGAAAATCCGCTAACATGTTCAAGCAATGTAGACAGAAGTATGTGGAAAAAAACTCATTGTGAATTGCGAGGCAAGGGTAATTCAAAAATATCATAAAATTATATTAACCCCTTTAACGACCACAGTTACTACAGTAATATACTTTTATAAAACTTTTCCTCCCAGGAAAACAGCTCCCTTCAAAGTTTGCTAATTTTTTTTTTTCAAGTTTACGTAGCTATTTAACTATTTTGTGTTGAGACCAATCCGGTGGAGTAAATTTACCGTAATTCACTAAACCTTACCAAAAAATGTTGGCCAACGGATTAGGAAAGCAGCTGTTTTGAACATTTTTCCCATTGCGAATTTTATTATTCTGTTATTTGGAGTAGGGACCGATTCGTCGTAATAAATTTACCGGAATACACTTATCAGGAGTAAATGCAACATTAGGTATGTGATAAAAAACAGTCTTCATAATTTTGTTCATTGTGAATTTTCTGCTTGTTTGGATACTTATTATGCTATTCGGGGAAGATTCCAATCCGGTGATGTAAAAAATGTTTGCTCAAATCCGGAGATTCGGCCAGGAGATATACATAAACGTGTTTGAAAATGAATTGTTTACATAATTTTGATTATTGTGCATTTTTCGCATGTTTCAATGTTTATTCTGGGTGTAGACCGATTCGGTGGAATCAATTTGCTGAAATCCGACAAATCGTTCAGGACATACAGAAAAAATAAGTGAAAGAGAACTGTTCTTTTAACCCTTTCGCTCCCAATGATGCCATATGGCATCATGAAATTTAATGATTTTTCATAGAAAATGTAAGAAATAAATTTTAACTTTTTGTCTGATATTAGACTCTCCCAATAGTGTAATACCTAGTTGATTTTTTCCAGCGTGAAAATTTTGGTTTTGGGATGTTATTTTTAATGAAATTTTAGAGAAGGTTTGACGATTGTCGTAAGGCCGAAAAACTGATTTATACATTTCCCCATATTTCCTGATAATAATCATTTTATGCAAATCATTTTAATGGTTTTATTTTGTAAAGAGGTTGTTTTAAGAGAAAATCAAAAAATTTTTTAATTTTTTTTTTAAGAAAACCTTATAAAGTGGTTTTGCATTAGCATGATGCCATATGGCATCATTGGGCGTGAAAGGCCAATCAGGAAGTCTCCTATTCATATAAATGCTAGTTGCTTGCTGTATGGAAAACACCCTTAGTTTTTATCCGAATGAGCTAATTTTTGGTGGGTGGGTGACTATGAGCTCCAATCGCAATAAACCAAAATTTAGCACTCTGCTCTAATTTTGGAGGGAGTTATGGACATTTCCTTTCGCCAAATTCAAATGGGGGGATAATGGGGATCGTTGGTCGGAGCGACTCAATGTTTCTCCCAAAATAATATTGAACTTATTGTGAATACTTGTACGAAATTTTACGGCTGACCTAACATTCTTTCAAGAGTTATGGGGCTTTTAAAAAAGGTATAAAATGAAAAAGTTCTAATTTATTTTTAGGCTAGCGCCGAATCATTGAATAGATCTCTAATGTGTTATATATCATTGCAAAGATAATTTTATGCAGTTTTTTCATTCTCAGACTATTTTTCTATATCTTTCGTCGTTTTTGAAATACTCGCAATAAACCAAAAAATGACCCCCATTTCCCCCTTTCCCCCTTTTTTAAGGTTGGGGACCCCCAATCGGTTGGGACTTTTTTTCCCATAATCTGGGGGTCGTCACCAACCATTCTGCGAAAAAATTTCCGACGTAGGATTTTTTCCGACCAAATATCTCATTGTTCACACGGAAATTGCTAAGTGCCCTTTCAGTCCCAATGATACCATATGGCATCATGCTCTAATTTGTTAACTATAGCGCTTAAAATTTCTATTTTCAAGAAAATATCATAAAAGATGCCTACTGAACGACATAATGTTGTTAGAAAAATTCTCCGCTTAAAATCCATAATTTGGGCATGAAAGGGTTAATTTTGCTAATTGTGAATTTATTTGTGTATTTCAATAGTTACTCTGTTATCAATTGAAAAGATTAATTTGACGGGAAAATTTTTCAATAATCCGTTAGTAATTGTGATTTGTTGCTCATTGTGAATTCTCTGCTAATTTCAATGGTTATATGTATACTCATATTTCGGCCGGAGCCTTGTGTAGATCCATCCGGTTGGGTCAACTTACTGAAATCCTGTAATTCGTCCAAGAAAGACAGAAAGAAGTATCTGAAAAATAATTTTATTCATAACTGTGCCCATTGTGAATTTTCATATGTCTCAATAGTTGTCCTGTTACTTTGGGTAGAGACCAATCCTGTGGAACAAATTTACTGAAATCCGCTGATATGTTAAAAAAAATACACGCAGAAATAGGCGAAAAAGAACCCATTGTGAATTTTTGCTCATTGTTAGTTTTCGTGTGTTATTCTGCTATTCCGGCCAGAACCTAATCCAACGGACCCAAAATCACGAAAACCCAGCCGTTCTTGAGTTATAAATGGTGTAACTAACACTTCTTTTATACATACCTATATAGATACAGATAGTCAATTAATATTATTCAATTCATCTCTCCTTATTTCTTTCAGGTGAGTTTTGGTTCATCAATATGAGCGTATAGTCGTTTGAGGTAAGTGAATTAGACAAGCATAATCAATTTGCTATGTAATACAAATTACAAAATGTACCAATAAATTTTTTTCGGGTGTTTTACAACCGGAAATCTGTCATAAAAATTCAGTCGTCAACTTCGCCGTATATCCTTAAATTTCATCAACTCTAATCCAATCTTAGTATATAAAATACAAAACGAAATCCTGTTCAATCTAGATAACTGTCGATATAGAAAAATCCTTTGTGTACAACATCAGGATACAAAATCCTACAACAATCGTACTTATCAGCATTATGTATGTGTGCCTTGCTTCCGAAAAACACCATCATGATGGTCCTTTTCTATGTCCTGTCCATGACACGGTACATAATATGAAAGTAGGCAATGTTTTCGTACAATCGATCCAACCGCTCATTTTCAGCTACAAAACTGTCAATAAATTTGGTCGTCTGTTTTTCATTTACTTTATTTTTTTTGTGTGGGTTCACATTTTTCCGATTTTCTTTTCTCTTCTCTCGATCTAAGCTTAAATGTGTTGACAGAACAATTTTTGCTGACATGGCAAAAGCGTGTTTGATACTGTCGTGCCTGTTGCTGCACATACTAAATAAAACTAATTTTGAAAGCAGATGAAAAAGTTCATAGAATTGGATTTAGCAACAAGTGTTGGCGATTTTTTCATTCTGGGCTATCATCTATAAAGATATTTTAACCGAAATGGATAAAGATCCATTAAAATGATGTATTTGTGTACATGACTATTCAAAACAATTTTTCGAGAACAAATGGTAAATTTTTAAATTGATTAGGTTCGGTGACACTGATCCTAATGAACTTAGCTGTGCAGTGGGAAAAAGTTCACTTTCACTTTTTGCATTGAAAAATTACATTACACAGTTTCCCAGAATACAAGAAAACACAAAAGAATATTTTATAAGCAGCTCGGAAATCTTTTTTTTTTATATATAGAGGATAAATCAATAATGTCTATCGAATCCTATCGATCATATGGAAACTGAAATGACATCATATATAAATAAAATTGATTCAACGCATTCATGTCCGCATTTCCCCATATTAATGTAACATATATTTTCTTCAATAAAGAAAAGGTTTCACTTACATCCCAAAAGCCAACAAATCAAATCCAATTCACCGGGAAGAAAAAAGTCCACCGTATACAACAGTATTCAATCTGTTAAGGATTGAATAAGTCGTCAAACGAAAAGGATAGAAGATTGTCGTGTATCGTGCGATTAGAAAAGAGTACATTTCAAATTCTCAAACGTCCTTGATAAAGGGTCTTTTACGATTTCAATTTCGTCCTTTCCTTTTCAAACATTTTTTGTACCCATTGAATTCATATCATCTAGCTTCCCGCATTGCGAACTTAAGCCTCAATGTTTGCCGCAGTGCTGTGCGTTGGTAGTATGAATCCGTTTGCAATCGTATATGCTTTGCACACTTAAATGTACATTGAGAAACGAAGAACTGGGCATTGAGCAATTCAATAATTTGCCAATCGATTCTAGTTAAGTGCCTCCTTCTTCTTCTCCTAACGGGCAGTGCACGTTCGTTGTGGAAAAAATGGAAGAATAAATGACAATCATCTTTGTGCTGCTGCGTATTCTGTAGTAATCGTATTCGTTTCCGTTTCATCGATGCCACGCTATATATGGAATGGACTCTCTGCCGTTTTGATGCAAATTAGTTTTTCCGGTCACGTCTGTTGACGGCCGGTCGGTGTTTTCCCCAAGAACAATAATCATATATCGATGATAGCTCTTGAGTATGCGGATATGTGCCGTATGAAAGTTTTATGTGGCAATTGAGCAATCCTGCTTATTGTGAAGATTGTTATTGAATTACAGAGTTCCTAGGATATTGGCTCTTGTTTGTAGCGAACGTATCGATTGTTGTTTTGCGAGGTTTTAGTTAACTGAGTATATGCGTCTCATGAATATTCAAGAAGGATATAGTAAATGAAGGCAGCAGTATGTTTATGCTGTTACACGGAAAGTGTTTTGGGACAGTATCAGGCTCATACAAAGCTGATTTTGGTTGTCTAATTAAGCCGAATAACGAGTGTCTTTCCGTTTATTTTAATTGCTATTCCTTTTTGATAAAAGTTGGACTGGAAGCAATTACAGCAAAATTGTGCCGCCGCGCCAGGGCGATCATTTAAGAGTTCCTTTTCTTTGTTTAGAGAGATGTGCAGAGATACTCTACCTAGAGTTATGTCAGATTCTTACTGACTAACCCCAAATACCTCTTTCATGCGTGAGTCCCTGCGGAACCACCTTTCGGTGTTGTTGCCCAGATCCATCGAGTCAATCCCATGTCGCTGCAAACCTTGGGCAGTTGAGAAGCACGTGCCTCGCGTCTTCCACCACCTTCTTGCAGATGGGGAACTCTGGCGAATCGTGTAGTCTGAAACGATGCATGGAAATGGGTAAGGTAGGTACTCTCTTCCCCGTGTTTTCTGTTTATCCAGAGTGTGCGTACAACGACCAGTTGATGCATCATCCCACCTGAGTTCCCACTTTCTCAGTGACTCCAGTTTCTCGAAACCTCTCCTAACTTAAGCTGACCAAAAGTACAGCGTTTTGACCTGCCGTACAGTATCCAGAAAGAAGCGTACAGCAAGATGCACAGCATTCTCGAATTCATACAATGAAACCTCGCAATCAATCAACCTCTTACTTCGAATAGTTTTCCACAGTATACGAAATCTAGCAGTACGGCGATAGGAGACAGTTACAGTGAGTCACAGTCAAAGTGAACCATCCTACTAGAAAAAGCAAATTTCAAAAATATTTCATTAAACACTTTTCGGACAAACACATTTTTTGGTATTAGAACTCTCAGGAAAACGTGTACTTCCAATCCAGTATGAATTATCATTGTTTGATCCCATGTACAGTTGTAGAAACCGTTAAAAATCAAACCAGTGCAGAATTTCATGTCACAATGAA
The DNA here is from genome assembly GCA_949715475.1 of Microchrysa polita. Lineage (NCBI taxonomy): Eukaryota > Metazoa > Arthropoda > Insecta > Diptera > Stratiomyidae > Microchrysa > Microchrysa polita. The sequence continues at coordinate 6,436,049 of OX454415.1, read as the reverse complement.
TGTGAGCCACCTATAATTGAATATGTTATTTTAACGGTAAAAAAATTCCGGAATTGCATTTTTAGGGTTTTTTAGAAATTTTTTTTTTTTCAAAAAACCCTTATGAAATCGATTTTGTCTGCCCGTCCGTCTGTTCACTAAATAACTCGCGAACGGCTCAACCGATTGTCATGAAATTTGGTAGGAATGTGTAGAATGGTAACAGTCTTTGGCACATATACCTTAGAAGTTGGTAGGAAGAGATAACAGGGTGTCCCGAACGTTTGAAAAAAGTCCTTTTTTAGTTTTTATCGGAGATTGACATATGGGTATTTAAATCAAAGAACTAAAGGAGTACATCTCACATCAGTTAAAATTTTCCAGTTTCGAGTAACGGTAAAAAAGTTATTGGCGTTCAAAATTAAACTTCCTTTTCGACCTCCGTTTTTCTAAACCGTTATAGGGATCGATATGAAACTTTGCACAAAGATTGGTCAGTATGGCTGTATATACGTTAAATATTAAGACTGTTGACTTTTGCTAAGGAAAAGTAAATAACAGTAGCGCCTTTCATTCTGTTCCACCTTTAATTAGACCAATCCAAAAATAGATTTACAGGAAGCATGCCATCAATGCTGTGCACAATTCTTATCTATTGCTTATAAAATATATGTACAAAAAATATTCACTATGCATCAAAATTCTAAAAAACCCTCGTATTGCGGGCACAGCCCTCTGTACGCCGGTATTTTTTATTTATTTAATAGATGTTCCTTCAGTCGTGTATTTTTATTCAAATATACTAAGCATGGGTCGATTGACAGGTATCGAAATCCGCCGATTGATCGTAAAATACCATCAGGAAGGGAAATCTCGGAGGGAGATAGCCCTATTTGTACAGAAAAGCCGCGGAACTGTGCAACACATTATTCACCGGTTTTCCAGAGACGTAAGGATATTAAATAAGCAAAAACGAGGTAATAACGAGACCGAGGCTAATTTCGGGCGCGGCCGAAATTTGGATACCCTTCGCTCTCCTCCGGGCAAAAAGTTTTTTCGGGCGTACATAAGACTTGTACTATTTTCCTTCCGTCTTCACAAAAGTTCCGTTGCGTCGACAAAACAATATTTGTGTGGGGTTTGGTTGGAATAAGTGGGCAAATAAAAATATTTACTCAGAAAATTTTATTGGGGGATGCGGGAGCATGGCCCCATAGTTCGATCCCATTTGTTTTGAGCATTTTTGTTGTTTTCACTAAGACACATTAATTCAATGTTTTGTGAAATTGGTGTAAAAAATGTGTGTTAGAAGAACCAAAATGGGGGGTTGGGTTTCTATGGCAGCCCCATGACCCAATGGTCTGATTTGATCCATTCTTACATATGTTTTGTGTCATCAATAGAAATACATTTGAGTGAAATTTGGTTTAAATTGGTGCACAAATAAAAAAGTTTTTCTTAGAAGAATCTAATTTGGGGGGTTGGGTTTGTATGGCAGCCCCATGACCCCACGGTCCGATTTCACCGATTCAAACATACAAACTGCCTGCAGCAAAAGGAAGCATTTGTGCAAAATTTCAGCTTCACAGCTTTTAAATTGGCCGAGTAAAACGCGTAGCAACAGACGGACAGACGGACACACAGACAGACGGACATCGCCCAATCGACTCCCCATGTTATGCTGATCATATATACTTATTATATGGTCGGAGGTGCTTCCTTCAATGCATTACAAACTTCATGACAAAGTTAATATACCCTTCGTTAACTCTACGAGCGAAGGGTATAAAAAGTCGTTTACAGCGAGAGATGAGGCCTTTTTAGTCCGTAGGATTAAAAAGTACCCTCATCTAGTGCCCCACAATTGACCACTATGGTCAAAAATCAACAAAAAATTTACGTACCCCCTGAAACCGTAAGGAGGCGTCTCAGGAGGCAAGGATTCAACGGATGAGAAGCTCGGAAGAAGCAAAGTATTACCGCAGGTAAAAAAAAACGGTTGAAGTTTGCTTATAAATACGTTAATAAGCATTTTTAGCAAAAGGCATTCCAGTAAATATGCTAATTTTTACTTTCTAACATAAGAATTTAAGTGTTATTTACAGATGAAAGTAAATTTAACATCTTTGGTTCAGGCGGTAAGCAGATTGTGTATCGGAGAAAGAATGAAGAGTTAAAGATGAAAAATATCCATTCGCTAAGAAAACACGGCGCTGGCTCGGCTCCGCCAAGGTTTGGGGGTGTATGGCGGGTACTGGAACCGGCAAACTTCAGTGTTGAAAGCTTATCTCACAAAATAAGGGCAGCGGTTCCTGGGATGGTTAAAATTGTATTTCTTTTCACAATTTTCCCATTAGTTTCTGATTGCAACTGAGCCTCAGTTAATTTGCAATTAACCCCTTTGGTCCTTAAACATAATTAGAGGAAGAAAGAACCCTAATCTAAGCTGACCAGACGTACAGCATTTTCACCTGTCGTACAGCATTAGTTATTACATACAGGGAGATATCTGCCTGTAGGTACACGTTACTTACAGCACACACTCAAAGGTAAAATGTTGTTCAGTAGGTTTTAATGTTATATGGAGTTCCATCTCTATTCCAATTACTTACTTTATGGTTTTAGCAAGTCGTACCAAATAGTACGAAATAGTCTTTGAAATTTTAAAGTAAAAATTCATTGTACCATAATTTTGCATATCCCAAGCAGACATAGGTTTATTTCGGGAATTTGACGTAACAGTCGCGTAATTGTCGTGTCGTGGGTTTGATTTGTCGTGATTATCTATTTAAAATGGACGCAAACGTTTTTTTTATTTATTTTAATTTCAAATTACGTTGACGGTATTTTGTACGTGAGTGCGTAAAACTCTATAATATGTCTACCGAATTTTCCCATGAACGGCATTTTTTAGATAGACATTCTAGGATTCGACTTATTCGAATAATGATTATAACACAAATACAGCCAACTCCTTTCGCATATAGTAAGGATGAAAGTTCTTCAATTTTAGTGGGTATTAAGGAGATTTTCCACGTTTATCCTTGAAAATAGAAAATTAAAAATTGAAAATTGGAGAATAAAAAATCAATAAAAATGTTGCTCAATTTCTTTTTGTACTAAAAAAGGCCTCCTCCTCCTCGAAAATTTTCCGATTTCTTCGACAAATAATTTTTGCGGAAGTCTAAAAAAGAAAATTTAGCGACTAAGACTAAACTGATTTCAAAATTTAGCTTATATTAACTGCTTCATTACTACATTGAATGGCAAATTTACTCAGAATATTGCTTGATTATCCTTGCAATGAGACTAACTATCGAACATACTGACTTCTATGCAGGAACGGCATTTATTACTTCTCCTATTCTACATAATGTAGTCTGGCTGGTGTTGTGGTTATTGCGCACACCTTCGGTGCACAGGGTCATGGGTTCGAATCTTACCAGGAACCAATTCAGTTTATGGTGTTTTTTCGAACTCACGACCAATGTGACGGACTATGATCTCAGATGTTAAACGTGGAAACGGAAAACACGGATCATGAATTTAAACATTAATGAAACATTTCGTAATTATGCATGGGAGAAATATACACTGAGCTTCAATGAAACCGGGCCACACGATAATCGCGAACTCTAATCAAAACAGGCAAATCGTTTGTAATGTGAGTTCGGTACTTCAAATAAAAATCATAGTCATTTGAATTGCCATTAAATGCACTCTCTGTAGATATAATTTTCATAGTTGTAAGTTTCATACTTTTTGAGAAAATTTAATTTGAGTCGAAAGTGGCGAGTGGCCCGATTTTTCTGAAGCCGAGTGTACATAACAACGAGTACCCATTTATGGGGATAAATAACACGGCTGATCGTGCTATTGATCTTGATCTTGTTGAAATTGGATATCACTAACATATCTGCGGCCTTAAGCCGGCCCCACACCGACCGGAGTGTGGCAAACACCGCACAAAAGATTGATACGAAAAATCGTGCAGCAGCAGTGCAGCAGTGTGGTTGGGCGACTCCAAGGTATCATTCTTGGAACCGGTCTTTTGCGCGGTGTGTGCCACACTCCGGTGGGTGTGGGGCCGGCTTTAGTCTTAATCCAATGTTGGACTGTCGCCCCTGTTACCTATTTATTTTATCCTACATACGCGAAAAGAAAAAGATTTATAATTCCGCATATTTCAGCAACGAGGTATAAGACATGAGAGTTAGAATTATTAGATTATTCGATCCATTCCTCGGTTATATTAGATTAGGGAAACTGTTCACAGAGGAGCGCCGGCGCCGCTATTTTCACGCTCGGTAGTGTGCAAGGGACACAGACAGTAGATTTTAGAGATTTTTTAGGCATGCCGGAAGGTTCAGTCATCTCGCCATCAAATGGGACTCAGTCCGCAGATAAAACGTTAATTGACCATAGAATGAGAATGAGCTGGGCTGAGTTTGTAGTCATATTATTTTTTTTTTTTTTTTTGAGACGGGCCCCTGGATTTTTATTTTCGCTCTTCTACAAATCAAGCATCTTTTATTGACACCATAGCATGCTATGTTTCTTTTATTTTCAAAAGTCTACTATTCAACATCTTGACATAATGCTTTTCACACATTTCCCCACAGAAATTGCACAAGATTTTCAGCAATAGTATGTGCTCGTACTCGCTATCTAGTACACTTCCATGTTCCATATTTTTCTACTTTCTTTTCATGCCTTATTTCATTTCGTCGGCATGAGGCAATGAGATGTTGATGGATTTAAAATACCAACCAAGGAATTTCTCAATTTCATTTTCATTTCCCATTGTCTTTTATTATTATTTTTCCTTGGGACACAGACGCACGCACACAGGAGGCATCTTTCTTCGGTTAACAATAAGCTTCTCTTAAGGAATTTTCCAAATAGCGAAACAAGATTAAATTTGTTTTACGAATATGCGGAGGCAATTTGTCTTTTTCCTTTTCTTATTCCTCTTTTCGACAAAGGAAATATTTTTGAAATTCACTTTGTGTCTGACTAAGATTGTGTTATTTTTGTATAGTATTCAATGCAATATGAGTTCATCAAATTGGGAAGGTCATATGGAATCAGGTGAAGTTTTCAAATTTATTATTATTCAGCAGAACCTTTGTTCAAAAAGAAAAATAAAGCAATTACGATTTGTCAAAAAAGTCAAGTCAAGTATGCAAAATGCGGGTGCCATGCCATCACTAAACTGCATCATATTTTGGGGGTATCGTCAATAGTGGAGGTTCTAAAGGAATTCAAATTTTGAATTGTTTGATTGATTTTCTTCTAACCGCATCAAAATATTATAAGTAAGAGAAATGATAAATTGAAAAAATGGTGACTCAATGAATTGTTTTTTTTTTCATAAAAACAACTGAGGGAAGCTTTCCTGACAACGAAATCCTACTATTTCGGCTAACTTTAAGTACCAAGCTCACGTACGATAACCCGATAATATGTCCCCATTCGAATGAAATACCAACTGCATCTTCCCATAGTTGTTGCGTACTTGGCATAAATTCTGCAGGTTGTCAATAAATGTGGACAACATTTTCTGCTGATTCTTCAAGGATCATTGCAATAAAGTCAATTCGTACGTGTCTGAAGCGTATTGTACGCAGCGCAGACAATATAAAGGAAAACTCCCAATACCGGGGTGGGAAAAATTTCACACACCATCATTTAATTGCCGAGCGATGTTCTTACAATTAACTTCGATTTTCCGGCTCGTATAACACTGAGAGAGCATCGTTCTAGCTAGATCCTCGAGAAATCCCGAGTCCTCTGATACTACAGTGTGGTGCTATACATAAATGCATGTGTATGTAGTAGGTACATACGATTCTCGGGGTTTTATTATAGACAGGTCACGTATTTTGCACTAATTCACTTCATAAATTGAATTTGCGATGACGCGTTCTATTGTTTGTCTTTCGCGTTAATGAAATTTATATCCTGCTTGCAATAGGAAGTCCGAAGTTTGTTCGTAATTATATACCATACTACTCCAACAAATGTTGTTTGAAAGTTTTCTGTGTAGGTTCGTTATGTAGGGATGTGCAGATACAATGGACTATTATTACTCGCACAAACTGTGCCAAGGAGAAAGGTTAATGAGTGTGAAATGGTTATTTAGGGATAATTTTCAAGGGACCGATAAAATGGGTTATCGATTTTTTGAAGGTATACTCGTAGATATAGCGGGACTACCATACAATTGATTGTTGTATTTGTATCGTATTGTATTTATTACATAAAATTCAATGTTTGTAACATAACTTATATAAATAATGTGTAACTTTAAAAATTATGAAAATTGACACATTTTATATTCTAAAACTATAAAGAATTACGAATAGTGTTAAATGTTACTTTGAAGTATAACAAATATCAAATAAATGTGTGTGTGTGGGGTGATAAAAAGTTTGTACAATGGAAAAGACAGAGTAGGTATATTTCATGCTAATGGAATAAGTAATACAAAAGAAAATGCAAAATAAACCAATAGGTACTCGATTAAAACAAAAGACAAGACTCGTTGCAATCACACCAGGATGTTAGAATATAGGGATTCCAAATTATCATAGTTTAATTCAAAGAGCCATTTTCTGACACTTTTAGAAAATCTTCCAGGCGCTGTTATTGCTCTAATTGAACGCGGAAGATTGTTAAATAGCCGGAAAGAGGAAACCAAAAATAAATTTCGTAATGAGGTACGAGAAAAAGGAACTGTTACCATATTTTCGAAATTGCTTCGAAGATTATATACAGAACGTAATCTAAAATTAACAATACCAGATCGAGCAAAAAATATATTTAAAACTTTAGCAGGACAAATGACAGACTGGAAGGATATTCAATATGAAACTAGGGTATCTGCGGTGTTTACGGCAAATGATTTTCACCATGCTCTTTTGCAAAATTAGAATAGGAAGGATTTTATTATAATTTGTTCCCCCCAACACGCAATTCCATATTGCAGTTTGGAATGGAAGATCCCAAAATAATTTATTTTTAGAAGATTACTGGAGCATACACTTCTTAAGTAATAAAAATATCTCAAGGAACATCGGAAATAATTACTTAGCTCCTGTGTTTGGAAAGCAAAACTCAATTTAGAGTCAAGTGTCAGACCCAGATATTTAAACTTATCTACAATTCCTATAGAAAAGCAGCTATCAATGCATTGATTGCTTTGTTTAAACCAGTCATTCTCAAACTTATTTTGACCGCGGACCCCTTTACACAAGAAAAGCCTCTTCAGGGACCCCCAACTGAATTGAAAGCCTTGTTTAATATTATTTAAATATTTAAAAAGTAGATAAAAATAAAAAATTGTTTTTTGATGTTTTAACAAATTGTTTATGGTGGCTACTATTATTAGTAGTACAAACATTCACACACTTATCAACTCCAAAGAATAAACAAGTTGTTGCAACTTGTTTATTCTGTTTAATGCTTTTGTGGGACGATATGAGTTTGTTGATGTCAGGTTCCATGTTAACCAATAAAAACCTTAAGTCCCCACGAGCACTTATGTCTAATCGTTTTTTAGCTGTATGCCTCATAACGGCGCTAAAACCGTGTTCAACTAAATACGTTGAGGGAAAAGCGATTAAAAGTATGTTTTTTGAAGCCAAAATTCCGGATATCCTTCCTCGAATTTAGGTTTCAACTATTCATTTGTTGACAACTCAATAAGTTGTTCCTGCTTGAAAATGTCCTCTTCTTGACTACATATATGAAAATAGATTCAACACGCAATCAAGAATATTGAAATTAAGAATATCTTCTTCTTAAACTCCGAATGAAGTTCCTCAAGGTGCTCGCAGTAAACCAAAAGGTCTTCATTTCGTTTAGGCAAATTTGAAAATTAACTTTAATTTTTGTGAAGTGTGAAAAGTTCACTTCAAATACCCAGAAATTGCGAGACACTTGCACCCTTGCACTGTCTTGTAATGATCGGGAATATTTACTCCAATTGAACGATACAATAAGGGAGGAGGACAATGATCGGTTCTAAAATCGGTTCAACGTCTTGTCGCGTCTTTCTACTTTTCAAAATGCGAACGTGTAATGGCGCTTAGAATCCGGCCGGTTAACATAGTAAACTAAGCTTTGACAGTTCAATGAGGTAATGCGAACGTGTAATGGCGCTTAGAATCCGGCCGGTTAACATAGTAAAGTAAGCTTTGACAGTTCAATGAGGTAATGATTTGTGAAATTCTACAATTTCAATAAATTTGAATCAACCGTTGGCATATTCTGAACGAAATTTCCTGTTTTTTTTTCCTCCCGGTTATCGATTTCTGAAGTTACCGCTGATAACATACGTAGGCTACTTCAAAAGTTTTTATATTAGGCATGTTTTAGTACGTTTTCGTAAAATATGTCATTTCCATCAGAAAGTTTAACCTTTTTTAGCAAACACCTGCTCAGAACCCTTTGATGACAAGTGATACTCGTGTAAGTTAGAGTTAGTTAAATAAGTCAATTTAGCTAAAAATGGAATTAACACGTGAACATTTTCGTGCAATGATTTTCTATGATATTAAAGTTGGATTATCACAACAACAGTGTTTCGATCGGCTTCATTTTGCATTTGAGGATGAAGCACTATCTCGTTCGACAATTTATACCTGGTTTAACGAGTTCAAACGTGGGCGTAATTCACTCAAGGACGAGTTTCGTGAAGGTTGTCCAAAAAAAGCTATTGGGCCGGAAAACGTGGATGCCGTGCGTGAAATGATTATGCAAGACCGTCATGTGACTTACCGTGAGATAGAGGCATCCTTGGGAATTTCTCCCCTGGCCATACATTCGATGCTGCATGAACACTTGACCGTAAAAAAGATTTGTTCCCGTTGCATCCCGCATAATTTGACAATATTTCAAAAAAGGCTCGTCTCGATTGGTGCAGCAAAATGATAAAAGAAAATACCTTAACGCTGTATCAAACGACGTGAATAATATCGTCACCGGCGATGAATCATGGATCTATGTATGCCTATGAGCCGAAAACTAACAACCAAAGGAGTTCGCGCACGAAGCAGCCTTTGAAGCGTTCAGAGGCCATGTTTTGGAGGTGCATGCAAAAGCGTATAAATGCTAATGGCGAATATTTTTAAAAACAATAAAACCATTTTTGGAGAAAATTTTTTGGAGAAAAATGGTTTTCATTTATTTTCTGGGGACTTTTATAGAACCCTCGTATTTTCGCATCTTAAATTTTTGTGCACATTTTTGTGGAATTCAGTTATTAATGAAATACATAGTGTCTCTCGTAAAAATTAATTTGAAATGGAATGCAAATGGTTAATAAATTTTTTATTTCATCGAAATCTTTCGCGGACCCCCTAATCAGCTTCACGGACCCCCAGTACGTCTTCGCGGACCCCAAGGGGTCCGTAGGGACCACTTTGAGAATGCGTGGTTTAAACGAAGGACTGTTAACCAGGGAAAAGCATCTACAAGTATACTCTGATGAATCGTAAGCAATCCGGAGCGTGATACCAAAACTCGTCATAAACTATGGATCTAGAAGATAAATTAAAAAACATAAGCTTAGTTTTAGAGCTAATGATTAGCTTATGTTCTGCAAACCAACCTCTTAACAAATTTAGATCCCAGTTAATGTCCGCCACTAAGTCCAAAGGACTTCTAGAACTGTAGGTACATCCAATATCATCCGCGAAAGCGGTGATCGATCCCTTAAAGTCCATACTAAATAAGGAATTTATGTATACTAAAAACAGTACGAGCCCCAAAACGGAACCTTGAGGGAATCCTAAAGTTAAAAGCTTAGCTTTACTGCTGATCTCGCCAATTTTTACTTTTTGTGACCTGTTTGTGAGAGATGATTTAAACCAGTCTAACATAAATCCTCGAAAACCTGCCTGTTCAAGTTTAGTTATCAAAAGATTGTGGTTGACCATATCAAAGGCTTTTGTGATGTCCACAAATAAAGCCGCTGTATTTTTCTTACTATGAACATTAGAAAAGATCCTAGAGCAGAAAAGCAGCAATGCATCTTCCGTCGATTTCCCTTCCCGAAATCCAAATTGCAATGGACTAAAAAAGACACGTTTAAGAAAGAGACAACCTTTATTTTCATAAGTTTTTCAAAAACCTTGCTAATCACTGGGAGAAGTGAAATAGGTCTATAATTGCACATTTCATTCATTTTTCGATCCCTTTTTGAATAGTGGAAAGACATCTGCACATTTAAGATCACTAGGAAAGGTTCCAGTGAAAATGCTACGGTTGAAAATAACAGCCAGAATTTCAATAATAAAGCACCCTATTTGTTTTAAAACAAAGTTGGAAATGTGGTCATTACCAGAAACTTTCGAGTTTTTCAAAGAACCTATGACTCGTAAAATTTCAAGAGGTGTTATTGGATCAAAGGCGAAGCTGGATCTATTTTGAAAAGCAGTACTGTAAATAGCATCACATAGGCAGAGACGAGTATGGTCACCTGTAGAGACTCCCGCTAGTGGTTGTTGAAAGCATCAGCGACCAACAATTGATCCGTGACTAAACAGTCACATATATTAACTGCATCGGGATCGCTGCTTACAGAACTTCTATTCAGAATGCTATTTACAACCTTCCATTCGCCTTTCAAATTTCCCTTAACAGACGCAAGACGGGATTTATAGAAACTATCACGACAAATATTGATTTTCTTTTTCAGTTTGGCACGAAGTTTTTTTACCTTAAGTTTTAACTTTCGATCACTTGGACGTTTTGCTAACTTTTGACTGAGTTTATTTTTTAAATTAACCATTCCTAAAAGTGAGTTGGAAATCCATGGTTTCAATTTTGTATTATTACTTTTCAATGGTAAGGTAGGTACACGCTGCAATATGCGAACAAGGTGATGTAATGAACTAGGCATATGAAGTAGAAGCATCAGTCTCTACAAATGATTCCTCCCAAGATACTAAAAACAGCAGCTCTTTTAATTTAACAAAATCAACTCTTTTCAAGGCCTTAAGGTTGTTGCTCTGGCATCTTCTCACTTTCGGTAGTCCCAAGTCTAACAATAATCCAGTCATGGAATGGTCAGATATATCGAAATTAAAAATAAACTTTTCATATAAACTAGCATCAACTACACAATTGCCCAATCTTAAATAAAAATGATCCAAACATGTTCCTGATGTCATTCTAGTGATCTCACTGAAAATGTTATTAAAATTGTATAAAGTAATAAATGGTTAAAAAGGTGTTTTCCTGGAAACATGTTTGGTCTTCATCGTTATTTTATCATCTTGAAGAGAATCGCCCATATATGGGATCCCTTACCATGTTGCCTTATAGAGAACACAGGTGAAATATGTAAATATGTACACTGCACTCATCGGTACTGTAGCTTACCTTTATGAAACCGGAAATATGAGAATATTCTCATATGTCGGACTCATATTTTGAAAACCTTTGATCCTGAATTCCGCTGCTAATGGGAGGGAATACCGAAGACCTATTGCTTTCGGCTAGTTGAAAATGAAATCATTCTCGCAATGCAAACGAGTACTCGTATCCAAAATTTACATTTAAAATTGAACTGGCAGAGGGTATGCTTTGATTGATGCCTTATAGCCTTGCATAATTACTAGTTTGAAATAAAAAAAATGTTTTTTTTTTTTTTTTGTCTTTCAATAAAGTGTTATTCGCTCTTATATCGTATTGAAATATTTCTATACTTCTCCCTTAAATTACATGAATACATATAGGTCTCTTCAAAACCTTGATATGGTTTAATTTAAAATTAATTTGCACACACACATGTCTTATAATTTTGTGCAAAAATTATTCTACCATTACGCAAATAATACGAATTTTCCTGTAACAAAACGGATACGGCTTCACATATGGTTTATTTCAATGAATATTACACGACTCATTTTCATATATGGATAAAATGTGTAACATACTGAAACATAAGACATTTCTCAAAACACTCTCGTGTCGTATGAAACATACCTACATATTTCCCTTCTGAGTCACAGGTTGAACCAACTGGAAATTAGCATATCACATTATGCAAAAACGAGGGAGAAGACTATTTATCGTTTCTTGAATATTCCTCAACAGTATACCAGTCAGTATGTGTTATGTGTAGTATCCGGAGACGGATACGCGCACGGTGCCATCAGGATGACATTATTTACATTTGACCTGAACTCAAAGCGCAGAAAAGAAATGTCCCTTGAATCGTATATTCAAATTAAGATAGCAGAAAAATTAAATTACATTATTTTTCATCTCAGGACATAGTACATCCGTAGTAGTGCATTATGTTACAGGAATGTGGGGGTGTAGCGCTGGTACATCAAAATCAACTGCTGATGGATGTTACGAGGTCTTTACTAGAGGATAAACATTACGATACGAATAGATAATGGTATTATGTCCTCTGATGTGATGCATGCCATTTGATAATATAATATGCGAGTGAAATGATAAATATTAAAAGTAAAAGAATGCTTTGGATTCGGCTTTCTTTTATATATATAAAAGAAAAAGAAGAAAATATTAGTTACACAGCGACTAGTCTTATATTTGATAGATTAGGCTCAGGTCGGAATAGCAGAATAACTGTTGAAAGAAGCGGAATTCACAATGAGTAACAGTTCACGATGAGTTCTTTTTCACTGTCTGTATCTCTTGAACAAATCAGCGAATTTAAGTAAATTTGCACCACCGGATTGGTCTCCACTTCGAAAAGCCGTCTTCAAACACGCGAAAAATTCACAATGAGCAAAATTAGGAAGACAATTCTTTGTTTAATATCGATTAGTCGCCCCTCTTGTATCAACATTTTCATTAACAAACTTTAAAGTGAACTTCGTAGAACCAACATTTTCTAAACGCATATTTGAGGATAGCTATGCCATTTTATATTGCCTTTCTCGTGTTTAATAGTATTCCAATCCTTTATGTTCTTGTCCAATAACCTGAAGTTCGGCTAATCCTATAACAACGTTTTCTGGACCGAATTTCGGGACAAGATAATTTCACGAAAGGGCTTAATATTAAAGGCTGCCTTAAGTAAATGTAACTCAAATAATCGTCTGCCAAATATTTGTAGCACATAGAGGAAGATTTCTAAAATACATAATTTAAGCGTGCATAAACCACTGACTTTTTCACGAGCTTTAGTAAATTGATGAAAGTGACGTCAGCAGCTCGACTTTTTATTTCTACGCATTTGTGCTGGCACACAATTTATTACTTCGACTTGGCCGAGGGGTGTCCAAAACTGCGAGGTGGGCCGCATGTTTGACATGTCTGTTTCAAACTCTTAAGCGCAACTTACCACAGTTTAGCCAGGCGTTATAAAAGTTTATTTGGAACATCAAAATTAAAGTTTAGTATTGAATTCCTCGAGTGTCATATGTTTCACTATTGTCAGAAAAAAATATACAGATGGCACAGGGGAACCTGGCGGCTTTTAAGCCAACCTAGGAAATCGAAAATTAATGTAAATATTTTTTTCCACTAAAACCAACAACCATTAAAAAAAATTAGCTATGGAAAATGTTATGTCAATGAATGATGTTCGTTTTAATTGCTAACATGGAGGAATTTCTTCACTAGATTCAAAGTGCGTGGCTTATTTTTAAAAATTCTTAATTTAAAGAATTCCTTGGCGAATCCATGGACTTAACATGCATTTAATTGGATCTATATCCGAATCCGGTCGTGGATGGAGTCATTTTATTAGAGCTTGAATTCATTTCAATTAAATGAAAAATACGTTGATTAGCCGTGTATGTGCGGTCTTAAAGAATAAGGTCAGAGTTACCTATTGAACCCTCATCCAGCGGCAGACTTTTACAACGTTTGTAGGCGGCAAAGGTACATTTGTACCTTAGTACATTTTGTATGAAAATCTTCACTCTTACATAATATTAAAAACTGAATGTGGGCCGTAAGACCGTTACGCAATGATGGCTAGTCACAAATTGGTAATTGTTTTTAATTAAAAAGTTGGGTTTATGCAGACTTAATTTTTGGAGTGGGTAAATTCAAAAAATTGGTAAAATTTTAGGGAGAAAATTGAAAAAAGGACATCCTTGAACTCTAATTTGAAAATGTCTAAAATTAAGTAGAAGTAGAAAGTAGAAAACGGTTAACATTTAGTCATTAATGATTTTCGAAGAGCTTGGGCTACATCAGCAGCAGATGATCGTTATATTCAACTCAATGTACTGCAAAAATCGCCGCCTCAACGCATTTCAAGTCCAACAACAGCTGCGTGACGAACCCCAAATTCTTCTACCGTTGGAAGGAGACTTGCTGAGCGGAACCTGACTCCAAAGAGAGCTGCAGCAGGTCCAAAATTAACGGCAGCCCAACGTCGAGCACGACTTGAATTCGCTCGAGAACATAAGGATTGGACGTTAGAAGAGTGGGGTAATGTACTCATCACTGATGAGACCAGGGTCCAGGGTGAGTCTACATCAAAGTGATCGACGTCAGAAAGTATATCGTCGCCCTGGCGAACGTTATTCTCAGTGTGACATCGTGGAATCTGTTGCTTTTGGAGGAGGATCTGTATTGGTCTGGGCGGCATCTCGCTAACCAGACATACAGCATTAGTTTTCATCGAACCGACGGGCCGTGAACGTGGATTGACTTCACATCGCTACATCAATGAAATCCTTGCAGTCCATGTGATATCATACGCAGATTATATCGGGCACATTATCCAGTTGATGCAGGATAATGCACGGCCTCATGTTACTCATGTGCTGACCCAGTATCTACAGGACGTCGGCATTCGTCCGATGGACTGCCCGCAGCTAAAAGCTCGGACTCGAATTCATTAGAACACTTATGGGATAAGCTGAAACGTCGGATTCGAGCCCGCGTTCCTGCTCCAACAACGCTTCCAGAGCTGTGAATCGCAACTGGAGAATGGAATGCAGTTTCCCAAGACTTCATCATCAGCCTCGTGAGGTCTATGAATACAAGGATGCTAGCAGTTATTCGAGCAAGGGGAGGGAACACTGAATACTGACCAAACACTTTATTATACATTTTTACTATGTTTTCAACTTAAATTTGAGCTTTTCACTTGGTGATTACAAAACCGGAAAACGACTGGAAACGACTCTTATGTGTAAAATCTTTAATAAACGCTTAATAAATTAATAAATCTCAATGTGTTCATTCATTCATAATTGTCATAAAATGCACTTCTTGTCGATATAACTTTCATAGTTGTAACTTTTATACTTTTCGAGAAAATTGGGTTAGAGTTCGAATGTTGCGGGTGGCCCGATACTTTTGACGTCGAGTTTATTTCCTATCCGCACATGTACGGAGATTTTTGGACCACGCCGAGATTCGATCTCCGGACCTCTAGATTACTGGCATCGTAGCATATAACTCAGCGAACGGCCCCCTTTTGTTTCTTGGTAAATTACTAAGCGTTTTAGGATTCGCAGCATTTCTTATCACTTGCGGGCTCTACAAAGTTCGCAAAGGATTCGCGTCTTTAAAACGAAATTTTCAAAAGATAACTAATGACTAATTGAGTGGTAGTAAAATCATTTTATTTCGCCTTTTTAATTCCAACTGTAGTTTCTATTGTTTCTTTCCCACTAAATTGGAGTTGTTATTGAATTCTTCTTGTCGACTTTTCCATTTTTTCTTTCGAGCGCTAACCAAAAATGCGCCCTGGGCGACCGCCCGGCTTGCCTCCCCTTAGACCGCCCCTTAGACCGCTTCAACTATATATCAAAATAAAGTTAAATTCATATACAAAAGTACATAAAAGAGTCGAGAATAATATTGATTCGCCTCTTTGGATGCTGTTTATTTTTATTTCGCTCTTCTTCTCGTATATGTACCTACAAAATTCCTTTTTTATCAGTGGAAAACTTTTCGCAAATTGATTCTCTTAAATTAACCCTTCTGTCGGCACAAAGGTCTGGCCAGACCTTTGGCACTATATTTTGGTCAGAAAAGTATAGAAGATGAAATCGCAGCGAATTCATATTCTATGATATCCTAGAATAATATGTTTAGAAGCATTTTGCAAAAATTTGAAAAAATCGGTTGAAGTTTTGAGTATGTTTTTGATGATTTTCAATTTATAGTGCTTTTTGATACCCAATAGGTCTGGCCAGACCTATAGTTTTTCCCCCCATTCTTCTCTTGAGGTAAAAAGTGCAAATATGAAATTCTATTAAAATTCTCCTATTTATGATGTAAGAATGTCATTAAAATTCAATTTGTACTATATACGATAAAAATTTCTCAGATTTTTCTTTGAAAAGCCGTGAAGTTCGGGAAATAAGTATGCCTCATTTCATCACGTTTCATAACATCACCTAATCAACTGAGATTTGATTCAATGAAATTCAAACCAGTTTTATTTCCTTTGTAATAGTTAGCACTAAGTATGAGAGACTTACGAACGTCTTTCTAAATAAATTTTATCAAGAAATTTACGAAAAATTTAGAATGAAATGATTTTCATGCTTGAAAATTCCCTATTTCTTTCCACCTGCTTCCCTAAATCTGCAGGCTAATATCGAGGTAAAATCTACTAACGAAGCGCCAAATATTTGCCCAAAGATATTTGTATTGAAAAATGCGAAAAAGTTTCTACTAGATATACGCCATGAAAATAGAGAAGCAAAAAGAGATGAAAATAAGGGAAAAACATGTTTACAATAATACCACCCCAAAATATGTCCACTTAAAAACGTTGCTAGTGTATCTACAAAAATGATTTTAATACTTTTATTGTTTAAAAATGGCAGTAAAGAATCGATAGAATGATTCTACCGATAAAAATTTCACCTTTTCTAAAAAATAAAAAAATTTTCTCAGTAGGTCCAGCCAGACCTATTGGGTATAGAATATGCATATTGTAGTAGGTGCCGACAGAAGGGTTAATTAAGTAAACTTGGTAGCGTCCTGCTGTTGTTCATGCACACCCGTATACGAGTAAGTATGCATGAATCAGTTTTTGTTTCTTTTGTGAACGGCTCCGGGCTAAATAAAGTTAGAAATGGCAATTAATCAGATCACAGCTGGAATAATGCAAAATTAAGAAAAGCTGGCTTAACGACAGATTACGTACATAGTACCTACATTTTTGTGCCATAAAAGGTTGACAATATAATTAATTAATATGGTTGTTGTTTCACAGGTGAAATTGTGTGATTTATGTTGAAAGATGTATGTATGTATGTGGGTATTCGTATTCGTAGGATGAAATTAAAGAACTCTGTAGCAGAACCTTTTTTTTATTCCTATGTTTTTATACCCGTCACTATGTGAAATTATACCCGTCACTATGTGAAAGGGTATATTAACTTTGTCATGAAGTTTGCAACGCACAGAAGGAAGCACCTCCGACTATATAAAGTATATATATTATTGATCAGCGTGACGAGAGAAATCGATTGAGCCATGTCCGTCTGTCTGTCTGTCTGTCCGTCTGTTGCAACGCAAACTAGTCCCTCAGTTTTGAAGCTATCGGGCTGAAAATTTGTACACAAGTTTATTTTTAGTGTACGCTGTATATATGTCGGAACGAATGGAATCGGACCATGGGGTCATGGGGCTGCCCCTGAAAATTAGGTTTTTCTAAGAAAAACTTTTTTCTTTATGTACCAATCTAAACCAAACTTCACCCAAGTGTGTTTCTAGTAAAGCCCCAAAACATATCTAGGAACGAATGGAATTGGAACATTACGTCATAGGGCTGCCATACAAATGAACCATTGAAAATTAAATTCTTCTAAGAAAAACTTTCTCCTTGTTAAGCCGACAACCAAACTTCATCCAAATGTGTTCCTAGTAAAGCCTCAAAAAATATCTAGGAGCAGATGAATTCGGAACACTACGTCATAGGGCTGTCATACAAACCAACCGCTGGAAATTAGGTTCTTGCATGAACAACTTTTTTCTTTGTGAATCAATCTTAACCAAACTTCACCCCAATGTGTGGCTAGTATAAGCTGACCAGACGTACAGCATTTTGACTTGTCGTACGGCATTAGTAAATGAACAGCATTCCCAACGCCACACCAAAGAAGCCTAAATAACTGCTTAATAACTTCCTCGGTGAGGCCTGCAGTCAGTCTGTTAGGTGTTATTAGCACGGTAATCTCACTTTCATGTGACAAACGTTCATTTTCGATAATTTCGGAACTCTTTGGTCAATCGTTCTGAAATTTAATGTACCTAAATGTAAGCGCCAGGTAGCTCCACAACCTAGGGACTACATTTACTTTCATTTCTCCATATTTTAGGGTCCCCCTATCTGCGTTCGACAGTTACAGCTGCCCAAATCGCACTTTCGTCTTTTCTAATCGAAAACTCTATAAAATTTGTCCAATAAATTTGAAAATTGGCAGACTTGTGAAAATTTCAAGGCTCTACCTCACACTTGTAGCTGTAGAGCTATACTTGGCGCTCACCGCTCACATTATCTCCAAATTTCAAGGTCCTACCTATCTGCGTTCGGGATTTCAATCGTATCAATCGAAAATTGTTCCTTACACCCTAGACAGACGATTGTAGTTAAACATACTTGAGTTAATGATATTTGAGTTCAAGTATGTTTAACTACATCTAGTGACACACGAGTAAAAAATGCAATTTCATTTCAACTGTCAATGTAAAATAATTCACTAACTAGAGTCCGGATTTCTATGCAACTGATATGCATTTAGTATACGCTTTGCACAAAATTAAACTAAAAAAATTGATATCGAGATAATAAGTAATCCTAGAATATCAATTCGAATAAATACAAGTTCGTATTGGCAAGTAAATCTTTAAAAAAACAACATTATTTCTTTTGCTATTGATTTTTATACTTTATTACAAGAACTAGTGAATTTTGTACTATCGAGTTGTACAATACTGTTAGTATAAAATTATATAAAGTAAGAAAAGTAGTAGTTAACTGGTTCGTTCACTGCGTTATTTTTTCTCTCCACAACAAGACAGGACTGGCTCCATTTCAATTTGACAGGATTCTTCCTTAATAAGATTAAACAAGAACAAAATTCGTAATTAATTAATAAACGTAGCGATCATTCCTTCTCCAGTTCTACATGTACATACATACTTTCACTTCTCACTTCATCTATAAAAATTCTTCACAGTTTTTACTGCATAAAAATTTACTTCCTTAAGTTGACAATTAAAAGCGTCGTCCTCCCGTCATTTTTTTCCGTTTTACTGAGCTAAAAAGAAATTCTGTTCAATTCAGAATGCTTAGAATTAAATAATTTGTATTTTATTACCTTTTCAAAGATAAATCTGCCACCATTCATTCATTTAAATTTAGCATCTACTGACAGGACAAATCAGCTGTTACTTCCAGTTTTCCAATATTTTTTAAGTAGTCGAGACCGGATTACTCGACGAGTAAACATCATTTAATTTTAATGACGTTGTGATAATGATGTTTAAATTTAATTTTTCGAGTATCATAAAGCCAATAAGCACATGACACACGAATTAGTTAAACATAATCAAGAGTTAATTATGTTTATCTAGTGTCGTCTGTCTAGGGTGTAATTCGGAAATTTTGGAGCGGAAAATTTTGAAATTTAACAGCCATGTATAGAAGACCGCACTGCCCGTATTAGGTAAAAATTTCAAGCATCTATAGGTGCAAAAGTTCAGAAGTAACAGCCATGTAAAGATGCGATTTGAATTTTTCACAATACGATGGAATTTACTGAACTCCATCCGATTCCCCTATCAACCTCTTTAGGAAAAAGAAAATGCAAACTTAAGGACTCTGCAAGGATTTCCCCTATATTTCGACTAAATCCAATAAAGTAGCGATAAATCCCCAGAGGGTCGCCATCCGCTTAAGAATTGTCTGCGCAATGAGGTATTAATTTACCTATTGTAATAAACAAAACGAAACTTTTAAAATTTTTGTACCTACCTAACAAGGAGGTGTAATTTTCGTACTTCAAATAAACAGTTTCATGATTTTTGTCTCAGGGTCACGGATAGTCATAGATAGGGAAAGGGCCATAATCATCCCTACAATGCTGCTGAGACTGCAGTTTCAAACACTGAAATTCAAAAGTTGAAAAATCACTGAGTATCGACTGTCTATAGAAAGCGGAAATCGAATCCGTATTGAAACAAATTGGATTATAAACTGTCCTTTCTATGAAATATGAACCGACAATTTAAACTGACAAAAGTCCTAATCTTTGTCGTACATTTGAATTAAATACCTAAAAAAATTCCGGGTTCATTGTGTTAAACAATTGTTGGGTTTGCCCCATTTAAACGAGATCCTGGCTACAATTCTTCCATGCCTGTTATAACTTTGCGTGTTCGAACATACATTTGCACTTCAGATGCTAATGATGTTTTGTCAATGAGAACATTTAGAAGTTGAGAGATCTTTTCTGGGTTCTGTTTAGTACCAACAGACGTAGGCCCATTCTCTCGTAGATCTTATGGAATGGTTAGTCTTATCGCCCAGAGAAGACACACACAATATTCAAAAAGCTTCTCCATTATATTGAATTGATTTTTTGTTAATTTTGCATAGTTATGTTATCTTTTGCTTATTTACGCTGTTGGATGAAAGTGCGCAATGATTTTCTCAATCTAAGATGATGGCTTAAACAAGCAAAATAGGGCGTAGCTATGCAAAATAAACAAAAATTCCATTCAATACAATGGAAAAGCTTTCTAAATATGGTGTGTGTCTTCTCTACGCGATAAGACTAATCAGCCGATAGGTACTGAATAAGAGCTATCAGAAACCCGGCCGTAGACGTGCAAGGACGTAGCCAGGATTTAGCTGGGCTTCAGAAGTTATGACATTATTAGAATCATGTTGCTAATTGTAGACACTAGTTTCGGCGTTGCCCCAATGAATAATATGCCTCCTGCCTCACTGTTCCTGTGTCGAATTCAATTTTATCGCTTGACGAGGCTGGACGAGCACGATAGCACGCACGATTACTTAATTGCTCCGCTATCATCGGAAGCAGACAGTGCCACGTCTACAACGCCAAAGACTTCTTTTTTGTACAATTATTATAGAAGGGCTCGTGGGCCATGGTATATGCACGAAGCAGCAACTATGGAACTATGGAAAGTACGATCGAGTATTCGGTGCCCGCGTCGTGCTGCTTTTGCCTTCCCTTCGCACAGCTCAAAAAAAAATACTTTATACTTACAGGGAAATATTTTATTTCAAATTGTGTAGCCTGTATGAGTTCTTACGAAATTTGTTGAAGTTTCCATTATGAAAGACCATCCCAATTTTGGGTCACCAGATTTTTATGTGTTTCAAATTGTTTATTATGTAGTCACAACTTTCGTCCAGATGACACAATTTATCTGACTCCAAGCTTAATTTCGGCAGAGTTTTAGGAATGAATAAATTAGAAATACTGTGCGAAGTTAAGGACTCCTGGACCCCTCTGCTGGCTACGTCCCTTGCTTTCCCAAGGTTCACCACACATTTCCCAGAATAAAGGCTAGTATTCTTGCTGTATTCCGTTTAGGATAATATCACTCATGAAACGATGGAGAATATGTGGTCGTTTTATGGCATCCATCATGGTGGTAGCCTCGTGACATACAGTTGACGCCGCTTAATGCGATCACATCGGGACCTTGCTGTTTTGATAACATTAAGCGAATGATAACAAATAATAAAATAGTACGATTGAGGCTTTGCCTGAAAACCGAATTCCGGAATGTGTACTGCATTGGGCCTTCGGGAATCTGGTCACCTTAGGCTAGTAAAGCCTCAGAAGATATTTAGGAATGGATGGAATCGGAACATTACATTATAGGGCTGTCATACAAACCAACTCCCAAATATTAGGTTCTCGTAAGAACAACATTTCTTTTTGAATCTTAACCAAAATACATCCAAGTGTGTTCCTGGATTAACCCCAACGTATCCAATCGCAACACGTCATATAGGGCTGCGGTAGAATTTTTTAACACAAAAGGAGCTTAAGTTTCATTCAAATGTGACGGGTATTCAAATTTCGGCCGCGCCCGAAATTAGCCTCGGTCTCGTTTTTACTGATTTCGTAAGTTAAAAAAAAAAAAAAAATTTGTATCAAAATAGGATAACGAGGTATAAATACCAAGTTTGTTTGATTTAACACCAACACAGGTATACTTACCTGCGCATTTAATTGAGCAGTCAATTTCTTCATCATTTCATACAACAGTCGTCATTCACTCACCTACACCGACGACATTTCTGAAAAACAATCAATAACCGGTGAAAAGATGAAATTCTGCAATGTCGACGCCATTGTCGTCGCCCCAACACACAAATCGTAGCTTAAGCACCTTAAAGGGCTGTTAAAAAACGACATTTAGCAAGGCCACGGAGAAAAACGTAATGATACTGTACAATACGATACTTATTCTTAGATAAATCTGGGTCACGAGACGAACGTGAGAACTCTTAACTTTGTCAGTGTGCATATACAAACACACACATACACGTATCCGTATCCTTTTACATAGCCGATCCGAAAGGTGTTCGGTGCACCAGAGAAATTTCTAAAATTTATTTTTAGCATGAATTTATCATAACACCTTGGTGTGAATGTCAAGCATTCAAGTGGCGTGATACAATTGACGCGGTGTTTTAATTTCCACGTACTGGTGGTAAAGCATCAACTCGAATAATTGCAAAAAAGGATTTTTGCCTTTGTATGTATAGGTACATATATGTATTATGTGCATTCATAAGATTGTTCATTTAACTTACCTCTGTGAATAGTATAGTCCGGATTGTAACTATAGGACTATTTTACACAAGTATGAAATGGAAAGCATCAATGTGAGACATGAGACTATACCCTTGTTTGGCTGAACAAGGCAAAGGTAAATTGTGCTTGACAAGGGTTGTTGGCAGTAGTAATTCATTTCTTCGTATTCTTATCATTAGGAAATCGTGGAAATGAAGTTTGTTTGAAACAGCTATGCATTAGGAAAATTTCTAATCTGATGAAATTAATCGTCAACATTTATAAGGATTTTGGAAATGGGCTAAATTAAAATTGTAATAACGGCTAGTCTGAAATTGTTGTTTTTCTGGGGAAAGCGGCAATGCCGAATCATCTTAACTAAAATGGGAATATGTACATACACCCCAGGAAATTTGAACAAACATTTGGGCAAACTGCGGAAAAATTAGGGGAAATCTGAATTGTTGCATTAGCCTTCCTTTCGAGGTCCTACACAAGACTCCAAAAGTCCCCGTCTGTACGAGCGCAGCTACCGGTTGAAGATCCTCAAAAACTGTTTTTTTTTTCTGAATATCTTGATAACGGTAATATGTACTAAGAAGTGGTGTATGGAAAATTTATAGCTCTTGCGGTTTGTGAATAAAATGTCATAGGTAGATTTTGTTTCGACTACTCCTAACGGTGCCAGGGGGCCAACGGTATTTTTTACAAAGTTTCAGAAAAATCTTTATAACTGTAACTTCGTATAAGAAATTTGTAGGAGGAATTTGTAGTCCATACGGTTTCGAAGAAAGTGGCCAAAATTTTTATCAATACGTACATCCTCAAGGGTGCTACCCAGTGGCGAACCTACTTAGGGGTTTTGGGGGTTCAAACCCCCTCCGAAATTGCTCGATGTAATATAAAATACAAATAGGATTAATACAAAAGCAGGACGTTTCCCACAAAAATATAATTCTAACAAAGGGAAAATTAGAAAATTGAGCAAGTAACTCAGCATCACAGAGATGGTGCTGCGTTAAGATGCTTTTGGAAAGACTCTTCTAGCACCACAAAAAAATCTCAGATTATGTTTAAACAGGCCCGAGCGGCGGACAAATTTCGAGTATAGTGCCTTTCGGAAGTACCTACGACAACTGCAACTGCTGATCAGTCAAAATTGCATTCACACTTTTTTTTTCAATTAGCTGAGATTGATACTGAGAGGAGTCTCTCAGTTTTTTTGTATATTAAGTTCTTCGGCACTTTGAAATAATTGGCGGCCAAATAACTAACTAGCAAGCTCAAGTCATGATAAAGTACTATGAAACTCTGTACCCACTTTAATACAATCTATATTGAAACGCTACTGATGCTTTGTAACCGAACAATACAAGAAATTATTGAGGGACAATAAAAATGTATTAACCAAAAATAGTTAACGAAAAAAACACAATTTTACGAGTGTAGGGTATAAATATTAATTCAAATTCAAACTTCAACCTCTTACATAAAACCCCTCCCGAAATATTTTTCTGCGTGCGCCCCTGGTGCTACCGGTGCTCAAAACTTCAAAAAAACGGGATTTTTTGTATCTATATCTCTGTAACGGGGGAGTATGCTGTAAAGTCGTGTATAACGAGCTTAAAGCTCCTGGGACTATTCACAAATAGTCAAAAGATCCCATCGACCGGTACGCACCTAAGGAAGTTATGGGGAACGAAACATCTAAAGATCACCTGAATATTTTTGAAAAATTAATTTTCTTTCTCGACTTAAACCTTAATATAATAAATTAATTAAAGAATAACGAAATAAGATCATTCTCACTGCCAACAAATTTACCTAAACAAAAAACTAACAGCACTAAAATCGGATAAGTGGTACCCAAAATCAAATTATTTTTCACTTCAATTTTCTCCAACTTCTGCCAAGGTAAGTCGCTCGTACGATTGCTCTAAAAACTTGAACTCTCATCGCGACCTTACGATTGTACGTATCGATATGAAATTTTTTGGTATTAATTGAGGCGTTGTACAAACGACAAATTCTTCATATAATATTTTTTTAGTGAACATTACCGTTATAAGGATATTCCCGAAAAACGGTAAATTTTAACTTTTGGCCCCTTATAATTTCTTTGGGTGCCCATTCATCGATGAGGACTTTTGGCATTTTATTTGCAGACACAGAAGCTTCAAATATGCCTTCGATGACTTTACAGCATACACCACCGTTCAGAGGCATTCACGAAAAACCCAAAAATTTTGGTTTTTTAAAGGTTTGAACCCCCGTAGCACCCTCAAGGGCGTAGATAATGATGAGAAATTTGGCCACTTTCCTTACAACCGTATTTTCTACGAATTATCCATACAACATCTTTTAACAAGAGTTACCGTTATACACATTTTCGTGAAACCTTGTTAAAAATACCGTTATGCCTCCTGGCACCGTTAGGAATGCTTGAATCAAAATTGACTTTTGACATGCTATTCTGAAACCACAAGAGCTACAAATTCGCCATATTCCAATTTCCGGCACGTATTATTGTTATCGAGATATTCGGCAAAACCTGTTTTTGAGGTTCTTTGCCCTTGTCTAGCACCTCTAGTGGCAGTCGTACAGATGGGGACTTTTGGGGTCTTGTTTAGGACCGCGAAAGGAAAGCTAATGCAAAAATCCAGCTTTCCCTTAATTTTTTCGAAGTGAAATGCCAATTTTCCTGGGATAATGTATTTTTTGAAATTCCTAGAATACCAATTGTGTTCACAAAGCTTGCAAGTAATTACATTTAAATAAAACGTGAAACGTTTTGCACTCGATTTAAAGCACTCTGAGGACAATGGTCGCATATGTCTCAAAGACTTTTTAGAAAATTATTTTTGAGAAATATGCGGTCTCTTAAAACATTTTTTGTTCCCATTTTAAATTACTAAATAGCTGCATTATATAGAACCATCCATTAACGTTGATCGGTCCTCATAGGGATCCTGAACGACGAAAATAACACAACCGGAACGAATCCCTAACCACTGGAATCCATTTTTAACCGCGAAAGTCACCTTTCCCCATTCACCCCGACCAAGGAATGTCTTATTCTGCAAGTTTTCCGTCCTTTTTTGTCGAAACCATTTTCTGTTTAGTCATTTACATATTTCTACCATTTTCAATGTTCGGATGGAGGCCACAAACAAAACAAGTGCTGGTGCTCGCTTTTGGGAAGACCCAAACCTTCAATCGTCCGTAACTGTTGGTAAGTTAAGTTAGCAGCTTATTGCAAATGAAACAGGTTAATTCCTTTTCGTTGCGCTTTTCTTTTGAGGTGAACACAGTTGGCCCCGAAATTAAGAGGTTACCATTTTTTTATATGCAGAGTGTGTAGTTATTTCTGATTACTGTATACAAAAGGGTATTTATAGAATAAGATTATAATTAAAGCCCAAAATCATGCAAAGTTCAAGTTTCTCTGATTTGAAATTAGCATCTTCAGCATTTGTTTCGGTTTAGGATTTAACATTTCGAAAGGTGAAAGTATCCATTTGCAATAATTCGATTAATTTGGTCGTTGACTTAAAGTGTACTCAAATTGATTTCAGACACGGTTCTGAATGCGTTTCTGCCATGTATCCATAGGGTCGCTGTTCTGCTATATTTATTCCCTTGACAGTGTGTTGTGTTTTGTTCGACCGAGCCACAAATTACCACACTGTTATGGGCTGTTAAACATGATTTTATTCATAACGTGCTACTCCGAGCGCACGCTAATAGAAACAAAGGACATCTGCGATAGTAAAATGCTTAGCACTTTATGGTTATTGTGTAATAATAAATTTAAGCATACTTGAAATAAAAATATTGTTTCAAATGCCATTAAAGTGTTTGTTTCACGGCTGGCGGAAACATGTGTTAGCTTTCTAGGGGTTTGTGTCGTGGGAAATATTAAATTTGTGAATGCAATGTTATAAATAGACAAAATTGTTTTGGTTATTAAACTATTAATTTTCCGAGCTGAAAATAACAACGAAATTAATTGGTTATCAATATAGATTATAATTATTTTTATTGACGTTTGTGAATATGTATATATTTTCGCAATTAAGCATTTACCTTATACTCCTTGTCTTTACCAAAAATGATGTAAGCTTATTTGGTGTAATGTGAATATCTCGCGTGAAAAAATTATCAAAAATACTTCTCTTACAAATCCCTAACATGGCAAGGACAAAAATGATTAATAAGCACAAAAGTAGGTATGTATATGTACTACATACATCAGATATACGTATTTTCTAGAGCTATACCCTTTTCATGTAGAGAGAGATGCAGAGATACATCCTTGAAACACAATGTAGAAAATCGAACAAAATCATTAAGAAACCCCATATAATCTGTCTTATAAATACCCAAGAAATATCGGCTCCGAAATCCTGTACACTATATACACTATATACAACCATTATAATAAAATAAAAACGCCATTCATTGGATCCATCAGCCAAATTAATTGTATAGTCTCAATGTCTGTCAATGGTAAGTAGAATTCCCATAAGGCACAGATTAGTAAAGTCTGAAGCAGATTTATTGAGTTTCACAATTGGGCAGTAAAGTGGTTGGTTCCTTTCACCCAACGGGGGGAATCATCCGCTCCTTAAGGACGACGTTACGGGTATTCGCCAGATTTATCGTCCACTTACAAAAGGCTATATTGGCTGCTGTGCTACGAAGCGAGAGCGAGTAGCGTGCCGCTTCATTCGTTTCGTAACATGTATCTTTCGTTTGGGTATTGCGTAAATAATCATACTCAACTCTTTGGTTTTTTTTTTACGGTCAAAGTAAAATCCCAACCCTGGGAAAACATAATTTATGGGAAATAGATTTTTTTCTTCCGTGCTTGACTGGTGCACGTTTTCATGTAGCCATGTAAAAAGGATGCTGATATGAGATATGAGGGTTGATTTTCGAAACTGATGTTTATTAAATTAGAGCGTTTCGGGAGGTCTGGAAAAAATTCAAAAGCAGAAAAAGCCCACAAAAATGATTACTCGAAATGTATCCTCATAAGTAATTTTAATTTGCATTAAATTTTTCAACATTTATTTTCATGTGTTTTTTTTTTCAAAATATTAGATAGGCAAGTCTGTGCCGTCGAGGTTTTTTGAAATTTTTTGAGTTTCATTTCTAAGGCTGCGGTTACAATCTTTTGCGAATTGATAAAAACTGCGAAAAACCGCGAGTGTAGTGAAGGCAGAGGCCAGCCAAAGCCCAATTAGCCGTTTTTAAACCACAAACTCCGTGAAGCTGAACTAGTGTATATTACGATGAAGGTTAAGTAATGAATTTAGGAGTGGAGGGGTGCCGTGAACCAGCCAGTGCTATTTAGGAAGTACAGCAGCTCCCCTAATTTCACATTGGCTGCATCCTCCAAACTACCCAGAAAAGCCCTACCGAGCGTTCTA
The DNA here is from genome assembly GCA_949715475.1 of Microchrysa polita. Taxonomy (NCBI): domain Eukaryota; kingdom Metazoa; phylum Arthropoda; class Insecta; order Diptera; family Stratiomyidae; genus Microchrysa; species Microchrysa polita. Next base: position 6,407,878 of record OX454415.1, on the reverse strand, counting down.
TACCGGATTCTGGCAAGACCCGGGCATTCACACAGAAAGTAAATCAGGGTTTCACTTTCATCTACATTTCCGCAACTGTGGCAATGCGCGTTCTAGGGGATGCCCAGCCTAGCAGCGTGGAGCCCTATTGGCCAGTGTCCCGTGATAACAGCAGTCAGCTTGGCGATATGTTCACGCGGTTTAGTCAGAATCTCCGACTTTCTTTTCCATTCATATCTTCCTTGATATAACACAAGTCCTCAGATTTTCCCATTTAGAATGAGCAGCCCTTATATAGTGGGTTGAGATCTTACACCTAACAGCTGCCATCGCGCAAACACGCTCCGCATGAGCAGTGGCGTAGATAGCTTTTCTGTGAGGGAGGGGATCATTTGGCAAAATTTGACAACCGTAAATATCAAATTTTGAATTTTAGAATAACAATGTCTGCATTTATTACACTTCAAATTAGCAGTGTTTTTCAGCAAACTTTTTTATTTGCAAAATAGAGAGCAATTTTGGCATAAAAAAGCGCCCTCCGCAAAAATGGTGACACTGCTTCGTTAATTTAGCTTTTTTACTACGGTGTGAATTTTTCGTGCAAATTTTTGTTATTGTGATTGGAGTAACAGAGCTTTATATTGGGATAGATCAGTGGTTCTCAAACTTTTTGGAGTCACGGGACATCTCAAAACATTCAAATATTAAATTATATAAATTTATGATTTTGTATTGCCGGGTCGTAAGGGATGATGCAACTTTTTGTATTGCCTCCTTTTTAAAAACCCATTCTCCGATAATAAATAAAGTTTTCAAACTAGTAGGACACCGTTGCAGCATCTTCTATAAATTTCGAGGCCCTAGCTATCAGCCACTTGTTTAAAAAGGATACCAAAATCGTGAGTAGAACTTAAAATTTGGACCGTTAAACATTGGTTAAAAAAACATCTTACAAAAGTTTCGATTTAATCGTCTAATTTATTTGTGCCTTAATTTGAATCCTAAAAACCTCAATAAAACACTCGGACATACTTTTCTTCTGGTACTACTTCCTTTTCCATTCCATAAAGTAGAAAGTTGTAGAAGAAAATCGGTCGAGTCTCTGATGCTGGTCAAATATTTTACAGTGTTAATTTCTGGTGCAGTGTAGCAGGCTAAGCTTCGGAATTTTAAAACTTACAAACATTTTTTTGTATGGATTGTTTGCTTTTTGTTGTCAAAAGCTCTTTCTAAATTTTTCCTATTTTTGTATATCTTCGCGAAACCCCTGAGATATCTTCACGGAACCCTTGGGTTCCACAGAACTCCATTTGTTTGTTAATTTGTATTCGAGTTACTGCCTGCACAAGACTATATTTCCTTCAATTTTGGAAATTTCTAAAAAAAAATATTAAAAAAATTTACCTAAAAATATGGTTATAGCTTTCCAGAGAGTTCTTCGTATTAAATTCAATAAAATTGCGAACAACTGGAGAAAGTCTAGACTTGCTTTGCCCTGCTATATACGATAAAACCTTTCGTCAAATTTTAACTTAAAAAAAGAAGAAAGAATATTGATAAACTCAAAAAGTAAAAGGTGCTCAAAAATTGGAAGTAGTTTTGAAGCGTTTTCTCTTCATTCGCATTAGCTTTCCATTCTCCTGAATAAATCTTTGTAGTCTTATCTACTGTATATTTCCCCATTGGAAATTGCGCGTCTGTGGAAGAGCATTCCGTGTTCCACATTATTTTCAAAATTTTGAACAGAACATTAAGATTTTCCAGCAAAAAATTTTCAATCTGTGCTTACATATAATTTTTCTAGCAGCACTTGTAGATTACTTCAGTAATGCTTGCCTGTTCGAAACTCCGGATCCAATGTGAAAAAATAAATGAACGTAAAGCCCTGTGCTGTAGGGTTTCTATTCTCTCGATACGCTTCAATTTCACAAATGAAACAATTGTAATTTGAGTAGGTAAGTGCTGAATTTTCTATTGCAGTTCTGAAAATGGTTTCACGTTTTTATGAACACTACACACGTTGAATAATTCCAGCTAAAAGTTTACTTTTGCTTTGTTTTACGTATCTAAAGTAATAATAGAAAATGTGTGACCAAAGGGGGGGGGGGATTAATCCCCTTGGTCCCCCCTTATCTACGCCACTGCGCATGAGAGCTGTCAAGAGTGGCACCCATTTTGACTAGTTCTTCAGCCATCTCGTTATCCTCTATGTTCCTGCGCCCGGCTACCCAGAGTAGGGTAATTCTTTGTCGTATGCCAAGACTATCTTCTTCTTCACATACCTCAACAACCTTGGAGGTCGTCTTCACCGATTGCAATGCCATGATAGCAGCCTGACGATTTGAGCAGATGGCGATACTCTGGTTGTTTTGTATGTTCCTAAGAGCATGACAGGCCTTCATGATTGCAAGCATTTCGGCTTGAAAAGTGCTGGCATGATCAGGAAGACGGCAATATTCAGAGATACTTAGCGATCAGCAGAAGAATTCGGCACCTACGCCACAATTGATTTTAGACCCATCGGTGAAGAATGTGATGTCAAATTCCTTGACCACCTTACTTTCTTTCCATCCTGTACGCTGAAGGTGTGCACACCAACCACTACACGAGAGGTGTCAAACTCAAAACATGGCCCGGGCCAAATATTGCTTTCTTCAGGTTTAAGCGGACCGTAGGATAAACATTTCAAAAACGCCAAATTTAATCATAGAATATTTTTATGAGAATATCACAATAAATCAGAGACACTAACAAAATCCAAAATGTGCTTGTTCCTAAAAGATGCGAGCACGAAATTTAATTCGTGACAGCTTAAAAGCTATAAGATTTGGCAAGGCAAATATTGATTTTTTCTGAACCGAATTTTGGGCCAAAACAATTTTACAAAGGAATAATATTTTACTGCTGAAAAAAGCCGCCTCAAACAAATATAGGTACCTCAAATAACCATCAGCAAATTGTTTATAGAACATAGAAGTAAATTTCTAAAATACCTACATAGTTTAAGCTCGCATAAGCCACTGACTTCTTGAGAAGTTTTAGTATTTTTTTTAGACATGAGTTCAACATCTCACATTCTTTGCCATTTTTACTCATTTTTGCTGATACATATTCAGTTTCTTCGACCTGGCCGCGAGTTTGTCATGTCTGCTCTACAACAATCAAGCTACTTCATAAATATACCTGTGTCAAAATTTACTATACGCGCAGCGCCCGAACTATAGAGAGAAAATACAGGGAGCCTCAATCGACACTTGGGGTGGCAAATTGGCTAGTTCAAGAAATAGCACATAAATCAAAAAATTTTCTAAATTCTATAAATTCAGCCTCAAACGTTTACATAAATTGTATACATTATTCACTATACAGCGAACTTCGTTTTGAGAATAGAAGTCGGGAATGGGTTTTATCAACCGGCTAGTATGACCCCCGAAATGGTCCTCCTTAAAGGCAATTCGACACTGTCCCATGGTTTCTTTCGTCGACGCGCTCGAATCTAATAGAAATTTTGGACTTGTTTTTCCAATTTTTATATCGAATCTCAGGAATGAAATATTAAACGAGACCAAGGCTAATTTTGGGCGCGGCCAAAATTTAGATACCCTTCGCTCTCCTCGGGCTATAAGTTCTTTTCGCGCGTACCTATGACTTGTTTTTAATCCTCCCCCTTCCATTAATTTTCTTCCATTTTCACATGAGTTCTGCGGCGCCGATAACACAATACTTGAGTGAGATTTGCTTGGAATAATTGGGAAAATAAACAAAATTCTCTTAGAAAACTTTATTAGGGGGGGAGGGGATATGATCCCAGAGTACAATTCCATTTGTTTTAACATTTTTCGTTACTTCTATAGACACACTAATAAAAGGTTCGATGAAATTGGTGTAGCAAAAAATGTTTCTTAGAAGAACCAAAATGGGGGGGGGGGGTGGACGACTGCCTCATGACCGCATGGCTCCTTTCCGTCATTTTTTACGTATGTTTTCAGCCGTCAATGGAAACACATTTGTATGAGGTTTGGTTGAATTCGGTGGACAAATAAAAAAAGTATTTCTTTGAAGAATCTAATTTAGGGGGTTGGGTTTGTATGGCAGCCCCAATTTCATTCATTTTTGCATATGTTTTGTGATATCAATAGAAATACATTTTCATGAGGTTTGGTGTAAATTGGTGCTCAAATAAAAAAGTGTTTCCTAGAAAAACCTAATTCGGGTTGTTGGGCTTGTATTGCAGCCCCATGACCCCATGATTGGATTCTATTAATTTTTACATATGTTTTGGGAGATCAATAGAAATACTTTTTTATGACGTTTGTTTCAAATCGGTGCCCAAATAAAAAAGTTTTTCTTAGAAAAACCTAATTGGGGGGAGGGGGTAGGTTTGTATGGCAGCCCCATGACCCCATCGTTCGATTGGGATGATGATGTTTTGTTAAGATTGGTTCATAAACAAAAAAGTTTTTCTTAGAAGAACTTAAATTGGGAGGCTAGGTTTGTATGGCAGCCCCATGACCCAGTGATCCAATTTCGGTGATTCAAACATACAAACAGCCTGCTACAATAAAAAGCACGTGTGCAAAATTTCAGCTTTGCTAGCTTTAATACTCACGGAGTAAAACGCGTCGCAACAGACAGACAGACAGACGAACATCGCCCAATTGACTCCCCAAGTCATGTTGATCATATATGTATACTTTTCATATGGTCGGAGATGCTTCCTTTAATACGTTACAAACGTCATGACAAAGTTAATATACCCTTTCACTCTATGAGCGAAGGGTATAAAAATATTGGAAGCGGTTGTTAGTCGTGTTGTCCGGCCGGAATGTTAGAGCGGGCACTGTCTGTGGAACCACCCTACATTCCAAACTCTAAAACAATAATTTTTTATGAAAATTTTAAATCGTCAGTTCAGTTTGACACACCTGCGTGTAGCCAGTAGTCCACGCCAGTAAGGCGTAATCAACCATTTCAGAATGCCTTCTGCATAGGTCAGGTTCGTAAAAATCTGAAATGAAATGGATACTTAGGATGTTAATCTATTGGATATCTCTTGCTCTTAAATACACAGGTTAAAATCATTGAGGTATCAACAATAGGGCTTTCCTTTCTTCAATCAATCTTCATTATTTAGCACTTCTAAATAATATTACTAATTTTCTTTTATATTTACTAAATCTAAATTTACTCGAATAAACCGTGTAATCTTTAAAATGAACTGAACACCGTACACCAAATTCTTACCAAGAAACCTAAATATAGTAACGTCATCGTACCAGCATTTATTTCTCAGAAAATAAACGAAGTGCTTTTCCCACTCATTGCTTCTTCTTGGCATTGAATGTAAATGGGTTCGTTTCATCGCCAAGTATACTACGGGCTATCCTCTTACCCTCTTACTGTGGCAAATTAATGCTTAACATCAGAGAACGCACCATCAAATGTAATGGATTTGGTTTGGTGCAAAAGAAGGTGTACGAGTTGAGTGGCAATTAGGCTAAGGATACTGGTCAAATAACATAAATCTTCAAAGGTCCGGAGGAGGTACCGAACATGCTATCCATTATGCCGTGTGTCCCTGTCCGGCCGACTAAACAACGTCTAGCTGTGATTTGGGTGTAAATAGTCGAAATGATACGATAATTGGGACTCGTTAGGGCACTGCGGTTTTACGAGATTGCTTTGTGCTATCAATTTCAATATTGGATGCAGGACTTACTTTACAGAAGGAGATTCGATTTGTATGCTATACGGTGCGGTAGTTTATATTAAAATAAGCATACAATCAGCTTTGTTTCGGGACGACAAAAGCATTAAACATTCTCGGCTAGTGGGTGGAAGAGCTTAACCATTCATTACATTGCTACATATCGAATTGTCAAATTAAAATACAAATTAATAAAATAATTTCGTTTTCCTTTTGCCACCGATTAATTAAATTGAAAATTATACAGAAACAATCTCCTTTCCGTCACTTTTGAGATCAACCATTCATCACACCTGTCTGTTCATTGCGACTTAGCCGTTAATTACTTTTTCAATTTCGTCTTCCCTTTCCTGAATTTCATGGCATAATTACGATAAAAAAAGAACCGAAAATTGAGTGTCACAAAATTCATTTTTGCTACGTCAAGGCTATCATCCTGTAGATTTCAATGTGAACAAAGTATTTGAGTCGTCCGTCGTCGCGACTACGTTACGGACTATACCCGACAAGCGAAACGCGACGTAGACGCCAGGAATATGCAAATCAAAAAACCACTAAGTGAAATCAGACTACCATTTAAAATTGCGGCAAATTCTCATTTGACATTTTAATTTTATTAACGCCTGACTGGAGCAAGTTGTGCTGATGCTCTCTTTCATGTCGCTCACTTTTGTGCGAATTTCATAAATTTCACTGTCATCACGATTTGCTAAAAATTAAATAGCGAACGACTTGACTTTATACTATCGAGGTTTTTTTTGTGGGAATCGTGCTGTATGGGAAAATTAGGCCACGAGAAGAGATGAGTGTAATTTAGTCAGAATCTTAGTGGCTGTTCTACCTATATAAACGAGTAACTTTTGTGTACAGTAGATTTTCTTGTCGAAATTATCCACTTATGCGGAGGTGAAAAGAAGAGAAAATAATAGTTGAAAATTGATCCCTCTATAGGCCAAAAAATGTAATCGCATACATTTGAATTAAATTCAAAAGGTTTAGCTTAGCTATCTACCCAAGTAACAATTTCATCCCTACAAATGGATAGTTGCTTCTATAGAAATGCTTGACAATTCTTTATCGTATCTTCTGTATTGCACTCTAAATCTGTACATTTATCAATAAAATAAAGTCAATTTCTGCACAGAAATCACCCTAATTAGTTTCGAAGATAACAATAGGTGTGTTTTTTTGGTTATCCCGTGTAAGTTTGGGTAACGAAACTTCATATATACAGGTGGGTCAGCTGGCATTTTTTTATATGGAGTTTCGTTACCCAAACCTACACGGGATAACCAACAAAATACACCTAATGAGTAATGAGTGCGCACGTGTGGGTTTCATGCAAGATTTCAAGGATTTCTAATGTAGAAATTATGTTCACTAGGCTTCACAAAAATCGGGCCACTCGCCACTTTCGAACTCAAATTCAATTTTCTCTAAAAGTATGAAACTTACAACTGTGAAAGTTATATCTACAGAAAGTGCATTTAATGGCCATTAAAATGACTATGATTTTTATCTGAAGTAGCGTTAACTCACGCAACAAACACAATGCCTGTTTTGATTAGAGTTCGCGCTTACCGTGTGGCCCGGTTTCATTGACGCCGAGTTTATTTCAGAGCACAAGTGTCAATTCATTAAAAAATCACAAAGTCCATCCTTCTATAAAGCTACGGTGAACAATTTATTGGATGACCATACTAATGTCACACTATAAAAATGACACCGACTGTGCTATAGAAAAATATATGCATGTGTGTAAGTTAACTTAGAGAGACTATTGCATGTGTGTGCTGTATCATCCAATAAACACAAGAGTGGAGTATTTAAAGGAGTATCTTTGTTGGGTTAACGTTTACAGACAGTTTCATCGAAGTTTTATACCACCATCTTTAAATTTATTCCATAATGATGATAGAAGCTTTCCGCAAAATACTTTAAGGATGTTCTATCGGATCAAAATATTACTTTAAGCGATGTCACACGATAAATGAATTTCGTTGAACTATATGGTTGCTACAGTGTGAAGTGCTTCTTTAAAGCAAACGAATTGTTGCTTGGGTATCCCTCCCTCTACGATCCAATCGCACTTTTTTGTTTCCAAATGTTAAATTTCCGCGGACCCAAGTTTTTGAAACTTGACACATTTTTCGGAGGGTTTATCCTCCAAGCTATCTGTGTTTCGAAGTTACACATCCCCAAAGTTGTGAAAAAAGTAAACTTTATTATTTTTTTTAATGCAATATTTTCGATAAATCAAACTCTGGAGCCTGTGAATTAAACATTTTGGAATTGGGAATTTCCAATCCCTAAAATGTTAAGATCATACATAATTGGGATTTGAAAACTCACATTGCGTAATCTTCTAACAAACTTAACCGAATATATGTTATGACTCATCGCCAGGATTATCTTCCTGGGAGAAGAATCTCCGTACACATTCCAATTTCAGAAATTTCATTAAACACTTTAAAATTTAATTTAAAACGTAAATTGTATGCATCCCCTGCTATCTGAATTATTTGTATTAAGCAGTCTTAGATGAAAATGACTTAATTTGATTTAGAAAAGGCCAACGTAATTGACTTTCTCCTAAATAGAATTCAATGTCGCCGTGTCTAGTTGGATCGTAATTTGGGTATGGGAAAATTTATTGTACGTACTCTCAACACATAATTTTGCACTGAATATAGTGAATAACATTTCGCTTGATTGATGATGGACACCATACCTTCGCCTGACTGGAATGTCGGCTCAAAATGCAAGCAACGTTGCATGTGCAATTTCGTAATTTCCTTTCATACAATCTAATTGCCATGATTATATCCTGTGCTTCGAGGAAAACCCGATGGTGAAGACAGCCTTTCTGCGCTAGACACGAATGCTCCCCCAGGGGGCAACAGCGAGTGTATATTGCAGGATATATTATAAATGGCTATGTGTGTATGTGTGTGAGAATGTGGTGTATGACGCCTTGTTAAATGGGGTGCATAACGTGCTTCTTGGCGAATTGATTATTATCAAATACAGCGTTTATTAAACACGATAATGTGTCACTAATTAGGGATAATTAAAACAAGAATGTAAGGATACTCTATTATGGTCATATGGAAGAAGTTGATAAGATCTTAATGGAGACACTAGGTGAATCTATTTATGAATTAATTTTCATAAATTCAATGAGCGCGTGCAAACCATATTGCTTGTTACTATGCAATCAATGCAACAACAAGATAAACGCCTAGACGCAATATAAACATTAAAGAGCTTATTTTCGTATCTAAATTAAGACTATAGCTAATCGGTTCGGTCCTACCTATAGCCCAAACTGCGGAAGAAAAATTATAAAAGGAAATCTACTTTCAGGACAAATGCATATTTTCTCGCTAGAAAATTACACTTTCCAAACACCAAATAGTAGTAGTTTGGTTGTTGTATAGTGATTAGTGCGAACACCTTCGGTGCACAGGGTCGTGGTTTGAATCTCACCGTGATTGAATTCAGTTTATGATATATTTCGAACTCACGGTGTAAAATGAGTACCCATTTATGGGTATAAATAACACTATTGAGCATGCTGTTCATCTCAACACCTCAATAAGAAAACAGTTTAGATTTTGACAATTGGATGTCACTAGAACTTGCGCCTTATTCCAATGTTGGACTGTTGCGCCAGTTATTTTATTTAAACACCTCATCAATCAAAACGGCTAATTTTTACAAAAACAACAACAGACGAAGAAATACTGGAAAAGTTGTTTCACTCTACTCTTATTCTTCGTCCGGCAAAGAAAATACGAAGCTTTTTAGCCTGCAAGAGTGCTAAAAAAAGTGCAGGAAATTGAAACATTCGCCGGAATGGTATGCGTCCTGCGTAAACCCCTTTGATTGGATTGACGTAGGCATCGAAAAATAACTGATAGATACATGAAAACTAAACCGACAAATCAACAGTGAGCAATACTTAACGTTTTCTGATTTAATTTGAATACAACAATTTTTCACCAACATCATTTATAAATAAGGTCGAGGAAACAGCGGAAATGTTTTAGTTCACATTTAAAGACTAGCGATTATACTGAAATGAATGATTGTGAAGAATTGAAGAACTTTATCAAATACTCATTTTTTCAACATGATCGTAATACGTATGCTGAAATAAAAATCGGGAGGAGTTCAAGGATAGTTGATCTTGAATCCAGCATGATTATATGTATATCTTACAACTGCTAAGTGCGACGAATCGGCTCCGCGTCGATTTTTCAGTGTTAAAACCAGTGGCTACACCGGTTTCCTCCGAAAATACTTTACTATTTTTTTTGAATCAGTTACCCAAGGTTACCTTAGCGTATCTAGCGAGTCGAGTATTTTCCCGAGAAAACAGAGGTACCATTTTTTTGAGCGGACAACCCCAACATTTGTTTTCTTGTTTTTGACCTTAAATTTGGAATCTGTGAACCAAAAATTTCCTTGGAGTTTCTGCCGCGCCGATGGGACGAGGAAACGGGGATATAATTCTCGGATGTCCGCCCCAGAATGCACTGCATGGCCCATACGTATTTTACAAATTTCACCCATCAGCAATTCATTCTAAGTCCAAATGCGGACTCCATCTCAAATGTCGGTCTCAACCCCACCAGTAGGTACTTACAGCAAATTATTCCAAAACCCAAATGCCGGACGAAATTTATTTTCGAATACGGCAACATCAAAATACATCGCAATTAATCGGCTGTACCTGAGATTACACACATAGGTACTGTACTTGGTTGTTGCTCAGTACAAATGTAACGACTTATTGACTTATTGTACTCAGTAGTCGTTACTTTCGATATTTTAGAGTCACGACTACTTAAGTAAAGATTAGTCACTTTTTTAACATGCACATAAGATACAAAAAGAACAAGAAGTATACTATGAAACCGGCACATAGCCGTTAGTTTACATAATTGTATGAAGTTGAAAAATCTTTCTTTTATACCTTTGCCTTGATTTTCTCTTTTTGACTGGACAAAATTAAAATTTCGAGCATGACTTCAATCCGGTTGAATTGAATGAAAACCGATGAAAAACCTCAGAGTTTTGCCTATATCTACTACTACTCGTAGCTAAGAATTTTTTCAAAAGGAGAGGGGGCTTGATTCCCGTTATCATCATCCTATCTACCACCTTCCCCTTGGCTACGCCAATGAACCCTAAGTACTTAAAAACGATTATCTCCTTCTCCTTATTTTTGAGAAATTAAGGCCGGGTTTCTGATAGCTCTTATTCAGTACCTGTCGGCTGATTAGTCTTATCGCGTAGAGAAGACACACACCATATTTAGAAAGCTTTTCCATTGTACTGAATGGAGTGTTTGTTTATTTTGCATAGCTACGCCATATTTTGCTTGTTTAAGCCATCATCTTAGATTGAGAAAATCATTGCGCACTTTCATCCAACAGCGTAAATAAGCAAAAGATAACATAACTATGCAAAATTAACAAAAAATCAATTCAATATAATGGAGAAGCTGGAACATTACGCTATCAGCTCTCGAAAGAAGAATTTTCTTGTTCTTGTTATCGACGCTAGCGACACTTATCTTACCGTTCGCCATATAGCGGACACATAACGGAAAATATCGGAAACACAAAAGTTCTCCCTATGAGAGCGGATAGCAGAACAAGCCATTTTCACTCTAATAATAACCATTTGATGCATTTAAAGATTAAAGTTATTTAAATTGTTTCGTTGCAACAAAAAAATTGAATTTATCTCCTTCAAATTTATATCAATGGCTTATGTTCTGTGGCCGTGATCGTTCGATCGCCACTCTGTGATATAAAAATTACTAGAGAAACGAGTTTCCAAACTCGGCATAACCCGCCACAAGTTTATTATTCAGAAGATGATAAGAAAAATGCTTATCGTACTACACACGGTAGTCGTCAACGCACTATGCGCCACTAGGAGTTAGGGTAAAACAAGAAAGGAGATATTCATTACAAAGTGAAAGAAAAACACACTTAACGTGGAAAGAGCGCAATTTGGGCTATACGGCTTCTAACTGTATAGTCTTGACATTAATTTTCAAAGGCGGAGTTTACCATACAATCCGAAAACAATTCCATAATTTTTCTCGCCCATTTTATGTATTATTTTTCGATTCCCCGGAAAATATCTAATGACCGGGGAATCGAAAAATAATACATAAAATGATCGAGCAAAATTTTGGAACTGTTCTCGGATTTATAGCTTACGGAATTGGCTTGTTCTGCTATCCGCTCTCATAGGGGGACTTTTGTGTTTCAGATATTTCCGCTATATGGCGGACGGTAAGATAAGTGTCGCAAGTGTCGATAACAAGAACAAGAAGATTCTTCTCGCGAAGCTGATAGCGTAATGTTCCATTTCCTGAAAATATAGAGTAATAAATCGATTATCGTGTACCCGAAAAACAGACCGGCGTTTATGCAAATTAGCTACTAAGGGCCGGTAACACGTACATCTTATCTAAAGTGTCCATCGACTGGTCAGTCTTTTGTATAGACAAGACGCAAAGCTTCTACATTGTATTGATTTGAATGTTTGTTTACTGTGCATAGTTACGCCATATTTTGCTTAGTTATGCATGCCATTGTATGCAATTGCGTAATGATTTTTAAGTAAAAGGGAAGTGATCATCCAATTGGCGTGGTAGAAGCGCTAAAGCAATTTTTGGTCGCTGATTCAGTATTTGAAATTTCGATATGCCTGCCCCAGAATTATATCGCCTTTTCTGGGGAAATACCCGTCGAATCGGTGTGATAGAAACATGAACCTTCGGGCTCAATGCATCTGACAGATTAAGTGATTAAGTTTTTGTTGCGCCAATCAGCGATATGAAAAGGGAGAGATCTGAAACTCACAGTAGCTTAATCCTTATCGATCAACTATCCAAAGCAGTTTTCAGTTTCTATCTACCATATGTCTGTGGGGCGGTAGGGGATGAAATAATCTCTCAGATGTATTGCGCCCGATTGTGTTATTTTCTCATTTTCTATGAAAATTTCCACTTGTTATACTCTTCACATTGCGTAATAACGTTGTGTTGACTTTTAGGCTCACCAAATCGTTCAATAGTGTGTTTTTAGTCAAATAAGCTCACATTTTTTAAGCGGTCGAGTTGTTGGAGGTTTTTTAAGTATTGAAGCGATTGGAAGCGGAAAATTCTTAGACAATTGAAAATGTAAAGGGTATCAAACTTTGTGAGCCAGTATTTGCTTCTAAAATTTCGAATAACTGTTTCAAAAAGACAATGTAATAAGAAATGAGAGTCTAAACTTAGTTTCATCCTTTTTTGTGCACTTAATCTGTCAGATGCATTGCGCCCGATCGTGTTAGGATTAGTATTGCGCCCGGCTGAGGGTTAAAATGGTTCCAAATATTAGGTCAAAAGAAGAAAAAATGGGGAATCGAATCGTCGAATCAGCATGGAGGAATCACTTAGGAAATTTCGGGTTGCTGATTAAGTAAAACAAAATTTGAGTTGTCCACCCTAGAATTGTACTCTCTGTGCATGCATACTCCACAAGTTTCATTCCTCTATCCATCGATGCATTCTTAATGAAATTCCGCAACTCTTTTCTCGGTTTCGCACAAACGAGTTTGAATAGAATGAATGATTCCACAAATGTTACTTCTTTCGCTCATCCACTGATACAATATAAAAGTTCATTTGAAACTTAAATGCTCAATCCGTCAATAACATAAGCACCTCGTTCCAAATCTAATTGTTTTTCGGGTACACCAACATCGAGTTGTACTATACTGCACCTTCCATATAAATTATTTGGATAAAATCACATTAGGGATCAAATATTCGCGGCTGAAAAAATGCTTCAAAACTGTGGAATATTACCCTTGGTGCACTCAGAGAAATATTCACTAATATTGAACGAAATATATTTAATTCAAACGATTTCCGCTTTTGATTTGGCTCCACACGCAAATGCGTTTAATTCTAACGAGTGGCGTTTCTTTCAAAAGCATAATGAGTTGTAAAAAAGCGTTTGAATCAAAAGAATTTACGTTTACCTGGAAAGAAGGAGCCAGTCGATTTAAAGGTATTTTTCATTGAAATAAACACTTATTCTTTTATTGTAAACGTGTAAAACAATTTAAATAAATGAAAGGCAATTGTATCAAACGTCTTCGTTTTTATATTGAACATTTTTGTTATTTAAATCAAACGAAGCATTCTTTTTAATGAAACGATATGTATTTCGAAAGTAACGTATCCCGTTTTCATTTCATAGAAATTAGCCCATTCGAAATAATTGAGTTTTACATGGAATTAAAAGAAAACTCTGCTGAAATAAAATAATAATTTCCGTTTGATTGTCCATTCTCCATTTGATTAGATACTGTTACCTGTGTTGACAAATGAATAAAGAATAAAACTTATGAAAACTTCAGAAAAACACTTTATTTTTTATTTAGGTCTAATATTAATACGACTAATACAATACACTTTTATTTTAACACCCGCTAAACTTAAATTGCACGTGTGCAAGCGTCCATTCCTTCAGATAAATGCAAAAGTACATTCTCGAAAACACTCTTAACATCGACGAAGATTCTAATACGCGTTTGTTGTTAGACACTATACACATTTGTTTGGAACGAATATGAACACGTGAGACTCATCGGAATAGCCAGAAGTATTAACTACCTGTTGCGCTACGTTGAAACAAATGATATTTTGGCATCGCGTCCTTTAGGTATGCGTATTTGTTACGTAAAGGAATGTATCCACATTACTATGCAATGCGGAATCTTTTGATTTAAACGACCGCCGTTTGGGGCTTAGCTACTCTTTTGTTTTAAAAGAAATTCTTTTAGCGTAAATGAGAACTCGTTCAAATCAAACGATATTTTTCAAACGAATACTGCGTTCAATTTAAATGTGGAGCTTTTAATATGAATGTGCGTTTTTTTCTCTGAGTGTGTTAACATCTTCATGCAACGCAGTGTGTGTCCCGCCGGTGTGAGGGACGCTTAAAAGAGTAGCAGCCAGCCGGTGTATTGTGGTGCACGCTTTGCTGAAATTTTAAGAGTCCTAGTTGTCAGCATTCAAAAGTTACAACCGTTCAGAGATTCGACCGGGGTCCCTTTGCCTAAAATGCGGGACATGTAAGTTGTTTCACGAGAAAATTTCAGGAGGATTTTCAATGTCTGGCAGACTTATAAAATGTGAGAGTTTCCTGTGGGATACGGGACGGTTGTTTTTGTTTCGTAGCTTAAACCTAACTTTAAGTGTTCCGTAAAGGTTCTATACAAAATCCAAAAATACAAAATCCAAAAAGACAAAATCCAAAAAAAATGAAAAATCCACAAAGTCAAAATCCACAAAGACAACATTCACAAAGACAAGATCCATAAAGTCATAATTCACAAAGTCCAAATAAAAAAAGATGAAATCCATAAATTCAAATTTACATCAGTTTGCTTATCACAATTGAATATTGATAATATTTATGTACGTTATTACGTTAACTAGACAATTACCAAATCCCGGAGCATATGCGCTTTACCGTGGCATATACGATTTAGCCGATGACACGGAGAGGAATGCAACCCGGATCATAAGCGCTCCAGGTAAAGACACGAAAGCGCATATGCTCCGGGTGCATCCTTCTCCGTGTCTTCAGGTAGAGCGCATATGCTCCGGGGTTTCTGAAAATCAATCTAAAACTTTAAGTTTTTTCTAAAAAGGTCCCTTGGAAAAAATCAGTGATTTTATAGCCAAAACAAATTTCAATACTTAGTTCCCCCTGTTCTGCATGGAATGACTACATATTTTGAATCGTTTGTTTTTTATTTGGCTAAATTGGTGGTATTTAAGTATAAAACCTCCACCACTCGCTCTCAAGCTCTACCACTGGAAATTAACGTTTTGGACCATTTCATAATAATAAAAAATAAATAAAACGCGCACTGACATGACCGAATCGGAGCCCACGCAATAAGCATTATGGCTCTCTTCATACAAAAATTTATGGATTTTGACTTTGTGGATTTTGACTTTATGGATTTTGTCTTTATGGATTTTGTCTTTATGGATTATGACTTTTGGATTTTGACTTTTTGGATTTTGTATAGAACCCTTCCGTAAATATCCACTAAAATACAGATTCCGGTCCTGATGAATATATTACTACGTACTGTTTTTTATGAGAAATTATTTGGAAAGGAACCGCTTTGAAAATTGAAACTCTTAAGCATGGAGGGAAATCTATTGTTTAACTAAACAAATCTCCTATAATAAACTTATATCCTTTTGAATTTGATTTTACAGAACTCTGCGCAACAAAAACTTGAAAACAATCAATTGCCATCAAATTGGAACAAATCAATTATTTATCTACTGAAAAACATACAAATCCTCACAAACTGGATCAGCCTTTATCGACTACTAATTATGCTGTTCACTTGCACAGCTTTTAATTAAGTTCCTTCTTCTCTTTTTTTCCATCAATCCATATTGGTGGCAAAAAGAACGACTCCATTCTATTAAAGTATAATTCTGGATATCGATTAGCTTGTTTAGTCTCTATCCTTGTCATTCATTCACACCATCATTGTATACCCACCCATCCGGCAATATAATCTTCCTGCTTGGTTTTCTATACTTTTCTGCGCATTTTCTTCTTTTTTAATTTTCTCCACTTAGGGAATGATATCGCAACGTAATGGGCAAAAAAATACGTAAAAGAAGTTCAAGGCAAATGGTCGTCTGTCCTTCAGATGTATAGCATTCATAGCTTACACTTATAGGATAATATTTCTTGACCTTTATTATTCTATTAAGCGATCTGTCTATTATCCCACAATCGCGCGGCATATAAGGAATGGTCAGACTATTCAACACTTTCAGAGCGAGGAGCTTATATGTATTACGATTCTGAACTTTTCGTACAAAATTTATGAGCTGTACATCTGCGGTAAAATACGCTCATAATAACTTTTTCAATACCCAATTATCAGCAAATATATAACCATTTCACAAAGCCTTGAAAGAATCCTCGTATAATCATTACCATTTTCCGGGCAATTTTCTCTCTTAACACTATTACGTAAACTAGATTCCAAACTTTTATCGAATGTGTTGTTGACGATGCGAAACTTTGTATGCAAAAACAATAAGGAACTGATAGGAGAGCAGACGAACTTGTGAACTTGTGACCCAGGTATCAACTTAACAGAAAGTTTTCAAACCACTTATGTGGATTCAAAAAGTTAGTATGAACATACACACATACGACTTCAAGGGAAGGATATATAGAATAGACGTGTCTTAGAATTCTACTATTGTTTTGTTTGGATAGGAACGATTTTGCCAGAAACTCTATCATTAGAAACATATTGAAGATTATCTGAACGTATGGAGATCACATTATGCTGGTGTAACCTATTGTCTGTATGAATGCCGAGATGAAACAAGGCCAAGGGAAATGATGCAGACGAATTGATGAGTATGAAGGAGTTTTGGCAATTCGATGAAAATATGGAACAATAGAATCGATTAATAGCCTAAAGTAAACTTCATCTGCATTCGAACAGCCCAAAGTGTGGGTGGTCCTTTAATAACAATCACAACAACATGATGTTCTGTCGGAATAGCAAGTAGGTACTGTTGGAATAATTATTGTAATATGATCATTTGCTCACTTTGTACCTATTCTAGATAACCACTTTTGCTCTATTACATTTTGCTCAATTGTAACTTCCTTTTATTTCTATCTTCCTCACTCACTCTGCCTCAAGTCGTCATGTAAATCACTTGTTACATTTCTTATCTTTAATATACCTGTCAATCAGTCGACCCGCGTGTATTTAATTATTCAATATTAATCCACAGCCCTTTAACAAAGGTTATGGGCCCAGTATAATTATAATATACGCAAAAAGTGAAATATCGTGAATAATTTTTCAACTTGCATTCCAATCGTATCGTGATGGCAAATAGTCTTGCAAATTATCAGTTTCCCCGATTGAACTCAAACAATTACTTCAATTGGAAGTTTCGCATGGAAATGGTGCTGAAGCGCGAAAATGTTTGGCAAGCAATCAGTAGCAACAGGCCGGCAGCCGATTTTAATTCTTGGGATAAGGCCGACGAGAAGGCGCATACTACGATCTCGCTAATGGTGGAAGACGATCAAATCCAGCTTATCAGAAATTGCACTAGTGCTAAGGCGGCATGGACAGCGCTAAAGGAGTTCCACGAGCGGGATTCGCCAGGTACGAAAGTCCGGATTTTGAGAGAAATTATGCAACAAAAGGCATCCGAAAATACAGACATCATGGTACACGTAAGTCGAATAAACGAATTATTCCAGAAATTGAATTCTTTCGGGCAAGATCTAAAACCAGATTTTTTATTGGCTGCTACGTTACTGGGGTCTCTACCGGGAAGCTACGACTCGCTCATAACAGCATTGGAAGCACGCAGTGATACGGAATTGTCAGCATCTTTAGTGTCCGCAAAAATCATCGAGGAATATAGACGACGGAAAGCACGCGATGAAGGTTATGTCAAACATATGAATGATGCTGCACTGAAAGTCACACAGAAGAATTCTCGCACGGCAAATAAGGTAATCTGTCATTTTTGTAAAAAGCCGGGGCATTATAAGCGAAATTGCCGAAAGTTTAGTCAGTGGAAAGTCGATAAGGGATACGGTTGTAAAAACCAAGGTGCGAACGCTACGCAAAACTCGAACAGTGAGCTATTATTTGCAATCGGAAAAGGTACCGGCTGGATAATGGACTCAGGTGCCACTTGCCACATTAGTTGCAATAGACAATTATTCAAGAATTTCGATGACACGCATTCTGAAGTAGTCACTGTAGCGAACGGTGATGCTGTGAAGGCATCGGGAATAGGAGTCATTTATGTCGAGTTCATGAACAGTGACGGTGACTTGTCAAAAGTCAAAATTGAGAACGTATTATATGTTCCATCCATTGGAATGAATTTGATCTCAGTCAAGAAACTAACCGACAGTGGATATAAAGTGAATTTTCATGGACGTTTAAGTGAGATTCGATCTCAAGATAATTCGCGCCAAATAGCTGTGGGTGACGTGTCCAATAATTTATATAAGATGCGAATTAAGACCAATGATGCTTATACTACGATAAGTCAAAAGATGTGTCCACATCAGTGGCATCGAGTTTTGGGACACCGCGATATCGAGGTGGTCAAGAAGATTCCGTCCCTAGACCTTGTGAAAGGGATGATGATTGGATCTTGTAACTCAGATTGCAATGAAACTTGTGAAATATGCATAAAGGGGAAAATAACACGACTTCCTTTCCCAAAGCATTCTTCTTCGAGATCAAAAGCTGTACTCGATCTGATACATACGGACATTTGTGGACCTATGCAGGCAAAAACGCCTTCGGGGAAACGTTTTATACTAACTTTTGTGGATGATTTTTCAAGATACACAACTATTTATCTTTTATCTGAAAAGTCCGAAGCTTTCGCCAAATTTAAGGAATTTGACCAATTGGTGCAAAATCTATTCAACAAAAAGATACGGATGCTGCGCAGCGACAGAGGCGGTGAGTTCGTAAATCAGGCATTTGAAAAGAAACTCAAAGAAGACGGAGTAATTATTCAGAGGACAGCACCATACTCCCCGCAGCAAAACGGGGTCGCTGAGAGGAAGAATAGGACTTTGGTCGAGATGGCAAGGTGTATGCTGCTGGAAGCTAACTTGGACAATCGCTATTGGGGCGAAGCTGTAATGACCGCAAACTTCCTGCAAAATCGACTTCCATGGAAAAACATCGATAAAACTCCATTTGAATATTGGCACGCAAGGAAACCAGTTTATTCTTGTTTACGAAGATTTGGTGCTAAATGTTTTGTAAAGGTTCCGGATGAAAAGCGAAGAAAGCTTGACAGTAAAGCGGTAGAAGCGATCTTTATGGGTCACGACATGGAGTCCAAAGCCTACCGTTGCTATATACCGTCATCTAAGAAAGTGGTAGTATCCAGAGATGTTAAATTTGTTACTGATTTGCGTAATAAGGTTGCTGAACAATCACCCGACAGTTTTATCTTGGAGCCAGATGAGAGTACAACGAAGGACGAATATGATGCACTATCTGGAGATGATGGACGTTTAGCTGCAGAGAATCCCGACCAGAAAAACGAGATAGTATCTAGCGATGACGACTACATTGATGCATTCCCGGCTGATTTGCAAGATTCAAAAGTTGATGTGAAACCCGATCTATCTTCTGAAGAGATGTCTTATGACTCAGAAAACGAGCAAGAGTTAAGACGATCTGAAAGAGCTACTAAATCTCAACCTCCGAAACGATTTATTGATGAGATCAGGTTGGTAATGAATAAGGAACCAACATCTTACAATGATGCCTTATCGTCGCTCAACAAGGACCAATGGTTGAAAGCTATGCAAGAGGAGATGAAATCACTTCAATCCAGCAAAACATGGACGTTGGTTGACTTACCCCCAGGGAAGAATTTAGTTGGATGCAAGTGGGTATATAAAATCAAAACGGATGCAACTGGAAAATTGCAGAAGTACAAGGCGAGACTCGTCGCACAAGGTTTTAGTCAGAAATTTGGAACAGACTACGATACAGTGTTTGCTCCAGTGGCACGTCAGACAACATTTCGAGTGCTACTTTCGATTGCAGCCAACAGAAAACTGAAAGTTTTTCATTTCGATGCCAAGACAGCTTTCTTGAATGGAAATCTCAAGGATGAGATATATATGCGTCAGCCTCCCGGCTTCATTATGGAAGGATATGAGGACAAGGTATGTTTGCTCAAGAAAAGTTTGTATGGCCTTAAACAATCCGCACGAGTATGGAACCAGACTCTACATGACGTTTTGGTAAAGTCGGACCTAAAGCAAAGCGTTGCTGACAGTTGCTTATACTCATCGAATGGGCGAAATGAAATCATTTACGTATTGATTTACGTCGACGATATTTTGATTGCTAGTAATAAACAATCAAGTATTCAGCATATGCAAAGTATCCTCGAAAAACATTTTAAGATAGAAAATCTTGGCGAGATATGTAATTATCTTAGTATTCGTGTCAGTCGCGTCGAAGGTTGCTTCATCTTGGATCAGGAGAATTATATCAAGAACGTTGTGGCGAAGTTTGATTTAACGAACGCGAAACCATCAAATATTCCTATTAACCCATCGTACTTCAAAGACGCATGTGACGAATTGTACCCGAACGTTGAAAAGTATCGAGCAGCGATAGGGTGTTTATTATACATATGTACTAATACACGTTTTGATATTGCAGCCGCCGTTTCCATTTTATCTCAAAAATTAGCGAAGCCGACAACCAAGGACTGGAACGAAGTAAAGAGGACTATACGTTATCTGAAAGGAACGGCATCGCTACGTTTGAAACTGAGCGGTTCAGGAGGAGACCTGCATTTAATTGGCTATGCTGATGCAGATTGGGCGGAATGCAACGCAACCCGAAAATCTAATTCTGGCTACATATTTCTACTTGGTGGACCTGTCAGCTGGTGTTGCAAACGACAGGATTGCGTTTCCTTATCATCGACCGAAGCGGAATTTATTTCACTGTCGGAAGCTTGCAAGGAGTCGATATGGTTGCAACGATTACTACTTGATTTTAATTGGACTGGCAACAGATGCACTACAATTTATGAAGATAACCAAAGTGTGTTGAAGTGGATCCAAACCGAAAAGCTAACAGGGAGGTCAAAACACATCGACGTTCGAAGCCATTTTGTCAAACACCACATTGATAAAGGAGATGTTCGATGTATCTATTGTCCAACTGAAGTTATGCTGGCGGACTTACTCACCAAAGGTTTGCCAAAGAATCAATTTGAAAAAATTAAGAGGACTCTGTAATTTGAATTATATTTAAATCTTTTATGAATTTCTTTTGAACACACATGAATTAATTGTATTAAAAGTAATGATCACATTAAGGAGGAGTGTTGGAATAATTATTGTAATATGATCATTTGCTCACTTTGTACCTATTCTAGATAACCACTTTTGCTCTATTACATTTTGCTCAATTGTAACTTCCTTTTATTTCTATCTTCCTCACTCACTCTGCCTCAAGTCGTCATGTAAATCACTTGTTACATTTCTTATCTTTAATATACCTGTCAATCAGTCGACCCGCGTGTATTTAATTATTCAATATTAATCCACAGCCCTTTAACAGGTACATCATTTTTCGTTTTATTAAAAGTAAAGAAAACATCAAATAATGAACTTTATGAAGAAAACATAATCAACATGTACTGAAATATGATATCAAAAATTTTATTAAAATTTGCATGTCCGTCAGGCATTTTAATAAATCCCTGCGATGAAGAATATCTTCCATCTGACAAAGCTCGTCATAAACATGAAATAATATTATTCAAAGCAAACATCGAAAGGGGACAAAGTGACCCACATGAATTTGTGCCCTTTTTGGATATAATATCCATCGATTGAACTTTTCGCATTTCAGCTCTAATAAAACGTATATATCCCTTATGGGTTATCAGCGCCGGCATTGACAATATTTTGTCCTTTTCAAAGTCAGATTCAAACACATAGCTTCAAAGAATAAATAGCAAGTCCTTTGATATATGGCTGACTGTTATACAACAAGCATAAATGTACTAGTATAGTCAGTAGCTGTACAGGGTGTCCCGCATTAGGTGGTCAATACTGTCAGGGTTGATAGCACAACTTGTTTCAGCAAGGATATTACCAATACAATCGGATTTATTTTTACCGTTAACTTGTTAGCGCTCTTGTTGTGGAAGTCATCGAAAATCGTGACTTGTCATGCAAAATCATAATTTGCTGCCCTCCTGATGACTTAATCCAAGATTTGATTTCACTTTCGGAGACTACATAAAATTTCACAAAACTTAAGTTTTTCCTGTTGCCAACATGATCGCCACTTTCGAGATACAGTTACTCAAACATAATAGAAATGTTAAAATAGATTTTTCATCGAAAATTCAAACAGTAATTTCGTAACGGTGCTTTATACGTACAACTCTGCAAAGTTGATAAAAGTTGTTTCAACATGTTGGCTTGCCAATGGTATATGACTTTTCATATATACATCGCAGAATTTTAGGGAGACGCGCATTGAATGGTAAAATTGAAACTGTCTTATTTCCCTGATTGCTGGAAACACGCAATCGTGATACCGACTGGTAAGCCAGGAAAAAATTTAAAACAGCCCGAAAACTACAGGCCAATAAGCTTACTACCATCTATGAGCAAAATATTAGAAAAAGTTATTCTAGCCCGCCTAAACGAGGCCACGGAGAGATTAAAAGTTATTCCTGACTTTCAATTTGGCTTTCGAAAACAGCATTCAACTACACACCAAACTTTTCGGCTATATAAACATATAAAAAAATCATTCGCAAATAAAGAATCCGTCGGAGTGGTCGCCCTCGATATCCAAAAAGCCTTCGATTCAGTTTGGCATGATGGCCTATTATATAAGCTGAAAAATTTTAACATACCAATTTACTTGATCAAATTAGTGCAATCTTTTTTATCAAAAAGATCCTTTTCAGTTCAAGTAAATAAGGCTGTTTCAGCTAGTAAATCTATACCAGCCGGAGTGCCACAAGGATCATGTCTCAGTCCTGTGCTCTTTAATATTTTCACGGCTGATATTCCAAAAACTAGGGACTGCAGTATAGCATGTTTTGCGGACGACACGTGTATTTACTCTACTAACAGCAATCCTGATTTAATTTCCAAGAATCTTGAACACCAATTGGAGACCTTGTATCAATTTTATTTTCGATGGAAAATAAAATTGAATACTAGTAAGACGCAAGCCATTTTCTTTTCAAAAAAAAGAAAGAGTTCAAACCTACCTGAATCACCGCTTAACTTCTTAGGAGATTATATAAATTGGAAAGATAAACTCACCTATCTAGGACTAACCTTTGATAAAAAACTAACAGGTCTTTTACACATGGAATATACTCGAAAATCTCGAAATCGTTTTACTCGTTATACTCCTTATTAAACAAAAAGTCAAAGCTATCGTTAGATAACAAACTAATTATTTACAAAATGGTAATTCAACCTATTGCAGCATATGGATCACCTGTCTGGGGTCTGTATGCAAAAACAGTAAAAGAAAATCTCCAAAAAACTCAGAATAAAATTTTAAAACTAATATTGAATAAACCCTTTTTCTATTCTACTGAGAAGTTGCACAGCGAGACCAAAATAAAGCCCTTAAGCCAAATAGTGAGTGAAAGCACCCCTAAGTTTCTGGCAAACTGCTATAATATTAATAATAATATCATTAGAAACTTAGCTAATAGGTAGCATAGAATAGTTTAGGGCCGTATGTACAATCATGGTTTAACTCCCCGTTTAGTTAACTGTAGTTTAATTTTAAACTCCGTTTAACTAACTGGGGAAAAATACACTACGCAATAATTAAAATTCCTGGCTAAGCAGCAACTCATATTTTTTTAAAATTAGTAGTTTCCATTAGCCCCTGTATATTTCCGGATAATAGCTATTAAAATGTTTGATTTTAAAATGAAACGAGCCAGATGAAAATTCATGGTTTAACTAATGATTGTCAGTTTAAATAAACTCCGTTTAAGGAAATTGACAAACAGTTAAACTGTCGTTTAAACTGCAGTTCAACGTGAAAAATTAAACGGTCGTCGTTGGCCGTTTAACTAATGATTTTTAGCCCAAGAAAAATAAACCGAAATAAGGCCATCGGGCAATAAAGATAATGCATTTCTGAATTTTCGCTGGGGATGGCCCTCTGATTTTAGAAACAAATTCTGACCGGCAGGGGGCCCGCAATATGAGGGGAAAATGTAGAAAGGTGGAATTTTGTCAGTTTTGGATTGTTTGAAAATCGGTAGCTACCGCAAAGTAGTCTGAAAACAAAATAATCTACATAAAACTTTCTTTGCATTGAGATGTATTATATGCTGCACACCTTTTCTTTGAAAGTTAGGTTCCCAGGGGTGTCAAACTTATTTTTACGAGGTTTACACTATTGACAAAACATTCTTCATGCAGGAGAAAACATTAATTGTTTCATGTTTTCATTATTTTTACCGCAAATGAGAAGCATTTTTGACCATGCAAACATTCACTGTTACTTGGACATCATGTAATGGCCCGATCTAGGTACATATCAGTCAATTTTCAATGTCCCTCTCCTTCGTAAATATTCATTATCGCAAATTTTAAATTATTGATATTTGTAAAAGTCGACAAATTCCAAACTTGACAGGATGTAGTAACATTTTTATAAGGCTTTCCAATATAACAATTTGCGGCGATATAGTAATAAATTAACATTGATATGTTTTTTATATTAACCGCATTACGGGAGCTTATAACTCTATAAGGGGCTGATTCAACCCAAGTTGAATTAGTTTTTTGAATAGAGAAATAGAAAGCAAGAACCCGACCTAATCCAACGCACTTTCTTTAGGTTTATCTGTACAGTTGGTAGTAGCATATCAAAAATCGGCAGAACAACTGGAATCCAGCTTCGATCTATGAGCTTTATTGAACGTTTAACTTTATTCATACAAAACATTTCATTAAAGTTTGTAAAAATTGTTGGTACAGTAAGGCACGGGCAAGCCTGTGCTTGAAAGGGCGCCAATTTACTTGCCACCAATATCACCTCAATCAAACTAAGGTACCTTTCATAAAAAATGACGCTCACGACATTATATTCTACAGTACGGGTAGATTAATAAAACGCACTGAAAGAACCTTTGATGGGTCATTTTGTAGAGGGGGCATCCTTATCCATTTTGGTCGAGCCGTCAAATCAAACTCTTTGTCCTAGTTCAAAGAAAAGAAAATGCAGCAGAAAAGTGTGCATAATTCACCAATTTCAATATTATTGGGACCTTGCATGACCAGAAGCGAGTTAATAATTGCTGTCGAAACAAGTCATAATTTAAAAACAAAATCAACCTAAAAACGACTATTTCATACTGAGATTGCTTCTAATTAAAATCCCAAGCAGAAAATATTTGTATTTTGCTCTGCCTATTAATTTGTATTGTTTCGTATACAAGTTTCCATAGGAATATCGGTTGTTTACGATTGAGCGAGCTGATTGTTCAACCAATCAGGAATTACCTCGCTCACCGAAATCGTTAAACTGCGTTTAACTTGTGTGTGCTGACTGCTGATTGGTTAAACAATTTTAAACTGCTGTTAACTTCCATGGTAACCTTTATTGTTTACGATTGAGCGAGTTCTATTTTGAAAATTTCAACGCTTACTGCTATTTAGCTCATGAAATAATAAAAAAGAAGGTAGCGCGGACATTTTTCGATTCGTTTTGTGTACGTGAACTTGTGAAATTGTGACCAAATAATTTCACAAGTGTCTATTTCCATTAATATTTTTAATTTACGTGACGCAGATTTAAAATTTTCATAAGTGATTTTGATGCTGAAGACGTTTCAAATGTCCCCACCTATACACCGCGTTATCATGTTTACGTGATTCGTGGTGTAGCTGACAACCAATTTACGTTACAGTCGAACTTCTCATAGACGAACACCGCATTAGGTGATGGAATGGTAAATGAACTTTGACATGAAGTTTATAACGCATTGAAGGAAGCATCTCACACTATCTAAAATATGTAAAAAAATAAAATATGATCAGTAGACGAGAGGACTGGAATGGGCGATGTCCGTATGCGACGCTTTTCACTCGTCCAATTTTAGCTATGTAGAAACCAAGTTATATAAGAACAGACGGAAAAGAAAGGAAGAGCTGAAATTGAAACCGCACCAAACCATAAAAATTATGTACAGGAACGGACCAATTTGGAACACAAGCTATAGTGTAGCCAGAAAGAAAGTGAAGTGTATCCAAGTGTGTATGATTATGCTATGATTATTACATTTTCTTCAATTGACCTTAAAATGTTTTTTTTAAGTACAATTTTTCAACACCAAATTCTAAAAGTAAGCTTGTTGCCAGCTCGTTTAGTGAGAAAAATGTTGCATTCGTTTCTGGCCATGGGAGTGTCAGGCCCTTAAACTTCGTTTTCCTTGCATGATATGTAAGAAAACGTTGGGGAAAATAAAAATTAGGAGAAATGTTCGGGTGGTAGATGTGTCCGTTTAGGCAAGTTCGACTGTATTCGTACACATGTTTCCATAGAAACCTTAGTTGTTTACAATTGAGAGAAATTTAGTTAAACGACTGTTTTTTTTTAATAAATAGAGACTCACACTGTTTACAAGTTTGATTAAAATCTAAATTTGATTAACAGTTGTCCCATATTGTAATGCAACTTTAATAATTCAAGTGTATTCTACAATACATTTTGAATTTAGTGACATAGGTAATTTTCCCACAAATTATCACACGAAGTTAAGAAACTTAAATAATCATGTAAATTTATTCTCCATACTATAGAGTTAAGGCTGTACCAGGCCGGTATTTAATAAGGTATCATGTAAAACATAAAACAACATTTAATAAAAATTGAATTGAATTGAATGGTAAAAATCAATGCTTCGGTGGAATCGCTAACAATTTTCCTTTTACTCGAAAAAAGACATTCAAAGGCTATTCTAATTCAGGATAGAATCTCGCTACATTATTTTGACCAGAACTGTAAGATATTTGAAATTTTTTTTATATTGTTTGGCAAATACAACGCGTAGAGCAGCACTTCACCTGGATATTCCTCGGATGATACGATCCAAAGGACTCTTCAGTCGGACAACCGGTATCTGTACCACCTTACGCAAGTTCAGGAACTACTACCGAGCGACTGTCAGAGGACGATAACATTTTGCAATTGGTTTCTTAAAAAACTCCGGGAAGACCGTGATTTTCAAACTAAAATAGTGTGGACGGATGAAGCGACGTTTACACGCAGTGGCGTTTTCAACACCCGGAATAACCAAATCTGGGCTCAAAGCAATCCCCATGAAACTCGCGAATCTCGATTTGAATATGAGTTTCGTTGTTTCACAAAAAGAGCGATAACAAGTTAACGGTAAAATTCAATTGTATTGGTAATTTTCTTGCTGAAACAAGTTGTGCTATATCAACCCTTACAGTATTGACCAACTAATGCGGGGCACCTTGTATAAGTATATCCTCGCTACATTCTCGTTCGTCCCCAAAGCAAAAATACATAATTTCGTTATAAGTTTTAGGGAAAATGTTTTCTTTTCGTGTTGTTGGTGTGTTTTTTTTCTCGCTCTGTTCATTTTGTTATGATCCTAACTTAACCTTTAAACAAATTTTCATTGTAAATGTACTGAAGATGATGTGAAATTCCAGGACATTGTTTGTTGGCGGTTCTTTTTCTATGGTCGGTGACGCATTTGAAGTTGTCATTGAAGAAAAAAGTTATTGAGGGAAAAAAGTATTGTCAGGAGATCGATGAAATACCTAAGTGCGAGAGGGTAGAAGATGTGTATACGGAGAAGAAGGAATCAATCAGTTGACCCATACTTGGAATAACGTGAAATGATTTTGTTTGTATCCATAACCTAAAAAAGTTGTTTTGTATTGCCGGCAATAAATCATTGCGATGTCATTCGATAGGCACTTGTCGCGACGCGTAGGACTTCAAAAGAAATAATAACAAAAAATGTTATGTGATGGAACTTACATCCTCAACTTGGATTGATGATTTGGATGGATGTTGTCAGTGAATCTGGGAGAGTCGATAATGTGTTTATTCAAGTTGGTTAAAAGCCTTCCATTAGATTAGAATGGATATATATTTGTTTGTATGGTTGGCGGAATTGCGAAATATTTTTTTTTTTCATTGAGTCCCCCATTTTAGAATTGCGACACCATTTTGGTTTCACATGCGAGGATTATTTTATTTAATTTTTGTTCAAGGTACCAACACCTAGATGTTGATAACTTAAATTACTGAATGTGAATTTCAATCTGTCTATCTTCAGTACTCGCCAACTCGGAAGCAAACAAATTTAAAGGTTTTTCTGTACTAAAGAAAACCGCGAATTGCTTACGAAATAAGTAAAATAGGAAATAGACACTTTGTAAATTCGTAGCGGTGTGCATTTCGAAAGCCAATTTTATAGAGTAACGACCAATATTCTGGGCCACTGCGAATTACAGATTTGAGCTCCTCTGCCTTGTTTTCCTAAAGCCTTTGTAAGGGTTGAGGTACATATTAAACTACAGCTGTTTGCTTTGAAAAATCTTCAGATTCAGATTTTAGTAACGAAACTTCATATTAGACAGTTGTCCCTTTAAGCAGTCGCTTTTTTGTGAAGTTTCGTTTCAAAATTTGTTCACTAATGTGTCTGCCCGGGTGTAGTTAAATCACGGATCGAGGACTAAAATATCAGGTTGCCACAGTGGCTGCTTACGCATTACCCACCAACATCAATATAATAGAAAACGTTTGTCGATGTTTAGTTCAAGTGTGTGGCCATTTTTGAACCTATCTCCCGAATAAAATTCACGTAAAACGAAGGAAGCTTATTCTAGAATGATTTTGCTTCTGTAGTTCCTTACAAACTCTCGAGTCGTCTTCAAAATATACTTGCAAAAAAAACACACACACAAGTGTCGAACTATCCAGTCAAACTGGTTTTTTTCGTGAGTTTAGCTTCACGATTGAATTCCGTTTCTGTCAGTTTATTTTTGCTTATCTGGTATCAGTTTTTTTTATTTTTATTTTTCTACAATTCGTATTTTTTTGAAAACCCAAAACTTGGGCACAGAACTTAAATCTCAAAATGCACCTTAACTCTCCGTCGGGCGTACCTCAAATCAAAATAAGATCGGGCGCACTCGGCCTAAGAGGCCACCCATCTATGTTTCTTAATATGTTACTATAAATTTCAGATACTTTTCGGAAATTAAGTTATTAATATCTAAGGGATGTAATTAAACTAAATATAGTACTAAGAAACCTATTTCATAACAGAATACAGAAATAAAATTATCGATTTACCAGAAAAAACAAAGAGAGAAAATTTTATGAAGTGTTATGTGTGAGATTCTTAAACCCTCTACTACACGGAGAGAAAAATGTGCAATGAGTTCAACAAAATCATACAATGAAATTCACAACATACAATTTCACTAAATTTGTAGCGAAAGTTATTAAAATGTAGTGAAATTGATTACAATTCAGTTGTTTTTTCTGGTGCTGGCTTATTGTAAAAATGATTGCAGTGTAATGACAAAAATCATTGCATGATATTTGTATGGATAGTAACATTTATTGTGTTTATGGTAATTTTCACCACTGTCTGTAATAATAATTATTGCATTGTGTAATAGTTTTCATCAAGAGCGCGTAATAATTCTGAAACTGTCAAAAAATAAGACGACTAATTTATTCGCATAACTTGTAATCTTAGGTGGTAGCTTAGGTGTAGGACGTAGGACTACGAAACGATAGGTCCCCGGTTCAATTCCCAGTAGAAGCAAATTGTAAAAAGGTAAACTTAAAATAGGGAAAAATAAGTTAAGGATAAAATAGAAGTAGAAATTAAAAAAAGGAAAAAATAAAA
The DNA here is from genome assembly GCA_949715475.1 of Microchrysa polita. Classification (NCBI taxonomy): domain Eukaryota; kingdom Metazoa; phylum Arthropoda; class Insecta; order Diptera; family Stratiomyidae; genus Microchrysa; species Microchrysa polita. Next base: position 6,377,603 of record OX454415.1, on the reverse strand, counting down.
AAAATCACTTCTTGTATTTTTTCTATTATCGCCTAATTATGTTCCTGGCAAATTTTATTACCAACCAATTGTTAATTTTATTATAGTGCAATGACATTTTTTTATTACAGATGTAATAACTTTTACATCAGTTGCAGTAGGGTCAAAAATCATTAGAAATACAATAGTTTTTATTACAGTTTTAATACCTTTCACTACATTTTTTCTCTCCGTGTAGCATGGAGCAGAGCAGAAACTGTTTTGCTGGCCTGTCAGGTGCGCCCGACGGAGGGTTAAAGCGCAGAAGACCGCATTAAAACACTCTTCAAATATCGATCGTACTAATGCCGGACTCTAGAGGCTCCCGATGTACAATTTGTTTAAGGGCCGCTATGTCAAATAACAATTTTCTTCGATTCATAATTTTTATCGTATGGAATAGTCCGGAATCATTGTCCCCCTGAGCCCGGATTTTCTCTCCACGGCCCTGTTAACCATAGATGGAGACTATAGATCTTAGGGGTGTTCTTTATGACAGCGGAGCTAACGGTAGTATTTCTAACACGCAGGCGCCTCGAACAAGCTACTGCCGGACATTTACAAAGTAGATGTTTGGTTGACACCATATACTCCAGACATAGCCCGTAGTCCGTATCAACGAACCAACCATTTTGTTAAGGTAATACTGCAACCATTTGTGTCCCGTGAGGTAACCAACGAATGGCCTGAAATATCGTCTATTAAAGCGGCTGGCATGTTTTGGTCCAAAGGGGATAATTAAATCTTTGGATTGCCATATCATGGAAGAGCATTCCATTCCATTGCTGCAGTTATTTGTAGTCAGACCGTTCCATAATCAGTAGTCGCAACTAGACCACAGTAAGGATTAGGTTCCAGAAAGTCTGTTGGCGAGCCATGTCTGGAAATTTCACCTGAAGCTTCATCAACTCCAATACCAACCAATACAGAACAGAGGAACATATTAGATGTTTGAGAGACTTTGAAAGGTAGCAGAACACTTTTTGGCCATCCTGGATGAGAGTGTGTCTATAATAATAGCTGCCTGGCTATCGGTACAGAGGGCAAAATTAGCGTTAGTGGGTTTCTTTTGTAAAATCCCTTAACGCAAGCCTCAAAAGCATGAATCTCCGTTTAGAATTGGCTTAACGGAATGCCTATAAAGACTCTTATTCTCCTATCAGGTTCAAATTACCCAGCACTTTCCTCAGTTTTTGATCCATCATTTAACCATATGCAGCGAAATTACCATTATTCCAGTTCTCGCGATGAGAGATGAAAATTGAAAATGTCCTACCAAAGCAGAGTTTGTTGGTCATGTAGTCTGGTCTCGAACAAATTTTCGAGTTGGGGGTTCAATCTAGAATGCTCATATGACCGTGATTATGCGTGTGAACAAGCAAGTCTGAACTTCTTTAGCAGACGTATGGTGGTCCGCTCTTTCAACTTCGGCAACTATACTAATGCAGCGTACGTCCCAACATGTCGTACCAACATAACATACATCACCTCAATCATTTTTGGAGTAAGACCCCAAGTCTTTCCAATGAGAGACCTGCAGGCCCACATAGTCCGAGTGGTTTTATCGATAACATTTTCCATAATACCTAGATATTATACAGACAGTAGAAAAATCAAACATCGTATTGCTCAAATACACAGGTCTGAGGTTAAAACGTTTACTCTCTATTAGTCACTTGTGTACACAGCGTTCCTCCCTGTTCAGATGACGCTCCGAATACCTCAAAAATTTTGGGCGTCTATTATTTGTTAGATGGATACAATTTTGTTAAACATTTAAGTAAAAAATTTGACTGGGAATAGCAAAGTTAATATCCAGACCTGAAGAATATGAAAAGAAACTTCCGCTGACTTGATAAAGAGAAAAGTACCGAGCGATTGAAAAAGTACCATTGATACCAAGTATATATATATGTTGTATGAAGTAGAAAATGTTTTTTTCGTATTATCGTTACAACACGGCTGTGTGGACATCCCTAAAAATAGAAATGCATTTACTGTTAGTTTCAGAAAATGATCTTTAAATTTCAATAAAATTATTGTTCGTTTTGTGTCGGGAAATACTAGTTTGAGCAACTGCAGCAACCAACGTAAGATTATCAGACTCCCAAAGCGGAAATCTGCACACATACTTAGGAAATTCGGTTTTCAGACAAATCCTCAGCCATACTTCCCGGTAATTTTTCTAAATTCAACGAATTGCCTTCCTTCGCTCGCACCTCACTCTACCACTCTTGGCAGCAACACTGCGTTGTTAAAATGTTGGTGAATTCTAAAAAGTGCGACAGACAGGGCAAGGTCTGAACGAAGCGAAGAGCGCGCCGCGGGATCTGAGTAAACGTATGGACGAACCAGAAGTCTAAATCTTACGAATTGCCTTCCATTGGCTCACCGCTCGCTGCGCTCGTCTTATCCTATTTCCCAGCAGCGCCACGTTACAAAAATGTTGGCGAATTCTGAAAAGCGTCACAAACAAGATTTAGGTAAACCTAGCCATGAGCCAGAGGTCTAAATCTTACAAATTGAAAAGTTTGCTACGGGATTTAAGTAAACCTAAGAACGAGCCAGAGGTCTAAATCTTACGAATTTTCTTCCACCGACTCACCGCTCCCTGCACTCGCATCACGCCTTATCCGCTTCCCACGACCGCTGGTCGCAAGGACGTTGGCGAATTATGAAAATCCCAACAAAGAGCCGGGTCTGAGCAAAGTGAAGGCCGAAGCCACAGGATCTCAATAAACGTATAGACGAACCAGAGGTTTAAATCTTACAAATTGCCTTCCATAAGCTCACCGCTCGCTGCGTTGCGCACCTATTTCCAAACAGAACTGCGTCAAAAAATGTTTGCGAATTCTCTAATGTGCAACAGACAGTGCGAGGTCTGAGTGGAGCGATTAAAGTAAACCTAGGGGGTGCCATAGGTCTAAACCTTACCTAAATCTGGTTGCATTATTCCTGGAGGAGAGTCATTTCTCCGTTGTTACATTGATGATGCCATGCCGGCCCTTTGGGCTCTTAACACTGTTTTAAATGCATTCTAATTTCTAAAGCAATGTTGTGGGAAAAAACCTTTATCTAAAATGCATGCAGAGTTTTTTCTTTAGTGTGCATTATCCTATAGAGGTTGATAAAGGAATCGGATGGAGTATAGTGGCTGATTTTTTCATCGTTTTGTGATAGGGAAAATAGATTAAAATCGCATCTTTCGACATGTTTGCCAAATTTGAAAATTGCGATCAAGAATTGCCAAGTTATGGACAATTTTCGATTAGAAAACACACAAGTGCGATTTGGGAACCTCTAACTTCCGATCGCGCTTAGGTGGACATTGAAATTTGGAGAAAATATGAGGGCCAAGTAGCTCTACAAGTTTGTGCGAGAGATCGGGAAGGGCTCCCGAGGTGTCGGAAATGAACGGTTGTCAAACATAAAAGTCCGATTATCTGGCTAAATATCGATCGTAAGGGGCACATGGGTTAGGTTTCGTTGTGTGTCATTCGGAATGCTGTACATTTCTCAGTGCTGTACGACAGGTTAAAATGCTATACGTCTGGTCAGCTTAATCTAATCCTATTTTTGCCCTATTAAATGGAGCAGCGCCCGCTCTAGGGGGGGGGGGCGAGCCGGGCGGTCGCCCGGGGCGCCAAATTTCAGGGGCGGCTTTTTGGCTAGAACTCGATGAAAAAAAATAAAAGCCAGAATGAAAAATTCAATATCAATTTCCATTAAGTGGAAACGAAACCTTCAGATGAAATAAATAGTTGAAAGTTGTGTTTTGAAGAATCCTAAAATGCTTGCCTAGTACGAGTTGCGTAATTGTACGTCTGTGATGCTAGCCCCCGCCCTACTTCCGAAGCTATGCGCTATTCAAGTTCTACTTTAAAACTGCTAATTTCGTCCTCCAATTAAACATTTAGTACCCCGGCTTTTGACCAGCATTAAGGATTATATTTGATCTTTCTAGGCATGATCCCTTAGTCTTACCAAAGGGGAGATCCATCTAATTTTTAAATAGAGGACGAAAGTACCTATAGAACGTAATCTTATTATTGAGTTTATATGCGGAACGTCGCACTTCAATTTCCGGAAGTAAGGTCTAAAACTTTATTTTAGTCTATTGAATCGGAGGAGAGCACGTCCCCTAAAAAAATATTAATCCTCCGGAGAAATTGATATTAAATGAGAAATAATGATTCGTATAAACACTAAACACATAAAAGCGATTAAAACAAAGTCTCCTGTGAGAAATTGCATACCACTGCAGGAGTTTTGGAAACTTCTATAAACCTTTGGCGGCAATTTGACTTCAATTCACCCGATCTTCTCGTGGATGGATCGCCTCAGTTGGTTGCCATTGCATTGATTCATCAAGCACTTAAAGGTGAATTTTCGAACAAAATTGTTTGGGTTTCAGCAAGATGAGGGATGGAATCACAGTACACATTACCAGAGCCGCAGTAGCAGTACTTCCTTTTTATCCAACATGCTAAATCAGGATTTAGCTTGATTCCCCCGAGTAGACTGGATTTCCTAAAGACATAAACATTTTGTCAACATCATGCCCCTAGCCCGGAATTTTTTTAGTGGGTCCGAGGGTATGTCATTCATTCCCTATAAACTGTATGACAACAAAAATATTTTTAGAAAAATGGTTAAACATTTGAGAAAGATAAATCGAGAGCGATCTTTTTCCTTTTAACGATAAATAGCGTTTGAATACATCACATGACCTTTGTCACAAAACTATCCCTTTCAGATGAAATGTTTTTAAATCGATTAACTTCCCAAAGGAAACTTAGTGTGATGAGGCCTTTATTCTAACACTAAAACATGGCGGACAGCAAAAACTCTATAAAGTATACATTTAAGCCCAGAAGTCATGGAGTGATGAAACAGGGACAATATAGGCTTTTTGGTGGCGAAATATTTTCTTGAATGAGGTTGGTTGGCCAACATGATCGGAAACATAGGAGGTTAGGATGCTCACAAAGAGAACTTAGGATGTCACTTGGGGCATAATTTAAGTTTCGAAAGGCTAGGTCACGCAAACGCGGATGGGATATGGATATGATGATGTTCATGACACCTACATGTGGGTGTTCAAGTTTCGGATATTAAATGCCTAAAACTGCAGTCCCAATAGAATTGTGCGGATGATATACATTTAGAATCCCTGTCTCGGAATAACCGAGACCACCAGACTGAAATCTTTCTTAAAATTGCGATTGAGACCAGGCGCCAACTGACACCACCAACACGCAGATTTGTAGCACTGCAATTTTCATACGTAGAGCATAGATTTTTTATGAGGTAATACAGCAGTAAGAAAAAAATGTATCCTTGATCAACCGCCAGACAGAGGGAGGGAGGGTCAAGCGCCACTCCCCGCCCTGCCTCCCCAACCTCCTGGGCTACACCTATGATTTTCAAGATGTCGCATTTATGAAAATAAACCACAGACTTTCCACACTGAAGAAGTCCGGGTAACTGAAATTGATCGGCTGCGTAGTCTGCAAGGATGTTATGGAAAACTACTCATCTACTTCAACGACGTACATATTACCTACTATCAATCTGCCTGGTATATCACCAGGGGCGGCAGTTTGTCATCTTGCCCGGGGCGGCGTAAGTCCTAGAGCGGGCGCTGAATGGAGTGTTGCATTCATCACCTTCGAGATCAAATTTGCTCCTCTTTCTCTCTCTCTCTCTCTTTCTCTCTATCTCTGTACCGTAACCCCTTGTGGCGCATGGTGCGTTCCCTCTGCCGTTTATAGGCTACTTCGAGTCAACGTTATATTTCACATTGGAGTGTATATACTGTTGCAAGCACTATATACTAATTGTGGAAATCTTGACTTATCGTTCCATTCTATACACCAACTGCGGTGCATGTATGTAGTATTTATGGCATGGCAACTTACCAGCTCTATGGGAACTACGCGGAACTTTGTCTGTTTGGAGTAGAAGAACCCCAGCGGGAGAAATATCGAGTTATTCGATTTTTGGAAATGTCACATTGAAATTTTTGCATCGGGACCTCTAAGCGTCTATAGCTCAGTAGGTAGAGTTGCTGACCTTGTGACTGAAGGTCGGAGGTTCGAATCGCGATTGGGACGAAACTTTCTTCCCTCAATTTCCTCAATTTTTGGTATTTTTTCCCAAAGTTTTGTGGTTTCGTACAGATAGACACACTCATCAGGTCTTGTGAGATTCCGGACCTCTAGATTACTAGCATCGTGGAGTGCGACTCAACCAAGTGAGCCACAGAGCGTGCTCCTCATTATTATGATTATATCATCGGCGTAACCACTAGCTTTATATCCAGAACGATAGAGCATAGCGACTAACGCATGAAAGACAAGTGAGCAAAGAATTGGCGATAGAACCTCCACCCTGCGGCAACCTTTAACCTTCCGGCGGGCGCAATACTAATCCTAACACGATCGGGCGCAATGCATCTGACAGATTAAGTGCAGAAAAAAGGATGAAATTAAGTTTCTGTATATTTTAGACTCTTATTTTTTTGCATTGTCTTTTTGAAACAGTTGTACGAAATTTTAGAAACAAATACTGGCTCAAAAAGTTTGATACCCTTAACATTTTCAATTTTCTAAGAATATTCCACTTTCAATCGCTTCAATATTTAAGAAACCTCCAACAACTCGAACACTTAAAAAGTGTGAGCTTATTTTACTACAAACACACTATCGAATGATTTTGTGAGCCTAAAAGTCAACACAACGTTATTACGCAATGTGAAGAGTATAAAAAGTGAAAATTTTCATAGAAAAGGCGAAAATAACTCAATCGGGCGCAATACATCTAAGAGATTATTTCATCCCCTCCCGCCCCTCAGACATATGGTAGATAGAAACTGAAAACTGCTTTGGGTAGTTGGGTACAATCTGCTTTCGTTAGTGACTGAATGCCTTCGAAGTACTTCTTCCAGCTCTCTCGTTTTGAATGTCTGATCTGAACTGTATTCAGTTAGTGAATCTATATATTTGTTCCAAAAGTTAGTACGTTATAAATAAATTCCATTTTTATCTTTGCATAGAACAGCTACCCGGGGTTCTAACAAAGGATTTATTTTCGTTTATATTCACCATTTAATTAAAAAGCTAAAAGCTTTTCTTCAAATCTCTGGGATAAAACTAATTATTTATTTATTTTCACATTTTCTGAATAAAAATCGGAAATTATCCGTAGTTATCACTTTATTTCACCTACTATGTCAAGTGTCAATGCAGTACTGGTATCCACAACGTAGTATGTATGTCTGATGCATGGCTTCATCGGTTCACCTTAAATTTTTAATAACTTCGCACAGTGGATGTGCCTGGCATAATGTCAACCTATTGAACATTATAAGCTTGAAGTTTTCGACATAAACACTTATAGCTGCTGCTGCATTCCCTGACTGCAGCTATGTTCAGTCAAGCAGAATTGATGTATCTCAGGCGTGTACGACGAAGTCAGTCATCGTTTTTCCTGCGACTAAAAGAAGTTTTATCGTCCTTTTGTTGCAAGTGAAAAGCACAGCACTGTACTAAATAGTGACTATACTGAACTCACTGTGCTGCCTGAATAATGCACGACTTTGAAGCAAACATTTGAACTGGTGAATTATAAATGATTGTTAAACGTCATGCTCCTATACTGTTTTATGTTTTATGGTCATATTTCTTTTGCTCTATTGGCTGTATATAGTTGAGAATAAGGTATAGAAATGCATCCTGTTTTTCAAATAAAGATACAATGCACAGTGTGTTTAATTGCTATACAGAAGAAATAATAAATAAATAATGAAAACTTTACGTGAGTAAAGACCACCTGGTATGAAGAATAGGGATTCTCCTCCTGGTTATATGAGGTAAACATGGTTGTTCTTAGGTATTTTTCACGTATAATAGCATAGCAAGATGGAACAAATTTCCCTGCAGTATGAATTTTTCAGGCAGCACGAATTTAGTTAAGCTAATTTCAAAAACTTTTTTTTTTAAAAATGAGTGTCCATTTTGAACTTTCGTATCTGCGTTCAGTGTAAGCCCTAACTAATTATCCTTTTCAGATACTTTTTTATTATTTCTGTGGTCATTATGAAAAACAGCTTAAGTCGACTTAAGACAAAATCGAGTTAATGTGTTCACTGGATTCGCCGTATTCGACTACACCTCTACACAAAATTTCGTTAATTTCGGATTATTTTTGAGCGAGCTACAGCGATTGGTTTTTCCGCCTATCTCAAGTAGACCCTCACCGACATAAGGAAAAGCGACTTAACTTAACATATTTCTTACTAAAATATATATATATTTTTGAAAATTGGCCTAAATTAACTTAAGTTACTTTTCCAAATATGAAATAAACTCAAATGATTTTTTACCACTGAATTTTTAAACAGCCTAAATCGACATAAGCGTTTTTTCCATAAGTCCAAAACAAATTCAGTCTTCCTCATCTTGAGTTAAGTTCTTATTCCAAATGGTTTTCTTTCCGTAGAGAGCTCTTATATGGATTTAGCGTTTATTCCTTATCATATTTACGGAAAGTCCTGCTACAATGTCTATGTAAGCGGTTGTTTCGCATGCATTCATGGTGAAATTGAATAGATAAGTCACTGTTAAATGAGTTGTTGTTCAATCAAATTGCAATTTCGTGAACGTGAAGTTAACTATTGAGGGTATGTAGGCTTGTATCCCGCGTACCAGAAAATTTACTTTACATTCGAAACATTAAACGAGCCTCAGATACCTCGGAATGATTCAACGGCAACGACTTTTGGCTATAAATAACGGACAAAGATAGGTTTTTGGAACGTTCGGACTATGTGGGGTGAGTGTAATAAAACAAGGCTCACAGAAGTAGAACAGGAAATTACCGCATACAACATCGCTGTACTAGGACTGAGCAAAACACGATGGCTCGGATCGGGGGCGACTTTATCACCAAGCTCTCCTACTGTATTGCTCTACTCTGGTTCTGAAGACGATAATACACCTCGGCAACCAGGCGTCGGAATCCTGTTGAGTAGGAATGCACACCGATCCCTAATCGACTGGAAACCTATTTCGGATCGTATCATCACAGCCAGATTCAAATCCAGAGTACGAAATATTACAACTATTCAGTGCTACGCACCGACTGAACCTCAGAACCCCAGATCAATCAGCAAAGGACGTTTTTTATCAGCGACTAGGCGACACCTTTGATAGGGCTACCAGGGGTGTCATCAAAATTATTATGGGGGATCTCAATGCCAAAGTCGGTACTGATAACTTAGGCTTGGAACACCTTATGGGCAATCACGGGCTTGACGACAGGAACAACAATGGCGAAATGTTCGTGGAGTTCTGTAACTCTCGACAACTAGTCACTGGTGGAACCTTGTTCAAGCATAAACCCTGCCACCTAACCTAACTTGGGTTTCTTCTGATGGCAGAAAGGCAGAAAACCAAACAAATTGACCATACTGCTGTTTCAAAGACATGGAGAAACTGCCTCTTGGACATCAGGTCGAGGCGTGGTGCTGATATTGACAGCGACCATCATCTTGTTATCGCGAAATTTCGTTTACGAACGGCAGCGATCCAACGATCTACTAACGCACGAATCGTGCCACGTTTTAATGTGCAAAAACAAAAAAAATCCATCAATTAAACGCGCATATTCTATCGCTTTGCACGAAAAGCTAGTGCAGCACTCTTGAGAATCCTACAATTGAAGATAGATGGAATTTTGCCAAGGATTCTTTCATTTCGTGTGGCGAAGCGGCTGTGGGACGATTGGATCAGTGATGCTTGGTATCTTATCTCAGAACGCAAAAGAGTTAAGGAACACCGGTGCTGATAATTCAGCCAAAAGTCAACTCCGAGCTGAATACCGTTCACTACAAAAAGGCGTGCAGAGAAGTGTGAGGCGTGATAAGTGTAACTACATCAGCGCTTTAGCGAAGGAGGCAAATGATGCGGCTTACCGTGGTGAAAGTGGTACCCTTTTCAAGCTTATTAAACCACTAATTGGCAAATCGTTCACTACATCCTGTAAAAGATAAAGAAGGGTTACTGCTTGTTACCGAAGAACAGCAGCTTTAGAGATGGAAAGATCCCCTTTTTGAGGTCCTGAACAACAAGTAAGACAGTGTCTATTTATCGAACATAAATTTCTAACTGTTGGTCATTCCCACATGGAGTGTGATGCGGATCACGCCTTAATCGAGAGAAAGAAAAAAGTAACGAACACACAAATTCATCCTCGTGATTGGTTCGATTTTGTACGAACTGTTGGTGTCAAAAACCAATTTCATGTAATCGAAATGGATTCCACGGATTTCCTGGATTTCTTTTCTTATTCAAAAAAAAAAATTTATGTGGAGAAGCCGGGATGCAAATTTTGAAAACTTTCATTGGGAAAATGTTAAATGGTTAAGATACACAAAAAATGATTTTAGAAAAGTTTCAAAACAACCGTAAATGTAGAACATCCATTTAAAGTATTAAACATCCAAAAAATAAGTATAAATTCAGGAAGTATATCTGAAATTCCTAAGCTACCAGAGGAAGTACGTATATCTGTAAAAAAGAAAAAAGGATCTATTGGATCTTCTTCCTATGATTGATCCTTTCTTTCACGACTTTTACAAAAGTCTTCCCCCTAATGAAATTTCGGATATTCACCTCGACCCGGTTGAAGAAGACAGCAATCAAAATCACGTCTGTGAAGTCGTTTTTTCTGCATTAATTCTTTCGAAGAGGCTTTATATTATTTGTTTATTATAATGATTACTTTTCCTTTCATTTTTTCCATGAATAATTCCGGAAAATAAACAGAAATTAAACATTTATTAAAAAAGACTTTTATTTAAGATCCATCAACAGTATAATGGTAATATGGAAAAAGAACCTATGTCCTCTTAAGATAATAGTTTAGGCACAATATAATTGAGAATAAAGACTTAAGTGGATTTAAGTTTTGTCGACCCCTATTGCTTCATACGGAAAAAACTCTTATTTTGTTTTTTATCGTATTACAATCAAACTGCTTTATTTTTGGAATAAAATTATAGTAGAATACATTGCTCACAAGATAATCTACAAAAAAGTATTAGTCTTTGGATTTTAAGACTATATAGATTTTTCACAAGTCGTTTTAAAGTTTAAAATCGCTCTCCTGAAAAACTATGAAAACCGACTTAAGCGATTATTCATAATCGCCACAGATTTACTGATAACTGTGTCCCAAAAAAAAAAAAAAAACAAAAATATGCTAATCTTTTAGCTAAAAATGCTCTTCATACATCTTACGGCAACTTAAGGCTGTACACATATTCCTAACGGATGAAAACACACGAATGATGTCGCACCTATTAATTGGATTAAATCCGAACGCTTGCTTCTTTCCCAACATACTTGATGACTTAATTCATTTGTCCCGTAAATTGTCACTCCCTGATGGCTTCTCCTCGTATAGTGAAATAACCCAGGTGAATTCAATATATCCTTAAATTGTTTATTCTTAATCCTTGCCAGTGCTATAATATGCTATATTGGTACATAGCGTTATAAAATTTATTTGCCTACAAACGTTTCCTTAAAGCTACGCGACCAATTTACTGGCATTTATTTATATATCAAGTGAAAACCACTTGGCTGATACCTAATCTAAGTTGGAGGGTTTTCATTTCTTATAGCTCTTGGAATATATTTTAAATTTGTTTGTCTCTTCTACGGCTCTGTGCGACTTCTATTGCTAAAGAAAATCTGCACGATTTTTGTTTGTTTGCGTGAGCTGGTATGAATGTGTGTGCGCGCACACGAATGATGTTGACATTGTGCGGATTTTGTATCACTACGACTTAATCCTAAGATTTTCAAATGGATTATGCTTAATTAAACCACTTATTTAACTTGTGTGAAATTGTAAATTGAGTATTCAAGAGTTTGGTGAAAATAATCGTATTAAGTAAATCCGGAAAATATAAGACAAACGTAGTTTGTTCTGAAGAAATTCTCTATTCTGGATAAGTAGAATTTTGTGCTTTTGCTTATTGTATATTTGTAATTTGTATATGTAGTTTCACTCTTAAAATAAATTGTGAAAAATATAAAAAAAAATACTTTGTACAATTGAAAAGTAGGAATAAATATGCATAATAAATTCGAGAAACATAAAAAATATTTCCTCATCTGATTTTCCAAAAAAAATCTAAATGAAATGTTGTCGCAACAAATTCATTGAGCCTCATGTTGTGTGAGCTGTGACTAGATTTTGCTGAAACCACACGTCCCTAACGTTAATTTCTTCGTGGCTTGGAAGAAAAAAATCCTCGATCATGTTCCAAGTGAGCGGCCGTTAGAAAAAAAGCTCTCGAAGAACGAATGTATATGATCAGCGTGACGAGCTGAGTCGATTGGACGATGTCCGTCTGTCTGTCTGTTGCGACGCGTTTTGCTCTATGGAGCTGAAATTTTGCACACATGCTTCTTTTTGTTGCAGGCAGTTTGTACGTTTGAATCGCTAAAATCCGACAAGGGGGTCGTGGGGCTGCCATACAAACCTACCCCCCAAGTTTAGGTTCTTCTCTGAAAAACTTTTTTATTTATGCACCAATTTCAATCAAATTTTACACAACATATGTAAAAATCGACCAAATCGGACAATGGGGTCGTGGGGCTGCCATACATACCTAGTCCTCCAAATTATGTTCTTCTAAGAAAATCTTTTTTATTTTCTCATCAATTTCAATCAAATTTCGCACAAATGTGTTTCTAGTAATACCACAAAACATATCTAAAAATGGACCAAATCGGACCATGGGGTCATGGGGCTGTCATAGAAACCTAGCTCCCCAAATTAAGTTCTTCTAAGGATTTTTTATTTATACACCAATTTCAACCAAACTTCACTCAAATGTGTTTCTATTGATGACACAAAACATATGTATAAATAGATGGAGTCGGACTATGTGGTAATGGGGCTACCATACAAACCTAGCCCCCCAAATCAAATTTTTCTAAGAAAAACGTTTTTATTTGCACACCAATTTCAAGCAAACCTCAGAAAATTATATTCCTATTGATGCCACATAACGTGAAAATAAATGAAATCGGACTATGGGGTCGTGGGGCTGCCGTACAAACTTGACCCCCAAAATTCATCATCAATGTGGCACGATAGCCCGACGCCTTGGCCTTGGCCGCCTGAATCGTTGACCTCCAATTGTCGCGGTTACGTGACCTTGTCCTCCAGTTTCGGAAGCCCAGCAGCTGGTGGGCGTCTTCACCTACGGAGTTCTCCCAGCGAGCTCTCGGTCGTCCACGCAAAATTAGGTTCTTCTAAAAAATACTTTTTTATTTGGACACAAATTTAGACTAAACCTCATGGAAATGTATTTTTATTGATGGTACAAAACATATGCAAAAATGAATTGCATCGGACCATGGGGTCATGGGGCTGGCATATAAACCCAACCCCCAAATTAGGTTCTTCTAAGAAAACCTTTTTTATTTGTCCACCAATCTGAACCAAATGTGTTTTAATTGATGCCACAAACATACGTAAAAATTTATGGGAAGGCCATAGGGTTGCCGTAAAACCCCTTCCCCCTCTTTTTGGTTTTTATAAGAAACCCACGTCCCCGGCGCTTCGCCCAATAAATCTTCGCCACGGCACTTATGAGAAAATTCAAAAGCATGGAAGCGGGGAGGACTGAACACTAGTCATAGGTACGCCCGAAAAAACTTTTAGCCCGAGGGGAGCGAAGGGTATCCAAATTTCGGCCGCGGCCGAAATTAGCCTCGGTCTCATTTTTATATAATTTTATTCTAGGAGGAAGATGCATTTTTTTTTAATCTTTAAATGCCTGTGTGGCTTTGGTTTTAGTCCCATACACATCACATGAGGAATCATTTTCCAGAGCCTTTATGCGACAGCTTCCATTGTGTGGACAATGTGTTGCAAGGTTGATAGGGTGATTTTTCTTGAGGAATAACGTGCCATCAATATAATTGGTAAAATTTTTACCGTTACCGTGCCTATTGCCTTTTGTGAAAATCAACAAAAACCACGACTTAAATAAAATTAGAATTTATTTACCACTAAATAAATTCAAACACAAATGTTCTTCAATTTCTTAAACTAGCTAGTAATTCACATAAACTAAATTTTCGCGGTTTCAAGCTTTCAAGTATGTACCTATATCAACCTTGCTCCCATGATACATGTTCTGCAGATGTGTTTGCCGTTCTGATCCCCTAACTGCCATTTTGCTGAACCGAAATTATCTCCGGTTCTTTTCGTTTGAATGGCTTTGTGGAACATGTAAACGAAAAGAACTGGCGATTATTTCTGATTCGCAAAATAGCAGTTAGGGAAGCAGGACGGCAAACATGGTTTGGGGAACATACGCAACTGGCGTGTTTCGTAACCTCACCCATTGATATTTTTGTTTCTACATGTTTAACGTATTCCGTTTATAACGATTATGTATATAATACATACGAGTACGTGTTTCCGCTTTTTATCTATTCTAGTACAAAATCTGAAACTGCTTCCGTATTACAACATTTCACCTAAAGCTTTGTTGGGAATAGCAATAGTGTCCACGCTAAAAGTTTCGCTATTGTTTCTAGAAAGCTTTAAAAGCTTCTTTTCCGGTTCATGTCTGTAATATAAACACAAAGCTTTTGCTCAAGACGAAAGGCTTCATTCAAATTGTAAGAAAACGACCGGACGGGTAAACTTAGACGATAAGAACCATCGTATGATCATTTCACACTATCCGATCAAAACACGGACCGGAGAACAATAATCACACAGCAAGTATGTATAAATGTTGCCATGCACGCTCCAAAGTTAGTGTACAATGAAGTGACGAGTCGACAAGATTAAAATGCAAGTAAAACACGCGCTAATTGTCTTTGCAGAACGCCTGAACTATTGGTAGATGCAATCGTCTTATCTATCGTACGATTCCTACGAAAGAAAAACAATCGTGTCACGATTTTTTTCTTTCGTAAGACTCGTTCTTACAATTTGAAATGAACAATGCTTGTCTGCTGGCCACTACAAAAGCTCTCTTGTCTTGCAAGTTTACCCGTCCGGTTTCGTCTTATAGTCTGAAATCAGCCAAAGTGTGGTGAATTTTTCTATAATCCGGTTGAAATTTATTCTGTGAATAACGTTAACGGTCATACCAGTTTGGAATTCAACCTAATGCCGCGTTCATACACAACTATGTACTTGACGGCCGGTTTGTGTGAGCACACTTTTCCTTAATAATATTTTCTTCAACTTTTGAGCATTCGCATAAGTCTTTCAACTTGTTTACCTTGTAAACAGCAGTTGGAAGTTGAAGCGGTCGTTATAATCTATTGCAATATTAGTACGAGAAAAATATATTTGTGTTTTCTCATTTCTCGTGATTTTGGAAGTATTGATAGTTTGTATTTGCGACTAACTATACGGTTTGTCCGGAAAATGCCGCATAAATGAACCGGATTGTGATTCCTTATGTGATTTCCAGCAAAAAAAAAATTATATTGAACATACCCCCAAGTCTTAACCCTTTATCGCACATTTCTTGTACGACTAAAACCTCAATATCTCAAAACCTAGACCAGCTAGAATAACAAAATAAGATGGCCAACAAATTTACCTAAAAATTAAAACTAGCTGCACTAAAATCGGATAAGAGGTTTGGTTTTTACAGAGCTTCAAAGTCAAATTTGTGTGATTTTACCCAAAAACAATATATATTTTTCCGTCTCAATTTTCTCCAACTTCTGCCAAGGTGAGGTGCTCGAACCATTTTAAAAAAATTGGCGCATATTACAACAATCATTTCTTTCTTACATCATGTTATTCTAGCTTTGTTATAATGCCGTAAGTGATAAAAACTAAGGTTAATTTTAGCTCGATTTCAATTCAAATCAAACTGCCCCTAAAGATCAGCAATTTGGTAAAATTTATTAAATATAATATCAAAATGGAGCCAAAATTAATAATAATAATAATAATAATAATTCGGTTTATTGCAAAAAACTGGAATTTTTACAACCATGTTACATTTCATATATGTTTTTGTTTTTGCAACTCACATAAGTCAGAAGGACTTGTGTGTGAGCGCTGAAAATGACAGTAATCTTGAAATCAATAATAATATAAAAATTTAAGTAATAAAAAAAATAAATAAATAGAATTTTTTTATGTTAAAACTTACGTTAAAATATTTGTTACTTCTTTATAAATGTTTAGATTATCTAAGACATATTTCCTTAATTGAGATTTAAAATTGATTTGAGTTAGTTGCGTTTTAATACTGGTGGGTAATAAACTAAAACTTTTCGGACCTAGAGAACAAGCATGAGTTTGCAATACAAATAGCCTACATTTATGTAATTGCAAATTATTACGTTCTTGATAGCGTGTCGAATGTCTTGACGCCAGTCTAGGAAATTTTTCATAATTTATGAACATATACTTGTATAGAGCATACATAAAGAGTTGTCGAATGTTCATTACGTTAAAGTCTTTGAAAGCCTGTCTGGTGGAAGAGAATTTTAGTTTATTTAGGCATATTTTAATTAACATGGATTGTAAATTACATAAAGGGGAAAGTAATACAGTATAAGTCGACCCCCAGGCAATAATTCCGTACTGCGCCACACTTTGAAATATTGAATAGTAAACTTGCCTAAGAATTTTAAGATTGACAACATCTCGTAAACTATATAAAACATATGTGGTCTTCCTTAATTTTTTGGTTCTCTCTGGTTCCTGTTAACCCCTTGTGGGGCATAGGGCATCAACTACGCCTACTTTCCACCTCGTTCTGTTCTGTGCCATCGTCTTTAGGTCTGACCACTGTTTGTTTAATGAAGCAGCCTCGCTATTAACCGATCTTCTCCACGTGTTTCTTGGTCGTCCAACACGGCGTCTAGCATTGGCTCCCTGAGGGTTCCAATCTAGGGCCTGCTTTGCAATATTTGTTGGCCCTCTTCGGAGAGTATGACCTATCCATTGCCACTTTCGCCTTTTGACAGAAGTGCCTATCCAATCCAGGCCTGTGATACTCAGGAGATCATCATTGGAAATAATCTCCGGCCAGCGGATTTGTAGGATGCGCCGTAGGCACTGGTTTACGAAAGTTTGCAGCTTAGTTGTTATCTCGTTGGTCACCTTCCAAGTTGAACAGCCATAAAGAAGCACAGATATTACAATAGAATTGAAGATTCGGATTTTGGTGCGCCTGGAAATGTTGTTATTTTGCCAGAAAGGAGTCAAAGTGAAGAAGGCTGCCCTAGCCTTATTGATACGCGATTGTACATCAGCGTCCGCGCCGCCATCTGCTGTGACTATGCTTCCGAGGTAGCAGAATTCGTCAACTTTTTCGACTGCCTGGCCCGAAACACAAATTCCGCTTTGTCCACCAGGATGGGAGCTCAAGTACTTGGTCTTGGCAGCGTTTATCTTGAGCCCGGCATTACGGCTTTCGCAATGCAGAGCATCGGCCATTTGAGCTACATCCTCCTTTTTATTTGAAAGCAGATAAATATCGTCAGCATAGTCCAGGTGTTGCAGGTAATCAAACATTTTCCATCTGATACCTTTCCTCTGGTTTTGAAGCGCGCTCACTAGTACATCGTTAATGGCTATGAGGAAAAGAATAGGTGATAAAATGCAACCTTGTCTCACTCCACTGTGCACCTCAAAAGGATCTGAAAGCTTACCCTTGTGCAAAACGTGACATTGGGCTCCCTGATAAGATTCCTTGATGATGGAAATTATTTTATCTGGTATGCCCCTCCTACGAAGAGCTCTCCAAATATACTCCCGATCAACACTATCGAACGCCTTCTCGAAATCAATGAACATGAGGTGTAATGGGGATCTCCATTCGGCGGATTGCTCAATAATAATTCGGAGAGTGTTTATATGGTCGCTACATGAAAAACCCTCACGAAAGCCAGCCTGTTCATTGCTTAAAGTGCGATCAACTTCATCCTTGATCCGGTTCAAAATAATTTTAGCCATCAGCTTGGATACAGCTGGAAGTAGGCAAATACCGCGCCAATTATTACAATCCTTAAGGTTACCCTTCTTGGGAATTTTAATAATTACGCCCTTTTTCCATTCTACTGGAAGAGTTTCGGTTTCCCAACACTCTCTGATGAGGGGAAGCAGAATATCCGCTGTAGCATTCGAATCCGCTTTAAATAGTTCGACCGGAATTCCATCTATCCCCGGGGCCTTACCGGCGTCCATAGATTCGATAACCCGCTTTAATTCCGTCTTAGATGGTGGTCTGGAATTAATACTGGCTACTGAAGGGACGTCTTCTTCTGCCGATGAAGATGCACTTGCAGGCCCGAAATGGTTGTTAAGGACCTCAAAAAAGTGCTCTTTCCATCTCTGAAGCTGCTGTTCTTCAGTAAAAAGCAGTAACCTTTCTTTATCTTTCACAGGATGGTCCGCTGTGAACGACTTGCCAATTAGTGGTTTAATTAGCTTAAATAGGGTACCGCTTTCACCACGGTAAGCCGCATCATTTGCCTCCTTCGCTAAAGCGTTGATGTAAGTACGCTTATCACGCCTCACACTTCTCTGCACGCCTTTTTGTAGTGAACGGTATTCAGCACGAAGTTGATTTTTAGCTGAATCATCAGCAGCAGAGTTAATCTGTTCCTTAACTCTTTTGCGTGCTGAGATAAGAGACCAAGTAGCATCACTGATAAATGGTCTCCTACCACGATCCAATCTTCCCACAGTCGCTTCGCCACATGAAATAAAAGAATCCTTTGCAAAATTCCATCTATCTTCAATTGTAGGATTCTGAAGAGATGTTGCTGCACAAGCTTTTTCGTGCAAGGCGGTCGAATATGCACGTCTAGTTGAGGAATTTTTTTAGCTTTTGCACATTAAATCGTGGCAAGATTCGCGTGTTGTGAGATCGTTGAATCGCTGCCGTTCGTAAGCGAAATTTCGCGATAACAAGGTGGTGGTCGCTGCCAACATCAGCCCCACGCTTCGACCTGACGTCTAAGAGGCAGTTTCTCCATGTGTTAGAAACAGCAATATGGTCAATTTGGTTCTCTGTTCTGCCATCAGGAGAAATCCAAGTTGTTAGGTGGCAGGGTTTATGCTTGAACAACGTTCCACCAATGACTAGTTGCCGAGAGTTACAAAACTCCACGAACATTTCGCCATTGTTGTTCCTGTCGCCAAGCCCGTGATTGCCCATAAGATGTTCCAAGCCTAAATTATCAGTACCGACTTTGGCGTTGAGATCCCCCATTAGAATTTTGATGTCACCCCTGGGAGCCATATCAAAGGTGTCGCCTAGTCGCTGATAAAAAACGTCCTTTGCGGATTGGTCTGCAGGTTCAGTCGGTGCGTAGCACTGAATAATTGTGATGTTTCGTACTCTGGATTTGAATCTGGCTGTGATGATACGGTCGGAGATAGGTTTCCAGTCGATAAGGGATCGGCGTGCATTCCTAGTCAACAGGATTCCGACGCCCGCTTGCCGAGGTGAATTATCGTCTTCACTTCCAGAGTAGAGCAATACAGTGCGAGAGCTTGGTGATAAAGTCGCCCCCGATCCGAGCCATCTTGTTTCGCTCAGTCCTAGTATAGCGATGTTGTATGCGGTCATTTCCTGTTCGACTTCTGTGAGCCTTGTGTTATTACACTCACCCCACATCGTCCGAACGTTCCAAAAACCGATCGTAGTCCGTTGTTTATAGCCAAAAGTCGTTGCCGTTGAATCAGTCCGAGGTATCCGAGGCTCGTTTGATGTTTCGAGTGTAAAGTAAATTCAGGTACGCAGGATACAAGCCTACATACCCTATCCCTCAAGTCGCCTTTTACGACAAGCCGGGATCGCTGTGGTATAATTCTAACCCCAAAACCACAGGGGTCAATTTTTTGTTAAGTTTCGTACATATCTAAACCCTTGAGCGCAAAACAGATTTGCTGTGCGCACAATTGTGGAGATATGTTCGAAACTCAGGAGAGTTTTATTCTCTCCTGTCCCTTAAGTCGCCTCTTACGACACGTCGGGAAAGACGGTAGCACTATTCTTAACCCGTGCCACAGGGCATAATTTTTTGGTTATATAATCGATATGTACATCCCATTTTAATAAGTTATCAACTACAATACTCAAATACGTTACGTTAGTTGCAGATTCAATTCCTACATTATTTATATAAATATTATGATTGTCATTATTTCCTGGAATTGCTTCAGTAAACCTTATATATTTGGTTTTTTTAATATTTAGCGTCAGTTTGTGTCTTACTAGCCATTTATAGATTAATAAAACTCCTTCATTTGCATCTTTAAAAGTTGTATCCCAGTCATGGCTTTTAAATAGTAAGACAGTATCGTCTGCGAAAGAAACTAAATGTTTTTGAGCGCCTGTTATCAATTTGCAAAGGTCGTTTATGTAGATTAGAAAAAGAATGGGTCCCAAAACAGTTCCCTGGGGCACACAACAGTTGACGACCCTAGTAGAGCTGGTAGATCCATTAATTCTAACAGCCTGTTTTCTGAC
This sequence comes from Microchrysa polita, assembly GCA_949715475.1. Classification (NCBI taxonomy): domain Eukaryota; kingdom Metazoa; phylum Arthropoda; class Insecta; order Diptera; family Stratiomyidae; genus Microchrysa; species Microchrysa polita. The sequence goes on along the minus strand of OX454415.1, from coordinate 6,357,028 downwards.
AAAAGTGTTGTATTGCCTCCTTTGTGAGGCAATACAACACTTTTGTCAAATTCGAATCCGATCCCGGCAACACAAATATCGTTTGGGTAATTGATTCATCATATTATCCAAATATCAATATAAGCCTGTTTTCTATTTGTCAAATAGGATTTGAAAAGAGATAAAGCTGTACCAGTAATTCCCAAATTTTCTAATTTTTGTAATAGTAATTGATGATTGACCGTATTGAACAACTTTTTTATATCTAAAAATACAGCTAGAGCTTTTTCACTTTTATCCTTCGCCATAGATAGGAATTTCGTTACGTCATACAGTGCATCGGATGTACTTAGCCCATCTCTAAAGCCGTATTGGTTAGGCGCAAGTATATTATTTTCGTGTAGAAATTTTAACAGCCTCATTTTAATACATTTTTCAAATATTTTCGCTATATTTGAGATAAGCGAAATCGGTCTATAATTATTAGCCTGCAAAGCATCACCTCCCTTATATAGTGGGATAACTATAGCGTGTTTCATTAAAAAATGATTCGGTTTACAAATTCCTAATTTTTAGGGTTTTTTAGATTTTACAAAAAAACCCTTATGAAATCGATTTTGTCCGTCCGTCTGTCCGTCCGTCTGTTAACTAAATAACTCGCGAACGGCTTAACCGATCGTCATGAAATTTGGTAGGAATGTGTAGAATGGTAACAGTCTTTGGCATGAAATACTTAAAAATTGGTATGGCCAAGATAACAGGGTGTCCCGGATATTTACAAATTTGTTCACTAACCGATCGTTATGAAATTTGGTAGGAATGTCTAGAATCGTAACAGTCTTTAGCACGAAATACTTAGACGTTGGTAGGACAAAGCAAACAGGGCGTCCAGGAGATTTGAAAAAGTTTTTATCAAATCAAAGAACTCGATGGGTACATTTCATATCAGTCGCTTTTTTTCCAGTTTGGAGTCATGGTAACGGCGTTACAGCTAATAAATCCAGTTAATATGTGGAGCCATGATACATAGTAAATCTATTTTTGGATTGGTCTAACTAAAAAGTGTTACATTAAAAGTGTGTCATACTGGAACGCGTTTATTTAGACCAATCCAAAAATAGATTTACGAGAAGCATTTCATTAACATTTTGCACAATTCTTATTTATTACCTATAAAATATATATGCAAAATTATTCACTATGTATGTATCCAAAATCTAAAAAACCCTCGTATTGCGGGCGCAGCCCTCTGTACGCCGGTATTTTTAGAAATTATGTTTATATTTCGATCGGTTAATGTAAGCAGAATTCAGTTGTTTGAACTCACACAAGCTGTCCAACATCGACTTACACGAGCCAACTTGTTTGAATACTCTTTCAACTTTTTGGCCAACCTCTGAATAGACCTTGGGCGGAATGAGAATGCAATTTTCCTTCGCTGCTTGTTTTTCAATGAAAATGCATACTTACTGGCGTGGAATATGCGGCAAATGCTGGTGAATTCTATAAACTAAAATCCAAAAACGGTTCCATAATTTTTCTCGGACATTTTATGTATTATTTTTCGATTCCCGGGTCACATCATCGTGGAAAATGTATAATGGAAAATTACTTTTACGTGGACTGTAGTCGTGGTAAAGTGTGGTGAAATCCGCCCGAATTTTTGCAATACACAACTTAGAAAATAAATGTCAAGTATTTTCTCGGTTAGTAGTAGTCTGGCTGGTCTAGCGGTTAGTGCGCGCACTTTTGGTGCACCGGGTCATGAGTTCGAATCTCACCGTGGATCATGGTGTTTTTCGAACTCACGAGCTTGTGACGGACTATGATCTCACTCAGATGTTAAACGAGTACCCATTTATGGGGATAAATAACACTGCTGAGCGTGATGCTGATCTCATAACCCCAACAAAAAGCAGATAAGATCTTGGAAATGGGATGTCACTAACACATCCTGCGGCCTTAGTCCAATGTTGGATTGTCGCGCCTGTTATTTATTTTTTTTATTTATTTTGGTTTGGTTAAAATCTGGTTACGAAATCTAAATGTATGGGAAATCTAGCAAATTGGATTTATTAGATTAACCGAAATCTTGGGATTTGTGTAAGTGTGTATAGTAAGTGTGTACTATTAAATAAAGTTTTACCGATGACGCAAAGAGTTTGTCACATTAGTGTAATAGCAAAAGAAATGACATAAAATGTGTTTGGCCAAAAATGAATCATAGTCGCTCATTTCTAGTCAAACATATGACCTTAGTGTAATAACAAAACACAGCTCAAGAATAACGTCATTTTTATACATTTTGCGAACTGTGAAATATTGGAAAATTAAAATTTTACATTAATGCTAGGATTGACATCGAAGAAAATGTTTTCGATAAAAATATCTTCGAAGTGAATCTGCGTGTTTTATTTTGAAATTTTGAAAGACTCACGTGGCTTAAGCCATTTTTCCCACTCTTTCTGGTTCTAAGAGTTAAATTTTTTCTCATAAACTTGGGACCTCTTGGCCATGATATATTATCAATTACCCTTAATCGGTTATTGAAGATGCGTCGTTTTAAGCCATTTAATTTGCAATTTTTAAATGGTTTAAATTTTTTTTAGAAGAAACGCATTACATAATTTCCAATGAACAAAGTCGAAAATTTTTAAAGACGAATAAAAAATATTGATTTTGGAAATTGGCTTTAATTTACTGTTTGGTACTGTATCTTAAGGACTTTCAGAGTCTTAAGATATCTTATCTTACGATATGTATTTACATATTTAGTACTCCATATTGCCATAGCAGAATAGTTCGATGCACGAATTTGGCATAGTTAGTTATCAAAGTACATATGTAAATAATAGTCAGCATTATGCCAATATCTGTACAAAAAATGAAAACCCCAAAGTTAAAGTTTTCATAGTTAAAGTTTTTTCGAAACCGCATCCCTTGTTCAATTTTTTTTTTTTATTTAACCTTCATATCATACTACCACCAATGTCAACAATTGTTGATCTTGAGAATATGTAATGTTTTATGTAGGATTGAAGATAATACCGACTTAAACGCGTGCAGGCGTACTGTCATTCAATAATGTATGTAATTCCATTTTATTAGAATATCCTTTAATATCAATACAAATTCGACGAGGTCCTGTCTATGTGAATTTAAGCCCCGGCGACATACACAACTCATACGCAATAACCATGCAAGTACATACGCATAAGTTTCATTTAACTTGTCGTGAAATTGCCGATGAATATTAATGGACAGAATCCTTCGGTGACATTTATTTGATGGATGCGTATAAAGCTTTATCATATAGCTGACGCGATACATTCACATCCTTATCATATGTCCATCATGTCTGGCTGGAATGCAAAATATGCATAATGTTGTTTCATTTCAAACGCACTGTGAGGAAGATATGGATATTGATTTCATATTGTCAATGATTTTATTAGGGTTGACATCCAATTTGTGTATATGCACAACAGAAAAGTTCAAGGTAAAAATTTTCGAATAAAAAACCTTTTAGGGATTTGCATGTCGAAATATATGTATACATTTTAGTGGTAACATGTTGCTTTCAGTAAAAAAGATCCCGACTGACAAAAAAAAGCTTAGACAAATAACATAAACAAACTTTTGGCTAACATACTGGTTACTTTCAGTTGTGAGACTTGTTGTCTTGTTCTTTTAATTAATAAATTTTTTTCTTTCTTCTTGAATCCTATAATTTATTTGCTTCAAAGACCGACACTTTAGATAACACAAATTTTAGAAATTATTATCAAGATATACCTACTTAAGGACATCTAATTTAAAAATACCGCCATTAATTTGTATTGTTAATTTAGGGATGCTATGTTCTGCAATGAAAGGGAACCGATTGCTCCAAGCGTTTCTACGAAGGACATGAAATCATAAACAAAATGATGGAACGCTAAACTTTGTTGAACTTTGTGATGACGATTCGGTAGATTAACAAAATTCATAATCCTTATTGTTTAAGACAGCATTTACGACATCCTTAATTGTGGTGTGCGTATTGTCATGCCATGCCAATTAATTGAAGGCAATTCGTTTGGATTCCTTCTGTATATTATGATATTTTTTGTTAAGCTGTTACGAATATTTTTTGAAATATTGTTTGTATCTCGTTCTGTGTATTGTGGTTTTATTCTTGAAAAAAAAATAAGAAAAATATAATTAGACTTGAAACTGGAAGAATTTTTTCAAATTATTATTTATTGCTAATATGTATTTATTCGTCTATTTTATTTCTTTTCAGGTAAGAATTTAGAATTTTTTATCACAAAAGTAGGTATGTATTACTCGATGTATGCCATAAACTATTTTTGTCCAATAAATTAAATAAATATTTACCAATTAGCAAAAAATTATGATATCGGTATGACGCATTCGTTATGAGAAATTTGACTGTTTTATACTAATCAAATATGTACAAAGCGCGAATATATATGCCTAATATTAAATCTAATTTCCAAATCAAATGATTTCTGAAATCATTTCGCACAAACCAAACAAACACTAATTTTAATTGGTTTAAGAAACCGCCAAAATTTCAATTTGAATTTTCACATGTAATGATACTTGTAATGATTTTATTATCGTTTTCACTTCTAATGGATGAGCACCTTATCGAAGACACCATCACTTTTGTTGGCGATGATTAACAGCCATACCTTCGTTTGCCATATCATGTACAAAAATATCTTTAAGATAACAAAACAAAAATTCTAACTGCTTTTAGAAATATGTATTCATACGAATGAGTATAACTCATATAAATCGATTAGACTCAAATATGTATACAATATTAAACGTGCGCTTTACGTATATGCAAAATATTTCATGGCATAATAATAATTTTATCGTGTCAACAATGACGTACATATTCACCTCTCATATATCATAAAACATCAAAATTGATATCCAATTTCAGATAAGATTGATTTTTTCTGTTAGGAATATAATTGCTATCAATAATAATTTTTGGTCGATTTTTACCTCAACTATTTGATAAACATAGTCGTGCCTTGTTGTTGTTGTACGTTACATTAACACGAACAGGTCGCGGTCGTTGTGTCGAATTGTCCCACCCGCACTGATAAAATCACCTGTCCAGATGATAAGAAATTCACACATGTTCATGTATATAAGATAAAATATAAATTATTATGTGCAGTAAAACGGAAAGCTTCCCAAATTTCACCTTTTTCTTTTCCGGCTTCTTTAGTTACAACAACAGGATATTCAGGAGCATCGAAACATTTCTCCTAATCTTCTTGTAGCGCAAAAGCGAAATTCTGTGAAAAATTACATATGTCCTTTATCCACCACATCTAACATCTGTGTACACTTTCACTTGAAAGCTTTGCGTTCTCAGCTGATGTCTGAGACCGAGGAAAAGCGGGAAACATTTTCTGAGATTTTCCCCGATGCTTTTGTATGGAGTATGTAGTTGTTACCCCTTTTGATGCGGTGATATTTGCGTTTAGTATAGACTTTAGACACCACTTTACTCGAATGCGAAGTACTTGAGTGCAATGTACGGTGAAAAGAAAGTTTAGAATGATGAAAAAGTTAACTCTGGACTGAGATTACAATAATATGGTCATATTGGAGAATTTGCATAAGAGACTTTCTCCTTTATAGGAGAGTAGTGGGAATAAATATTCTTTATGTATATTTTGATTTTATAGCTGCGGTTAAGTTGACATTTTTTATATGAAGTTTCGTTACCCAAAAAACAAGCCGTAAGAAGACTTCCCTGTAGAAGTCATTCATCACTGTTGAAAGATAAACATTAGCAAATACCTTGTCAGTGGAAGGAACCACGTGATCCGGACCTCTGTCGAAATGTTTACAAAATTACGGAAATTTTTACGATGAATATTAAAATTCAATTAATTTTATTTAATAATGTAAAATAATGCAATTTAGTGCTAATTATTTCCATAGATTGTGTGGCTGAATATCATTTCGAATTCATCCAGATTATAACGTCATTAATTGTACCGTGTTTTAAGGACAAATCTAAACTGTAATATTACTAATACAACATTTTAGATCTATTGGTTTCACTAGAAGTGAAGTTACTAGGGAGACGCGAACGAAACTACAACGTTTGGAAATTATTCAGAATTACTATCCAAACAATCCAAAAAGTTTAAGTCAAAACTCAAAGAGCTTTTTGCGTCAAACATGGTCGCTATTTCACTTTCTGCAGAACTAGAGATCCTGTTTACGAAAATTCTTCGTGGAGAGGTGTTTCAGATTAAAACCGAACGCTTTCTTAGTTAAAGGAATGTGCATTTTCAGACAACTCACTTGTACTGTTTTGTAGGGAAAAGATTAACCAAGATATGCCTACTGTCCTATATTTAGGACAGTCAATATAATGCGCCCCAATTAATGATTTATGCAATAAAACAAAAAGAAACACGTACAACCGGTTCAGTATACTTGCGGTTGCGGCTATCACTAGATAACATCGCAAACAGCTTTGCACGTGTTTTCGTAAGAGTTTTTTGTGTTTGAAAATCGACAATTTTCGAAAATGGAAAATCTTGGGGTACGGTTTGAAAGGTAAGCTTGTATTATGTTTCATTTACTACGTAATATAGTCAAACGTAGTATATATGATAGAGAACAGTCCAATGCATAGTAAGAAAGTACGCTAAAGTTTTTCTTTTGATGTTTTGTGTACTTTATGGCGTCAGATTTTATGGTGTCCTATACAGGGTGTCCCATTCATCGTGGAGAATATTTTAATGGTAGGTAGTATGCTTCATTTGGGGAAAATTAATGTACAACGGGACCCCTCTATTTTTAACCGTTACAGTGTAATAGCATTTTTTGTCAAAATGCCCGACTTTCTGAACTAAATCAAAATTTGCCGCACCACCAAACGTTTCATCCAAGATATGACTTCATTTTCTGAAACTACATAAAATTTCCAATAAAACGACACCTCGTCCGTTACGAAGTTGCTTGTATCATCCGAGATACACCTGTTCAAACTTTAAAGAAATTTGAAAATTTTATACGATTTTATCATTTGAATTTTTGATGAAAAACCAATTTTAAGATTTTCTTCATAGTTTGAACGGGTGTATCTCGGAAGATACGAGCAACTTCGTAACGGGCGAGGTGTCGTTTTATTGGAAATTTTATGTAGTTTCAGAAAATGAAGTCATATCTTGGATGAAACGTTTGGTGGTGCGGCAAATTTTGATTTAGTTCAGAAAGTCGGGCATTTTGACAAAAAATGCTATTACATTGTAACGGTTAAAAATAGAGGGGTTCCGTTGTACATTAATTTTCCCCAAATGAACCATACTACCTACCATTAAAATATTCTCCACCATGAGTGGGACACCCTGTATATAGGACAGTAGGCAGATAAGTAGCTATGATGGTCTATTCTATTTAAGTGGATTTTCTCTCGAGGAAGCGCTTGCAATGCTAGAAGATGAGCAAAATATCGCCGAAAATGTAGATGAGATAACAATTTTCCTCCATATAATGTGAATCACGAAATAACTGATGAAGATTCAGGGGATGAAAACGTTGTGTTAATGGACAACCTTCCTGGTTCACAATTACGGGCACCTGCTGAGATCATATTCCAAAATAACGATGACGCCGCCACCAATATAAACCGAAATAATCAAAAGAAAACAAAAAAGAAACGAAAAGAATATAAATGGATCAAGGAGGATTTACCTCAACTTTCTTCGGAATTCGATTCGCTATCTGATAATGTGAACTATTGACGAAGCAATGTTTCCATACTACGGTCGTCATGGGTGCAAGCAATTCATCCATAGTAAGCCAATAAGATATGGCTATAAGTTATGGGTTGGTTGTACCAAAGATGGGTACTTGAATTGGTTTGAACCTTACCAAGGCTCTTCCACGAACATAAGCGTTAAGTATGCTGGGTTCGGAGTTGGGCCTGCGGTAGTCCTAGAATATGCAGAAATTCTACAAAATAAGTGGCCAAAGATAAACTTTCATCTATTTTCCGACAACTTTTTCACGTCGATAAACCTTATGGAGGAGCTGACAAAACAAAAATTCTTTGCAACAGGCACAACTCGGGAAAATAGACTGAAAGGTAACATCATGAAAGACAAAAAGTCCATGAAAAAAGAAGTTCGAGGAACATATGACTACCAAAAAATTTCCGATCAGAACATAATTGCGGTTAAGTGGCACGATAATAGTATCGTGAACATATGTTCAAATTTTGCTGGAATTGAGTCTGTTCACAATATCCGACGTTATTCTCAGCAAAAAAAAAAGAATATTCATGTGGGTATCATTTTTATAAATATTAGTAGATAATTACTAACTAAAGAATATAACTATTTCAGGTTGAACAACCGCATATTATCAATATGTACAATACATAGCATGGGTGTCGTTGACCGTGCAGACCAGAACATCAGCCTGTACCGCATATCAATCAGAGGCAAAAAGTGGTACATGCCATTGATCAACCACTGCATTGACATGTGCGTGCAAGACGCATGGCAGCTTCATCGCAAAGCAGGTGGAGACTTAGATCAACTTAGTTTAAGAAGGCGAATTACAACGACCTTGCTGATGCAAAACCGTAAGCACGTCGTTTATAATAAAGGACACGGAAGTAAGGATTCAGGTGATCTCCGGTATGACAGATTGGATCATCTTGTAGTTCCGCAGGAAAAACAAACAAGATGTGGTTCTTGTCATGGTAAATCGTTAACACGATGCTCCAAATGCAACGTTGGACTTCATGTTAAGTGCTTCGTTGCATATCATACACACGAGTAATGTAATATCTACCCATGTGCCTACTGTCCTATATATAGGACGGCTTCAAAAACCTACTTCCCGAATAAATTTTTCGTTGTTATTCATAAATATTGTTTTAGTATCCTAATCTTAGCTAGAACATAGCAAATTTACTTTTGGATTACAGCACACGGCCCCATAGGCATATCTGGGTTAAGTGGGAATAAAAATGTGTAGTAAGTCGACTTGTTTTATTAAATGGATTTCAACAATGTCACATTGTAGCATTACACGTATACAGAAGCGCATATTTCTCACTCACAATGGGTAGGTAGGATTGTGATATATCTAAGAGAAAAGCGAAATGAGGGTTGATCGGGAAAGCCTTTCCCCGGATTGATGGCTCAAATTCTTCACTCGTCTAATTCGAAATGCAAATGTATGTACCTCAAACTTTTAAATATTTACAGTATACGTCGAATTTTGCCAGATTAATCTGTCGTTCTGGCGTTTGAGTCCCGGCATTTTGGCAATTACTTACTTACTTACTTATATCATAAAGTAAGTAATTCGAATAGAGATGGAACTCCATATAACATTAAAATCTACTGAAAAACATTTTACCTTTGAGTGTGTGCTGTAAGTAACGTGTGCATACAGGAAGATTTCTTCGTGTATATACACGTTGGAATACATTGCAACTCACAAAAGCCTTAAGGGCTTGAGCGTGAGAGCTGAAAAATAGTGATTGTTAATAGGTAAATAAAGTTGTAAGAATACAATAAATTTCATTTTTTTAACAATAAAAATCCATGTACACAAAAAGTAATTATTGGAGGATCTTTGTAATTTCTGCAAATATATTTGGAGTAGTAAAAACGAATTCTTTTAATATTTTTTTATAATTTGTATCTGACAATCTATCTTTAATACTTGGCTGCAATAAATTAAAAGCTTTTGGGCCTAATGCGCTAGCATGTTTTTGCATGACACTTATCCTGCATTTAATAACTGACAATGTGTTTGTTTGACGAGTGAGATATCCTGTAGAATGTATTGCAAATTTTGAACGATTTTGATACACATACTTATATAATGTATATGCATATAGTTGTCTGATGTTCATAACCTTAAGCACAGCAAAAGCCTGGGTTGTAGATGAAAACTTACTTCGATTTAAACATATTTTCACAATGAGACTTTGAAGATTGTTGAGAGGTGAAAGTGCAGTTGTGTAAGTTGATCCCCACGAGATTATGCCATATTGTGCTAGACTTTGAAAAATAGCAAAGTACACATTTCTTAAAATGTTCACGCTTACCACGTATCGCAACAAATGAAACATGTACAGTGTTTTCCTCAATTTTTTGCAAATTTGGATGATGTGTGAATCCCATTTTAAAGCTGGATCAATAGTTACACCTAGGTACTTAATTTCACTGACTTTTTCTACAATAAAATCTTTAACGCAAATTACAGAATTGTCTCTAAATAATGGTGCTGGCGAGTTTTCAAAGTGCATGCATTTTGTTTTATGGAGGTTTAGGTGCAGTTTCTGGTTAGTCAACCAATCAGCTACTGCCACTAAACCTTCATTAGCCATTTTTATTGTTTCCTCCCAACTTAAACTTTTAAAAAGAAGCACCGTGTCATCGGCAAATGAGACAATATGAGCTTTAATTTCGTTTTCCATGTTGCACAGATCGTTTATGTATATAAGGAATAGTATGGGCCCCAAAACTGTCCCTTGAGGAACTCCACACTTAACGGATTTTAGAGAGCTTATTTGACCTTCGACTCTAACAACCTGTTTTCTGTCTTTTAAATACGATTGAAACAATGCAAATTCTTGGTTTTTAACCCCCAACTTTTCCAGATTCATTAGTAATAAGCTATGGTTCACTGTGTCAAACGCTTTTTGTAAGTCCAAAAATACTCCTAAGGGCTTTTCATTTTTATTTAGTGCTTTCGCAATGTATTCAGTCACATCATAGAGGGCATCGGAAGTGTTCGAAGCAGAAGTGAAACCATATTGGTTGGGAGCCAAAATGCTGTTTTGTTTAAGAAAATTTTCAAGTCTAGATTTAATGCATTTTTCGAACAATTTTGATAATATAGATATTAGAGAAATCGGTCTGTAATTATTTGGATCGGACTTGTCGCCACTTTTGTACAACTACTGTATAACTACTATATATATAACTACTGCTGTTTTTAATTTTGATGGAAAAATGCCTTGTCTTATGCAACAATTCAAACAATGAACCAAGGGTAACGCGACATGGACAGCTGTAATTTTCAAAAATCGAGCGCTAAACCCGTCTATACCTGGGGACTTTTGGCAATCTAGACTTTTTATATGGTGAAGTACATATTTCATTAACTGTTATAGGGAACATGTGAAAAGTAAGTGTATCGGATGTGCTTATATCGTAAGAGAAAACATTATTACGAATCGGATCGGTGCCACTTGAAAGTCTCTCGCCAACAGTACTAAAATGATTATTCAATATATCAGCTATTTCTTTTCTATCCGCTGTTAATGTGCCATCTTCCCTACAAATATCAACGATGGTGTGATTATTAACTTTCCGATTACAGGATGTTATTTCATTAATTTTCCCCCATAATTTTTTATTATTTCCTAAGACCTTATTTATTTCATTAGAATAGTATCTGTTTTTAGCCGACCGAATAATATCTGTTAACTTATTTCTGTAAGACTTATATTTTGTAGGCAGTTCTCCATTATGGGGACACTTTTTCACTGCTCTTGCCAAATTGTCCCTTTGCCGTATAGAGACAACTATACTTTTTGTCATCCAAGCTTTTAATGGACGAAATTTCCTCCTTTCGGAATTTTCACTTATAACCGACGACTTGGCAAGAACTTCACCGAAAATATCAAAAAGAAGTTCAGTGGCTATTTCTCCATCATTACAAAGCATTAATGAGTCCCAGTTGACTGCACGGATATTAGCTTCAACTTTATTGTAATCGAGCTTTGAAAGAATGGTTGGAGAAATTACTCGACTGCCTAAGGGTTCAATAGTTGGAAACTTAATTTTAGCTAAAGTGCTGAAATGATCCGTTACAAATGTTTCGAAAATAGCCGGCGAAAAAAACAAAGCAGAGTCTGACTTCATGAAAATGATTGATTTTCCACGTAGAGTAGATCTAGTGATTCCGTGTAAATATTCAAGAAAACCAAAGTTTGCCAACGTATCAGTATCATTGCATATTCGAGACATTTTGTTGCGTAGGATATCAATGTTTAGATCTCCAATTATCATGTGATTTTTAATGCTGCGTTTACTGTACAAAAACGAATTTAAAGAGTGCAAGAAATTGTTAATGTTTAAATTGGGAGATCTATAAATAGCTGTAATGGCAACTTCAATTTTTTCATGAGATATAATTAAATCAACAATATTTGCATCATCAATGTGGTGATCAATTTCCCGCACACTATATTTGTTTTTTATATAGACAACAATTCCATCACATTTGTTATACTTTGTTGGCCCATTGAACATCTGATAACCATTAATGTTGAAACAATCGGTTACGTTTAGCCAAGTTTCGGATAACACGATGACGTCAAATTCAGAATTTAAGTCAGCCAATAGTAGTGATAGCTCATCAAAATGTTTTGGCAGACTTCGTATATTCATATGAAATATTTTAAAGGTGCTATTATCGTTCAAAAAGTGCTTACAATTATTAGTACTACGCAAAATTGTTGTAAAATTTGTATATGAATCATTTAAAAATTGATTGACTTCTATCATTAAGAGAAATAGATATGCTCAAAAAAGAAACAAATAAAAGAGAGGAAACTACCTTACAATTTTGCAGAAATGTCCTCTTTCGATTTTATTATAAATCCTCTTGAATGCTCATCTTTCTTTGCATATATTTTGCCGTTCTTCGTCCAGATAAATTTATATCCAATAGGCTTCAACTGATTCTTTGCATCGTGAAATAGCCGAGCAACACGAGGCGCTAGATGTTCGCTGACATACATTTTCGGTGAGTTCGATTTCTCTGCATTCATATCATGAAAAATGCATTTTTCAAGTTTTTTTATATTCTTCGAGATATGCATATTTCGGAGAGATATCCGCAAACTGAATAAAAAAAAATACAAAAAAAGTTTCCCTTGGCGTTTTCAGAATCATCATCCTGCGGCTCACTTAGTCGGAAGAAATTACTAAATGCGGCCGGCCGGATTTTCAGCCGGCTTTGATAGATAGAATAGATACCGAGGGAAAAACCAGGAGTACACTTAATGATTTCAATTTTGCTTGTTGACGCACTGAGCCAAAAAAATGGACCTCGCCAGGGAAAATGTGTTTTTGGTCTAAAACCGGATCTTCAGGCAAAATTTTCAGCGCGCAACAACCGTCTTATGATCATGATCATGCGGCCTTAATTCTTGACCCAATGTAGTAGGGATGTAGGACCAAATCTGGCTCTCCGGCAATATCCAATTCAGCTGTGGCCGCTACGGCTGCTACGTTTTCTTTACTTCATATCAGTAAAAATCAAACGGTGCCATGGTGAACTCACTGAAGCCTTGTTTTATAGTTTAAGTGTGGAATAAATTCAATACTCAAATGAGCTAAATGTAACTTTGGAACTGCTTAAATTGAAATTGCGAAAATAGAATCCAAGCTGATCTGATTAGTCCAAAAACTGTTCTCTTATTATTTGTCAACGTGACGAATTCTTAACAAAAGAAAAGGAGTGAGCAGAAAAATGGCTTCATCCGTTTTTGAGCGAAATTTTCCTTGGGGGGCGCCAGATTCTGCCAAACTTGCAAGGGGGGGGCATGTACTGAAAAAGGTTGGGAACCCCTGATTTAGTGGTTACTGGCATTATTTCATTTCTTCGTTTAGCCGTTATTGAAAATATGTAGGCGGTTTTCCGGATAAATTTAGCCAGAAATCAAATTTTCAGTTGGCAACACTGGCCATTTGAATCTTTTTCAATACGATATTACCAATCTAATGCAAGATCCAACTATCACGTTTTGTTGCTTTTTTTTATTGAAAGATAAATAAGTTATTTGATAATAACTTAATTGGTTTCACAATTTTTGTATAAATTTGTTTAATTTCGTCCAAATTTAACCGTTTTTAAAATCTTCAGTCACGCCGAAAATATATAGCTTAAACAATACTATGACATCTGGATGAAAGTCGTGTATACAAACCTCTGATATTTTTTACTGTATTCTAAATTTATATTTTACATATTTTACTGATCTGATATTTTCCATAAAATACTATCGAAAGTAAAAGTGACTTAAATATAGGGTATCGGATACACAACTTGCTCAATCTAATAAATCAGATAAAGTAATGATTATGTCTACAACGTCAAATCAATGTCACAATAAATTATAATCAATTCTGTCGAGCAAAACCTATAATTGGAAATACCTATGGCGTTAATAATAATAAATAGACCAAATCTATAGAAAATGCAACTATAGTTAGGCAGAATCCGTATTTGACGCAAAAAAAATCGTACCAGTCAGACCGGAGTAAATAAAAACAAATTCATATGGAAACTCGTATTCAGATACACATTTAAAATTTACGATCACTATATCCAAATTAAAGCTAACTCGTCGTTAAAAATCTGCATTTCTAATTTTTCAATAGATGGCATGGCATAAATTTACAATTATCAGTTTGGTCCAAAGTGCCAATTGTCGGTCAGTTTTCAATGCAAATGATTCAAAACCGTGCGGCTTATTAGATCATACCTCGTCAATTTGAAATAAGTATGTACATAATATATACACAGATTGATATTCGTACTTAAAATTTGTATCTGTAGCAAAATTAAGTTCAAGGATTGCAGATATAAATTTTGAATCAGGATAATTTCCCTAGCATACACCGGGGAAAAGTTGACCCCATTCTCTCCTATACATAATCGGATTCGGGGAAAGCTTTTACAGCGGGAAAATCTTGGATGAGTGTAAAAAGTTCCTTTCACTCTAGATAGCTCTGCTCTGCTTTACATATGAGTGCCGAACCGTAGAATGTGTAACGCGCGTCAGATATAGAAAGATTCTCATACTGCGCCACTCCAATTTTGGAGGGTATGTTGTTGTCAAACATTCTGTTTAGCTTTTTTTTTGCCTTTATTTACCATCAGAGTCCGGCTGACGCTGGGTGGGTGGAAAACTTGAATTACCAAGAATCATCATCAGTATGTCCAAAGAGGACTTGTCGATCGGGTTTTTGGTTGCTGTCTGCTCCGTTGCGGATGTAACACGCGCGCTCTGATTCCTTGCGATAGATTGTTTGTGTATACGGGAAAGATACCCGAAAAGATACCCACCTTGCGTTGTATGTAGTTTAGATATATTCATACTCTCTGATACACTTCATTCGCTCTTCGTACAATAAGTGTTAATGTGCGGTGACGCGTATGTGAAATCGCGAACGACGACGCGATTTTGGATATAACAAAACATTGAGTCGGTTTCGATTCTGAATCGGTTTAGAGAGGTGCGAAATATATACGATGATAATTTATTTATATTTGGCAATTAGTGTGTGATCGAAATGGTATTGACGACATATCATTTGCTTTGACCATTTAACATATCGAACGATCCATATGTGTCGGTTGAAAATGGAATGTCGCGGTTTGTTTCGTGTTGCGCGGCGATAAACTGTCCGTTGCAATCGTGGAGAATATTTACAGATCGGAAGTGGTTACGATAAAAAAAAACTAAAATTAGTTGTGACGCGAAAAAGTCCTTGAATTGAAACATAATTTTGCTTGCATTTTATAACAAGAATTTGTGAAACAAGTAAATTTCTCCAAGTGTATCTTTCCAAAATTTTACTGTGCATATACGATGTTTAGTGCTGAGTTTCGTTAAATTTGAAAAGTGATCACTGATCACAATTAAAATAAATTTAATGCTATTAAAATAAGTGGTCGAGTCAATTAAAATTGAGCACGCAATATAAATATCGATTTGATAAAATCGCGAATTATAATAGTTCGTTGTGCTTAAACATATGTTGCTGCACCTATAATAACGGTCGCGACGCGAGGACGTCGTGATTATACGATCCAATCGAGCGTGTCTAATCGAAATAATCTAAAACCATATGTACAAATTAAGTGGTTACTGTTGTTGGCCACTGAATATCGAAAATATACATATTCACAAAAGTTAATAGTGGTCATTCTGATTGCCGTGATTAATATTTCAATATTGTTCGACGTGAGCTTATAGTTTTGTTCATGTATGTGTCACTGCAAAATATGTCAAGTCCCTATATAGTGGATTAATTAATGAGTTGTGAATGTGCCCGATAATACCGACTTAATTCTCCATAAAAGTGATTGAATTTTTTGGGATTTTTTTTAGATTTTTTAATGGGTTATTACATATTTTGGTAACAGAGCCACATTTTTTTTTTATAATTAGAAACGTTCTTCGCTATTATTTCAGTTGAATTATATACGCATCAGGATATCAAGTACGATATGCTGGTTATATATAGTTCGCGTAGTGTAGATTAATACATATTTTCTGTAGTACATAATAAGAAAATTATAAATAGTATCCATAAATAGGCAACTTTTCTCTTGCTCTTACTAGCAAAATTTATTAGCGTTATATTCTATTTTATACAAAATCCTGCTAATTTCTCCGATTTGAAAATCATGTACGATACTCGAAGAATAATACATATGATATTTGGACGGCAAAAATCGCCAAATGTTTGGGGATGGCCTGATTATGGGGAAAAAATCCTGACCGTTTGAATGTTTTTTTTTTTTTTAGATTATTTCAAGAACGGTAACAGTTACAGCAAAATGTTCTAAAAATGACATAAACTACATAAAATTACCTATATAATAAGATATAATAATACACTATACCTTTTTTAAAGAATTATACGCTAGACCAAAAAATTTAATTGGATAGATTAATTTTTTGACACTTGCAATTTGCATCATAATTGCTAAAAAAAATTCAAAATAACATCGTGAAATTTGATGTGAATATTCGTAACAAGCTAACAAGTAGGATGGCTAAATTTTGGTAGTTCGCCAAATGACGAAACTAAAAGTGGCTTTCATACAAGCTAACACTTATTTTACTATATTTTTCCACTGTTTTGCGCTCCAACATATTTTACAATAAAACGAAATTCAAGAGTTTTGAGTCCTATGTGCTCCACAAGGAACTAAAAAGAATAAAATTATTAAATGTCGTCAACTTAAATAAAAGTTTTACTGTTGTATTGCAGGAATATTAATTTAATAAGGTGTTAATCCTACTAAAAACAAAATTCCGTACGAGCACCACCTGTGCCCCTATATTATTATTTCACGAGCTAAAAAAAAACAAAGCAACAATTTTTTTATAAAACAGATGATAAAAACAAGGGGGGATCAATCTGATTTTTTTTGTAGGAAGTATGGAGCTCTCATTTGGCGAACTAGCCGTCTGGCTACTTTGGGGAGAGTTACGCATATGCTATTTTTCGAAAATTGAATTGGGATAAATGGGGGTCATTGATTGGAGCCACTCAGTTTACACACACAGGCACACATCTATCTACAAATTGTTAAGAATATTCGCACCAAATCTAAAAATGAATTGTGGGACAAATTGTAAATGTCAACAAATGAACTTATCCAATTTTTTTTGGTTTAGCGTATAGTAATTATCTATGATAAGGCATAATGTTTTACATATCATTCTTAATGTAATTTTATGAGGTTTATTTCGTTCTCAAAACATTTAGCAGCAGCTGTTACTGCTCTTTAAATAATCGAAAAAAAAAAACTGGAAAAAGGCCCCTATTTCAAGGGAGCAGTGATGTCAATGTTGCCACTATAGTTAGTATCATGAAGGATATTATTTTATCAGCTCTTCTACTCTGCTAGTCATATACTTCAGTTTTGATACTCTACAGAAGCCAAAGAGATTGTACGATTATTTTAACATAATTTCCTTAAGAACTAACCTCCGACCATTATTTCTATAGCAGATACAATAAAACAAAATTCGCTAGTTCCATAAATGAAACAATTGGATTAAAAAAAAGCCAATATGGTTTTATATAGCAGGAAGCTACATAAAAGCTGCGCTTATTTTCGTCCACTTCTTCTTCATTTCTTCAACTCGGAATTTGACGATTCATAGTATGTTAATCACGAAGTCCTCTTTTGATGTTTCTTAGGAAAATGTAATGCAGAGCATATGATAAACCATGACAAGAATGTTTATCGACAGTGGCTTCAAGGAAACAAATTACAGATCAGATTAGATGATGGAATATTCTATTCTCAAACGTAAAAGGTGCAGACACAAAATCTGAAAAATGTGATTTTCCATTCCCATCTCATGTTGTCAAATAATAGGTGCGCATGAGTTTCCAACTTTCTGCTTTCTGAGTGCTATGCGTTCTTCAATCTTTATCACAGAAATGCGAAATGCATATAACTTTTACCGTTATCCTGCGGTAGCGTAAGAATTTGAAAACTTGTGAAAATTTTCGCGATAAAAGTGTCCTCCCTATTCACTTGAACCAAATTTTTCACTCAATGAAATTTCACATAAACCCGTTCTCTCTTGGGTTTCAAATATGTATTAAATGCGCTTCGAAGATACGTTTTTCTTTAAAATTGTGCCATTAATTAATTTAAACGGTACTTTGATCTGATACAATTATTTCATGAATTTTGAATAAATTTAAATTCTGAAATCGGCGATTGTAGAGTCCCTTCCATACAAAAGAATGAATGACAACTTCCCGAACTATCATTTTTTCATGAAGTTTCGTTGGATTCCAGGAATCCACGGATTCCGTGTATGGCCTAAACACCCCAAGAAATAATAATTATATATGGATCTCTAGCTGATCAGATTAAACTTATTCATTTATTTTTTTTTTAGATTTATATAATTTTTAAACGTTTTCCTTTCTCGATTTTCAACTTAAATTTTTGTCGCCGTTGTTTCGAACTGACAAAAAAACTGAATAATTCGTGAATCATCAAGCTTTTCTGTAAGGCACAAAAAGCAGAGAAAGTTCTTGGGTCCGCATTTTAGAATTTAAATCACTATACCGCTAAATAATATTTTTTCCTATAGTTTTTGAAACTCTTAAATAGGTATAACTTGAAATAATATTGTCTACATGTTTGCCGCCCTCGGAAAATCTGCCACCCTAGCCTGTAGCCTACTCCACCTACTGGTAAATCCGCCACTATGCTAACCTATCCATTTTGTTAGCCGTCAGTTAAAATTCAAACAATTTGACGGTAGTGTTTTGTAAAGTGTATGTAGAACATATAGAAAAATTACGAGTAGTGGTAGTGAAAGTTATATCATACTTATAGCTTCGTCCTTTTAGGGTTTGTTGGAATTTAAACGATTCAATTCCTTCTTCGCTGCTCCGTAAAGTTGGCTGTTTATGTTTTGGCTTAAAACGTTTAAAAAAATAATATTCTCCTATTTAATCTCTTTTTGTTGATTTCTTATAGGTATATACTTATGTTGAAAATCTTTCGCTTATAACAAAATCATTTCTTCGGGAACTTATGGTGTTTTAGGTGTTTATATTTATACGGACTCCCGAGCCTAAAGGGTCCCAAGGGTCGAGAGACGTATTTGTCGATAGCAATGCTTATTAATTATTCAAAAACAAATAATCGTAGTCTAGCCGCAGGATCAGAAGTACCTACCACCGATTTATCCCTTGATTTCACCGATTTATCCCTATTCACAAACACGTTACATACATACATGACGAATTTCCAAAATATATAAACAAACTTTCAGTTCGCATTGACGATTTTCAAAATTACGGTTACCAATTTCTATGGGAAACTGACAAAGTTCCAGATCGAATTTCCATATCATGTTGATGAAATTGACCAATTTTCAATTGACATTGACGAATTTTCATTTAACATTGACGAAATACCATCTCAATTTGACGAATTTTCATTATCAACAAATTGGCGAATGTTCATTTCAAATTGACGTATTTCCAAATAATGTTGACCAATTTCCATTTCTAATTGATGAATTTAAAAACAAGTTGACGAATTTCGATTTGAAATTGACGAAACTCCAAATCATATTAGGGAATTTTCATTTCAAATTTTCGAATTATATTGACGAATTCACATCTCAAATCTACGAATTTTGAAATCATGTAAACGAATCTGCCGTTACAAATTGATCAAGTTCCATTTCTTACTGGTGAATTTCCCTGTCAAATTGATGAATTTCCTGATCAAATTGACAGATTTCGATTTAAAATCAGTTTTTTATACACACAATGTCGCAAAATAAGGAGAAATAACTTAAATAATTCAAAATCAGACTAGAAAGTTTGCAGCTAGCACGAGGTGATTAGAATAAGCTCTTTATTGTTGTCGTAGTAGTGAATCATGACAATTTTTAGGGTTTTTTAGAAATTTTTTTTTTTCAAAAAACCCTTATGAAATCGATTTTGTCTGTCCGTCCGTCTGTCCGTCTGTCCGTCTGTCCGTCCGTCTGTTCACTAAATAACTCGCGAACGGCTCAACTGATTGTCAAGAAATTTGGTAGGAATGTGTAGAATGGTTACAGTCTTTGGCACATATACCTTAGAAGTTGGTAGGAAGAAGATAACAGGGTGTCCCGAACGTTTGAAAAAAGTCGACTTTTTTAGTTTTTATCGGAGATTGACATATGTGTATTTAAATCAAAGAACTAAACGAGTACATCTCACATCAGTTAAAATTTTCCAGTTTCGAGTAACGGTAAAAAAGTTATTGGCGTTCAAAGTTAAACTTCCTTTTCGACCTCCGTTTTTCTAAACCGTTATAGGGATCGATATGAAACTTTGCACAAAGATTGGTCAGTATGGCTTTATATACGTTAAATATTAAGACTGTTGACTTTTGCTAAGGAAAAGTAAATAACAGTTAATTTGTAAAAATTTGAATTTGATCGTGTGTAGCCCCTTTTAGGTTTCCAAATAAGAAAATTCTGCTAGGGATTTTTAGAAAATTACATAGGGAATATGTCTACGAATTTTCATTCGAATATCTGTATCCAAACCGGAAATATAGCCAAGTTAGTATTTAGTAAGGGCCTTTCGCAATGCAAGGGAAGCCTCTTAAGCATTTCTTCAATGCATATCTTTTAATTTGATGAAACAATGAACATAAAATTTGGTGGATATGCATAGAATGGTAATAGTGTTTGCCACAAATATTTTTGAAGTTTCTAGGACCAAGTTAACAGGGTGTCCCTGAATAGCTGCAAAAGTATACTTGTTCAATACTCATAGGAAAGCTTGCATGGGCTCTTATATCAGGGGACACAATGGAATCATTTCATCTAAGTTGCTTTTCCTTGATTAAAAAAAGGGTAGCAGTAGTTTTACAGCCAATAATTCAGTTCATATATAAAGCCAAGCCGGCCTTACGTTTGCCTGAGTTTCTTTTTGTTCAAAGGCCATCAGAAATCTTAAATCGAAAAATGCCTGTAGATTTGCCTTGGAGTACCTACTTTTATACAAACTGGGTAAATAGTAAATGTTCCAGAATGATCCACCTTTAATTAGACCAATCCAAAAATAGATTTACAGGAAGCATTCCATTAATGCTGTGCACAATTCTTATCTATTGCTTATAAAATATATGTACAAAAAATATTCACTATGCATCAAAATACTAAAAAACCCTCGTATTGCGGGCGCAGCCCTCTGTACGCCGGTATTTTTTGTTTTTAAATCTAAACAGTCGAAAAAGTTGGTGTACTTTCAATATAAACATTTATCTATATAAATGCATCTAATTTTTGTATATAGAAATAATAAAACATATTATATTGAAATGAGAATAATAAGAATAAGAATAGAAAGTACACCACAACTAGTGTCAGTTATTTCGACACAATAACTAGTAGATTTAATAAGAAAGTAAGGTAAAATCAATACATTATTTCATAAAGACACCAATTTAATCAACACCCGAAACTGTACTGTCTTTCTCTGTACCGTAACCCCTTGTGGGGCATGGTGCGTTCAGTCGTTTATAGGCAATTTCGAGTCAACGTTACATTGCATATCATTTCGGAGTGTATATAATGTTGCAAGCACTATCCACACATTTACGGAAATATTTTACCACGCCGAGATTCGATCTCCGGACCTCTAGATTACTAGCATTGTAGAGTGCGACTTAACCAAGTGCGCCACAGAGGAACTGTACTGTACGCAACATTAACTTGCCCATATGTTCCATATCGTAAACGATACACTTCAGGGATGAAATTTACCTTAATTTTTGGTAGAAATTAAATTTTTATCTAAGATCTGTATCCAATTGATTCACTTACATAGATAAAACAGCTTTCACCGGAAACTCTATTTGATATTTGACTTTGCGACCGCGTAAAAATGATACTCACATTATTATTGGATATCCTGACTTCTTTGCACTTATAGAATTGATCCAAATTTGGGGTACACTTCGTGGTTAGAACAAATGGTTTTATAGAAAAAATATTCAAATTTGAGTAGAATCATCATCTATCAAAAAGATAGATAAAAATGATCCAGGTTTTGTATAGATATGTTTTACTCCCGTTGAGTTTATAAAGCGAATTCAAAATTTCGTATGCATGTTATAAACTATGTTGAGTTAAAGTTATCCAAAAAATTACATCAGTTTTTCAACTGTGTAGCGGAGTGTTGTCAGCTTTTGGCCGTTATAATAAGAGGTAGCTCCATGACGATTTACACCGAGTAACTGGCTCTCGTTGGAGTAATTTCTGTATAACGAATGCCCAGAAATTCTTCGATAGTACCTATATAAAGAAAAGGCCCCGCGTTGAATTCGATCACAAAAAAAAAAATATTTGCCCTTCTAATGATGATAATGTTTTTACTGGAATAATTTCACACGAATAATCGTATATTTTTTTTACACAGCATTTTTTTTTTTAATCATATTGATTCAACCCTGATACATACATAGAAGTGTACGCTGTTCCCTATGTTTATCTTCTTTGAAAATTAAAAAATCTATTAACTTTAATGATACCCATTTTTCTGCTTTTAATAAACAAAATTACATCAAACGACTATAGTCGTATGCACAAATTTCCTAAACGTATTAATTTTTTTCCGATATTGTTTATTATTTTTGGCATTGCTCCACCCTGTAAATGACGTAGGTACTCGCATAATGTCATTCACATTAACAGTGAACATTTTACTCTTTTGATTAATCAAAAGAGTAAAATGTAAACCTAAAAATATACTTATATTTAGATGAAAAATCATCATAAAGCAATCAGTCTTCTTTGCATCGATTTGATGATATTCTTATCATGAAAAATAAAACCCGCTCTAGATACTTATGTACTTAATATTTTTTCATTTTCCCTATACATACTTCTTTTTTTGCACATCTCATTTAACACATTCTCTGACGTTCTACTTTGATTTATGGCGGAAAATTAGAGCCCCGGAAGATGATGAATCGAAAACAGATAAATCGATGATGACTTGTGTTTACAAATAAAATAATCGTATAGTCGGAAAAAAATTTGTTATTTTTTATCTATCGATTCAAAATTGATGTTTCGATGACTTAAATGCTTACGGCGATGACTTAAAGTTATGATTATAAATATGAATAATGTCTGGACTTTTGAAGAAGCAATAATAATAATTTATTTAGGTAATTCTTCTGACTGCGCCCAACTTATGCAAATGATGTAAGCAATTGCGATACACCTGACATGGGTTATTAATCGTCCTTATGCGTGACTGTGGTAGATTTGTATTCTATGAAAATTTTCTTTCGATTTATTAGAGCAGAATACTTTTAACGATGAAACTAATTGCAAATGTCTAGCAAAGACACCTATACATATGTGTTATAAATTAGATAATGACCGTATTAGCACTTTTTTTATTGGTATGAGAATAACTAATAGGGGATTCTAATGAATTATGACTAAGCTTTCGTTGAGCTTCCTTACACATATCTACTACTCGAATTAGTATAAATTATTTCAAAATAAGTTATCTATCATTTCTTTATCAAAAAAAAAAATGGATAAAGAAACATTTCAAACAAGAAACATTCAGCTTTAACACTAGAAGGGTCAGAGCCGTCAATTTGACGGTTTCGTGATTTAAATCATCTATATCTTCTAAACCGCAATGATTTCAGCTTTCATATTCATTGACTTTTCCTAAAATATGTATTTGATCATATATTTGGATAGAAATAAAAATAAAAAAATTTTATTTTGTGAGATATTTCTTGTTATACCTATTAGGGTCAGAACCGTCAAATTGACGGTCAAGACAAAAAATCTATAAATCCGTGGTTAAACATTTTTGTTTGTGATTAAAGTGCTCGTAAAAGAAAATAATCGTTAATATCGGCTTTACGCTTGAATTTATTATGATATTGGGCGTTTTTGCAGCGCCCGTGTTCGCTAGCCCAGGCTACGGCCATAGTCATTTATACGGTCTTCGGCGTGCGCATTTGATCATTGATGATCTGTTGTAATGCAACGTTCCGTCTGTAATGATACTTTTCCAAAAATTAATCCACAACAGGGACTAAGAGTAATGTCGAGATACCACAATACACAATGAAACGTTCAAGACAACGATCAAACGGGCACCAGAATTGAGGCCACTTATGCTGAAATAAGTGGTAGCCGATGAGTAACTAATATAAAGTAAAATACTAAGATACTCTAAAATACCCTGTGAACTCCAACACCAGAAGTCCCTTGTAAAGCAGTAAGACTGGCACATACGAAACTGGCGCCACGATCAGCCCTTCTATATGAATAATCCCCATAGTTCTGAATTTTTTCTGGGTATCGTTGTCGCTTGGAGAAAGCATCACATCGCTCCGTGCTCCATGAGTAGAGTTTCAATACCAAATCCATGACGCAATGTTTTGTTGGTGATGAGACAGCTATGGGACCACAAATTCAACCTTTTTCAGTGCTACCGAACGAGTGAAATTCATATATTTAGTTGATATCCTTCCGAGGAAACCTTGCATTTTTGCAAAACGATCCTAATTTAGCTGTCCAAAGTTGTCTAAATCTTCATGTTCGAATCACAGTTCCGTAAAATAAAAATTGTTCGTAGGTACTTGATTCGTTGAGTTGTGATTGCTTTATAATCATCGGGTGTGTCTCTAGGAGTAACACTTACTCCTACATTTCATACTTCAAATAACACAGAGGCCTGAATAGTAGATGTCAAAAGTGCATATATAAATATTATTACCAAAAAACAGAATAGTCTGGCTGGTGTAGCGGTTAGTGCGCGCACCTTCGGTGCACAGGGTCATGATTTCGAATCTCACCGTGGATCATGGTGTTTTTCGAACTCACGAGCTTGTGACGGACTTTGATCTCACTTAGATGTTAAACGAGTACCCATTTATGGGGATAAATAACACTGCTGAGCGTGATGCTGATCTCATTACCTCAACAAAAGCAGATAAGATCTTGGAAATAGTATGTCACTAACACATCCTGCGGCCTTAGTCCAATGCTGGATTGTCGTGCCTGTTATTTATTTATTTTTTAAAAAACAGAATAGGTTTCGGTTTTAGATACACTCGGGGTACGCTTTTAGCTAGTGGGCGGTTTGTTTTTATTACTATACACCCCGTATAACTGGCTAAAGCTAAAGCCACAAGTAGAAAGGATCTCCGGAGGATTTCAGTGTAAACATGGATTTCAGGACGATTAGAAAAGAATTAATCTATTCCTTTTTTATCATCTTTAAAAAGCTGCTGGAGAATAATGTGCTATCAGTCATACATCATACTCCAAAAAAAACTAATATTTTTCAAATTTCACTAAAAAAATTATTCAGAAGTACGTTAATTTCTAACTAAAAGTAAGATAATGTCTTATGCCTTTATTTACATTAACATTTTATATTTATATTAGTACCATTTCAGCTATAAACACCTTGCCGTCAAATTGACGGCTGTGACCCTTTTAGGTATATAAAATTCCTGACCCTTCTAGTGTTAAATATCAGCTGAAGCCTCAAGTCAATGTCGAAATCGGCCTTGTTGGACACCATAAACATGTTATTTTAAAATCGTGAAAAACGCAAATTTATTTAATTAGATGATTTCATACGTTTTTTGAAATGTACCTATAGAACATCTTTTAGCCATAGGTAATAATTTTTAG
Source organism: Microchrysa polita (assembly GCA_949715475.1). Lineage (NCBI taxonomy): Eukaryota > Metazoa > Arthropoda > Insecta > Diptera > Stratiomyidae > Microchrysa > Microchrysa polita. The sequence continues at coordinate 6,330,993 of OX454415.1, read as the reverse complement.
GCACATTTTTTACTTTGATCATACATACAGGCCTCGGTATAATTAGGGGCTAATGCTAATTGATTTGCAGGGCCAGATTTACCATACGAGCAGCCCGGGGAGTTAGACTAGGAGTATAAATCATCTTCGTAACGCATTCACTTTAACAAGGTCCATTTTTATAGGAGGCCAAGAGGATAAACAAGCAACTAACTGTTGAACCCATATTAAAATATTGGACATGTTTTTAGTACTTGGGCGCGAAATCCTGATTTTTCACCTACAATAGCCCGAAATGTCTTCGGAGAGTGTCAATTGATTTTAAGGAAGGCAATATCCCTATTGAACAAAATAAAAATCTTGCTGACATGTTTACCAGGATCCAGTCAAGCTTCTGTCCTAAGTTTAAAGATTTCAGGCAAGGCTGAAATACTTTTTAATTTCTTTTAGAACGGAATGTGTTACTACCTTAGTCTTTCCCCATTTTAAATGTGGGAACTCTTTCACAAGCGAGCAATTTCGAAAATTGTCTAATGCAACTCGCTTTGATGCATGGTGGTCATCTATGGTAAGTCTAAGAAATTAATTTCAATGAATTCGCTCAGGTGTGTTGTTTTTCGATAACTGTCTATATGTTTGCTTGCATCAAATTAGTGTGATATGGTGAAAAAGACCAAATTATTTTTTAACAATTTTTACATTTAAATTGTCGAATTTGTGTCTTTTTGACTGACTGAAAACTCCACAGGCAAAGAAAATCATTTATAATGAAAACCCTTTCGAAGCACCTAATGACTTTTGATGGATTATGATATCAATTAGGGATTGCATTTTCGGTTTGATTAGGTTATCTTTTCAAAGAAAACAAAAAAAAACCCAAGAAATCTCACCCTTGGCAACGGAAACCGTAAAAATGCTACTAGATTTTTCGAAAGCCATAGATTAAGTGTCCTGTGTCCCGTTTAAATTAGATTGTGTTCTTAAGTAACGTTTCTGGCGGAAAACGGAACAGGAAAACACATTTTTCCGATATTATGTTTCCCATCAAATATTTCACCAATAGTTTTATTTGTTGAGGTTATTCGTTCGTGATTTTCAAAACGATCCACAATCAGAAAACAACCTTCGAAATTTAAGGGGTAGTTAGAAAACATTCTAAAGAACTTGTACAACCGAATGGCATGAGTGTGCAGCATTTCAGTTTTCATGTTGTCGTCATTTGTTTAAAAAAAATCGGTAGGAGTCCGGACTTCTTAGATCCTGGCTACCTCCCTGAGGCCAACACATTTTATAAATATCTATTGTAAAAAAATACAAAATTTGCGTAATCATATACACCCATTTACGTTCTGCCTACCATGTGTATGCAACTTCTACTATTTTTAAGCTTAATCAGTGGCAGGCAAAGGGCGGCATTATGGCTAGTGCTCAGGGGCTCCATGGAGGCTGATTGATTTGCTTGTCTTTCTTACTATGAGATTATCATAAGGCAATTTTCCTTATCTGTAAGCTGTAACTGTAAGGTACTCGTTACATGTATGTATAAAACTTTATTCTATTTAAAAGTGACACTGATCAAAATTTGAGTAACTTCCACATAAAGTTGACAGCACCACAATGCTCTGTTTTTACTAAAATTAACAAACAACTTTAACTAGAAGACACAATTTAATATTACACTTTATAGGGGCCCTCGTTTCGATAACACTGATCCAGGCTATCCTAATACATGGTTCGAAAATATACGTAACGGTCTAACTTTTGTCAGCCTTGCAGTTTTGTCAGCTTAATTTAATGTTACAGAATAAGGGCTTAATTTTGACACTAAACGCTGGTTTTGACATTTTTTACATATTTCCAGTAACAAGCATGGGCGTAGCCAGGATTTCGGTCAAGGAGGGGGGGGGGAGGGCGGGAGGGGCTAGCCCAACGTTTTTCCAACATCATAATTTTCTCAAGGAGCATGTAATTTAAATCTACAACAACAATTGAGATTTTCCGTCAATTTAAATTGTTTATCGCAAAAATATTGTTTGGAAAATTTTACATTCGAATTCTAAGGAAATACCGTTGAGAATGATCTTGTTCGCCTTTTAACGACAAGTGGCGCCTGCCCGTGCTTCCACTTTTACTCCTTATTACTCGCCTAAGAATTCTTTTTAGACCCGTTGCTCGTCTATACTTAGTACTAGAAAGGGTCAAATTTCTGTAAAATAAGTGATGTTAAGTTCCGTTATCTTTTCAGAGAGACCTTCGTGTTACATTCATTTGTTCTAACTGTTAAACATTCCGTTCAATAAAAATGTTCTAAATGTTACATTAAAGCAATGCAATGACCCAAAACAGAAAGTAGAGAGGATCCTCGCTGACAGGATTTCATTAAAGGAAAGATTGAAAAAATAAAGAAGAAATAATTAAAAATCTAAGCTGGTCCTTAGTTCAAAAAATGAATACATCATATATACTCTTCGGCATATGTATTTTGACATTTGGTACTATCGAGCCCAAACACTGGAGCACGTTCCATTTATACGATTTGAGTGAAAATAGTTACTAATATTCACTTTCCGTTGTTCCAAAACTCCAATAGTCACAAATAGCTATCTCTCCGAGTCAACTTTTGACATTTCACATTTCAAATGGTCCACTGTCGTTGATAGCTATTTCCACTCGCTCTCTCGAGATGATCCATCGACAGCTATGGAAAATGTCCGTTGGCAAGTTCAAGTATGTGAGGTTATGTAGGGTCGTTTGTTGATGTTATTATCAAATGTTGCGATTGTTAATGACTATTTAGGCAATGTTTGCTTTTTAATCGACACTAAGGTTAATAAACAAGGTGTACAGATTGATTTCGATGAATGTGAACACTAATTATGAGTGCCATCGAGTTATAAATTGTTTTTTGTAAACATATTTTTGAATTCAACGGCTGTTGTGACATTTCCATATTATGCTCTCCTGAGAGCCCTCTCACAACGCTCATAACTACGACAATAGTCATGCGATGACTACAGCTACGACTATAGTTAATTCCGGAACGCACTCCTGAATTTGTTTAACTAGAGCGAATAACGGTAAATTTCTTATAAGGAAATTAAAGTTCATATCAATAGCAATTAATATGCTCAATATTTCTCCTGTTCGTTTTCGCACTCTATTGCTAAAAGAAGAGAACTGATAGGTGCGTAATTATGGTGCGGCATAACTATTTTGACAATATTTTAATCTTTGATTGTACACCAATTTGTCTGGGAAAAAATGAGCAAAACATAATTTTATTAATGCTTTGTGCTTATATTTTGAATTCCAAGTAGAAAATGTGTCGAGGGGCTTGAAACATTGGATTAAAATCAGAAATTCGAAGTTTGTTTTAAGCCTCCGTAGAGGCAAACTTCAACCCTGGTTAAAAGGTTGGAGACGCTGAATTTAATTTAATTTCTTACGGCCAAAAGTGAATAAGAAAAACAATAGAAAACTATTCCAAGCATCACAGAAAGCGGAAGTAAATATCGAATAATTACCGAAAAATCTTCCAAGTTTTTATGGAAAATATTCTATTTGAACCAAAGGATATTATGGATATGAAGAATGTGCCATGGGAGGCACAGATAATAACAACTACTTTCGGCCTAGAACGAAAAAAGGCAAATTGTAGGCTTAAGCATATAAACTGAAACCAAAGAAAGATTAACAAACATGAAAAGCAAACAGGTTTAAATTTCACTTCTTCCTTAGAGTTCGCCATCGTGGCTCACTAATCGCTCATTTGCGTTCTTTCAGACAGCGCTAAGATTTGTCTTTGCTTTATATTATATAATTTTTGTGTTCGATAACAGTTTACCGTATGAAATAAAATTCAATAGTATCGCATTTGTGAAAACCAGGACTAAGGCTCTATTGATGCTCAAACCAATCTTCTAAATTCTGATGTTTGTTTATGTTTCGAACCACTACTGGTGATATTTTTTACGTGAAATTTTTTACATGAAATTTAAAATGGGGAACTCAAAACACCCCTTCCTGCCCTACTTGGCTACGTAACAAGACTTGTCGTCCTACACAATTCTTATAGCTTGCTTTTCAGTTGTGCGGTTTATACATGGAAGCTTCGTGAACCCTAATCCGATTTCTACCGTTTTTACATAAGTTCCGTCACATTGATAGAACCATGCTTGTGTTCAGGGATTTGGAGCAACACATTTTTTCGCTCCGCTCCGCTCCCGCTCCTACTAAAATTTTTTCGCTCCGCGCCGCTCCATTACAAAACTACAACAAAACTTCATTGTTCTTAATAAATATTTATAATTTTCCGCGAATTAATCAATTCAACGTACATATATCTACCCACGTATTATAGAATATAACTTAATAGGTGCGTTTTATTCGATCAAGTACAGAACTGGATAGCACCAATTTCGTACAAATTTGAACATGAAATTGATTTGTTCTAGATACGGTGTCCGGAAACTAAACTATCGCTTAAGCACACCGCAATATGATTATTAATGTCATTTCCAGCAAAATAGGTGTACCGGAAATATGCCGAATTCTTAACTCCTTAGCTACCAAAAGCATTTAAAGATTTTACAAAAATGCTACCTCTTTGGGAATGTTTTTTTATATGCAGTAAGATCACAAAAAACTCCGAGAAGTTTTCCCTTAGGGGAAAAATCTTAGATCATGCATATGTCTACGTTATTGCTTACAAAATAATCCACATTGCATCAGCCGTTATCTTGTCACTCCAGAAGCCCAAAAATCCTTTCAAACCGATTACATTACCCCAAATATCGACTTTCGAACAACAACTATAATTCCCATTCAGTTTCCTAAGAGAAGTGTCCTTTTTGGTGGTACATGTGTACATAATATCCTTTGAAAACCCAAAATGAGCTTGGGGTAATTTTAAAGGGCTCAACTTACCGAAAACTGTATTTTGATATGCATATCGAATCGACTATAATGCATTCCCAAAGAAAAAGGGACTTTTTTTTGTCCAAGGACATCTTTCTCATAACAAGTGCCGACACCAAAATAATAAGGATCGCACCACTTAACTTCCATTTGAGTTTCATCCAAATCGCTCCACAGGGGAAGCCAAGAGAACCAATTGAAAGATAACTTTTCATTCGCTTCAACGGCGAATTTACCGCTATTCCCGCAACTAAACAGTGATTGTCGATTCTTTGTAAGGGTGATAAAAAGGAAAATGTATACCAAATTTAGCAATGATCAAACCACTGAAAGGTTAACTTAAAGCTTCTTTAGGTTTTCGCTATGTTTTACAATGTCACATTTTGTCACGGAACGACCCAGCGTTACACATCCTAATTTCCTTAAAATAATCACACATGTTTTACTATGTTCCAAATAATTATCACCAAGGTAAAATTGTTACGTTACGTTTACGTAACCTTTCGAACGACACATATAATGACCATACTTTGTTTGCTATGCTAGAAAAATGTCCTTTTTGGTGGTAATATCCTTTAACAAAACTCAAAATCAATTTGTCGTGATTTTACAAGACTCGGCGCAACGGATTCTGTATTTTGATGTCCATATCCTTATACATAGCGTCTATAATGCATTCCCACAGAAAAAAGGACATTTTGTGTCCAAGGACATCTTCCTCATAAAAAGTGCTGGGACCAAAATATTAAGGATCGCACCACTTAACTTCCATCCGCGTTTCGTCGACATCGGTCCACGGGGAGAGCCAGGAGAACCAATTGAAGGATTCATTTTCGTTTGCTTCAATGGCGAATTTACCGCTATTCCCGCAACTTATCGAAATAGTGATTGTCGATTCTGAATCAGAGCGATCAAAGGATAATGTATCCCAAATTTGGTGAAGATCGAACTACGGGAAGGTCGATTTTAAGCGTTAAACGTTTTCGTTACAGTTTTTCGTGACGCTTTTTCACGGAACGACACCCAGTATTTCTCAGGTAGCCTCCGCAAAGACATATACATGTCAATTTCGTCTGTGAAGCTGTGTAAAACCGTTAAAACTAAACTGCTTATCCGATTTTTATGGGGTTTATTGTTGAGAAAAATTTTTGGCATAAAAATATGAAGGTAGTATGAGTATTAAATTTCTGAAAAATCTTTAAATGTGGTAGCTGAAGAGCTAATATTTTTTTTATACTCCTTTTTGCTGGAAATATCACGAGGAATCATATTTGGGTGCCTTTATGCGATAGTCGTGCTCTGTGGCCGTGATCGTTCGGTCGCCACTCTGTGAAATATACACTCATAGAGAAACGAGTTTCCAAACTCGGCACGACTCGTCGCAAGTTTATTATTCAGAAGAAGATGATAAGAAATATTCTTATCGTAGAATAATAAACTAACAATGTGACTAGGAAGTGGTATGGCTGAAAACCGTATCACACTCCGAATTCAGTTGTCTTTGTAACGTTGGTGACTACTCACGGTAGTCATCAACGCACCATGCTCCACTAGGAGTTACGGTAATAAAGAGAGATGCGATAGTTTCCGAACATTCCGTATAGAACGAGATCTGTCAAATTGTTATGGAAGCTGCGCTGTCCTGTACTCCATTCAATAAAACGCACCTAATAACTAATTTAAATTAAAAAGGGCGTTTTAGTTATCGAGTACAGGACGGGACTTTTCTGTCATGGATGATCTTGAATTTCTTAATAATGAAATATAACGCAAAACCTCTTTTATCACAATGGATTTCACAATAATCCCAAATTTTGCAAGTCTCTCGGCGAATTCTTCGCCTTTAAATCGCCCAAAATCATCAATTCGTTCCATAAAATGAAAAAAAAAAAATCTTTTTTTTTCTCGGAATTTTTTGATTCTTTGCTTTGGAGCGGAGCGGAGCTATCTTCAAAGCAAAAGTCGCAGAAAACGCTCCACGCTCCGCTCTTTCGCTCCGAAATTTAAGGTCGCTCCGCTCCGCTCCAAATCCCTGCTTGTGTTTTGATTTTACAAGAACACTTTAAAAAATGGGAGACTCTTCGGGAATGTCAATTGTTACTCCTAGGAATTTAGGATAGTACCTATACTGTACTCTAGCAGCAATTTAATATACAACTTTGGCTGTGTTTTTTTTCAACGTCGGGGCAGGTTTGCTGATCTTGACTCACACAAAAAAAAGTCGAAAGTAGCATCCAGGTTATATTTCAGATTTTCGTGATGTTTTGGACACTGAAATAAGTTTTTACAGTTTAGCCAGAAAACGTCTAAATTGACAACACTGCCCTCGCTAGGGTTTTTAACAACATTTGCTTTTCAAAATGTGCCCTATTCATTCGTCGAATTAATTAGCGCTTAACAATCACACACAGGTACAGACTCACGTGGATTTCGCGGATTCTCGGTTGAGTTTTTAGGGTTTTTTAGATTTTACAAAAAACCCTTATGAAATCGATTTTGTCCGTCCGTCTGTCCGTCCGTCTGTTCACTAAATAACTCGCGAACGGCTTAACCGATCGTCATGAAATTTGGTAGGAATGTGTAGAATGGTTACAGTCTTTGGCACGAAATACTTAAAAGTTGGTAGGACGAAAATAACAGGGTGTCCCGGACATTTGAAAATTTGTTCACTAAATAACTCGCGAACGGCTTAACCGATCGTCATGAAATTTGGTAGGAATGTGTAGAATGGTAACAGTCTTTGGCACGAAATACTTAAAAGTTGTCAGGACGAAAATAACAGGGTGTCCCGGACATTTGAAAACTTGTTCACTAAATAACTCGCGAACGGCTTAACGGATCGTCATGAAATTTGGTAGGAATGTGTAGAATGGTAACAGTCTTTGGCATGAAATACTTAAAAATTGGTATGGCCAAGATAAAAGGGTGTCCCGGACATTTACAAATTTGTTCACTAACCGATCGTTATGAAATTTGGTAGGAATGTGTAGAATCGTAACCGTCTTAAGCACGAAATACTTAGACGTTGGTAGGACAAAGCAAACAGGGTGTCCCGGAGATTTGAAAAAATCGACTTTTTAAGTTTTTATCAAATCAAAGAACTCGATGGGTACATTTCATATCAGTCGCTTTTTTCCAGTTTGGAGTCATGGTAACGGCGTTACAGCTAATAAATCCAGTTAATATGTGGAGCCATGATACATAGTAAATCTATTTTCGTTAGCCTTTCATTCTGGAACGCGTTTATTTAGACCAATCCAAAAATAGATTTACGAGAAGCATTTCATTAACATTGTGCATAATTCTTATTTATTACCTATAAAATATATTTGCAAAATTATTCACTATGTATGTATTCAAAATCTAAAAAACCCTCGTATTGCGGGCGCAGCCCTCTGTACGCCGGTGTTTTTGTTGTTCCTGGATGCAATAATTATGCAATCAATGTGTGTTGTAACATAATTTTGGAAATCTAAATTAAAGTTTTTTAATAACTGTTCTATTTTTTTTTTCAAAAGTTTTGCTGATCGAATTTTTATTTGAACTGCAGAAAAAAAACCTTGATCTTAGGTTTGCCAAGAAAATTTCGTTATTTTCCAGGAATGCGTTAAGCGTGCTACTCCGCGTCCGCAGTAGGTTGATTTATAGAAATAGAAAACAGAATCAAAAAGTGTCCCAATTAATTAGCTTACATGGTTAAAGTAACCAAATAGAACAATATAAAATTACAATAATTTATTTTGCACGTTTACGGATCAATACAGTCAATTAACCTAGATCCATCTCAAGTATGGAAGAAAAGTTATTATTATTACATATACATATTTAATAAAATATATTCCAATACTCAACTGGCAATTGGACATTTCAGATCGACCAAATATGAATAAATGACTGTCGGGCTCATGTGTCATATATGTACTTGTGTAAACCTTACGGACAAAAGTGGGTGGTCTCCTATTGAAAAGTTGGGTATGTCTGAGATATAATTAAATTACATGCAATGGCAATCAAAGTTCGTCATGTATGTAGGAGAAGTCAGACTGCGATCACCATTTCATCTAGGCTTGCAAAAAGTTGCAAATAAACCTAGCCATATTATTGCTATATGTATCACAATATTATAGATAGGACAATATTTCGAAAGTGTAGCTTCTGGCACTGAGATAATAGCGACGTTTTTTTCGCATCGAGGGTAAATCTGACTCGAAAAAAACGATCGCGGGTAACATCCCGGTTAAGACCAAACAGCTGACATTTGACAGTTTTTGTGCATCTTTTACTCGCTTTCGTCGGCTTATTTTCTAGATGTGGTGGATTTTGTCACAAAAGATGATTATTTCTTTGCAAAATCTTTCCTCGTGATTAGAAAAACTCTCACATTTGGTTTGAAAAAACAAATTCCCTCATATTTCCCCTATGCGTCCGCCATCTACATTTGAGCTCTATCCCGTGTAGGGTAGTTGCACGGGTTAACTTTACCTGGGTAAGTGTCATTTTTTTTATATGAAGTTCTACCCAAACCTGCACGGGATAAACTCAATAAAACGTACCTAATACTTTATTTACAGCATATGTAATAGCAAAACTAACGAACGTCACGTGAGGCGAACAAGACAAAAAATAAAAAAAATCCTCTGAAAACAAAAACGATATACTAGTACATATGGGTGTTCGGATAAAATGTATTACTGTGATAACACGGTCACCATTATTATACGACAATAAAAAACAATTTAGCGAAAAATCTTTTGGCATTAACCTGTCTGTGGCACGGTATCACCGTTTTTTTTTTGTCTATCTATACGGCTAATGGACTTCTGTAAATGACATGTCGTATTTGATTGGGAATCGAGGTACCTACTACTCACTACACGGATATACATTTATAGCATAGCTATGCTGTGGTAAAGTCTCCTTTTTTTTCGTTTTCCGGCGTTGTCATCCACCTAAAAATCGAACATTCCCCTTTTTCATCAAACCATATACGCTTATCTCATCCGGCGCCGCGGTTGAAAATCTCTTATCAACGTGACGACAAAATAATATTGATTTACTCGCACTTTTGTCGTAGAGGATTATCACAACAAGAAAGGACCATGGATAGGATCCATAAATTGTGTGAAGCCACATCAAAAATTGATATTTTCATACATCAAATCATTATTATAGTGAAGTGGGATTGCTTCCAATATGTAGCTTTTAATAAGAAAAATAATGTGTATAGGGTGGTGTGTAATGCTTACTACATATAGCATTTATGTACGGAATGTGTCGTGCTAAGTAAATACTTATCATCGAAAGAAATTGATACTAATAATAATAATTATTGAATTAGGGGTGATTATTTTTTCATGGGATTGGCTTAACACGATCAAGCACATATACGATGTACGTATTATTCAACGCATACTATACATACATACATATATACTTATGTACATTATGTATAGGTATAAATATCTAGAGTGACGATGTTTTCTTATTAATTACATACCTAGAAATAATCTAATAAATAAAGACAGCAAACATCACAAGAATATTCCGACAAGGGTGTAGCGTATGTGTTTCTAATAATAATTGGAATCAATTTATTGTTGATTTTTGTGATTTACAAGTGATCATTATTCTATTTATTTATCCGCAAAAACCAAAAGTTTTATTGTGAGTATACTACAAACGACTCGTTCTTGTTAGTAAATATATTAGTGAGAGCTATGCATAGTCTTATTCTTCAATTTTATTTTATTACCTGATAGTGTTTGTTGCTAGTGTGTATACCTACATCCTGTTGAAGAGTATATGTAAGTGCAAGTGCAACTAAAAATAAATATTTTTTTCTGAATGTACCTATTTTTACTTTAACGGTCTGATTTTGAAATACATACCTCTGTGTACTACGTATTAATTTTACACAGTTTTAAACAATTTAAAGTCCAAATTAGACTCTAGATAAGTAGACTCACACGTAGTTCAATTTATTTATCGTACAACATTTTTGTACAAAATTTTTTGTACAAATTTGAAGCTGAATTGTTGTACAAAAATTTGCTAATGCATTCAAATTTTGTATGGGAAATTCATGAGGTTCCTTGTAGCGATCTACACTAGACCTAGACCCATATTTTAATTTAAATATCGCTCTTAGACCCGTTACCTTATCAACATTTTGTGGAAAAAGAAGAATGGTCATTTGTGACCCAGCTCCGGCGCAAACGAAATATATCCCAGTTATTTTGTTATTTTATATACATCACAGTAAAAAAAGACGGTGTAAGAATTCACCATGCTTGGATAAGTAACATTTTAATATTAGTTGGTGTTTTTTCATTGAAAAATATTATCCTCTATGTTGGGTTTAAAAAAGTCAATCACCAAGTGGTGTATTTGGAACATATAATTTCCAACTGGTGATTAATATAGAAATTCTAATTAATTTCCCAGATGAGCATTACCAAAAACACCAAAAATGCAATAGGCGAACATGTTTGGTTTGGTATCAATAAATTATCCGATTGGGGTTTTTTAAACACCAATTGAGAATGTTCACATCTTAGAGAAAGCATGCGTTAGTACAGAGTGGCTATCAGAAAATAAAAATGGCACCGTTTTCACACTATTGCAGTTCATAGTATGCGTGAATATTGTATTCAAACGTCAATTTTTTGTTTACAATTGAGCATATAAAGTCCGCGTAATACCTATTTATTACTCTCTTAAAATGCCAACGTGATATTTAACCCTTCTGTTGGCGTATAGATCCAGACAGACCATTGGTACTAAATCTTGATGAAAAATATCGTTCGACAATATTTTCCACCCCTTTCGATATATATTTCAAAGGAACCGACGGCCACAAATGCGATCAAACGTTCGGCGAAATGTAAACTATGTCTAAGGAAACGAAAAAACCGTGCATTATCGTATGACATAGTATGTAAACTGTTTCAAGATCCAAAATTAAACCTCTTCAAAAATTAAGATTGATTTCGCAGAAAATTCAGCTACACCTTAGGCATAATAGCTCGTAGGCGACGACAGAAGGGTTAATAATTGCATCGACAATATTTTGACGTTTGAATTATTTCGTGGAGTGTAGTGTAATAAATTTGGAGTCAAACACATATGGGTTGTGTGATCACATAGCCATTCTGGACTAACGCATGGCGTGGGTTACTATGCTTTTTCTAAGGTTCACATTTCCATATTGACATTTTATGATGGTTCTATGATATCAGTGCAAGTGTGCGCTCTGTGGCTCACTTGGGTGAGCTGTAATCTACGATGCTAGTAATCTCGAGGTCCGGAGATCGAATCTCGGCGTGGTAAAAAAATTCCCACCATCATATTTTAAATTAAAACGAACAGAGCAGCATTTTATATGCTTAATTACCCAAGGTGAAGTTTTTTTTAATCCAAAAAAAAAGGTATTGAGAAACTCCTAATTACGGTTTTTGAAAAACACCAAACGGAAAACAATTAATGATTTTTTCGAATAATAGAATATTTCCCTTTTGAGGTAATTATTAAACACCGATCTTTTGAAATAAAATAAACACCAGTCGAGGGCGGACTCCATGGAACACCGGATTGGGGTTTTATTAACACCACTTTTGTTACAGTGCATGAATTATCAGGCTTTCTTTTTTCAGATTTCGATGGCTGACTCATTATAAAATGAGTATATAACGGGTGGGCCAATTACAAGTTTGTTTTTAAAAATGCAATAAAATGAACAAAATTAATTTTTTTTTCAATGTCTTATGGCTTTGTTAGAAAGTAAGTAAGCTCCCATTAATGATGGAACACAATTTCATACAAGTGGCTGGCCCGGCTGGCGTCACAGTAGCGCATTCTGTCACACCAATTTTCCAAGACCCTGTTGATGGTTTCGAGCTGTAGCTCATGGATTGCGTGGATGATATTGGCCTTAATACAATGGCGTAACCAAACATGGCATAACTATTCAAAATAAACAAAAATGCGATTCAAGATACTAATATGTATAAAGGCTTTCTGAAAAGTGTGTGCGTCTTCTCAATATGATAAGACTTCATCTATAGCTTAGCCTTCTTCAATTTCTGAACCACTTTCTAAATGTTATCTACACTTTTTAATATAAAAGATATCTTTCTTCTCAATTTTAAAGACACAGCCACCAAAAACTAACTAGAAAATTGAAGTGACATAACATACCTGCAAAGGAACTTAATGTTTTCTAATTGCTTTCGTCACTTGAACTACCCCGGGAAAAGTCTACCAGAATAAGTCACTGTACACAATATGTTGTAGAGCTTTGACTCTCCTTGAAACTTCGTCATCTTGTTCATTTCGTTTTTATTTCCGAGCAGCAGAAACTTGAATTGTGTAATGTGTAGGTACTCTACTTTTTACTATGTAGATACAGTGCAACGCATAAGTTCACCACGCTAGGTTAGGTTAGAGAGGGTTCAAGTTTCACTTCACGGTAATATAAAAGTTTCAAGAATATCCTATGGTCATAATTATTTTTGTAAAGTAGAAAAGTTTGTCGTTGACTTTAAGTAGATTTATATACATTGAAATTTTATGGAGTTTATGTCCTTAAAAAATAGTTGGGCATTTTATAAAATGTTGTTGTATGGGTAACGAGTACAAAGTAGTAAAGTTACATGACTTGAATAAAGTAAATCTGTTAGATTTAACGGGTGTTTAAAGTGCCATCTCATTTTATATAGAAAAATGGCTGAAACTTCGTGTGAACTGGAACTTTCGTTGGTTACACGAGGAAACAGATCAGTTTTAAAATTATAGAAAATATTACATATGTATAAATGATGGATTTTCGATTTTAAAGTACTGGTTGGGATTAACTCGTTTTCGGAGTATTATCGGGTATTCATTTCTGCAAAAGCTTGTCAAATGAATAAAGAATTAAATTAAATAAAAAAATCAGGATGCTAAACACCTTTCAGGCAGTCAAATGCGCTTATCGGTATGGTTTTTTACAAGTTTTCTTAATAAATTTAGCAAGTAACGGTATTAATTCATATAAAATCAAGGCTTACAAAAATCTGAAGTCATTTCTAGTTATGCGAATAATAGATTATTCACAGTATGCAGTAACAGCAAAAATGTCCAATTTGATCTTGGATTTTGTGTTCGTGGGGGTCATTCGGTACTGATGCAGCTGCTGCTTTCATTGTAATTCATCAAACAACAGTTTAGCAAACACACACTAAATTGTCATTCTGCCGTTATTGCGTGTATGATCTATTTTCAAGATTAAAGTTTGGGTAACCTCTTCGATCTTTTGAAGAAAAAATATTAAGTTTTCGTGTCTAGCCCTGTGTGGAGAAGATTTTTTTGAATTCATTCAATAAAGATTGTTACATTTTCATGGCTAACTGGGAATTGAAAACGCCCAGGCCCGTGCGCAATGGGGGGGGGGTGGTTTTGGGGGTTGAAACACCCCCCATTGGCAAATTTTTGTCAAAATTATTTATTGAATATTATTGTTCTCATAAGGCAAAAGTTTAACTTCACAAAACAGTTCAAACACAACACATTCGTGCACGGAACTCATACGTGTTGGTATCCAATCCGAAATATCGAGCGCATTGTAATTGAAAGATAAGTCAAGTTGTAAGCCAAGTAAGTGACGAATACGATATTTAATTGCAAAAGCCAATCCATACATTGATTCACTTTTAATAGAATTACAAAACCGATTTTTGAATCATCGCATTATTTTACCGAACTTCGCCTGTCTCTTTCCTAGCAAAATGATAATTTTTTATGAAGAGTCTTGTGGAAAATTTCGTGGACATATTCTGCAACTTTACACGACAACTCCTGTGACATCTGGATAAAAGAAGTCCAACTTTGGCGTCAACGAATTGCTGGAAAAATTATCAAAAATTCACTTGAAGCTCTAGATATCAACCATGTCTCAAGATCGATTAAACGGATTAGCGTCGCTAAATCATCAAATTGTTTTGAAAGAGTTCCTTGCAGTACCCCAAAGAATTACCATGTGGAACTATAATAACTAGAGCCAAGTCATTGCATTATTACACGGATAAAAAATATTTGCATATTTGCAAATTTAAGTATATACGTATAAGTTAAACCCTCCCCTTGGATGATTCCTGCGCACGGGCCTGCGCCATAACGCATTCAAATTACCATTGCCAGAACCCAATGATATTTTTTTTATGAAAGATCGGAATTGACTTTTCAACAACTTTCCAATAAAATACTTGGAAAAGATTTCTTGATATTCAAATGTTTCCTTTTTTAGGTAAAATGCTATTTTGCAAAACATTGGCGTAATTCTGTAAATTTCGTTCAGCTACGACGATTTCTTTAGGTATGCAAGCCTTTCAAATTGAATGAGTGGTGGTATAAACAGTATAAACTATATGGTTCGGAGCCACCCATCTTTACTAAATCTATCAGTAATAAATTATTATAGGACACCTCCTGTCAAGACAATTTAGTTATCCTCTACATTTGCGGATGGAAATGATGGGCGTAGATTTCTTGAGAAAATAGTATCCTAGAAATTTCTCATGTGACTTCACGTGAAAGTGTTGCACTTTGCCTCCAAGTTTCAAATTAATTTAGTATCTTAGTTCATTCCCCTTACTAAGCGACCACCTCTAATAGCAACCACTTTTTTTTTGGGAACCAACGGTGGCTCCTTTAGACAGGTTTTACTGTAGTCCGAATTTGTTGTTTTCTTCTAAAATACAATGTGCTTCGTTCATTGTTGTATCTACTTAAATGCTTTTGCAATCATTCTTAAAAATCTCTATAAATGCCATCGACATGAAGAGACTATAAAATTAAAAGCTATTACTAAATTCAACCGATTACTCTCGAATGTATCTGCATTTTTTCGATAAAAGTTCCTTTTCGTCGCCATAAATTCTATGCAGTCTGTCCAGCATATATAGACCATCAGCAATACATTTGTAGAGCGCCATGTTACTATGTGCTTCAATTTCACATTTCCTGTCGCTTACTTGATACTTTGTATAGAACGGCTTATGTCACACATTGCAATTATATCGAAACGCAGAAGCAAGGACGAATGCAAGTATCCTATGCAGTCATGTTCGGCGGTTACCAACTCTACAGAGTAATGCTAGCCAACTAATATTCCCACACTGCGTTCAACTTGCCACGTCATCATCATAGAGCGTCTTTCACCCAACACACTCCATAATAAGAGCAGTGTGTGTTCAAATAAGCTCAGCGCTTCCGGGTTGGATCGATCCCTTCTGTATAAACTGGGTAAACATACTCTACGTGTATATAATTCTGCTCCATTGAACTCTCTATTTTCAAGAGTCAAATTTCGATTGGGGGGGGGGACCAACACACCATATTGTATTGTGCACGTCTAGAATACGCCAATCTAACTAGAAGACTATATACAAATGCCGAGCCTTTCAGTCGGATGGAAATATGAGGACTCGATATGACTTGAATTCCAAAAATGTAACAATATCGTCAACGAATGTTCCATATATATTCCAGTCAACTCATGTCTCCATATACGAATACGAGTATTTTCCACACACATAGTCTTCAAATCTAAACGAGAGCGGAGTATAAATTGCCAACAAAGTGTCCTTTTTTCTGCGCTTTTGTTACGGCAAATTCACGTGAATGCATAAATGAAACGACAATGACTAGAAGAATAACACACATCGTCTCAGCTCTCTGTTCTGGATGTATGGCATGTTTGCAACTGGGTCAAATAAGGACTTTGTTAGTATAGTACACGCATGGAAGAGTGGATCTATACTCCTGTTCTATATGAAAGTATTGAAAGTTTGCAGAAGAAAATGCGAAAATGGCATTTTCGTTTGTTAAAATCCAAACAGTTAAAAATTCCACTTAGACGTTTTTGTAAGAATGAGGTCAATAGGATCTTGTTTTGTTTTTTTTTTTTAAGCAAAAGTTCAAATATCAAGAAAATATGTTCGATTTTTGCACTATAATCATGTAAATGTAAGTCCTTCCGTATTTGTGAGAGTTTATTAAGAAATCTAGTTTAAAACAATTAATTCGTATATTAAAGCATTAGGCTAGATAGGAACTAAAGAGAAGCTTAATCAATTTATATACAATACTACATACAAACAGAATAAACTGCACTGAATCTAAACTGTCTGTAATGTTTCAAACTGTATTAAAATGATTATGTTGGTATTCTCTTATTGTTTTATACTGTATCTATGTATTATATCTCACAGTGCGTTAGTTTGATATTCATGGCAATACCGCATAGCTTTCACCCTGCAGCAAAAGAAAACCGAAAAGCGTATTCATATAGTATAGTATCGAAGGACTCTTGCTCGCATTTCTCTGCAACCATGGAATTAAACCTTCGAGCAATTTATGCTCATGACATGATAGTCGGTCGGGACGATTGTTCTTCATTAGCATAATTGATTGCAGGTTGAACATAGATACAACTTGAGGCTATAGAGTCATTTTTGCATATTTGCGCATATGATGACGATGGTATGTCCATTCTCATTCCGTGCACAGTGTATGTATTCTCAAGTTTCCATGAATATAATCGCTACGTCCTTCGAAATAATGTTTACTTTTGACTTGACACATTAAATGTGTATACACATTTACAACTTATGTTTATTTGTGATTAAAAAGGAGGGTTGGTTTTTTGGTAGGTACAACTATATCATGAATAAAATATAATGATGTAGACGAGTAAACTTTTTGCAGTCAGCATTACATTCATCTGTAGGAGTAATGTTCACAAGAGCGCACTGAGGTAGCGTGGACCGTGGTGGTCAAAATACGGTTGGAGTTTTTGAGGAATATAGAATGGGGTTTCAGCTGAAGTTAAGCAAATGCGAAAATACGATTGTCTGATTGACATTAGGCCGGTAAAAATGAGACACATGATCGGAAAAAAACGTGTATCTTTAATTTTTTGCAGAATTGCTGGGGATAGTCTTTTGATTATGAAAAAAATCTGACCGCTAAGGGTTTCGAAAGTTGACAAAAAAACGTAAAGGCAGAAAAAGGGATAATTTTTCAGATTTTGGCGATAATTTCGAAAATGATACGGAAATAAAATTCTGGCGAAAAAATAAACTACAAACATAAAATTTCCTTTCCGTTTGTTTTTACTTAATAGTTTTTTTAATACTCTTTTTCTTGAAAAAATCTGCTCTAGCTAGACGGAAAAATAATATAGGGTATATTCGAATTTTGTACAGTGACATTTAGCAAATCTTATACATAATATAAAAAAGAAAGTCGTGCTAGTTACACCATTTATAATTGAAGAATGGCTGGACCGATTTCCATAATTTTAGGTTTGTTGGATAAGGCTCTGGCCGCAATAGCAGAATAACTAATGAAACACGCGAAAAATTTACAAATGAGCAAAAATTCACACTGTGTTCTTTTTCGCCTATTTCATACACGCATTTCTTAACATATCATATCAGCGATTTTTAGAAAATTTTCTACACACAATTCATCTCTACCAAAAGTAACAGGACAATACTGCTGAGACGTATGAAAAATTCGCAGTGGGCACAATTAAGAAGACAATTTTTGTTCACATACTTCATTCTGTCTTTCTTGAACGCTTTACAGGATTTCCACAAATTGACCCCACCGGATGTGTCTACACAAGGCTCCGGCCGGAATAGCAGTATGAATTAAAATAAGCAGAAAATTCACAATGAGTTTTTTTTTCGCATATTTTTGTTTATATTTCTTGAACGTCTTAGTGGATTTTTGGAAGATTTTCTTGCCGAATGAATTCTCTCCCTGAATCAGTGGCGGTTCGTGACCTTCGAAACTGGGGGTTCACTTTTCACATAAAACATACAAGAGCAAGAGCAAATTCTTCAAAAATATGTCAATATGGGCTTAAGTGTTTAGGTTAAAATTTAGTTTTCGGCTTTATTAGCCTTTCGCAGTGGCGTAACGTATGGTGTTTCAAGGAACACGGGCCGCAATCGCCAGAGAATAGGGGGGAATTATCCCTGTTCTCTTCTCTAAAAACGATCTATACGATCTTACGTACTGTAATAATAATTAGGCTTTACAATAGATTATATTTGAAGCTTTATGGCTATGATGCACTATGGGCTTATCCAATCTCGTGGAGCGAAGTGACAATTTTTGGACTGTGAACACAAATATGTATATTTTTTTAGATTCTTGGAATATAGGAATATGGAAGCTAGATATATTTACGATACTGGACAAGTGCGAAACGTTTAACGTTTCCTCGTAGCAGAGTTAAACGAAGATTCGATGATGAGGATGTTGTTATGAATACAGCCCCTAAATAAATATTTTCAACGAAAAACATAAATTCTGTATAGATGTTGAAATTCGACTCTGCGTGTGTTCGTAATGCTTCTCCTCCTAAGCCGCCATTGGAGCGACATGGCTGAAATTTGGTGTGTAGTATCCTTGATGTTGCGGGATAGTTTTAGGCTATAGAAATGTATTATAAATGTTGAAGGTCATGGGGCTGCCATACAAACGCAACCTCCAAAAGTAAGTTCTTTTATGAAAAACTATTTTATTTGTGAACCAATTTTGACCAAACTTTGTTCTAGTTTGTCTATATTTAATTCAAATAATTTGTGTAAGAGTGGACAATTTTACTAGCCGGATAGCTTTAGGTTAAAATGAAACATGAAACATATAAAAAACGTATAAATAATGCACATTTATCGAAACAATGCAAAACTGAATCATACACAGCAAAAAATCCGGTGTGAATTTAACTCCGAAAATTGTCGAATAAGGTCCCTCCGTTTGGATAAAATATTGTTTTATCCAAATGGATGAACACAAAAGAGTACTTCCAATTACACCAAAAGGAGTAATTCTCGATATTTTTAGGATAAAAATAAAACACAATTTTCACAGAACATTTAACTCATAAATGAGTTTTGTATAACTAGCATTTACCTCTCTATAGGTGTTGGCGACATTTCATTTACCTCTTTACGCTCTAAAAATGCATAATAAATTACCTGCCTACAGTGGGATTCGATCCCGAGACTCTATGATTTGAAGACTAACGCCCTACCTACTACACCACACAGACTATACGGGACAACGTTCGTAATTTGCCCCATATATTACCTGTCATATTGTGCGGAGTTAACTCCATTTTAAGTAAATTTTAACACCATATAAACAAAAACTGATAAAATTTCGGATAAAATTTATTATTTATCCAAATGAATTTTATTTTGAGTGTTTTATCCTAATGGATAAAAGAAAAAATTTATACTTGTGGGCAGAGTTAAATAAGTGTAGTTAACCCCATATATATTAAAAAAATAACCCCATTTGGATAAATTTTGATTCACACCGCCTGATTTTTTAGTGTGTAGTTTTCCATGTCATAGAAAAAGGATTTTCGATTCTGAAAATTTTGAATTTTCAAAGTACTCAATTGAAAAAAGAGGGAACACGAAACGGAAGAATAAGGGCAAATTTTGAAAGTACTGAATTTTAAATCTTGAAAAAGGGGAACTGTAACTGAAAGAACGCGCAGAAAAGTGCAGTGCCTAAGTAATAATGTAACGATTTTCTGATACTGAATTGAAAATCTTTTTATCTTGAAAAAGGGGGAACACAGAACAGAATGAATAGAGTGTACTAAGAATTTTGAAAATACTGAATTGGAAATCTAACTACATACTTATATTCGTAAATCTTATCTATAATTTGCCTAAGCTATGCGAGCACAAGATATGACAGCTAGCGAAGCGAGATCTCACAGCTTGTTAAATCCTAAACGCCGATAACACAATATTTGTGTGAGTTTTAGACAATAAAAAAGGTTTTCTTGGATAAATTTCTTATAAGAAGCAAATTTGGGGGATTGGGTTTGTATGACCCCATTGTCCTATTCCATCGGTTTTTACTACATTTTGTGACATCAATAGAAAAACATTTATGCGAGGTTTTGTCGAAATTGTTGCACAACTCAAAAAGGTCTTCTTAGAAGAACCTGTATGGCATCCCTATGGCCCCATGGTCTGATTTTAATTACTCAAATGGACAAACCTCCTGCAACATAAAGAAGCATGTGTGAAAAATTTCTGTCCTAACATAAACTTCTCCCCATAAAATACTATATCTTGATTAAGATCCA
This sequence comes from Microchrysa polita, assembly GCA_949715475.1. Lineage (NCBI taxonomy): Eukaryota > Metazoa > Arthropoda > Insecta > Diptera > Stratiomyidae > Microchrysa > Microchrysa polita. The sequence continues at coordinate 6,309,932 of OX454415.1, read as the reverse complement.
TCGCACAACCTTTAGACTTATCAAATTTGTAAATGAGTCGTTTCCAAAGGGGCGGATTTTCCTATAGGTAGTTCAGTTAACCACCAGTTGATTGACATCCACTTCTCACATAACATGAAAATTGTATTAAAATCAACTAGCAATTTTGATATGGCCATGCATTTTGTTAAGTTGTACATATTTGCTTTTCGTCTTTCATTCTCTTTTTTGTCTATTAGCCTTACAGAAATTCTGCACATTTTACAATTGCTAGAAACAATGTTTTCAAGAGGATTAAGAAATGCAAATGTGAAATTATGAAAAACCCTCAAAACATGCAATTTCGTGCAATATGCCCTGAAAAGTGCAATTTCTTGCATTGCATGGAAATCCCAGCTCTAGTTATAACATTTATTACAAAGTTAACCCTCAGATGGTTCAGTGGGGTCTGACAGACTCTTAAAATTTTCACAGAAATACTCATTGAATGGTATTCTGATGTATATGTAATTTAAGTATGTATGTTCGCACTTAAGCATGAATTTGTGATTTTGTTAATTAGTTATAGCAGTTTGAAAGTACTCTGGGGTCTGTCAGACCCCACGGACCATGTACAAAAGTACATTTTTCGTTTTGTGGGAAATTTTCAAAGTGTGTTACATATTTGCAAAATGATAAAATGTAGTAATAATGGTCGGGAAGTGTTGAAACTTTGTAATTAGAGCACATTTGTGAAATTAAATATGTTATTTTTGAAAGAAATGGAGACTTTAGGGCGTTTTGAACTAGGGATTTTTTAAATTTTTTACTCAATTTATTCAAAATTGTTCCGTTTTAACCTGTTGTTCATTTACGAGGATCTCCTTCCACTATTATGACTTTTAAGTCAGTCATAAATTAATGACTTTTATGAGCGTAAAAATTAGGTGGGTATTTTATATAATACATAAAGCTTTCTCAACGAACTTGGCTATACAGTTGTCGAACCTCTTTTAAGAAGGAGGAAATGAACGGACAATATTCGTTGAAGCACAATGCAAAATACAGACGACATTTTGGGCATTGTTCAGCTTGCCCCCCCCCCCAGAGGGTCAGATGCCCAAGTCCCTCCAATGGGGTCAGACGGCCCCCAAAGAGGCACGAGCAAAAGATCGGAAGACAAAATACAACTGCAACGATTGCAAAAAGTAAATATGCGAAGACCATCGAGGAAAAAGCTGTGAATAATGCTCTAAATATTGACTAACTTTGGATCCCAATTTAAGAAAAAATATTAACCTTAGCCACAAAACTTTGATGTACTTATCTTTGTTAATTAGTATTAAATACGTTTTGACTAATAAAAACAAAATTTTGTAAAAATATTAGTTTTTATATTAATTTATTTGTCATAAGTACAAATTACCCTTAAATTTGACACCACCTAATTTTTTCTTCCACATACTAAAAACTGCTGTCCAAACTCCACTTTTTTATATACTACTTAATGAAAAATGTGCTAAAAAAGCAAACATTTTAGTTTTAGAGTGAATTTTGCCTTGGGGTCTTTCAGACGTACGTATGTAAAATTTACCTGAACCATCCGAGGTTAGAAAGCGAAAAAAAATGGGGAATTTTGCGCGAATATTGTTATCAAGTTATGTAGATTACTTCTGTCGAAAATAGAGTTGCTCTGATCAAGGAACCCCATTTCCCCCATTTTTTCGAAAAACTTATTTGACCGTTTTCATGCATTTATGTACATATACGTTGGCAGAATATTAAACGGATTTTAAACGAGTTACTCTGACGTAGACTCTTGCATCCTAGTAAGAACCTGTAAGGAAAAACTTACCACTGACGGCTGATTTCAGTATCATTGCAAGAGAAAGAGTTCCAAAATAATTTTTATCCCGTTTTGTTCATTGCTAACTGTATCTTCGTTTTCATTGGTTCTTTACAATCAAGCTTAATGCTTTTTATTTTGCGATAAAGATATTAATTCCTCGGACGGGAATTAAAGAAATTACCTTAAATGCTGAAAATATTAATTGTTGTCAAATTTTCTTCTTCCACTATAACGGCAACAAAATGCTCAGCCCATCCCAAAAAGTAACGGCTTTGGTTTTAAGAGAAATCTGAGCTTCTTTGTGGAGCTTCATTATTCTTAATTCCGTCAGAATATTTTTCTAATTACCATATTCTATAAGCTAAATGGTAACATAATATATGTATAGTAATAATAACGCTCAAAATTTAAATACGCCTCGTACACTGGTTGTTTTGAGAAACAAAAGCCGAAACTAATAGGTATACCGTTATAAAGCCAACTTCTGTCAATTTACCAGTTGATAGTTAGAATTATTGCTTTAAATTTGAAGAAAAAATAATTTTTGTAAATACTCTAAACCTTGAATCGTGACGCAGGGACGTTAAACTTCTACTGCATCAATTATCATATTTATGTTATTTTAAACCGAAAAAATTCAGTTTATTTGGCTTAAAGGAGTAAAAAAAAATATTCAAAATGACATATGGTAATTTTTGTTTGACCTCCAGAAAAAAAGTACTTATGATAGTATGTACCTATCTACGATAACTGTAAAAAAATTAAGAAAATTATTAATGCAATTTTTGCATTTCAAAAATTGTTCTATCAAGTTTTACAGTATGCCCAATGCCGAATACCCTGTATATTTGTATATAAACAGCAAATATTGCGAATTTTGCAAAAAAAAAAATCAAATTCCAAGGATTTCCAATGAATATACCCCAGTTAATTATATTGCAAATTGTCGACGAACGAAATGAAAATTATATTTAATTTAGCTATACTAAACTGTCCCGCAGAATTTTCGTTTTTTTTATGGCTGTCAGGCCATAAAACAATCGAAAATGAAAATTTAGAACAATAAACAAAAGTTCACAATCACACCCCAGAAAATTTTATTTTCAGTCTATACTTATTTGCTTGTAGTAAATTTTGGCAGAACATTTAATACATGTGTACATGTATTTTTAGGTTGTATGTCACTTGCAAATAATAAAATTATAGAAAAAGAAAAAGAAAACGCCAGACAATAATTGTGCCTATCTTAAATGCCGAAATCATCGGCATCGTAAAATGCGTACATATACACAATATTGTCACTCTCCAATAGCGAAATTATGGTTATCCATGAATCGTGTTCCCTTAAATTTCAGGCGAAGCAATGAATTTTGTTCGTTTTTTCTTTTCCAAAAATCAAATCTGCGCATTTGATTTGAAGCAAGTGCATTTCGAGTGATTGCGTTTTGAGGAATTTTGGGTGCATATAATACAAAAATCAGAATTTGTTATAGGGCCCATCGGTAAATTTAAGCGTAATCTTATTCTAATAACAATAGTTGTCATTTGTTGCTACACTTCTGTAGTACAATAAAGTATACAAGGACTTTGTTTTCTTTTTATTTATAAGATAGAACTGTAAAGCAATACTTATTTTTCCCCATAAAATAAAATATGTAATTAAGTTTCGAAACCTACGCAGAAAAGTGCCTTTAAAAATTTGGTGAGGATCCATAAACAAGATATAATTATTATTATTCTTCTTACGCATAAAAACACGGAAGTTCTAATAAAATTAATACAAAGCAGGGTGGTCTATCTTAGATACGTAAATAAATAAATGGACACGCTGCCGCTCTTCTAGCGTATTTTGTCTGTATGTAAATACTTATATGATCCATTAAACAATAGTAAAGCTAATTTTATTGCTGGGAGACGCCATTATCAATACCCACGTGTACGGAGAGAATTGAGAATTTTGTTAGATTTATTTTTAACCAAACTATTTGACGAAGTGTTTAACATGATAGGTAATTACGAAAACTTAATTCACATTCTCTTGTCTGCAATGTTTTGTGCTAAGAATAGAAAATTGTTTAGACTGTATACGTTATACGAAGCATTTGATTAGCTGATTTTATGCAACGAAAGAAACAAAAGTACATATATGTATACATATCCTGGTATTGATTCTACATCCGTATGTCTGCAGAATACAAACAGTATGCAAATTTATATTACAAATACATAATCTCTGTTGTCATGCATTTCAACTTATATGTAACAAGTTCATGTAAAAAAAAATACAGAAAAAATAAATAATTCTCATCGATATATTAGTTTAACATATCACTTCCTTTATAGATAATTCGTGGCCGAAGTTCTAAGTAATTTTACGACTTATTAACAAGTACCTCCATACATAGTAATATCCACAATTCAATACACATTTAATTATTAAAATTTCCATTCCATAAAACCTTCAAATGCAGGTCAGTCTAAACGAAATCAAATAAATTTTAATGACTGTTTTCTTTCCAAATTACTAGAGCGTCGAATGAATAACATCGTCAGCCTTGTATTGAGACACTTTTTCTCCAATAAACACCCTTAAACGACTCACATGTTATTGTCATGTGTATAGTACGAGTGAAATGCAATATTTGAACGTCTTATTATCATACTAAGTCACAATATGGTGCTGAATGAAAATAAATTGTACCGACATAATATTATTCAATAATTGTTAGTTGTTGCCAAATTTTGGGGTTTTAGATCTTTATCAGTGGCGTAACGTACGGTGTTCTATGTGCTTAGTGGAACACAGGCCTCCAAACCACAGGGGTGGATAGTTTTTTTTTTCGTTTTGCTAGTTGCTGTGTTGAATCATCTAGGTTTACAGTAGATGATGTGGATGGTGAATACGATACGTTTTTCTGAACGCTGACTAGAACTAGAATAGTACGTGGAATGAGAAATAATCACGTTAGGTTTTTTATAAATTACTATCACATTGATGGGCTGGCTCGGGATCTGTCCAATATCTTATGTAATCGACATATATAGGTCATGGTCATGTGTATTTTTTCGTGGAGTCCTCTTAGTGAAAACAATGGAGTATTCTCTTAGGTTTCTTTTTTTATTTTTAAATATTTTTAATCCGATTCAATGATTGGAAAATTATAATATTCCACACCCGCTGGTCTAATGTTTCAGGTTTGTACGCATATTATGCTGACGTGGAGAGCGATTCGAGTTGTGGATGCTTCGATGCCAAGACTAGAATGATGAATGCTACTGACTCGTTGTCTAGCTCGCCTTTTATACTGTATTGAGGCTGCTGAGTAGGGATGTCGCATGCTGTTGATCGTTATGCACGTACGCTGTTTATGTGCACGTTGCATACGGTGGCGGTGCTGTTATTGCGACATCGGCAGTCAACTGATTTGATGAGCATTTTTGGTGTGTGTAAGATGATGTGTTCTATCAGAGCTGACGCTTTTGACAAATGATCGTCGTCCTATTTCCTTCATTTCCTTTTCGGTTAGAAAACCGATTAATCCGTATTGTCCCGGCGGCATTTATTTTCCGATCTCTCAAAATTTCAAATAACTGGTAGGAATGAAAATAGTTATTAATAGTGACCAGCTGCGGCTACCGGAATACGTTCAGCTAACTTTAGTACAACAGCATGCCACTTTTCCCGCATAGAAGAAAACTTGTATGTCCCACGGACAGGGTTTTACTTTGGCAATAAATTTCCCTTTGAAGGGAATTATTTGTTCGTCTAAGCAAAGGGATTTTTCTAGCAGTAATTCCAAGAGGCCATTACGGACTGCATTAATTATTGGGCCAACTTTGAAGAGCCGATCTGTGCAACCAGGTTGTTGAGCATTTATATCGACCAAGTGAAGGTTGTTGCGAATCGCGAAGAATCTCTTATGAGTCATATGAAGAACGATATGCCTGTTGTTTTTTTTCAATATTAGTCAAGTTAACAATAGATCGCGTCTAAATTCAAACCACTTCACCACTATTGACCGGTTTCTCATAACTCTTATTAAATGGTTAATCTTATCGTATAGAGAAGATGCACACAATTTTCCATTATATTGAATTGAATTTTTGTTTATTTCGCAAGAAAACATGACATTTTCTTCGTTACGCCATCATCTGAAATTTTGGAATCTCATAAAATGGCGTAACCAAGCAAAATTCAGTATAATGTGATTGTAAGCCTATAGTTAAATAGATCGCAAGCAACTTTTCATTGCAAAAGTCTAAATGAATTAACATTTTACTTCACTCAGTCTTTTTTTTTGTAAAAAGTCTGAAAAAGTTGGACTCTCCAAATAGCAAATAAACCTATTCATGCCGTTTGCTCATACAATCCAATCGTTTCCGTAACAACCTTCATCAAAAAATACTGACAAACTTCAACTTTGTATTTTAATTTTCATAAACACAAAAGAATATACATATCTCTCCTAGTTGGAAATCGCTACAAAATAATAATTACACTTCTTGTTTGGTGAAAATCTGCTTAGCGCGCACAAAAACTTATTCAAGGTGAAGAGCTAAAGTCACGTTCATTAAAATTTCCATCCACCAACTCTGCTCTACGGAGCAGAGCAACTATACAGTAAAGAGCAAACAATTTCAGTGAATTGAACCACAATATTATTTTCTCATCGTCATCTCAGATTCGCTTGCAACTAACTATACGTTAATATCGCTTTTGCTCGTCCTGCCACTGCCATAATTCTCATTTGTCTTTCTGCGAGCTAAGCCCGATAAAGCTCGGAATATTAGGTATTCATTATCTAAAGAAAGCCATAAATTTTCAACGATAGGGATTAAGGGATGGATATGCTTTCTCAAAAATTTTATGGTGTTGGTCTGGATGGTACATGAATGAATGAATGAATGAATGAATCAGTGTGCATCATAAACACATACTATGTTGTCAGCTAAAATTTTCACCGTATACCTACATTGTTTGCATTATTTAGGTTGCCTTAGGATTTCATTTTACTGCTGTATTGTTGCTTAATTTTCGAATTTCATTAGCATGGAGGGATATGGTAATTTTCTCGAAAGTATGTTGTACAACATATACTCATTCGTTTTCATATTTACGATCTTGCGGATATGCTTTAAATTTTGGTATTTTATTACAAAAAGTGATATTTGTAAAGGGAATTGATAGCTCTATGAAGTGTAGGGGACTAAAGTATTGCACTGATTAATCTTAAGATTTTGCTGTTCTGGACACGTTCACAATATCTTCCAGTGGATGATAGACTTTCTTCTTTAAATTTCCATATTTTTTCGAAATTCTATTAGAAACGCGTTTTTGGCGATCTTAGATCCCTGCATGATTTTAACATTAAACCAGTATACATATTTGGGAGTCTATCTAGTTGGTCTATAGACGCAGACTATTTCGGGTGTGTTTACAAAATCTTTCTCTTTGATCGGATGAATTTCAAAAATTATTTCCGGTTCCGTTAGGTCTAAAATTTCTAGTCTCTGAATTACAGTGAAACCTCTCATAGCCGGACACTCATGGTGTCAGTCTTTTTGTCCGTTTATGGGAGGTGTCCGCTTGTAAGAGGTATCGTATGTACGTAACGTATAGAAGCTTCATTACAATAAAAAAAAAGCATTAAAATAATACTATGTACTTCATCTTTATTATTATTGGTATAACTAGGGGGCTTCGCCCCCTGCTCGCTACGCTCGTCAACCCCTACCACCCCCCCCCCACGCCCCTGCCCTGCCACAGCCAACGTCTGCTCCCGGCTAGGAGCTGACGTGCTCGCGCTGCGCGCTCGCAGCACTGACTGACTGCTTTTCGTTCTTGCATGCTATACTTATCGACATTCGGGATTCATCGTAGCCAATCAGAACATTCATCAGATTTTTCCATTTCCGAAGTTAGCATTTTTATATATAGAAGGAAAACGGGTTTTTATATTCATCTTACAAGTATAAAAGAAAGTCTGCAAACGGGCAATTTGCTCAAGGCTTCTGCAAAAGATTTAATTGGATTTGTTTCTTGAGTCTCCTCATCACCATCGTCGCCATCGCTAACGTCCACAATGTCTATTGAACTTTCATAACGAGTCTCAATTTCATGATTTTCATGACCGTCAAATCGATAGTCCGAAATTCCCCTAGACTTTGATTGTTTGCACTGCCGAACACATTTTGAAAACCGAATAAGGTGGTCAATGGTATGGGCTTTGGGGTCAAACTCCAAAAGAGTCTGGTTTGTTTGGGAGAATGCTGCCTTTTTAAATCTGTTGTTTTTTTTTGTGGAGGTTGCATTAACTTTGTGCCCAGAGGTTTTGATAAAGAACAAAGCTTCAAGAACATTGATAATAATTTTTGCTAGATCTAAAGCTGACGTTGTTGTGTCAATTTTTGAAATGATGTTCTCAGGATTAATCGTCGGTAGTGTACCTTAAAATTTTAGATTACCCCCTGATCTAAGGGTTGACACACGGTTATTGTATTAGCTGGCAAAAAACACGCTGGTGACATTTGTAAAACTTAATTCTCTCGGGTAGGACGCAGCATTATCAAGGAATAAAAGCGCCTTTCTGTTCTGTGTTTTCATTTTACTGTCAAATTGTTGTATTCATTCGGAAAGCGTCGTCCACACTTTGCGATTCGACTTCCAATTGACTAACAAATCTTGGAGGCGAAGCTTCCTGAAAGCTTGAGGATGGAATGGGATCTGCCATGCCGATGACACACTCCTTTTCGCCTGCCATGTTAACACAAAATAAAATTTTCAGCCTTTCTTTAAATAGTTTACCTCCAGCACATTTTTTCAAGTTCAATGAAAGAAAGGGCTACTCTCATCAGTGCTGTAAATGACTTCACGCTTGTACATATGTAGTATGGAGGGTAATTTTGCTGTGAATTGATCGACGTCTACTTTCGACGCATCCTACGCTTCGCCAGTTATACATTTAAGGGCTATATTGTGCCTTTTACTCCACTTCTCTAACCATCCATTGGACGCAGAAAGTCCAGAATTATTGGCTTGGCTGTAATTTATTGGTCCAGAAATAGGAATGATTTGGCCTTTAGCTTATACAAATTAATCAGAGCAGGCTTTATCGATTCTTTCTTCCTTCTGTTCCAAGAAAACTTTTACTCTGACTCTGTAATGGACTAGCGAACTGTCGCAAGGACAGGACGAAGGCAGTTATGGCCTTGAAGGCCCAAGGTCGAAACGTAAGAAGGGAGCAAGTCTAAAGATACTCTCTTCACCCGACTGCCAGGTACGCACGCTTGCAGACTGTTCAGTTATCTTGAGAAACGAAGGAGGTTCATAAGTGTGGCAGCGGTGACCACGAACCACCAATTGCATTACAACCAAATACTGCTCTCAATACCTTAAATTAGGGAAATCGCCAAATTATTTTTATTTTCGTGAGCGAGAAAGTAAATTTTCTGTCCGTTTGTGAGAGGTTTTTCGAATCATATGTAAAGAAATATGGTGTCCGTGTCCGTCTATTAGAGGGTCCGGTTGTTAGAGGTAAATTTGTTCCCGAAATGTATCCTAAAACGTGTGTATCAAAAAATTATCCGGTTATGGGAGGTGTCCGCCAGTAGAGGTTTCACTGTATATGTAATGATGTACGAGTAGTATATACAGCCAAAGTTGTAAGTAAATTTATATAGCTGGCACAATACGAACGAAGAAATGTTGTTTAGGATATCTTTCTCTCCTATCTCATTTCTATAGTATCGTTTTTTTGATTTCTGACAAGTGGCTTCCGTTCGTCGACACGCGAAAACTGGGAGTGTATAGCGAAATATCTACTCACATCCGATTCGAAATCGTGAATTTCATAAAGTGTCTATGGGCCATTTTTTCGTACATTTTATAGGCTGGTTAGTCTTATTGCCTAGAGAAGACACACACAATATTTAGAAAGCTTTTCCATTTTATTGAATGAAATTTTTGTTTATTTTGCATAGTTCTGCCATATTTTGCTTGGTTACACCATCATCTTAGATTAAAAAAAATCATTGCACGGTTTCATGCAACAGCGTTAATAAGCAAAAGATAACATAACTATGCAAAATAAACAAAAATGTCATTCAGTACAATGGAAAAGCTTTCTAAATATTGTTTGTGTCTTCTCTAGGAAATAAGACTAATCAGCCTATAAAATGTACGAAAAAATGGCCCTATGTATAATAATGTTAAATGTGAATACAGAAAATTTGTGTTACACATTTTGTCTTGTCATGAAATTCGTAAAAGATATTTGTTTAATATTTATGGACATTCATTTAGCGACATAAAAATTTTCTTTCATTTATTGGTTTTCATCGTGGTGCAATATTATTTTTTTACGCATCTGAGAGAGACCAATTTAAGATTTAAAAATGTGTAGCTAGCCTTATTTACCATGACTTTTAATCCTATTTAACATCTCAAAACGAGTATGGTGTCCGATAAGACATAAACATAAACAAAATAGAAAACAAATCAGTCAAGTATACTTTGCAGTTTTATTTAATTAAGGAATAGTCGAAAAATTGCAGAACGACTTACCCGTATTCCCCATATAATTAAAGAGACGCGGTCAGGATATGCCTCCCCATAATTGAGGGACCATTCCTAGCAATTCATGAAAACATCAAAGATACACGATTTTTTCCGCTCAAATGCTCAATTTTTCTGCCATACCTATCAGAAATATTAAGATTTGAAATCTTTTCATAGTTCATATTCCTAAGAAAGGGGATTCAAAAATAGCTTCCAGCTACCGCCTCATTTCTTTAATCTCATCTTGTTCGAAAATACTTGAACGAATTGTTTCTAATTACATAGAGGACAATTTTGGCCATCTCATTAGTCCTTGTCAACATGACTTCTGTAAAATGAAGTAAACTGCTACGAATCTAGCAAAATTTGTGAATTTTTTTGCAAAAACTTTGAATAAGCATCAGGACGTTCACGCGATATACACAGACTTTTCAAAAGCCTTTGACACAGTTAACCATCTTACTTTCATCTAATGACATGGCTCACTTCGTACTTAAACAATAGATGTTCCTGCGTCGTTTTACGAAACAATATATCTAGTGAGTTCTACCCAAAGTCAGGTGTGCCTCAGGGGTCTATCTTAGGACCTATACTACTTGTATTTTTCATTAAAGATCTTCCATCTATTCTTAAGAGTCGTTCGCTACTTTACGCAGATGACTTCAAGATTTTTACCTTACAATCTGACCTTGATCTTTTATCGTCTTGGTGCCTCGCAAATGACTTATTTCTTAACGTCTCTAAATGTTCTGCTCTTACATTCTCTTTGAAACCTGACCATTTCATTTGCTTGTAATACGAGGGATGCTTTTTATATTTCGGGTTTAGAGAATCATCGAAAATCGCTGTATTGTTTTCAGTGGCGGCTCGTGGTGGAAAATACAAGGGGTTCACAGGGAAATATTAAAATGTATTGATTGCGGCAAGAATAGTGATGTAACTAAATAAATAAATAGACTATTTCCGACTTTCGCCACCAGAAATGTTTACGTTTTCACTCCCGCACAACAAACAGGAAAAACAAAAGAATTATCTAAGCCGCACACACATGGCGAATCCATGGATTTTATAAAATTTTTATTCTGTCAAACTCCAATTTGGCCTGTGGATAAGCTCATTGGATAGAACGAAAATCCATTGAAATCGATGAATTCCAGATATTCCCATAAATCTATGTGTTTTCCGTGTAAATTACCGCTTTAAATTCACGCCGGATTTTGTTATTTTCCGTCACTTGCACTAAATAAATCACGGGTGCAGGTCTTCCCCAGTTTTTTATTTTAATCTCTTTTCTATTAGAATTTTGATTTTTGCTAAAGAAATTGACCGTTGCAATTTCATTCATCGCGATTTCAACCGAGTAGACGTATGCGAGATAATCTCTCTTCTTCTAGAATTTAGTTCACACAAACACAACTTACAACGCACTGTGCACAACGGCTTTGTGCACAAGTTCTAGTGTAAATTTTGCACTACCCCCTTACCGCGGAAACCCCTAAGATATCCGAAATTGGAGCGTGTGCTCCTCTTCCCAGATTGCGCACCCATCGTGCTTGCAGGTTGTTGATCGCAGTGTCGTCACTATGCCGTATGTACAGTGAGCAGTTGGCAGTGTATATACATACATACATATGTATATGGGCTTTAATTCAGTGGGTGGAATGTGTATCTAGGTATATAGAATAAAAGCGCGTTGCGGGCAAGATGTGCGATTTTAGAAGCGCATTTTGGATTTGAAGAAATTGGTGAATTACGTGCTCTTCGATTTTTTCTCAGGGGTGCACGTGCTCTTGTGCACATATGAGCGAGCCGCCACTGATTTTTTTTCAAAATATTCCCAGATCTGCTACACTAGTTGTCCCATCCCGAAATATAAAAGGCACCCTATGTACGAACTAAAGGTACGTTGTGCTCGACACGACTGCATCGGCTCTGGCGACAGCGACTCGCTCATTTCAAATAAAAACTCGTTTTTAGAATGAGAGAAAACTGAGTTTTTATATGAAATGAGCGAGTCGCTGTCGCTAGAGCCGATGCAGTCGTGTCGAGCACAACGTACCTTAAAGAATGTTTCCACGATTAGCGATCTAGGTGTTTCTCTTGATGCAAAACTTAACTTTACCGATCATTACTCTGACATCATAAACAGGGCATCGAAGCTTGCAGGGTTCGTGTTACGTTGCTTGGAGGATTTTCAATCTGTTTCAACTTCGGTCAGGCTATGCATATCTCTTGCCCGAAGTGTGTTGGAATACGCGTCAATAGTATGGTCACCATACGCCAAAAATCATACTATTGCACTTGAAGGCGTTCAGCGAAGATTTACCCGCCACATTTTTTATAAATCCAATCGTCCTTAATCATCATATCTTGGACGCTTGAATTATCTTAATTTGATAAGTCTGGAAAAGAGAAGAATTTATCTAGATGAATGCTTTCTGTATAAGTTATGTTTTGGCTATATTCGTTCTTCGCTCTCACTCTAAATAAATAAATAAATAAACTGTAATCCATGCTAAGTCACAAGTTGGGGTACCCTGTATAACTGATGTCTCAGCTGGATTCTGAGCCGCGATGGATCAGTTCTTTTCTTTGTTCATCCAGGCAAGACCTCAACCAATTTCTCTGCTAAACTGTTTATCTTTACATTCAACAGTATTACCTGGCTGTCTCACTTCCTTCCTAAATATAAACAGTAGGTGCCCGATAAACAGGATCTCGAAAATTCGATAATCCGGATTGGTCCCAAATATTCTTTTAATTTTCATAAAATTTGACCATTTCATAAAGTCTGTTCCAGCTTACTGCTCTATAAACATACCCAGCCAGCAAAAACACATGTGTGAGCTATCATTCATGCACCACACGTCAGCTGAGATGCCTTTGTCATTTATCACATCTTCTTGCAAACAGCATATGACCGTGTCCCCCTGTATCATCTATTCACGCCTTTGCGCCTTATTACGGATAAAGATTACTAAATCGTTAATCATAAAGATGAGGTAAGCACAGTCACAGCGCGTAATGCTCTTGTGTTGGCACACTCACGCCAACAACATAAATACGTAAAGAATCAAACTTGCGTTTGTCTTATATAGTAATAAGAATGCGACAAGTGTACGAATCATTTTCGAGGTGAAAACAACCCATGTATTTCCCTAATGCAAGAAATTATGTCCAATAAGGAAAATAGAAAGAGACGGCTACATTGTAGTCTATACTGATTAATGGCGTTTCGCTCAGCTGACCGTAAGGTGTTTCAGATGTAAAGACTGAATATTGGCATTTCCCTCAGCTGGCCATCGTAAAAGCGTCCTATAGATATAGCACATCGACTCGTGATGCATGAAGTGAAGTTTATTTTGGACTATTTTGACGATTTATGACCCCAATGCTGGCTGGGTAAAGAAAGGCATATTTCAAACACAAAATTATTAATTATCGTTTGAGTGGTTACTTTTTTATTGATTTTATTATAGATACTGTCCACCAGGGTGTAAAGTTGTGCATTTCGAAAATTCAGACAATTCGATAAAGCTAATAGGGTCTGGTCCCAGTCAATCCGGAATATTGGGGCTCTACTATGCATATAGCAGAATCATATAGGGCGGATAACTCGTCCACATTTTCTAGTGCCCTTCGGCTGGTTAGACTTACGGTATAGACAAAACGCACACCATTTTCCGAAAGGTTGTACATTGTATTGAATGGTTTTGTTTACTTTGCAGAGTTAAGCCATATTCTGCTTGGTTTCGCCATCGTATGAGATTGCGTAATGATTATTTCTAGTTTGTATATACAGTAGAATTATTGCGCAATGCATACGATTGCGTAACCATGCACATTATGGCGTAATTATGCAAAGTAAACAAACATTCAGTTGAATGCAATGTACAAGCTTTCGAAAAAGGGTCTGCATCTTGTTTATATGATAAGTCCGACGGCCACTGGATAAGATTTACGAGTTATCGGCCCATAGTGATGATCACATCTATCTTCTTTACAAAAACTTTAACTTTATGGAAAATGTCTGACTGCGAACCATTCACTTGTATCCTCATTATTTACGTCATTGATCCTCACAATTTTAAACTAATCATCCTCTCAAGCAACCTTGAAGTCACATGGCTAAATCTATTGGTATATTCCCTTTAAAACAGACAAAAAAGAGGTTGAGGTAAACTTATCCTGTTATCGCCCAAAAAATGGATCGGAAAAAGGATTCTAATTCGAACAACTTTGATTCTATTTTTGTACCTTGCAATATATATACATTATATAATCAGACGCATTATTAGCAATCTTTAAAACCTTTTCTGGAAAATTTCTAACAATCTTGCAGAATCAATTCACGATTATCCAATAATCATTGAATATTAGCACTATAAAGAGCTCAAATCAGTATGAACTCAAAGATTATGCTATAAGGCTTCGATAACACTTTCTATAAACGTTAACCTTAAAAGATAGTCCATTAAATACTTCTCTATTGGGTTTATTGGATGACATAACACACAGATGTAATAGTCTCTCCCTAAATTAACACACACATGCAATATTCTCCTATAGCAGAGAATCGGTTGTCTTATTTCATCTTAGTATGACATTCATTGTCAACCGATAAATGGTTCATCGTAGTTTTATAGCATTATGGACTTCGTGATTTTTGGAAGAGTTGATAGTTTTGAAGTGCTCTGGAATACTAGGATGGAAACCAAGTTTTTTCAATAGAATTGTTTGAAGTCTAGCATGAAATCAACATTTCCTCACTCATTGTGAATTTCTGAACCAATTAAGATGATCTCTGCGCGGAAGGCTACATTTTATTGATGGATGTGGGGATTTATTCAACGTCAACTGATTGATACGAAATAGAAGGTCCATTGTAGAAGATTATATAAAGAATTGTTAAGCATTTCTATAGAAGCAACTAGTAAACATTTGTAGTGTTCACGAGCAATCCTGACTATATATCTCAGATTGGCCGAGTGGTTAGCGCGTAGGACTGGCAATACGATAATCATGGGTTCGATGCTAGCTGCGGGCTGCTTTTTTTTCATCAAATTTCAGTGTAAAGCCTCGTATAGTTGGCAAACATTACTTATACTTTTCACATTGGTTATCGGAGCAAATGCGAGAAAATGATGATATAAGACACATAATGTATGCCTTTTTTTGAAGGATAATTTAGGGCTACAATAAGGTTCTATTGGATTAAAAAACGGCGTCAAATGCCATAATTGGACTTTTATTCAGCTTTTATACCCTGTAAATAGATTGTATTACTACTGGAAGAGAATATTCTGTGAAAGTATTCTACGGCTAACAAATTTTAGTTGGGAAGGCCTATAAGCAATACTAATTAGAGGATTTTTAAATTGGCTATACACTGACAACTTCAAAAGTGGCATAGCATGATCAGCCCCGTTCAGGTTCAAGTTCATCTGGCCCTCTCTTTGGTCTCATTGTAAAGAATTCCATTAAATACTCGAAAGAAACAAAGGATAGTACATAAATTTGAAGCATATCCTCTGAAATTTTCATCATTCCAATAACTTGGCAATAATTCATTGTGATCCCAATAAAGCCACCAGCCCTTAACATTCAGGACTTCTGCACCTTTTTCCCTGGCGACATCACTGCTTTCCTCCTGATATAACATCACCGACATTCATACTTTTATCTTGTTCGAGCAACGAAGGAAAATTCTGCGCATTCGCAATGTTACCTAATTAGATTAATACGAGAACAATTCATTTCATTTCAACATTGAAATGCAATTTACAGATTTTATGACTGAATAATTTATGCAGTACCGTATGTAACATAGTGTGGCAACGAAATCTGTCTGCAGGTTAATGTATGGGGGCGCACATATTCATCCCTAACCACATCAACTTGCACTGGCAACAAACTGTTTTGGGGTTTATGTGGATTAAATATGCATGGCAATCATAGAATGTAAATGATGGCATTGGTTCGCGTGCAACAGATGGTTGCAAATGAGTTATAGTAGGTATAGTACACTCTGGTGCATGCAGATGCCATAAATTCAGTAGGATGGAATTTTGAGCGCATCGTGTCAAATTGTCATGTTTCTGTGTTGAAGCGATTTGTTTCATTCGAAGTATACGAGGCAAGCTTTTCATAAATTAGCTACTAAATCTTTGAAATAGTTTTCTTTTGTTTTACTAGTGGCTCTAACATTATTTGCTATGCATTTCGTTGGTTTTATTTCTGTATTTAGTTTCTGTTGTTATGCTTTACTAAAAATATATTCGTTTTCTTATAGTTTGATCCCTGTTCTGAATATATAAAATAAAGTGTCAGTGTACAATTTTACTGAAAAAGGATCCCATCAGATTGGTGTGTTCGACGGCAGGTTCGACGTGTTGTGTGCAACGAAAAAATCGTTTTTACTCGTTCGTCTCATCCCGCGTTTGTGCGCAAATAAGATTATCGCGTTCCTTATAATGACTCCTATGACATCACAATGCCTTTGAAAGTACGAAATTGTTGGCAACTTTAAGGCCCTTTCCTCAAGCATACAGGAAATTACGACACCTCTACTTTTGATGTCGTTCGTATATAAGCTTTGTTGCTGGAAATAAATATTACGGCACCTGTCGTTCCCGCTGAGGAAACGATTCACCAGAGAATAACAAGGGCAGGAAAAAAAATATTCAAAAAGGACGACGTCTGCTTTTTGTGTATGTGTGTGTGTGTGAATACCAAAGAAAAATACGTCAAGAACTCTGCATAGTTGATGTGATGTGCGTCCACAAAGATCCTTGAACATTCACCGAGCGTACTGCTAAATTGCTTTGCCGTTCATTTTTTCACAACTTTCTTTTCCTGAACTCGGGTTTCCGGGATATTCCACGATACACTGGGAATTCGAAAAAGACTGTCAGGTACCTACGCGATGTCAGGCCAATATGATGTATATTTTAGTGTCCCCCGCCAACATCCTGTATTATAACGCCATCAATCGCAAACATATGAAATGTCGTGCTAGTGTGTATTCAGCGAGTTTTTGGTAGGGGTTTAGTTCAGAGAGGACTGCCTCCCTATATAACGCAAATTCATGTGCTGGTATTAAAAGTAAACATGCGTTCTGCCTGACTATTTGGTAAAGATTCGCATTCACCTTGTCTTGTTCGTTACTATAGCTACCCGCTCGCGGAGAATCTTTTATATGAAAATCAGAATACGAAGAATTCATGGCCCCTCGCGCTATTCTTTCGCGTGATATGATAAGAAAATTAGATTTTCAAAAATAGTCCAAAAAATCTGGGAGGAAATCATTCCCACAGTGACAGATAATTCCCACATTATATGAAGATGACAATCTACTAAAAATAAATCACTTGAGTGCTTGGGTAGAATCAAAGAATATATTTTGCACACACTCATATTTAGACGGTTGTGACGAACATAAAAAGATATATGAAAGGAAATTTACGACTTATGTGCGAAGGGGGGCTATCCCGAAATGAGACAGGAGCTCGTTTCGCCAAAATGACAATGAAGTGGAATAATGAAAACGATTGTTGACTTTATATTCGACAAAGTGCTGAAAATCGAAATACAAGTATGAGGGAGTGTTGAAAATCGGGAGGCATCTCACTCGTACGTTCATCCGTCCGGAAAATCATTTCAAAACGGGTAATCAAATAATGGGGGAGAAAGGAGGCGGCTCCAACCGTCCCCCAAGCCCAACGACATCCAATCCCAATCCCCTACCACAAGAAGGCAGTGAAATGCAATGCAGTGTTGCAGTGCGACCCAAGGATTTAGTGCATAAGTGCAATTCAGATCCGGGTTCCGGTCAATCGGTTACGGGTGTGTCCGGTTCGCGACTATGTGCGGTATCGTCGCGTACGGATGTGAATCGGTCTGGTACTGGTGTCGATCAGCCGGACGTAGCAATCGGTTTGGATCAAGCGGTCGTTTTGGCTGATGATAATCAACGCGACGACGACGATGGTGCTAGCGGGAGTGGCGGCAGTGGTGATAATCAGTCGAATGCCATTGGACAGACACCGTTATATCCGCGAAGTTTATTTACGCGATCGCTACGTTATCCGCCTGGTGCTGGTGCAACGCGAAAATGTGTACTGACTTTGGACGGTTATTCATACGTTATAGGTAGGAGGAAAATAACAAGTAGATTTCTTACAAATGGTGTGTTTGATTTTCAGGTATTTTTGTTTAATGTATGTTTACTAATTAAGATTGTTGTGGGAGTTTGTAATGTAAATGTATCATTATATTTGTTTTTGAAGTGATTATATGCTGGAAACATCCATTTTAGCAGTTTTGCAGATTAAAACAAATATAAAAAAGGCAGTTACGATTTTTTTTTAAGACCTACATACATATTTTCTTTATAGACATCCAAATTAAGTTTGGCTTTGACTAACGTTTTTGTAATAACAAAATTTGAACAAAATTGCACTATAATGTTTTTTTTTAACGCATGTCTTTTTTGAAAATTTGTTTTATAATAAGATGGAACACATCGATACTACGGTAAAACGAGGATTATCCGAAGGCCGATTAACTGAACAGGGTGGCATATTTACGACCTCGTGTTCAGTACGAGGCATGTTTGCCTTCAGCTCCGCACGGGTTTGTTGCAATATCTTTGCTTACAAACCCGTGTTGAGTAGGAGGCACTCGCTGGTCAATTGGGACACTGTTTTTTTGGCGTGCGTTGTAGACACATTTTCGTATGCAACTCAAGGCAAAAATGTCTTGAATTCTGCACGGGTTTGTTGCGATAAATTCCCGTGCGGAGTTGGAGGCATTCATGGATCGAACTGAACACGGGTTCGTAAATACGCAGCCTGGGATACAGTTTTTTCACATGAAATGCATTAATTTGAATGGAAAATTATCAGAAAATTAAAGTGGCTACATAATATAATAGTTTTGAATTTCTTATGCTCAGTTTACGTCGTTTTGTCCATTTGCAGTTTCTCCTACTGAATTTCGCCGATTATTATTCGCATCACAGTACGAAATTACTATTATCAAAATCGACCTACTCAAAATCCGTCCAACTCAAATTCAAACTTCTTCGCCGTAATAACTAAAAACCTAATATTGACACACAGTACCGTTATATTGCCCTCTTTAACTTCTTTTTGAGAGATACTAACTTCTAGATTCTAAACGTTCAGGGAAGGGTCCACTTTTATATCAGGTATGAGCTTTCATTGTTGGTCCCGTTTACAGCTATGAAAACAAAACAGTGCAGAATTTGATGTCACAATCAAAGTGAGCCAAAGTGTTTTTATTGATTTGACGGTAAAATTTTAAGTAATTTATATTTTTGTATTCAGTTAACAAATTTCATTTAATTGTGTACTAAATTAATTCAAATCAATTAACTAGTGAGAATCCGCCAAGAAAAAAATCCGAAAATGGGGTAGTTGGTAGTGGAGCACCAAGAGGGGGGGTTCAATAATTTCAAGCCCCTTCAGGGTTATGCTCACCCATTAAATCCTTGCTTCCTTAAACTCTTTCAAACAGTTTCAGTATGTACATCGAATATCGAATTAAGTTTTGATAATTTGAACCAATTTAGGTGCACGAAGATGAGGGATCTTTTAAAATATACGGGTTTTACATAATTTTTGAAAGCAAAGGACTTACCCCTTTAGTGGTACATGGTACATCACTACCAACTACCTCATTTTCGAGCATTTCGATTGGTTTTTTTTTGGGCTTCCCACGAAAATTTTGTAGCAAAACAGGGCCAAAACCGTAAAACCCCAAAATTTTCTGAATTTTTCCGTTTTTTAGCTTATAACTCCGACTGTACATTTCTGTGGAAAACTGTCCATGAAATGCGTTAAGCGGTATCGCTACAATTGGTAGTAATTTTGCAAAATGCTACTTTTGCGACCAAAAATTAAAAACCTTCAATATCAAAACTTAATTCATAATACGGAACTGTGCTAAAAATGGCAAATTTAAATTATACATAGGTATAAGCAAAGTCACTTAAGGTGAATTAAATTCATTTTAAAATATATAAAAAAAATTAAATGATCAAATACTGCTCAACGGATTTATAATATATTTATATGTATATATATCTTTTGACTCGCAATCATGTGCTCTCTAACATTATCATGAAGAGTTTTTCGCATAAATGAATAGTTCCAGGGTTAGGAACGAAATTTGTGGGAAGCTCCGTATTCGTGCTTAGCACCCCAAAAAATAAAAGAATAAAAAAAAATTGCCTCTACCAAATTTTGCAATTTCATGTATGTACTAGGTTTATCACCTGGTTACTACACTATGATGAGCTTGAGCAGTGTTGCCAACTGAAAATTTAATTTCTGGCAAATTTTTTTTTTTCGAAAACGGCTAAAAATCCGGCTAAATAGGTTGCAGCTAGAAAAACGGCCAAAACCGACAAGAAACATACAAAACAATAAAATTGCAAAAAAAAACTGATATAGATTTGTTTCTTCTTTGAAGTACTACCCATACTATGGCCTGTGTTTTAAGCATCAAGCCAGATTGATGGTAATTAGTTTCATGCTCCACTGTTAGTTAATTCTCCAGGATGTGTCATCAACGAACCAACCTGTTTTGTGTGTGTTGAGGGAAACGAAGCAGCAGATTCACTGCCAAGACAGGGCTCCTCATCCAATTAAGAAGTGTTCTTAGAACAAACAGCTGCACTATTGAAACAACCTTTAAGCACAGAATCAGAAGTATACAGAAAGTTCAGCTCCATACATCGAAGTGTCCTAAGTAAAATTTCGACCTGGACGCACGGTGGGTCCATAAGAGAAAATATTTAGATGCCTTAAGCGAAGAGAACGTTCCTTCTCAATGTAGATACACTTTTGCTTGTTACTCTTCTTTTCATGCGCTACTTCGATAGATATTGTGTGAACGAAAAAAACTTATGCGTGTACATGAATGTGAATGCGATAGAGATAGCGCGACGACGACGGCCGCGTCGATATTCGTATTGTCTAATTAGCGATGGATAAGGATAGATTGGCGGGTGCGGGTGTATGAATTGGCGAGGACGATACGTGATGTGTTGATGTATGGTGCGGCGATAGTGCCGCGGTGACGGAACATTGATGGGTGCATGAAATGAAATGTGTGAATTCCCATTCAGATACATACATATGACCAATATCTCCGGCGCGACGCGCGGCGGCGAAGGATAGTTAAGATGCGTAAGTTATGTTTGCATATGAATTGGGAAAAAATAATGAATAGGCGGCAAATTTGTCCAAAAGATGCTGTTGGTCAGCTAGAAGTGCCGCAGTGGGATAGTAATGCGATATTTTAAAAACTGTAGGTTTTCTCAGCGTATTCAAGTGGTTGTTTAAAAAAAAACTTACGATCATTATATCATAAAAAAACACTGAAAATTTAGGGACTGAAGAAATTATTTTTTTTTTACATTTATGTGGTTTTAACAAAAAAATATTTATTTTTGCTCTAATTAATTTTTTATAGGTATGTTATATACATATGTACATTTGCTTATATTCTACAAAAACTAATAAATTTATAGAAATATGTGGTATATATGTAATGGTTATCCACGGTTAGAAGTTGCAAAAAGAAAGATATAAAAAAATCATATGAGCGTTATACGAAATTCAAGAGTGCCAGTGAATCTAATACCATTTTTTTATAAATATTACACCTTCTTACTGGACAAAATTCTTCTATCATAACTTCATAACATAAGTAGTGAATGATTTTTTTATACGAAAAGCAAACAATAAATATTTTACTATCATCTACGTACCATTCGAAAATTATTATAAAGCAGGATCCATTTCTTAAGAATTGAACCAGATATGTAGGAACGTGCGCTGAGCTAATACATACATATAAAAATCATACGGGATTTATATTTATACATGAGACTCGTGGATTTATTTTTTTACATAATTTATTGAGTGAATATGTAGATTAAAAAATTTGAAAAAGTTATTTACTAAGGTCAACGTCAAGGTGCACAATATGGTTGTGATAAAAAAATTAACAAATATTTACATGCTTTTTATAAATAGGCTGCTATTTAATTATAGTCAAATGAAAAACGAATTACATATTATATATGTATGCAAAAATTATTTACCTTTTCTGTGATTTCTTCTGACAGTGCTTTAAGAATTATACATGAAAATATTAGCTATTTACATATCCACAAAAATTATAATAAATAAATGAAATTCATACCTAGATTTGGAATAGCACATTCAAACTTAAAGATTGTCGAAGAGCAGGAGAAGGCACATTAAAAGTGACATTCAAAAGTGACAAAAAGCGTGCGTTTTGGGAAAATATTTGTAGGCGTGTCCTTGTTCGAAGTACACATTCCAAATTATATTGTGGGTCAACTGCGCTTCCATATAAGTATGTCTGGCAATTATTATAATTCCACTTGTACTTTATTAGGAATTACAGTTCTAATTTAAATTCAAAAACTCAAAAAACTGAAATATTTTTTTGATTTAGGCTATAATTTACAAGGAAAGCGTCTATTTATTGTTTATTATTAGAAAGAAAATGTTATATTGCTTATTTCATTCTTTGAGCATTTTGTCATAGGGCTTATAGTTTTCGAGATATGTACATACTTGCGAAAAACTTGAATTTCTCTCTTCACTACCCCTCCTCCTCTTTTTTGATGTTTTGAGCGTTGTTCTGTTCTCATAAATTATATTAAATTATTCGGTGCACAGGGTCATGAGTTCGAATCTCATCGTGTTCCATGGTGTTTTTCGAACTCACGAGCTTGTGACGGACTATGATCTCACTCAGATGTTAAACGAGTACCCATTTATGGGGATAAATAACACTGCTGAGCGTGATGCTGATCTCATTACCTCAACAAAAGCAGATAAAATCTTGGAAATAGGATGTCACTAACACATCCTGCGGCCTTAGTCCAATGCTGGATTGTCGCGCCTGTTATTTATTTATTTTTAAAAAGCCGGTTAGTTCAGGGTAATAGCGTTTTCTGAACGGAACATTTGTGGTAAAGCCAATTTTTTATATGTTTTGTAGGATGATCCCCTAACGCTAAATCCGAGCTTTCGACCTCGAGGACCCTTTGCGCGCGGAGCTATGTGCAAAAAACCGTTATAAGTTGGCACTTTTTTGATTTTTTTCCTTAACTTTTTTGCTGAGCCTTTTACATAAAATATATGCATGACAAAATCAAAGAAGAGAAAATTTGAAACAATTTTGTTGTATAAAATTTTTCGCTACCGAGAATGTACATATACTCCTCAAAACAAAATAAGGGCCACTAATAATTTTCTGATTATTTTTTTGTGGAAAAGGAAAATCATAGTTTTCTTGGTCTAATTTAATAAAACAATATGTTTTTCATTAAATCTAATGGATTTTATTGAATTTTTACCAAAAGTTACACTTTTTTTAGCATTTTTTCGGATTGCTTACTTTTTACGGTCATGTAATCGTAACAATAACAGTTAATTTGTATGTCTAATCTGTAAAAAAATAGATTCTTTGGTTTTTTTTTAGTATCGAGTATGGTCTCCACTTTTTGATATGCAGTCTTGAAGCCTGGACGGAACGCTTTCAATTAGCCGATCGACGCTTTCTATTGATATCTCGTCCCAACACATTTTTAGCAATTGAATTAGCTGTTGCTGATTGTGTATGTCCTTTTAAGCGGTCCGCATCCGGCGTTTTAATTGATCCTAAAGATGTTCTATCGGATTTAGGTCCGGACTGTTGGCAGGCCACTCCATGACCTCAATATTGACCTCCTCGAAAACAGACTTTGTCGCCCGGGCAGTATGTGGTCGTGCATTATCCTGCATGAGGATAAAACCATCCAACGCCTGTTGTGAAAAAGGAATGATATGTGGCCTAACAATCCTTTCAATATAACTTTCGGACGTAATTGTCCCGTTATTTAGGATAACAAGGTTAGTTTAGCCTTGCAAGCTAATTCCGGCCCAGACCATCACACTGGGACCGCCTTGCCTCTCAATTTGATTAATGCAAGGATCCAAAAATGCTTCTCCGGTTCTCCGCCAGACTCTTATGCGTCGGTCGTCACTAAAAATTTTTACTTTGCACTCATCCGAGAAGAGCACCTTGCGCCATTGTTGCATGTCCTATTGGATATGTCGACGAGCAAATCTTAAACGATTCGTACGATGCGTCCTGCCCTGTTCTGTTCTGGTAACACGTTTCCTTGACCACTGTTAGTGTTCGTGCAAACGATTTCTGATTGTTTCAGGGCTAACAATGGTCCCAGTCGTCCTTAATAGCCTACTTTGTAGTCCACGAGCACTAATGGTACGATCCCGTCGCGCAGAAAGTCTCACATATCGGTCTTCTGCGGGGGCGGTTATTCGAACTCGGCCTGAACCATGACGACGGGAGACATTTCCTGTCTCCTGGTAACGGCTCCAAAGATTTTAAATGGCTCTTCGCGGATACCCTGATTGCAAGGGCCACAGAACGTAGCGAACGACCTTCCTCCGACATTTCTAAGGCTCTGGACGAAGCATTTAAATTTAAATGGCGCCGAATTGTTGGTATTTTGTATTTTACAGATTCTCCTTATCTTTAGAAGTGCAACAACTAATGTTGCATCTAAAGAACTTGGCGAAAACTAATTCTTAATCAAAATGAGAAATAAACAAAACTACCAAATGGATGACTCGTGACCCCAAAAGTACTGTTTAAGACAGTTCCGTTAAAGCTAATGCTAACGAATGATACTGTGATAACTCACATCACATTCAGGTACAGAATGGCATTTTTGAAAATAATTATCACATTAAAAATTCGCCAAAAGACGTTGTTAAAGTCAACGGACATAAGTGGCCCGTATTTTGTTTTGAGGAGTATATGTATAAGATATGCGCTTAATGAAGTATGAAGCGCACAATGCAATCGCAAAAGATAAAGTATCTGCAAGCCAGTGACAAAAATCTTGGAGCATTTTCATACATTTTTTGTGACTCTTTGTTATACATTATCTGGATACCTATTAAAGATAGAAAAAAAATCGAGTGAGGAACAGTTATAGGAAATTATCTCCTCTTTACGCTTGGTTTACTAATATTTTTCCAAAAACGTCACTGAAAAAAATCAGACTAAAAACTGAAAAAAGTGCCAAATTGTAACGGTTTTTTGCAGATAGCTCGGCGCGCACAGGGTCCTCGAGGTCGAAAGCTTGGATTTAGCGTTAGGGGATCATCCTACAAAACATATAAAAAATTGGCTTTACCACAAATGTTCCGTTCAGAAAACGCTATTACCCTGAACTAACCGGCTTTTTAATTTAATATAATTTATGAGAACAGAACAACGCCCAAAACATCAAAAAAGAGGAGGAGGGGTAATGAAGAGATCACAATCAGAATCATATTGTGCACCTTGACGTTGACCTTAGTAAATAACTTTTTCAAATTTTTTAATCTACATATTCACTCAATAAATTATGTAAAAAAATAAATCCACGAGTCTCATGTATAAATATAAATCCCGTATGATTTTTATATGTATGTATTAGCTCAGCGCACGTTCCTACATATCTGGTTCAATTCTTAAGAAATGGATCCTGCTTTATAATAATTTTCGAATGGTACGTAGATGATAGTAAAATATTTATTGTTTGCTTTTCGTATAAAAAAATCATTCACTACTTATGTTATGAAGTTATGATAGAAGAATTTTGTCCAGTAAGAAGGTGTAATATTTATAAAAAAATGGTATTAGATTCACTGGCACTCTTGAATTTCGTATAACGCTCATATGATTTTTTTATATCTTTCTTTTTGCAACTTCTAACCGTGGATAACCATTACATATATACCACATATTTCTATAAATTTATTAGTTTTTGTAGAATATAAGCAAATGTACATATGTATATAACATACCTATAAAAAATTAATTAGAGCAAAAATAAATATTTTTTTGTTAAAACCACATAAATGTAAAAAAAAAATAATTTCTTCAGTCCCTAAATTTTCAGTGTTTTTTTATGATATAATGATCGTAAGTTTTTTTTTAAACAACCACTTGAATACGCTGAGAAAACCTACAGTTTTTAAAATATCGCATTACTATCCCACTGCGGCACTTCTAGCTGACCAACAGCATCTTTTGGACAAATTTGCCGCCTATTCATTATTTTTTCCCAATTCATATGCAAACATAACTTACGCATCTTAACTATCCTTCGCCCAAGCCAGAGGGGCCCCCAAATCCGAAAACATGAAAAAAAATCTTTCCTAGATTCTTGCAGTTTTTCCAGATAGGCCTCGTGAATTCCCCTTAAACGAAACTTGATTTTACCCTAAAATGATGGTCTTCCAAATTAGTATAAGGACAGAAAATGACCAGAAAGGCCTCACGCTGGACATCAAATGTGATATGTGGACGAGGAGATGAAGCCTAACGGTATCGTGAAGGTGAAAGTTGCCAGAGCGTGGGTTCGGGTCCCACTGAGACCATGAATGTTTGTGTTGTCTTTGAAAAAAAAAAAATACTCCTATCACGTCCCAGAGCTACCTGTTGTTATTTCAACGACCAAGAGCTGCCAAGCCCTCTCGGTTCAAGAACAATACTACTACGCAACAACAACACGGCTGTCGAGAAAACTTGTCTTCAGGTGGAGCGTCGGTATGTGCGCGGCAAATTCGAGCTAATCAGAGTGAGGATTAGCTCGCATAAAAAAGGGAAGCATAGTGTAAGCCGAATACTTCTATTGCCCCTACAATATGTCGAAAAAAAGGACTCATATCCGGTGAACATCGACGTAGAAGTAGATCAAATTAACTAAACCCATCAAATGGCATCCTAACGTGCTGGTCTTTGTTCTCAACTTTGGCAATATATTTAACAAAGAAGCACTGGGCACTCAGCTTAGGTTATCAGGTCACTCGTATAGGTAATACCTTCTAAACGGGGCATCTCCTCTTACCTTTCGTCCTCCACGAAAAAAAAAATCCCGCTTGACGAACAAATTTTTTAAGTGACTATCGTCGACACACATTTATATGGAGTTTGATGGTTTGTTAGAAAACAAACCCCAAAATTCCATTTAGAGATTTTTGTTCATCTTAAAAAATAACATCTCCCTAAAATTCCCCCTAGCAATTCGAAAAATGCTTATATTTAGCGGCATGCTGCCGAACATATTGAAAGACGCTGTCTCTCAAGCTTGTTGAGTATGCATCTATCTCAATATCTATTTCTTCTGGATATTGAAAAGAAATAACGGTTCAATTTGCTAGAAGGATTGCCTCTTTTGAAGGTTCTTGCGTAAAATTGAGCCTCCCTATATGTTAAAAAAAGACTTTGTTGGAGTATTTGCTACATCATCAGGAAAAATATTTTCACAATGTTAACAAAGAGATAACTGTTGATCTATTGACCGAAATGGATAAACACGGTTACTAAGGTCGTTCAATAACGCTTAAGTCAGAAAGTCTTTTTTTAACAGAGACTCGAGATATCAGGAAACATATCCCTGCCGATTTACTAGTGAGGGTAATTGAGATAACCCGTTTCCCCTACATAAAGAATCTTGGGAGAATCTCTAGCTCAAACTTTATTTCAGTAGATTTAGTTTGTATTTGGAAGCACATGCTTGTAGTCGTTTTACTTGGCCAAAATCAGAATTGTCAAAACTGTTCAGCTAGTTGATTTGATCGTCATATGTAAAACAATCGCTTTTAGTCTAGGATTAAAGACAGTTTCGAGACAGGTATGTAGGGGCACTCCTCAAGGTTCCCCTTCTTGGATTTTGTGATAAATAGATGATCTCACAAGCTCTCGTGCAATTATTCAAATTTTAATTTTATTAAAAAAACAACTTTTGAAACATGTTGCTCGAAATTTCCCAAAATTTCGCATTTTTATAGACGCACTGCATTGAATTTCACACGGTTTTGTTAGACGTATGCGGATACCTTTCACATTTATTGAGCGCGACCAAAATATCCCCCGGGTCTCGTTTCAGTTAATAATCTTATCTTATCCATAATTCACTGCTCTGAAACTAGATCCACTAAATAACGGATCAAGGAAGCTTAAATCACTCCCAACTTTTCATCTGAATAGCATTTTTGAACTTAAGTACACTGTCAATCAAAACAGCTTGATTTCCGAAAACGTCCCAGCTCCCACAGTGTGTTCATTTTCATTTTTAAAAGATAATTCATAATATAAATTCACTGCCTCGCTGGAATTTGAAATTGCTTCGGTTTGGTACGGAAAAAATGCTATATGTGGATATTTTTCTGGAATTCCCATAAAAATAACGAGAGGCGTATACAACAGAATCCCTTCGGAAAAAAATGGTTATGCATACGAGTTCGAGTCGGTTTCGCATACTCGCTTTTATATTTACACAAAATTATGGTCGGTAGTTTGTTACACCAACATGTGTACATTTTTGTATTGTGTGTGTTATACAAATTCGTTTCCAACCCACAAAAACCGGAGGACACACTCCGTTTTTTTTTGTCTTGGTATGGTGTCATAAATAAGCAATTTTATTTACAATGCAAACGATCCCCGAGTTCTTTCCCGTACTGTGCAACATTTCGAAATTTCAGCATTCGTATGTATACATCTTTCATCTTGATGAAAAGATGAAACAAAAATTGTTGCAGAATACTGAAAAAAATAATGCGGAATTCCACTTTTTTAAAGAATCGATTGTTTTTTGTATTGATTGAAATTTATGATATTGACGTGCATATTAATTTCAAATGAGTTTTTCTGTGCAGCGATTGATGCATGAAAAAGCATCATATGTACCTAATTTAAATATCAGGAGTAGCAAGCTTTCTGCCTTTGGCTGTTCAGTTTTGATTGTGTTCACTCAGAAGTAAAATTCCGTTTTATAATGAAATGAAAATAAGATTTTAATTGTGCTTGATGCAGATACCCATATTGTGAATAAAGCAAGCCTTTCTTATTAATTTCTGTAAATAATAAACGTGAATTTGGTCTTTTTTCGAGTTTGAACACTTGTTTCGCTATGCGTTCACAGAGCACGATAACTTTGAGCTGCCTTGACAAACTTATATATTATTTATGTATACATATAAGATAATTTGATGAAAACCATATTAATTCCAATGAAAACGCTTAAAACCACCTACTCATCATTGCACTTCCACTGAACAAAAATGCTAAATTAATGGACATTGATCGTTATCCTCTTAACTAAAAACTATCCTTGGGCAAAGACATAAGTCCAAAGCACATCCCTTCCGGCCTTCGACCTTTCTTCCATATCATAGTGCAATTCGCGACTTAAAATTTAAAATTGATTGCATACTGTACGAGGACAGCTCTACAAAAAAAAACTTCTTTAGTCCTTCGGCAGAATGGCATCAATGTCAACGCTCCTACTTGCCGCCAGCGTCGGTTGCCGGGCCAGTTTCTTTGCAGTAACATCGTGATGTACTCTCGAGCAAAATTTCTCTTCTTGTTATATCTTTACGATGGATAACATTTGGAGTGGTCGTTGTAAAGCTTTATAACTCAATTTCCATCATTTGCTTCGGTTTCCATCCGACAATACTTCCTGTGGAAATGTCAATTTAAATTTCAAATTACAGACGGTTATACTGTAAAAGTATATCTTAAACGTTTTCGTTTTATAGAATATCTGCAGCTGACTATGGACGACTAACCACGACTGGGTAAGACGACGATGATGCCGTTTCGGGTAAAATTTAATTAACTTGACTTTTCTGGGTTGGGAAGTAAGTATTGTGCAGTCGTGATGGGGAAAACCCGCAGGGATTTAAGTGCAGACAATTTTGTAATTGAACAATGAAACTACATCTAAACGGACAACGATACGAAGACTATTTCAAGCATAATAACTAACTTATAAAATTGAATATGATAAACGAAAATTAAGAAATAATAAAAAATTTATAGTAGAAACTGTTTTAATGCATTGACAATGAAAATTGTGTTTTTCAGTACGGACATCCGTCAGACACATTGCCCAATCGATTTCAAACTGCACAGCCAACCAAACCAAAAGTCATTCGATTTCGTAATCCAAAACCACAATCCATTTCTGACATTCCTTTGTATTTCAGCAAAACCAATTCTGGCTTGTACATGGGGTTAACCAAATTTTAAATAAACCTACCTACACTATACGAATCTCTAAGGGGGTCTGTGCTCACATTCTGTAAAATTGTTCGTTTGTTCCATGACATTTCCGTACAACGAAATGTGTGACTGACACAATTTAATTACTCTTTTGGAATCATTCTTGTTACACTGAATCCGGAAATGTTAGTCCTGATTACGTTGGGGAGCGCTTTGCCATAGTATACAGTTCCATTCAACATACACGCATATACATTCCTACTTCTATACGATTTCAATACATATACCTACGCAAAAACAGTAGGAATCGTCCTTGACTATATGACTACGTGTTAAAATTTATATGAATGGTGGTATTTTCCACAAATTTTCATATACTTACACATATACAGCAATGCGCAATGGCGTTTATGATGATGAATTATTTGCTATATGATTAGTTTATCTTTTACGCAATAACGAAATGAAATAATAATTTACCTCAATTTTAATGAAAATGAAATTAAAGGATTTTCGATTGGATTACAATTTTATTCAAAGTTATTGTTTTTTTTTCTGAACGAATAAAATTAAATAATTATGTTGGATCAATGGATGGTCAATTTAAATTTATTTAATTGTACAAATTAATTATTATCTACCCAATTAGCAGGCTAATATGTAGTTTCCACAATTTCACCGTAATAAAAAATTAAAACTAATTCTTCTTTGTCGAATAAATGTAATGTGTCTACAGAAATTCGGTTTTACTAATTAAAATAAAGAAATCTTGACAAATTTATCATCTTGGAATTTCGAAAAACATTTTTTTTTAAGAATTTTGAATCATTTTCAAAACAGATAATTTTGCCCCCATTTGTCTTGTTGCTTTGAGAGGTACGCCACTGTGTATGAGGGATACAATTGTTATCACTATATTCTATTGATATATGCAAATGTATTGTCCATCCAAAACTTCAGTAATCGCTTACTTACCCTTTTGATTTTTATCCCGCTAGAATTTAAATCTGAACCACTGTGCGTCATTTATCTGTCTCAGTGCGTCTTGGCAATATGTATTTTAGCCTGATAAGCAGAGACAAAATTTAAGCATATAATGGAAAAAAATGGAAGAAGAATTTTTTTTACGTAGATATACGTAGGTTCCATATTGAAAATAATTCTGACGAATGTCAATTTACAATTTCGTACCTTATGAAACAAATTAAAAATAATTACCAGCCCAATATAAAAACGATTAAACAACGGCTACTTTCAAAGTATGGGAACGATGTACTTCTCTTTGAAAACAAAAAAATTGCTCCCATTGTTTGCTTCAGGAATTTGAGTGGACACAAATTACTTGCGAAAGCGTGGTATGAATGTGCATCAGCTCAGTGAAAAACGATTCTTTGGAAGAACACCTATCGTACGAGCTGACACCATTTCCACTTTCGTTATTCACCGAAGAAGGTATGCGAAAAACGGCAAAGTCCTCTTTGTACGATTCGTTTTCAACAGTGGAACCTCCCGAAATTTCGCTTTCCGATCATCTTTACGTCATTGATGGGGGTTTCCTTCTACATAAAGTCTTGTGGAGAGAATGTTGTGTTGTTAATGAAATTTTTGATAAAATTAAAAAATACATAAACAACCACTTCAAAAGCCGTCGAGTTTGCTGGAACAAAATCTGCAGAACGTTTGCGCCGATCAACGAAGCATCTCGCACCGACAGTACAATTCGACGAAAACACTTCTCTGTCACTTGCCCAAGAAAAGTTTCTCTCAAACGACAAAAACAAGGCTCGTTTTATTGAACTTTTGGTCAAGTTCCTCCGACGAAACAACATCACAGCAGAACTGGCGTTTGAAGACGCTGATAGCACTATCGTTGAAACGGCCATCCTAAATTCACGCCAACATCGAACTGTTATCATCGTTGGTGAGGATATCGATCTGTTGGTTTTACTAACAGAATTGGGAAGAATGAATGACAACATATTTCTTCAAAAACCAGCAAAAGGGAAACAAAAAGAAGTGTTTTACTCTACGACAAGTTTCAAGGCCGGACCTCAAGTTGCAGATCATATTCTATTATTACATGCCTTTACTGGTTGCGACACTACATCCTCCCTTTTCGGCATTGGAAAAGGAAAGCTCGTCAAGATTTTGAAAGATCGGAAAGATTTGCAGGCCTGCGCCTACGCTATTTCAAAGACAAGCGGTGCAACCAGCAAACAATTATGAACTCCGGGATAGAGTTGTTCATATCCCTCTACGGTGATGACAAAAAAGAACATTCACTCAACCATCTTAGATACGAATGTTTTATAAAATCTGCGGCTAAAAACAAAAATAACATGTCGAAATTACCTCCGTCGGAATCCTGTGCAAATCAGCATTCTTTGCGAGTATTCTATCAAATTCAAAAATGGCTGGGAGAAGAACTTGAACCCACAGAATGGGAGTGGAAGAAAACACCGCGGTGCCTTGAACCTTTAGATAATGATGCCTCACCTGCACCAGAGTCATACTCCAATCAACGGGGAGATTTTACCTTGCTAAAATTGGGGACTTCTCAAATTTTTTATATGTTATAAAGACAGGTGGGATAAGTTAAAATCCAAGTTTGCATCACTTTCCCCCCTGTGCTCCCGCCGGTATCTTCAAAAAACCATCTAAAATCGGCTCTTTTATCAGTTTGCGGTCTATAACTCCTTCCCAGTACATTTGAGTACGAAATGAGACAATCTTGTAGAGCACAGAATTTCCTATAAATTTCATCTGATAAGTTTTACTCTACAATCAAAAGTGGCAGAGTTATAGTGCAAAGAATATGCTAAAAATTCCAAAAATCATTACTAACAAATTTCAAAACATACTTTGAGAACTCTACAGGGTGTCCGGAAACTGCCGCATAAATGCACCGGACTATGATTCCTCAGTTGATTTCCAGCAAAAAAGTTGTACGAACATATCCCCTCAGCTTAACCCTTTAGCTGCCACAGGCATTTAAAGATTTTTGAAAAAATCATTTTCTTGCTCGACTTAAAGCCTAATATCTCCAAAGCTAGGCCAGCTAGAATAGTGAAATAAAATGATTATTACAGCCAACAAATTTACCTGTAAAATAAAACTAACCACACTAAAATCGGATAAGAGGTTTCGTTCTTACAGAGCTTCAAAGTAAAATTTGCGTGATTTGACCCAAAAACAATCTTTTTTTTTCCATCTCAGTTTTCTCCAACTTCTGCCAAGGTGAGGTGCTTGTACGATTCTTTTAAAAATTGGCGCATAGTCTTACCATCATATCTTTCTTACATCATTTTAATCTAGCTCCATTATTTCTAACAGTTTTAATACCTTAAGTGCAGAAAACTAGGGTTAATTTTGGCTCGATTTCGACATACTTTGAATAGATTTTACCAATTGCAGATCATTAAGGGCAGTGTGAATTTAATTGTATTGAAAAGCTGGTCTGAAATGCACACTACTTTGCGACATTTGTAGTGTGAATTCATGCACGAATGCTCCTAATGAGCTCGACGACGACGAAGACGATGATTTGCACTTGTCTTCCGAATCAAATAACATCCATGCCGAAGAAAACGTGATAGAAGACCTCTTAGGAACGGATGATACCATATGGGAATGTGCGACAAAAAGGCAGAAATTACAGTGACCCTATCAAATTAAAGTAAAATCAAAATTTTTGTGTTCAGCGTTTTCCTGTTCGTGATACGTTTGTCGTACAAAAAAATGTTTTATTCGAAATTTGTACGGAATTTTCTTCTCTACAACTTTGCCATATAAATGTATAACTTATTTTTAATAAAAATGGTCGAAAAATTGAAAAAACTGGTTCAATGTCCAATTTTTTCACATTTTTTAATGATTCCAAATTTTGAGAATTACGCCATATTAAATTTTGGTCTAAAAACGTGATTCTATATTCTAGTACATATTCGAAACCTATCTACGTCAAAAAATTTCTTCTTCCATTTTTTTCCGTTAGATTTATCGGGCTAATTTGGATTTCATTAGAAGTACGGAAATTTCAATTTTACGAGTCGATCCATAGAGGGGAGTATTGACGATGGGGTCGAAAATTCGAAATTTTCATTTTTGGCGAAAATGAAAATGTTTGAATGGGGCGACGTAGAGGATGGCTGGGGAGAGTTTTTACTGCAAATTTCAGAGTCCTAGCTGTCTCCGTTCGAAAGTTACAGCCGTTGAAAGACGCGACCAAACTTCCTTCCGATCCTCACTTCATCTTTGTGAACTATATAAACTAATCATAATTAAAAATTTAATTTCTAAAGTATTTATAGATATTTTAGTTTAAGTAAAAAAAATATTGATGTATTTGTTGACTTATTGCTGAATTTATGTACAAAATTAAAATTTTATATTTATTTTTCCTTCCAGGTAAGCTTATTTTGAAGACACAAGTACGTTGGTAAGACCCGTTTAACCTTTATTTCGTGTGTTATTTTTAAGTACTTACCAGTTCACATGAACTTAAAAAAAATATCCCGATTTGGATCATTAGGGAGGTATGTATTGTGACGTTTTTCCACCCTCACATACACCACAACCACCATGACATATTCCATCACAATTTGCTGAGTCCTGCTGAAGCGCATTTTCATGTGTTAATATGTACCATACTTCAATGAAAAGCGCGGCAGTATAATTCCTTGAAATGCTTGCTACAAAATTTAGGATTAAACTAAATTCTTAATTAGGAAATAAAATATGTATAGTAGCCCCTATATGTACAAAAGCTCGAGTTACTTTTTTTTTAACCAGTATTCAGGGAACCCATTATTCAAGTGTAGGAGCAAGAAATAACTTCTCTGGGCATTTCACCCACACTCTTACGTGTATGAAAGTATGTAGCATATAGACATTGCATGTGTAACGTCGGCACGGAAATATTCAAAGTGATGCTGTTAAGTATTCTCCTTATGCTATACGAGTTTGTTCAACGCGGATGGTTGCGCACATCCCGAATAGAAGGGCGATATTTCCGTAGTATTATAGCCTTTTATAACCAGCTCTGTTCCGACACATGTACCGAGTATAATATCAAACTCCATCACATAAGTTGTCGTCCGCATTATGGCCAGGATGTTGCTACTCTACAGGAGTTTATCTAACTGTGTCATGATTTAAAGTAACCTGACGGATGTGGGTTAATAACAAACATTTCCACAACAGATATTTTAATTATAAACGAAATTCGGCCATGGGGAAAGAATATACGTACATATAGTTTAAAAATACTGTTAGTGTATAGACGAGCATAAAAGCGTGCTTTTTTTTTAAAGATTTAATTCAGCTGGAAGCAAACACCAAGGATGGGAAAGGACATCTTTATCTTTCACAGTCCATTACAGTTCATCATAGATATAATGATTTTTATCACAAGCATCTATGTTCTTTCAGACAAAGTTTGTAGAAGCATTAAAAGTTTTCCAATAGCATGAGTTTTGAGTCATTTTTCGTTTTCCGCAGCTTTAAGAGCATTAAAAAGCATGAGCTGATTAGAATTGGAGTTTTACATATGTATAGCCAACGCTAGGGGATGATGACACAGATAACAACAATCATGATAGGTTGGGGTTTTCTTGGACCTTTTGAGTTGATGAAACGAAGCCTCCTTTCCGGTTTTTGGGGATTTTTATTCAATCTGACCAGACCCACACGTCTGATAATGCGATTTGAAACGTATTAGCCACTCAACATTGTATTGCAAAATAAAGCTGCGCATTTACCCAATATTCGCAAGCTCCTTTGGGATAGATTCCAGAAAACCTCAGTATTTCAATTCCCATTACTCTTCCTGGGTGATTTATGAATTAGATGGCGATTCCTAAACACAATTCAACATAAATTTCATTTGGGTATACAACAGCTTTCCAGGCTACCGTAAAGAATCCTTTCTGATCGGTATACGCTATACACAAGTGATTACACGCACACACATCTCTTCTTGTGTCGGATAAGGGACACCATCACAACGACTGCTGTCTGCTGTATGGGTTTGAAATGAAAATTGAATCTGTTTGCCTGCCGTGTAGGTATCTTACCTTGACATTTCTCATCAGGCTAAAAGGCTTTTAGAGAGATATGATGTGGTGTATAAGCCAAAGGATATGAAATCCCAAAAGCAAAATGTGATTATACTCTCTCTGTCTGTGCAGAATCGCATTGCATGCCTAAAACATGTCTCTTCGTATTACCTTCAGTGTATGCGACAGGCGGCAACAATAATTGAGCAAGCCCCAAAAAGGTCGAAAGGTGGTTTTGATGATTGCTACTGTCAACTAATTTATTTCAGAGATAGGCACTTTTAGTATATGTATATAGAGAATTGTTGCATATCACATCGATTGAATTGATGGAAGCAAACATTTTGGATTGTTTGGGAATTTCAGGTTCCCCAAAAACAAATAGTCGTCAATTTGGAATAATGACATTCAAGTGTGACACGTGTGAATGATAGGTATTTTACTTCTTTGAGCTCTTTAACATTCAGCATGCATTTAGGAGAAATAGGACACGTTCTATTAAAATCACTAATTTACAAAAGTGGTTCAGCACTAATTTTAATTTGATGTGTTATGAGACAGAGTAATAGTTAGGTATCAAGAGACGCGAGAGCGTCTCGCCCGCCAAAGGAAAAAGAAAAACGAAAGCGAACAAGTCTATGATTACCGGAGACAACTTGCTTTTTTGTTTGACCAGGCTACAGCCTTCCAGGCAACAGCCCCCAAAAAAAATTTTTTACCAAAATATTCCACATATCCTGTTCTAGTGCCTTTCCAAATAAAATCTTCGATCGGCACAATAACGGGTAACACCCTAGACAGACGATTGAAGTTAAACATACTTGAGTTAATTATATTTAAGTTCAAGTATATTTAACTTCGTCTAGTGACACACGTGTAAAAAATGCAATTACGTTCGAACTGTCATCATAAAATAATTTAATAGATGAAGCCCGGATTTTCCTGCAACTGAATTAGCCAAAAATATTTTCATGTTTATGAATGCTGAAAAAGAGTATTAGACTATAATCCATAAAATAAAAAAACAATTGAGCGAGAAACAAACTAAGAATTTTAATGAAAAATAACTTTTATTTTTGCTTTTTATTAAACTATTTTTTTTTTAACACAAAAAATTGCGAACATGCAACTACTGATTTGTCTTCGCTCCATAACAGGATATAAGTTTGGCAGGAAGCTTTTTGTAGTTATTGAAGAATAAAAATGGTATGTATTACTCTCTTCTGTTCTGAAGCACCGTCAAGTGCATAAATTCAACTTATTGAGTCCGTTCTTATCCAAAATAGCGCGTACTGAATGCACTCAGTCAATTGTATTTTTTACTTCAACTTTTCACTTTTACACTTTCTTCGCAGTTGGTCCTGCACGGAAATTCTGCTCCTTAGGGAGACAATCGAAAACGTCATCGTCCTGATAAAAGTTTGCGCTTTTTATTGAGCTGAAACAAAAAGTGTTCAATTCAAAATCTTTAAAATAAATAAATTAATATTTTGTTACCTTTTTAAAAATTAATTCCGCAATCGTTATTTGTATATTTTACTGGACTGTCAGAACAAAACAGCTGTTCCTTCCAGTTTTCCAATATTTTCAATGTAACCTAGACCGGGCCACATGTCGAGTAAATATCATTAAATTTCAATGACGTTGTATTAATGATGTTTAAATTAAGTTTTTCAAGTATCATCAACTGGATTAGCACATGACAGACGAATTAGTTAAACATAATCGGGAGTTAATTATGTTTATCTTTTGTCGTCTGTCTAAGGTGTAAGATATATGCAATAAACGGTGAAATTTTCACCCTCACAGACTTAAGCGAGTAACCCAATTTCAGAATGAAGTCTACAGTTGCAGAAAGACTTGCTTCTACTGTCTCTCTTCGTGATGGGATTTTTATGAAATTTGGAACGAATGATCCTCTGGTGGTCCTTCTAAAGAATCAATGTTTTCCATTTAGATAAGGGGATGGAATAAAGGTAAATTAATAGGTAAAGTTAACAAAAGATTTCCAACAATTGCGTCTATCGGCTCATCGCATTGACCATTTTTTTAAACACACTGCGGCATTGGGACATTTGGATATTGGGACACCGGGAGACTGGGAGACTAGGATCTTGTTGTAGTGGGACATTAGGAAATTGGGACATTAGGGTCTTGGGACATTAGGACACTGGGACATTAGGCACAATGGGGAAACAGGGACGTGGGGACATCGGCATATTGGGGCATTGGGACATCGGGATATTGAGGCATTGAGACATCAGGATATTTGGACAATGGGACATTGGGATATTGGGACAATAGGACACTGGGAGACTGGGACATTAGGACACTGGGATATTAGGACATTGGAACATTATGACCTTGGGACAATCGGACATTGGGACATTAGGACACTGGTACATAGGGGCATTGGACCACTGAGACATCGGAATGTTGTGACATTGGGACATCGGGATATTCGCACATAGGGGCACTGGGATATAAGAACATGTGAACATTAGGGTCTTGGGTCATTAGGACATTGGGATATTAGGACATCAACACATTAGGACATTCGGACATTAGGTACACTGGGACGTGGGAACATTGGGGCACTGGGACATCGGGATATTAGAACATTGGGACATTTTAACATGGGGATATTGGCACATTGGGATATTGGAACATTGGGATACTGGGACATTAGGGCACTGAAATACAGGGACATTGGCGCACTGGGATATTAGGACATTAGGCTATTGGGACCTTGGGACACTTGGTATACTGCGACATTGGGACACTGACCACTGGTACGTTAGGACATTGGGCCATTGGGATATTATCACATTAGGATACTGGGACATTTGGGACATTGGGGTACTGGGATATTAGGAAATTGGGGCATTAGGACCTTGGGACATTAGGACAGTTAGACATTGGGATATTAGGACATTAGGTGGGAGACTGGGACATTGGGATATTCCGATACTGGGCATTGGGACACTAGGGTAGTGGGACATTCGGACATTAAACCATTGGGGCACTGTGATATTTGCATTGGGGCAATAGATCATCAGGATATTGGGACATTGGCACATTAGGATATTAGGACATTGGGACACTGGGATATTGGAACATTGGGACATGAGGACACTGTGACAATGGACCTTAGGGCATTAGAGCATTAGGACATTGGAACATTGGGACACTGTGACATTGGGACAATGTGACATTGGGACACTGGGTCAGGGGGGCATTAAGACAGATCAGTAACAGAACGCTAACAAAGCGTTGGCAAGGCAACAACAGAGCGTTAGCAGATCGTTATGATATTAAATTTATGGAATATGCTGAACAAAAACCTATTGAAACTTTTCCCCAAACAAAAATATTAGTTGGCTATTTAAGTATGCAAAAATATATGATATCTGACCAAAAACAACAAAGTTGTAAAAGTTACCCCGCCAAAGAAAAATTCATCTGCCGCAAAAAGAATACATATCACTCCAATCCGCTGCTCATATCTAATTTTGTTTGCTGGATGTACTTTTGTTTTAGGTGTAAATGCTGGAGAAGTTTAAATGTACAGGACTACTTCTTAAAGTAATTTGGAGGGAGCCGTCAAAGTGGCACTGAATAAAATGTTAAAGCTCCCACCAAATTACTTTAAGAAGTAGTCCTGTACATTTAAACTTCTCCAGCATTTACACCTAAAACAAAAGTACATCCAGCAAACAAAATTAGATATGAGCAGCGGATTGGAGTGATATGTATTCTTTTTGCGGCAGATGAATTTTTCTTTGGCGGGGTAACTTTTACAACTTTGTTGTTTTTGGTCAGATACTATTTAAAAAATACAAATAGAATTTCATATAAGTTGAGTCGTTGCATAATGTAGACTATATTTGCAGAAATTATAGTATGGGTCATTTGTCGGGATATTTTAAACTAATCGACTTAAGCGAATAACCCGATTTTAGAACGCAGTCAACACCTCTAAATACGTAAAAACAACTGCTTCTGCGACCTCTCTCCATGTTTTGATTTTTGTTTTTAATTTGGTACGTATGATGGTCGCAGCGCCCGCTCCAGCACTTACGCCACCCTGGGTATGAGGTCAATTTGACGCCCCTTAGGTACTATACAAGGCTACCGTCGCATTCTTATAAAGACAGCAAAAAAAATCGCATGCTCGCAGTGGGACTCGAACCAACGCCGCAGTAGTAGTTAGAATCCCAAAGATTAAAACTTAATTTTGAACCTGTCTCTCGATTACCGTAACTCCTAGTGGAGCATGGTGCGTTGATGACTACCGTGTGTATTATCCACGTTACAAAGACAATTAAATTCGGAGTGTGATACGGTTGTCAGCCATACCACTTCCTAGTCGAATTGTTAGTTTATTATTTTACGACAAGAATATTTCTTATCATCTTCTTCTGAATAATAAACTTGGGACGAGTCGTGCCGAGTTTGGAAACTCGTTTCTCTATGAGTGGCGACCGAACGATCACGGCCACAGAGCACGACAATTTTGAACCTAGCTGTTGTAAAACCTACCCGACGTACGAAATCGAAAATTAATACGAACACTCGAGACATTTCAACTCTGCTTTAGAATTCTTAGAGAATAAAATCAAGTTAAATCAGGGGAGCCAAGCCAAAAAAAATAGGGGCGAAAGCTGCTATTGCGACTCTAGCATTATGTATAGATACTGTGACTCCATCTTGTTAGAAATTTGACCTATCAATGCTATTGATGAATCAATGCAGTTAGAAACAACTCAGGCAATCCATCTGCGAAGGGATTGGTCGAATTAAGGTATAATTGCTGCGAAAGGAGGATGGAATTTATGGAAAACAGCTCCAAAAGTTTGTGATGAAAATAGTGCGTCAACGTCCAGGGAATTTTCGCTGCAGAAACTCGATAGTTTCAGTTGCAGTTTGATTTGATGAAACCAGTAACCGTCAAGACCTTTTTCCTGCATTTGCGGGCAGACATAATGAACCAACATCCATCGATAGCGATTTTCAGGCAAACAGTCACTTCTTGGTCATGCAATGGTGTTTCATGGATCTTGAATGGCGGCTTAATACAACCATTTCAATGTTTCCGTCCTTCGCCAAGGAAGGCTTAGGGCGTACAAATGTCATCATGCACCCCATCGACGTCGGGGGCAGCAAGTCTATTAAGCGGAGGCATTTTCCTGTCTCCCCCGCCTTCGAAAAGCTCCTCTACAAGGAGGATGATCGGATGATTGAATTGGGGGTTATTGAGGAGTCGACCCGCTCTGTGGCTCACTCACTACGATGCTAGTAATCAAGAGGCCCGGAGATCGAATCTCGGCGTGGTCCAGGAAATATATAGTGCTTGCAACATTATATACATTCCGAAACTCTATATGCAATGTAACGTTGACTCGAAGTAGCCTATAAACGGCTGAGTGAACGCACCATGCCCCACAAGGGGTTACGGTACAGAAAAGAAGAAGAAGAGGAGTTCCATAGTGCGTGGTCATTACCTGCCACCTTGGTAGTCAAACCCAACAAGGTTCGCATGTGTCTGGACGCACGCAAGGTGAATGCGGTGACAGTGAAGGATGCCTATCCCTTGCCGCTCATCGATAGGATTTTGAGCCGGTTCGCAAAGGCTTCATTACAAGCTTGGTCCTTAAGGATGCGTTTTGGCAGATTCCCCTCGATGCAGTTTCAACAATGCAACGCCTAATGGACCGCGTGACTCCCCCACACCTGCAGAACCATAGGCGTTTGTCTATCTAGATGAAATGTTGCTGATCTCACCAACTTTCGACACGCATTTGTTTCTGCTTCAAGAATTTGCACAATGTCTCCACAAGGCAGGATTGACGATAAATGTTGAGAAGAGCAAATTTGTCATGACCCATGTTAAATACTTAGACATATTAATTGGCAACGGAACCATCATGACTGTTTCCAGCAAAGTGGAAGTAATAGCCAATTTCCAGCAACCATCTACAGCCAAGCAACTTCGCCGCTTTTTGGGATTTTACGGCTAGTATCATAGATTTGTCCCAAACTACGCATCCGATTCGTCTCCGCTGACAGACATGCTACGGAAGGGCCGCGG
This sequence comes from Microchrysa polita, assembly GCA_949715475.1. Lineage (NCBI taxonomy): Eukaryota > Metazoa > Arthropoda > Insecta > Diptera > Stratiomyidae > Microchrysa > Microchrysa polita. The sequence goes on along the minus strand of OX454415.1, from coordinate 6,267,279 downwards.
TTTCGTTTGGACCGAACAGGGACTCCTGGTATTTAAGGAATTAAAAGAATGTCTGACGCGGGCTCCGCTGTTACACAACCCCGGTTTTTCGCAGCCATTCACCATCCAATGTGAAGCACATGGTCAACATGGCATTGCGGCTGTGTTAACCCAGACACTTGAGGACGGCTTCGAAATTCCCATCGCCTATGTCCAGGCAGCTTAATTCGGCTCAACGAAATTACACAGTGAAGTTTAGAGCCTACGCGGAGGGTCAGGAGTTTTCCACAATTACCGATCATGCGTTACTTAAGTGGCTGATGAGTCAGTCCGACCTGCATGGCAAATAAGCCCGATGGGCACAGAAGCTGCAAGGCTTCCGATTCACATCGGAAGGGTTCCCAGCACATCGTACCCGACACTCTGTCTCGAGTTTACTGTGGGGAATCTCTGTCGCTACAGGAACCTTTCGAGAGTTCAGCTGAAATCGACCTGAATTCCCCACATTTTCGCTCTTCGACATACAAAGAATTGATAGATCGAATCGACTCAAATAAAACTCAGTTGCCGGATCTGAAAACGGTTGACGGATACGTGTGCAGGCGCAGTAAGTACGCCACCGAAAACTAAGTGCAGGAACAGTCGGCCTGAAAACTTTGGGTTCCAGAGGAGCTTTCAGCCGATTTAATCAAACGCGCATACACCAAATATAGATCCCACGACCGGAGTTGGCAGCTTTTCAGATTTCTTTAACTTCAGCTTCGTGCATCACGCAAACAGGGACTTTACTACTCCGGCTCATATTTTTTCTTCGCAATTAATTGCTCTCATCCTTATCCCATCCTTCTGGATTTGCTATCCATGTAGAGTAGCATTTCGTATCCCCTCCGATCACAGTACAGGCAGTGTATACTTGTGTCTGTTCATCGGATGCTTTTGCATCGCGGTAAAATGCTTGACTCAATGATTCCCTTGGAATTACTGGAAGCGAGAAATTAATTCTGTCTGCACATCCCTGGTTAAAAGAAATATGAGAATTCTGATTAAAGCCCATCGTGGGGCCTATTAATTTACCGTTGGTGTCGATTAAGTTCGCCCTAGGACCTCATACCACCTCGGGGACTCCCTGGTCGGATGAGAAAGCGACGCCGCGTTTGAGGCTGTTTTTTCATAGAAGTTGAGGGACTGCTCGTTGTCCTAGGCTTTCGGGCAGACGCGCGATGGGTATATTTTTTTTTGTTAACGATAGGAGCCAGCAGTGACGTACCTTTCACCCACACTTTACTACCGGCAGCCGAGCTAGCTATCCAGCCCGCGTCCAGTGGTCACTGACTGAGGAGGTTTCAACACTTTGTCACAAATCAGTCTTAACGACTGAGTCTTCGGCCTCCGTCCTGTTCTGGGTTTCGGCCCAGTCTAAATAATCGTTAAAATCTTGAACGGTTGCGCAAATTTTCTATTCCCCAAATGCGGCAATTTTGCTTATGAACGCCGCCAGACAGTGTGAAATGGGCCTCGTCGATTATCAAAATGTTCTTCCAATCAGGTTCACTGTCAGCCGTTCGAGCGACTGTTTGACCGTATTCCAAGAGACGTTGACGGTCAGTCCGGCATCTTTATAACGCAATTTTCAAAAAAGAAACAAGTGAAATAGCAAACAAAAATTCCGCGCGCCGTTTCTAAAAAAAATGTCCACAACAGTTTGTTTCCTGCCTAGCGACATTTTATTTCGCCCATTTTTATTTCATCTGCAGTCTCTATGGTTTTTTTCAATAAATCGAAATTTTTTTTATTTTTTCCTTTTGGCATTTTACATCTTTTTTATTTAAATTCTAGCCAAAAACGCGCCCCCAAAATCGGTACTCCGGGCGGTAAACGACGTGTGGGTATTATTCCAAGGAGTATTCGACATTTGAAAGAAAAATGGTGGGTGTATACAAATTCTCCATAAACGTTAAAAATTGGATATTAAAACTTATTGAAGTCCTGTACATTGAGACTTATCCTTTGTATCCACTCAAATGCGAAACAGTTGAGTGTCGGATTGAAGTGATAGCAATTCTTTTTCTGCAATGCTGATAGATTGAAGATTTTGAAAACTTCGCAAAAAATCGAAAAGATATGCTACACTATTTTTTGCCACTAAAACACCCAAGAAATTTGCGGAATTTAGATGACACCCTTTTAAAAATTGCATGCCAAGGAATGGTGCCCATTTTCATCACTAAGCTTTTGAAGTGGCTTTCGGATGTTGCCCTAAAGTCTTTCCAGCAAATCCACTACAATTTCCATTCGGTGGCGACAACAGTCATCCAGAAATGATAGCAGCACAGTTATATCCCTTAATTAAAAGCGTTTTAGCTTGTTGGATGGAGCAGTGGAGCATGGAATATAGGAACACCGTGTTTATGAATATAATACGTCAAAGCGTAATAATCTTGCTTACAGTCAGAGCCTCGCTATACCATTAATATTCATCGGAATGCACGTGGTCTGCTCAAATCCCAATCGGGCGAAAAGTTTATTTGCTACAAAAAGTGAAAGACAATTACCGAAAAAGACGACTTACATGAATTTTTTCGAAAGTGTGTCATTTAAATCTCGAAACTATGTCCTGAGTTATTAAGAGACAAACAAATTTTGTAGTGTGAATTTTCGATTTTTAACAAAATTATTAAAATTGTCAGATTTCCAATAATTCATAATTTTAAATCTTAAACTAAGAAACAAGCACCAAAAGCCCATTTCAGTCACATTAATGAGATCTTATCTGATTCTTGCATAAGCCGCCATTGGGGTTGAGTTTGTATGTATTTCCAGACATAAAAAGCTTATCACTTATCTGTCAGTTACAGGATAATAATCTTCTTCCCTTTTTAACCGAAATTTTTTCAGTATTTTTTGCATTACAAAAGGACCAATTTCCTTCTGATCCCTGAAGAATTGAGTAAAAAAGTTATACGCAAAGTCACACAATCTTTAGGCTGTAAAAGTGGCAGAAACCCATGGTCTAACTCCTTTTAAAAATGTCTTTTAACCTTCGGGCGGGCGCAATGCATCTGACAGATTAAGTGACCAGTTTTTGTTGCGCCAATCAGCGATATGAAAAGGGAGAGATCTGAAACTCACAGTAGCTTAATCTTTATCGATCAACTAGCCAAAGCCGTTTTCAGTTTCTATCTACCATATGTCTGAGCGGCGGGAGGGGGTGAAATAATCTCTCAGATGTATTGCGCCCGATTGTGTTATTTTTCCTTTTCTATGAAAATTTCCACCTGTTATACTCTTCACATTGCGTAATAACGTTGTGTTGACTTTTAGGGTCACCAAATCGTTCAATAGTGTGTTTTTAGTAAAATAAGCTTACATTTTTTAAGCGGTCGAGTTGTTGGAGGTTTTTTAAATATTGAGGCTATTGAAAGCGAAATATTCTTAGAAAATTGAAAATGTAAAGGGTATCAAACTTTGTGAGCCAGTATTTGTTTCTAAAATTTCGTAGAACTGTTTCAAAAAGACAATGCAACAATAAATAAGAGTGTAGAATATACAGAAACTTAGTTTCATCCTATTTTCTGAACTTAATCTGTGAGATGCATTGCGCCCGATCGTGTTAGGATTAGTATTGCGCCCGCCGGAAGGTTAAGCTTTATTATCAAGTGCTTAGGACTTCAATTCTATGGAAATTGAAGATAGCCACTGGCTATATGTTTTGTTCATTTACATGCATATCCAAAGGGAACAGATGTTTCGCATTCTGTTCCACAATTGACTTTCGAATTTCACTTTCAATAAAAAAAGAGAGAAGACATATCAAACTTTCGTACTTTCCAACTCCGATTCCTATAAATCACATCCAAAACTAATCATATAACTTGTAGTTCAGTAATATCGTGTCGATTTAGTACCAATCCGTGAAAAAAATACAGAAGTTTTTTTCTCACTCTTTCTTTATGTATTATGGGGCGCTGATTCCGATTATGAACTTTGCACCCTAAAAAAAGTGCCGCAACCTTTAAAAAAGGGGGGAAAGGGGGGCATTTTTTTCGGTTTTTTGCGATTATTTAAAAAACGGTAAGAGATACAGAAAAATGGTCTGAGGACGAAAAAACTACATAAAATTATTTTTGCAACGATATTTAACACATTAGAGTTTAATTGCATATTTCGGCGTTAGACTAGAACATAAATTAGAATATTTTCATTTTAGACCTTTTTTAAAAGCTCCATAACTTTTCAAACAATGTTAGTTCAGCCGTAAAATTTTGTACAAGTATTAACAGCAAGTTTAAGATAATTTTAACGTAAACGCTGAGTCGCTCCGGTCAAGGACCCCCAATATCCCCCCATTTAAATTTGTCAAAACGGCATGTCCATAACTCCCCCCAAAATTGGAGCGGAGTGCTAAATTTTGGTTTGTTGCGATTGGAGGTCATAGTCACCCCACCCACCAAAAACCAGCTCATTCGGATAAAAACTAAGGGTATCTCCCATACAAAGTGACCCATCAGGAGTTTGTTCTACGTACAACAACGTACTACTCATTTTATAAACTGTAGAACAAAGTTGTCATGGGTCACTTTGTATGGGAGGTACCCTTAGTTTTTATCCAAATGAGCTGATTTTTGGTGGGTGGGGTGACTATGACCTCCAATCGCAACAAACCAAAATTTAGCACTCTGCTCCAATTTTGGGGGGAGTTATGGACATGCCGTTTTGACAAATTTAAATGGGGGGATATTGGGGGTCCTTGACCGGAGCGACTCAGCGTTTACGTTAAAATTATCTTAAACTTGCTGTTAATACGTGTACAAAATTTTACGGCTGAACTAACATTGTTTGAAAAGTTATGGAGCTTTTAAAAAAGGTCTAAAATGAAAATATTCTAATTTATGTTCTAGTCTAACGCCGAAATATGCAATTAAACTCTAATGTGTTATATATCGTTGCAAAGATAATTTTATGTAGTTTTTTTCGTCCTCAGATTATTTTTCTGTATCTCTTACCGTTTTTGAAATAATCGCAAAAAACCGAAAAAATGCCCCCCTTTCCCCCCCTTTTTTAAAGGTTGCGGCACGTTTTTTAGGGTGCAAAGTTGATATTCGGAATCAGCGCCCCAAAATACATATAACAAAATTGAGAAATAAACTTCTGTATTTTTGTCCTGACGAAAATACGATATGATTGGACTATTGAGAAAAAAAAAATTCAGAAACACTTTCAGTCACAATGTGTCAATCTTGATTCGATACGATACCGCACAGAATACACGGGACATAATACGAGTATTGGTATTCTCTGTCCCAAGTCCTAAGCGTAAGCAGCTGAAGTGGCCAATTTTATATTCTACCATAAATCGTATGCAACCATATAGTGCTCGCGCCAAAGCAAAAGCAATATGGTTTAAGCTCAAGCATCATTCGAACAAAGACACCGAAAATCGCACCGAATCATGTCTGGAGGGTCCTCTTTGCGACTTTGATAACTCCTTACAGCATCTGCACACGAGTATTGCGATATCGTTTAAGGTTTTAAGATACATATAGCATCATCTTCGTGTGTGTGCGAACACACACTTTTCGCAATGGAAAATCGGTTAAATTACTCCATTGGGATCGATTCGTTCAATCCCTTTAGCGTTCAAATGTTGCGTCCTACACTTAATCGAAAAAAAACCAGAACTAGACGAAAGAAGGCAACTTGTAAAGTTGAGGATAATGTAATCGAAAATTGTAGGTTGTGTGTGTGTCTGGAAGAGAGTCTCTAGGTCGAGTGTTCATGTTTTTTTTGTGCTCCTCTTGCTGACTACGAGATTTTTATTCGTATACAAAATCACTTCGATTCATATATGTACTTATATGGCAGAGATGGTCATGGCCAAGGACCTTTCCAATTTCAAGTTTCAGTTCATTGTATGGTCATTTTCCGAAAAAATGAAAGAGTAAATTTTTATGGAAACATTGGAGAGTTCAATTATAGCAGAGTGAAATATTTTTTTCCTCTAAAAGTCTTGAAAGTAGGTATCCTTTTTAATCCCGAAAAGTTGAAATAAAATAAATAAGTGTATCTGTCTGAATCAAGAAGAAAAGTAGAAAAAATGAAACGATTCTTTAACCCTTTAACGGACAAGATTGAAATATGCGCTGTGTTTGATTTTGGAATGGTTATCAAACAGGATAAAAAAAAGTTGAGTGTCGATTTACAATTTTCTCTTTGCTTTTGTAGTTAGATAAGGCAAACTTAAGACCGTCTTTGGAACGTCTATTGACGGTCTTGCACGTTTAAGGGAAAAAAGTCCGGCTTGCCGGTATAAGACTACCTTGTGCCATTATAATGCTGCATTTAGTTGATATCAAAAGCAGTCTGCTTCAATTTAGGTGAAATGTGTGTTTTAGAACGTCATAAATTGACGTACACAGGGTGTCCGGAAACTGCCGCATAAACGCACCGGATTGTGATTCCTCATGTGATTTCCAGCAAAAAAGTTGTACGAACATACCCCCTTAGCTTAACCCTTTAGCTGTCACAGGCATTTGAAGATTTTTGAAAACATAATTTGCCTGTACGACTAAAACTTCAATATCTCAAAAGCTAGACTAGCTAGAATAGCCAAATAAGATGCTTATTACAATCAACAAATTTACCGAAAAAATAACCACAACCAGAGGTTTGGTTTTCACAGATCTTCAAAGTCAAATTTTTGTGATTTGACACAAAAACAATCTATTTTTTCATCTCAATTTTCTCCAACTTCTCCCAAGGTGAGGTGCTTGTATGATTCTTTTAAAAATTGGCGCTTAGTCTAACGATCATTTCTTTCTTACATCATTTTATTCTAGCTTCATCATTTTTAACAGTTTTAATGCCTTAAGTGCAGAAAACTAGGGTTAATTTTAGCTCGATTTCAATTCAATTCAATTCAAACTGCCCCTAAAGATCTGCAATTTGGTAAAATTTATTCAAATTATATCAAAATCGATCCAAAATCAACCTTATAAATGTCATGTTCCCTAGACAACGGTTACCTTACATTGAATCTACTCTCTTCCGCGACTAATCTAATTCAAGAAGAGCTTGTCAAAAAATTGTTTTTCTCTGAAACGGATTTGGAAAAAATGCCAATGGTGTCGCCTGTCATGCACAATGTAGGATACAACACAAACTGGTTGACTTTGGTGCACAACCTAAAACTTCCTCGTGATATCGAAAGTGTAATAACCTACTTCTGGGACAGAGAAGCAGTGAGCACATTACATTATCGACGACGATGACAGATGAGATAATTTGCCTCGGCTGAATGATTCAACGCCACGATACTCCTTTATGATCTCAGGATCTCTGAATATTTAGTTAGGTTCAATTAGGGTGTCCTGCCACTTCTTTTTCTGGCAAGCGAAAACCATCTTGGTGGAGTAGCAAGATCTCCGAGTTAAGAGTCGTGTGCAGGAGAAGCTTTAATAAGGCGAAAGCTTCGAATATGGAGTCAGACTGGATCTCCTATAAAAAAAACATCTTAACTCTTTCAAAAAGAAAGAGGTAAGATCAGCTAAACGTATTGGTTGGAGAAACCTCTGTCAAAATATCAAAGGGTCCTCAGAGATCTCTATAGATTTAGGAAAATGATGGCATGAAATCCATCTATGCCCAGCTTCCTTCAAAAGGAGGATTGATCTTGGACGTCCTCTAGCATTGAAACTATTGAGTGTCTACTTGAGGCGCATTTCCCGGGAAGTTCGGTAACTTCCCCACCTGAGAAGATATTATGGGCTATCTCTAGCTTTGAACATTTTAAATCAGCGGCACCTGATGGAGCTATTCCCGCAGACCTGCAGCAATGCTTGGAGATTACTTATCCATGGATGGAGAACATACTAACAGCGTGCCTTGGTCTAGTATATATTCCTCGCATATGGAGAGAGGTGCGGGTTACGTTTATCCCGAAGACAGGCAGAAGCTCGCATGCAGGGCCTAACGATCTTAGACCAATTAGTCTCACTTCAACTATGCTCAAGTTACTGGAGCGACTTATTGATATTCATGTACGAGCTATCATCCCACCACATCTTCTTTCAACAGTTCAACATTAAGTATGGAGAGGAAAGTCAGTGAATACAGTTCTATAGAGCTGTACATCGTTAGTCAGCTACATCGAAAAGTCTCTTTATCAAAAGGAATTAGGCATTGAAGTGCGTTTAATAACATCAAACCAAGTGCGATTACCGACGCGCTTCGGAGTCTTCACGTCGAAGGGTCCATTTGCACACTCATAAATATGCTATATTAACATCACATCACTGGGCTCGTTGTATGTAATTGGGTATGTGTGCAGGGGTACACCACAAGTAGGTATTGTATCTCCCCTACTCTGGAATATAGCAATCAATCAATTGCTTGTGGATCTCGAGAATATTTTTATGCTGACGGTAGGTTCCCGGAAGTGCTTAGTGGACTATTGGAGAACGCCTTGTCTATTTTAACAAACTGCGTAAACCTCAGTGGGGTTGGACTTGATCCAGCTAAAAACTGAGTTGGTGCTCTTTACTAGAAGACGTACCATTCCTTCTATTGACCCTCCCATGCTACGGGATAGGCAACTCACTTTTGCTGAAAAGATTCCTTGTTCCTCTATAGGAAGCTTAGCTGGAAACCTAACATTCAAGAGAGGGTGAATAAAGCTACTATAGCTACTATACTATTCGTGCAGGAAAGCAATAGAAAAGACCTTTGGCCTGCAACCAAAAGCACTGTATTGGATCAACACTGCTATCGTACGACCCATTCTACTGTACGGTGCGGTGTATGCGTATGGTGGTCGGCACTCAGTAAAACAACTTACTACAATTTGCTGGCGAAAGTACAAAGAATGACTTCTATTGTCATAACTGGGCCGTTCGTACTACACTTTCGGCTGGACTTGACACTGTGCTCAATCTGCTACCGTTGGATCTTGTAGTGTACACATATTTCTGTTCATTAGTGTAAACATACTTTTGATTGATAATGTACATGTCACTTTCCAACCGGTTCAAAGAGAATTGTTCCATAGGAACCGGTTGGAGAGGAGAAATAGGAGAAATAGATATAACTGTAGTTTTAAGAATAAATTGTATATAAGCACGGTTTGCTGGAATAAAGGGCAGAAACATTCTAGACTTTGAATAGGATTGTTTCCATAATTTACGACGCTTTTAGAGGTGAGCGTCTTTTGCCTTAATCGGTGGGCAAATATAGGTCGATGGCAATTTTTGCCGACCTAATTTAAAAAATTTGATATTTATTTCTCCTCTCATTTCAATCTATTCGGCCAACAACTGCCTGCTATCACGGCACTACGCTTACGTGAAACTAGTTAGTGGCAAACGCTAGAGTACGGCCACTCAACGAAACTACGAAATTATAACCTCCTCTTTGAGACTGATTACACTAGTCCCAGGTATGCTTTTGGCAGAAACCACGATTGTTTGATTCCGTCAAGGGATCACTGGGATAACAATGCACCCCTGGCTACAGGGTCTTTGGTATTCTACACAGACGGCTCTAAGATGGATAAAGGAGTTGCTATTGGAGTCCAATCGGATGGACTAGACATTAACTTGGCACACTGTATACCTGTTCACTGCTTTCTGCAATCATGGAAAGTCTAACCTGGTTGGGAAATCATGTCATCACGATGGGGGATCATCATATACACTGACAGTCAGGCTGCAATTCGATCTCCCGAATCTGTCCTGACTACATCAAAAACTGTTGATAGCTGTCGCTCAGCTCTCAGAGTGATGGCTCCATATTTCAACATCGTTCTCTGCTGGATTCCAAATCAGGTGGATTTGAAGGGAACTACAATGCGGACCATCTCGCTCGTAATGCGACCGCTATGACCTTAGAGGCCGACCGCAATAATATAAAAATCACAATCGCTTCTTGTAAACAGGCAATAGAAACAACTGTAATGCACAGGTCTAGTGCAAGATGATCTATAACGGTACTACATGTGGTACAATAAGTTCAATTTGGCCAGGACTTGAAGCGGCCAGGTCAACTATTTTACTGTCAATACATAGGAAACATATTGGCAAGGTGGTCGGGATCCCCTATCGGGGAGCACGCCAGGAGGCTCAAAATTCCCCACAACGACTTCTGTCGTAGTTGAAGGAATTGGCCGTGAAGCGGAGACGTTTTCTTGGCTCAATGTATTTTTAACGTACAGATGATCTACGTTCAACAAATGTATTTCCAGCACGGCCTGGTTTTCAGCTTAGGTGTTAACTCTAAGGTAACTTTCACTCGGTGGTATCACAATGGACCTGCTTTTGGTCTAAGTGCGTTAAGTGATTATCACTTGGCGGTACCTGTACCTAACCTAACCGGCAGATTTGAATTTTAGCTTATCTAAATCCATGGATTCACCGTGTATGTGCGGCCTTAGAAATGTAAAAAACCAAAACGTACACATTTCATTAGAATAATCTAAGGTTAATTCAGAGGTTCTAAACTTGGTGTTTTTTAATGGCCAAAAATTCGAGAATTCATACATTCGTTCAAAACCACTCGCGCCAGCATCTTATATTACGTATAACTTTTCGTGATTTTATATGACAACTGCCATTATTATTTTGTCTATAAATTGTTAAAGTAAAAAAAAAATGCGCTGGTCCCCATTAAAAATGATTCGACACCAGGGTGTATTTCATGCCCTATATAAGAGAATCGTACACCTTTGCCTGGTTGAGTCCGGTAATGCCTCTCCTGGTAATACATGACGCGCTGCATACGTAGAGGAATCTGATGAAAATTGCAGCGCGCCATGTAATACTAGTTCGAAACCGGCTCGAAATGCACTCTGTGTGCCGCAATTCTGCTGGAGTATGCAGGGGAATTAAGGTTTGGGACATGGGTTTCTACACATTTTCATTTGAAAAAAAAAAAACAAGGTTTCATAGAAAACACGTATTGTGTCAATTTGTATTGAAATTGAAATGATTTGGGACTGTTTTCATCCGAAAACATAAAAATTGGCCCAAATCACATGTTTTCGTGCACTCTGAACATATTATTCACCATAGATAGGGGATGACGTAAAATCGACGAAATAAGAAAAAAATAAACCCAATCGATAATAATCACTAAGCACAAGTCTGAAACAGCGAATGACACAATTTTTCAACTGATTACTGGCCTTTTTTTCTTCTCACTTTAATGCTTTAGCAAAATATCCATTAGTGCACAGGATCATGCCCCGTGTGGGCGTGAGTTATCATTAATGTATTTTTGCGACTTTGCAAAAATTCTTTTGTCCCAGAATCGGAATTCATTAACATTTCACAAGGACATGCTAAAGCGCCCATGAAAACCCAACGATGAACAGTGGTCCCGTTGTGCTTATACATAGTATAGGAAGAAAAAGTAAACATTAAGAGTCGTAGGCAATTTATGTTCCATATAGCTGCGAATGAATGACGCTACAGTGTAGAAATGTCGTCAGCATTCAAATTGTCTAGACATCATTTTGTCGGAAGTCATGATGATGACATAATTCCAACGCGTCCCTAATGCCGAGATATTGTTAGACGTTATATAATGACACTAGGTCACTTCCGTGCTTCAGTAATTTGGTTTTTCCATTTCTGAATAAGTCAGATGAAAAAGCAAATATTTCCATACTACTGTTCGGATAGCCAAAAAATCCATTACTCGCATCCGCTAACAAATTGCCTGCTATACAATATTAAAATTGACTGCGTATATCCTGTTTCATTGAAAGGAACCCTATAAGCCCCACGTTCACATTATATTGGAACTAAATAGACCGCCCATAACTTTTCCTTTATAATTGACGCACTATGCTGTGCGCATATGGTCTGCAAAATCATGAATTCGCACTAACATGTGTCTTTTGCGTCTCACTACATATTACAATCTGCATTTGAAAATGAATTTCTATCCAAGGACTATTATCACGTCCTGTATTATACACACTTGCTGTAGTACGGTAAGACCTAGTCGGGGACATTTTTATTCGCATTGCATGACAGCAAGCTGTTCATTTTGTTTCGTACATACATAACACGACACGATGATACGTCGACATGTGCATATGCATGCATACCGTAGTTAATTTTGCAAGCAAGTCCAATGTCCTGATTTGAAAGGGTTTCCTTTTTCATTTGCCTATCTAGTAAGGCCATTCATCAAGGACACTTACAACAAACAAAGTATACGGTAACGGGTTACCGAAATATGCTAATGACTATAAAATGAAACCACTATACAGGACGCTAAGTGATGTAAGGCCATTTCCTGCGAGAGGAAAGAATTTCCACAACGGTATTTTCCAATTTCGTTTGCGAAAGCAAAGTATAGGTGCTCCGGGGGAATTGGCTGAAAGCTTAGGAATTTCAATTCACATTACGTATTCAAATGACATGTAAATGGGCCAATAAGATGTGTTTGTATAGATGAGAGCTGTTTTAAAGATTAGGTATGGATTTCAAGACATTGCCTTCATACAAGACTTATAGATTAGAAGGTATAACCTCGAAGTTTACGGAAGACAAAAAAATATTGCGCTGTATATGGAATAATTTGAAACCATTAAAAATGTTTCCAAAGATTTTTCCGTCAAATTTCTCATATTTATCATAGACTGACGAGAAGTCAACAAAGTTCCTTATTTTCAATTTTTCCTTCTTATCCCACCAACTGCGAGATAGTCATGTTGTTGGCTCATATCACGGAGGAAACAGAAAAAGAAAATCTTTTTTTATACAGGATTTTGTGGGAACTCCATGCTTTAATGCGATTTATGAAAAACCTTACACGTATACAGATAGCAAGAAAAAAAAAATAGGGCGAGCACATTATCCCACACCCCCTCATCGCCGAAGTACTCGTAGTATCCTGCCTTTTGGCACGACCGTTGTCTGCTGAATATGTACAGAGCTTTTGGCTTCTGCAACTTTTGCCTCTTCACTTTGAACAATAAAATCATTTGTCTTGGCTCATAAATTCAATATATACAAAAAGGAAGATGTACGGCTCTTTCAGCTGACTTCGTCTAACGAGAATAGGATACTTTTGTTCGCTTTGTGAATAAGCAAATAGGCATTTTAAGCGCTTTGATACCATTCAATCGGATTCTATTGATTTTGGTTTTATGACGGCCGGTTGGGGTAAGAGTAGGAGAGGAGATATCCTTCTTCCTGATTATAATTGATAGAATTTTTTATTGCAAAGCTATATTGATAACGATGCATAAAGTAAAGATAAATAATGAATTTATTGTCACATGTAGTAGTGCACGTTCCTGTTCAAATGTCTCCTTTTACTTTTGTTCAAACTTGTCTAATCGGAGCACTGACCGGTCCGAACAAATTTGGTCCGATTAGCAGAGGATCCGATTGCCAAGAGATTATGCGAACGTTTGTATAAAAATTAAGAAAATCATATGAAAAGGTTGCTGACAGTGGCGTACGGTGTTTAATGCGTTCAGTGGAACACGGGCTCCAAGCTAAAGGGGCCCCCAAATTTGAAACCAAAAAGAAATTTTCTTTGATAGATCCTTCAGTAACTGTTCTCTTAAACTTAGAGTAGCTTACATACTGAGGAAGGAAGTAGATAGCTTCCGAAATACATGTATATATGAATACATAAAATAAACTGTGGTTTAACTGGGTGAAGCTACTCGTATTTTCTTTTGTTAATTATTCTCTATCTAAATTATTAATTATTGTTATTTACCCCACAATTTCCGTTCAATAGCATTTAATAATCTTTTGACATTCGAAACTAATTTTTCAAATTAAAGAATGTATTTTTGTAGAAAATTAATAAATATATCTATCTATATCTATCTATGTTTTTGGAATAAATCGAGCTTAAATGGAAAATTATCTTGTTTTCTGTATAGCTTTCCAAAGCCATAAACACGAGAATAATTCAAGTTGTCAATACTTTTCTCACTTTTCAGAATCTATATTAACTGAAGATTCTACGATTAAATTTTCTAAGAAAAAGTTGATCGGAAAGCTATGAAAAAGGACAAAAAAGGACACTAATTACACACCTTGATCGAACGTGGGCATGCGGGGTGTCATATCAAAGAGGACGTCGAGTACATTCCATATCCGGCCTTTGTTACTTATTTCAAGGGCCCGAGAAAAATGGGCTCAAATGAAAATGTGTTTTCCGTATCAGTATCTTTTCAAAGCCGTAATTTCCCCCCATGCCGGCCTCCGCTCAAGGATTAAAGAATACCCTTTTCTGTCCTTTTTGGGACCTTTCCGATCAAATTTTCTTTTAGCAAAATCAGTTTTAGTTTCCTGGGTGCCCACTGGTTTAAAATCAACGAAAATTACATTTACTCGATTTTTTTCTATTTGGAGGCCTGAATTGGGATATTTTGACTGGACTAATAACAATACGCTGAGGATATTATAATTATGTTAAGATTTTATGATTGACGGAATTCAATGAAATGTAGACATTGCAATGAAGATTTTATTTTTATCATTCCGTGTTTATGGGAATCGAAAAAAAGTTTAAGGTAGATGTTAAAAATATTGATAAAAACTTTTTTGTTTTTGTGTGATTTTTTGCCCTGCGCTGTAATTTTATAATTTTTTTTCTTTCATAGTTTAAAAAGAAATCAAAAGAACCCCAGAAGTACATTTACAACATGTACATGAAAATGAACAAACATTTCACTTTTTCAGCTTGGACATTTTGGAACCGTTTCAATACCCGGTTCCACTGAGAACCGGACCCGGAGGAACCGGTTCCTAAAATACCCGGAACCGCACATCACTAGTTTCCACCGGAGAGGCACAACTTTCCACCTGGCTTAATTTTGCATGCAATAAAGGTTTGGAGTGCCTCTCTTGAAGGCTCCTCCGTTAAATTGGGCCAATGATCCCGTTATTGGAGTATTTGAATCTTTAAGTAATTGGTACTCAGATTCGCTCAAACTTTTAGAAAATGATGTTCGTTGCTTTTGCTGATACTGTGAACTGCTTTAAATGTGTATATGTATTGCAAATTTAAACCACATATTGATCAACAATGGACTTGGAGAAAGTTCACTTAGCACTGGGCAATTTAAAGTGTTTTAACCCTCCACCGAGCACGTGGGGTCTTTTGGACCCAGAGGGTATTTTTTATATATTACTTTTGAACGGTTTAGCCCATCCAGGTGAACTTGTAGGACATCTAAGCCACGAAAATTCTGCTCAGAAATATGATTGAAAAAAATCCCAATTCTTTTCAAAAAAAAAAGTTTTGATAGCCAAAAGTACAAATTTGCAGAACGGGCACGTGGGGTCTTCAAAGACCCCATGAGTACCAAGGCCTCAATTTATTTATTTATTTATTTCGAAAATACTGAACAGATAAAATATCCAATTACAACAGTAAGTTATAGAGATTAACATAAGACTACAAGAAAAAATTCAAGTTTCTGTTATTTTTTTCAAAACTAAAAACACTACGTTAGAAATTCAAATTAAGCAGCAAAATCAAATTTTTTGCAAAAGAATATTTTTAAAGATTGAAATAGAAGAGGGTAGAGGTCCAATCTCCATAGAGTCATACGTTCTCATCATTCTAATTAAAGGCGAATTCGCAAAGAGGGCAAGATCGGTAAATGGAGGATTGAAAATGGCATTTGATCGTGTGTGATATGATGGAATTCTGTAATTAATTCTATCTGCCAAACTAGAATGCAGATATCCACGGCAAATCTTGTATAAAAAACTTTGTTCAAGAAAATTTCTTCGCTTCTCTAGGGAAAGAATCTTAAGGTAATTAAGACTTTCTGGGTAAGGAAGGTAAGGAAGATTAAACTAAAAAAATAATGATTTTGTAAATCTTCGTTGAACCCGCTCTAAGGTGTCAGTGGACCCACCAGCAGTCGGGGACCAAACAATTGAAGCGTATTCTAAAACGCTACGAACAAGGGAAACAAATAATCTTACAGCACTGTTTACAGAACGAAACTCACTAGTACAACGAAGAACAAAGCCTGAGAGCTTCGAGCCCCTTTTTATTATATTTTCATAGTGATCGTTGAAATGAAGCTTAGAATTAAAGGCAACTCCTAAGTCTGTGATCGAGTCAACATTTTTTAAAGCCAGATTGTTGACTGAATATGAATACAATGTTGGAGAAATCTTCAATGAGTAGACCATTACCGAACACTTTGATGCATTAAGAAAAATATCATTGGAGGTACACCAGGAAGATAATAAATCCAGATCGGCCTGCAACGAAAGGCAGTCTTCTAGGCGTGAAACAGTGGTGAAAATTTTGCAGTCATATGCGTACAAAAGACATCGGTTTCTAAGAACAGCCGGTAGGTCATTCACAAAAACTGAAAAAAGGAGAGGTCCCAGGATAGACCCTTGAGGTACTCCCGATGTTGCTGAAAATTCAGAAGAAGTAACGTTATTAAAAATTAGATTCTGTTGACGAGGTATGATGACACCCTGGAAATAAGCCAAGGAGGAAAGCTAAGTCCACGAAGTTTGTTTAGTAGCAGAACATGGTTAACCGTATCGAAGGCATTAGAAAAATCCGTATATATTGTATGGACCTCTAGACGCTTGTGAAAAATGTTTGCGACGAAATCGACAAATTCAGTCAGATTTGTGGCCGTGGATTTTTTCTTACGGAAACCATGTTGACAAGAGCATATTAGTTGACCAAAATTGTCATCAATATAATTGTACACGATACGTTCTAACAGTTTTGACCAAGATGATAACAGCGCAACCGGTCTATAGTTTGATGCAAGATTAAGGTCCCCAGTTTTTGGAATTGGTACTATAAAGGAAGTCTTCCATTGACTTGGGAAGATACACTCTCGAATGCTTTTATTGAATATTATTGAAAGCGGACTAGAAATCCCAATCCTAACCTTCTTCAAAAAAGTGTTCGAAAGACCATCAGGTCCACAGGACGATTTATTGCCCAAGGACATAATTAATTGACTGACCGAATCAGGAGTAATTAGTGGTAGGGAAGGAAGTGTTATGAATTGGTCTGCTCGATTGGAAAAGTTTGCTAATGTACTAGAAGATCGGTGGAAAGTACTAGCAAAACACGTTGAAAACAGTTCACAAATCTCCTCAGTGGAGCTGGCAGACCGATTATCTAAAGATATAGTGGAGGGTATCGAAGAAGATTATTGCATATTTTTAACATACGACCAGAAAAGTGTGCAATTATTGTTCTCGATACTATTTTCAACGCTGTTAATGTATGCAGTCCTGGAAGTTTCAATAGCTTTTTTTGTTTCAGACCGAAGTATCCTAAAAAGGAGAAGATCGGATGAGCGTTTGAACCGTTTATAACGAATACACACCCGGTTCTTCCTCTGTATCAATCTTTAGATTGATCTTGTTATCCAAACAGGACCCTTGCGAGGTTTTTTAGTGTACATTGGAACACATTCCGATAGTACATTGAAAAGAATATCATAAAATACAGACAGTGCAGAGTCACAGCTCAAACTCCCCAGTACTAGCGACCAATCCACGTCAGACAACCTGGCAATAATTTCTTCATAGTCGGCTTTATGAAAATTGAACCTTGTAGTAGGATTAAATTTGAAAGCGCAAGGAAAATGAATTCTTATATCCTGTAAGAGTGCTGGATGGTAAGGGTCACATGAAACAATCATTTCAGAAGCCTTGGACGAGGTCAAGCATGATGGCGGAAGATTGCTAAAAACAAGGTCAAGATTACGATCTATGAAATTCTTAGTAGTACTGAATTGAAGTAAACTACAAAACTCCATGAAAGAAGAAACTGACAAAAACATAGGAGAAGATGAAGACAAAGGTAGCCCTGGAAAATCAGGCCAACTTAAATTAGGCAAGTTAAAGTCCCCGCAAATGATTACACTGCAGTTAGGGTGGAACACATTAACAATGTCTGAAAGATGAGAAAATAGGTTTTCATAATCAGTCAGAACAGAAGTAGGAGGTACGTAAACACAGGATAGTAGAAGCGAAGAACTCTTCGATTGAACTTTAACAGTTACACAATCAAAAGAAAAAGCGTTAGTGGTAGCTACAAGTTGGCAGTTAAAGATACAACGAACAGCAATTAGTGAACCGCCACCGCGAGATTTACCCATCCTGAATACCCCGGAAAGGAAACTCGGAGCTATACTATATGTTGAGACCTTTTTATCTCGAGTGTCTCGATATCTTTACTATTCTTCCCCGCTCGTTTCATTGTGTCTTTTCACACTGAGATGAAGGCCGAGGTAAGCCTCATATAATTCTTGGCTGCAATGAAAGTAAAGTAAGAGATTATACCATGCATCAACTGATCAGAAATTATCCTGGCTTAAGAAATTCACGAAAACAGCTACTAGTTTTGTTCCTCATTTGCTGCGATAGCTTCTTCTTTTGATATAGGACGGAGAACACTCCTTGACTGTAGCAAATCTGAAAAAATGATTTCATAATTTTGCCTACCCTATTTCTCACCAAAGCTTATTCTATGTCAAATAAAGTCTCAGGGACATTTAGAAAAAGTTGAAAACAAGTTTACAGGCATTGGCTATTTCATATTTTTGAAATTTGTTCTAAAAGTTAGTCTCACTACTCTAGAAACAAAGTAGTTTTTTCTTGAGTCCAAGGCAGAGGAACAAAACAGTAAAAACGTTGATCGCCATAGGCGCTTTAACTGTGTGCAGCTTACGGTATGTACAACAAATTTTCTAAATAATTGTCTTAAACATGTTTAAAACATAACACAGTACTTATAAATTTGTTTTTTTTTTTTACAATTTGATACATGTCCAAGGATAAGTTCAATAATTTGTGGGGTCCGAAAAGACCACACGTGCCCGTTCGCGTTGAACGCGGGATGAGCCTGGCGAAGGGTTAAACTGTTCAATACTGTAGCTGCTTCATGATTCATTTAAATAACTTGTTTATTATTAATTAAACTATCTCTCCACGCACATGCGTTCAAGTTTGATTGCCAGTTGCACGTAATTTTAGAATATCTACTTTTAAATAGTCGAACCTTCATTTCTATAATGAAAATCTAAAGCCGGCCCCACACCGACCGGAGTGTGGCACACAACACACAAAAGACTGGTTCCAAGAATAATACTTTGGAGTCGCCCAACCACACTGCTGCACTGCTGCTGCACGATTTTTTGTATGAATCTTTTGTGCGGTGTTTGCCACACTCCGATCTGTCTGGGGCCGGCTCAATAGATTTCGTCTCTCCCAATATTGGGCGATTCCTTTGGGTAACTGGATTCATTCTCTTATGAAATGCCCAGATTTTCATTGCATTTGACTAGAAAATTCATTAAATCTGCGAAATTTTCCATTTTCTTTTCCAATATACCGCTCCATAGCCTACGGTGTAGTAGTAGTCTGGCTGGTCTAGCGGTTAGTGCGCGCACCTTCGGTGCACAGGGTCATGAGTTCGAATCTCAGCGTGTTCCATGGTGTTTTTCGAACTCACGAGCTTGTGACGGACTATGATCTCACTCAGATGTTAAACGAGTACCC
Organism: Microchrysa polita; assembly: GCA_949715475.1. Lineage (NCBI taxonomy): Eukaryota > Metazoa > Arthropoda > Insecta > Diptera > Stratiomyidae > Microchrysa > Microchrysa polita. The sequence continues at coordinate 6,247,768 of OX454415.1, read as the reverse complement.
ATTTATGGGGATAAATAACACTGCTGAGCGTGATGCTGATCTCATTACCTCATCAAAAAGCAGATAAGATCTTGGAAATAGGATGTCACTAACACATCATGCGGCCTTAGTCCAATGTTGGATTGTCGCGCCTGTTATTTATTTTATAGCCTACGGTGTATGCAGGTCGGCGTTGTCTGTTGTAGCGGTAACGTCCCAGCCTATTTCTGTAGGTAGCTCTAGCTATGGTATCATTGCCGAGTCTGTTGAGTTCTTGTTTGTTTCCACGTATTTATCGGTTTGCGTCTGGCCTTGGGATCATCAAGTAGAACATTCATTGATATCGCCTTTTTCGCAGGGTTTTCAGGTGCAGGCCTTTGAACATAACAATACCATTTGTCGGTGTTCGAGCCTCGGATGTAGCTATTACGTAAAGATATGTTTTGGTTACACCAACTGGCATGCCTATTGGCATGCTCTTTAGCTTCACTGACCTCTTCTTGTCGCAGTAAGCTCCAGAGTTTTGTCGCCACTTCATCCGCCCAATACTGATGTGATTGAAAAGTGTCTCTTATCATAACAAGTACAGGTTCATCGCAATTGTGGTTTACAATACTGTAAATTTAAGTGAGCGGAAAATCTTTCCTGTAGTGAGAAGTACTTTGTAATGGAAATTGGTCCGATTGTGAAGAATTACCCAGTGGTTGGTCCGCTTTTGTACTCCAACCAAATGAAGGCTCCAAATCGCGGTCCATGGTCCGATGGGTGGTCCGTTTATAAAGGTAATTTTTTGAAAACCCAAATTAAATTAGTGGGGGTCCGATTAGCAGGTTTGACTGTATTACGTACCTTAATTAACTTCGTCATCGTTAATGAATCGCAAAACTAGAGAACGACCCAGCATCATAGGGGTTTCAGAGGCCCAGCAAATAAAAAGTCCCTTACTTGAAACCCCAAGGAAAACAATCTTGAAATCATTGGTGTCGGTCGGTTCGCTTCGGTTATTAAAAAAACACAATTTAAAATATCGTAGGTGCTTCCGAATATCATCCGAATTATCTTCCTTCAAATCACAGATATTGCCCATAGGTCGTTTACGGAGGGAAATGTCGTTCTGAGCATTATCTCTCGCAAGGAGTTAAAATAACTCTAAAGGCTTTATGGAAACCACTTCTCACAACAAAACCTGTTTATCGATATGGCCTTTTTGTATTCGGCAGCAAAAAAGGCATCTGGTCCTCACTATAATATTCGAGGGGAAACTTGTATTTTACTATAGCCATAAGTCAACTACCATGGGCGTTGTCCAACGCCTGGCTGATGAACGCGCTACATTTTTCTTACTATTCTACTACTCTATAAAATATCGTTGCAATAGATGATGTTTGGAAACCTACAAATACGGCGGCTTTGACACCTAGCAATTTTCTGGACTACAAATAAACAACTGCGTATTGGAGGTGACACTTGACGCCTGGTTTGTATCAACTTTTTGAAAAAAGTTGTTGGGACCAACAACTAAAGGGGAAACCTATTTTTGTCACAGATTTCAATTACATATCCTCGACCCCTAAGAAAATTTCTGGCCAAGATTATGATGTTGGAAAACCCTTGGACTTGCCCCCCTCTTGAATAAAATCATTACTACGCCTATGTAAACTACTACTAGGAAAAGTCGTCCACAAGAAGGGTTGGGAGACGCAATGGGGATGCGCGTCATTTCGTTCACTTTAAACAATAGTTTACCGTTATTCTGGTAACTGGATTAAATGGCGGTTTTGGATTCTATGATACGACCATCAGAGGATCATGCGTAAAAATTTACAAAAACGAGACCGAGGCTAATTTCGGGCGCGGCCGAAATCTGAATACCCGTCACATTTGAATGAAACTTAAGCTTCTTTTGCGTTAAAAATTTCTACCGCAGCCCTTTGACGTGTTTCGATTCCATCTGTTCCTGGATGCGTTGGGGTTAGTCTAAAACTCTAACAAAACTATAACAAAAGTGGTGTTAATAAAACCCCAATCCGGTGTTGCATGCCCTCGACTGGTGTTTATTTCATTTCAAAAGATCGGGGTTAAATTTATTATCCCAGAAAGGAAATATTTTATTATTCGAAAAAATTATTAATTGTTTTCCGGTTGATGTTTTTCAAAAACCGTAATTGGGAGTCTCTAAATTTCCTTTTTGGAGTAAAAAATGGTGCGTTCACTTAACCGTTTATAGGCTACTTCGAGTCAACGTTACATTGCATATAGAGGAGTGTGTATATAATGTGGCAACCACTAAGTATATATTTCCTGGACCACGAAGAGATTCGATCTCCGGACCTCTAGAGCAGCGCTTCCCAAACGGGGCTGGGGCTCCGCGATACCAGCTTAGGGGTTCCGCGAAAAATTGTGAAAATATGATGTTCTGAAAATTGCAATAGTACTGTAAACACAAACAAATTCTGAAATTATTGCCATTAACTGTATTTGGCTGTTTTTAAGGAATTTGTGTATACTAAATACATGAGAGACATGATAGTACACCGACACACTATAGAAAACCCGTTGTGCATAGTTTACTTGCTCGTTCTGTTAGAGAGTTTCATGGCATACCATCAGAACGAAAGTTGGCGCTGCATTTTGGCATATTTGGCAGACATTTTTGATTTTTTAACGTCGGTCAATTCAAGGTAAGGACGAAAATATTTTGACGTATACTGATAAAATAAGTGCCATGAAAGGCAAACTATTACTTTCGAAGTGGCATGTTGTAGAGGAAACCTGGAAATGTTTCCATCCCTCAATACCGCAAGTGATAAAATCAAAAATCGAATAGTCGAGCATTTGGAAACCTAAAACGGTTGAAAAATATTTCCCTTATTGTTAAACACATAGCAGTTTGATTGGATAAGAAATCTCTTTGTGGCATGCAATATTTCATATTTCACCTTGCCGGAAGAAGAATTAACGTCGCTTTTTTCAGATCGAGGTCTAAGATTAAAATTTGCCTGAAGAATTTTTGATATCCGTCAAGAAAAAACTTCCTGTTTTGTCAACAAAAGAACTGTAAATATCCTGCTATTGTTTTCAACTTCATATTTATGTGAAATCGGATTTTCAACTATGCTCAATATAAAAAGAAAACGTGACAGCCTCAGGAACTTGAAGGAGGATATGCGAGTGGCTTTGTCATATATTAGACCTAATATCACTGAAATATGTAAAAATCACCACGCACATAATGTTTCTCATTAAATTGATTTTTTTTTTTTAATAACAGCATACTTCAACTATATTGATACTTTTTTCTAATAACACATTTTTCTCCTTGTATGGGTACGATGAACGTTTTGTCTTGTCTATCAACGCTCGTCTTGTCTTAACGACCCATTTTTGGGGTTAGACGCGGTTCCGCGTATTCAAAAAAATTTGGGAACTGCTCTAGAGTACTAGCATCGTAGAGTGTGACTCAACCAAGTGAACCACAGAGCGTCCTGGCCGAACAATTGCCCTGATATGATAGAATTTCATCATAAAATGTCAATATGATGAAATTCTATCATATAAAATGCGAACATTCTCAATTGGTGTTTAAAAAACCCTAATGGGATAATTTATTGAAACTTGTTAACCATGTTCGTCTATTGCATTTTTGGTGTTTTTGGTATTGCTTATCTGGGAAATTAATTAGGATTAATATATTATTCACTAGTTGGAAATTATATATTCCAAAGACACCACTTGGTGACTTTTTTAAACCCCACACACATAGAGGATGATATTTTTCAATGACAAAACACCAACTAATGTTGAAATGCTACTTATCCAGGCATGGTGAATTTTTACACCGTCTTTGTTTTTTTAAGAATTAATATTTGGGGTTGGTTTGTATGACAGCCCTATTACGTAATGTTCCGACTCCATCCATTCCTAGATATGTTTTGAGGCTTTACTAGGAACACATTTAGATGAAGTTTGGTTACGGTCGGATTCAAAAGGAAAAAGTTTTTCTTAGAAGAACTTAATTTTCAATGGTTCGTTTGTATGGCAGCCCTATGACGTAATGTTCCAATTCCAGCCGTTCCTAGATATGTTTTGATGCTTTACTAGGAACACACTTGGGTCAAGTTTGGTTAAGATTGGTACATAATGAAAAAAGTTTTTCTTAGAAAAACCGAATTTTTAGGGGCAGCCCCATGACCCCATGGTCCGATTCCATTCGCTCCGACATATATACAGCGTACACTAAAAAGAAACTAGTATACCAAATTTCAGCCCGATAGCTTTAAAACTGAGGGACTAGTTTGCGTTGCAACAGACGGACAGACAGACAGACAGACAGACAGACAGACGGACATCGCTCAATCGATTTCTCTCGTTACACTGATCAATAATATATATACTTTATGTAGTCGGAGGTGCTTCCTTCTGTGCGTTGCAAACTTCATGACAAAGTTAATATACCCTTTCACATAGTGACGGGTATAAAAAGGTCCCAACACGGAAGGAGCAGAAGAAGCAAGTTTTTCTACGATTGTAGACTGCATTCTAAAAACGAGTTATTCGCTCAAGTCCCTCAAAAAATTGCCGTTTGTTGCATAAATGTATCTTTCACCATATTCACCGGTCGAAGAGTTTCGTAGCCTATTCACCAGATTTTGATGTGCTGAATATTTTAGCGAAATTTTTTTTTCGGAAAGTTGACTGCGGAAGCCTGTAACCATGTCAATCAGTAAACCATATTTCTTTCGGTAATCGTACTTGTTCGCGTCTGTTTTTTTTATTTCTTTGGCGGGCGAGACGTTCCCGCGGCTCTTCGCTTACTTTACTGTAAAAAAAGGATTTCAAACGTTTCAAGAAAGAAAATGTTAACTCCATTATAAGAACTTTGAAATTTGATAACAAAATTAAAAACAAAAGCATGCAGATATGTAGATGTATCAAAAAAAGAAGTCACATTTGTGATAATTAACATTTTAATTAAAAGAAATTAAATTGTTTTCTATTGAAACTACATCAAGTCTCCTTTTTCGATCCATTATGGCTGATTTGATACGAGATTGCTTTATTTATTTCTTCGTCTTTTAATATTTATACTACCAACTTATATAATAATTTTAAGGTAATTCCGAAGCTCCTATGATAGTGGCCCCTTTGTTCGAAAACTGCTTTTATACATTTTATAGACTATTCCAAACGCAATGGTAGCTTGTAGTACTGAGAGTATTGTTCGAACTAGCTGTGCTTTTAGTTGTCTTCATGTAAAGAAAAAATTCTAAAATGAAAAAAAAAATATCTGCACAAATTTAAATCTGTATAACAAACCTTTGATCTTCCAAGGCACATCTGAATAAGACAGAATCGTAAGGAGACAGTTTCAAAAAATCAATTCGTATCTGATCACTGTAAAATATAGAAAAAAAATACATACCTCAGATTTAGGTTTTAGAATGTATCTCAAGCATAAAATACCCAGATAAATAAATTCACATGTTGGTTTAATCTGTGCATAGTTAATATAACATATAAGGATATACCAACGAACTATCCAATTAGAAAATTTTCCAAAGAGAGAAAAATCTTTCCAAACATAATTTGCAAATTCAAAATGAGCGCATTCAGCGAACAAAATTCAATGGAAAAACACTGGAAATGATTTAAGAATCACCCACCAACCGAACCCTTTTTCCGCTGAATATAGTATATATTCGAAATGAGAATCCAATCGGAGTAAAACTTTTCTGTTACATTTTTAGTTCGCTGAATGCAGCCCTTGAGTAACCAAATAATAAAACTCCTAAAATTCATTAAAAAAAACAACATGTTTTTGGGGATGAGGCGTTTTCATATGGGAGTATGCCATTTACCGACTTTGAGTGGGTGTGTATGGCCGTTTCAATAATTATTATTCTCGTATCCCTTCCATTTTCTGATAAAAAATTACTTTTCTTCAATAAAATTTAATACTAATGCAAATTAACTCCATAGATCAGCAATCAAAGCTTTTGACATGAAAGCAAAACTTCTTACCATATTTTGATGCTCCGCTTTGCCCAGTAAAATTCTATAAGCGTTCTATTAAACAACGTATCTTTCTTTTGTACAAACATATGTATTTCAGAAAAAAAAACCGACTCCAACTTATATCCATATATGACCCTATTCTGTTTAGTATTCTGGTTACGGTAGTCCATTAAAAGTTTTCGACTTTTATCCCATATAAAATATTCATTGGACTTTCTTTTTTTCCTGTATCTACATACTACGTAGGTATACAGAATAAACGTTTCTTAGACGACGTGAAAATATTTCTTGAAATTTTGTCAACTTTATACTTTGACGTATCATCAATATTGATGCATAATTTAATAATTTTGCAGAGCACATGAGTGTAGGGATACTTTATAGTTGAATTGATGGTTCGACTCAGAACTTTTCCAATCGGTGGAAAATGGATATTTTCTTTGATCGGTGCATATTCAATAATGGTTGGTCGGTTTAGGCTTGTTTTGAACGATGGTTACATGCGTCACCTGTGTTACGTTGTCATCTCAAAGGGTTGACTTCAAAGAAATTACCCATAGAATATGCATAAAAAGTCTGTGTTTAAATTTAAATATATTTATACCTTTTGTAATGAATTCTAATTTGTAACGGACAAAGTAATTTTTACTACAACATAAAAAGACACAAAAACACACTTTCTTCAACTCGTACAAGTTCAACAACTTATTAAAGCAAACATTGGCTAGAACCTTTTTTTGTGCAAAAAATTATCTACATATATTGCTTTACCATACCAATTATTATTATCGTATCTTCCTGTCACTAGACATACGTTCAGTCCACCTACTTATGTCCCTCCCCGCCATACGCCATTGATACGGAAATCATCTATCAAAAGAAATCCTTCACCAATAATAAAATAAAACATATCAAAAGTGATTTTAATGCAATTTTTCAAAGCAAATAGGGCACAACAGCAATCTAAAAATTTCGATTAATCCACTCCCATACCTACATTGCATATTTATGTATTCTGTCCTTACGTCATGGCTATACTCGCCTATATCCTGCACTATGGAAAATTAAATTATTTTTCCGTGACTATTGCAAAAATGACCGGAAGTATAGGAGTGACATTGGCGCTCTCATTTTTCCATAGAGCAGAGCAAAATATGCCATTGGGTAGAAACAAAACCTAAAGCTTTTGTGGCATTTATTCAATTGGAAATATTCCTTTTGATTGAAACTAATGGATGATTGTGACATTTTCAGTAATTGACTTTTGCTGATTTTGAGTTGGTTTACAAAATAGGATTTATTACGGGCAGATTTTGATAGCATGTAGATACTATGCATGTTTTTTTCGTTTAGTTGTTAATACAAAAAATCAAAATTAAATTACAGGGTGTCTTTTACAAGCTATCGCATCATCTCCTAAAATATTGCATAATTTTTCCAATGTTTTTTCAGAGTCCGTTCCCGTCAATTTTGCTTGAAAATGTGTTTAGAGCCCGGATTTTCGTGCATTAAAAAATTTAAAAAAGTGCAGTAAAAAATGTGCAATATAAATGCCCGAATGTGCATTTTCCGTGCAATATGAAAAAATATAGAATTGTTTAGGCTTTTAGAAGGTTAGGCTTCGTAATAGAGGACGCAGGAAACGCATTGAAAAAAATTTACTTGCTCTTTTGATATGTGTTTTCTTTCTGAATACTTTTATTCTCTTCTTTGTCTATAAACAAAAAAAATCGGCACATTGCATAATTTCAGGGAAAAATTGTTATGAAAGAGGGTTAAAAATGTTTTGAAACAGCTTTTCATGCAAAAAACTTAAAACGTTGCATTTAATGCAATATACCCTGAAAAATGCAGTGCATTGACGTGCAATTGCACGAGAATCCGGGCTCTAATTATAATAAATCAATCATTTATCATCACTATGCATATGTTTGCGACGCTACGCATTACTATCATCGAAAATGCTTCGTACAATGATAATGCTGATGATGATGATGGGATGACCATGCACCATGATAATGAAATTTGCGGTATAGACAGAGCGCTTTTTTGCTCAACTCAACGGCTAAGCCCGTGTTTAAATGCCGTCGCGGGGTATTAACTATTTAATGCGAGCTGGTTGATTATAGTCACAGTAATTTGTCTGCAATAGGCCGCGGTACTTTGTGTATACACACAATTTTAATGAAGTACAATATCATGGCTGCTCTAATTTATTTTGTTGACTACTTTTGATGTGGAGGCCACGAGGCTATTATAAAGAATGAGCAGAGGAGATTTGTTTGGTATTCTGTTACTTAAATTTATTTTATATATTGAGAAAAATTTTTCTGTTTATTTAATTACTAATATATCGTTGCCTTCAACCTTCATGGGTCATGGCACAATCAGGAGTATGTAATAATTCAGCGACTCGGTGAAAATGCGATTTTTGAACTTCATAATGCAATGAAGGATCTATGTAGAATAATGGCAAAAAATTATATATCGTCTACTAAAGCGGAAAAATAACAGCTCCATGTCACAATGTTCAAAAAAAAACGTTTAGGAAATATATGTCAGAATCGACCATCAACATATTTTCTATGAAAAACCTGCCGAAATCACGAATTTACATACAAGGGAATGAGTGCTAGAATGACGGCTGTACATTTCCGAGTGTTACCGCACAAACGATTGAGAAAACTTGACAAATTTTCATATTTGGGAATAAGCGGCGGACTCCCACGTTCCTATGGATCTGAAACCCATTTTGCCGGGAAAAATAACGGAAAGGTCCTTTATTCTAGAGAGCCCATTCTATTTGCGACATAGCAAAATTTAAACACTTTTTTGTCTTTTTTGGGACTTTTCTGCTATTTTTGTCCTATCCCATTTGAGCATTTGTAAAATTCTGGAACTCTACAGATTTCAATATAAAAAAGCGTATAAACATTTTTCAGTGTCTGTTAAGAAAACATGAACATGTAGATTCACGATTCTGGCATGAAAACAAACAGAATAAAATCGCATGCCAGAGTCACGAATATATCATTAAGGAAGAAATTAGATTCATGAGTATTAGATACTGTTCGTTAAATAGGAAGTAGAAAACATACAAATTGTGATGGATTGCTTTCATGTACATATATGTATTTCCGAATCCTAAAATATCTGCTGGCTGATATTCCGATACAAAACAGGTCAAAATTTCGTTGCATTTGCTTTTTGAAATATTAACTGTTATTTAATATTAATCACTACGTCTCCAATGTTCAGTACTTTTGTCTAAGAGAAAACATGCTAACAAATTCTATGCGTTAGTCCAGAGTGAGCATCAACAAAGAATAATGGCACCATTTATTTCGCCCTATCGCAATTCACACATACTAAATAAAAACACAAAGCCATAGGTAAAAAATGTTTTCTAAGAGGCTTTACCCTCCTGCTAGATTTCAATAAACGTTTGCGTGATGAAAAATAAGTAGAAGGTTTCTAAAATTTTTTGTTATACCTTTCACAGTGTCAACAAACATTATTTTTATGGTGGATTAATTTTATACCTAAGCTATTATTAAAGGTATCAAATTCATTCACTATAAAAAGAAAGACCAGTAATTTAATAATCTGGAAAAATGAAGGCAAGATAATTGCATATACTATTAGGTGCAACTTTGATCAAGTTATGGACATGCGGACTGTGTGCACATTTATAATAAATGTTCGCGACGTGAATAAATTTCTTTAACTTGTCGGTCACTTTTTTAGCTCAACTGTGTTGTGACCAGTGCTGCCAACTGCAAATTTAGAAAACGGCTAAATTTAGCCGGAAAAACGGCTATATTTTTTTTTTTCAAAAAACGGCTAAAAATACGGCTAAATAAATTTCAGCCAGAAAAACGGCAAAAAAACCGGCTAAATCATACAAAACAATCATATTACGAAAAAATATAGTAAAAACTGATTTAAATAATTTTATTTCTTTTCTGAAGTACTACCCGTAAACTATGCTTTATGCAGATTTCTTAGTTTTATTACATATACCTACCTATGCTCCAGCCGGTGGCATTTCAGTCAAAATTTACTTTGTTCGGAGTTAGATAGCTCAACTAGTCAAAATTGTTGGCAAGGCAATTTACTCCCATCTTCAGCACTTAGCTTTTGAGCTGAAGAAGGGGGTTGAACACTACAAAGTTTCGGCGATATTATCAATATCTATGAATCGTTCTAAAAGGTTTTCACTCTTGTACTTAATCTAGCACGATTACGTTATCTGTGGTAACGAATTGACACTTTGAAAAATGAAAAATGTTCGGGTACCCCCATGCTCCAAGACTTGCTCAGCGAAGAATTTTATTTAAGAAACTGTCTTCAATTTTGCATATTATTCGGCATATTGATGGTTAGTAAGTTACATGCTTAGACTAGGTACTAACACCGTCAGTTTACTCGAAACCCATTACCCTAAATTTATTGAAAAAAGGCAAGTCTCCGGGTAATTTTTTTCCCAGGAGACATAAATGCAAGCTTTCGTCTCGGTGGACATAGTAGGTACTTACCCTAAGACACGACAATAATGTAATATGTAGAAATAATTTCACGGCGATTAATTATTTTGGTTGTAAATATTGAAAAATTGATTCTAGTTTCAAATTAAAAAAAAAAAATACCGGCGTACAGAGGGCTGCGCCCGCAATACGAGGGTTTTTTAGAATTTTAATGCATAGTGAATATTTTTTTAACATATATTTTAAAAGCAATAAATAAAAATTGTGCACAACATTAATAAAATGCTTCCTGTAAATCTATTTTTGGATTGGTCTAAATAAACGCGTTCCAGAATGAAAGGCTAGCGCCTTTAATAGATTTACTATTTACCCAGTCTGTATAAAAGTACTCCAAGGCAAATCTACAGGCAAATTTCGATTTAAGATGTCTGATGGCCTTTAAGCAAAAAGAAACTCAGGCAAACGTAAGGATGGCTTGGCTTTATATATAAACTGAATTATTAGCTGTAAATCTACTATTACTGTTTTTTCAATCAAGGAAAAGCAATTTATATGAAATGATTCTGTGTCCCCTGACATAAGAGCCCACGCAAGCTTTTCTATGAGTTAGTGTACTTTTGCAGCTATTCAGGGACACCCTGTTAACTTGGTCCTACAAAATTCAAAAATATTTGTGGCAAACACTATTACCATTCTATGCATTTCCACCAAATTTCATGTTCATTGTTTCATCCGGTTAAAAGATATGCATTGAAGAAATGCTAAAGAGTCTTCCCTTGCATTGTGAAAGCCCCTTACTAACTTACTTGGCTATATTTCCGATTTGGATACAGTCATTCGAATGAAAATTCGTAGACATATTCCCTATGTAATTTTCTAAAAACCCTTAGCAGAATTTTCATAGCAGGAAACTTAAGAGGGGCTACACACGAACAAATTGACATTTTACAAATTTACTGTTATTTACTTTTCCTTAGTAAAGTCAACAGTCTTAATATTTAACGTATATAAGGCCATACTGACAAATCTTTGTGCAAAGTTTCATATCGATCCCTATAACGGTTTAGAAAAACGGAGCTCGAAAAGGAAGTTTTACTTTAAACGCAAATAACTTTTTTACCGTTACTCGAAACTGGAAAATTTTAACTGATATGAGATGTACTCGTTTATATCTTTGATTTAAATACCCAAACGTCAATCTCTAAAAAAGTCGACTTTTTTCAAACGTTCGGGACAGCCTGTTATTTTCTTCCTACCAACTTCTAATGTATTTGTGCCAAAGACTGTAACCATTCTACACATTCCTACAAAATTTTATGACGATCGGTTGACCCGTTCACGAGTTATTTAGTGAACAGACGGACAGACGGACGGACGAACGGACGGACAAAATCGATTTCATAAGGGTTTTTTGAAAAAAAAAAAAATCTAAAAAACCCTGAAAAATCATAAAATAATTTAAGCCGGAAAAACGGCCGAAGAAAATCTATTTCGGCTAAAAATCCGGCCGGCCGGAATTATAAATTTCTTCCGGCTAAACAGCATGGTTTCCGGCTAAATTTGGCCGGGAAACGGCTAAATTGGCAACACTGGTTGTTACCAACACCAACGAAATAAAATGGTGGAATACATGTATAGGGACCGAAGGCGAAAATAGATAAATCAATGCGAGGTGAAGCCAGTATTGAAAAGTTAAAATAGGAATGTTGCCAAAATTTAAAAAACATCAGCAGAAAATGCCCGATTCATTATATTTTTACATCACATATAAACATAAAACTCATCGCAAAGCTTACAGTTCGCATTTCAGCTCATTGACTTGGATTGACAAGAGTACAAGTAACGCAAAAGGTTCTGTCGTTCAGGTGGCAGCCCCCAACATTCAAATAATGCCTCTCGTCCACTGGTTGATGTCAATGTGTTAGTGAAGACGACCACATGTTAGGAAACGGTTGCCAAAATGTTCTTCATGACGTAATCCTTATATGCTTCATCATTGGTTCATATAGCCACTCTGGACTAACGTATGAATTCTCTAAGGTTTTAATGTATGTCTCTACTACTCTCCTTACACTTTTTCTAATTCTCCCTTTTATGTTATCTTGCTAATATCTTACCAATTGCGGAGAATTCCAGTTAACCTGATTCCAACTACGACTAAGCCCTAATACCGTCCTAATTTTGGGGTCACTAAATCATGAGGGCACCCAAAAAATAGACATTATGAAATGATTTTAGCATAAATAATGAAATTTGTTTGTGATTTTTAGTCGTCTGGTGTTTGCTATCTAAAACGCACAACCTTCGCGAGTAAAAACGAAAAGAAAATAACTTTTACCCCTGCATCATTTTAGCAATCTACACCAGTTGTTTTTAAACTCCCTTAACACCTAGCGTCGGCACTTTTCTTCGCAGAACACCTCAAAGCTGATTCGAAGGTAGAAAATGTTTTTGTTTGCAAACGGCTGTCTGTCGGATAGTGATAACGGTATTTTCTTTAAACTTGGAGACAATATTTTTAGTACCTACCCTGCTTGTTCTTTTAATAACGCAAGGTATCGGGCCTGCAGTCCCGTTAGGATTTTCTTACGGCAATTCTTAAACAAAAAAGTCATTTGGATAGTTCCAGGTGAAACAAAGCACCAAATTACGGTACAAAAGGACAATTTTACTTCGCAGAATGTGCCTAGTAATGAGTAGAACTTCCTTTAAGTAATTTAAGCTTAAAAAATCAATCTCGGATACAATCGTATAGGTCTTGGCGGTGATTTAAGTTAATGTCGTGCCAAGATCCTCTATAATCGCTTCCAGAAACTCTTCAGTCTTGTTAAATTGTCGTCTAACGGTATATGACTTCTTTGTCATCTATCTCAAACATTTTTGGTGATATTTGGATCTAGGGAGAATGGTGGTCATTACATAATGTTATTGGTTTGGTCGGTCGAGTCCCTGATGTACAAATACATCTGTACAAATATTTTTTTGGACATTTGGTTTTGACCAACTGTAGGTGGGACACTCAGCTAAGAGCATTGCAGTTACGCATATCTCCTTATTATTATTGAGATATTATTTAAGATATTATCTCTATTTTATGCTCATTTTCGATAGTCAACGGAGCTTTTACTTCAGGCACCCTAAGCTTCAAATATATATAGATTCTACCACGGTCTATTTATCATTTTAAATATTAAATTGCTCTTCGTCGACAGCTGCAAAAAAGCCGAAGTACATTTATTTGCATGTACATATAAATCTTTACAAAATAAAACACATTTTATACGAAACACAAGCAACAACATATTTGTATATTTAACAAAAACAAAACATAACGGTAAAAAAAACGTTAAAATTTGTTAGTAAAAAAAAAATGTATTCAAATCGTTTCATCCAAAATTCTTGTTGTTAACAGCAGACAGTCATATTTGCCAAGTTTCAAATTGTCCGTTGTTGGTTTATCCCTTTTTTTTTGGTCAAAGACAAACACATTTAATATTGTAGTACAAAAACATGCAAACACGCATATAGGCGTATCAAATAATGTTTTACCAAATCTACTTACCCTTCTCGATATATTGAACCGGATCCAGCCGCCGCTACAATCAACGTATCAGGCAATCCGCCTAAATATCGAAGATCGACAATTTGTTCGAAATTTGCAAAATTTATGACAGTGACGAATGTATCGTGACCTTTTAGGACTCTTTTTTGAAAAATTAGAAATTTGTAAAATAATTTTATTTGGATTTTGGAGACTTTCTTGTGTAAATACGAGTACATACCTCTTAAATGCTAGCACATTTCTTCGAATAGCCAACGGTGTGAAAGAACCCTTTTGCAGTGTCTCATGCTTTCGCAACATTGCCAATTTTCGATACACCTTATAAGTGCTTCTGTCAGCTGCTTTTTGTTTGGCAAGATTCAAATTTTCAAAGTCGGGATGAACCGGAAGCCAAGTTGATGCAGCAGTTGAGAAACCTGTGAAAAAAAAAACAATTTGAATCCGTTGCCTTATAATTAATATTCGCAAATATGAAGCTGAATGCCTCGGATGAGGCTATCGTTTATTTTTTAATTGTATACGGTTGACAGACAGCATCATCATAATGATGATATGACTTAGCTTATTCATACCAGCATTTTGAGTATCGTCCCATTGAAAAGGCGTTCGAACCGGATCTCGTGATATTTCTTTAAAGTCTTCCGAAAATCCTGAACGTCTGGCGGCAGGATCTTTAGTTTCTTCCCACGTAATGTCGCGGTGATCAACCATACCAATTTCTTCTCCCTATCGAAATGAATACGGAAATTATTTCTTGTTGTTTACCCAATAAAAATAAAGTTGTACATTGTATGTCACTGCAATTCCAGGCAACGTCATCAACAACATATTCATACTATCCACTCGCTCGGGTCCAAAACGAGAAGCAACTCTCGGTCTATCGTGATTACCTAAAACCCAATTTGCTGTACCCTCAAGTGGCATATACGAAAGCCATTGTTGAATATTGAACAAAAAGTCGCGAGCATCAGAATTTTGATCCAGATTCGATATAAGAAGAAAATTAAAAGGAATATGTGCTCCTTTCACGCCACTTTCAGTTCCATAAAATTCTACAGTCGACGTTATATTGGCATATGCCTCAGTCATCATGATGCGGCTCTCGCAATCTTTCTCCTTATGATAATCTTCCAGTAATTTACGCCAATGATAGACAGTCTCATATGATTCTGGCTAATAGAAAAAAATAATTAATAAAAATTATTTTTATTCATAATTTGTTGTCATAGCAATAAATACCAAATCCTTTGTATAAATATGCTCAAGATATTCATAGGATTGATTATTGAGCTTTCCGCTTCTCGGCTCATCACGAAAATCATCAACTTCAAACAAATGATTGACGGCATCAACTCGAAAGCCTGCCACTCCCTTGTCCAGCCAAAAGCGCAGAACATTGTCCATGGTTTGAAGTACTTTTGGATTACGGAAATTCAGATCCGGTTGAGCAGCGGTGAATTGATGCAAATAATATTCCCCACGCTCCGAGTTCCATGTCCAGGCGGGGCCTTCGAAAACGGATATCTAAATGTTTGTTTGGAAAATTAAATTAACCTATCATAATATTTGGTCGGGTTTAGTGTACTGACCCAATTATTGGGCGGTTGAACCTTTCCATTTGCATCCACTTTCCCTTCGTGCCACACGTAGAAGTCTTCATAGCCCGGTTCACGTTTTACTGACTTTTTGAACCATTCAGATTGATCGGACGAATGATTCGGCACAAAATCCAGAATAATTTTAATTCCTACAATCAATCAGGACAAATGTTACTCGAAGAAAAACTAGTCAAAGTTTTTAGGTTTTACCCAATTTATTAGCTTCCTGAATTAATTCTTCAAAGTCCTGCATAGTGCCATACTCTTCCTGAATTGCCATGAAGTCGGAAATATCGTATCCAAAATCGAACATTGGCGATTTGAAGATTGGACTTAACCATGTTGCTTCGATACCGCTCTCTTTCAAGTGTCCTAATTTGGAAATGATGCCTGAAAGGAAAATTTATAAAAAATGTATGTTGCGTTACGTAACAAATAATTACAGAGAAAGGTACAAACTTCGTTGCAAATTTTGCAATACCATGACCTCATGTCAGAGGAGGAGCTACATAGGCGGAATCGGTTTCGGCCGTTTCCTATGTTTCTCAACGGGGCGCTACTTTCCCGCATTATCCGAGTAAGCCCCTATGGTGAGGGGATAGAATTTCACCACAGCTTTCCCGGCTTGTCGTATAAGGCCATTAAAGGGATAGGATGTGTATGCCAGTAACATGCGCATCTGAAATTTTAATATGCTAACGGAACGTCTACTAGACCTCGGATTAGGAAAAGCTTTTGGTAGTGTCCGCGAATCCGGAGTTGAGCTCCTTGGGCAGCTTGACAGAATGCAATAAGTGGAGGGGTATATGTGTGCTTCCCGCGGTCGCTACAATAATGGCTAGAATAGTCTTGGATAAGATTAAGGACACCTTAGAAAGCAAAAATCCATGAGGAGCAGGCTGGATTTCCATCTGGGTTTTTTTTTGCGTCGACCACATTAGCACCTTACGTATTGTAATTGAGCAATGCATCGAATTCAGATCTCCGTTGCATTTGCTCTTTGTTGATTTTGAGAAGGCTGTAGACCACTGGTTCCTAACTCAGAAACGTCTGCGGACCACTTAGTCTGAAAATGGATCTCGGCGAACCAGCATTCAATCATAATGAAACAAATTATGGTTTCCATTTTTTTTGTCAAGGTATGGCCGCGAGGAACTTTGAGAGAATCATACTTGCACTAATTTATAAACTAAAAATAACAGGCGCGACAATCCAGCATTGGACTAAGGCTGCAGGATGTGCTAGTGACATCCTATTTCCAAGATCTTATCTGCTTTTGTTGAGGTAATGAGATCAGCATCACGCTCAGCAGTGTTATTTATCCCCATAAATGGGTACTCGTTTAACATCTGAGTGAGATCATAGTCCGTCACAAGCTCGTGAGTTCGAAAAACACCATGGAACACGGTGAGATTCGAACTCATGACCCTGTGCACCGAAGGTGCGCGCACTAACCGCTAGACCAGCCAGACTAATGCACTAATTTGCGTGTTGAAAAAGAGAAACGACAAATTTTTGTACACTAATTTGAAAGTCAAAACCTAAAAGGACTCGTTTCCAATTTTTCTTCCCGATCAAGATTGCACCTGCAACTCCTGAAAATCACTAAATGAAAGGGTGAAAATTGAACAGAATAACGCACGCTTCGAGCCTACTTTGCTAAAACGACAAAACGTTCTCCCCGCTCCGGACAGATGGTGCGGTTTCGCAATCCGTTTTGCCATTATACGCGCATTTCTCGGGACACACTTCTCTGGGCTGGGTAGGCAAGAAAAATCCTTTCGGGTTAAAGGTAAAACTTATTGATAAGGGTCCTTCCTTTTTTTGCTATCCAACACACACAAATGTGTTAAGTGTTACTTTGCGGTCCTGCAAATTATAAATTCGAAGCTGGTGCACAGGAACACGAAGCTCCACGTGTATAAAACCATCATCCGACCTGTGCTATGCTATGGCTGCGAGGCATGGACCCTAACCCAAAACTCTGAACACCTGTTGGACACATTCGAGCGAAAGGTTTTTCGAAGAAACTTCGGGGCCGTTCGTGAAAGAGGTGAATGGCGCATCCGGTACAACCTTGAGTTGTATCAGTTGTACGATGAGCTACAGGTGTCGAAGATCGTGAAATTGCAGCGACCGCAATGGGCGGGACATGTACAAAGGATGAACGATGATCGCATGCCCAAAAAGGTGATGAACGCGCAACGAGTGGATGGAGCCAGATTGCGTGGACGACCGAGAGCCCGATGGGAGCATTCTGTATGTGAGGACGCCCACCAGATGCTAGGCTTTCGGAACTGGAGGTCTTCAATCCAGGCGGCCAAGGCCCGACGTCGGGCTATCGTGCCATAAAGAAGAAGAACACACACAAATCTGTTCCGCTCTTCACTCCGTCGTCAGAAATGTGTCTGTTTTGGACTTCAAATAATAAACAAGACATAAAGGAATGTATTCTCCTTCATAAAAATGTTTGGCCCGCCATTGCTTTCCAAACCAACATGTGGCCCGCCTAAAAAATATTTTGACACCCCCTGTTCTGGATGCATTATTTCAGGGGGCTTTAACACGTTAACAGTCTGACCGGTTTTCACCGACACTACCACCACGTCTGGCGTCCGAAAACTCATATGAGTCACAGGTGACTCATAGACGTGAACGAGGAAGAATGCTGTGTGCACATGTGACTCAAAGACAGTGAAGATTTTAAGACGAAATATAGAAATACTCGTCGTCGTCGTCCATCGGTCTGTTTTGTTTGCGTCAACTCTTGCCTCACTAGCTGAGATTTTTCTCGCACCGGAATAGGTGTCTTCTGTTAGTTAGGTATCCAGTAAACGCGATATAGCTCCGTCTTTAGACTCAGATTTGTGGCAATGTTTTTGAACCTTTTGAATTTTTGCAAGTGAGTTCGAATTTTGATAATTACAATAATTTCGGAATTGAGCTATAGGCAACGAACCTAAGCCCATAACCCATAATCACAGATCTAGTATAGCAAAGTATTTACTGGATAATCTGTTACTTGATAATGAGAGCGCGTGTTTGCCATGCGAACTAAATTAGTCACAAGAAAATATAACTTTGTTGTAAGAAGTATCCAGATCCATCACCTACGGGTCTCCCACGGACCACCCCCGGACCACGGAGCACCTGTTGGGAAACAGTGCTTTAGACAGTGTAAACCGAGGAAGTATATGCGGGCGGCCTTACGCAAGAGGGGTGTCCCAGAGAAAATAGTGGCTACTATTAGGGCGACTTACATCGATGCCAAATGTCGCTCCATAAAGGAACGGTTTCGGAGGACTTTTAAGTTCTTAGCGGGGTCAGACAGGGTTGCATTCTCTCACCAATTCTATTTCTTATAGTGATTGTGATATACTCCATGCGGCTTTTTCTGCGGAACGCCAGCACCGCAGCATTCAATGGACTTTCGTCACCTACAAAATCGATCTGAGCAAAATGGCGATGGATCGCGAGAGGTAGGCAAATTCTGTCGGGCTAACGATTAACACAACCAAGACCAAAATTCTTAGCCTGACTGGAAATCCCGCTCTTCACATAAACGAACAACCTATAGAACATGTAGACGAATTTGTCTACTTAGGGAGCATTGTTGCTGTTGATGGCGGTACGGATCAGGACATCATTCGTCGCATTAACCAAGCAAAGTGTTCTTTCGGCATGTTGTCCAAACTCTGGCAAAGCAGTTATCTCAGTGTTAAGATCAAGCTGGGGCTGTTTCGCTCCGCGATTTCGGTGCTATTATATGGGAGCAGCACTTGGAAATTTGCCGCTGCAGTTACCAAGAAATTGCAAACTTTCGCCGAATATTAAGAATTTTTTGGGCCGAATAAATTTCAAATAAAGATCTACATCGGCGCACGGGTCAAATACCTATCGACAAATTGACTCGCAGGCAAGAGTGGCAGTGGATTGGTCATACGTTGCGAAAGAGTGATAACTGCATTGCTGGTTGCGCTAT
This sequence comes from Microchrysa polita, assembly GCA_949715475.1. NCBI lineage: Eukaryota > Metazoa > Arthropoda > Insecta > Diptera > Stratiomyidae > Microchrysa > Microchrysa polita. The sequence goes on along the minus strand of OX454415.1, from coordinate 6,228,145 downwards.
TAGATGGAACCCCTTCTCCCAAAGAGACCGACAAAGGTGTCATCCTAAAATCACGTGGTGCAGATCGGTGGATAGAGAGTGTACATCATTATGAAATACCTGGGGTCAACTTCGATACATATGGCCATAAACCGTACGCAATTGCGAGTAAGTGTAGTATAGACGCGCTATGCCCCACAAGGGGTTGGGGGAACTTAGTAGTATGTAAATTTTTCATTATTTTCTGAATGAAAACCTCCAAACGACAAAAAATTATTTCATATCAACCAAAAAATATTATGGTCTTTTCTAGAAAAGTGTTAGTCGGTAGACTAAAATATGAAATCTCTCACCTTTCAAATCTCCAACTCCGTCACCATCACTATCCATAAACGAGCGTGGATAAATCTGATAAAAAATCGTCTTTTGCCACCATTCCAAATCTCCGCTTGGCACTCTATCGCTTTGACTCGAGGTGAACGTGAACACCAACAACACTAAAGGAAATATTATTGGCAGTCTCTCCATTTTATGAGAAATGTTGAAATATTATTCCACACATAAAGTTCCAACTTTGGGAATAAACTTTTGCACGTTTTAGCACATGAAATCCATAGGAAATCCTTAATCCAAATAGCTTTCCTGAAAGAGTTCCCTTAAAAGAATGTTAAGTCATGTTGAAAAGTCACAGCAGATTTCGCACACGTTTTATGCAAATTGATCACACACACATACCCAAATAAAAAAACTGTCAATTTAATAAGGCAGAGAAAAATGTTAGACGTTAATCCACTGATTTGAAACGTTTTCTTGCCGCTTTACTAGGCAGAGTCTAAATTTGTTATGTGCACTGTCATAATGTACGAGTCTGTAGTGAACAGGCACAGATATAAAACAAAAAGTCGTTGAACAAATATAAATTTACTTTATCTGTGTGGGGTAATTTTACGGTTGGTTGCGATCGATGACTCTATCCGATCGTGAGAATTGACAAGCACTTTGTTAGAACGACTTTAATATTCTTCACAAAATTTATTAGTTAAGAACAACAAAATAGATATTAATTTTTCGAAATTTTTCTTCTTCTTCATCTTCTTCTAATTTGACGTGTTCCCAAGAGCTTTTATTGATCGATGATGTTCCAGTTTCGAATCTACAAAAGCTTTCACACGAGGGGAATTGAATTGTTTCGTGTGAACGTGGTAATTGCGTTTTATATTGTCAAATTGTCATTCGATTAAACGCTCTCATAACTAAAGGTCGCCATACACAGTGCGATTGAACAATCAAAGCCCATTTCTGTGGAGAAAGTTCATTTTCTGTAGCGAATTCGGTAGTGGAACCTACATAATGAGCTTTCTTCACAGAAATGAGCTTTGATTATACAATTAATCGCACTGTCTATGGCAACCTTAACATAGCTTATGCCTCAACAGCTGTAAAAAAAAACAGATGTCTCTCAAATCTCTCCGCCTTTCCGAAAACCAATACACTAAGGAAAATCATCCCGATAATAACCTCATTCAATTCAACCGAAAATAACAGTTGAAAATGTGAAGAGTATCAGAGCTCAGCCAGTATGCTCATAAGCTTTGCTTCTTTTTATACCCTTCGCTTATTAAGCGTAAAGGGTATATTAACTTTGTCATGAAGTTTGTAACGCATTGAAGGAAGCATCTCCGACCATATAAAATATGTATATATATGATCAGCGTGACGAGCTGAGTCGATTGGACGATGTCCGTCTGTCCGTCTGTCCGTCTGTCTGTCTGTCTGTCTGTTGCGACGCGTTTTGCTCGGCCAGTTTAAAAGCTATGGAGCTGAAATTTTACACACCTGCTTCATTTTGTTGCAGGCAGTTTGTATGTTTGAATCGCTAAAATCTGGCAAGGGGGTCGTGGGGCTGCCATACAAACCTACCCCCCAAATTTAGGTTCTTCTTAGAAAAACTTTTTTATTTATGCACCAATTTCAATCAAATTGCACACAAATGTGTTTTAATTGGTAACACACAATATATGTAAAAATTTACCAAATCGGACAATGGGGTCGTGGGGCTGCCATACACACCTAGTCCCCCAAATTATGTTCTTCTAAGAAAAACTTTTTAATTTTCTCATCGATTTCAATCAAATTTCGCACAAATGTGTTTCTAGTAATACCACAAAACATATGTCAAAATGGACCAAATCAGACCATGGGGTCATCGGGCTGTCATAGAAATCTAGCTCCCCAAATTAAGTTCTTCTAAGAATTTTTTTAATTTATACACCAATTTCGACCAAACTTCACACAAATGTGTTTCTATTGATGACACAAAACATATGTATAAATAGATGGAGTCGGACCATGTGGTCATGGGGCTACCACACAAACCTAGCCCCCCAAATCAAATTTTTCTAAGAAAAACGTTTTCATTTGCACACCAATTTCAATCAAACTTTAGAAAATTATATTTCTATTGATGTCACATAACAAACGTGAAATCGGACCATGGGGTCATGGGGCTGGCATATAAACCCAACCCCCAAATTAGGTTCTTCGAAGAAAACCTTTTTGATTTGTCCACCAATCTGAACCAAATGGGTTTTAATTGATGCCACAAACATACATAGGGCTGCCCTACAACCTCCTTCCCCCTCTTTTTGGTTCTTATAAGAAACCCACGTCCCGCTTCGCCCAATAAATCTTCGCCACGGCAGTTATGAGAAAATTCAAAAGCATGGAAGCGGGGAGGACTGAACACTAGTCATAGGTACGCCCGAAAAAACTTTTAGACCGAGGGGAGCGAAGGGTATCCAAATTTCGGCCGCGCCCGAAATTAGCCTCGGTCTCGTTTTATATGCACTTACAAGCAATGACAGTAAGTTTTGCAGATTAGAATAATACGAATGAAAGCAAAATTAAAAAGTTTGATAATATTTATGACTGAAAATAATGTTTTCTGACTTTATGAATACATTTTTCTCAACGCGTAAAACGCATCCAAATCGGGGGTGCGTGTCAAAGTGGTGCTTGTTAGTCTCGACAGCTTTACGCACGATTTCATGGGTACACTTTGCGAGAATTGAGAAAATAAACTTTTTTTTATCGCATGAGAACATTTTCAACGAGTCAAATGGAAATTCCGATTAAAAGGGTTGCTACTTATGTTCTTTTGTAATGTTGTGCAACAGACTGGAAGTTTCGCTTCTTTCTCAAAAGATCAACTTTTGTTGAGGAACCATGCGGATGTTTCAAAAATGGTCGGTTGAATTTTTCAAATGCCTCTTTTTGCCCTTGATTGGGAACGCATAACAAGCATAAGAAAATGTGCCAGAAAAGTTGCAGACAACAGTTTGATTGGTCATATAACAGGCCGCGCGGATTCTCTGCTTTAATTACATATAATAAAGTGCTCATCGTAATAAGGTAGAGGCAGGTCAGTAAAGCGGAAAAAGTATGAATTCAACTTGAGAATTAAAATCATTAGAATTTCGTGTGAAAATCGCATTAATAAAGTCATTACAGCAGACGCAGAGATATGGTAATTGCATAAAATTACTACATAATTAGTTACTTTTGTTAGTAGCTTCATTATCGGAAATATGAGATTTTGCATTATGTATTTAGCTATAACGCCATGCAGTCGTTAGCAGTGAATTTACCCTAGAGGCAGTGGCGTAACGTTTCTATAATATCTTGTGTTCAATGTAATTTATAATTAACCAAAATTTTTGATACCACTATTTTTGTCCGATTACTACACGCTGCAAATTTTGAACTTTTAAATAAATTCCAGGACTATATTTATAGGGGGGTTGGAGCTATCGGCAGGATTTACTAAAACCTCACGATTCAATCGAGTAAACGGGTTGAAGTTAATTTATTTAGGTCAAATAGGCTATTCGTGTCTGGTGAAACGAGAAAACCTAAACGAGAAAATCTAAAAACCTACGTCAAAGATTTGTGTTCATAAATATCTTACATGGTTGATAACGCGGACAGATCGGATAAACAAGTTGATTGTGCGCTAGATGGCCTCTACTGTAAACGTGACGTTCTCAAAGATGTGTATTGCATAAGCTCAGGCGGAGTTCATTACACTTTACCACGATTTCGTATAGATTTGGTTTGGAATTTTGAATGAAACGGCGCTAAGAAATCGTTGAAAATTGTCAATTTGCCTTACTTTTTACGGAAAAGGTGGTGGATTTTTTTCGTTGAAATCGATTCAAAGAAAACTAACACTTTCAACTCAATACCATACGGGAATTTTTTTTGTAGTACACCATGGTAGGTTAGTCCAGTGCCGGATTAAGCAAGCGCGGGGCCTGTGGCAAATGTTGAATGCGGGGCCTATGGAACTTCGATTAACCAAACTACTAAGGGAGTTCTAAAATTAATATTTCGGTTTTATTTGTAATTTAGGAAAGCGGCTAGCAGCTAGCAAATACCAGCATTACATCTTTGCAATACACGACGAATGTACAATGACAATTGTTAGGAACGATCGATCGGTATTACTGAAAGCCAAATAAATATTGTCAAGACACACTAAGCAGATACAGGACGGACAGTGGGTCAGATTCACATTCTAGCTTGACAAAAATCAAAAAACTGAGTATGCGATTACTTATTTCTATATAGAATATAGAAATAACAATTATATCCCAAAGATCAATGTGTTTGGTTGGGACGCAGCCTCCGCATCCCACGATGCAGCCGTGGAGCCCTCCGCTGCCGTCCCGCTTCCCTTTAGTGCGGGTACACGATTTACAAAGAGTATATCTGTTGTTGTGGAATGTTGCTCTCCGAGTGATTTCCCGATTTACGGGCATATCCACTCGGAGAGTGCAGAAATGTAACGACATTCGTCGGTTTAGACCGAATGTATATGACACGGCACTCTCATCAGGTGCTGCCGCTAGTGCCGTGCCATATACATTCGGTCGAAACCGACGAATGTCGTTACATTTTTGCACTCTCCGAGTGGATATGCCCGTAAATCGGGAAATCACTCGGAGAGCAACATTCCACAACAACAGATATACTCTTTGAATTATATCCCTCTTGCACAGTGGCGTACCTCTCAAAGCAATATGAAAAATGGGGGCAAAACTATCTATTTTGAAAATGATTCAAAATTGTTTCACAAAAATGTTTTTCAATGACGTGTGTAAGTTTGACAAGATTATTTTTATTTAAATTAGTAAAACTGACAGACAAATGTAGACAAATTATATTTATTCGAGAATTTATTTGACAAGTCTCTTTTTGGACGACCTCTGAAAATTAAAAAAAATCGACATTTACCGAAAAGTGATAAAATATGGGAAAATATTCCATTTTTTTAAGTGTTATCTATTAATATAGCTTTCGATTGAATTGTCCCTTTTCAGGTTTACTCAGGTTAATAAAAGGTTACAACTAAACATCTAGCTAAAAAAAAGGCCCATAATAAAGATATTAAGGCTGAGAGGTTAACGTAAATTCTTGTGGTATGCGCTACAGAAAGCCAAATTTACGTTAACCTCTTCTACATTTATTCGGTTTCATTAATTAAAATAAAAAATCTTACACACTTAAATGTGAAACAATGTTGAATCAATTTTTGAACAAGTAACTTTGCCCCCACTTTTCGTAATGTTGAAAGCGGTAAATTCTATCGATGTCTGCACATACATTTCCCGCTAGAATGTGAATCTTAAACAGTGTGGACGTAGGTTTTCGGGAATGCCAGCATGAATTAGAAAAAAAATTTTCTGTATTTTTATGCAATATTAACCTATGCTATAATTTTGGAACTCCCCAGCGTAAACTGTTAAACGATAACGTGTTTTAACAATTTGAAAGGAACGGGCTTTTAGAATTTTATTGGCTTGGTTATTTATAATTTTTGTTTGAGAAAAATGCGGGGCCCCTTAAAGCGCATGGCCCGTGGCATTTGCCACCTTCTGCCACGTGGTTAATCCGCATTTCTCACATTTCTCAGAGTTATAAGATTAGCAAATCTTTAAGTGTAGAATAACGTAGTTCAATCAACCCTTTAAACAAAATTGTGAGAATACCAAATAACAGTTAAGAAAGTTTGAATTTTCATGGATTCACTTTACTTATTATTGAGTGGAATAACTAAGTCGCACTAAAAATAGGAGTGCTTCCAATAGGTTTCAATGGTTCTTATTGCACCGGTGAAAACTCAGTTGGTGGACTGAGGTTCTACTTATCTAGTGCTCGCTACGCTCGTGTTGTTCGCTTCGCTAACAACTTGACATTAATTTAACTTTAGGAGCGATTTTGAATGCCAATCATCCTGCTAACTATAATAATATCGATAGTGAAACTAAAGTGGATATGGAAACAAAGCGATAGATTTACGTCACGCCAATACTCCATAAGGTAATACAACAACCACATACTCAACCCCCTGACTGATTGATGAGACAGCTCTTGCCCTTCAAACATATTGGGAGTGTTATTATTAGCGTGAATTATCATACTAACCCAGAAACCATCATACATCCAGGTTGACGGTTATCTCTGACCACCCTGTGCACTTATCGGAGAAGAGGGTCCAATGACCCTTTAGGCAATTTTGTGGCGAGTCCGGCGACACTTCAATCGTGTCACTCCGCCAAAGGATTGAGGAGATATCGTCGGATTTCCGAAGTAGTACGAAATCCCTGTAATAATATGTTCACAGTGAGGGAAATCATATAATTTGGGGCTATTTTCATGTTTTCGTATGAAAACAGCCCGAAAACATTTCAGTTCCCATACAAATTGACACATTGAAAATACGGTAATTAGCGTGTTTTCTACACTCAGAAAAATTTTAATGGGAAATCCCATTAAACCAATCATTTTGTCCCATTATTTTTAGTCAATAGGAAAAATCTGATTATTTTAAAAATATAGGAACCATTACTTTCACTCGACCAATAATGCCATCATTTGGAACAATCTCACACAGATTTTGGACCAATTCGATCTGCTTGGATTCTATTTTCGCAATTTAAATTTAAGCAACTTGAATGGTTACATTTAACTCATTTGAATATTGAATTTATTCCACACTTATACTATGAAACATGGCTTCATCGAGCAGGTTATTTGGGGCACCATGGCAATGTTCGAATTTGACTGGTACGAAGTGAGGAAAACATAGCAGCCGTAGAGGACGGTACAACTGAATTGGACATTGCCGGAGAGCGAAATTTGGCTCATAATCATAAGATGGTTATTACGCGCTGAAAATGTTGCCGGTTTTAGACAAAAAACAAATTTTTCCTGACGGAGCCAATTTTTTTGGCTCAGCAAAATTTAATTCATTGGAGTGACTTCATTTAATGATTTTTGAATCATTTCAATTTCATTCCACTTTAACAGGTGGTGCACTCCTGGTTTTTCCCTCCGTCTCTATTCCTAAAACAATTTCAGCGATCATCATTAAAGTCGACTTTGGACAGGGGATCCTTGCTAATATATTTTATTGTGGTTTTTTGGAATTTTTTGTGGAATATTGTTGTAATATAATCGATCACATAATCACTCGAGCTGAGCCCACGCCCCCCTCTGCTGATCGTCCCGCCCCACTAGGGGGCGCGCCCCACCGGTTGGAAAGTACTGCTTTAGGGAGACTCTTTTTCTTTTGCGAGGATCACCCCATATTTTCATGCGTTTCATTGCATGGTTTCTGAGCTGCAGGATACAATTTTATCTGTCACATAAAGTCGCTCCGGGAAGGTAGTTGAATTGAATTGAATTCAAGGGATTTTAGTGAGAAATGGGATACAGCTTTGCCCAGTTAGGGACCTTGTAAACCAAGTTATTTAATCAAGATTCATTTTGTAGCTAAATCATACCAGCAATGCAATTTAGATCCCGCAAGTTAAATATGCAGTCCGAGAGACAAAAACAGCACGGAATATAGACGAACTACGGTCTAAAACGCAGCAATTGGAGTCTAGTGGAATGTAATCAGAATCACCAGTGAATGTCTGAACCCGCGCAGGGTAATTTTTCGTTAAATGGTGTAGAAAATTAATCTCGACTGTCCTTGGCGTGACAGTCCATCTTTGGACCAAGGTCACAGATGTGTAATTCCAATTTATGTTATTTATCCCCATAAATGGGTACTCGTTTAACATCCAAGTGAGATCATAGTCCGTCATATGGGTCGTGTGTTCGAAAAACACCATAATCTAAATTCGTTGACGGTGAGTCTCGAACCCATTCCTCTGTGCGCCGAAGGTGCGCGCAGTAAAAACTACACCAGCCAGACTATTCTATTCTAACTATATTTTTGTGACCGACAATTTCAACTTCTGAGAAAATCATGATATTAAAAAAATTTCGGGCTCATTCTCAGTGCATTTTCGCTTTGTTTGTTGGACAGGTTTGTTGGAGTCACCAACCGGTGCTAGATGTGATGCCGAAACCGGATCGCTCATATCAGATAGGTGGAACTCCTCCTTAGAATGTTGTCTGGATATAAGGCTGGCAATCCTCCCTCAAGGAGTAGTGCCCCTCCCCTGTCCATTTGTAGAAGGTGGTTTAATGATAAACCTAACTTCCCAAGGACATATCTGGATTCTATTTTACACAAAGTTTAAACTTCACACGCTGTTGGAGGAATATTGAGCCGTAAGATCGGGTGAAACTTGGAAATACTCATTTCGTGGCCGCGTCATAAAACCAAATAAATTAAAATAAACTTTTTCATTTGCAAAGCCACTTTTTACTAATATTTCCTAAATTTATCTGAAACTTAAATACAAAGAATGTTCGCTCCGTTTTATCTCAAGAATTTAAACAGAGTCAAACAATAAAAGCAAAAAATAAATAGCATCAAAACTGGATTAGTAGTAAAAATAATGGAAATCATCCGTCCATAGGATAGGAAAAAGAGGATATCATTATAGTCCAGCATTGCGCTTTCGCAACCTTATGTATGCGTATGTTCTGCGCTCATAATACAACTTTTTCATGAACTATGAATATTTTGGCATCTGTTGTAGTCTTTCTTATGTTATTTCCGTAGATTTCAGGAAAATATTTGATTTAAGTACATATTTTTATACACAAATTAGCATCCGTACCTAATAACATGGAATTTTCACAATTTTCAAACCCTAAAAATCATAGAAAATGTCAAAATACATCTTTGAGCAAAAACAGGTCGATTAGATAATTCTAAAACGAACTTTTCTTCCTCGGGGATCAGGTTTATATTTTTCACCAGAAAAGCGTAAAACATGAAAATGTAAAGCGTTGCGAAAACGCAACCGTAGGACAAAATGGGTTAAGTCTCTTGGAGGAAAAAAAATTGCATTGCAAATGCCTTACCCGTTATTACATCGATGGGAGAGTTTCAAAGCCTACGGACTTTTTTGTTTTGATGTTATGGTTTTTTTTACGGTAAATTACCCGGAAGGCTGTAGCCCTGTCAATCGGTACAGTGGCAGTTTTAGGTAGTGGCGATGAGGGCGATTGTCCAGGGCCTCGCGCTTCCTAGGGGTCTCACAGCATAGCTGATAATAAATTAACCAAAACTAAATTCATTCAATCTCATTCATGTAAATTATATTTTCGGAGAATAACATGAAGTTTAACGTCCTAGCCGTTCTTCAATTTAAAGTAACTTTTCTTATTCGATATATGTGTATATTCTTCAACAGAATTTGGTGAGAATACGCAAAAAACGAGTAATTTACTTACCTCACTTTCTTTAGAGGAGGTTCTTAATCATTCCTAATAAAAAAAAAGAGAATTAGCTTAACGCTCGCTAGCACTTCCAGTCTTTCGAACAAATTTAAAAGTATATTCCAAAGAAGTGGCGTTAAATTTAATAACCAGAGTCGCAAGATTTCTTGACACATACCTTTAAAAAAAATGTGATAGTATGTATGTATATATAGTACGTTTCTAAGACTAATCTTGAACACAAAATAACCCTGGGGTTAATTGTCCCCTCCTGGCAGACCGCCCTCGACTAGGACGAGCGGATTGATTTTGTGACGGCACTGTACCCGTCTAACAATGTAGGGGTAATACAACTGGGTAATACAAGTCTAAAGGTTTATTGTTTCATACTGCTTAAGGTTTGCGTTCGTAGAGACGACTCATGGGATCATCGCTCAGCGATCGTAGTTTTGCATCCAATTTCGAGCCGTATTTAAATATTTTTTGAATGGTTCTACTTTCCTAGTATCGACTATGGACTAAAGGAACATGTCTGTATACAAAATATACCCATATTGTGCTCCAAACCGGTGGTTTCACTTCAATAGCTGAGCGATGATCCCATGAGTCGTCTCTACGAACACAAACCTTTAGACCGTTTACCTTTGACCTTAGACGTGACAGAATTCGCCAGCATTTTTGTTAGGCCGCTGTACTGAAAGGTTGAGCTGTACATACCCAATGTAGTATGCAAAACGGACAGTGGCCTCGCAAAATTCTGTCGCCCTCGCCGGGCCTCGCAAAAACTAAGGCCACTCCTGAATCGGTAAACCATGTTTTATCCAGTAATTTAACTTTTTCGCGTTTCGTTTTTTTGTTCTATGGCGGGCGAGATGCTTCGCGTAATTCAAACAACAAACAATAAAAAATTACGCAAAACTACAATCGATATCTAAACAGCCACGATTCACTATTATACAGATTGTATTTTTGAACTTTTGAGCATTTATCTAAACAGACATGTACGGTTCACTGTTATACAGATTGCATTTTAGAACTTTCGAGCATTTATCAAAACTAGCCTAGTTTATCCCACAGTGAACTGAAAACTAACAGCATCAATATAAATTGGTTGAACATTTTTCCGCCAACACAATTTGCAATTTTCCCCAATGGAATTTACACCGCTTATATTCGGCATTCGCAATGCGACACTCGAATGATAAATCGTAGCAAGAATTTAAACGCCGATAAACTGGCATCATACATATTTTCAGTAAGAGTAGTCGATCCTTCTTGTGTCCTCGTTGTGTGATGTTTGCCTGTGCCAATTTTATGAGCACACAAACGGAAATGAACAAGTACACACATTTGAATTGAAATCAAACTATCCAGCCATGTAATCTTGGATTTATTTGTGTAATAGAAAAAGGTTTTATTTTCGTATGTACGTATAGTATAATACAAATAGTTGTTTGTTTGTAAAAAAATAATGTATGCAAATAAGAATGTTTGGAAAGAATTGAAAAATATGTTGGTCTACAAAAAATTTCGAGTTGCACTCTTTTGAACATTTTTTATCTTTAAACTTAATGTAAACTAACAAATTGCTGAAACTGGCCCACGTAATGAGCCACGTCCACGAATCATATAGAGTTTAAAATAGCTTAAGGCTTTGCATACTGCTTGCAAATCTTCATTCCATGCCCTACAGGGCCTTATTCATAATGTACATACATTCATTTATCTGCTCAACACTGAATAAACACATTGAAAGGTTTTTTCTTAATTCTCATCTTACATTCATTGTCTACTACATCGAGTTATACCCCTTATCAGTTATCAGTTTTAAATATAGGTCAAAAAGTTCTGTACGTCCAATTAGCAACATAAATTGCGCCCCAATTGATCATGTCTTTATCAAATAACCACCCCTATAAGCAACTACAAAACTACATCAGCATTACACAAATTTCTCCCTCCCTAATCAGAATCAGGTAAAGTTGACAAACTTCCGTTTACTTCGAAAACTTCACCAACATCCGGCAAAAGTTTGAAACATACACATTACCATTCAACTCAACACTTTCAGGATGCCACTCCCGGTAAACTTTCATATTCAATCAAACAGAAAACTTGCATAATACATACATACAAACTATACTGTATACCGGCATATCTATGTGCACGTCCTTCTTGTCTCCTTTCAAATATAACAAACCCCTTCAATTTAAAGGTGTGAATGCACTTGACAACTCAACAACCGCAATAGATCCGCAGAATGGAAAGATTTTCTAAATGGATGGCTAAATGATTCCACTTTCCGCAACCGACACTCAGAAGGTGGTATACTATACTTACTCTACACAAATTTGCTTTGCTTAGAATTATAATCTTAGATAATTCCTGGCTGCGCCAGACAAATTCGCGAATTTATTTTGCCAACAGACAGACGTTCGCACTACTATCTGAACGACAAATGCCACCGCCCGGCCGCCGTGCATTTTACGGCTTATAGCTTTGAGACGCGATTTTCTTTAATTAAATTTTTCCCAGAGTGAAATTCTCTCACATCCCGCATTCGTGACACGTTTTTAATATAACATCAAGTGGGACTGCCTCAGCAAGTGCGAGCTTTTCACTGTGTGTGTGACTCTCGAGTTGGATTGAAGATGCTCGTACTACTGCTAGCTGATGTGATAGCTGAACGAATTATAAGAACATCTTTTCCTGCTTAGCGTAAATTTAAGACTCTGCTCGAGTGAAGAATAATATTCTGTCTGAAAGTTCGAGTATTACCGCGCGTAGTCTGTAATGTTTTATTTGGTCACATTTATATTCGCATTATTCAAATTTCACATGTTGTAGAAACGTAGAATGTCTACGAATACTCGTATAGTTTGAAGTACGAAAAAGCTTACGAAACGACACAGTGAATTTTCGGGGATACTACGGCTGGTGCCATGTGAAACAGCATAGTCCAATAAATTTATACCAATTTGGGGTTCCAAATAGAAAAAAATGAACCTAAGGCTATTGCTTTGTTTTGGAATCTGTTGGGTGCCAGGAGTCGAAAAATCATTTTACTAAGAAAAATATTAGGGCAAAAAGTCCCAAAAAGGACAAAAAAGGACACAAATTTATCCTTGGCCAAAATTAGGCATGATGGGTATCATATCAATGGGGACATCGAGTACGTCGCATATCCGTTTTTTTTCTTTAATTCAAGGACCTAGAACGGACTAAATTGGACAAAAAGGATATAATGTTGTGCGCTTCCATATTTCCCAGCTATATGTCCCCAGTGTCATAACTACCAAAAGGTAATGTTACAATCTATAGACATTGAAAATGCTACCACTCCTTTTGCTAGGAGAAATATTATGACCAAAGGTCCAACAAAGGATAAAGAAGGACGAAATTTTTTTCTTAAAAAACATAGGCATTATGGGTATCATATCAAAGGGCACATGGAGCACAATTCACGTCTGGCATTATTTTCTTTCTAAATAAATAAATGGAGTAAAAAGGACATATTTTAAGTGTCTTTTATGTTTTCCATTTTTATGTTCCCAAAGCTACAACGCATGCAAATCCATTTTAGGCGGTTCCTTAAAATAACAAAATAACACTAGACGGAGATTACCCTCGATGTCCCCTTTGACCGCGCCCAAATTTGGTAAGGAAAAGTATGCATTCCATTTGGGATCTTTCCGGATAATATTTTTATTGGCAAATGGGTGCTATCGTAATCTTTAGGTCAAATATATGTATGTCTGTCTGAAAATTGCATTGGCAAGTATTTTCTCTATAGTTATAGCCCTGGGAACATAAAATCCGAAAATATGAGAGAAAAATTAACCCTTTTTACCTACTTTACGCAGTACACCGAATATGTAGTGTGCTCGGTGATCCCTTTGATATAATACCCATCATATCTGCCTCCGGTCAAGGATAAATTTGTATCGTTTTTTGTCCTTTTGAGAACTTTTGTTACAATATTTTCTTAGCATATTGAGTTTTAGACTCCTGGGAACCTACAAATTCCAAAACAACAATAAATTGAACTTAGGTTATTTTTTTTTTTCTATTTAAAACTACATCTTTATTGGACTAAGATGGATGGGAGCCATTAAGACCAACTGAAAATGTTCCGCAATTTCAGCGAGATAAATGTCAATGGCAAAGTGTGACTGGGACACAGTTTCGCCTTTTCGAGAAGCTAAAGTACACTTTATGTTTGAGAAACTTTACTATGGACGAGTATAGTAAAGATTAAAGATACTCCTGTATGTTGCTCAACGCTGTACATGAAGATTTCATATTTAGCTAACCACACGAGAGCTGAAATTTTGCTTTTATAGAGCTCCCATTTTCCCCCATGGAGCAAATAAATCAAATAATTTGGAAGAACAGCCAATTCGTGTAGAGATAGATTACATTTTTCGGCCTTCAAATCCTTGTTTTTTTTCTTTGAAGAAGGAAGGATTGGTATAATGTTGATGTGGAAGACATTGTAAATGTTGTTAACAAATATTTTTTTTTTATAATTCTTTTATAATTAAATTTTGCTCGAAACAAAAACGCTGGAAGGCGGTTGTTGATATGAAGACATCAGCAAACTTCTTCATTAACACACACTTACCTAAAGGGAGGGGTTCATGGGGTGCAGACCCATGAACTAGAATTGTACTAAAAATGGCAAAAAGGTGCCCGAAATGATTATCTATGTACAGTTAAAACTACAATTCCGTCTAGGGAAATATCACCGCGTTTTTAATTTTAAATCAATAAAATTTGTGTATGAAACTAGCCCAAGAAATATAAGATATTTGATTGGCAAAAAACCACGTTTCTTTGATTTTTGGCAGGGTTGTTGGGGGTGATCCTGATTACGGGCAAAAACGTCCTGACCGATAGATAAGGTGTCAAAAAGTCGGGGTTTGGAAGGTATTATTAGCATAGTCTAGATTAGCAGAGAAGGGCTTTCTTTGACATCCTGCGGATACTGTATACTTTTTTTTTGTAAAACCAAAAAAGAAAATGTTAATATTGTTATGCTAAGCGATTAAAAATATCGAGGAAGAAAACAAAATTTCGTGGTTTGAATCCAGGCCCCTGCCTAAAACCACCAAAATTGTCAAGGTTCGCACCTTGGTACTGAACAGGACCGATTTTAGATTTTAGATCAAATTTATGGCAATTATGGTTCTGATTTTCTATTATGCAGCCAAATTGGAAATATTGTGTGTTCATAAATCTTGGTTTATGAACTAGTATATGCTTGGATTGTTGCACGCGCTGGATCATCTTCTGGAAGACCGGGTACTGGGGAAGAAAATTCGACAACGAATCGGTGATCAAGCGCATGCAGCAATCTAACATTAATTCAAAATTGGTACTTTAGTGTGTCCAGAAGCTCAATGAGTGTGCTTCAATCAACGAAGTTACGCTAATGGATTAAAGGACACGTACAATGGGGAGCGAAATGACCGATAGAGGGATCAGCAGAAAAGTTTCATGGACTGGAACCCAAAATTCATTTGGGAAACGGCATGATTGAAGCCACACTATAAAAAGTTTGTTAAATTTCCCATTTAAAATGTAATAAAATTTGCATTAAACAAAATTTAAAAATAAATAAGAGAGTTGATTTTACATATTTCTACTTAAAATTTAAGTCAATTATACGAAAATTAGATAAAATATTGTAAAATCACATTGGTCTCGTAATATCTAAGGGGCGATTCAGACTATCGACAAGATTTACTAGATCCCAGATTTAGTTAACAGTTGTACCATATTGTACTGCAATTAGAAATAATGCAAGTACATTCTACGATGCATTTTGAATCTAATGACATACGATTTAATCTAGTAGGCGGGTTTCGACTCGATTAACTTAGAGGTTTAAGTAAATCCTGTCCATAGTGTGAATCCCCTCTGAAACAAAAAATTCAAAATCAAGTAGATTGAATGTAAATTAACAGAAAATGTGTAAAATTACCCACGGAGAGTTTATCCATCTTTCCTTCTAGTATAGTGATTTTAGTTGAAAAAATTATGAAACCCAAACATTCCCTATATTATACCGTATACCTTCTCTTGGCAGATTATATAAAATAACAGGCGCGACAATCCAACATTGGACTAAGGCCGCAGATTATATACTAGACCTAAAAATATCCAGTGTAATTTCGATATATTGATAGTTACATTTGGCGCTCTAGCTCCTGAAGTAATTCAATTAGAGCCATGGTAATTGCGACAACTATTCCTATCAACATATAGCAGGCTCACGCGGAGGCTCAGGCTGCTCTGACAAAGCATACTCATATTTCCCCTATTTACATTTTTCAGAAAGACATGCCTTTAACTTATCGGCGAATCACAGCAGGCGGGAAAAAATTTGGTAAACGTTTAAGCTAAGCCCCATTAGAACCTCCACCCAATATTACTTGGATTGGATGAAAACGAAGGGTACCTCCCATACAAAGTGAACCCGAAATCTGCCAAATTGCACAATTTCTTCTCCTCAGAAGCCATCTGCAATAGAAAAAATATATTTATCTGTTCGGACGTCACTATAGCAATTAATTATAGTCTTCTAAATGTATGTTCAAAAGCTAGTACCAAGGTTTGCACTACAAGTGTCGGAAAACCGGGTTGAAAGGTCTCTAGTACCGTATTTGTCGATGATCTTTGAAAATAGCTGTAAACCTGAAAGTATTGACTTCCAAACCAGATTTTTCGAGACTTTAAGGGCACAATTTAGTACGAACTTTTTAATATACATTCAGAAGACTATAATTAATTGTTATAGTGACAATCGAACAGATAAATATTGTTTTTCCATATTAGATGGGTTCAAAAGAGAAGAAAATGTGCAATTTGGCAGATTTCGGGTTCACTTTGTATGGGAGGTACCCTTTGTTTTGATCCGATCGATGTCATTTTTCGTGAAAAATATAAAAAAGCTCCCTCTAGACACTTAACCAAATTTTATTTGCCTGAGGTAATTTAGAGAGAAGTTACAGGCATACCTTTTTGAGAAATGTAAACTGAGGTGTCCTTGGCCGGAGCAAGCTCATTTTTTGTATAAGTTGAGTATAGGTACATTTAATTGGCAACATCAGCACTAATTCTTATCACTCTACCTTTAATGTATTAAAAGTTACAGCGCGAAATGTAAATATAAGAAAATGTAAATTCCACATAATACTTTTTGGTCTAGGCTAGGGTATAAATTTCCAAGAAATAGTCAACGGTATTATAAATCATTGCAAAAGAAATTAAATGTAGTTTATTTCGTTCTTAGGACATTTTGCGATAGGACTAACGCTTTTTCAGATATTTTCTAAAAACTTAAATTTCCCCTCTTCGTCACCCCCTCCCTCCTTAATGTGATGCAGCCGTATGAGGTGTTCCGATTCCATTTGTTCCTGGATGCGTTAAGGCTAATCCAGGAACACACTTGGATGAATTTTGGTTAAGATTCAAAAAGAAAAAAACATTTTTCTACAAAAACCTAATATTTTGGGGGTTGGTTTTTGTCACAGCCCTATGACGTAATGTTCCGATTCCATCCATTCCTAGATATGTTTTGAGGCTTTACTAGGAACACATTTGGGTGAAGTTTGGTAAACATTGGTTCATAAAGAAAAAAGTTTTTCTTAGAAGAACCAAATTTGCAGGGGTTAGTTTGTATGGCAGCCCCATGAGGTAGTGTTCCGATGTCATCCGTTCCTAGATATCTTTTACTAGGAACACATTTAGGTGTAGTTTGGTTAAGATTGGTTCATAAAGACAAAAGTTTTTCTTAGAAGAACTTAATTTCCAGGGGTTGGTTTGTTTTGTATGGCAGCCCTATGACGTAGTGTTCCGATTTCATCCATTCCTAGATATTTATTGAGGCTTTCCTGGGAACATATTTGGGTAAATTTCGGTTAAGGTTGGATTAAAATAGAAAAAGTCTTAATTAGAAGAACTTAATTTTCAGAGATTGGCTTGTATGGCAGGCGTATGAAGTAATGTTCCGATTCCATCCATTCCTAGATCTGTTTTGAGGCTTTACTAGGAATACACTTGCGTTTGGCTCATAAAGAAACAAGTTTTTCTTAGAAGAACCTAATTTTAATTGGTAGCCCCATAACGCCATGGTCCGATTCCATTGCTTCCGACATATACCTACACTAAAAAAAAATCCATACAAAATTTCAGCCCGATAGCTTCAAAACGGAGGGACTAGTTTGCGTTGCGACAGACAAGCAAACCATCTGCAGGTATACCGTCAGGGGAGCACCTAGCCTTTCGGCCTTTATCTCCCGGTCCCGCTAAATGTTTGGACCTTCGGCTTTTTACTGACAAGGTGTTGTTGTCAGCTGGGAATTTCTCCGTCCGGCGCATGCACACACCATCAGGAACCCAACCCCGGGGTTGCATCACTAGCTGGATGACTTGGGTAACAACCTCCAGCCACTACGAGTCCAACACCTTGATGGGCAAGGACCATGGTCCCCTGGGCACACCCATCCCCGTAGTTCACTATTCGCTAAAGACTTCTCTATAGCAGGTGTGATCCTCCTTCGGCCTCCTATTGGTTAAGCCTTACGTCGAATTCGGACATGCACATCCCAAGCTCGTCGGACCTGTGACTACGAGCCTGTGTAGACACGTGGCGCTGCTTTTCACATCCAGGTGGCCCCTTCAGTTTACTAGTCAACAATGCGACTCGGGCAGTGTGGTCATCAATCCACAAACTAGTTAGATATAGGCGCGTAGGCATTTACCACCAAGGCCGTTCTCCCTAACTAGTCACATATCCGTCCAAGGAAATAGAAGACATAATTAGATGCGCGCAATATCAAATTAATAGATTCGACAATTGTCTACACGCGCCGCGGAAAATATGAAGCGTAAGCAAAATAACTACTTAAAAGTGCATCGGATATGTGACCCGGGGGCTGTTACCTGGAAATTGTCGTCGCGTTGCCATAAGCTATTAAGAACAAGCAATTTAAATAAAAGTATCTTGTACGGGAAATCTAAGTGTTTCATTTCAACTTTGTGGATTATTATTTTTTTTGATCTCACGCGCGGTCGCGTACGAAACTGGCGCAGTCGGTAAACCTACAGTGTAAATTCCGAAAAAGGAAAATCTGTGTAAATTCCGAAAAAAGGAAAATCTGTGTAAATTCCGATAAAGGAAAATCAGTGAATAGTCCGATAAAGGAAAATCAGTGAATAGTCCGATAAAGGAAAATCAGTGAAGATTCCAAATAAGGAAAATTAGTGAAAAAGTGAAAATTTCCGAAGGAAATAAGCAGTGAAATCCGAAAAAGGATAAGTGGAGAGAAATCCTGAAAAAGGGAAACAGTGAATCAAAGCGAAAAATAAAAGGTGAATTGATCAGAAAATATAAAGTGAAAACCTGGAGCAGAAACAAATAAGGAAACAAAAAAGGGAAGAGGAACGAAGAAATCGTCGAGGACTAAGCAAGATGGAAGACCAAAACATGATCCAACAACTTTCACAGCAACTGGTAGAGAGAGAAGCACAAGTACAACAACTGGCAGCGACACTTCAACAAATGAACATACAACAGCAACAACAAACAACAGGACGAGAAGCAGTTATAAAGGAAATTCGTTACATGAGTACCTTCACGGGGAAAAATGACATTAGTATCAACAGTTTTGTGAGTATGGTCGAATATTATTTAAACACAATACAAAATAGGGAAACACAAAAATCAGCCGTGAGAACAATCTTTTATGAAAAAATACAAGGAGAAGCTAAAGATACAATTATAAATATTGCAGAACCAGATAATTGGGAGTTAATTAAAGAAAAACTAAAACTTAGATACAAACCGGATACAGAACCTGCAAATATTTATAAACAAATTGCAAATTTAAAAATTAATAGTGTTGAAGATTTGGCATGTTCAATACAAAAAATAAAAACAAAAACAGATGAGCTTAAAATGTATTATAAAGGTGATAGTGGCATGGATTTAAGCAATGTAGAATCTCTTTTGGTAAACACATGTAAACAAATTTGCCAAGGTGTACTGTTAGACAAAATTTATGAAGAAAAAGATTTAGAAACTATTTTAAAAATTATGACGAAAAGAAAATTTGAAGATACCTGCATTAAACCCGAATATCAAAGATATAATTCAAATAACAGATACAGACAATACGAACGAAATGAACAAGACAGACATTACAGACGAGACTATTACGAAAACCGACAGTACCAAAGACAGAACTTCCAGTCCAGGCCAAATAATAGCAATTTTAATAGAGCAGACATTAGAAACAATCAAGTATTTAATAACAACCCAAATCAAATCAGAAATAATAATTCAGGTCAACCTTTTAATAACAATCCAAATTACTTTAGGAATAATATTTCAAATAATTCAGGACAGTATAGAAATTTCGGAAATTTTGAACAAAATAGAAACTCAGGTCAATACAGAACTAACAACACAGGGCAATCCAGAAATTTTAACTCAGGACCAAACAGAAATAACAATTATCAAAACTCAGGCCAATCAAGGCAAAGTCGTGAATCAATGGAGGTAGACAATATCCAAAAAGAAAAAAGGGATCAAGATAACACTCAGAAATCTAATATGCATAACTTTTCAAAAAAATCCACTAACACACCAGAAAGTAATAATAACGAAACATTTTTTATCAACTAGCCTCGGAAAATCTACCAATAATAAAAATAAATATTGATCAGACCGAATATTTAGCTCTCATAGATACGGGTTCATCCTTTAGTTTAGCAGACGCAAAATTGACGGAATTTGACAAAATCGAAATTGATCCTCTAAATTTCAGCACAATTATTGGAAAAGATACTATAAAATACGAAATTCATACCTCAGTCCCTAGAGAATTTAATCTTAGTCCTAACGCGAAAACTCGATGGAAAGTTAAAAATTTACAAGATAGAAAGTATCAATTTATCATTGGTGTTGACATTTTAAACAGACTAGAAACAATTATAAACCTAGAAGATAGTTCAATCACTATAAATAACAAAACCATAAATTTTTCGAATATACCGTACCCCATTAAAGAAGTTGTATCATTAGAAATCACAGAGCAAAATTACCTAAACCATTTGAGACTAGACCACCTTAACTCAGAAGAATACAAAGAAATTACCAAATTAATAGACAAATTTATGAACATATTTTTCAAAGAGGGAGATATCCTTACTAGCACACCCAGCATCGAACATGAAATTATAACTACGACAGATAGGCAAATAAACTCGAAATTGTATAGATACCCGCCAAAGCATGATGCCGAAGTAAGAAGGCAAATTGAAGAAATGGAAGTTCAAGGCATCATACAAAAAAGCAGGTCGAAATATTCAAGCCCATTAATAGTTATTCCAAAAAAAGTAGACAATTCAGGTGAAAAGAAATACCGGCTCGTGGTAGATTATAGAGCGTTGAACGACGTCACACTGGACGATAAGTTCCCACTGCCTAATATTGACTCCATATTAGATAAATTCGGACGAGCTCAATATTTCTCCACGATTGATCTGGCGAAAGGCTACCACCAGATCATGATAAAAAAGGAGGACCGTCCGAAAACAGCTTTTATCACACCTCATGGACTATATGAGTTCATAAGGATGCCATTCGGTCTGAAGAATGCCCCTGCGACATTCCAAAGGCTTATGAATGACATCCTTAGGGACTACATAAACAAGACATGTGTTGTGTACTTGGACGATGTACTTATATTCAGTACTTCGTTACAAGAGCATATTCAATCTATTTCAAACATTTTTAAAACTCTAGAAAAACACAAGTTAAAGATTCAAATAGATAAATGCAATTTCCTGCAAAAAGAAACCAATTTTTTAGGCCACGTTATAACAAAAGACGGTTTGAAGCCAAACCTGGAGAAAGTAGCCTTGATCGAAAAAATTGAGTTACCTAAAACAGAAAAACAAATTAAAAGCTTTTTGGGAGTCACAGGGTTCTATAGAAAATTCATCAAAGATTATGCGAAGGTGGCTCAACCATTAACAAAATATCTACAGAAAAATTCAAAAATTAATATCAAAGATCCAAATTATATAGAGGCATTTCATAAACTAAAAAAACTGATTACTACACCTCCAATTCTTGCTTTTCCAAACTTCAAAAAGCCTTTTCACTTAACTACGGACGCGTCAAATTTTGCAATTGGTGCTGTCCTTTCCCAAGAAGGTCACCCAATATGTTTTGCGTCTCGTACATTAAACTCGCACGAACGAAAATATTGCGCAACTGACAAAGAATTCTTGGCGATTATGTGGTCAGTAAATTACTTTCGACCGTATCTTTACGGAAATAAATTCAAAATTTTCACCGATCACCAACCAATCAAATACTTAAATAGTAAATATAGGGGAAAAGATTTAGTACCTAGACACCAACGATGGTTATTAAAACTTTGTGAATATGATTACGAGATTGAATATGTGAAAGGAAAAGAGAATACAGTAGCGGATTACTTGAGTAGAATGGAAATAATAAATGAAAAAATTGAAGATGACGATAGTAGTATGATTGCGAATAAAACGGATTCTTGCATGGATCTTGAGGTTTTGTGTAACGTAGAAGGGGACAATGACGCCACGTTGGCAACAGTTCATTCAGCGGAAGAGGAACTTCAAGATTATATTCCGATAAAAGAAGAAATTGTCAATAAGTACAAGACACAAATAATACTTACAAACAACAAAACAATCGATTTTGAGGTAATGCATAGAAAAAGGATAATTTATATCGCGGAACATGAATTTGAAAATTTACACGACATATTGAGACGTTATATGAAAAAGGGTATTACAGCAATTTATTCTGAGATAACAGATAGGAAATATAATATCGTACAAGAAAAAATTCGTGAACTCTATTCTAATGACAAGCAAATGAAGTTCATTAGATGTTCTTTCAGGGCTAGGGATATACAAACTGAAACTGAAGCAGTGAAACAAATTTCATTATACCATGTTAAAGAAAGCCTTCATTCAGGAATCCAGGAAACATTTAATCAAATAAAAAACAAAATTTACTATCCAAAATTACTTGAATTAATTCAAATCGTTATTAATCAATGTGAAGTCTGTCAGGGAGTAAAATTCGATAGAAAGCCTATAAAAGCAAAATTTTTATATTCGGAAACTGCAAAAGAAATAAACGATATCATACAAATCGACATTTATACCATAATGAAAACATCATTTTTGACCATCATAGATAAATTTTCGAAATTTGCCTCCGTTTATTACTTAACAGACAGGAACCACGTAACAATAATAGATATTTTAGAGGAACACTTCGCAAGAATTGGAAAACCAAACAAGATAGTAGCAGGAAATGAGTTCAACGGAATTTTATTAAAAGAATTCTTACAAAAAGAAAACGTTGAAATACATTTTACTAAACCACATAACTCAACAGGACTAGCAGATATCGAGAGATTACACGAAACCTTAGTTGAAAAGTTTAGAGTTTTGGCCTATGAAAAAAACAAATTATCACCGCGGAGTATGCTCCAGAAAGCAGTCAGGAGTTACAACCACAGGTTTCATTCAACAATTAAGTGCACCCCGAATGATGCACAATTCCATAAAGTAGACGCAGAATTCATCCGGAAAAATCTAAAAACATCAAAAGAAGCATGGTTAAATAAATACAACAAAAATAGAGAAGTATACGAGGAAAAAAGGACCAAAGGATTCATCAAAAACTACAGGGCAGCCAGGTTAAAGCCGTTACCAAAATACATTAAATCCAATCTAGAAAATGTTCACACTTCAAACATAAAAAGACCTCTAAAATATTACCAGTTAGGAGAAAATACAGAAACAGGATATGATATGCAAGAAAATAGAAGTTCAGGGTCGTCGGAGGAAGAATTCCCAGAGTTTACGGAGGAGCAAAACAAAATCATCGAAAAAGCAACAAAAACTGGACCGAAAAATGGAACACTTACGTCAAACTTTAACCTCGTAATCACTCGAGAGGACATAAAGTCGCTCACAGGAAACGAGTGGCTAAACGACACCGACGTTAGGAAGACTTGTAACACACGATATTAAAGAACAGACAGGCTTTACGGAGATAAAAATGAGAGACGAATACATAGTAAACGAAACTCGAATAATCCTTCATTTAATAAACGTTACTGAGATTTCGAATGTAATCCATAACTTTGAACAAAACATTAGACTCTTAAACAGCGATCATCAAAATTTACTACTAAACGAAATTAAACACATGAAAGTAAAACTTAATACTTTAAAAACAGCAAATAATCAAAAGATTAGTCGCAGGAAAAGAGGCCTAATCAATTTAATGGGAAACGTGCAAAATTGGCTTTTCGGGACTATGGACGAAAACGACAGACAGAACATAGACAAAAACTTAAAGACAATCAACATAAACGTACACAACTTAATAGAAAATAACAACCAACAAATATTTATAAACAACCATTTCAACGAAACTTTTAAACAACTTGAAACAGTAATAGAAAACGATAGAAAAATGATATTAAACAAAATTAATCAAATTTCAGACAGACTAGTTGACAACAGTATTTTTACAGATCAGGCTTTTAAAATTCAAATACTAAAAAGTAAAATAGATCACATTTTAGATAATATTGCATCAACAAAAAATGGAATTTTACATCCAAATATCCTTAATGACGAAGAAATTCAAAAATTTAACATTGACATAAACAAACTACAATATGTAAGATTAGGTTTAGCAACACTAGAAAATAATATTATAATGTTTGCAATAAAAATACCCAAGGAATTTATTAGAGTACAACTGAGACTAAATTTACCTATTCCAAATTCAGAAGGAAAAGAGATTGATTCAGAACAAGAAATACTTTTCGACTACGAAAATGTAACCTATCATTATGAAAATTTAAAAATGTTAAACGAACAAACGGTAACAAAAAATTGTGTATATAGAAAAAATTGTAAAATGATAAAGAACTTGAACTTAGAAATTATTCAAATTGACGACGAAACGATTATTGTGAAAAATGCTAAAAATATTAAGTTAAATCAAAATTGCGACGAAAGAAATTTAAAGCTAGAGAAAAATGTCCTAATACACTTTGGTAATTGTGAAATTAAAATTTTGAATCATAATTTTTCGAATAAAATAACAGAAATTAAAGATAGATTTTATTACCCGAATAACGAAAATTTTGAATTTAAAGATAAAATAGATTTTGAAGAAATAGTACTAAATAATGTAAACAATATTGAAAAAATAGAAGAATTACAATTACATAAGCAAATTTCATATGGAATATATATTATAATATTCAGCATAATAATATCAATAAGTATAGTAATTTCATGTATGTATAGAACAAAAAACAACAATGTTAAGCAAAAATGTAGAATTGAGGACAATTCTCACGTAGGGGAGGGTGAAGTCACATATCCGTCCAAGGAAATAGAAGACATAATTAGATGCGCGCAATATCAAATTAATAGATTCGACAATTGTCTACACGCGCCGCGGAAAATATGAAGCGTAAGCAAAATAATTACTTAAAAGTGCATCGGATATGTGACCCGGGGGCTGTTACCTGGAAATTGTCGTCGCGTTGCCATAAGCTATTAAGAACAAGCAATTTAAATAAAAGTATCTTGTACGGGAAATCTAAGTGTTTCATTTCAACTTTGTGGATTATTATTTTTTTTGATCTCACGCGCGGTCGCGTACGAAACTAACTAGCCCCTTCAGGACTCGGGTCATGCGAAGCCGTCAACTCCGAAGCTCACACGATTTCCATAAGATGCACTCCCCCACCAGAGGGCATCACAATCGTGCTTGGCCTTTAGTGCTTCCCTCCCGCAATCTATGGGGGGAGGTAGGCACACGTACATAACTCAGGAGCACGGGACCGTTACCGCCCGAATGGTCTTTGTACAGATCCTCGCCATGGCGTATCAACTGTACCAGGGGCCCCCTTGCGCTAATAGGTCCGTGGTGTCGTAGCACACCAGAGATCTTTGTCCCGCTACCGTTGCGACCGACAAGCAAACCATCTACAGGTATACCGTCAGGGGAGCACCTAGCCATTCGGCCTTTATCTCCCGGTCCCGCTAAAAAGTTTGGACCTTCGGCTTTTTACTGACAAGGTGTTGTTGTCAGACGGAGATTTCTCCATCAGGCGCATGCACACACCATCCGGAATCCAACCCCGGGATTGCATCACTAGCTGGATGACTTGGGTAACAACCTCCAGCCACTACGAGTCCAACACCTTGATGGGCAAGGACCATGGTCCCCTGGGCACACCCATCC
Organism: Microchrysa polita; assembly: GCA_949715475.1. Classification (NCBI taxonomy): domain Eukaryota; kingdom Metazoa; phylum Arthropoda; class Insecta; order Diptera; family Stratiomyidae; genus Microchrysa; species Microchrysa polita. Next base: position 6,202,128 of record OX454415.1, on the reverse strand, counting down.
CCGTAGTACACTATTCGCTATGGACTTCTCCATAGCAGGTGTGATCCTCCTTCGGCCCCCTATTGGTTAAGCCTTACGTCGAATTCGGGCATGCACACCCCAGGCTCGTTGGACCTGTGACTCCGCGTCTATGCAGACAACGAAGCGCTGCTTTTCACATCCAGGCGGCCCCTTCAGTTTACTAGTCAGCAATGCGACTCAGGCAGTGTGGTCATCAATCCACAAACTAGCTAGATATAGGCGCGTAGGCATTTTCCACCAAGGCCGTTCTCCCTAGCTAGCCCCTTCTTGACTCGGGTCATGCGGAGCCGTCACCTCCGAAGCTCACACGACTTCCGTATGATGCACCCCCCCACCAGGGGACATCAAAATCGTGCTAGGCCTTTAGTGCTTCCCTCCCGCAAACTATGGGGGGAGGTAGGCACGCCAAGAGCCACCCGTGCATAACTCAGGAGCACGGGACCGTTAACGCCCGAATGGTCTTTGTACAGATCCTCGCCATGGCGTATCAACTGTACCAGGGGCCCCCTTGCGCTACTAGGTCCGTGGTGTCGTAAGTCACCAAAGATCCCTGTCCGACTACAAACAGCCTTCCAAGCTGAGTGTCACACGGACACAGACCCCCCTGCGGGGAAACGTTGCGACAGACAGACGGACATTGCTCATTCGATTTCTCTCGTCACACTGATCAATAATTTACCCATAAGATGGTATAGGGTATATTGTTTTTGTTACGCCGTATTATGTAACACCTCTAAGGAGCCACCGGAGGTATGGCAAAGTATATACGTATTTAAATGATCAGTGTGGGTCCCTGATTCGATTAAGTCATGTCTGTCTGTCTGTCTGTTTGTGTCTCTCTGTTCGCACGATAACTCCCGAAAGAATAAAGCTAGGGTTTTGAAATTTTGGTCAGATGTTTCTTTTGATAAAATTTTGGACCGTATTAAAAATGGGCCAAATCTGACGAAGGTTTTCCCTACCCCTATTAAAATGACTCCGGCGGCCATAACTTTCGACAAAATATCGCTAGCGAACTCAAATTTTGATTAATGTCTTGTTATGACATAAACTTTGAGCTGATGGAAAGTGAAAAAGCCTTACCATCACTACCCCAACCTCCCCTACAAAGCTATATTTAGCCATACCTTTTGATAGAATGTCGCGAAACACTTCAAATTTGTGTTAAATAGTAGCTTTTGGAAGTCCCTTTAAGATATTAAAAGTGCACCAGATCCGACTGATACACCCCCTCCTCCCCTACAAAAAAATGAAATTGTAAATTTTACGTTTTGCGTGGCTTCTAGGCCTGTACATGGGTGGTATGCACTCATCGTGCAATTCGCAAAATTAGAACTTGGTCTCGTTTTGAAACTGGCGTAAGTCCATCCGTATGACTTACTCCACTTTCAAAATTAAAATGCTTAGGGCAACAATAAATGATCTTCTGATCAGAAAATATTATAGAAATGTATCTGTACATTATTATCTGTAATGTGCTTGTTAAAATTCTGCTATATTTTTCAGGAAAATTGAATTTGTTTTTTTTTTTTTTTTTTTGAAAAATTTCATGTCAGATAAAAATGAAAATATGAAAGAAAATGTCTGTAAATAATGTGCAGAGATCAGCCCTTTAAAATTTCAATTAAAATGATTGAAATTGAGTTGAATGAATGAATTGTTTGGAAGATTTATACGAGAAATATATGCCTAATAAAAAATTATTTCTGCCCGCTTCGATTTGCCGTTTTTTCGACTATTGGAAACCGCAATTTGCATTTGGCTTGGGCTAATATTTGATAATGATGCGTGGAAGAAATCCGAAGCACACTGGTAGGGTCCTCAAATGCTTAGGAAAATGAGATCAGGCTATTTTAATTTACAACAGTTCGGCTTGCTTTTTTGACAGTTCGACTTCTGAAAATCACTGAGGACTGTAAGGTTATTAATCGACTTTCAACTATCTTTTGATTGCATATAACTGTAAAAACCTTCAGGTCTATTTAAATATTTTTTTTTCGTAGCGGGACTTGATGCCAAGTAGCCTGACACACACTGTATACCTTTTCAATAGTATTTGAGTCTTGCTGAAGGCCTAAAACAAATAAAAACGGTAGAACTATAATGCCCTTCACGCCCGTTTTAAAATGATACCATACATGTCTATCTTCAGTTTTGTCTAAATTTTAGTCCTTTTTGCCATTGTAGGACTTTTTCACCTTAAATATTTTTTCAAGTATTTACTATGTATCATGGCTACACATATTAACTGAATTTATTAGCTGTAACTCCGTTACTATTACTCCAAACTGGAAAAAAGCAACTGATATGGAATGTACCCATCGATTTCTTTGATTTGAGTATCCATACGTCCATGTCCGATAAAAACTAAAAAAGTAGATTTTTTCAAATCTCCGGGACACCCTGTTAGCTTTGTCCTACTAACGTCTAAGTATTTCGTGCTGAAGACTGTTATGATTCTACACATTCCTACCAAATTTCATTACGATCGGTTAAGCCGTTCGCGAGTTATTTCTTCTTCTTCTTTATGGCACGATAGCCCGACGTCGGGCCTTGGCCGCCTGGATTGAAAACCTCCAATTGTCGCGGTCACGCGACCTTGTCCTCCAATTCCGAAAGCCTAGCATCTGGTGGGCGTCCTCACATACAGAATGCTCCCATCGGGCTCTCGGTCGTCCACGCAGTCTGGCTCCGTCCACTCGTTGCGCGTTCATTACCTTTTTGGGCATGCGATCGTCGTTCATCCTTTGTACATGACCCGCCCATTGCAATCGCTGCAATTTCACGATCTTCGACACCTGTAGCTTATCATACAGCTGATACAACTCAAGGTTGTACCGGATGCGCCATTCACCTCGTTCACGAACGGCCCCGAAGATTCTTCGGAGAACCTTTCGCTCGAATGTGTCCAACAGGTGTTCAGAGTTTTGGGTTAGGGTCCATGCCTCGCAGCCATAACATAGCACAGGTCGGATGATGGTTTTATACACGTGGAGCTTCGTGTTCCTGTGCACCAGCTTCGAATTCATAATTTGGAGGACCGCAAAGTAACACTTATTAGCTAGTTGTATCCGTCGCTTTATCTCATCTGTTTCGTTGGCGTCTTTTGACAAATTGCAACCCAGGTAAGTGAAGTTGTCTACATATTCTATATTGAGGTTATCAGAATATACTGGTGATTTCCCCAATTTTAAATAGGTTGGTTTCCAGGAATCCAACAAAATCCTAACCTACATATTTCGAAAACGTGTTCAACATACCAACAGTAAAAACATCCTGTAAGTATGCTTCAACAACAGATAATAATAACATGAACAGGATTGTCAGCGAAAAATCCTCAGATTCTCTAAAAATTTCCTAGTATACAAAATTTGGATTTGGATAGCAAAGATAATTTTCCAGTACAAATATATACAAAATGTCTACAATCTTCTCATATTTGTGAAAATTTTCTTTGAGACATTCTAGTCTGCATACCTTTACTATTCATATATCAACTTTCCGTCGGAAATATTCACGGAATGTTTCATAATGCTGTTGCCGACATATACATAGCTGAAACTGGAAATTCCTTAAAAATGTTTCGACAAAAATGTCGTTTTATTGCTTTACGGTTGACATCAAAAGAATGTTTTGGGCGTATGGAACGAAAAAATAACTGTTTTAGAAAATCATATACATACATACATATCCAGACAAAATATCTAAAAAGGACTTTATATAAAATTCAAGAACAAAATTACCACACTTGTAAATATTTGAAATTCTGCACCTTCAAGTTTTGTCGTCGTCGTGGTGTGTAGCCAATAAGGCAATCGTCCTTGGATATAATTTCAAACGAAATACCAAGGATTTTCTGGAAATCTTGAATCGGAATTTCTCCTCTCGTATGTACTAGTGATATTGTGAATGCGTGGCAGGACATAATATGTTTCTGTGTGTAACAAAAAAAACGGGGACAAACAAGAGAGAATTTTCTGGTGAAAGAAATTCAAGGAAATTCGTTCCTTTTCAAATGGATGAAGACAAACTTCCAATTTGTCACACGTTCCGTTTCCTTCATGTCTACGATTCGTAAGTAAGTCCACTTGTTGCTTTTTGAACACAAGCTCGGGGGCTTTTGTGAAAGTATTAAGGGAATGAAAGGATCACTGAATGCCAAACATTCGGTTAGGTTTAATTTAAAATAATTGGTTTTCATTGAAAGTATAAGTGGTCGTTTTCTTTCGTGTCTGTGATTTTGAGAGTTTTTCCTTAGAACTGAATATTGGTTCAAACAAATATGAGAAACATTGGTTTGAAAAAGAAAAAAATCATACCTAGCACTATGAAATCCGAAGATTTAGCATTATAGTCGATTTTTATTCAGTCAGATACAAGGACGAACAGACAGAAAAAAAGTAATTGCCTATCACCTGAATATGTTCCCCTGTTTCATGACATTTGCTACCATGTCATAAATTAACCGAACTCGAACCAAAATGCCAATCAAACTTAAGTTTTACAACATGTCCTTTTGACATTCATCAACAGTCTGAACTGTACGTGTATAATCATTTTAACACTGATTTGATAGCGTTCAAAGTAATTTACCTAAAATGTTATTATGCCATGTTTTCATTCCCTCATTAAATTCTCCACACTCACATACAAATACTTGATCACTCTATGAAATTGTAGAGCCATCCAATTAGAACATAAATTATTAGAAAGAACCTACTCAAACCATTCAATTAAGAGGGCGCTCGCGTCGACCCGTATCCCAAAGACTCTCGTTATAGTCTTTGAACAAAATTCTTTATCAAAGCCATCATCATCTTTCAAGTTTTCTTCATATTTTACAACATTTCTAGAGAAACATAGTGTGTACAAACGTTAGGCATGTGTTCTAACTCTTCACTTTCACAGACACACGCACATCATGTCTGTTTATGAGTTTTGCAGGAGAATGTAAATTGACATATGATGAGGGTGAAATTGTCCTTTGCTATGACATAATCTCATATAGAACACAGACGACGAGTATGAAGACAACGAAAAAAGAAAATATATACACATAGGAAGAAGGAGCCGCTATTATGCTGTCATGAATGCTAATGAAGTCAGAAGAGATAATAGAATAGCCTAGACACAAGACAACAAGATCCTGTTGACTTTTTACATACATAATCCTCGTATGTGAATCTGTCTCGACAACCAGAACGAGAAAAGGGATTGGCGGACTGTGAACAAATGGCAGTAATAGCAATCACTTTTGTGGCAAATATGTGACATGATTCGCATGAAGTGCGAACTATGAATAAAATATTACGTATGACAATGTACGATGATGTTCCTCATGTCGGATAATACTATATCCGACATGACGAACATGCCGTATTATGCAAGCAGTTGTAGTAGACCGTATAATGATGAATTTCGTGTTGACACGATAAAAACTGGAGGCTTTGCGTATAGTAAAACACAATTAATTTGATGCAGATGAAGGACCTTTTAATGGTTTTACCAGACATGCATAAATATACGACTCTCAGTTATTCTGTTTCCGTAAAAACAAAACAATGGAAATTATCAGAAAATTTTTTTGAGCACCAAAACATTTCAATCTACCAAACTTCTTTCATCTTGAAAGTTCTCAGAATCTTGCTTCTTGATTAAATTGTTGCAGCGATAACAGCTTGACCTCAGACCTCACTCAACAATAACCTCGCAAAGAATGCTTATATGAAACTGAACGCAGTAGAACACAGGCCCCCAAGCCAAAAGGGCCCGAAAACCCGGGAGCCACATTTGGTTTAAATTTAGCCAGAAGTACCGAACTACTACGGCCGATGTATGCCTTAAGTTAAACCTAAAAGTATTGCGTTTAAAACATTGACACAAACACATTCCAAATTGACAAATTTTCATCGTTTTTCAATTCAAATTCATCAATTTGAAAACCATATTGATGAATTCTTATTTCTAATTACGAAATTCCTTGTCGAAATGACGAATTTCAAAATAATTTTAACGAATTTTCAAATCTTGTTGAGGAGTTCCCGTTACAAAATAGCGAATCTTAATGTCAATTTGATGAATTCGCAAGTCATGTTGACGAATTTCCATTTCAAAATTATGAACTTCAAAATAAAGTTGACGAGTTTCCATTGCAAATTGACGAATTTAAACTGACGTAATTTGCAGATCAAAACCACGAAATTCCAGAAAACATTATCGAATTTTAAAATCAAGTTTACGAATGCCCATATGAAATTTTCAAATTTCCACGTTAAATTGATGAATTACCAATTAATATTGAATAATTCCCATTTTAAATTGATTGATTTCCCAATCAAGATTATGAGTTTCAATTTAAAAAACTCGATGGCAAAATAGTTTTAATTTCCATTTCCAATTGATAAATTCAAAAATCATGTGTACGAATTTCCATTCCAAATTGACGAATTTCCATGTAAAATTTGTGAATTTCCATATCAAATAATCGACAGGTTCAATCAATTTGGCGAGTTTTCATTTGAAATTCACGGATTTCCATTTTAGTCTTGATTTATCGGTTTCACAGATATATTAGAGAGTTTTAGCATGTCGTTAAAAATATACCGACATAGTTTGGCATTCCATACAAAAATTCTCTTGCCTTACGTATACGCAACAATATATCAACAATTTTGCATGTCCCAAGTAGGCATAATTTTATTTCGGTGTGTTTGACGTTCTTTAAACAGTCGAAATTGTTGTGTCGTCATTATCTGTTTAAAACTGACGTTTGCGGTACGCGCGCGAGTTTTTCCTTTGAAATTTTAAATTACGTTGACGGTAGTTTATACGTGAGTGTAAAACTCTCTAATTACTCCAGAAATATATGCTCAATGCCGGTACTCGCAGAATGCCGAAAAATAAGAAAATTTAAATTAAATAATTCAAAACGAGACCGAGGCTAATTTCGGGCGCGGCCGAAATTTGGATACCCTTCGCTCCCCTCGGTCTAAAAGTTTTTTCGGGCTTACCTATGACTAGTGTTCAGTCCTCCCCGCTTCCATGCTTTTGAATTTTCTCATAAGTGCCGTGGCGAAGATTTATTGGGCGAAGCGGGACGTAGGTTTCTTATAAGAACCAAAAAGAGGGGGAAGGAGGTTGTAGGGCAGCCCTATTGCCTTCCCATCAATTTTTACGTATGTTTGTGGCATAAATTAAAACATTTGGTTCAGATTGGTGGACAAATCAAAAAGGTTTTCTTCGAAGAACCTAATTTGGGGGTTGAGTTTATATGCCAGCCCCATGACCCCATGGTCCGATATAATTCATTTTTGCATATGTCTTGTATTATCACTAAAAATACATTTTCATAAGGTTTAGTTGAAATTTGTGTCCAAATAAAAAAGTATTTTTTTGAAGAACCTAATTTTGGGGGTCAAGTTTGTATGGCAGCCCCACGACCCCATAGTCCGATTTCACGTTTGTTATGTGGCATCAATAGAAAAATAAGTTTCTGAGGTTTCATTGAATTTGGTGTGCAAATAAAAACGTTTTTCTTACAAAAATTTGATTTAGGGGGCTAGGTTTGTATGGTAGCCCCATGACCACATGGTTCGACTCCATCTATTTATACATATGTTTTGTGTCATCAATAGAAACACATTTGTGTGAAGTTTGATTGAAATCGATGTATAAATAAAAAAAAATTCTTAGAAGAACTTAATTTGGGGAGCTAGGTTTCTATGACAGCCCCATGACCCCATCATCCGCTTTGGTCCATTTTTACATATATTTTGTGGTATTACTAGAAACACATTTGTGCGAAAGTTGATTGAAATCAATGAGAAAATAAAAAAGTTTTTCTAAGAAGAACATAATTTGGGGGACTAGGTGTGTATGGCAGCCCCACGACCCCATTGTCCGATTTGGTCGATTTTTACATATATTATGTGTTCCCAATTAAAACACATTTGTGTGAAATTTGATCGAAATTGGTGCATAAATAAAAAAGTTTTTCTAAGAAGAACCTAAATTTGGGGGGTAGGTTTGTATGGCAGCCCCACGACCCCCTTGTCGGATTGTAGCGATTCAAACATACAAACTGCCTGCAACAAAAAGAAGCATGTGTGCAAAATTTCAGCTCCATAGCTCTTAAACTGGCCGAGTAAAACGCGTCGCAACAGACAGACAGACGGACAGACGGACAGACGGACATCGTCCAATCGACTCAGCTCGTCACGCTGATCATATATATACATATTTTATATGGTCGGAGATGCTTCCTTCAATGCGTTACAAACTTCATGACAAAGTTAATATACCCTTTACGCTTAATAAGCGAAGGTTTAATAAAGTACCCACGACTGGAAAATTTGCAGCTAGCAGGAGGCAGGTAATTAGACATTGTTGTTGTTTTTTATTTGAAACAAAGTAACGATTGAGGAAAAGAAATAGCAATTTCGGTCAGCGGACACTATTCTATAAATAAAGAATAAATAAATAACTGACGCGACAGTCCAACCACGTCCAACATTGGACTAAGGCTGCATATGCTGTATGTATTGGATTCTCGTAGGGAAGTCTGTGTCCTTGTGACACAGAGTAAATCTGTGTAGGGGGACACAGAGAATGGCCTTGGTGGAAAATGCCTACGCGCCTATATCTAACTAGTTTGTGGATTGATGACCACACGGCCTGAGTCGAACTACTGCTTAGTAAACGGATGGGGACACCCAAATACGCTACGAGTCTGCTTTAAGCAGACGAGTAGTCACAGGTCCAACGAAACTGGGATGTGCACATTTGAATTTAACGTGAGGCCTAACCAAAAGGGGGCCGAAGGATGATCACACCTGCTAAAGAGAAGTCTTTAGCGAATAGTGTACCTCGGGGATGAGCGAGCCCAGGGGACCATGGTTCCTACCCATCTAGGCGTTGGACTCGAGGTGGCTGTAGGTTGTTACCCGAGACATCCAGCTGGTGATGCAGCCCGGGGTTGGGTTCCTGAAGGTGAGTGCATTCACCGGATGGAAAAATCCCCATATGACAATAAGACTTTGTCAGTAAAACACCGAAGGTCCAAACCGGCATAGGACCGGGAGATAAAGCCGTAAATGCTAGATGCTCCCCTGACGGTATACCTGTAGATGGTATCTATGTATGTATTGGATAAAAAATATATTAAAAATTATACTGTATAAAGAAAGGGCCCCGCTTTCATTTCGAATAAAACAAATTTAAAAAACCTCACGCCACTGGTAAGAAGAGTTCGTGGTCAAAGGTTAGCCTCCAGTAGAGATTTTACTTTAGACAGAATACCCCTTAGGGACTTAGCGTGCCAGGGCCAGCATATGATTTTCGTTTCATACGATAGAATTAATTTTTATTCTTTTGACGGCAATCAGTCCCGGCTTTTGCATATGGGAAACCTGCTCGAAGCGACAAATTTTGAAGGGCGGCATGTTTCTGAAACTTTCATACTTTCCATTGATTTGGTGAAAAGAGCATTTCGAGATCTGAAGAGGCAAAGAGGTTAACATGATTATCAAGAAAAAATTGTTTTGCAAAAGTTATCACCTTCGTTTCATTTCGCCGCCCTAGATAGCTCCCCAAATTATTCAAGTTGGACTGCTTACAAACTATCGAGTAACACTGAAATCCGGTTAAAAAGTAAAGTGTAAAAAAAAATATAAATAAGCTTCAAATCAATATTCCAGCGATAATAGATTCCCGATATGAGTAACCAGCAATCAATCAATCATTGAATCAAAACTTTGGCTCAGAGCGAAAAAGAACCATACTGAAATGTCAAGCTCAACATGGGCTTATCTCCTCGCTAATTTTTCCGTTCCCTTGGCTGTGTTTCGCTAGAAAGTAGATAGGGACAATTGAGTCTGCGTCTACCTCGCTTGCCTTAAGGAGTACCTAAGCCATCGGGCAAACCTCCCTCCCTTACGGGATGGCTTTTTCGCCAACTTATAGGGGGGGGGGATATCTCGACTCAGGACATGCCCGCGTGCTTTTTGAGGAAACGTGCTGCTAAGGTGCTTTCTGCTATTCAGAAGATGCTTCTAGTATAACGAAAAATTCTCAGGTTGATCATTTTAACTCAGCTATAATAGTGTAGTCATTATGTGATTTCAGATTCGAAAATGTGGTGGAGAAACTTTTTTTATTTCCCATGTTGTTTGATCTTCAAAATGCGTTAAGCGACATGGCTACAATTTATTGTCATTTTTTGAAGTTTTTTGCCATTTGAACCCTATTCCGTAACGAAATTTTGGTGGGAAGCTCCGGATTCGTGCTCAGCGCTCCAAAAAACATAAGAAACAAAAAAAAAATATCAAACCATATTTTGCAATCTCATGTACTACGTTAAAGGCGGGCCTACTACACTAATAAATCAAAGGAGAAAGTTTGAGTATAGTAACTCTCGGAAGTTTAGGATAAATGAAAACAATTAAAATTGCATCCACGTTTTTTCATTAAGTGACATTGAGAATGAAAGCCTCAGTTAATGCAATAAATTAGGCCTTTTGCTGGGTTCTATACAAAATCCAAAAATACAAAATCCAAAAAAAAATCCACAAAGTCAAAATCCACAAAGACAAAATTCACAAAGACAAAACCCAATAAAGTCATAATTCACAAAGTCAAAATCCAAAAAGACGAAATCCATGTCCATGTCCATAAAGCTTTTGAAAAGTTCTTGTTGATTTGGTCACACTTAGCAAATGCAGGATTCGCCCCGATCCCTGAACCGCCAACATCAACCTCTTTCCTAGAACCCTTCCCGAAATATTTTTCTGCATACGCCCATGCGTACTGCAGTATCTATAGAGTCCTATATTATTTGGAACTTTAAATGCAAATGGCGATTTGGCCACCATTCTGCGACAATAGTTATCTAAGATGCTAAAAAAGCATTGCGGAACTTTCTAGCAAACTTCTACAGTATCAGGTATCAGTATGGTAAGCATCGATAATCGCTTATGACAGAGAAAGAGACAGTAAATACAAAATCGATCGTTCACAGTCTTCGGTACATTGATGCTCAATATTACATCTTCAAGACACATTTCCTCTATCGTCACAAAAGGACCACCAAACACTGGATCTATGGTGATATTTGGATTTTTTTGGCATATTTTGCCAGACATTTTTGGCACTCACTATAGTGTTCATGTCAAATCAACCATCTTTTTGGAACAAGCCAATTTCTAATGAAAAAATTTGATAAAGGCAGCGGAGTAAAATTGAAAAACTAAATTGGCCATACTTAGTCGGCGAGGGTTTTTTAGAATTTTGATGCATAGTAGATATTTTTTGTGCAAATATTTTATAAGCAATAGATAAGAATTGTGCACACCATTAATGAAATGCTTCCTGTAAATCTATTTTTGGATTGGTCTAAATAAACCTAATTAGGACCAATCCAAAAATAGATTTACTATTTACGCAGTTGATATAAAAGTACTCCAAGGCAAATCTACAGGCACTTTTCGATTTAAGATGGCCTGGCTGATGGCCTTTGAGCAAAAAGAAACTAAGGCAAACGTAAGGATGGCTTGGCTTTATATATGAACTGAATTATTAGCTGTAAATCTACTGTTACGTTTTTTTTAATCAAGGAAAAGCATCTTATATGAAATGATTCCATTGTGTCCCCTGACATAAGAGCCCACGGAAGCTTTCCTATGAGTATTGAACAAGTATTCTTTTGCAGCTATTCAGGATCACCCTGTATCTTGGTCCTACAAACTTCAAAAATATTTATGCAAACACTATTACCATTCTATGCATATCCACCAAATTTCATGTTCATTGTTTCATCATGTTCATTGTTTCAAGTTAAAAGATATGCAGTGAAGAAATGCTTAAGAGCCTTCCCTTGCATTGTGAAAGGCCCTTACTAAATACTTGCTTAGCTATATTTCCGGTTTGGATACAGTTATTCGAATGAAAATTCGTAGAAATATTCCCTATTTAATTTTCTGAAAACCCTTAGCAGAATTTTCATATTTGAAAACCTAAGATGGGCTACACACGAACAAATTGAAATTTTACAAATTTACTGTTATTTATTTTTCCTTAGCAAAAGTCAACAGTCTTAATATTTAACGTATATAAGGCCATACTGACCAATATTTGTGCAAAGTTTCATATCGATCCCTATAACGGTTTAGAAAAACGGAGGTCGAAAAGAAAGTTTAACTTTAAACGCCAATAACTTTTTTACCGTTACTCGAAGCTGGAAAATTTTAACTGATATGAGATGTACTTGTTTATATCTTTGATTTAAATACCCATCCGTCAATCTCCGATGAAAACTAAAAAAGTCGACTTTTTTCAAACGTTCGGGACACCCTGTTATCTTCTTCCTACCAACTTTTAAGGTATTTGTGCCAAAGACTGTAATAATTCTACACATTCCTACCAAATTTCATGACAATCGGTTGAGCCGTTCGCGAGTTATTTAGTGAACAGACGGACAGACGGACAGACGGACGGACGGACGAATATCTAACATAAAATGAGTTTCTTCCATCCGTATGGATTTGACAAAGAAAGACCTTAAATTCAGCCTATATTTTGACTTCTCGGAGCTCATCTTTTTGTTTGCCGGGTTCCTAAAAATGTCTTTTTTGATCAGATTTTTTTAAATCTTTAAAACCCTATAGGGTTGATTGTACTCATACTATTTCATTCTCCACTCAAAATGATAATAATTTCTAAAGTATCTAACAAAAAAATCAGTTAAAACATGAATTAATCAATTAAAATTAATAGTTTTGCCTTATACAATTTTCATTGTCAATTTTTTTTATGTTTCTGAAATTTCTATAGGCTCTTGGGCGCCTCCACAAACTCCATGGGAATTTGGACATCACATACACGTTAAGCCTTCTGTGTGAAGGCAACTGTTCTAATTTCATATTTAATAAGTATATATGACGGAGGACGAGAAGTTAGCTACTGCCCAGAGGCGCCCTGACGACAATTGGCACTTAAATTATGGAGAGTGTTAGCACTCGGCTTACATTTGTGCAGGTTTTCTCCATTAGCCCAGGGTTGAATTTAGGTATTGAAATCAGGCCTGTAGAGAGGGGGGGAGGAACGGGGGGATTCCCCCCGGGCCCGGGATTTCTTAGGGGGCCCGGATTTTGACACAAAAGTTGTGCTTTAGTTTGTTTTTACATACAAATTGCTATTTTGAGGTCTTTAACTAAAAACCCTTATACATATGTACTGCTTTTAGCGTTTTAACAACAATTCATAACATACTGTGCACTAGGCTTGGGGCCCCTAATCTATTATTGAATTTTGAGAACTAGGGCCCGAATCAGCATATTCAATCAACATGATAGTTTCGTTACTAAATTTCAATTAAGAAATTTCGACTTCTTCATCCAGTAGCGTACAGTTTTTCGAAATATTTGTGTTTAAAGTTAAAATAGGAGTACAGCGTCATTTTTTTCAAGGAGGACTTTTCCGAGCGATTTTTATTTTGGGTACATACTGCTGCTGCTTATGAAATTGTTTTCAATATACCAGCACACAGATGTTGATCACTTAAATTGTTGAATTTAATTTAAATCTATCTATCTACCAGTACTCGCCAACTCGGTAACAAAAAATTTAAGGTTTTTTGAAATAGGTAAAATAGGAAGAAATAAAAAATCCTTTAAATTCGTAGCGTTGCGCATTTCGAAAGTCAATTTTATAAAGTAAAGACCAACATTCTGGGTCACTGCGAGTGTGCTAATAAATTACAGATTTGAGCTCCCCAAGCATTTGTTAGAACTGTGAACTGTATCCGCCTTGTTTTGCTAAAAGCTTTGTAACGGTTGAGGTACAGAATAGACCACAGCTTTTTCCAACGAAAAATCTTCAACCAGAAAAAAAAAATAAGTAAATTTGCCCAGTTTAAGGGCCCTCCTGGATCAGGTAGAACAATACAAGCTGAGCATAGTTGCAATCCAGGAAACTAAATGGCTCAAAAGCGAGATTAACGACCTCAATTCGCACACTATTTTTACGAGTGGTAAAGAGGAGGGCAACAAGGAGTTTGGAGTAGCTTTCATCGTGAATAAGCAGCTGAAGGACCACGTTATCGGCTTCAAACCCATCAACGAGCGGCTATGTGCGATCCGCATTAAGACCCGTTTCGCTAATCTCTGGCTCATTAATGCGCATGCCCCTACAGAAGTAAAAGAAGACGCGATTAAGGACGAGTTCTACAACGACCTAGAAACACTCTTCGACTCACTTCCATCAAACGACGTCAAGCTGCTGCTAGGAGACTTTAACGCCAAAGTCGGAAATGAAAGCTGGCATAGGGGAACTACTGGAGGTCATAGCCTCCACGACGAAAACAACAACAACGGTCAGCGACTTATCGACTTCGCGAGCGGCAAAAACCTGGTAATAAGCTCTACATGCTTCCCTCATCGACGAATCCACAAGCAGACCTGGAAGTCTCCAGATGAATACACCGTGAACCAGATCGACCACGTACTGATCAGCAAGAGATGGGCTTCTCATCTCGCTACTCATCAAGTTGACTCAATTAGTAGCGTACGCCGACGATATCAACATCATGTCTCGAAGGTTGGGTGATGCAGAAAGCCTTCTGCATAACCTCAATAACGCCGCAAAGGAAGTTGGACTACATATCAACGAAAGCAAAACAAAGGCCATGATGCAATCGAAAACAAGGACGCCAGCAAATTCAAGCATCACAGTGGGGGACCTTAATATCGAGTATGTAGACAACTTCAACTATCTGGGTTGTAACTTATCAAAGGACGCCAACGAAACCGACGAAATTAAGCGACGGATACAACTAGCCAATAAGACATATTTCTCGGTCCTCCCTATAATTAATTCGAAACTTGCGCACAGGAACACGAAGCTCCGCGTGTACAAAACGATCATCCGACCCGTGCTATGTTATGGCTGCGAAACATGGACCCTCACCCAAGCCTCCGAAATGTTGCTAGACCGATTCGAACGAAAGGTCCTTCGGCGAATTTTCGGGGCCGTTCGCGAGCGAGACCAATGGCGCATCCGGTACAACCATGAGTTGTATCAATTGTACGATGAGCTGGAAGTATCGAAAATCGTGAAGCTTCAACGTTTGCAATGGGCGGGGCATGTACAACGGATGGACGATAATCGCATGCCAAAGAAAGTGATGAACGCACAACGAATTGACGGAGCGAGGTTGCGTGGACGACCGAGAGCTCGCTGGGAGAACTCCGTAGGTGAAGACGCCCACCAGCTGCTGGGCTTCCGAAACTGGAGGACGAGGTCACGTAACCGCGACAATTGAAGGTCAACGATTCAGGCGGCCAAGGCCCGACGTCGGGCTATCGTGCCACATTGATGATGATGATGATGATTGCATTATACTCTTTCTATTTTGCGTGTAGTACAGCCTTTATTATTGATCTGTAAAATGAACACTTGAGCCAATTTCACCCGTATAGTCTTCAAATCGAATTAAAAAATAATATTTATAAATGATCCTATCCTATCGAGAATGACTGTCGAAAATTTCAAGGCTTTCTTGATATCAAAGTTCGAATATAGAATAGAAATTTTCTAAATAATTTTGTTGAAACAAGGGAATCAATAATTTTTCAATATTTTTTCTTGGGAGAACTAAATGCTAGAAGATTACCAGGCTACCAGTTTCGCTTTATGCGTATTTTGTGTAAGGGGCACGACCATTAAACAATAAACTTATTTTCATCACGGGAAGATTTTAGTAAAGAAACTTCATACTAGAAAGTTAACCCTATAAGCAGTAGCTTTTTATAAAGATTCGTTACGTATATACTTGAAACGGGACCGAGGCTAATTTCGGGCGCAGCGGAAATTGAAATGAAACTTAAGCTTCTTTCGCGTTAACAATTTCTACCACAGTGAGTCTTTACTATTACTAGGAACATATTTGGGTGAAATTTGGTTTAGATTGGTTCATAAAGAAAAAAGTTTTTCTTAGAAGAACCTTATTTTCAGGGGCAGCCCCCATGGCCCGATTTCATTCGTTATACACAGCGTATACTAAAAAAATCTCGTCACACTGATCAATAATATACAAATATATGTACTTTATATAGTAGGAAGTGCCTCCTTCTGTGCGTTGCAAACTTCATGACAAAGTTAATATACCCTTTCATATAGTGACGGATATGAAAAAAAACACACACACAAACTGTTAAACTATCCAGTTAACCCCGTTTTTTGTGAGTTTAGTATGTAAAAATGCATCACGAATGAATTCAGTTGCTGTCAGTTTTTTGCTAAGTGGTTTATCAGGTATCGTTTTTTTATTATTTTTAATTTTCTATAACTCGTATTTTTCTGAAAACCCATAATTTTACCTCAGAACTTAAATATCAAAATGCACCTAAATGCACAGAAGGCCGCTTTAAAACATTCTTCAAATATCTATCGTACTGATGCCGGATGCCGGACTATATTAGATTAGAAAACATCCGGATTACTGAGACTGAGCCGATTCAGTGTGGACGCCGGATTATGAGGTGTTCCGGATTAAATGGAGGCTGGATTATAGAGATAATTGTACAATTGTACAACTTGTTTGAGGACCGATATGTAAAAAAAAAATTTTCTTCGATTCATAATTTTTTATCGTATGGAAGAGGTGGGCCCGGAATCATTGTCCCCCCGGGCCCGGATTTTCTCTCCACGGCCCTGATTGAAATCATAATTTTCTGCAGCAAGGCGAGGCAAGGGCATTAATTTCGAAAACGTATGACACCAGACATAGCATTAGGAAATATCAAGTATTGCAACTGGCTTTCCTGATCAATAATTTTGTAATACTTGTGAAGTGTACAGAGAGCGAATAGCAGGCATTTTCTTACTAGGAATATGTCAATGCTGAGTAATATTATATTTTTACACTTCAGTACAATGCAATCCGTGATCATTATTTGTGTAATGATTTGGCATGTGGCCTTTATTTTGTAGACAATACACACGCATCACACTGCATTAATGTAAAGCTGACTTAATAGTGCAAGGGTATGCCTCATAATGTCTGAACCATTATGTACCAATATGAAAAAAAAAAAAATATACTTCCAATTCTATTCTACACTGCCTGTCATAACTATAGCCGCAACAGAAAAAAAGACTAATATTTGGAAATTTCAAGAGAGCACAGTTGTTCCATATACTAAAAGTGAAGGAATGTCTTAAAGACAAATAATTTCAGAAAAAGTTTTCTTTTATTTTAAACCGTTATTCTTATATAAAGGAAAAATTAATTCCTCGGTCCGTCATAACTATGGCCGCACTTGTAATAAGTGTGACAAAAAATTATTAAAAAGGGGAAATTGAGAAAACTAATAACGAAATAGATCTTTTTCAAATAAAATAGAGTTTGAGGGTTTATTTTGGTTATTTGTCACTAAATAATTTTAACGGTTTTCTGAGCTTTTTTCTTACAGACCTTTTAGTGTCTATAACCGCTGCTTTTACATAGAAATCCATTTAAAATCGTATTTTTATGCAAATTTTACGTAATAATGTTTCTTAAAGGTTACTAGCCTAATTCGGATCAACGAGAAGGCCCCTCTGTAGCATTTGTAGACTATCCTGGCCAATACTTTAAATGAGCACTTGTCGGATTTTCATAGATTCCAATACGAATATTAGAGAAATTTCCTTAAAAGTGTGAGAAGGATCGTTTATCTATGGCAGAGTTGATGTAACCGCTTCTAATACAGTAGTACAGTCTAGAGTATCCTGACCATAAATTGTCCCGTTTTAACACAGAAAACACTAGACATAACGGTTTTTGTAACAAAAGAATGCTAATTTATTCAAAAAATACGATTTTAAAGAGTTTTCTATGTTAAAGAAGCGATTATCGATACTAAGAGGTCAAAAAGCAAAAACCTTTAAAACCATTTGGTGAAAAATAAGCAAAATAATACCTGAGAGTCTATTTTTATTCTAAAAAGATTTTTCCAGTAAAAAAAATGTCTCAATTTTCTATTTTTATTCAGTTTTTCATACTTGGTACTACTACGGCTCTATAGTTATAACAGACCGGAAACATAGATTTCCCTTAAGAATAACGGTTGGATATAGAAGGAAACTTTTTGGGAAATAGTTTGTCTTTAAAACATCACTTGAGTTTATAGTATGTGGAATCATTGTGTTTTCCTTAAATTTCACAGGATCAGTCTGTTTTATGGTGCGGCTATAGTTTTGACAGGCAGTGTATACCACTTAAATAACAATGCTGATTTTTTTTGTTAAACCTTTTGAGACGCCCTCGAAAACCGTGAAACAATCTGAAAGTTAGAAAGCTTCTCATAAACAATAGGCACTTCTCACTATAGCAAATTGTGATAGCATGTGCAAACTTTGCCTGTACATACTCGCACATATAGCGCACATAAAGTCGAAACGTCCTATTATACCTCATTGCATCCTGTATGATGGGCACCATATACGCGTATATAAGCTCTCATCATCAAGCATATGTGGCCAATATGAGAGAGTAATGAAACAGATCGTAAAACGCACAAAAGCTATATCCATGATAAACTTTCAATGACTCCTTTTTATCACCGTATGCCCGTGCCTATGGCATTATTATTCGACTGCTTTACTCAAGCCTATATGCATTATGTGTTTGACTTTATTATTATAGGCCGTCTACTAATAATGGTCGAATAAAGAAGCTTAAAGATGTGATGTGATAAATAGCTAAAGGATACGCGTATGTATCTATAGCTGTAAAGTGTTAAGGTTAGCCATATTGAACTTTTTGTCTGAATTGCTTAATCTGAGGAAGTCTTTAAGGATTTTATGAATTTGAACTGGAAGGTAGTTAATCTCTTTTTTTTAAGGGTAAGAGATTATACAATATACCGGAGAACTGTGTCATGCATGATATTTCTTATCCTTTGGAATTGTTTCAGAATTCCAGTTAGGAAAAAAACTCGCATCTCATCTACATGTATGTATATCCCCTTGCGACTTTTCTTAGTTGCTATACCCTTGAAAACTATCCAAAAGTTTTATGTTAGTGGCTCCCCAACGTACAATCCATGTCTGTATGCTATGCTAGTCCTTCACTTTCACGCAGATTATATCAAACTAACCATCTCAAAGGAAATATTCAAATAAAGTGTTTTTTTTTTTGTAGTAAAAATGAACAGATATTATGTAAGCTTGAAAACATGGGAAAGCATAAAGACATTTTCGAAAAGTCGTAATGTGTTTTTTCTATTATTCTTCTTCTTTTGGACAATAATCGTGCGCTATCACCGAAATGAACACTTACGACGTGACTTTACACAAAATATTAGTGCTTATAGCTGGCAGTGTGGAAACTTGAATAGAATATTGAATAAATATGAATGACGAATAAAATGGACGCGATATGATGTTGACAGTAATTTGATATTACGGAAACAATCATGATATTTATTATTTTTGTTACGATGATGTTGTGGCTTTGGAAAATTCGAAATGCAATGGACGAAAATTGTATCGAAAGTTCTATAACAGATATTATTTGTTGAACAAAGTAAACAGGATGAATTATTCAAAAAGTCTACAGACGAGTAAGAAAGTTATGTCATGACTCAAATTGTGGATAAATGCCTATAAATAAATTAAGACTCAAAATCAGCATAGTTAAACGAAAGCGGTGGACATTCAGCAATCAAAACGTGATGACTTAGCTTTGAGTTAATGCAACAAATTAATAACTTGTCATACGAATTTCGTCAACAAATGAAATTCCATAATTGGAGACCCATTTCTTCTTAAATCCTTACAGCAAGGAATTATATGAAACTACTATGCACCAAACTTAAAGCTAGTCTTAAAGAAATAAAAAATCATTCAAGGAATCATTCTACTATCACAACATTAAGTCAAGAGAAAAATGTTTACTTGATTTTATCAACAGCCTTATATTGTCCAAGCTCTTATCATCTCATTTATTCTCATTTATCTGACATTATTCTCTGCATCATAGTACGTTTTAACGAACGTCATTATTACAGTGTGTCGTCCCATTTAATATAACCCGAATAACATCCTCTCAACCTATGACTTATCTATACAATCATTCATTTTCTGTGTCTGTATGTTGAATGTTTTTTTCCTTCTTTTTTGTATGTATTTTCAGTTGCTAGTTCGCCTGAAAATAAGAGTGAACGGGACGATACGTCAACGACGATATTCGAACGACGTGGAAATGACAAATTAACGTCAACCAATAGTCCAACAAGCTCAAATAGTCCATGTCCTTTTAACGGTCAAGTGCCAAGTAAGTACTGTACTGTAATTAGAAATGTCCCGTTTTCATCCTATTGCTGTTTATATAGATGTTGCCTCTCTATATACACATCTATTCATGCTATATTTCTATCATCTATCGTGCTTGGCTTTACCTTTTCATCACATGCATACATAAATGTCCTAGAAGAAAAACAGGCGTTGATTTAGAATTCCGCACGAATATCCTGGCGTAATCATGAAATATTATGTTATATATGTATGTTTATACAGAGTGTAACCCTACTTTATGTATTTGGAGCTTTGGACAATGGGCCCTTACACAATATCCCGACAATAAAATAAAAAAAATATCCTATGTGTGTGTGTATTAAACAAATATTCTGTATAACGTATACTATAGAATCTTGCATGAACAACCTGAATCCATCCTGGCATGAAACTCATTGCAAAACACTCTCGTATTATGTGTGCGTATAAAACCGTATGTCGCCGCCTTGTGTATTTCAAGGTAGACAAAATGGAGAATAATACACGTTGCGAACATTATTCTCAATTATTTCGTTTACGTGATTTGTATCCTTTTGAAGATTGGCATTTTCGATTTTCAACTTGATTCGATTTTGACGTTCTATCGAAATTTAAACAACCAAACCGTAGAAAACAATGCGAAAACAATAGCAACTATAAATCATGATTTTGAAGAAGATATACCACACAAAATTGATTCTCTAATCCTCGGAGATTGAGATTATTTTTTATTTTCTTTCCGAGCTTTTATCTTACCGTTTTACCCATTCACCGCAGACAAAACAGACAAAGGTTAAGGCTATTACACTACCATGAATATGAAACGCAGTGGGTGTGTTGACGGATTGAGCGATTGTGCACTTTGCTCCGTATGATGCCCCGAGCGAGGGTTAAAAAAAGGGAACAGGTTACTCGTTACTTCTTCTTTGAAGCATCACACTTATTTAATCAATTCGGGTTCCCTAATTATGCCGTTAAAATGGGTTGGCTACGATATCACGCCACTATCATATTCCTGTTTTCCAAAATCCCGACATTCATTATTCCGCCTTTTAAATATCCCGCTAGTTTGAAATCCCGGTCAATTGAAATACCGTCAAACTAAATTTCCCGCCAATTCAACCTGCTAATTAAAAATACCGCTTTTCAATATCCGGCTTTTTAATATCGCGTCATAGAAGGTAAGTATTCTAATAATACCTACCTTCTATGACGGAATATTAAGGAGCGCTGCCACATTTACCGTTAAAATAATGGGTCTCCTCGAATAAGGATACTTAAATACCGCAGACCCATGGTCAGGTGATTTTATTTGAAAAATAGGTGATTTGGTCTTACGGTAGTCAAGAGTTAAGTATCCCCACCCCAGTATGATAGTGTTGTTCTGTGGGGGCTAAATTATCATTTTGAACGAAGAAAGAAAAAAATATTCCCACCGGGTTATGCTAGGAGAAAGTATCACATTAACTGCTGGGAGTCTCATAACATAACTAACGAATTTTTTGCTAACAATGAGAATATTTGTTGGCGGTATTTTTACGGGATGATTTCACTATCCTTTAGCGGGATTCTAAAACGGCCGGATTTTTATTAGTCGGAATTTAGATGTGACGGGATTTTATAATGGCGGGATTTTTAAGTATTTTAGTAATGTCGGGATAATGTAAAACCGGTTTTTTTATAAAAAGGGCAGGATTTTGTTTTTCGGGATTATGTAGTTTTCCCGACACTTAAGTATCCCCTGTATGATAGTCTTGTTCTATATGGCTCAAATATCATCTTGATCGAAGAAGTAAATAAATATTCCGACGGATTTGTGCTAAGAGAAAGTTAACAATGAAAACAACTTTTGGCGGTATTTTGACGGGATGATTTCACTATCCACTATAGCTGAATTCTAAAACGGCGGGGTTTTTAGTGGGCGGTATTTTTGAGTGGCGGTATTTAGTAATGCCGGGATAATGGAAAACGGTATTTTTTGTAAAAAAGGGACTATGAACGGGCGACATTTAGTTTTTGGGATTATGTAGGTATCCCCATTGAAATTGGGCTATCAGAGGAGACGGTCTACCGACTTTCCTTAAAGGAGGACTAAACATGCTGGTTGCCCAGCAATTGATAGGTGCAGGAGCATTTCCCATGGAATAATTTTCTGGCTTCTATTAGACCTGCGGAAGGCCTAGTCGCAGATGGTCACACTCTCAACATCAACGCCATCAAGGGCTACCCTCAAGGCGGTGTACTCTTACCCCTACTGTGGTCCCTGGTAGTAGATGAATTACTCTCGCTACTTGAAGTGCAGGGTCTTTTCGCCATCGGCTACGCAACGATACTACTATTGTGATCAATAGCAAATTCGTGTCCGTTATCACGAATATGATGACTATAGCCCTAACGACAGTCAACAGATGGTGCACAGCAACTGGGCTCAGTATCGACCCACAAAAAACAGTCCGAGTACCATTTACAAGGAAACTTGCTCCTTGCTGGAATTTTGTGTCGAAAATTAATGCTCCAGGGCCAATTTCTTTGATTGACCTTCATTCATTCTCAACTTTTTCCTTCGCACTAATAGCTGAGTGCTTTCCACTTCGTCGGTCCTGAGCATTCTTCAATCTTTATGTTATAAATTTAAAGAAAAAGCGATGCAATACTTCCTTGGCTGGAGCGTCGGTTTGAAGGGTGTGTTCTTCTTCTTCATAGCGTCCCGTTTTAAATGCACAATCGAGCAATACTGATAGAATCGACGGTTCAATTTGATTGAGCGAAATCGCCATCATTAAAACTGGTATACATAGTTAAAAAATTTCAAAACAGGTTTTGAATTTACTTGAAATTTCGCATAAACCGTTTTTTTCGGCTTCAAATACTTTTCTATCAATTTGAAATTTAAAATTTGGATTTTTAATTGAATATTTTAAAAACAATCTCTTAACGGTACTTTCAACTATAATGAACCTGCAAAGTTGTTTTATTGTGATTGCTTTCCAACGGCATGCCAAAAGTAATATTTGACATTCTAAGATTGAACAATTTTGTGAGAACAATCATTTAAATTAAATTAACTTACTGCAAACTTTTACTTGAGTACAACTGTATTGCAACTGTCAGCACTTATTTAAGAAAAAAATTATTTATTCTTTTTTAGGCAACTAATGTTGATTTTCAAACTTTTCATAAAGTCACAGAATGAAAAATTTAAATGTTCAAATCAACCGTTGCTGATGGATCAAAATTCAACAAAAAATCAATAGAAGTGTTACACTTTTCATACTTGAAACTCTTTTGAAAATCGGCCGACTCAATTTTAGTATGAGGATGTAATTAATTTGTTGGTTTCAAAGTTATCAATTTATGAAATTTATTATTTTTTATCGTTTTCCCTATCTGGATTTTAAGCATTGAATTGTCCATTGCACTTTTCGTATAATTTATTAAAAAAAAAGTCAGATCAAGAGACAAGAAAAAATAAAATAAAAAAGTGCTTGGTTTTGAATTTTAGCCTGCAAGTAATCGACTGTAAGAGGCCTTTTCACAGGCCTTCAATAATAAATCGTCCCTAATATTTGAACTTTTGAGATAACGGTGACAGACAGTTTGTCACTTACATATATGTCTCACTGAAGTACAATCACACTTCACACACTGCTCCCAAAATGTATCTCATAAAAAAGATAAGTTCTATATCTGGCGTTTAAATTCGTATTCAAATTCCGGTTTCCCACGGTATTAAATATATGTATGTATACATAATAGGTTTACCTTAAAAAAAATATTTGACACAAATTTGCCACCCCCTAAAATCTGCCGCCCTAGGCCTACTCAGCCTACAGGTAAATCTGTCACTGCGTAAGTGATTGAAAGTTAATACGAAGATTTTTTTTTTTCCACTAAAACACTCAGCACATTTTAGAAAACTCCGCTCTCGAAAATGGTTTCCAAAAAATGGTGGAGCCGATAAAATTCAATTAGATGGTTCTCTTCGTGGACGAGTTTCTTTAGTGGTTTAAACTTGTGGCTTATTTTTATAAGCATCATCAGGCGAGTTGTTATAGACAATAAGGGCCGAGCTAGTTAATTCGATATCCCGATATTAGCATGTCAGGAAACATATTAGGGAGGTACTGAAATATAGCCGAAATTATCAAAAGCAGCAAACTTCTCCCTATAAAAATGAATAGCGGAACAAGTCATTGCGGTATATCGCATAATAACGCTAGGTGCTATGATTTCGTCCTTTATTTAAAAGTCAAGAAACCCTTTCCTTTTTGACAGGAATTAGAGATCAACCAAGTAAATCCTTAATTCTGATGAAAAGAAGAGGAAGCCTAGCAAGGGTCTTGCATCTTTAAAACACAGCTTTCAAAAGAGAACTAATGATACAGTTGATAAATTCAGAAATTAACGTGTTGTGATAAGTAAATACTTAAACAAAACCTTATTCCTTATTTTATTTCGCCCTTTTTATTCTATCTGTATAGTCCCCATGGTTTCGTTTTCACTAAATCGAAGTTGAAATTGAATTTAATTTTCTGCTTTTCCATTTCCATTTTGCTTTATCCAAAAAGCCGCCCCTAAAATTAAGCGCCCCGGACGACCGCCCGGCTTGCCCCCCGTTAGAGTGGGCGCTGCTTGTGAGCCTTGGCATTACACTCGATGGTAGGTTAAACTGGAACAGTCACTTGGGGTCTTTCACCCAGAATGACGGAGTGGTTATACAGTACGCTAGTACGACCTGTAATCACTTATGCCTTTTTAGTGTGGTGGCCTAAAACAACAACAACGCAACATCATCAAGTAGCTGTAGTAATAAGCTCCAACGACTTGCCTGTCTTGCCATCAGTGGTGCTTTCAGCACTACATCTACCCTAGCCATGAAAGCTATATGGAGAATGACGCCATATGGACTGCATATTTTCACGCAATTGAAAAACTGGTGTAAATTTTTGGATAATTTTAACTCAACATAGTTTATAACAAGCATGCATACGAAATTTTGAATTCGCTTTATAAACTCAACGGAAGTAAAACATATCTATACAAAACCTGGATCATTTTTATCTATCTTTTTGATAGATGATGATTCTACTCAAATTTGAATATTTTTTCTATAAAACGATTTGTACTAACCACGAAGGGTACCCCAAATTTTGTATCAATTCTATAAGTGCAAAGAAGTCAGGATATCCAATAATAATGTGCTTATCATTTTTACGCGGTCGCAAAGTCAAATATCAAATCGAGTTTCCCCTGAAAGCTGTTTTATATATGTAAGCGAATCAATTCGATACAGATCTTAGGCCTCCATTACACAGTCATATTTATATTATAATATGTATGTCATATGCCTAAGCCTACTCGATTCATTAAGTATAAATTTTTAGACGTGCAGGAAGCGAAATCAAGTAGGCTTAAGGATATGATAATATCTATTATAATATATATTACCAATATATGACTATGTAATAGCGCCCTTAGATAAAAATTTAATTTCTACCCAAAATTAAGGTAAATTTCATTCCTGAAGTGTATCGTTTATGATATGGAACATGGGGAAGTTAATGTTGCGTACAGTACAGTTCCTCTGTCGCGCACTTGGTTGAGTCGCATTCTACGATGCTAGTAATCTAGAGGTCCGGAGATCGAATCTCGGCGTGGTCAAAAATTTCCGTAAATGTGTGGATAAGAAATATATAGTGCTTGCAAGATTATATACACTCCGAAATGATATGCAATGTAACGTTGACTCGAAATTGCCTATAAACGACTGAGTGAACGCACCATACCCCACAAGGGGTTACGGTACAGGGAAAGACAGTACAGTTTCGGGTGTTGATGAAATTGGTGTCTTTTTGAAATAATCTATTGATTTTACCTTACTTTCTTATTAAATCTATTAGTTATTGTGTCGAAATAACTGACACTATTTGTGGTGTACTTTCTATTCTTATTCTTATCATTCTCATTTCAATATAACCATGCTTTATTATTTCTATACAAAAATTAGATAGATTTATATAGATACATTTTTATATTGAAAGTACACCAAATTTTTCGACTGTGGCGGTGTAGGTGGACCTAATACCAGGATCTCGATTGCAATTGGCAAATGGACTAGCGTCTTCCAAGCCGAAATTCATGCCATCGGAATCTGTGCCAGGGAGAACCTGGGACGGGGTCTCCGTGGTGCACATATCGCCATTTGCACTGATAGCCAGGCAGCAATTAAGGCGCTAGCTTCACACAATATTACCTCGAAGATGGTCAGCGAGTGTATAGACCTCCTTCAGAACCTCTCCATCCGTAACTCTGTTTCAATCTTTTGGGTTCCGGATTACAGAGGCGTTGAAGGAAATGAATACGTATACGTAGACGAATTAGCAAGGGGGGCTTATCTTCTATACTCATCGGTCCTGAGCCCTTCTGTGGAATAAGCTGGAGTGCTGCTAGAGGTGTAATTAGTAACTGGCCTTCGGGCCTGATCCTGAAGCTTAACTACTGGACATCGCACCCTGGCCTTAGAGTTTCAAACGAGCTGTGTGTGTGCCCCTTCAGCTACTCCGATATTAAATGTCTGCGTAGAACCGAGCTTAGACTATTAATAGGCTTTCTTACAGGTCACTTTACCTAGCATCTCCATAAAATTGGTCTATCAAGGGAGACCCAATGTTGCCTTTACCTGGAGGAAGACGAAACCTCCATTCATTTATTATTGGAATACCCAGTGGTCGCCAGGTCGAGGAGATCAATCCTTGGACGTGATTTACTAAGCACCTGAGCTGAGTGATTAGGTGAAGGATCTTCTAGCATTTATTAAATTGGTTGACGACCTTCTGAATTAAAGGTGAATGGCACAATATACCTTCTAGGTAGCAGTGCCCACGACTTTGGTCCATTACTATTATTATTATTATTAGTCGGCTATGTCAAAACCATTGTAAGGTATCATCATCATCAATGTGACTAGGAACTTGGAAGTTGGACGATGGTACTATTATCCAGTAATTACATAGTAATGTAATTACACTTTGTCGTGTTCCTGATTCTCACGAGCTTGGTGGACCTCATAAATACCAAAACGAAAGCGTATCCATCGGAGTACCTTCTTACTATGCGCCACAAGAAATTCTGTGATCGTCGCTTCGTAAATGACGTCGAAGGTCGAATTGGTCGCAGAAAGAGTGAGACACGGCAAACGAAAACCGGACAGAAGATGGTTTACTATCTTTCTAATATGTTCTTCCAGGAAAGATAAGATTCTTCTCAGAATAAATAGACAGTGAGATCACTGAGAGGACTGTATCTCGCAAAGAGCCAATTGAGATCCCGGATTTGAATTGCTTCGATGGTAGTTCGCAATGTTACGATAAAAAGCCGATTAATACAAGGTTTGTGTTAATGGAGCCCAATGTCATGTCTTGCACAATGGTGAATTGTCCAATCCTTTTGAGGTAAATAATGGAGTCAGACAAGGCTGTATCTTATCACCAATGCTGTTCCTTATTACCATCAACGATGTAATCTGCGATTCTCTACGCGACCATAAAAGTAAGGGTATCAGGTGGAAGTTATTCGATTACCTTCAGCACCTGGACTACGCCGACGACATTTGCCTTCTCTCAAACACACCAGATCACCTGACTCAAATGACGCATGCTTTGCATCGTGAAAGTCGAAGTGCTGCCTTAAAAATTAATGCCGCTAAGACTAAATACATGAGCTTGTCGTCAGGACGGCAAAACACCATTTCTATCTTCGGACAACCGATAGAAAAAGTCGAGGACTTTACTTACCTTGGAAGCGCAGTGACTGCGGATGGTGGGGCTGATGCCGATGTCGAGTCGCGTCTAAATAAAGCCCGAGCAGTATTTTTCAGTTTGACTCGTCCCGGGAAAAACGACAACATCTCCAGAAATACCAAACTCCGGATCTTCGAAAGCAATGTAAAATCTGTGCTTTTATATAGGTGTTCCACGTGGAAGGTGACCAGTAACCAGGGGCGGCGCATAAGGGCCCGCAGGGCCCGCGTGGCGGGGGGCCCACGAGATTCTGGGGCCCAAAAGGCACATGGACGATTTATTGAACCATAAAACGTCTGCGAAAAACTATAATTCGACGTAGATATTTTTCTAGACGAGAAGAGATCTACATTTTTCGAAGCCAAAACAAATGCCAAATTTATTGTTACGATGAGTAACAATAAATTTGGCAATTTTACACTACACTACAATGTGGAGAGAAATACAAGGAGCTTTAGAAAAATTTAATATCGAAACCGTACCTACTAGTAGACATGCGCAGCTCAAAACTAGATTATCTAGTGTAAAAGACCCTAAGACGAAAAAGGAAGAAAACGGCATCTACAAAATCGAATGTCCTGATTGCCATAGTATTTACATAGGCCAAACCAAAAGACTAGTCCAAGTACGATTCGAGGAACACATGAAAGAAGCAGAGCTAACCACGAAGAATCCAGTCAGGCACAATAAATCTGCAGTCGCAAAACACATGTTGGAGACGAAACATCACATCACCTGGGAGAACGTCGAAATTATCAGAAAAGTGCCACAATTACATAAGCTCGATGCGGCCGAAAGTATCGAAATTGCCAAACAGGTAAAGGATAATCTTATGAACACGGATGAAGGCAATTGCGCATCTAGCCTGTTCCAGGTAATTAAGGAGCAATAAAAATTAAAAAGGTAATGGCGTAATAAAACTCATTCAGAAAAATGTTTAGTATATAAGTTCAATTTGTAAAAATTAAAAACACTTTGTAGTTGGCACTGAAGAAGGACATAAGTTGTGTCCGAAACACGTGTCTGCATTTGAAAATAAAAAATCCTCAGTATAAGGCAAATTATTCTTTTCATTTTTTAAATTTTTTTTTAAATTTTACAATTAAAAGTTAAAAAGGTTTAGTATTAATCACATATTGAATGCTTGTAAACATTTTTTTAGACGGAATTCAAGAATGGACGAAACCAGGTGGAAAAGCGTTGTCATGAATTGCGAGAAATTTTGATAGGTTCATTGAAGACTCAACATTGTTGAGTAAACAATGAACCTTGAATTTATTCTAAAAATTTTTTAACAAGCATTCAATATGTGATTAATACTACATCATTTTATTTTTAAAGATTGTACCTTCTCTATTGGGTACTAAACCCACATTTGGTTTGAATGGAGTCTCGCTAGGGGTTCCAAGCTGTGCTACGGCGCCTAACATCTGGAATGAAACCCACTAGTATCGTGGATAAATTACCGACCTGGATGGGCCCACGAACATGATATGGTATACAAAAATTGTACGAAATTGTAGGTCTTCAACGAAATTGAGGACATGCGAATTTTGCGACCCTTAATACAGCATAGCATAATTAGCAATCCTATGTCAGTGAATAGTAACAGACACTTTTCCGAAATCGCAAAAAAAAACTACGACTTATATAGGGGGCCCACTGAAGAAGTTGGCGGGAGGGCCCCGAGTGAAGTTGTTCCGCCACTACCAGTAACATTACCACCAAACTGCAAAGTTTTCTGAATCAGTGCCTACGGCGGATCCTACGAATTCGCTGGCCTGAGGTAATATCTAACGACGACCTGCTCAAAATTACTCGCCAAAATAGGATAGGTATCGACATCAAACGGCGAAAGTGGCAGTGGATAGGTCACACACTTCGAAAAGAGCCAAAAAACATTGCAAAATAGGCTCTCGATTGGAGTCCTCAGGGAACCAACGCTAGCCGTCGTGTGGGACGACCCAAAAATACATGGAGAAGATCTGTTGAGGCAGAGGGAAAATCTATAGGCAAATCGTGGGACCAGCTAAAGGCGATGGCTGCCAATAGGCAGAGGTGGAAAAGAGGCGTAGTCAATGCCCTATGCCCCACTAGGGGTTAAAAGGAACCAGAGAGAGAGAGAGAGAGTTAACTAAAAAAAATGTTAGGAAAAGATTTAAACAACAATTTGGCTAAGCATATTTTTACAAAATTTAAGAGTTTTGTATCAACATTTTCCAAGCCTTAAAAACTTCAATTCCAATTCCAGTGATATCCTTAAAAAGTGAAATATTTAGAGCTCGGAAAAAATTATTATCGAAGCTGGCGGATTTTTTTGGCAAAATCACCTCAAACGTATGCGTTTGCCTTTTGATTTTTTTTTTCACGAAAAAAATTCTCAAATTATGGTAAGGATGTAAGAAACCTGAACGGATCAGCGAAACTGGCTGGTTATTTGCCCTACGAACCCCATTCATATTTTTATAAAATCTGTAACGAAATTCATTGCTTCAGATTTAATTTTTCAATTTGTCCTTTCCTCATTTCGGGGCCTGTAAGGGGCTTTAGCCCCTCCTGTGGCTGCACCACTGATACAGAGACCCACGTTTAACCAAATTTTTCAACTCCGTCATGGGCATAGCTTGATAATCCAAACAAATAACAGTTTCAGAAAATTTCCTGAATTGGGTAGTAGGGTCATGTCAAATAACCCGTTGACCCTGGTTGGAAGATAACAAAATTAACATATAGAAATTACTTAGCCCCATATCTACCTCTCACATTTAATAAAAATAGTCAGAGGCACTACAGTACAAAGCATTTGTTACACTTAAACTAGAAAAGCTGCAAGTTTAGGAATAAAATGTTACGCCTCTGTACGATGTAAAGAGGGCATGCTGCATTAAAATGTGGGGAAAAGCGGTGTTTAGGCTCTGCATTGACAAAAGTGACAATCTCGTTTTTATTTACCGAAAAAAAAGTGACGGGACATTAGTTATTCTGTGTAATCCGAGCTAGGTGGTTCCTCTGCACTGAAGACGATTATTTAAATTAATTCAAATCTTTACTTAGAAATGAATTTTCTATTCAATCATATTTCTTACTTATTCAGAGTCTAAAATCCAAATTAATTTCCTGCTGAACATTAAACATTCACGTAACGCATAGACATTTATCAGACAATTTTCTCGGAGGTGATTATTGCTACCTTCCTATATAGAACATTTATGCACGAGTGTATGTTACATACTTACTTGTTTTAGGGGTTCACCATCATCATAGACATAAAATACGCATGGATTCATTTTGCGAATCCTACTCATAAAAACGAAACGATTTTATTTGGAACCGTTTAGAACACACATATAGTCCTTGTCGGGAATGAGAATGTGTATATGGTGACGCCAATACAGACACTCAAATTACATTCGAATGTGTACGCGCCCAACAGGACATTTAGTTTGCTAGCAGCAATTTTAGTCGTTTCAGTATAAAGTAACCGTCAAAACGTACTGGGGAGTAATTATTTTGCAAGCAAATAATACTCAGTCATGCATTGCCTCGTTAGCATGGTTAATTGCTTGGAAAGATAAACTTGCGATTAGTGATTAGTGATTAATAGAATTTGATACATATGTGTGGTACGTTGTCTGCATTCAAAATCAATATGTCTCCATGTTGCTAAAGTGAATAGGGATTATGACTAGGGCTAGGACAGTGAGAAAGGGACCTTGCATGCATATCTGACACAGATGAATGCACTTCGTGGTATGTTTGTATTGTCGTTATACGGTAGCCTGTTCTTCGATGTAAATTATCCCAAGGCTACCCCATTGTTACCACGGCCAAGAGCTACCAAAACCTCCTTCGAATCTAGAAAAAATTCTCTTGAATCAATTAGATTGACGAATTTCGAAAACAAATTGACGAAATTCCATGTCAATTTTCGAAATAATGTTATTAATTTTGGCGAATTTGCATCACAAATTGATGCCATTCCATTTTAAATTGACGAATATCAAAATAATGTTGATAAATTTGTATTATATATGGACATGCATCCAGATCAAATTGACGAACTTCCATTTCAAATTGAGAAAATTCCAAATATTGTTGATGAATTTCTATTACAAATTCATCATCATCAATGTGGCACAATAGCCCGACGTCGGGCCTTGGCCGCATGAATCGTTGACCTCCAATTGACGCGGTTACGTGACCTCGTCCTCCAGTTTCGGAAGCCCAGCAGATGGTGGGCGTCTTCACCTACGGAGTTCTCCCAGCGAGCTCTCGGTCGTCTACGCAACCTCGCTCCGTCAATTCGTTGTGCGTTCATCACTTTCTTTGGCATGCGATTATCGTCCATCCGTTGTACATGCCCCGCCCATTGCAAACGTTGAAGCTTCACGATTTTCGATACTTCCAGCTCATCGTACAATTGATACAACTCATGGTTGTACCGGATACGCCATTGGTCTCGCTCGCGAACGGCCCCGAAAATTCGCCGAAGGACCTTTCGTTCGAATCGGTCTAGCAAAATTTCGGAGGCTTGGGTGAGGGTCCATGCTTCGCAGCCATAACATAGCACGGGTCGGATGATCGTTTTGTACACGCGGAGCTTCGTGTTCCTGTGCGCAAGTTTCGAATTAATTATAGGGAGGACCGAGAAATATGTCTTATTGGCTAGTTGTATCCGTCGCTTAATTTCGTCGGTTTCGTTGGCGTCCTTTGATAAGTTACAACCCAGATAGTTGAAGTTGTCTACATACTCGATATTGTCTACTCCCCCACTGTGATGCTTGAATTTGCTGGCGTCCTTGTTTTCGATTGCATCATGGCCTTTGTTTTGCTTTCGTTGATATGTAGTCCAACTTCCTTTGCGGCGTTATTGAGGTTATGCAGAAGGCTTTCTGCATCACCCCACCTTCGAGACATGATGTTGATATCGTCGGCGTACGGTACTAATTGAGTCGACTTGATGAGTAGTGTTCCGCTGATGTCCATATTCATGGCTCGAATTACATACTCCAAGGCAAGGTTGAAGAGCGTCGGCGCCAGCCCGTCGCCCTGCTTGAGTCCAGTACGAGTTTCAAATAGGTCAGTGAGTCGATTCTGCACTCTGACCTGCGAGACGGTATTAGTCATCGTCATCCTTGTGAGTCGCACTAACTTTGCCGGTATACCAAAATTCAGCATAATGTTGTACAGTACACTTCGATCGATACTGTCGTATGCCTGCTTGAAGTCGACAAAGATTTGGTATACGTCGATGTGAAGCTACTACTCCCAGCACTTTTGGAGTAGTAGCTTCAGTGTGAAGAGCTGATCGGTCGTTGAGCGACCAGGTCTGAAGCCGCCTTGATACTCGCCAATGATTCGTTCTGCGTACGGATTAATTCTCTTTTCAAGAATTTTAGATAATATCTTATAGGCCGTACAAACTAATGATATGCCCCTGTAATTCTCACACTTCAGCTTGTCACCCTTTTTGTGGATTGGGCAGATTATGCTTTTGCGCCAATCTTCGGGGATTTCCTCGTCGTTCCATATTTTCAGCAGTAGCACATGTATAGCGTTGGTCAGGCACGTTCCACCATGCTTCAGCAGTTCTGCTGGGATCTCGTCAGCGTCGGGCGCTTTATTATTTTGAAGCGACTGTATGGCAAGACTCACCTCCTCTACTGTTGGGGGTAGAACGGGAGGGCCTGGTTCGGCTAACTGCTCAAGAGCTGGCTCCGCGGGGGATGTTGATGGTGCATTGAGGAGCTCTTCAAAATGCGAGGCCCATCGTTTGTTGACGCTTTCGATGTCGCTGATGATGTTACCATCCTTGTCCTTACATAGGCTTGTCCTGGGTTGATATCCGTTCTTAGCATTATTTATAAGTTTGTACGCCTGTCTAATGTTCTTACTGGCTAATCTTTGGTTTATTTGCTGTAACTGCTCGTCAAAATGTTTGCGTTTCTTACGTCTAATTAACTTATTAGATACTCGCCGAAGCTCGTTATATCTTTCTTTCTTGGCTCGGGATGCGCGTTGTGTGTATTGGCGATAGGCTTCATTTTTCGCCTCAATCGGGGCCCTGCATTCGTCGTCGAACCAGTCTGCTCGTCTGCGCCGACCTTTATAGCCCACGACCTCTTCTGCGACCCCCTTGATGCTGTCTTTGAGCTCCTCCCAGAACTCATGGATGCCTAATTTGTTGATGTCATCAAGCATGGGCGACAGTTTTTCCTCTAGTGCTGTTGTATACGCAGCCGCCGTGGCATCATCAATCAAATTGTCAACCTCGAAGATCTTGGCAGGGTTGATTCTCGATAGGTGCACCGAAGAGATTCTGCACCTGTATGTCGTCTTCACCAAATAGTGATCGGTGTCGCAGTTGGCTCCTCGATAGGATCGAACATCTAGGACATTAGAAGCCCATCTCTTGCTGATCAGTACGTGGTCGATCTGGTTCACGGTGTACTCATCTGGAGACTTCCAGGTCTGCTTGTGGATTCGTCGATGAGGGAAGCATGTAGAGCTTATTACCAGGTTTCTGCCGCTCGCGAAGTCGATAAGTCGCTGACCGTTGTTGTTGTTTTCGTCGTGGAGGCTATGACCTCCAGTAGTTCCCCTATGCCAGCTTTCATTTCCGACTTTGGCGTTAAAGTCTCCTAGCAGCAGCTTCACGTCGTTTGATGGAAGTGAGTCGAAGAGTGTTTCTAGGTCGTTGTAGAACTCGTCCTTAATCGCGTCTTCTTTTACTTCTGTAGGGGCATGCGCATTAATGAGCCAGAGATTAGCGAAACGGGTCTTAATGCGGATCGCACATAGCCGCTCGTTGATGGGTTTGAAGCCGATAACGTGGTTCTTGAGCTGCTTATTCACGATGAAAGCTACTCCAAACTCCGTGTTGCCCTCCTCTTTACCACTCGTAAAAATAGTGTGCGAATTGAGGTCGTTAATCTCGCTTTTGAGCCATTTAGTTTCCTGGATTGCAACTATGCTCAGCTTGTATTGTTCTACCTGATCCAGGAGGGCCCTTAAGGCCCCCGGTCTATTCAGGGAGCGTACATTCCAGGATCCGAAAGAGTAATCAGTTGTTCGTTTGCGGGGTCGTCGTTGTTTTATATCCGTCCAATCCGAGGCTTTTGTTGCAGGTTTCTTGACTTGAAGTTTTTCTTAGGATGAGTTGTCGGCACATCGCTAAACCATGATATGGTTTAATCGTTGAGTAAAGGCCATCATGGGCATGCCTCGAAGATGCTGCTTTAGTGATTGACTTAAATGTTTTCTGTCACCTATCACGTTAAGTAACCTGAGACGCTGCAGATGTTAATGCAGCACTCAGTCAGGCGCAACGGTTACTCGGATAATGCGGGAAAGTAACGCCCCGTAGAGAGACATAGGAATTGGCCGAAGTCCTTTTCCTATGAAACTCCTCCTGCATAGCTAAGGGTCCGCAGTTATGCCACAACTGAAGAAGATATAGGAATTAGCCGAAGCCTTTCAACCTTTATCTTCCCCCTTACGCCTATTACAAATTGGCGAATTACAAAATCTGATTTTCGAATTTCCATTAGAAATTGCCGAATTGCAAAAGCATATTGTCGAAATTTGCATTAATTTCATTCAATTGACGAATTTCCATATCAAATTGACTTATCTCCAAATTATGTCGGGGAATTTCAATTACACATTTGTATTCAACATCGTGTTGACGAATTTCAAATTGTCGGATTTGACTTGTTGACGAATTTCCATTACAAAAATCATGTTGCTGAATTTCCAGATCAAATTGACGGATGTCCATTTCAAATTGGTCTTGATTCGTCAATTTTAAATTTAAATTCGTCGATTTGTTATGAACATTCGTCAACTTCTAACAGAAATCCGTCCCCGCATATTTTGAAATTCGTCAATTTGACATGAAAATTTTGTGATGGGAACTCGTCAACATAATTTCGAAATTTGTAGCTTTGATCTGGATTTTCTTCAATTTGTAATGGAAACTCGTCAATAAAATTTTGAAATTCATCAATTCGTATTGGAAATTTGTCAAGATACAGTTTGGAAATTTTAACGTGTTTGTGTGAATATTTTTAAGTTAAAGCCGTTAGGCTTTTAACTTTTAGTTATGGTATAAATCGGCGGTACTTGTATTAGATCTGTACTTCTGTTCCTGTGGCTTGACAGCGATTTTGTGCGCTTGACATATGACAATTTTTATTTGAAACAAATATGCCTTTCGGCCTTTGGGCCGTCGTCGTGCAAAATCCTTAGAACGGGTGCTGACCCTATTTACGCTGAAACTAAAAACATGGGCTGCTACAGGACTCTTCCAAAAGTATTTTATTGAAATTTTAACCTCTTATCGACATCACATTAATCTAGTTTCCGAAAAAGAAAATGAGTTTTCCAGTTTTTCCTTTCTTTACAATAAACTTACATACCTCTCTGTATGTACCTGCCAATCAACAACGAACTCTTGCTAGCTACACACACACACGTCGTTTTTCGATCTCGTTATTTGATGAAATTTTTCCCCGGGGAAAAGTATAAAGAAAATGACGTGCGTACGTGTAGTTAGTGTACGACGTATACTCCTAGATGTTAAAAGAATCTCATTTCCTTTTTTATATGATTTTAAGTTTGATTCAGATGATGCGATACAAAAATAGATTCCCCCATATGATTGACCAATTACCGTCCTTTTTATTGGATCATAAAAAATAAAAGAATTTATCTTAAATCTCGTCTGATCCATTTACCGCATATGATGAGAGGATAGGTCTCTTTTATATACATTATTATACATACTCGTACATACATACATATGTATGCGTGAGCATTTTTGGTTGAACGAACTTATTGGTCCTGTGGCAAAATGCGTAGTAGTATGTTTATGTTATTTGTTCTATTTTATGCTAAGGATAATTGGGTATTGAACGAGGACTTTTAGTAACCTCAATTTGATATTATCGTGCGAGGACGGCTATTTAAATTTAACGATCCATGATTTTTGTGAGTCATTTATTTGGAAATATTTTTTTTTGTTTATATACCTTTTGAACGTTTCTTTTTGTCTTGATACTGTTAAATTGACAGACGCAATCAGAATACGTATTTGGTTTTATAATAACTCTTTAATTTCCAAACAATTGGTGTATTTAAGAAAAGTATGTTCAAATTTTAACCCTCAATTCTACAATACTAATGAATGACGTCATTCGTAAATTTCAATAATTCAATACCACCCCTAAATTAAATTTTACTTGTTTCCCTGAAAAAAGAAGGACTATTTCGAAACCAAACAATTCATTGGGAAAAGTTCTTGATGAACTATATTTGTAAATTCTATCCGAACTTTGTACATTCTAAAATGAATGACAACCTAATTTAAGCTGACCAGACGTACAGCATTTTGCTGTACAGTACAGCATTTTGACCTGTCGTACAGCAAAATGTACAGCATTCCAAATGCCACACAAAAGAAACCTAAATCATTACATAATAAGCTGCTCGGTGAGACCTGGTCATTCTTGTCTCTTTTAAAGGTGGTTTTAGCAAGATAATCGCACTTTCATTTTCGACAACTCCGGGAACTCTTTAATCGATCATTCTGAAACTTCACACTTATAGTTATTTAGAGCTCATAATTCCTTCATATTTTAAGACTCTACACCTATCCGCGTTCGACAGTAACATCTGCCTAAATCGCACTTTTGTCTATTCTAAACAAAAATTGTCCATAAAAATTTCTCCAATAAATTTGAAATTTGGCAGATTTGTGAAGCGCCGCATGTCCATATTTGGTGAAAATTTAGCTGTCAAGGTTCTGAAGTATTAACCGTCAAAAGATTCGATTTAAGGTGTTTGTAAAGTTTGACTCCTGTACGATCGATATTTAGCGAGATAATCGTACTTTTATATTTGGCAATCGATTCGATAATTCAGGAGCACTTTGACCGACCTTTCTGAATTGGAACACTTATAGTTTTTAGAGCTGCTTGGCGCTGACATTTTCTATTCGCAAATGTTTGAGTGGAAAATTTTGAAATTTGCCAGACTTTTATGGTGCTCTATACAAGTCTGACAAGGTAGGAGCATAAGGTAGAAATCAGTGTTGCCAACTGGAAATTTAGAAAACGGCTAAATTTAGCCAGAAAACCGGCTATATTTTTTTCAAAAACGGCTAAAAATCCGGCTAAATAAATTTCAGCGAGAAAAACGGCCAAAAAACCGGCTAAATCATACAAAACAGTTACATTACGAAAAAATATAGTAAAAAACCGATTTTAATAATTTTATTTATTTTCTAGAGTACTACCCGTAAACTATATTTTTGGCAGATTTCTTAGTTTTTTTTTTACATATATTCTCCAATCGCTGGCATTACTGTCAAAATTTACTTTGTTCGGAGTTAGATAGCTCAACTAGTCAAAATAGTTGTATACAGGTACAATTTCTCGGTCAAGTCCATAACAACCTTAGGTTCGAAATTGTGGAACATAAAATTCGTAAAACGAACGTCCAATGCATAACTATGGGCAAGAGCAACCGCATTTATGTATGGATATCTTACGATCATCGCACCTGAACAATCTTATATTATGATTAAAACTTAACCATTTTAGACCCAAGAAACATATCCAAATCATCATGACGATAATCCATCATGATGATGAAAGTTCGAAATTGGAGTGACACATATGCTTTCGTCATTACTTTTGAGGTTTCTGTAAATGGTGAAAATGTCCCTCACAAATGCGATATTTTGATGAATATTCAATTCAATAATTTGAGGACACACTTTTCTTAAAGGATTTGAATAGAAATGTGAAAAGGTTGATAAAAAAATTTAATATTTTTGAAAACATTCTTGTTCTTAAATTGATACGAAATTGATGTTCCAAAAGTGGGCTTGAGCTTGGCCGGGAAATGGTATAGATTTATGATAAGTTTGTTGCTACAAACCCAACAACTAAATGTAATGCATCTAGGAAAATGTGTAATTTCTATGAATCGTCAGAGGGGTTTTACACTACAAGCATCAATTGCATGCAAAAATTGCAGGAAATATATTTCTCTATTACTAATTGCATTCGATTTAGCAAAGTGCTTACACCATAAGCAAATTTTGCGCGCAATCTATTGTGCAATAGGGTTGCAGAAATTTTTTCTCGCAATTGATGCAATAGGTGTGTATATTGCAGTTTCAAATTCACAAGTGTCAATTGTGAGTCTACATTTGTTACGAATGCAGGAAAAAGTGGATGCCTGTGCGAAGAAAAAATTGTTAAGGGTGTTGATTTTATCCGTGAATTTATTTAATTTATATGAAAGTACTTCTCAAACAAACAGTGCTGCGGCTAGTGTCTTGTTGGAAGCATTACAAGAAAGGAGACGACGTTATCATACGCAATGGGTAGCACCTTGGCTCAAACGACGCAATGATCAAGGAGTTTATGCGCAGCTGATGGTGGAACTGAAAGCAGAATGACCTGAACTTTATAGAAACTTCCTACGGTTGCGACCAAGTGAGTTCAATTATATTGTGGAGCGCGTAAACCCGTTTATTAAAAAGCAGGATACACATCTTCGGAAAAGTATAAGCGTAGGCGAAAGAGTTGCAGTAACACTTCGTATCCTGGCGACTGGAAACTCCTACAGAGATTTGGCATACTATTTTTGGATTCATCATTCAACCATTTCAAAGATTGTTTCAGAAACATGTAAAGCCATTTATGAAGTTTTGGCTGAATGTATTCAGGTTATTGAGTGTCCTGAAAATGCCGGCAGCGAATATTTTAATTGCAAAGGATCTCATAGCATCGTTTTGCTTGCATTGGTTGATGCTAATTACAAATTAATTTATATTGATGTGGGTTTCCGAGAAAGAGTCTCAGTTGGTGGCGTTTCCTCTCACTCTACTTTATCTACAGCTTCACTCAGAAAAGTGCGTCTAGTATTTTTAAATATTTTTGTACCATTATTTCAATGGGATGGTAATTTACCAGATTTCTTCACAAAAGTAAAGGGACTCAATGATTATTATAACTAGATAGATCCTATTGAGATATTTTGTATGCAATGAAATATACCCCGTAAATTCAATGGGATATCATTTTTAATTTTAATAAGTTTGTCCCATTAAATTAATAAGATATGATATGTTTAACTAATAATGGGGTGGATCCTATTAAAACAACTACGAAACTTGTAAAAGAAACCTCTTTACAGGATTATCTTAAACACGTTCTCGTTAAATTTATGTGTTTCCTTTAAATTTAACCACAATGTCTCGTCATAAAGTGTCTTTGAAAATTATGCCGTTATTGGAATTTTATTGTTATTTTTTGTTCTCCGTCCGATTTCATTTTCATCCGTCTGTCATCATGAGCGGAGACAATTTCCTTTCAAGGCTTTGTGAATTTAGTTGATGATCTATTCAGCGACGAGTTCTGCAGTGATAATCATCAATTGTGTGAATGTGAAGTGGTTACATATTTCGATCCCTTAAAAGATCTTATTTGCGACAAATTTGGTTTCCAAAGCGAAGTTCTTAAACGCATTAAATGTACGAATTCAAGATCAAATGTACAATTTACTCTGTCAATGAAAGCTGCACTAAATTTTGCTCATTCAGTAATCTTCAAACTCTTTTTTTTTTAAATGACATATCATTTGATTCTTGTCACATTTCACCTAATAATTTATTAACTAAGTACACTACATTGAATTGGAATTCATTGATAATTTTAAATCCCATTGGTTTTACGGGCCATGTAATTGAATTAATAAAGTATTATCCTATTAGTTTTACGAGGAATCCTATTAAATTTAGAGGATAATCCGGTTAATTTCACAGGATATTGTACAGGATTATCTAATTAATTTAACAAGACATTTTTTTTTTAATTTTATAGGATAATCCTGTTAATTTAACAAGACAGACCTTATTGATGTGTTATAGGATAATCTGATTGTTTTAAAACGATATAACTATTGGAACAAACGGATAATTATCACGTTAAATAAATGGTTCCAATATTTTTAAAATAATAAGATTTTTCCTATTGACCAAAAATAATGGGAGAAAATGATTAGTTTAACGGGATTTCCTATTGAAAATTTTCTGAGTGTTTGAACGAAAATTTATTGGATATTCCACAACCTACGCCACTACCGGGACGAGAAAAACCAATGCTTTACGTTGCCCTCGCTGATGATGCATTTCCTTTAAAGGAGTACATTCTGAAACCATATCCTTACAAAGATCTTGCTTTGTCCAAAAGAATTTTTAGCTATCGTTTATAGCTCGACGATTGGTTGAAAGTACATTTGGAATACTCACTTCACGTTTTAGAATCCTCAGGCGACCAATAATGCTGAGTCCAGATAAAACAACTGACGTCGTTAAATGTACATATGTGCGCTCTACATAATTTTCTGTTATCGACAAGCTCTTCGTCTGAATATTTTGCGAATGGGAGAAACAGTTGCAGATAACGTTCTTTTTACAATATTCAAAATAAGCCACAACCATATTCATGTGCAGCGAAAGATGTTCGTGAAGAGTTCGAGG
This sequence comes from Microchrysa polita, assembly GCA_949715475.1. Lineage (NCBI taxonomy): Eukaryota > Metazoa > Arthropoda > Insecta > Diptera > Stratiomyidae > Microchrysa > Microchrysa polita. Next base: position 6,160,443 of record OX454415.1, on the reverse strand, counting down.
AGTATTTTTGCCATGAAGGTGAAGTCAGTTGGCAATTAAATCATGTTCATGTCCTACACAAGATTCGAAATAATAATACAAATAAAGCTTACCAAATTTGTTTGTATTTCATTTACAGAAACCACAGAATCCAAAAAAAGGAGTGCTCCGTATTTCCATCTGGTCGGTGGCTTCTGATCAGCGACGAGTTGTGCAGTCGGCTATCGAGCTACGACGACACACTAGACCCAACTCGTATCAGACACCAATATTGCACGCAAATGTGTTGCACATATCCTTTTCTTCTTCCTTGCCTCGTTCTGTATACCGCTCCATGGCTTCGCGTTGCTCGACCCGCGGTGTAGGCACATCGCCCGTTTTGGTGATAATATTGTTGTGTTGCACACAATAAGCAACAATGTGCAATTAGCAATTGTACAACAAATGCGTTTACACTACACGCAAGACATCATCAGCAATTTATTGCGCAACACCAGTGTGCAACATGCAACTGCGCAAAAATAATAGGTGTTTACATTGCAAGCAACAATTTCTATTGCTCTTGTTGCTTGCCTAGTATATTCGCGCAACATATTGCACGTAGTGTAAAACCCCTCTCAGACGTTGTGCAAGTAGCTTGCCCAGTAAAAATAAATTTCGGAGAAGCTTACCCCCTTCTTCAGCACTTAGCTTTTGTGCTGAAGAAGGGGGTAAGTTGCCCCCGAAATATATACACACTTAAAACAAGTTTTGAACACTACAAAGTTCCGGCGATATTATCAATATCTATGAAAAATTGTACTTAATCTGGCATGATTACGTTAACTGTGGCAAAGAATGACACTTTGAAAAATGGAAAAATGTGCAGGTACCCCCATGCTCCGAGAATTGTTCAACAAAGAATTTTATCGAAGAAACTGTCTTCCATCTTGCAAATTATTCAGCATATTGGTGGTTAGTAAATTACATGCTTAGACTAGGTACAAATATCGTCAGTTTACGTGAAACCCATTACCCTAAATTGATTGAAAAAAGGCAAGACTCCGGGGCACATTTTTCCTAGGAGACATAAATGCAAATTTTCCTCTAGGTCAGTGGTTCCCAATCTTTTTCAGCTCGTGCCCCCTTGCGAGATCTGCTGGTCCTGGCGCCACCCCCCCCCCCCCCAAATTTGGCCAAAATATTTTTTAAGCGAAAATCATTCAAAGGCTATAGCTGACTGACGCTGTTCATACCAGCCATTTCAAATGATTTTTTATTTTTTGCCGACCTAAAATATTCTCAGCAGTGTTCATTAAATGGATTTAGTAGCATCGAAGTAATCGACGAAAAACCAATTTTTGCCATTTTGCAACGCATTTCGAGAGAAGTTCACAAGAAAACCATAATTAATTAATGGCAAGCATGCTATAATTTATTAATGACATCAATATTAGAGTTGAGCCCGCGCCCCCCCTTCCCTGATTGTCACGCCTCCCTAGGGGGGCGCCCCCCAGTTTGGGAATCACTGCTCTAGGTGGACATAATAGGTACTTACCCTAATACACGATAATAAGTGCATGCAGAAATAATTTCACGGCGATTAATTATTTTGTTTGTGAATATTGAAAAATTGATTCCAGTTTCAAAGTAAAAAAAAAAAAACATAAAATAATTTTAGCCGGAAAAACGGCCGAAGAAAATCATTTCCGGCTAAAAATCCGGCCGGCCGGAGTTATCAATTTCTTCCGGCTAAACAGGACGGTTTCCGGCTAAATTTGGCCGGAAAATGGCTAAATTGGCAACACTCGTAGAAAGCTCAAGCATGTAGAGGTGCTAAGATTCAGAAGTTACAGCGGTGGAAAGATGCGATTTCAATTTTTCACAAAACAATGGAGAAAGCACTGTACTCCATCCATCAACCATTATAGGAAAATACATACTACAGGACTCTGTCAAGGCTTCCAGATAAAGTTTTTTTCTACAACCGGCATGGCATAGCTAATGTATCCATGGGGGAATGCATACTCTCCCGTTGAAACATCCTAACCGGGCTAAGTCATCCTTCCACCGCTCTGGAGGTTCTCCACACTCAGAGAAAACAACGCACATTCATATTAAAAGCTCCACATTTAAATTGAACGCAGTATTCGTTTGAAAAATCTCGTTTGATTTGAACGAGTTCTCATTTACGCTAAAAGAATTTCTTTTAAAACAAAAGAGTAGCTAAGCCCCAAACGGCGGTCGTTTAAATCAAAAGATTCCGCATTACATAGTAATGTGTATGCATTCCTTTACGTAACAAATTCACATAAATAAAGGACGCGATGCCAAAATATCATTTGTTTCAACGTAGAACAACAGGTAGTTAATACTTCTGGCCGGTCCGTTGAGTCTCACGTGTTCATGTTCATTGTGTACAAATGTGTAGTGTCTAACAACAAACGTGTATGTCATTAGTTAGAATCTTCGTCGATGTTAAGAGTGTTTTCGAGAATGTACTTTTGCATTCATCTGGAGGAATGGACGCTTCCACACGTGCAATTTAAGTTTAGCGGGTGCTAAAATAAAAGTGTTATGTATTAATCATATTAAAATTAGACATAAATAAAAAATAAAGTGTTTTCCTGAAGTTTTCATAAGTTTTATTATTTATTGATTTGTCAACCCAGGTAAAAGTGAGTATCTTATCGAATGGAGAATGGACAATCAAACGGAATGTATTATTTTATTTCAGCAGAGTTTGCTTTTAATTCCATGTAAAACTCAATTATTTTGAATGGGGTAATTTCTATGAAATGAAAACGGGATATGTTACTTTCGAAATACATATCGTTTCATTAAAAAGAATGCTTCGTTTAATTTAAATAACAAAAATGTTCAATATAAAAACGAACACGTTTGATACAATTGCCTTTCATTTATTCAAAATGCGTTACCCGTTTACAATCAAAGAATAAGTGTTTATTTCAATGAAGAATACGTTTAAATCGACTGGCTCCTTCTTTTCAGGTAAACGCAAATTCTTTTAATTCAAACGCCTTTTTACAACTCATTATGCTTTTGAAAGAAACGCCACTCGTTAGAATTAAACGCATTTGCTTGTGGAGCCAAATCAAAAGCGCAAATCGTTTGAATTAAATATATTTCGTTCAATATGAGTGAATATTTCTCTGAGTGCACGAACTCCACTCCGTAGATGTGCCAGGAAAGCCGCCAACCGCTTAAGGATTCTCTTCCCAATAAGGTATTAGTTTATCTACTGCAATAAACGAAACGAAGTTTTTAAATAAAAAGATACAAAGGGGTGCTTGAACGCCTACACGCCCTCTCCCCTGGCCGTTTATCACGGGATTTGTTTTTTTCTTCTGTATCATCTATAAAAAAATCCTACTACGATATTAGAGAGTGTGAAAATGCCGGTTCGATTCCTAGCACGGCAAAGAAACTTCCGTACTTCAAATAAACAACTACATGATTTCTGTCTCGGATAGTCAGAGACAGGGAAAGAATTATCATCAGCCGCTCAAGGCTGCTGAGACTGCAGTCTCGAACACTGAAATTCGAAACTTGAAAAAGCACTGAGTATCGACTGTCTAAAAATCGTAAGCGAATTGCATGTCATTTATCGTTAAAAAGTAACAAATGTCATTTTCATTTGTACTTTCTTGAAATATTGTTTTAAAATGTGTAACATTCTTTCTAACCAAATGGGACCGCAATTTTTTTTCGTAGATTTGACTTACATACCTACCCAAACTCCCCAACAAAATTTCGGGCCCATGATCTTAAAAATACAAAAATGTTGGGCTTGCCCCTTCTGAACGAGATCCTGGCTACGCCACCCTTGTTACAGCTTTGCGATGATGTTTTCTAAATAAGAACATTGTTAACTGCAGGGCTTAGTATCAACAGAACCTTGCTTTCTCAAGTTTCACCGTCAGAAATAGTATCATTGAGGGTTTGTCTGAAAACCGAAACCCGCAAGGTGTGGGCCTTCGGAAGTCTGGTCACCTTAACCTAATTTTATGTCCAATATACTCCGAATTTACTTTTCAATCTTTACTTCTCAATCTAAATGAAATGCTATGTTTAGATTTGCAACTTCATTTTTCCATATTGAATAGATACTTAGCAGAAACATTCCCTTCTGTACGTGTACTTCGGTTTGCATTCTATTCTCTGACAAAATTGGTAAATAACATAAATACAAGATACAACAAGATGACCTCTGGCTACAAGTAAATTGCAAACTGCTCAATTTCCTTCCCGTACCATTTACAAATGGCTAAGCCAGTGGTTGTGTGTATGTAAACTTTACCTTTCACAAGGACTTCGGATGTTTTTGTATAGTATGCCTGGTTGCTTGCGTTTCCTGGCTTGCAGGCATCGTCGTCGTCATCGCCAGGATAAATTTGAGCAGCTCAGCTACTCGTAAATTAAAGTGAAAAACAGGGTGAGAGAAGATACATGAACACAGGATGTTGTATACAATCATTGCCACACTGCAACGAATAACCAAAGCAAAGCAGCATAGCATCCTTAAGTACAGTTGGTACAGTTGGTACTCGAAACAAAATACACTTGTGTGCAGTTGAAGAGGAAACTGTACAAGTGTGCAGAGAGAGAGATACTTCAGGATTAATTGAATCAATTTGTGTGTGAAAAAAGCTCTCTTTTATGAACTGCAGAGCCAAGCAAATTTCGTGAACTGACAAAACCTTTTTCGCCGGTTTTTTTTTTTTAAATGAAGAGGTGCAGAGTTGGAGATGATGTTTATTTAAAGTGAACAGAACAAACAAGGTGTTTTTGTTCGTCACCACAAGCAGTTTCGACACGATACGGAGGTGTACTGCGGATAAGTGCAGTAGAGCAGTAAGTTTTCCCTGCAGCACTAACCGAAATGTAACGGTAGTGATGGTTCTTGTACATGGGAGGTGTAACATGTACCCTGAATAATTGAATGCGCGTTGAGTAAGTTTCGAGGTCTCATTTATGTATTTACAGAAAAGTTAAAATTCAATATGATGTTATGCATATCCTTTAAATTTTTCAGTTTCTTAATGAAAACTCGAGAGAAACTTATACATATGTATATTAATTTTTAAGTCCAATTGTTAAAAAAAATATTTTTATGTTCTCAATGAATTAACACGAAATTGGCAAGTTGTAGGTATAAAATTGTTATATGATTAGCCTTTTATCCAGCATGCTTTATTATTTATAAATTCTCTCCTGAAAAACCCCCACCTAATTAACGGTATATTGCAATTTTTTGTTAAGTGTGTTTTTGCTCTCTATTTCAGAACAAGGCTCACTGACCATCGTTCGTCGTTCGAATAGTCGAAAAGGCAACCTATCATATCAACCAGATCATCAGCACCATCAGCAACCGTCTCCATCACAAGAACACCATCCATCGTCGTCGTCTTCGTCATCGTTTCATCAGCCAGCCGCCGCCGCCTCTTGCGTTGCCGATGAAAGCAATAGTGTAAATAGTTGTAAGGAATTGATACGTAACGTACCCGTTGTAAGTGGCGACGAAACCGTCGTCAGGACAATCGAACGATACGATAATTCGGCAACGTTGTCGGGCGATCGTAGTGCGGATATGCAAGCGGTGCAAGCGTCGTCGGGCAATCGAACAGGTTCGGCCGAATCTACGGGCGGTTCACATAATGCATCGTCAAATGTGAGCGATGATCTCGATACAATCGATTTAACGACCGAAACTTTACCTGCCGTCGATACACCAGATGCATGTGATAAGGCTGCAATGAGGTAAGTTTTAATGGATACTTGAATTTATTGATTTACTCACAGTTATGGTACCTTTTCCTTATAATGGTTAAAAGCTGCCCCACCTTTCATTATTAGGATTACCACCAGGACCATGAATCCCACCCTGCGCCTGCAAGATGGAATTGTGGAGTTTCAAATGCATTTCCTTTCAGAGTAGTTGTACCTATGAAAAGACTCAGCTACTCACCCCATTGCCAAGTACTTGATAGGTGTTTTTTTATGCTGTAGGCAGCTTTTTGCCATTGTGACAACGGGTAACGCTGGGACAGACATACCGGATGCCATGTAAGAATTTTAATAAAGACTACACATACAGTGTGTTCACTGTGGACTTGGAACCCACGTGCCAGTAATTCAGAAATAGAGTGTCGTCTCTGCCCACGAAACTATACTGAATACCCAAAATGATGTTGTTGATTGTTGTTTTCTGTAGTTTGGCACAAAAAAAATGGTACAGCCACTCTTTTGAATAAGGCAGAATTCAATTACTACACCAATATCACATCCGCAGTGTCAAGCTCAACAGGATCTTCTTTCCCTGCTAATTTTTCCAAGCCCGTTCCCTTGGCTGTGGTTTCGCTACAAAGTAGATAGGGACAGAGGGAATCTCGTTAATCCAATGAGCAATGCGTAATTATTCATCTAGAAGAGACTCGATCTAGTAAAAACCGTTGTAAGGAGTCCCTCCTGGCCATTTCCAGGTGTTTTCTGGTACTTCGTAATGATTAGTACCTACTATGCCAAATCCCTCTAACCCAGAAGGCTGAAAAGGAGACGTATATTTTTTATTCTCAGCAATCGTATAATTGCCTGGAATTTATTGCTGAATCATAACTCCGAAAAATCGGACAACTTCTGATAACTCACGTATCCCGTCAGAATATGCGATCGCAAGGCGAACAAGAGCACAGCCATTCAATTATATTTTTAACTCAAAACCCCGAGTACACAAAAAAATGCTGAGGCCTATCTGAAGGTAAGAGAGAGTTCTACAAAATATGTAGTACGAATAGGCTTTGACATTCTTAAGGAAAATTTCGCTTGCCTACACAATACAGCATATAAAAATTTTGCATGTCCCGAGCATGGATATAATCACGACAAAAAATTTTCGAACGTCAAATATACGAAAATATACCCATGCCAGTTAATCAGTTCAGGAAATAAAAACTGCTTGTGTTTTCGGAAACCCGTCAATCCATTCATAGTCCACTCATATTAGCATTTCAAATAGAAAGGCTAACTTTTGTTGTTTTTGAATCTGTGAATGAAATTTGATTGGAAATGTCCCAAAAAAGACACTATTTAATCCTTGACAGGAGTTCGGCATGCGGAATATCATATAAAAGGAGAAGTCGAGTGCATTACATATCCGGTGTTTGGAAAAGGTCAAATTGAATTATTCGCGTAGTTATGGCTTTGGAAAGACACAGATGATAAGTTGAGAATTTTTTTTAAGCCCGATTTATTCCGTTGAGGGTCCATGAAACAGGAAACAAATACTGGATATGTAATGTACTCGGCGACCCCTTTGATATGACACCCTGCAAGTCCACCTATGATCAAGGAGTAATTAGTGTCCTTTTTTGTCCTTTCCGATTAAAATTATTCTTAGCAAAATGAGTTTTAGACTTCTGGCACCCTACTGAATCGAAAACAACCAAAATTAGCCTTACTCTATTTTTTTTATATTTGGAGGCCTGTGTTGGGATATTTTGACTGGATGATAGACAAAATTCGGAGAAATGATCAGACTCCTTTTTTTTCCTGTGTCATTTTTTTAGCTGAGTCAATGGAATTTAGGAGATGTTGGAGACCAATCTGGTGAGGCAAATTCACTCACCTGAACTCATTGTGATTTGTTCACATGTTTGGATGCTTATTTCGATACTTAGGCAGATTCCATTCATGTGGAAAAAATTAATTAAAATTGCGCCATTCAGTGGTGGGGCAAATTTATTGAAATCCGCTTATTCGGCCAGCAGATACGAGACAAAGATATGTGAAAAACAGTTGCCTTCAAAGTTTTGCCCATTGTGAATTTGATACAAGTTTCATTAGGTTTATTTTTATTCATTAGGTACTGTGCTATAATCCGGTGGGGATAATTCACTCAAATCCACTAATCCACTAAATCTTCAGAAAATATAGACAAAAGTATATGGAAGAGAACTGTTTTCATAATTTTGTTTGATCATTGTGAATTTCTCGTATATGTCTCAATACTTATCCCGTATTTGTGGTGGAAATTAATCCGGTGGGAAAAATGAGAAATACAGAGAGAAGTATGTGAAAGAGAAGTCATTGTGAATTGTTTCAATAGTTATTCTGCTATTCCGGCCTGAGCCCAATCTTAAAAAAAGTTTAATGTAGTCTTCTTGGAAGTTTCATATGGACCCCTAGGGGTTTTCTGGTTGACTTAATATCACGCGAGGGCATGCATAATGACCTTATGGATCTAACCTATGGCGACCAATTTTTCAGAAGCCGCACATACGCTCAAACCAACATAAAATAAAACGTGTCACTATCTTCTATCGCAATTGGGAGCGCTTTATTGAACTCAAACACACTCGATTGTGTTTAGAAGCCTTAGGGCCGTATTTATGAACATACCTTAACTCAAGGAGACCTTGAGTCAACGATGACGAAATTCAAAAAATTAAATGTCATTTCCCATACTTTTTCATAGAAATCATTTATATTCAAGAGTCAATCCATCCTTGATTTAAGGCGAAACTCAACAAAAAAAAAAAAAACAAACGGAATTTGCGGAATTGCCCGCGGCTTACGAGATTGCCTTCATTCCACCCAACAGTAGGTACTGCGACCCAAAAGTATTTTTATTGAGAATTCCAGGAAAAAAAAACAGGAGAAGAAGGAAAGAAGGCTCCTTAAGGTTTGATTTCGTAGAGACGGCTCATACGATGATCACTGGGCTATTGCAGCTAGGCGATGCTAGCTGTGTGACTATCGACTTCGGGTGTTTTCCTGCAAGCGGTTACAGCGACCACGAACATGACTTATGTATTTCATGGTTATCTTACTCCCGCTCTCTGAAAACCATTCCAAACAACACACCGTTCGGCCGCCACTCACCCAATCAGCATGTGCACGGATGATTTCTATATACAGATATGGTCGTCACTCAACCGAATGTATACGAAACGAATACGAACATTGCACGATTTGTATATACACCGCATGCGTAGCACCCCAAGCAGCCGCTCACCGAATCCTACAAACAAGTGGCCTGTACCACGGTCACCGCTCACCGAGGCAGCATGTACAACAATGAGCGCGATCTTCGCGACGATAATTATACCCTATACCCATAAGATGGTATAGGGTATATTGTATTTGTTACGCCGATATTATGTAACACCTCAAAGGAGCCACCGGAGGTATGGCAAAGTATATATATAAATGATCAGAGTCGGTCCCTGAATCGAATAAGCCATGTCTGTCTGTCTGTCTGTCCGTGTGTCTGTCTGTCTGTCGTGTGTCTGTCTGTCTGTGCAAGATAACTCCCCAAAATAATGAAGCTAGTGGTTTGAAATTTTGGTCAAATGTTTGTTTTGCTAAATTCTTGGACGGTATTGAAAATGGGCCAAATCGGACCACGGGTTCCGCTACCTCCCATACAAACTACTCCTCCTTGATATTTTAATTCGGCCATATCTTTCGATAGAATATCGCGACCGACTTGAAATTTTAATCAATGTCTCATTCTGACATATACTTTGAGTTGATGGAAAGTGGAGTAGGTCCGACTACCCCTACCCCTACTTCCTCTACAAAGTTATATTCAGCCATATCTTTTTATAGAATGTCAGGAAAAACTTCAAATTAGTATCAAATGGTAGCCGTTGGATGCCTTGACAAGGTAGCAAAGATGTGTCAGGTCCGACCCATCTACCCCTCCCTCCCCCACAAAAAATATGAAATGGAATATTTTGGGTTTTGCGTGTCTTCTTGGTCTGTAAATGTGTATAGGATAGGGTATACACTCATCGTGCTATTCGCACGATTAGAACTTGGTCTCGTTTTATTCTGCACATGCCACACGACCGTCGCCTGGCAAGCTCAACGACTATCGTTTGGAGGAATACAGCTCCATATAAAATATATGCAAGCAGTAGTCAATTCCCCAGCTAGACAATTGTCTCCGATACCCAACGGAATTGATAAGTCCTCGATTATATAGCGATAGCTGCCATCGAAATGTCTCTAATAACATACTGAATCGATAGGTCATCGATACAAGTCACTAACTTCTCTAGTATACTAATGTAATCGACAAGCCTTCGATCCAAATTCAATTATCTACAACCAATTGTCTCCGATACACAACAGAATCGAAATGTCTTCGATCCCAAATCGAAGAACTACTTTGATACCATTGGCATCAAAAAGTAATCGATCCGAAAACGATGACATTTTATTCATTTGTCTCACATACCATGTAATCGAAATGTCCTCGATCACATGTCGATGACTTTCATCTAAATGTCTCTGAATTAGATTTAAATTGTCAAAAAATAAAACGACTAACTTATTCTCATAATTAGTAATCGTAGATAGCTCCGGTGTAGGACGTACACAGAAAGTCTTTTTCAACTAGACTCCAGTGATTCACCACTAGATTTTAGCTCCTGGATTTTCTAGTAGTTAATCTAGTGAAAAAAATCTTACTGGAAATCTAGTGAAATTGTTTAATGGAAATCTAGTTAAAACAAATAAAATTCAGTACCAAATTACTTGAATTCTATTGAAAAATTAATCTGGATTTCTAGTTAAAAAACGAGTGGTTCTAGTAAAATTCACTAGAATTTCTCGTTGTCAGTTTTAAATTTATCTAGTAAAATTTACCAGATTTCGGTCAATTTATCTATGATGATAATCCGGTAATTTTATAAATATCGCTGGAAATCATATTCATCTGAAAATTCAAAGTAAACGAACATACATTATGACCAGTACATTTTTTTTATTTAAGAATGTTTTAAAAACATCAATAAATTAAGTGTGGTAGTTTTCCGTTGCATTTTCATAATGGCTTATTGGTCCGTTTTCATCTCATTGTCCTGAAAAGACAGAAGGAAAAACTAAGTAAATACAATCGATTCTCATCGCAAAGCGTGCATGCCAACTTTTTACTGACGCATTTGACAACTTACCTTCAATTCACAAACACCAACTCCATAAATGCAGGCACAAACAACCAACTTCTTCCATGTACAAATACCAACTAATGAACTTGTCAAGTTAAAAAGATAAAAAAGTTATTCAGAACTGTTTTCTATCACAAATGAATAGTCTTTCAGTAAAATCGAATGCTTCTCTGGGAATTTATTACTCATTTGCTGGAAAACTAGTCAAATTCAACTAGATATCTAGATGTTGTTCGAGACTCGATGGATTTTATAGTCAATACAGTTAAAATTAATAGATACTAGTTCTGAATTTTCATTATTACTGGAATGATAGTGATTTTGTTCACTAGAATGAGTCTAGTAAAAATTTACTAGAAAAAAGACTTACGGAGTAGGACTACGAAACAATAGGTGTCCGGTTCGATTCCCAGTAGAAGCAAAGTGTAAAAAGGTAAAGTTAAAATAAGGTAAAAAAAAAGTTAAGTATAAAACTGATATAAAAAAATAAAGAAGGAAAAAATAAAAAAAAATAGTTGTCCACCACAGTCATCGTTTTTCATAAATTCTTCATAGCCCGCAGTGGTCGATTCTACATCAACGATAGTCTTCGGAGTAAGATCGATTCCAGTTCTCACTTTCGGTATCGAAAAAACGGCCAAGCCCATACAAATGTCTCCATAGTTTGATCGATAAAGTCATCGATTCCTTAGGAGACGATATTCGATTCTTTATCGATAAATTGTCGATTCTGTTCTAACTGGGTCCAGTCGTCAGGCGACAATCACTCAGTGATCGTCGTATGAGTCGTGTCTACGAACACAAACCTTTATCGTAGTGAAGCGTCAATAAACTGATCTTCTGGCCCTAGCGATTGCAGGAAATTCCAAGCGTGTGAATGGAGCTTCCGTTCTACGCCAAGCCAAAAGCGAAACTCGTCGATAACTCGGGAATCCATCAGTCAAGGTGGCATGGCGTAGTCTGTGGCCCTGATCGTTCGGAAGCCACTCCGTTATATAAATGTTAATACAGATTCTAGTTTTCGAAACTCGCCGCGCGTTTATCATTCAGAAGAAATTACCTACCTAATAAACAAAAATGGGAACATTACGCTTTCAGCTCTCGAAAGTTCAGTTGTCACGTTGATCACATAATGCAGTCGTCAACGCACCATGCTCCTTAAGGAGTTACGGCAATAAAACAAAACAAAGACCTTGAACAATTTGTCAAACAACTTGGTGGGCTCATTTCCTCTAAATTTTACATTTCTACCAATCAATTTTCGTGAGTGACATCCAATCAAACCGCACTTTTGTGTTTTTAAATCGAAATTGTCCGAATAATTTGGAAACTCGTAGACGGAAATTTTTCAATTTTTGTGAACCTGTAGTGTGCTGAAGCCGTCATATTTGCTGAAAATTTGATGGTCCTAGCTATAAGTGTTCCGAAATAAAACCCACCCACGGAAGGACTTGAAAAAATGTGTCAAACTTGACCCCTCTACGAGCGAGGATAATGGCGCTTTTATGTTTTTCGTATATCAGAAACCCGTTGGTCTATCATTCCGAAATTGGGCACACTTTTAGAATAGCTTCCAAATTGTCCAAGTCACACTTTGTCTTTTTAGTTCGAAATTTTTCGATAACTCGGAAATTCGGAATCATCCTGAAGCAAAATTAAAAAATTGTACAATAATAGCGCTGATCTTAATTTAGACTAAAAGTATTTGTTGTTTTTTTATCTTTTCAGATTACGATATCTCCTGCGGCTTTTACAAAGCGGTGAAATATCCGCTGAAGTGCTGCAAAAGAATCTACACTATGCAGCTCGAGTACTCGAGGCTGTATTTATAGATGAAACTAAGTAAGTATTGATCACATTTCTTTTTCCATAATTTCACTAGTATAATTATTACATAACTTGCGAAATATATCTCATAATAAAATGTACATATCTGTTACTATAATAAGTATGATAAATAAAATAAAGTCTCTCGAGACAATATAGGTAATTATTTTCAATCAATATCTGTGTTGATACGACGAGGAGCGTTTTCCTCCACCATATTTATAGGACTTCCAGATTAATTTTCATGAGATCATAAAGTCAATTTATTGGAAATATGTACAAAGTAAAAGCTGTTGACAAATTGTCCAAATTTGAGAAACCTCAGTTTGGATTTTTTTATCATTCATTTTTTATTATTATTCATTTTCAAATTAAGAGAGGTGAAATTCGGCAATTTTTCAACAGTAGACCAATATTTCACAATATTGGCATAATTAACATCTAATAAAATTCATTCAAACATTATCATAATCGTATACTAAAAAAATTTTCTAGACAATCCAAAACCAAATACAATGTGCATGGTGAAAATGGAAAATATCTATATTATATTTCCAGAAGCCCTGTTTCAGATTCGAACAGTAAAAATGTTGAAATAGTAAAAACGGGGCATAAACGTAAAAATGATTTGAAAAATAATAAGTAAGTTTTCGTTAATTGTTCGTTTTTCTCTGTGTTCTTAAAAAAGAGACGCTTTTTACAATACAAAATTTTTAGTGAAAAAAAAAACAAAAATATTTAAATACATACATATGCTTTAGTGAGTAGGAATATTGCGTTTTCCGTTTTTTTTTCTTCCTTGTTAACAAAGAACAATATTTGATTTTTGTTCACGTTCAATTTAACTAACTTTTAAATGTTACAAGAAACATGCATACTTACTGCTAAAAAAAACAAACAATGTTGTTGTCTCCAAGCGAAAAGTACATATTATCTTTTCTATGTCAGTTTCGCAATTTTTTTTTTTAGTAAAAACGAAAGAACAAAAATTGTAATTTTTGCGTCTGAGTTCATAGTCCTCTTGTTGAAATTCATATATTTTTTCATATTTTCCTGAAAAAAAAATTATGCCTTTACTCGTACAACTTGACCTTTCATTTGATGGAGTGTCTGTCCTTAATGCAACTTCTTTTATTGATTTATTATTATGATTTTTGCAGCTCTTTTCCTTTTTATGTTAGTGCTATATCGTATCGTCACAGGCCAAATACACCTGCAACTTGGTTGCCAACCTAGGTTGCAGGTACGTTACTACACACTTGCAACATTCCGGCAACCACGCCATTCACGTTCTTGCAACCTGGTACTGCAACCTGCAACATGCCTACAAATTACTTAATTTCCGGTTTTTTTGCGTGTTGCCAACTTAGGTTGGCAACCAAGTTGCAGGTGTATTTGGCCTGTTATACCAATATGTACGCGTACATACCTCATCTTTCTCTTCTCATTTGTTCCTCGTTAGAATGTTTTATAAATCAATTATGTACTTTTAGAAATTTACGTAGGGCGTCCAGTTTCTCTTTCTCTCTCTCTCTCTCTCTTGTTAAATTTTGTTCCTTTCATTCTTTTAACGTTCAGATTCATTGTCTTTTGCTTTGATACCTTTCTCCATCTTTTATACGTGATGCCACGTATTTTATAATGTATTTATAAGAAGCTTAGGTGAAATTCTTTTTAAGAGAAAAAAAAGTTTATATTAATTACGGTGAGAGTAAATTGTATTCGTCTCTTTTACTTTTTTTTTTGTCTGAATGTTATAGGTTAGGCTAGGAAACTTTTGCGCAAAGTATATGAAAAGCGGCTTCTACAAGATAATAAAAGTTTGTGTGAATATGAAATTGTGGCAGAATAAAACAAGCTAAAATTTTAATATGATACTATGATCTCATGAATAAATCAAGAAAAAGGTTTTAAAAACTTTTATGCTTAGGATGACCCTGTACACATCAAAATGCGAATGAAAATTTTTCCCGTTGTGTGTCGACACGAGATTGTCAAATTAATTTTATCCACTTTTTCGTTTTTCGGTTTGTTTGTTAGGGATTGAACCTTTAGAAATTGTCGGACAATGTTTGGTAGAAGAATATATTGAAAAATGTTCAGGCACACCTATATACATGAGAAGTTTTGTAATGATTTGAATCCTTCACGTTCAGAGTCACGTGATTGTATATATGATATAAAGGATCGAGCGCTGGAAGCAGATGTTAACAATTTTCATTATTCCAGAAATGACAACAATCCATAGTACCTACATAATGTTGCTTCAGAACATATGGGGGCGGCTAGTTCTATCTTTTTTTGTCGTAATTTCTTTAATACAGTAGACATTCGAAAATCTTAACTATAGTTTGTTTTTTGGTGACTAAGATCTTTGAAATACTAAGAATTTCAGACGGAGATAAAAAAATGTAAAATATCTAAATAATGGCAGTGAAAATGCGAATTACGTGTAATATTTATTGATTACTTCTTAGAGAACATGCCACTGCTGCAATGATAGACATTCAAAATTGGTACTTGAGTGTGCTTCAATAAACGAAGTTATGTAATGTGGGTTGAAGGACACGTAGGTACATTGGGGAACAAAATGGCCGATACCTTAGCAAAACAGGGATCAGCAGAAAAGTTTCAAGAACCGGAACCCAAAATTGCTTTGAGAAACGGCATGATTGAAGCCAGGATACATGGGTGGATTGATTCAATATATCGGCAACGATGGCGAAGACTATCCACTTGGAGACAGGCTCGAAACGTAATTATCAGCCCCACTAGGGAGGAAAGTTAAACAAGTATGTACTCAGTTATAAACGGAGTAGCCTAAAAAGTAGTTTCTAAAAAAATATCACTGTCCAAGTTTCAAGTTTGATTGTAAAGTCAAAAAAAAATTTTTGGAATCGTTTTGTTTCTCACAAATAGTAAAAAGCTTATTATGTAAAATTTTTACGCAAAAAGCAAAGTTAGACTCTAATTATTTGCAAAAACCAAAACTAAAACCAAAAATAAGTGCCTCATATATATAGGGAACATTTTGAAAATAAAACGTTTAAAATATTAACCGGAGTGGTGTGTGGTTGACGAGGAAAGACAAATGCTCACAACAACACAATCAAACGTGCCATTAGATGAGGTGAACAACAAAGAACTTTTGTGTTTATCACTAACCGCGATTAATGCTCCCCCCCCCAATCAGTCTGCTTTGCCAGTGAGAAAACAATTACGATCACAGCAAATACCAGACCGAGTTCTAATCGTGCGAATAGCACGATGAGTGTATACCCTACACCCATGTACATACCTAGAAGGCACGGAAAACCCAAAATATTCAATTTCATATTTTTTGTGGGGGAGGGAGGGGTAGATGGGTCGGACCTGACACATCTTTATTACCTTGTCAAGGCATCCAACGGCTACCATTTGATACAAATTTGAAGTTTTTCGTGACATTCTATCAAAAGATATGGCTGAATATAACTTTGTAGGGGAAGTAGGGGTAGGGGTAGTCGGACCTACTCCACTTTCCATCAACTCACAGTATATGTCAGAATCATATATTGATCAAAATTTCAAGTCGATATCGATATTCTAGCGAAAGTTATGGCCGAATTAAAATATCAAGGAAAGGTAGTTTGTATGGGAGGTAGGGGAACCCGTGGTTCGATTTGGCCCATTTTCAATACCGTCCAAGATTTTAGCAAAACAAAAATTCGACCAAAATTTCAAACCGCTAGCTTCATTAATTCGGGAGTTATCGTGCTAACAGACAGACACACGGACAGACAGACAGACAGACAGACTTGGCTTATTAGATTCAGGGACCGACCCTGTCATTTATATATATACTTTGCCATAACTCCGGTATCACATACAAACTTGCTGTGTGATTATTGTTCGCCCGTCCGTGTTTTGATCGGATAGTGTGAAATGAACGTACGCTTGGTTCTTGTCGTGCATGTTTACCCGTACGGTCGTTTTCTTACAATCTGAAACGGCCCACTGTATACATGAAACGTTAGTAACAGAGAAATGATGAGTTAGAGCAAAGGCAAGAAAACTTATTAGAAGCAGAAGGTACTGAGCGCACAAAAGCACAATCGCGAGATGAGCGAGTCAGAGGATGAAATGTCACGCGCGACACAGTGACATCTTTAGCAGTGGCTCACAATTCAGGCCAAAAGATGAAGCGCAGAGTCTTCTCAACGTTGAAGTTTGACGGCTGTCTGTGGTCTGTGTTCAAGGAACCAAAAAAAAAGGTAAATTATCATCAAGGGAATTTAAAAAATACCATTAGTTGCCTACTAAGACAATGGGAAAAAATGGCCCGGATTAGAATCAACAAGCTCTCACACTGTACTGCTCTTATCTGGAAAGCGAGATCTGCTTGCTGCTTGCAGGCGTTGGGTGAGGAATCCAGTTGACTAGGAACGTATGCTGATCCCTTATCGACTAAAAACCTATTTCCAAATATATCACCACAGCCAGGTTTGAATTCTGAGTATGTAAGATCACAATTATCATGGTGGTATCATGGGCATAGCCATAGGATTTTGTTCGGGGGGTGGTAAGTCCCACATTGTTTAAACATCATGATCGTAGCCAGGAATTTCCTTAGGAGGTCGTGGAAATGTAATTAAAATCAACGACAAAAATCGAGATTTACAGGATCTGATGATGTTATCAATTAGCCTGAAACTACAGTCTAGTAGCTAGGATGACGCTCGGTTTCAGAAATGTTGACATTATTAGAAATTAGAATTATGTTGTTAACTGTGGAAACTAGTTTTGGCATTGCCCCATTGCAGCACATGCCTTCTGTCAAAATGTTCCTGAGTCGAATCAAATTCGAATTGACGGAGCGAGGTTGCGTGGACAACCGAGAGCTTGCTGGGAGAACTCTGTAGGTGAGGACCCCCCCTCAGCTGCTGAGCTTCCGATACTGGAGGACAAGACCACATAACCGTGACACAAGATCACATAACCGTGACACTAATCACACGATAGGTCAACGATTCAGGCGGCCAAAGCCCGTAGACAGTATCACTGTTTTTCTTAGAGGAAGGGTTCGTGGGCGATGGTATCAGTATGAAGCAGCAACCCTAGTAGTGTAGTAACCAGGTGATAAACCTCATACATATGAGATTGTAAATTGTAATTGAGAAAATTTATTTTTTTTTGCTGAGACCAATCCGTAGCTCCCCACCGATAATTCGTAGCGAAACAGGGTGATAATCTCAAAAAACGCAAAAAAATAACTATTAATTGTAGCGATACCGCTTAACGCATTGGACCCGCAATCATGTTTTCTCTAACATGTTCATGGACTGGTTTTCGCAGAAACTTTAAGTTTCGGAGTTATAAGCAAAAAAAAAAACGGAAAAACTCCGAAAAAAAATTCTCCACCACATTTTGCTATTTGAAATTACGTAATGACTACACTATAGAGTTGCTGAAACAATTCGCTATATATGGCGCTAATTCGCGGAATAATACTTCGAAGCATCAGATAGGGTGAGACTCCGCCGAAGACGATGATAAACCTCGTGCTTAAATTGATGATCGCGACGGCGCAAGTTGTACCGGTTTGTATTTTTACTTGCCGCCTCTTTCCGTCGTTGTGCGATTTCTTTCCTGATCAGCTCTAATGTTTTTGCACAATGGAGTCTAAGCTCCTGGTTCCGTCTGATGGGTGCAGTACCTCTTCATGAGCCGTCACCATTTCCCGTTCTAATTGAAGGAAATATGGCGTGACTTTCATTGCTTCCTGAGTATAATTGCGCAAGGCACAACCAATTTTTGCCAACTGGTCCCATTGACGGTGATTGTCCGCAACATAGGTACGAAGTACCGTCTGATGGGTGCAGTACCTCTTCATGAGCCGTCACCATTTCCCGTTCTAATTGAAGGAAATATGGCGTGACTTTCATTGCTTCCTGAGTATAATTGCGCAAGGCACAACCAATTTTTGCCAACTGGTCCCATTGACGGTGATTGTCCGCAACATAGGTACGAAGCATCCGTTTAATAGTTTGGTTCTTCCTCTATTCTGGGTTAACTTATGGTAATGGTAATAAGCGGCGGTGTAACAGACACGAGTTCCATACTCCTTTGCCAACGCGTTTAATTCCCTACTCTGGAATTGAGGACCGTTGTCGCATACAATTAGTCGAGGTGCACCTAAGCGAAGAAAAACCCTGTCTTCTAGGATGCGGTATATTTCTGGGCTTATCGCTTTCCATAAGTAAGCAAGTAAAGAGAGGATGCAATTGTGGCCTATGGTTGAACGTAGAAGTGATTCTACCAAATCAACACTAATCACTTTTCAAGGCTGGCTAGCCTGTCTGAATCTCGAAACCATGTGTCCCACTGGATGCCTTGTTCGCCTGACAAAGTTTACACGTTGGTATTGGTACGTAGGTCTTACTGCCGGCTACCATCT
Source organism: Microchrysa polita (assembly GCA_949715475.1). NCBI lineage: Eukaryota > Metazoa > Arthropoda > Insecta > Diptera > Stratiomyidae > Microchrysa > Microchrysa polita. The sequence goes on along the minus strand of OX454415.1, from coordinate 6,141,246 downwards.
TGGGCCAATAGTACAACTTGGTGGCTTGGTCTAGTGTCCTACTTACGCCCTTTTGGATCGTGGTGGCATTTGTAAAGAGCCCGCCCTAGCTCCGGTTTTGGCACACCCCTCCTCTTCCGTAAATAGGTACCAGGTGCTCCTTTCTCTTTCTAGGGATGACCTGAAAGTCATGCTGTTGCATCCTTATCGCCCATCGTGCCAACTTGCCCCACGGATCTTTTAGGCTATGCCACTATACGAGTGGTGATCGGTTATCACGTTGAAATTCGCCCCTTCAATATATGACCTAAATTTGTCGATGGCCCAAACCACTGCTAGGCATTCTTTCTCAGCGGCTCCGTGCGTGTTAAGGACTGACTCAGAAATGCGATCGCCCGCTCGCCGTCTTTAATTTTTTGTGATAAGACCGTTCCCAAGCCATAGTCCGGTGTATCAGTCTGTATGACAAACCATACATCATAATTCGGGCAACTCAGCACAGGGGTTGAAATCAGCTTTACTTCCCAGAAACCGGGTGACAGTCCGCTGTCCAATTAAGTTTTTTTTTTTGTTTTGTGAGGTCGACCTCACTTTATAACTCTATTGTGCATATGTAGGGTAAAAGTGGGATAGTCGCCCAACTTTTTGTTTTGGGTTAATATTCAGCAAGATAAAGCATTATTTCCCGGTTTTCGTGTTATACGTTTTCCCCACATCTGTTAGTAACTATTTTCAAAACATATATTTTTGGCAACGGTGAAGGTTTTGTATTTATAGCCTTGAAAAGACACCTCTAATTTCGGGGATAGTTGAATGTTGAAATGTGGGAAGAATAAAAAATGCCTGAGGCTATCCTGAAGTGGCGAGATTTTTAGTTTATCTCAGCTGTTTCGTTCTGTAAGATCAACGAACGCAACCAAAGATAGTCTTGCGTCTAAGTGTCGTGAAGAGCAGCTTCTACTATCCACGTGTAGCTCAAAACCATTTTTATAACACTAAAATGCATATTTCAATTTTAAAGGTTGTAATTTATCCCACTAGGGAATGAGGGATAGATGCCTTTAGGAAAAGTCTTGGGGCATCTATACTCCAAAAATTAGGGGCATCCATTGTTTTCTGGGTGGACAGAGGCTCCACATTTTTGTACAAAATTTAATAAAAAGAGATAAAAGTTGACTGGGAATATAAAAGTAACTATCAATAGCACCTAATAAATATGAAAAAAAGTTTCCGCTGACTTGACATAAAGAAAAGTTGAGCGCGATTGAAAAAATGCCAAATTGCAAATTCACATAAGTTGAAAATAAATTTTTCGTAATACGTAATAATACGTAACGCGGTTGTGTGGACAACCCTAAAAATAAAAATGCAATTACTGTCAGACGATGCTCTATAACAATTTTTTCGCTTTGTGTCTGGAAATACTAGTTTGAGCAACTGCGGCATCTAACCCACTTTTACCCTATAAATCTTAAAGCATGTATGAAACCTTACGAAATTTCAATTTATGAAAAACTTTCCCAACATTGGGTCACCACGGTTGAGTCTACCTTCGTCCAGATGATACATTTTCTCTGACTGCACCCTTAGATACATACAATCTAATTTCAATAGCATTCTAGGAAGGAATAAATTGGAAGCACTTGGGGAAGTTAAGTTTCAAAACCTATTGAAATAGTTTCGGGAGGGGTCCGGACCCCCTGGACCGCCGAGGCCGAAAAATACTCTAAGGGCTTCAGGGACTACAGGGGATCTGTCTGGGCAAATGGCAAACATTATTTGAAACGATGAACACGCTGGTTTTTATCTAGCGGCAATATTACACATGTTCACTCTCTATGAGTCACACACACGTCTATGAACCACATGTGACTCATGAATGTATGGATTTTCGAATGCAGACGGGGTGGTAATGTTGGTGAAAACTGGTCAGACAGTAAACGTGTTTATACTCTCCAAATTATAATTGAGCGATCAATTAGAAATCACCAGTTCATTTCATGTTCAATCATTTCGAGATGGCCGGTAATATATCTGGAGAGCATTGCGTAGGGGAGAAGCATCATATAGACTACTTTCAATCATCAAGGAGTCCTGCGAACGACCAAAATCTCACTCAACGGCAGGCTCTCAGAACTTTTTGAGTATGCAGTCTGATGAGATAAGGGTGCATTTTATCACCTATTGTTTTATGCGTAATACTGGGTTAAAAATAAACGATGCCAAAACCAAGTATACTTCACATCGGATTCGAAAAAAACGGGACAGGCAGTCGGTGGAGCGGATGCTGATGTAAAATCACGGATAAACAAGGCTAGGGCGGCTTTCTTCAATTTGACTACTTTCTGGCTAAACAACAATATTTCCAGACGCACCAAACTTCGAGTCTTCAATTCCAATGTGAAATCCGTGCTGCTATATGGCTGTTCAACCTGGAAGGTGACTAAAGAGATTACTGATAAGTTGCAAACTTTTGTAAATCAGTGTCTACGGCGCATCCTACATATTCGTTGGCCGGAGATAATTTCGAACGAGGATCTCCTCACTATAACTGGCCAAGAAAGGATAGGCACTTCGATCAAAAGACTTAAGTGGCAATGGATAGGTCACACCTTCCGGAGAGGGCCCAATAACATCGCAAAAAAGGCCCTGAACTGGAATCCACAGGATTCCGGAGCAAGACGGCCAAGGAACACATGGAGAAGATCGGTAACAAGCGAGGCGAAAACGCTAAATCTTACATGGTCACAGCTAGCGCCGTTGGCGCAAAACAGAACGAGGTGGAGAGTAGGCGTAGTTAATGCCCTATGCCCCACAAGGGGTTGACAGGAACTAGAGAGAGAAAAACAACAAGCAATGCAGGAATGGAGATTATTGATAAAACTGAAGTGGTCAGACCTAAAGCCGATGGCACAGAACGGGGTGGAAATTAGGCGTAGTTATGGATATCCCTCCAAGGGGCTAACAGAGATTAGTTTTTGTGATTTCTACATTTATTAACTAATATATTTAGTTTCCTTTTTTAGTTTCGAAACAAAATTGGTCATTTGGCACACATCATTCGGAAAACTTAACAAACAAATTAAGATTGCAGGACGCCTCATTGCGGTTTGAGCTAGATTAAGTTTTCCAAAGAATTACATTTTTTTTTTAATTTAAGATTTTTGAATGTCTACTGTATATCAAAAATTTAGTATAATGTTTGACATGAGCTTGTTTAAAAGACAATTTCCAAAGGTTCAATTAATTTCAAAGCAATACAAAACACGTGGTATACTCATTTATTAAAATGCAAAAAACATAACACAACAAAATCCAATAAATCCAAGTGTGAAATATTAAAATAATTTATTCCTTTCTCTTTCATCGCTAACTTTTTTATAAAACGTGTGTGTCATGTTGACGATATACGCAAATATTACTCGATGGTTGCTATCAAAAACAAAAACCAAAAAAAACAAACGAACAAAATTTCAAACATCTTTCAAATGGACACACATTTTTCACCAAACACGAAAACACTTTATCGAACAATAAAACGAACACAAAAGTCAAGATGGTGCCTGCTCGCGTGATAACAACAACAGTTGTAGCAATCAATCGAGTACACAAAATGACGGAATGGCACCCCGAACAAAGGGTCCATCAACCGCACCGCCCACGCATAGCGGTCCTACAGGACCGCCATCATCAAGTGGTGGGGGTGGTGGCAATGACAGTTGTAAATCGGGTGGTGGTGCTGGCACTGCAATACAACGACGACGACTGCGTACACCAGTTTGGGCCCGATCCATGTCAAAAATGTACTAGTTCAAGACTAAGTTGAATTTAATAATTTTTTTTTTAATATTTTAACACAAAAAAAATCCTTTTTGTCCGTTTAACTTTATGTAAACATACAACTTTACATTAACATGTTAAAATGAAATAATATTTCATTCTTTTTCGTTATTTACTATTTACCAATTAAATCTAAAAGAATCTACTACTTTTTTGAACTTATTTTCAATTCTTTTCACTACCTCACAATTGATTATTTTTAACTTTTAAAATTCATATACATAGTTTTATCTATTCTCAACACACACTTCTAATAATACGATAACCATTTAGATGTGTCAACTAAACATTACGCTACCATTTATAGAGTGTGACATGTTTTATGTGCATCATGAATTTTAACATTTCCATCCTGTGCAGACTGTATATCCTTCTTAACCGTGAACTGTCTTTTACTTGTGTTTTAAACGTATTTGCCATATAAATGCTGTCCCCGTATTGAATGAACGTATGTTACATGCATACCTCTTTAGATAAATGTCCCAAGTCTTTTGTCCGTTTGACATTTAGATTTTTAAATTTATTGTCCTAGCCTGTATGTGTGGGCGTGACAGTTTCTCTATACATTGTAAATATACATCTATCTATCCATTGAAAATGAAGAAAAGTGACTATTTAAACGATTACTGATGTAACTTATGCATGGTTTAGTGTTTTTCGCAGGATATGTGTGTGTGTATTTTGGTACTAAGAATTTGTTTTCATTATTATTAGGAGCATGGAAAAGGAAAAACGAGATAATAAGGCAATACCATAATAGTAGTATTTTCGCATTCTACTAATTTTGTAATAAGTGTTTTTATAAAATCACGAAATCCAGTAGCTTAACGACTTATTCCTTTTAACGTCCACCAGTAAAACAATATTTTTCTAACATTTACAATTTTTTTACTCCTCTAATTTTTTCTCATTCAAAATTTGAATTATAATCGTATTCACCGTAACTATCAAAATGGAGATTTCGCATAAAATGCTTTTTCTTCGATTTCAATCCATTGTCAACATTTCTCCCAAAATATGCCAAAGATAATTAAACATTTCAAAATTGGCGTTACATTGAAAATTTAAAAGTAAATGTCTTCATAACGGTACTTTTAACCAGAAAACCTGCAAAGTTGGCTTCATTTTATGATTTAGTGTATCTCCCGGGAAACGGTTAGTCCGAAAAAATTAAAGGGTGTAAACATTTCCACTAGGCCCAAAATCAGGCTTTTTCTCGCTTTAATTTTGACAAATAACGTTAGTTTATTTTCACCGAAGGCATAGGTTGAAGTAAATTTTGTTCATTCTTCTAATGCGGGGTTGTTGTTGTTGTTGTAGCGATTCACGGGATTTTTTTTTCTTCTCTTGAATCGAAGGGGGTCTTGGCAGCTCTTGGCCGTTTTAACAACGGGTAGCTCCGGGACGATTCACATCGAAGAACCGGCTGCCGTAAGAGCATTTTATGGACAACACAAACATCCAACGGTCACAGTGGGATTCGAACCCACGCACCGGCAACTCAGAGATAGAGTGACATCTCTGCTACTGAGCCACCGAATGCCCCTAATGCGTGGAAAAGAAATAAACAGGGGGACGTGTACTAAAAATTAAATAACCACATAATTTGACAGATATTGTATAAGGGATCGATAGCCAGCGCCCATATAATCTGGTTGAACCACGCGCAAAATATCGTCGAAACTCTGAGCACAATGAACTCAACGGAACCCAGAAAGAAACCGATAAAATTACACATGTTTTCTTCTTGTTTCCAATTCCTTAGAGTCGCCATACACTGTCCAATCGATTGTACAATAAACGGTCATTTTCTTTAGCTATACATTACCGTACATGGTTAATGCAACCAAACGGTACGTGCGTTATCTAACCCCACAAAACCCAAAGGTAAGCCATTAAGTTCGGTGATAAGTCCTACAATAACGACGACAAATGCGCACACAAATTTTATCAACAATTCGTCGAACATCTTGAAAAAGATAGGCTCAAGCGCACTATCACAAGAGCTATCCGCAACAGCACCACCGATCAACACCTTCAGGTTACCTCAAACCAAGTAAGACTTGCAATTAAAAATGCCAACAATTCCAAAGCGTTCGGCCCTGACGGCATTGCTATGATCTTGCTGAAACATCTAGATTCACCGGCCATTGATTATATCACTGCCACGATGAATCTATCGTTAAAATCATTCATCATTCCTGAGTTATGGAAGAAGGGCCGCATAAACCCTATACCCAAACCAGGTAAAGACCATACTCTAGCAGAATCATACCGTCCAATAACGCTCCTGTCTCCTGTGGCCAAAATACTGGAAGCACTTGTATTGCCGAAACTTTTAGAGCACATACAGCTTGCAAATTATGAACATGGTTTTCGTAAAATGCATAGCACCACCGCTCTCGATACGATCACGTCCAACATATTTAATGGACTCAACCAACCGAAACCATGCAAGCGTACCGTCCTGGTTGCTCTCGATCTGTCAAAAGCATTTGACACTGTCAACCACACTCTATTGCTAACAGATCTCCGCAATACTACACCACCGTACATCCATAAATGGATCGCTAACTACCTTGCCGGTCGTCAATCATGTACAGAGTTTAGAAACGGGAAGTCTAAACTTAGGAAAATCAAACAAGGCGTTCCCCAGAGTGGAGTCTTATCCCCCACTCTCTTCAACCTCTACATGGCAGGATTACCCACACCACCAACGGGATTACAAATCATCTCATACGCAGACGACTGCACCATCATGGCAACTGGTAACGACATTCCCGAAATGTGCGATCTAATCAACGAATACCTGCAGGTTCTCAACGCTTTCTTCGTCAGTAAAAATCTGAAGATATCTGCGCCCAAGTCCTCCGCCACATTATTCGCAAGCTTCAACCAAGAATACAACACACAACTGCCCATCTACGTTGACACCTACATCATCCCAACAACCAGAACCCCCAAAATCCTTGGTGTCACGCTTGACAACTCCGGCAAATTCAACACCCACGCCGAAAATATATGTTCCAAACTCAGGAGCAGGAATAAAATATTAAAAGCACTTGCCGGAAGTACATGGGGCACAGACAAAGAAACCCTCTTGGCTACGTATAAAGCGATCGGTCGCCCCCTAGTCAATTACGCAGCACCAACGTGGACAAAATGGTCTCTGCAACACCAACTGGAGCCACATTCAAACCTGCCAAAACGCAGCACTACGCACCATCACCGACTGGGTTAAGATGTCTTCACAAGATCATCTACACCAGGAAACAAAAATAATGACTTTGAGGAGCCATAATGAACTTCTCACTAAGCAATATTTAGTCGGATGTTATCGAACAAACCACCCGAACAACCTACTCATGGACAAAACACCACCGCCACGTCGAATCAGACGTTCAATCAGGGACAAAGAGCGTGAAGTCCAGCGTTACAAAAAAGTTCCTTTCGATGAGTCCGACTACATGGCGGCCGTTGCAGATTTACACACATCCGAAGTTCATAAAGCTACTCAAAGTCTCACGAACAACCGTGTACTTTGCATTAAACTTCCTGTCATATCTCCAGATGAAGAATCACTACCAAGAGCAACTCGTACCACCCTAGCTCAACTTCGATCCGGCTGGTGTCCGCGACTAAACTCCTATTTGTCACGAATAAATAATGAAGTCGCCAACACCTGCCCAGCCTGCGGAACCATTCCACATGACGTGGACCATATTTTCAATTGTTCAGCTGCTCCTACGCATCTCACTCCACTTGCGTTATGGACACAACCCATCGAAGCAGCTTTTTTCCTAAATCTTGACCTCAAGGATGGAATGCCCACCATCTCCAAATGACAATGTGCAACTTAGACTGAATGTTTCCCCATTTGTGTCGCTACTACAACAACAACAACCGTTTATCGTAAGATTGATTGGATAGTGTATGGCGATTCTGAGTGCATACCTTTTCATAAAATTTGATTGGCTGGCTTGAACCATTCCCCGCCAAGGCATTTCTTTTTTTTTTTGTATTTCGGCATGAAAGTTGGCAAAGGGAAACCCCCTGAATCCAAAATTGTTTTCCATTTTTTCTACGAGGCCGGTGCGCCCGTTACGACCCGATGATGGCGTGAACCCATTAACAAAATTTTCCTTAAATGAGTGAAGGCAAATTTGTTTGATTGATTGTTTGATTTGTATGAACAAAGTTGTTTTATTGACTTTTATAATCTGCGTTTGTGTGAAATTTAATTTGACGGTGAAAATCAGTTTTTATGGTTAAAGGAAGGGCCTTGAGTCGGATTGCGCTCACTAAAGGCGCGGGTTGCCCGTCCCACGAGCAAGTCGGGCAACGCAGGAAAAACTAACTACTAAACTAATTTAAACTATTTTGCAGTATCAAATCAAATTTTACCAAATCTCAGATTAATTAAAACGAGAATAAAACGCTTTTGCCCATACAAGTTTCAAAGTTCATCTAAGAAAAATGTTGTTAATGGGTTTGCGTCAACAATGCTGTATGACCACCAATGGTATCACCTAACTTTATTACGTTTTATGCTTTTATGGCCTACGAAATTACCGCTAATGTAATTCCTTTTGGCTATTTCAAACTTGAGAATTTAGCCAACAGTTTTGTACATTTTCTTCCTTGCAATATAATTTTTGAAAGTTTTTGGAATCCCCAACGTTAAAATCGACTTTTATGCCAACATTTTTATTTGTCTCGCCGAAATCTAGCAAAATACTAACCAGAGCAACTGTAATAGACAGCAGAAATATTACTTGGTATAAAAAAAATGATAACTATGACAGCTCCGTTTCCTTGGATCCTAAACAGGACTGATTGACCTAGCTTTCATAAAAATGGCAGTAAATCTCCTGGAAAAATGGATTGGTGACATAATTTGTATGAAAATTTATGTTATATGGACCTGTTCTGGCCCCAATAAAACGCACCATAATGTTAAAAGAGCTAATAATTAAAATTTTATGAACATCTCCCACCCTACCCAAGACTAAAGGAGAATAATTTCATCAGCTAAGAACGTATGCATAGATATTTCTGAATATGCCCCAATGCATGGTGTACCATATGGTACGTTGCAAAATCGGTGCAAACAATAGCTTTAGTGACTTTTTTTGTCCAAAATCTCAAAAGATCCTCAATGACACATTCCAGTTCACTCACCAGTATTTTTGCTTTTCCAAATAACGGTATACTTCGCCAATTTTTTTAGCTCTAAAGAATAGCTTTTAAAATTCCATAAAAAATAACGTTCGTCCACTTTGACGCCGCACAGACAATTCAAGGAAAGCTTCGGGAAGCTAAAATTGAATTTATGTGAAAGCTCGTTTTGTCTAATTTGCGAAAAAGTAAAAAAAAAATCAAAAATTTAATAATCGCTAGACTTTTACAGGAATCTAGCTATGTACCTACCATATGCATTTAAGGGTTAAAACAACCTGTTAATAGAAAAATGATTATTTCAGTCAATAGCTTTTTAGTACTTTCTACACTAACTATTTAGAGTGAAATTACTAAATAGAAAAATTATGTCAGTTCAGTTAATAGTGACAGCTGCTATGAAAACGTGAAATGGATAATTTGAATGGATTTTTTTTTCATTATTTTTTCGAAATCAGCTTCGCAAATAATATCAAAATAAATTGTCAGACCCCGAGATTTTTTTTGTCGCAGACCTGTGTTTTTGTTGATAATATTCTATTTTATACATTTCTCCAAATAAGAAAAAAAATCACAAATTATCAATTTTGGTGACTCCCTTTTCATTTAAAAAAAAAATACTTAATTTGAGGATCCTTTTGTTCAAGTTTATTGATTAATTGATTTTATTAAGTGAAGAATAAAGGTGACATAAGGATGCGTTTAAGCTCCCTTAGAGTTAGTGGTTAACGGTAATTTAGATATGTATAATATGTATCTAACTAAATACGCTGAACAAAAATAAGTTCCATCTGCAGTTCATAGGTTTTAGGATAATTTAACATTACTGTTGAGGAGGCAGACAGCTGGAAATTTTGGACAACCAAATTCTTAATTCGCAAGTCAAATGAACATAATAATTCAATGACACACCCTGCAGTACCAGCACTGCGGAATATAGAAATGCATAATATTTTAGAGTCCTTTACAGTTGAGTGCAACGTCGTCATGGCAGTTTCGTCTTTTCTATCTCAGCAAAGATAAGTGAAATATGATGGGCGGGGGGAGAGCTGTAAATGTGAACTCATATGTAATGCTTGCGGAAGTCGTTTAAAAAATCCGTCCGTACTGCATAATGGTTTTGGTCTCCGTTCGTTGTTAAAACGCTAAAGCGACCTATCTTTATTGCTTTCGCAAATATATTTTCAAGTTCAGTTAGCATTGCCAAGATAGATTCCCGTCGTAAATGGTACTTGCCCTTGTTCTTTTGAAATGAAGCTTATCATAAAATTCGTTTGCTTCTTGGGTTGCAGCGCATTTTTAACGAAAAGAACTAAAGTATCATCGATATTGGAATCTCAATGATAGCCAAAGCATCATCATCATTATGTTGATTTTTTTACTATAGTTTCTGGAGTATTATCTTAGGCACTTAAAATTTTATGCATTTGATTTAAGAATTATTCTTTATGCTTTCGTATTCATCATACTTTAAAGTCATCTAATCCGAATTGATATCATGAACATCGTATAGTAATATAAGATCCGCTGGTCCTTTGATAATTTTATATCTATGCCCTGCTAGCCACAATCGGTGAACGATAAATCCAAAGAGACGGGGAAATGCAAAAATTGTCGTAGTATTCGTGAACACTCTCTCATCCACACGCGTTGGCTTATGTACTTCGACTGAATTTCCTCACCCGATGACTGTCTCGATGAAGAATCGGTGCCAATTCATCGAGAGACATTTTCTTGAAATTTCGGTTAGTTTCGCTTCGTTGTCATTTTGCGCCGATGGGTAATATTTTTCTTTGTATAGCGGAACCTTTTTCACTTTAAAGTTGACCTTCGTAGTGTGTGCATCGAGTAACTTGATTAAATTAATAAATTCTTATTCTTCTTCTCTGTACCGTAACCCCTTGTGGGGCATGGTGCGTTCACTCAGCCGTTTATAGGCAATTTCGAGTCAACGTTACATTGCATATAGCTTCGGAGTGCTTTTTGCAATATATACATATATCCTATCCGCTCATGTACGAAAATTTTGGAAAACGCCGAGATTCGATCTCCGGACGTCTAAATTACTAGAGTGGTAGAGTGTGACTCAACCAAATGATCCACAGAGCGTGCTAAATGAATAAATTACTGATGAAATAATTAATGAAACTAATCGACTATTTCATACGTTGTTCATCTAAGAACGCATGAATGAAATTTACCGGTTATTTCATTAGGGCGAACTTGATGAACTCTTCGGGGAAATTCATTAAATTTGTCATCAGTCCCAGCATGATGAATTCGCCAGTGAAAGTCATCGTACTTTTCATCAGTTCCTTTCTGATGAATTCATTGATGATCCGCACCGCATCTATCATCAGTACCTCTCTAATGAAATCATGAGGGAAAGTCATGTTTGGGTTCACGTGGTCTTCATGCAGTCGTTCACCATCTCTTTGAAAAATATATAAGGGAATTCAGTCCCGCGGCTAGAACAAATGGAATGATTCGGTTCATCTAGAGATTCATGATGCCGGCATCGATGCATTCCTTATGCCATGGCTAGTAGGGTGGTGCCCTTTGGCTGAACATAACGAAAGACTGTGAAATGCCAATTATCACAATTGCAAATGAATATACAAACTTCAATTAATCTTCGCTGCAATATAAATCAAAATGTCATTACATTCTCATTTAGAACTATATGCAATTTCACAGCATCAATCCTTGACAGAATCGTTAGTATTTTACAATGAGCTGATGGTAAAATGTTTCTTGTGAAGAGAACACAGATAGAAATTACATAGTTTAGTTATAGTTTATGTTTTGCTCTATACCGTGCTGCTGCCTGACCAACCTTATTGCAGAGATTGCCATAATGTATTCATACTGACAAAACCAACACATATTGCCACATCGTTGCATAATACTTTTGTCGTGTGATGTTCTTTTTTCCGGAGCTCCTTTTTCTCTGCAAAAGCATTTTTTATTTCGTTATGTACATACTCTCGCGGAAGGTTATGTGTGTGATGCAATTCACTTTTTTCATAACATAGCGTGTGGTATCAGAATCTGTTCAGGACTTCATTACGCGTTCCGATAATATATTTTGGTTGGTAGAATATAGAATACAACATGTTGTTATTTTATTTAACAAAATTCCTTGCACGTTTGCTGATGCAATATAGTCTCTCTCTCCTTCTCAATGTAACCTAGTTGAAAGGAGTCCCTCTGATATAGTAATGCAATGTGTTGTTCGTGAAACGGAACTCTGTGACTCTGTATATGTATACGAGTATACCAGAGATTCCACAAAAATGAAAAGGAAATTACAATTTTCTGTAAAATTTCGCGAGAAAATACATTCTCAGAGAAGATGATTGTTGTGCATTGACGATAACATTATTTTAAAAGACACGTTTAGAGGAAATCCGGAGCTGAAATTGCAGCGAATTGGGTTCTTTAGAAATTTTGGGAAATTTATGGAAAGCATTATAGTGTTATAGGAGTATTTTTCATAATCGCATCGAAGCGAAAGCATTTATGACGATCATTATTTTTTTAATATCATAACATATTCTCTGTGATGACTTGCGCGGGAATAATGTGCTTGACATAAAAGTTATCGACTGACACAATAATGCATCATAGTTACACAAATTTACCATTATTGTGTGCTTGACATCTATATTTTCGAATGACGCAAATGCGTCATTATTACACAAATTTACCATCATTAGCACGAATTCCAAATTACGCATTCGCTCAATAATGACAGGAGACGCCATCTGTTGTAAAACTGAAGAACAAGAATTTGTGCAAGAATGTTCAATTTGTTACCAATCTTTACACATTTCTTTTTAAATTCTTTAAGAAAAGTGTGTCTTCAAATTATATTGAACTGAATATTCATCAAAATATCGCTATTGTGACAAACATTTTCACCATGTATACAAACGTAAAAGTAAATGACGAATTCTATTGACGAAATCATAATGACGGATTATCGTCATGATGATTTGGATATGTGTTTGTCTTGAGCCTTAGTGCGAATTCAAAATTACGCATTTTAACCATCATTTGCACAATTGTGGATAGTCCACTTTCGGTTGCCGAAGAAAGATGCCAGGTAGGCCAGTCATTTTATGATTTTAGGTCGCAAAAAATAGCTCGGCTCTGGTTTTTTGGGATATTGTTAGCGTAGATACCACAAGTGCAACTTCGAAAAACCTGTGCTAACCCCGTGACCCTAAAAAAACCTCAAAATTTTCGGACTTTTTTCATATTTTGGTTTGTAATATTTAAAAGGTGCTTCCTACAAGAAAGTCGTCCACTGGATTTTTGAAGCTAACAAAACCTTCTTTAATTTGAGTCCACTTCCAGCTTTGTAGGTGCAAAGGATCCCAAGATACAGCACTTTAAACTTTTTTTTGTAAAAAAGTCGAAGTTGTAATTTTAGTCATCTTCCGAACTAAATTATCGGCACTCTACGGAGAAAATTATGTGACACGAAGTTATAAACCAGTTACTTAGCTGTATATATGTCGAATCGAATGGGATCGGACCATGGGGTCATAGGGCTGCCCCTAAAATTAGGTTCTTCTAAGAAATTTTTCTTCTTTATGTACCAATATTAACCCAACTTTACCCAAGTGTATTCCTGGTTAAGCCTCAAACAATATCTAGGATCGGATGAAATCGAAAGACTACGTCATAGGGCTGTCATACAAACCAACCTCTGGAAATTAGGTTCTTCTAAGAAAAACTTTTTTCTTTATGAATCAATCTTAACTAAATCTCACCCAAATGTGTTCCTAATGAAGCCTCAAAACATATCTAGGAATGGATGAAATCGGAACATGACGTCATAGGGCTGTCATACAAACCAACCCCTAAATATTAGGTGCTTGTAAGAAAAACTTTTTTCTTTTTGAATCTTAACCAAAATTCACCCAACTGTGCTCCTGGATTAGCCTCAACGCAACCAGAAACAGATGGAATCGGAACACGTCATAGAGTACGTCGTATTACAATTTCAACTTTTTTACAAAAAAAAACCTATTTTAAAATGCTATATCATGGGATCCTTTGTACCTACAAAGCTGGGGTTGCACTGAAATTAAAGAAGCTTTTGTTGGCTTTAAAAGTGCAGTGGACGACTTTCTTGTAGGAAGCACTTTTTAAAATCTACAAACCAAAATATGAAAAAAGTCAGAAAATTTTGAGGTTTTTTGAGGGTCACGGAGTTAGCACAGGTTTTTCGAAGTTGCAAAACTTGGTGGTACACTACTCGTATCTATTCTAGCAATATCCCAAAAAACCACAGCCGAGCTATTTTTTGCGACCTAACGCCTTATATTTCGGTTTATTGACTGGCCTAAGGAGAGAAAGACGAGACTTAGAAAACGATACACACAACACACAACTTATTTTAAACCACGAAACAAAACGTTACAAATTTGATTTTGTCGCGATGTTGCTCGAACGTGAACGAATCTGTTCTCGTAGCTGTCATCCGCTGTCCTCTCGCTTGCGATGGTGACGCCACTATAGTGAGAAATTATGGTGATGCCACAGTACCCCCCCCCCCCCCCCAAGTGTCCTCGAGATGTTCCTGCAGACACGCTGTCGATGTTGACCTGCCGTAAAACCGGAGTTCTTGAGCTGGTAGGCTTCACATATTTGAAGAAGGATCCAAGAACGCAGCTTTGAGTCGCACGACCGACACTGTGATTTCTCGACCGTTTACTTTGATGATAAAGACTGCTGGGGTAACTCGTTTCACCATACCGGATGAGGACCTGAATCGGATGGTTCGAGGGGCCGCGTCCACGCGAAGAAAGACATGTGAATATGTGTTCAGGTCTTTGAAGTAGAAGAGGTTGGGCTTACTATGATGTACGGTTGGATTCAGTTGGAGAAGCCGCATCTGCTCCCGAAATTTTTCGATGAAATTATGTGGTTCAGGAGTGTCCAGAGCAGTGTATATAAGCTCTCCGGGAATGCGTAGCGAAGAACCATTAACGAGGTCCGCCGCGGAACAGCCCAATTCTTCCTTAATGGCAGTGCGTCATCCAAGTAGCGGACTGGGGATGGTACGCCGTGGTGCGGGTGCAGGAACAACCGACGAGCTGAGTGAGAGCCTTGAAAGGACGAGCTTCACATTGTGAGCCTTGATCCGTAGTAACTGTTTCCAGTGCTCCAAATCTGCAAACCCAAGATTTAAAAAACGTTGCAGCAACTGTGTCGGCGTCGCAACTCCGCAGAGGTATGGCTTTTGGCCACCGAGTGTAACGATCAATCATGGTCAGCAGGTACCGGTAGCCATCAGATACTGGTAATGGACCAACCAAGTCCAAGTGTATGTATGTGTTGAAATCGTCGAGACGGTAGCAGGAACTGCTCGTTTTGGGTTCTTACGGGCCGAAAGGCTTTACTGGTCTGACAGGAAATACAAGTTTGGCAACGACGCTTGATGTCCCCCGTCTGCTCGGGTGAGATGGACGTGTATCATGTCGAAATTTTGATTCCAGAATTCCAGAAATATGTACGGCTGAGGAACGCCGGCAGAGAAATCGCAGTAAAAAAGAGCTGAGAGATGTTGACATGAATGCGTTTTAATTTTAAAGCCGTGTCTTACTCTACGAGCAACTGTAACTCTTGTGCTTGTTCTGCTGCTTGTTCTTGTGCGTTGATAGCCGTTGGAAACTCCAGTTGTTCAGCATATCCGCCAAGGAATTATCATTTCCTGATATGTGCCGAATGTCCGTCGTAAACTGGGATATGAATTCCAGCTATCGCGCTTGCCTAGGAGCTGCGCGGTCAGAATGCTGATGAAAGCTGAGCACGAGCGGTTTGTGGTATGTGAAATGAACGACCTTCCAGGAGATGTCGAAAATGTTTGACGGATTCTCGATCATACGTACTGAAGTGGCACTCCGCACCGCGTAACTTTTTGGAAAAGAATCTCAAAGGCTGCCACGAGTTGCCTGCTCGTTGTTCCACAACGCCACCAATCCCGATGTTCGATGCGTCGGTTGTTAAGCGCAATGATGCATTCTCTCGCCGGTGTGATAATGTCACTGCTTCTGAATTGCACGTTTTCATCCTTCTAAAGCTGGTATAGTCTGATCGGTCCATTTTATTTGCTCTCTTGTCTGCTTTGTGAGTTTAGCCAAGGAGAGAAAAAAGTGGTGCTTGGAGTTCTGATGCTTTTGGCATGAAACGCCGGTAAAAATGTATTACGCATGTCGCACAATTTTTCTGGACGCTTTGCCTTGGTGATGGCTTCTACTTTACTGGGTAGTGGGGTAACTCCATCCTGACTGACCAGATGACCAAGAAATTCGACTGTTGTCTTTCCGAAATGACACTTGGACACGTTTATGACAAGGCCGTAAGCAGATAGTCGGACAAATACGGCGCGCAGATGCTGTAAATGCTGCTCTTTGCTTTTCGACATGATGAGAATGTCATCGATGTAGCACTTCGCGAATGCAAGGCCATGTAGAACTTTGTTCATAAACCGCTGAAATGATTGACTGGCACTACGTAGCCCAAATGTCATCACGACAAATTCGAAAAGACCGAATTGGGTGATAATAACAGTTTTCGTGATATCTTCTTCCGCCACTGGTATCTGGTTGTATGCCCGCAGCAAATCCAAAGTTGAGAAAATGGTGGCACCATTTGCTATCATCACATCGTGCATGAGAGGAAGTGCTGATCGATCAGCAATTGTTGATGCATTCAGTCGCCTGTAGTCACCGCAAACTCGCCAACTGCTGGATTTCTTGGGTCACATGTGCATGGGGCTTGCGTAGTCACTGTCTGATGGACGACAGATGCCCAGTTCCATCATTCGATCAAATTCCAATTTCGCGATCCGAAGTTTCTCGGGTGGCAGTCTCTTCGCACGTTCCGCCACCGGTGGTCCTCTTGTTATGATATATGATGGCTGACCTTCAGCTATCGGTAAGCTCGGAAATTCAGAGAGAATCGCATCATATTCGTTGATTCGGTGTACTTCGAGGATTGCAGTTTCTATGCTGAGCACTTTGCCTGTGGCTGCAGCTTGGGAGTTACCATCGACTAGACACTTTCGTTTTATATCCATTAACACACTTCTTTATTTGTACATAAGTCTCACTGAGGGTATGCTTCGCTTTTTCCCAAAACGTATCTTAAAACATGGATCCATCTGGCATTGAAACACATAGTAGAACCTTCACAAGTTATCAAGATGTGGAAGGTGGTCAACTTAAGGAGACTCATTTATTGTTAAGGTACAAGGGTGGAAAAAGATGTAAAATTTAAATGGTGGTCATTATACAGAGTGGTCAACGTATGGAGGTTCTCTTCTACAACTACGGGTGGTCTACTGTATTTATTATCAATTGAAAAGAACTATTGCTATTGCCTCCTTGCCAATATTGAGGTTCATGAACCTATGACGAAATCCTGTCAAGTTTGTGACGAAGACGAATTGCGTTTCCTCGAACAGACAACTTCAAGCAAAAGATCTCGTCTGCAATCTTTCTATTTTACTGATACCTACCCACAATGTCAATCAATTAACATCTAATTTATCAGTCAATTCATCAAGTAACTATTTCCAACGAATAAACTCTTTCAAGCAAAATAACGTATCCATTTCATCCGAACCAGACCTTCCGGTGGATAATTGAAATGAACAATAGAACAATCAATTTTCACACAATAGGATATATCAATTGCTCTATGGTTAAAATCTATTAATCCCTTTCCCCGACTCGGCTACATTAGAGCCATCAAATCGGCTCGACGCGACGCTAGGCTCTTCTAGAACATAAGATGAAAAGGCAGTCATTTATGGGATCGTTAATTTCCACATCAAACTCTCTCGGTCACTGCGTGGAATTTTCAATACTGACGACGACACGGCCATCTCCACAGAGCCTGCATACAACAAAACAAATATAAAGGAGCAGGAGCCATCAATCCCATGGGATTAGCACTATTGACGCGAGAACTTTTTTTTTTCAGCCGTCCATTTGTCAGTTTCCCAGCTTGATACAGAATCATAGTGCTCGGCGACTACATCACTGTATGTAGACCTAAACAGACTACAGGAATACCATCGTTGGTAACCTGAGATTTTCCATTACGCAGGAAATTGGCAGGCAAACGGATGAATTGAAGTCGTTGGTGAAAGAGTCAATTTAGAAACTACGTAACGGATTTGTGCCGAAGATCCTCGAAACGTTATAGTCTCTTTGAATGCTGGGAGGGGATTATAACACAGCGCTATACGGTATCAAGCAAGTATTTGGATGAAATCCTGCGTATACATACATTGTCATGGCAAATGGAAAAATACCCAGGGTAAGTCTCGGAGGAATTGAAATTAATGTTCTGGGAAAGACTAAGACAGGTCTATTTTCAATTCATTAGGCTTTGTTCACATTGTTTGAACTGAATAGCGGGCATAGAATATAGATCAGGTCCTGAAGAGTTTGGAGATTATTTAACTAAAAAAACTGATCATGTGGAGGGCAAGGCACATCACTACCAAGTTCTTATAGTGCGAGGAGCATTCGGGTGCACCAGGGATGTTGCACGGAACTCGCCGATTTAGTCCTTTAACAATTTTTGAAAGGCGTATAAAATTTTCTTTCAAATCATGCTTGACCTACAGCATGTTGAATCAGAGTTAAAATAGAATCGATCACGTGCGACCATTGCTTTTCAGGTCTCGGACCAATATTAACCGTCATCCAAATTAGCCAAGATAACAAGCATAAACCATGTGAACATAGCCTTATCACTTTCCCAATGGCCAACATCCTGATTTAGATATTGTTGTCCACTTTTCGTTTTGCCGGAAAGTTTTTCTCAAATTTGATCAGGGACCTCCCGCCCGTAAGCACACGCACACAAACACACAGTGTTGTGTCAGAGAGATTGTTTCTGTGGTAAAAGTGTAAATATATCTATCGTCATAGGCATTTTACTCTTGTCTAACGCGTTCTAAATTGTTTTTGCGGCTAATAAAGTTTTGTTTGTTAGCATCGTTTTGAGTTTGTTTCAGTTTCTTTGCTTATGGCCGTGTGAGTGTGAGTGTTGAAGAAACACACTATATACAGGACGAGAGATTTCATCGAACAATAAACAAGTTTTCGTCAATGAAGCAATTCAATTATGCCCGAAGCATCTTTTAAGGTCGTATTAAATGGACAGGATATCGTTTCAGTGACAGAGAATTCAGTGGAAAATCGAAATGTTTAGTTGTCTTGGATTCGTTTAGAATGGTGTAATTGTGTTTTCATTATGTTGCTATTATTTCGAGGTAGGTATTCTAGAGGAAGTTTCGAGGTACCCCTAAGGGGCTCATGAAGGTTTTAACGGTATGGTAGATGGACTAGGTTCTAGGCATCTGGGATTTGTTTGAAAATGTCGATTCAAATACATAAAAATACTAAATTTTTGAAAACTTCGATTCGTATACATATATAAAAATGCGATTCGATTCGAAAATATACAAATCGAATCAAAATTTGCACTTTTTGTGGGATCTTTGGGCGACTCTAACTTCCAAACCTTATAGGACTCTTAGCTTTGTAAAGAAATGTACGCCGGAGTAAGCTCTCTCCCAATTTTCGAAAATGTCGATTTAAATACATAAAAGTGCATTTTTTTTTTAATTTCGAAAAACGCACAACTTTCGAAAATTTCGATTCAAAAAATTAAATATGCAATTTTTTTGTTTAAATTTGGATTTGTTCATTCGATCGACTAAATTAAAAAATAATTATTTAAATGTCTACTCTTTGAAAAATGTGCGAACCATATTGGATAAATTATTCCTTGTGTGTTCATACAAGCAATATAGGCCAAGCAATGAAAGCATAAAAAGGGGGTGTAGAGAACATCGAAGGGGTGACGATTTTTTTCTTCGGTATTTGGTTAGGAGTAGTTAGGAGGTAAAGGTTCTGATTTTACTCGGAGCTGAGGGGTGCGCTAACGCGGGGAGAGGGGGTTTAAGGTGCAATTTTGTGCAATTTTTGGTATTTTGGGCTATATCTCAAAAACGGTGAGTCGCAGAGAAAAAAGTTGTGATTAAGCATTAAAGCTTTCTAAATATCCTATTTATTTGCCCATACTTGCATATGCAAAACTCCTAACGGTTCTTCCGATATTGTTTAATAAAAGTAAAGAAAAAAAATTTTGCATTCTATTGACTCTGGCGTTTCTTCGAATTGTTTTTCAAAAAACTTTTGTAGGGCAAAATTAATAAGTGTTAAATTCGCTTTAATTTCATACACGTCTTCTTGGCTTGTCTCCTGTCTTTCAAGAGTTAAAAGAGTCTCAACGAAGTAATATTCTATATTCATCAGAATGAAGACAACCATTGTGGAAAATCGGGAGGGAGTGACGGTTTTTTATTTCACGGATCTATAAGGGATGGTCCGAAGTAAAACATGCTAAAAGCTCGCTGTCATGAGGTGTGCGCTAACGTGGGGAGGGGGGCTAAAGGATTCCTTTTTGCATAATTTTGACTTAATTTCGGAAATATCTCGGAAGGGGTAAGTCCTCCTGCGAATATTTGTATGGCAGTATTGAAGCCCATTAAATTTAAAAAACTTATTTGAACATACAAATGCCTAATTCCTAACGGTTCCCCCGATACAGGTGATTCAAATCCGAAAATTGGTAAAAATCTTTTTTTTTATTTGTTTGGCTTTGGTGTCTCCCGCGATTCTTTTTCGGAAAACTGTTTCACGACCAGTTTGTACGATGTTTAATTGGCTTTCATTTGATGTACTCTCCGTTGTCCGGTCTTCAATCAGTCAAAAGCTTAAGAGTTTAAACCGAGCTTCTGAATTAAATTTTCTCTATTTACAAGGATAAAGACAAACATTGTGAAAAAGCGGGAGGGGGATGACGGTTTTTTATTTCATGGATCCATAATGGTTGGTCCGGAGTAAAACATACTTAAAGCTCGCGGTCATGAGGTGTGCGCTAACGTGGAGAGGGCGGGCTGAAGGATTCATTTTTGCAGGTTTTCGACTTAGTCTCGGAAATATCTCGAAAGCGGTGAGTCCTCCTGAGAGTATTTGTATGGCAGTATTAAAGCCCATTAAATTTCCAAAAACTTATTTGAACATACATAAGTCGGATTCCTAACAGTTTCCCCGATATAGCCTATTCGAAACCGAAAATTGTCAAAAAAGTCGTTTTTTCCACATTTGTTTGGTTCTGGTGTCTCCCGGGATCGTTTTTCAGTAAAACGTTGCAAGACAATTTTGTGCAGTGTGCAATTTGATTTCATTTGATATACTTCCTGTTGCCTGGTCGTGAATCAGTCAAAAGTTCAAGAGCTTAAACCAATTATGCCGAAAATATAAACAATGAACTCACAAAGTTTAAGAAAAACAACACAACTCCTAATATTTTTCGAGCCCTATTTACAGAATATCGCGACCGACTTGGAACATACTATACACAGATGGCTCTAAAACCGCGCAAGGCGTTGGTTACGCCGCGCCGTCGTACAAGAGGACGGAACAGTTCTCGAATTCGGCAAATTGTTTAACCTGGCATCAGTCTTCAACGCAGAGGCCCATGGTATTTTAGAAGCGATAAACTACGCAATTAATCACCGGGAAAAGTATTGTATGTATCGCCACAGACTCCCTCTCAACGATATCAGGCTGCATGAATATTGACATTGACAACACCATTATTAAAGAAATCCAAGTTAAACTGAACTCACATCCCCCAAAAATTAAAATTGTGTGGATACCAGGTCATGTCGGTATAAGAGGCAATGAGCCCGCGGACAGAGCTGCTAACTACGCTGCAAATGCACCACTTATTTTAAGGAATGTCATGACGAAACACGATGTTGTCAAGGAGATAGACAGAGCCCACAGAACACAATACAAGCATAATTGGCCACTCAGAAATGACTGGTACTCAACGTGCATAAACACCGACAATACTAAGCCATCACTCCCAGAAAAACTTACAAGGCGAGAAGAAACAACAATCACACGACTGCGAATTGGACACACAAAAGCTACACACCTCCATATTATCACGAAATCCCCACCACCATGGTGCACAACATGCCAAACTAGGCTTACAATTGACCACCTGGTAAACGCCCACTCAAGAAGGGGACATTCAATGATCACAGTTTGTACACTGGACAATTGTAAGGAAATTCTCTCAGATCTAAAAGGTGCCAACTTACTTCATACACTTTGAACTTTAGTCCAATCATATCGTATTTTCGTCAGGAAAAAAATACAGGAGTTTATTTCTCAATGTTGTTATATGTATTTTGGGGCGCTGATTCCGAATATCAACTTTGCACCCTAAAAAACGTGCCGCAACCTTTAAAAAAGGGGGGAAAGGGGGGCATTTTTTCGGTTTTTTGCAATTATTTCAAAAACGGTAAGAGATACAGAAAAATGGTCTGAGGACGAAAAAAACTACATAAAATTATCTTTGCAATGATATATAACACATTAGAGTTTAATTGCATATTTCGGCGTTAGAATAGAACATAAATTAGAATATTTTCATTTTAGAGCTTTTTTAAAAGCTCCATAACTTTTCAAAGAATATTAGTTCAGCCGTAAAATTTTGTAAAAGTATTAACAGCAAGTTTAAGATAATTTTAACGTAAACACTGAGTCACTCCGGTCAAGGACCCCCATTATCCCCCCATTTAAATTGGTCAAAGCGGCATGTCCATAACTCCCCCCAAAATTGGAGCCGAGTGCTAAATTTTGGTTTGTTGCGATTGGAGGTCATAGTCACCCCACCCACCAAAAATCAGCTCATTTGGATTAAAACTAAGGGTACCTCCCATACAAAGTGACCCATGACAACTTTGTTCTACAGTAGTTTATAAAATGAGTAGTACGTTGTACGTAGAACAAACTCTTGATGGGTCACTTTGTATGGGAGATACCCTTGGTTTTTATCCGAATGAGCTGATTTTTGGTGGGTGGGGTGACTATGACCTCCAATCGCAACAAACCAAAATTTAGCACTCTGCTCCAATTTTGGGGGGAATTATGGACATGTCGCTTTGACCAATTTAAATGGGGGGATAATGGGGGTCCTTGACCAGAGTGACTCAGCGTTTACGTTAAAATTATCTTAAACTTGCTGTTAATACTTGTACAAAATTTTTCGGCTGAACTAACATTCTTTAAAAAGTTATGGAGCTTTTAAAAAAGCTCTAAAATGAAAATATTCTAATTTATGTTCTATTCTAACGCCGAAATATGCAATTAAACTCTAATGTGTTATATATCATTGCAAAGATAATTTTATGTAGTTTTTTTCGTCCTCAGACCATTTTTCTGTATCTCTTACCGTTTTTGAAATAATCGCAAAAAAACGAAAAAATGCCCCCCTTTCCCCCCCTTTTTTTAAAGGTTGCGGCACTTTTTTTAGGGTGCAAAGTTCATAATCGGAATCAGCGCCCCATAATACATAAAGAAAGAGTGAGAAAAAAACTTCTGTATTTTTTTCACGGATTGGTACTAAATCGACACGATATTACTGAACTACTTTTCACTAAACAAAATTCAAAATATATACCAAGCTATAACTCTTAATAAAAATTAACCTCCATAACAATATTAAGATTTAGTTGTCTAGACCCCGATGTCAGGTAAAGCTCAATGGTCTTAGCAGCCAGAGCTACCCTTGCTTCCGCACTGGTATTTATACAGTCGATCGGAAGCCAACTTCATTCATTCAACTCTCGAATGACAGGAGACAAGCCAAGAAGAAGTGTATCAAATTAAAGCAAATTTAACGCTTACTAACTTTTCCCTACAAAAGTTCTTGGAAAAACAATTCGATGAGACACTAGAGTCAATGGAATGCAAAAAAAATATTTTTGGAGTTTTATCAACCAATATCGGAAGAACCGTTACGAGTTTTGCATATGCAAGTATGGGCAAATAAATAGGATATTTAAAAAGTTTTAATGCTTGCTCACAACTTCTGTGGGACTCACCGTTTTCGAGATATAGCCCAAAACACCAAAAATTGCACCTTTAACCCCCTCTCCCCGCGTTAGCGCTGAGGGGTGCGAGTAAAATTAGAACATTTACCTCCTAACTACTCCTAACAAAATACCGCAGAAAAAAATCGTCACCCCCTTCGATGTTCTCTATAATCTCTTCTTTGATTGGCCTAATATGCCAAAACTCATTGCAATTTACAGGATTTCCTGAATAATCCAAAATTGTAATGTCAACCCAATATTGTCGTGGTGAATGTCAATTTAGTTAAGAGATTGCATGTTTTCCAAAATACTCGGTTGAAGATGTCCTTACAATTCTATTGATATGCAAAATTTCAGTAAATGCAATCGGCCGACCGTGTCTATACCTACTACTTCAATTTTCGTCAGATACTACTCGTACACACACACACCTAAACTAACCAACATACCTATATCCTTTCTACACAAAACCAACAAGAGAGAAACTTATCTAAAATCTAAAATGTTCCTTTAACATCTTAAACAGAATTCAGAATCCAATTAGATTTAACAATATTATCCTCTACTATATTTTGATATTAGATATTACAACCAATTAAGTCTAAGCTACTGGAATATATCGTGCGGTGTAATCTTTTGCTTGCTCCTGCTGCCGTTTTACACAAACATCGTACATACTACTCGTATGTTAAGTGAAACTTTAGAGAGATTTGAAATTAATTAAATGAACAAAAGAATTGTCTAAGATAATTGAAATGGAATTGTTTCGTTTAGCAGTTTCGGAAGGATTTTAGTAAAACATAATTTCAGCGGAACGTGACTCTATAGAAGAAATGAGCTGGAATAATTTGGAAAAAGCAACTGTAGAAATTAAAATACTAATTAATAACGTTTCATCGCTTTTATGTTTTGTTGTTACATATTTCTGTTGTTTTCGTCGTAGATTTCACGAGAGACCACGATATGGAGGCTTATTGTCCGCCTCGAACCGTTCCCGTACTAAAACTCCCGATAAAATTGTGTATGTTTGTTTGTTTGATTGTCTGTCTATCTGTCGTATATGTCCGTGTCGTGAATTTATTGGTGTCGAAAATTTATATTAGTTCAGTTTTATTTGTGTGGGTACATATTGCACAAGCTAAGAATTGTTCACAATTTTACATGAGAATAACAGAATCGAGTCTAGTTTGTGTGGTGTGAATCTGCTATTATGTTGATTCTGTACTTAGTTGATGTGATAAATGTTTTTCATTGTCAATTTTAGTAAGATGCACGGTTTTGAATTTTTAAATTTGTTGTACAATTATTGAATAACTCTAATGGTACAAAATATTTTTTTGAAAATATGTTGGTAAGTTATACGGTAAGCTTTTTTTCTATTAAATTCTTAACAGTGTACTTGCAACAATAAGGTATCAGATGAACTATATAAATTGCAAGTCACCAAAGAAATGTCTACAAAATTTGAAAATTTGTATTTTTAATGTCGTGTCTTTGTGACTATGTTCTAAATCAAATATAGAATCCTTCCGCATATTAACTTCTACAAGCACCGTTTTTTGTGCTCCACAACAGCATAATGTAATTTTCTCCAGGAAATTTTTCGTCGGATAAATTTTTTTACTCAGAACAATTTCCACTGTCAAATTTGTCTAAGGACATCCATCGGTAATACCAGGCTTCTTTAAATGTTGTCAAGTTGGCTTGAGAAAAAAAGCCCAGACGGAAAGAGGATCTGCAACCTGGGATAAAATCTTACAGTTTCCGACGACCTGAGAACGAAATTTAATACCTTTGACCGTTCCACGCAAAATTAAACGGTAGAGACTAGACTAAAACAGGAATTAGAGAATTTAATTATTTATTGATAGTTTCAATAAGCGCAATAAGGCACAAAAAATGCAGATTAAATCCTGAAAATTTGTTTGTGGTGGTATAGGTGATTTTTGTAAAAAATTTAGTCGCTCCGATCAAAGACCCCCATTTCAATTAAGCAAAACATTATGCCCATAGCTGCCCTCATAATTACTATTTGAGCCTAAATTTGGTTCATCGTTACTACTTTCCACCAGAATTCAGCTCAATGCAAGTTGTGTTCAGTGACTTCATATTGTTGAGGTACCACTATTTTTAATCCAATTGGGCTGATTGTTGGTGTGAAGTATCGCCCTCCTTTGGTGATAAACTAAAATGAAAAATTTATCTCGTTATCAGGTCTCTTTCATGGATCTTTCTTTCATGAAATAATCGTAAAAACCCGTAAAATTAACATTAACATTTAAGGCTAATGGTAAATTTTCATCATCATTATGCATTTTTGAAATTCTGTTTTGTACAACATTTGTTTTTGAACAAACTTTGTTCTTTGGGTCACAGGCAGATTTTGAGCTAGAAAATATTGAGGGCCCGGAGAAAAAATAAAAAAAAATATTCTGGCACTACTTCTGGTAAAATAACCCAACACTCACCGTTTACTCAATGTTGTACGAATTGAGTTTTTACGTTTTAAAGGTGCTAGTAAAACTAGCATTTGTAATTGATGGCTAGAAGTATGGTATGTTGTAGAAGACCAAAGCTGTTTAACGATTATCCTAAATCCTGGCCCGAAATTAATTTCGTCCTTTCTGTGTAACATTGAATAAGTTACCAACTTACCATCAAGACTCCAAAGCAATGGTGGTGGTCCCTGAGGCGGTGGTCTGCGAAGCTTTTACTGTGGTTAATAATTCAAAACTTGAAGGTTAAATATAAAGAACTAGCGCGAGAATCCGCAGTTCAGTTCAATTTATATAAAATATGAATGGCTTTCAATATGATTTACCATCAACGGCACGTTTTACCAAAGAACTTATTATAAATATATCGTATTATATATCAATATATCCTAAACTGAATCCTGTTTTGAATCCACAACTGAGTAATACCAAAGCGAGCACGCTAACCAACACATTAATCAGACTATGTTTGTACTTATAAGATAGAAGTGAAACTTTTGGTGAGGCAGTGGTTTGGTTTTGACTGTTTTCTGACATTTTACTCTCGGACTCATTTTTGATATTGGACTAGAAGGGGCACAGCACACAACGGCTATTCCTCTCGGTTTCTTCCTAGCCGTCAATTGACCAAATTTGTGTTCAGAAGTGAAATGTTAAAAATCACGGAACGCAAAGCAATCGATCATTCAGTTCGTAACTCAGGAATTTAATTTAAAGTCCCGAATTTGATCACGGTGAGACTCGAACGCAGGATCCCGTGAACCGAAGGTTTGCGCACTAGCCACACAGCAAAAAAATGCCGGGTATTCGAGCAAGAAAATCCGATAAGATAAAAAAGAAAAATTATTTCGGAGTAAACATGCTCAAAATAACACCGCCATCATTTATTAGAAAAGAATCCGAAACGGACGAAACTTCTAAATTGAAACCTTTTTCGGACACATTGCAAAGAATATCCCATTTGGTATTGAGTATTACACCAATCGGATCAATTCCGTAACATGTTCAATCAAGTTATTGTGCTGGGGCTAATTTCATCCGATTTTGGTACTCCGATCGGAGTGAATTTGGTGGTCGAGCGAAGCCACATGTTGTATAAATTACAAACTCCATCAATTACTCTGGTTGACTTAGTAGGTAGGGCGTTCGTCTACAAATCATAAGGTCCCGGGATCGAATCCCATATTATGCATTTTAGAGCGTAAAGAGGTAAATGATTACCTATAGAGGGGTTGTACAAATCTCATTTATGCGTTACATGTTCCTTCCCTGTGAAAATTGTTTTTTTTTTATTCCAAAAATATCGAGAATCACTCCTTGTGGTGTTAATGAAAGTATTCTTTTGAGTTCAAATTATTACACCAAAAGGATAAAATCATTACATTCGAGTCTTTAGCAATACCTTGCTTCGAGTTTTATGCCAATATAATCCGATTCGGATGGACACTATTCGACACCGATTCGGAGTGAAAATCACTCCGATTTTTTTGCTGTGCACAACACCAATTAGATTCCTACCTAATGAAATTCTCTTCTCTTCTTGATTTGCCTTAACTCCTAGTGGAGCATGGTGCGTTGACGACTATCGTGTGTAGTCGTCGTCAACGTTTCAACGAAAACTGAATTCGGAGTGTGATACGGTTGTCAGTCATACCACTTCCTAGTCGCATTGTTAGTTTTTCTACGGTAAGAATATTTCTTATCATCTTCTGAATAATAAACTTACGACGGGCCATGCCGAGTTTAGAAAATCGTTTTTCTATGAATGTCTATATCACAGAGTGGCGACCGAACGATCACAGCCATACAGACACAGAGCACGACAATGAAATTACCGATTGTATAATACGATCACCGCAACAAATTATATTCGATACTAAACTTCATGAGTTTTATGGCTGTTCGCAATTGACTCTAGAACACTGTTTCCCAACTGGTGGTCCGGGGACCGAAGGTGGTCGTGAGAGCCTTAGACGTGGTCCGCCGAAACATCTATCTGTCACTAAAAATAAAATATTATTCTTTTAATAAATCAAAAATTCAAATTTTGTTGAGTAATTTATCTGTGTAAACTTGATCTCTAGATATACAAGGTTGAAGAAATCTATCGTGAACGGAAGGACGAATGTACGGACGAATTTATGAGTTGTAAATTAATTTTACTATAAAGGCAATGTAAACATTAAATTTTTTTTCTTCTTCCTCATTACCGTAACTTCTAGTGGAGCATGGTGCGTTGATGACTACCGTGTGTAGTCATCAACGTTACAAAGACAACTGAATTCTGAGTGTGATACGGTTGTCAGCCATACCACTTCCTAGTCGCATTGCTAGTTTATTATTCTATGATAAGAATATTTCTTATCATCTTCTTCTGAATAATGAACTTGCGACGAGTCGTGCCTAGTTTGGAAACTCGTTTCTCTATGAGTGTCTTTTTCACAGAGTGGCGACCGAACGATCACGGCCACAGAGCACAAAATTTTTTTTAGTGTTTATCAATTCGCGCCACCAAACATTTTTGTACATAATAGTTTTGTCGCTTGTGCAGCTTGGTCCTGTTTTTCATATTCAGTCATTAAAATTAAAAGTTTAATTTTACTGTTATTTAGCAGAATAGCCTTGTTTATCCGTAAAAAAATCGGCAAGTCTTAGGTATGCCTCCAGTTTTTTTCAACCACATTTTTAGAAGCGAGCAAAGGGTGTCTTTTCCAAAGGGAAAACAAACAATCACTAAATTATAAGAGCAGAAATATGAAAGAATTGAGCCTTGTTGCCGCCTTTTCCTTTTTTTGTGGAGAGCGATGGCGTAGATAAGGGGGACATCCCCCTTCCTGTGTGACAACCGACTTTTTTTCAGGGGCATTCGGTGGCTCAGTGGTAGAGATGACACTCTATCTATGAATTGCCAGAGCGTGGGTTCAAATCCCACTGTGACCTGAGCATTTTATTGTGATTGTTTACTAAATTGTGCCAGTTCAGTTCTGTCTGTCAAATAAAATAAACTCTTCTGGCCAATTCGACTGGATACCTGAAATAAGCTATCAAGAAAATTTGAAGTGTGAAAACTGTAACAAATATTTTTTATTTCGGGGTCCTGCAATTGCGAAACAAGCAAAACCCTAAAATTAAACCTGAATAGACAAAAAACATTTTCGAAAGTTTTTAATTCATTTTCGTAACAGTGGTTCGTGGCAATTCATTTCCAAGCTAAGTGGTCCGCAGACATCTGCGAGTTGCGAACAACTGCTCCAGAAGGTGAGAAAAACGAAACACCAAAATGGTCTAACACAATTTAACCGTTATATTAGTCATGATTCCTTTGGTCATTATACCCTATACCCATAAGATGGTATAGGGTATATATTGTTTTTGTTACGCCGATATTATGTAACACCTCCGGAGCCACCGGAGGTATGGCAAAGTATATATATAAATGATCAGGGTCGGTCCCTGAATCGAATAAGCTTTGTCTGTCTGTCTGTCCGTGTGTCTGTCTGTTAGCACGATAACTCCCGAAATAATGAAGCTAGCGGTTTGAAATTTTGGTCAAATGTTTGTTTTGTTAAAATCTTGGACGGTATTTAAAATGGGCCAAATCGGACCACGGGTTCCCCTACCTCCCATACAAACTACCCCTCCTTCATATTTTAATTCAGCCATAACTTTCGGTAGGATATCGCTATCGAATTGAAATTTTGATCAATGTCTCATTCTGACATATACTTTGAGTTGGCGGAAAGTGGAGTAGGTCCGACTGCCCCTACCCCTACTTCCCCTACAAAGTTATATTCAGCCATATCTTTTGATAGAATGTAACGAAAAACTTCAAATTAGTATCAAATGGTAGCCGTTGGATGCCTTGACAAGGTAATAAAGGTGTGTCAGGTCCGACCCATCTACCCCTCCCTCCCCCACAAAAAATATGAAATTGAATATTTTGGGTTTTGCGTGCCTTCTAGGTCTGTACGTGGGTATAGGAGGGTATACGCTCATCGTGCTATTCGCACGATTAGAACTCGGTCTCGTTTTTACTTAAAAATCATCAAATCGTGTCTGAAAAAATTAAAATATTCACAATTTCCTTAATTCTCTCTAGAATTTTCCAATATCTTGCTTCATCAATAGAATTTTTTCCCGAATATCGAAAAGTGTTATTATTTTATTGGAAAAATTAATTTTTTTTTTTGTGGAGGTGTACTGAATAATAACGCTTTGCGGAGTTATTTGTCGCTATGATATTCCCCCCCCCCCCCACTTTTGAGCGTTTACGTTAATGCCCCAAATTTGCTGATTATGATCATCGAAGCCAGACATTTTCGTAGCGGTGGAATATGTAATTTAAATCCACAACAATTAAAATTTCGCCTCAGTTTAAATTATCGGTCCCAAAAATATAGTTATAGTTAACTATACAAAGGGCCCTCGGTGATGACCTTGGTTCGCTTTTAACGATAAATGACACCTGCATTTGCTTTGTCTACTTAATCCTGACTATATCCAAATTGTACGCATTTCCTATTTTTAACACAGAAAATATAGGCTTAGGATTTGGATGAGTGATATGTTATGATTGAAATTCATTGCATCCATCATCCGGCTTCCAAGCCCATATTTTCTGTGTTAGTTTGTCCACGTGTGTACCTACTTTGTAGCAAATATTTTCTGGCAATAATAAATACAGGCTTGTTGGAGAAAATGATCACAAACACAGGTCCACAGGTGGTTGGCATGCTAGCCAAAACAAAACCTTGAGCCCCACTAAGGGAAAGATTTCAGTTTCAAAAAACTAGTCGAGCCGCGGGATTGCACGGTTATGTTATCAATTAATGACACATACACGTGGGGTACATATACAGTCAAACTTCTCTATAACGAATCAGCAAAACTAATTTCTTCGTTATAGAGAAAAAATTTATTTTTTTGTTCATTTGTATACAAGGTTTCTCAAACCCCAAAGATAACCCGGTAGCCCATGATAGCGCATTTAGTGTCCGTTACGGGAAACACATTAAAAAAAAATCAGTCGCGTTTGTTACTTTGTGTAATTAAAGAAAAATCGAAAAAACGCAGACGCTGTCATTTTTCATCCACTGTAACTGCAAATTTTAGTATTTCTCAAATTTCTTTTGGTACTACAACAGCAGGAAAATGTACCTTTTCCATGGGGTGAATATACCGTCCTAACTTCTTCTTTTTTTTTTCATATAAACTTTGTAGCGAAACGAAAAGCGAAAACGATATCACCCCAATATCAAGACGACTTCGATTTCCTGGATAAATTTCAGAGACGGTCGCTTGTCTAGGCATAATGGATTGGCAAGCACCTCGCCATCTGTTGCGTGTGGGACTAAATTTAGTTTCGATTAGTTAGTGCAGCCCGTATATGCCGTCCAAAACTAATTTAATTTTGCCTAAAATTTTTTATCTTTGCTCCGGTTTATACGGTCACTGTTCGATTTCTTTATTACTGTTACAAAATCATCGGGGGAATTGATAAGGAAAAAAATCGTTATATGGAAGTTGAAAATACCTGATAATAGCAAGTTGGAATTGGGCAAACATTCGTTATAGAGAAAAATTTGTTATAAAGAAAATTCGTTACATGGAGATTAAATTCTTCAGGAAACTTCGCGAAAATGCTAAGTTTACAAAGTAAATTCGTTATATAGAGAAATTCGTTATACGGAAGTTCGTTATAGAGAAGTTTGACTGTTATAATTTTAGTCTGACTGGCAGCAAGTGACTGTCGAAACTCAATGTCATGGCAAATGGAAAAAGTGTTTTATTTTTTTTTTTATTATTATTACAGTCATTGCAAACTAGCGAATCCTACTCCTGCTCCTGTATCCGAGTTCGTCCACTTTGACGGAATGAAACAGATAGAGATTTTTCGACAGAAAAACTAATCAATTTCGTTTGCCTGCCTGGTTTCCGAACTACATCTTCTGATTACATTCCTTCATTTCATGATAGATGCACCCAAAAAATCGACATCGGTGAATAACCTGTACCTTAATAGGATTCGCTTTTCATATCAAAATATATTTTGATTTGGAAAATTAGTAATTTGATCTGAAATTTTCTAATTCAGGTGCAAATACTTTTTTTTTACTTTATTTACCTATACTTATTTTTTTAACAACTTTACCGCCTTAAACTTTTTTTTTTAATTTTTTTAGGAACTATACTAAGATAAGTAATATACGAGAAAATTAAAATACTAGTTAATCTTCATGATGTAATATTTTTCGCACTTAAATCGGCCAATTTACTTTTCAAACATACAAACTCCATTACATCATTCATACCCCAAGAAAATTCTAAATTCTTCTATGTATACTTCTCTTCGGCGAAAAGTTTGCCATGCTAATCTTCCTTTCTTGTAAAACTTTGAAAAGTAAAGCACCGCATAAAATTATGTTTAGGACTGTGATTTTCATTCCATATGTTTCATACTTTGAATAGACATACATACATACCATACACTCGTACTTATAACATTCGAATAAATTTATCTTTCTCATAAGACTTATATAATTAACTGTAACACAAGCAAAACTTCTTGCACAAATGATAAATTACATCTTTTCGTATTATACTCGTATCTGAATACCTTGTTAATATTTCCGCTTGTTAGTATCCTGAAATCTTAAGATTACGTGATGAAAATCATAAGGACGAACGTGTCGCTTTCATTCAGTCCTCTTCCAATCTATGCGTCTAGAAAAGCCATAGGATTATAGGCGTATCCTCCATATACAGTATTTATCTCAGTTTTTGGCCAATAAAAATATTATGTGTATAGGTATTCACCATAAACTCGGTAAAGCTAATTTTCAGACTAGACGAAGGACATTTATAATGAGCCGTGACACGACACCATTGTCGTAAATAGGTTAGATGGAAAATATGGTCGTAACCTATAATAATTATGAGATGATTGATTAAGTTGGTATTTAATTTTATTTGTATGGTGTAGTCGCGGGATGAAAAGTGCGGCGTCTGTTAAGATAATAATCTTTTTGAACAGATTAATGAATATTTATCTTTATACAATTCTTGGTTGTGATTTTGCTGAAGATATCAGGGCGCATGGAAATAGTTTCTGTGTTTCTGTCGGTTGGATATAAATAATTACGCAGGAGGCAGCAACCTTAAACAATTCCCAAAACACGAAACCTAAACACGAATTTCCCAAAAACCGAAAACCCGTACATAATCGCTTTTGAATATGGCGATTTTGATTTTGCGGATTTACCTTTTTGCGGTGATTTTATGATCCTCGTCGTTCTTACTTCGTCATTTGAAAAAAAGGACATGGTGCAATGCGGGTAATAGTAAAATAAGGATGGCAATCGCAGTTTTATACTAGATAATTATTCCTTTTTAAGTGATGGTATCCGAAAGCCGGCGAAGCCTCACAAACTGCGAATCCTTTAATCTCTATTAACAACATAATCCTTCACTATAACCAACATCCTCGTCCTATTTTTGCTTTTTATCTCATTTGGGCAATCAACAGTCGTAAAACAATGTCCCTGACCTAAATTAATGGAATTTATATATGCGGGTAAGATAATAATTACACCTCATTGAAGTAACTTCTTCATCGCGTAACCAAAGTCGCGCTGCTCCATTCCATTCTAAGCTCTCGTCGTAAGTATAATACATATCGGGAATTTACTCTTCTACATTTGTACAAGTTGTGCTTTATGCTCTGTAGGACAACCGCTGTGCTGCGCCCATATTTCTTACGCAAATTAGCCGGCACGCTGTTGACCCATGTTCAATGTTATTTTTATACCATTCTTGCTGCTGTATGTATAGACATTTACGGGTCGGGTCAGACAATAGGATACATGAGCAGAGCATAATATCCGTGCAAAGGAACTAAAGAAAGTCGACATGAAAAAAAGAAGGAATGAAAACATTCAGAGTTCCGCCCGCGGGGATAACATTATACACGAAGTAAAAATGGAACGAGTTGTATGTCCTCTGTGTCCTTATATATATGGATGTGTGTGTTTGTACGGAGAGGAAAAATAGAATCGATTTTCTAATTGATATCACATTTCTTGTTGTACAACCGATAGCTGTTGGCCGATTGATATGGAGGAAATGTACTATGGCAATAAGATGAAACAACATCTAAAAATATTCTTTGGGACAGAATTATTCGATAATATTTGCGCTAAATGAACATTATCGTTCCTAATGATGTCATTTGCTGTAGGGGACTGTATATAGGGGGTCGAATGGCTGTTGCACTTATAGTATGTGCTAATTGGTTATGTAGTACGTACTTTAGATTGAACCCTTGTGGAGCGTATAAAACAGACAAAAACGCTC
Organism: Microchrysa polita; assembly: GCA_949715475.1. Taxonomy (NCBI): domain Eukaryota; kingdom Metazoa; phylum Arthropoda; class Insecta; order Diptera; family Stratiomyidae; genus Microchrysa; species Microchrysa polita. The sequence goes on along the minus strand of OX454415.1, from coordinate 6,106,407 downwards.
GGGTTATGCGATCAATTCGTAGATGTCACGTGTATTTAATCGGGAAAGGATCATCATAAGTATAAAACTTGGAATGAGTTGATATCTTTAATCTTTTAAAGATTGTCTCAGAGGTTAAGTTTTTATGGTTTTATCGTGCGACTAGAAGAATTGACAAGTCCTTTGAATAGGCACTGACCTAACAAGTAAATCCAACGCTGTGTTCCGCGGTTAGTAAATCAATCATTTAAAAGAGTTATTTGTCGAGTCCCAACGGAAACCACAAAAGTGGTTCTCAGAACCGTACAAATGAGCCTCGCATAGCCAGTACCGTAGATAGCTTTTCGGCGAAGGAGGATATCTGAGACCCATACAAGGAAAATACTCTTAATGAAGGATTTTTGCACTGAGTACTTTTTTTTTTAGAAATATTTCGGAACAATTATTTCACAAAATTTAGTGCAAAAGATTTTGTTCAAATATTAAAAATGTGAAGCAATTTTTGTGCAGGGTGGACCCGGGTGGACCTACGTACAAAATATGAAGCTAAATTGCTGAACGGAATGGAATAACTATTAGTGGGTTCCAGTTTATGTGCAAAATTCCGTGAGGTTTACTTTTAACGAACCAGACTAGACCCAGATTTTATTGCTGCAAAATTTAAATTTAAATATCGCTCTTAGACCCTTCACGTTATCAGCAGTGTCTACAAAAATGTGTGTTCTTGACAAAAATTGATTCCACACACTAGCAGCATTGCTACCTTTGATCGTCCTTTTATGCGGCGTTCCAACATGCTCTACATCGGCCCCTTGATCGCATTGCGCTTGGTGGTCCCTTTGTGAGTTTTTTTTTTCTTAGGTCGACCAGAACGGCTGTAACTTCTGAACGCAAACAGCTTGGACTCTAAAAACAAAACGTATTTTTTTTATAAAAAAAATCTAACAAATTTAAAAAAAAAATTTATGGGTATAAAAGAGTCCTAGAAAAGCGTAAAGTAAAATTACCCCCATACGCCAGCCGTAAGAAAATTTGCCTCCCGTTTAACCAAGGGCATCCCTTTGGAATTTTTGTTTATTCTTGGGCCGAATTTGAACGGCTGTAACTTCTGAACGCAGACAGATAGGGCTCTGAAAATTGGAGCAAAAAATGTGCGCCACAACGTGCTCTACACTTGACCGCGTTTAAAAAAGTCGAAAAATTTACTACTTTTCCGTCAAGGGACTTTGTAATTTTCTTTCTTCGTGGGTCGATTTGTAACACTTGTGACTCCTGGACATAGACAGCTGGTTTTAAAAATTGACGCCGTTTGCGCTTGGTCCTTTCTTTTGGATTTTTTATTTTTGTCCAAGAGTCGTATGGAAAATTGACCTCATTGGAGTAGCGGTTAATTCACCTTTGAACGATCGAATAGGCATCTTTCAATTAATTCCCCTGACCCTTCCATAGACCGATTTCGATGAAACTTGGAGCTATCCAAGTTCAGTTCCGTTGCGCGTGCTTTGTACAACTTTCGTATAGACACTTATGAAGGATGTACTTGGGCACAAAATATCCTTTTTTTTTCTGTGGGAGTGCACTATAAACGATATGGCTATCAAAATACAGCATTCGCTAAGACAAGTCCTTCAGAATGGTAAAAAACTGATTTTAATTTTTTTTAAAAGGACATTATCACAAAAAAGGACTTTTTTCTACAGGAAGGAGAATATAGGCATGACGGATGACATTCGAAAGGGGATGGGGATAAGCTGACCAGACGTACAGCATTTTGACCTGTCGTACAGCATTCCCCATGCCACACAATCAAACCTAATTCACTACATAATAAGCTCGATGAAGCCTGTGATCAGTCATATCTGCTTTTAAGGTGTAGAGTTTAATCCCTGTACCCTGTGCTGTCGATATTTAGCGAGATCATCGCAATTTTACGTTTGACAATCGTCCATTTTCGTTAACTCAGGAACCCTTCCTGACGCTTATATTTTCTCAAAATTTCACGGTCCACCTATCCGCATTCGGAAGCTTTAGATGCCGAAATCGCACATGCTTTCTAATCAAAAATTGTCCATAAAGCTTGAAATAGATTGGATGCGTAAGCATCGGCATCGTCATCAGCACAAAAAATTTCAATTTAGAATACACGCATTTGCCTTTGATGACCCACATTGACAGCAGAAGCAGAAAAAATGCTTCTGCCGCTGCTGCTGCTGCTATCAATGTAGGTCATCAAAGGCAAATGCGTGTGTTCTAAATTGAAATTTTTGTGCTGATGCCGATGCCGATGCTGACGCATCCAATCTATTTCAACTAAAACTTACAAATTGGGCGGAATTTTGAAATTTGGCAAACTTCTAGGGCACCGCACTGCCCGCATATTTGGTGAACATTTCAAGGCTCTGTCATATTAAAGAAAAGACTCAGCATGGGTTATCCATGTTATCCATTTAAAACGGCGTTAAAAGCCCCGGGGAACGGCATGACATCTCTATCGTAACCATGGAGAAATTCGTACTAGGGATGTCAAAAACCGTACGGTTAGTCCGAAAACCGGGTTGTTTTCGGTTTTTTCCTCCTCCCGGTTTTAACGCGGACGGTTGTTTGTCATTGTCCAAATTCATACAATTTTTTATATTTTCTTGATTCTTCAGTCTGCAATTCTATTACTTGTCCCCTATAAAAAATGTCGTTTTCAAATTTAAGCCCTTAAAGATATTTCCGAACACTCTCCTTTCTGCTATTGCTCGGAGAACCATCGCTTTATCAAATTACGTCTCCTTGTATATTTGATTTGATTTTGCTTACGACACGAACAAGCAATACGAGCGTTTATGCATTTTTTTTACTTAAATTCTAAGCAAATCAATGAAAAGACTCGGTTAACCGGAAAACCGGTACTTTGAGTGCGGTTAAAACCGAAAGGTCTAACCGGCTTTGCAAGAAACTGGAAAAAACGAAAACCGGGTTATGAGCCGGTTTTTGACATCCCTAATGCGTACTTTCCTCGCGAAATATTGCAACCAAGTTTCGATAAGATTCAGACCTCTGGCTCGTCCTTTGGTTTATTTTAACTCGGTAAAAGGGGAGCCTTCGCTCCGCTCAGATCTCGCACTGTCAGTCGCACATTAGAGAATTCGCCAAATTTTTTTGCAACGCAGTGCTGTTCGGAATAGGATGGGTATGGGCTAATAGAAGGCAATTCGTTGGATTTAGATCTCTGGCTCGTCCATACATTTACTCAGAGCCTGGGGGTCGCCCTTGGCTTCGCACAGAACTCACTCTGTCTGTCGCGCTTTTCATAATTCGCCAACATCCTTGCGACCAGCCCTGGTAGGAAGTGGATAAGGCGAGGTGCAATCGCAGCGAGTGGTGAGCCAATAGAAGGCAATTGGCTCGTCCTTAGGATTACTCACTCAGTGAGCGGTGAGCTAATGGATGACAATTCGTGAAATTTATACCTCTGGCTCGTCCTTAAGTTTACTTAAATCCTGTGCCTTCCTCTTCGCTTCCTCCAGACCTCGCCATTTGCGACGCAGTGCTGGTGCTGGTTCGGAAAATGTTCGTCCAACAAAAGCCGCAGCATAACTATTAATCGTATTATAAAACTTTGGAAATTTGACTTTTCGGCACCATCGACCTTGCCTGAAACCAAATTTCTCAGAAATTTAGAGTAATAGACTTATAAGGTTACGACAAGCGAAGCAGAATACAGAAAATGCTATATGTATAGGCAAGATGGATGTCATTCGAAACAGGATGCTTAGGAAAATGAGTTTTAGAACTTTTGTATGGTTTTTGTCCATCGTACTCAGCAAAATAATGGGTTCAGACGCAACCGACTGAAATCAATGGTAAATCCTAGTGAGAATCAAGAAAAAGGTTAATGCTGGACACCATCTACAAGCTTTATAAAAATTTAGAGAAGTATACTGGGATCATGTCAGTTATGTTAGTAAGGATGATCTGTCCAGTCAAATATAACGAACAGTCATCGCCGGACTTTGAAAATTGTTCGCTATATCCGAGGTTGGCTAGACGATAAAAAATTTCAAACATTTTAAAACGAAATATTTCTTTGGAAATTATTGACTTTTTTTTACAATTAGCAGCCAATTTAACTCATTTCTGCTAAAAATAGACACAAACGGACGAATTAAATTTTGAAGTGAAATTTAAATCCGTGCGGTTTTAGCTCAATATTTAAGCTGTAAGACGTTGCAAATTTCGATAGTCAGTTTATGGTGCATTTTTTGGAATAGAGAGTTGATGGCCGAAAACAAATTGTATATCGAACACCTTTCCAAGACAATTCTATTAAACAGTCTTCCAATAGAGGAATAAATACAATGGCAGTGTTAGTCAACGAAGAAATTGCTGGAGAATATCGGTCGGTAGCTGGCAAGTTGTCGTTGAACCTGAATGAGAATCTCCTGCTGAACCAAAATCCCTTTCTACTATTGACTGCCATTTTAAATAATTTTAAATATCACCATCACCAGAATAGTTGTCTATGACTTGACTCTCGACCCGGGAAAAAAATTGCTCTAGCATAAAATTATAAAAGGATTACTTCGTCTCTACTTTCTTCCACTTGTAACTAACTACCACACAAAACTAGCAAAATAAACAAATTAAAGATTAATCAAACAAACTGTCAACTGTATGGCAATAAATAAAAACAAACTTTGCGTAATTACTTTAATGACTAATGCAGCAAACGAAGAAACTAAAAACAACTTGGTATGGTATACCGTGTCGCCACGATTAATCCGCAAAGTCTCTATATAGCCACTAAACGAATAACTTTCCCATTCTTACCGCACATTGGAAAATATTCATGCAAATAGCGTGTACCAAATTCACCGATATAATTCTCAAGTTTCGGTGAAATGTAAAAGAACTTATTCCACGAAGTTTTTCCAATTGCTTAAGAAGAACGAGCACGTAAAGTTTGTCTCCTTTTTGGTGATGGTATGGTGTATATGGTTCGTTGGAATCCTCTCATGTGTGCCGCCGAAATGGTATAGGAAGAGTTGAGCTGGCACTGTAGGAAAAAAAGGATATTAAAGCGATCCCATGAGTCACGAAAGAGAGCGTGCAACGAAACATGCTGCATGATGTATGGGAGTACAGTACGGTTAATTGTAAATTCTCAGCTAGGAAATACAATTACAGTGTGTTTAATTAGATTGCATTACCGAAATGGATGACCAAAAAAGTAGGTTTAAGAAATTGAAATTGTTTGATTGGGAAAGGGTTAAAATTTTCGGCGGCGCTGAAATGTTTTTGCCTGTGTCTCTCGGTTTAGCGGATCTCGTCCCTGACCAAGCCTGTTCGGTACCGAGATTTCAGTACCGGGTTTCGGTTTTTTTCAATACCCGGTACCACAAGCGGTTTCCCTGACTCAGTTTTTTTTTCAGTACCGACGGTTTTTTTTAGCCATAAGCCGGTTTTTTTTTTGAGTACCGGGTTAAAAACCGACTCAGGTTTTTTTTCAGTACCGACGGTTTTTTTTTAACGGGTGTACCTATGACTTGTATTTAATTTAATTTAATTAATGACCCAGTGATCCAATTTGGGTGAATCAAACATACAAACAGCCTGCAACAATAAGAAGGACGTGTGCAAAATTTCAGCTCCGTAGCTTTTATAGTGGCCGAGAAAAACGCACTGCAACAGACGGACAGACGGACAGACAGACAGACAGACAGACAAACGGACATCGCCCAATCGATTCATCTCATCATGCTGATCATATATGTATACTTTTTATATGGTCGGAGATAATTCCTTCAATGCGTTACAAACTTTATGACAAAGTTAATATACCCTTTCACTCTATGAGCGAAGGGTATAAAAATAGATACATTCAGATAAAAAGCGCATAAGTAAAAACTAATTTTTACTTTTTACATGTTGTGCGTATCCTAGCTGATTAGGTTCAAAGGATTAGGGATATGACACAAGAAATTTCAATATAAATTGACACAGTAAGCTCATTTAATTAATGTTAATGCTTCGACTTTCGACTCGACCCTTTAATGTCAAGGACAACAAGTTTCATTAGCTTATTTTTTACTCCACACACTATTCACGTGCACATCGTCTTCCTTGACACACAGAAAAACTTAAAGGAAAAAAACTTAAGTGATCCCTGCTGATTACAGTCAATATCTCTCCCCTGTTGAGCATTTTTTCGCGCATGACTTCCTTCTTTGACACAGCAGCGGTGTGCCTGCCTCTTCTTCGTGACCCACAAAGAAAATAACGAGTTTCCAATATAGACAGATATACTATACGAACATGCCTAGAATATACCTATATTCCCGCGATATAACGGAAAAAGGAATTAATGACGCTCACGTTACCTGTTTGCGCGCTCCAATGTTTAGTATTGTGTCCTGGTGTAGGGTGAGAAATTTAGCGATTGCATGAATACTGTAGATTATAATAATATCTAGCAGTTGTTGTAATAAACCTTGACTTTTTTAGATAGTCTTCATTAAAGCCAACTATTCTGGTAATGTACCCGCCAGTCATTAATGAGCATTCATAGAAGCAGCAGAGTTGCTTCCATAGTTATTTTTCTCTTCTAGTTTAGTTGGAAATCGCTGTCGTCGTTGTCGTGGGCGTGTTTTTTGAGAGTGTGTGTGCATGTGTATGAATTTCGTCCTGCAAAGCTAATTTCCATAAATAATACCTAGACATCGTGTGTGTCAGAGATTAGATTTTGACGTGTCGCTTTGTATTAGTCCGTATGAGTAAATCAAACAAAAATGTACGAAGACGTCAAAGTGTCATTAGTATGGAGTTGATTCAGTTTATAATCCAATTTCGTGCACAGGAGGCAAAGAAAAAACAAAGGTACTATCTCCCATTTATGGCTTATGTGTACCATTGACCTAGTAAAATTAATTATTATTTTTTCTTCCATTCTTGCACAATTTTCATTGAAAATCATATATGTACCATACAATGTATTCGACTTTTTCAATTTCATTTATGCACTTCTCGTTTGGACGCAAGGCATAGCAAAAATTGATTAAATTTTAATGATTTCATTAAGGCATTGTTCACTCGTTTCACTTCCCATTTGCAGGACATTCATATACTCGACACGAAAGCAATATTCTTTGATACAATTTCGCCCATTTATAAGCAATTACAAAAGCTCTCAAAAACACAAAAGAGAAATACTGTGTATAATCATTATGTTTCAAATTAATGAAGAACACTTGTTTATAAAAGGATATGGCATGGTCATTTCATTTTCATTAAATCTGATAACTTTTACTGTCCATACTGTTGCTATGGGTTAACAATAACTGATGAAAATTGACCGATAAAATGGAAGATTTTATACATCAAGCGATTGGTTCTGATTATGATGAAGGCTAATATTGTCGTACTAAATTTTTTCATTGTTTTTTTTTTTTTATTTTGTTACCATGTTACATTTTCCTATCCAAATATTCGTACCAAAAAAAGCATACCGGAATCAAGAAACAATTCTCACAAAACTCAAGCCAAAATTGTAAATTCTGTAATGAATAGTCATCATTAAATTTTTAGTAAATGTTATTACTCGTTTTAGTGAAATTTACTGCGGAAATTTCTCTCCGTGTACGAAAGTAGATATTTTCTACAAACATGACAGAAAAAAGTATTGGACAAAACCGAAATTTGTATTTTTCATATAGCAAATCAAAAAGCAAACAATACTCAATACATTTTTACACAAAACTATAAAAATACAGATTCGCGGGTTTTACACACTGGCTACCATTGCACGAAAGAGCTCTTTCAGGAGAAGATCTTGATGTTTTCCAGTGGCGTAGCGTACGGTGTTCCATGTGTGCAGTGGAACACGGGCCCCCAAGCCAAAGGGGCCCCCAAATCCGAAATCATAACGAAATTTTGTTTGATAGATCCTTGGGTAACTGTTCTTTCAAAAGACATGCATTTTTACTAATATGCCAGAAAAGTGCGTAGGTGAGATATAGAATCTACACTGTAAAAACAAGGTTGAATTTTACATCGAAAACTCGTTGAATTTTACACCTTTTTTCTCTCGCAAAATTACAGTAAACGTTTATTTTTCAACAAAATTTCTAGTATACCCACAAAATAATGTAATACATATTACACAGATTTTTCAATATTACTCTATCTCAGTGTAATTTTACACCACATTTGGTGTGAAGATGTGTCATTACTTTATTCTTGTGTAACTTCACATTTTCAGTGTATATTTGCCAATTTTGGTGTAAAAAATACACCTACATTTGTGTAAAACTGACTTTTGTGCATTATTGCATTTTCCTGTATCTCACAAGTGACTTGTTCTGTGTGCAGTTGGTCTGTTCCGTCCGAAGTGCGTTCGTGTGAGCATCATATTATTGTTGTGTTGTAGCGCTTTTTTGCTCTTGAACCGAAGGTGGTGTGGCAGCTCTTGGCCGTTGCAATAACGGGTAGCTCCAGGACGATTTACACCGAAGAACGGGCTGCCGTAAATATTACTATAAACCCGGATGTAAATTTACATATTTGCGGTGTAAATTTACATTTTTTTCGCGCAAATTTGCTTATTTCTGATTTAAATTTACTTAAGTCTAAGAGTAAGTTTACTTATTTATGTGTGCAAATTTACACCAATTTTGTAGTAAATATTTACACCGTAAAGCGTAAAATCACTCTCGTTTATGTATATCGTGGTGTAAATTTACTACTATAATAGAAGGAAAAAAAAGTTTCCTCCTATTATTGGAGGAAAATTTTTTAGAGTGTAGGATAGTAGCAAAACATTCTATTTTGGGTATGGTCAAGCTTGGATCTCTAAGTATTATACTCTGTTTGCACCAGAGAGGCGCAACTCTAGTCAACAATCATCGGAACAATCCATAAATTATAAAGGTTTTTGCTCATATAATAATATTGAAAATTAATAAAGGTTTAACTTCAGGCGGAGTGCCTCTCTTTGAAGGTTCTTGCGTAGAATTGGGCCAATAATCAGCGCCCGCTCTAGGGAGGGGCGGTATTTTGGGTAGTACTTCATAGACGGAACTACATGAAAGCTGAAACTTATTTCCGGTAAAAAAGACTAAAACACTAGTAAATTAATGATAATAAGCTCGAGGGCGTTACTGACAAAGGACTGCAACTCTATAAATTGCAGGAATAAAACCGTTACTTAACCGTTACTTTAATTTTTTTAGATTTCATGATAATAAAATAGCCCTTTAGTCGGTGTTTTTTGCTTTCGCAACAAAATTGTTAGGTGCACAGTTTTTTTTTAAGGTGGAGCGATATTTGGGCATTTTTTTTGTTAAATCTGTTTTAGGCGCATTTCTTAACGACTACTACATCACCAATACGTCTTCCTGGAAAAATTGCAGTCTAGATTGAAGTTCTCAAGTTCATATTGATATAAATTGAGTTGTATAGGAACGACTCTTCTTTTCCGGTTTCTCTTCTGTTTTCGTATGGAATCTTAGGAATGGGAAACTTATTTCTAGGTGGGATTCAAAAAACTCAAAATGTGAAAAGCATCCTTTTAAATCGACACATCCCATGAACATTTAAAAAAACCGCGCACCTAAGGCAGTTTGTCATTTTGCCCGGGGCGGCGTAAGTGCTAGAGCGGGCGCTGCCCATAATCCAGTTATTGGGGAGTATTTAAATATTGATTGATTGCTCAGCTAAAGAAAATATGTTCACAATGTTGAAAAAAGGATATAGGATAACCTATTGATCGGAATGGCTAACCAGAATTACTAAGAACATTCAAAAAGGTTTAAGTGAGAAAACCTTTGCTTTTTTAACTGGGACTCAGGAAATCAAGAAACAGATGTCTGTCGACAAACTAGTGAGTCAAGATACGAAAATTATTTGCCTTTGGAGCACCTCTACCATGAACTTTATTTCAGTCGATTTAGTTTTCCTTGGTTATGGATGTGATCCACAGATCTATAGTAATCAGTTTTAGTATAGGATCAACGGCTCTTACGAGGTAGAAGGGCACTCCTAAAGGTTGTCTTTCCCCGCCCCCCGGATTTTGTGATAAATAGATGATCCTATTTAATTATTCTAAATTCAATTTTGTCTCAAAAAATGAAAATTTTTTTTTTTAGAAAATGATGTTCGTTGCTTTTACTTACATTTAAATGTGGGTTATGTTCTGTCATTTTTTCTGGTGAAAAAAAAGCGTGAGGGGCACCCATTTCGATCTCGAACACAAGAAAATTGGGAAACGTTACGCCACTGATGTTTTCAATACCATTTTATACCGTATTGGTAAAAATAAATAAAAATTCCGGAACTCAGTGCATCGCTGCAATGATCAATCGATGGAGTGAGGTGTTTTTTTTTACTTATCCTTACATTGCGAACGTTTGTAAATAGTCCGATATTTATAAGGAGAAAAGGTCATCCTTTTTCATAACTTTAAACGTTCAAAAATGATGGGCCATTTTCTTTCTCTAGTTTAGTTTTTTATGCATTTCGTACAAAACCCAAAAAACCTAAATGCCTATAAAGTCCATGTATTACGTGATTTGAGATAGCAAATGTGGTGGATATTTCTTTTTTTTCTCTCTTTTTCAAATCCAAATTCTCCAAATCTTATCACTGAAATTTCGTCGCAGAACAGTGTCAGAATCGCGAAACTCCCAAAATAATTGCTCTTCTTCTGTTTTTGTACTTTTAACTAAAAGGCTGTGGATACATGTATCTCTAAAAAGGTATCCACGAATATGAAGTTAGAGAGCACATAAAAATGCGTCGAACAAGACATTATGTAAATCTTCAAAATTCGCTTAGCCGTATCGCTACCCTTATCTTGTTTCACAACGAAATTTTGTAAAAAGTGCTTAGCACCCCAAAAATCATAAAAATAAAAAAACAATATTCTCTACCACATTTTGTAATCTCTACAGCTGCTTTTACGACCTCTTTATTGAACTATTATAATACACTGAGCACTGAATAATCGAATCAAAAAAAAAATAATTTCCTTAAACCTGGGAATGGTTTTGGGCTGATTTGAGCATAAAATTAAAATTGCCCGCAAGTTCACATATAAGCATCTAATTTGCTAAATATAGCAATCAAAAAACAGTAATTTTTGTGACTTCAGTGACTTCATAAATCAAAATGCAAAACCATGCCAAAAATTTGGAATTTCGTATAAATTAAACAGTAAGTAAACACAAAATGCCATATTTGTTAAAGTCACAAAAATGCTGAATTTTACAAAAATTTCGGAATCTAGAATAAAGGGATTTTTTATTTACTTTAGAAAACAATTGTTTCGGGAATCACAAAACCACTTCTTCAGTTCATAACTCAGACCTCAATCTGCCATTTTAGGTGCTAATTTTCAAAACCCCAGTCACTGACTGAATAATTTCCACGATGAGCTCATCCTGATATTCTGAATGGAAACTGACCTGTGGTGAGCGCTGGAATAGTGCCCATTGGGAGCACTCAGCGATACTTTGTAACCTTAGGCTGCCTCAGCGACTCACTACATTGATCCCAATTACTTTTTTGGTTGGATCCATTGTGGCTTGATCGCGCTAAGGGAACCTTGCGATATTAACAGATCAGTGGATCAATTACAATCTATACTGATAACCATCAGCCGGATTCAAGAGATTCGTATAGGAATTCCCTCGGATGAATTGAATATTAATTTGTCTTTCCGCCTCCCTAATTTCTGTAGCGCCCGCCAAGCGGAGGTCTCAGCGATTTTGGAAGCCCTAACTGAGTTGGGCTGTCACGTCGTCACTGGTAGGTCTTTTTATTTACTGCTAGTCAGGCTGCAATCCGATCACTTCAGTCATGACCACATCAAAAAATATTGAGAAGTGCCGCGCAGTACTTAAAGAGATGGGTCGCTTCTTCAACTCTACACAATGCTGGGTACCGGACCATAGTGGCTTTGTAAGCAATCGCTACGCTGAAGATGCCCGCCCAACTTGAAAACACCTATTGTCGCTTGTGCATCGGTAATAGAAGCAGCTGCAGAACACAGGACCAACGCAATGTGGTCCTATGGCTCGCAACGACGAAGATGATCAGGCCAAAACTAGACAATGTCCGTTCTACATGCTACTGTCCTTGGACAGGCATATTCGCAATGTGGTGGAGGTAATAACGAGGCATTGTTCTATTGAGGAGCACGCTAGATATGGACCCGTTGCTGCTCAATAAATATACGGGGTGTCCCGCATTGGGTGGTGTTTTTTTACATCCAATATGTGTAATTCCAAAATTCCGCAATGTAAATATAAAAAGTGATATACCGTTGGAAAGCCAACATATTGAAGCAACTTTTATCAACTTTGCAGAGTTGTACGTATAAAGCACCGTTATGAAATTACTGTTTAAATTTTCGATGATAAATCTATTTTAAAATTTCTATTAAGTTTGAGTAACTGTATCTTGGAAATCGCGATAATGTTGACAACTGGATAAACTTCAGTTTTTGGGAAATTTTATGTAGTTTCTGAAACTGAAATCAAATCTTGGATTAAGTCATCAGGAGGGCTGCAAATTATGCTTTTGCATGATAAGTCACGATTTTCGATGACTTTCACAAAAAGAGCGATAACAAGGTAACGGTAAAAAAATTTCCGATTGTATTGCTAATTTTCTTCCTGAAATAAATTGCGCTATCAACCCTTACAGTATTGACCACCCAATGCGGGACACCCTGTATTGTTAGCACGCTCTGCTTCCTAGCATAAGCGGTTAGTAGAGGCATGATTCGCTCAGTGGTATCACAATGGATTAAGTTCTGATCTAGGGGGGCTGGGTGTTAACCTGACTGCCCCTGTACCTAACCTAATCTTGGATCTTGGACACATTACTAAAAGAGGAGGGCATTTTCCATTCCACATCAATTTTAACGGAGAAAATTTTCCATTAAATTTCCCAATTTTTCCACTATTTCCAGATTGTTGAGTTAAATTGTGGCCCTATAACATTACTGGAAGGAAAAAGGAGTAGATTTAAGCCCCAGAAATTTGCAAAGTACGGTCCAGTTTTGGACGGGTGGTTACGCTTTGTAACCGAACAATAGAATTCCAATAGAATTCGATTAAAAAATAGTTTGCAAACACTTAAACGTTTGCTTTGCTTGCAAGAAAATTGGAGCATGAAAAAAAACAGTACCATCTTATTTGTATAGGGTATAATGGCACAATTGTGTAAGAGACCGAAAAACAAACCCATTGTTTTTTTTTGTTTTTTTTTACACAAATTAAAAACGCATGAGTTACTGGACAATACAAAACACTTGAGTTTGCTATTGCATCAAGAATATGAACATATTCAAAACAGGAAAACAAGCATCATAATTAACCGTGTTGGCCTGGCCAACAAACAGAATAAAGAGACAGCGAAGGAGAACCACTTTCATCCACGGGTCATCTTGGCAGATTGACTTCTCTCATCGGTCATCACTCATCAGTTTTCGCTGGTTTTGCTGATTAGGCTGACTGATTCTGCTGATACGGTTGATTCAGCTGTTGTGGTTTCTTTACCTGAGCTCAATCCCAGGGGCGTTCTTCTTTGACCAGGTCCCTTAGATAAACAAATGAAATATTGTCCTAAAATCCTTGAAAGTTCATGAGACAATCCGGATCCTCAAATTTTTACCATTTTCCGACCCACACTTTTCCTTGCCAAGTACCATATGGGCAAAAAGATTCTTTATGTCCCTCTGCAAATAAACTATCTTAAAACATTTTTGGCGATGGAACCTTTTCTAAACTTTCAGACTGAATTCCAATTCACTTTGCCATGAACTGTTAAGCACGAACAAAATAGTTTGAGAGTGGTACTAATCTTAGTTCAAACTAGTTGAATACTAAAATATTCTTGCTTGCGGTATATACACGGTCATTAGGGCTGTGGTGCAGAGGCCAATTGTCTAGCAAGTTGCAAACTTAGACCACCTACACACGAAATGTCCGAATCCTTTTTTTGGATTCTTTGTTCTGCCAAATACTTACATTTTCTTCGATTTTGACAGAACGAAAATTAAAAAAAAAGGATTAGGATTGATCGCCCACTCAAAAAGTTGGCGGAAGGGCCCCGAGTGAAGTTGTTCCGCCACTGATCAATCCCAGTTCGCTATCTTCTTTATCCAGAAGTAAAACCCTTCTACCTTCCTCCTAAATAGCTATCACTGAGGGGGGTCAACTCCAGACCGGAGCACCGCGCCTCTACTCGCGTCTCAGAGAGGGGAGACAAAATATTATTGTCTTTTTCCTTCAAAATTTCGGGAATGAATTGACCAACTTGATCCTGTTGCGTTAATTTTAAACCTAAATATAACGGTCAAAACAATTTTCAGCATTCCGAAAATTTCTATATTTATTCGGCTCTTTCATGTATGTGGATATTGGACTATATACAGGGTGTCCCGCAACTGGTTAGCCATAGACGAATGGTAGACTCTACAGGATGTTTTAGGAAAAACGTCTCCAAAATTATTTCTCTAACTTTTACCGTTAAGGAGTAATTGCTTTTCTTGTGATTCTTGTAAAAAAAAACACGACTTTTTTCGAAAAACTCCTATTTTCCAGCTTCCACTTTAGCCAAATCAATGTTTTTCATATTCTTCTGAGAGTACACAAAATTTCCAATAAAAGGACATATCGAACGTTTCGAACGGTTTCGTTTCTTCCGAGATACGACGTTTTGAATTTTGCAGAAATGTCAATTTCAACTTTTAATGTCAAAATTAAACCCGAATTTCGTAACGATACATTGAAGTGGCAAATCTGCAAAGTTCACAAAAGTTGGCCCAATTTCTAAGCTTTCGAACGGCATATAAGAATAAAGAACAGAATCATCCAGTTTGTGGATAATATGTGTAAAAGGGAAAAAAACATAGTCCGTAAGTGGAAGAAATCTTGCTTTTACGTGGAAATAGTTCAGTCATAGGTATAAGCATTTTCAATAGAAAAATACAGTAAGACTATTTTTTTCTTGGTCTCGAATCAGTGGGGTCCCAGGAGTCTAAAACTCATTTTGCTGAAATAAATTTGATCGGAAAGGTCCCAAAAAAGACAAAAAGGACACCATTTAATCCTTTACTGGAGGTCGGCATGCGGAGTATCATATCATAGGGGACGCCGGGTACATTACATATCCGGTGTTTGATTCCTATTTCAAGGACCCTCAACGGAATAAATCGCGTTTGAATGAATGAAAGTGTTTTCCGTAACTTATCATCTGTATCTTTCCAAAGCCATAGCTACGCGAATAATTCAAGTTGCCACTTCCTTTTTCATTTTTTAGAATCTAAGATTCTAGCATTAAATTTGCTAAGGAAAAATCCGAAAAAGGACACAAAAGGACACTAATTAATACCTGACAAATCAAAATGTTTATCCTTTAGACGATGAAAATGAAAAATACTTTCACAATATTAATGTGTACACAGCGAACCTTCGTACAAATAATTCAACACATAAAACAAATTTGTTTATACTTACCGTTATAATGAGTAAAGTAGCATCTACACAGTAGCGAAAAGTTGTGTTATGCAAGTAGCTTGCCCAATAAACTACAAAAAATTAATTTTCAGTGCCTAGTAGCGAAAAGTATTTTCCCATAATGCATAACAACCAAGTCTATGTTTGATGTAAAAATGTTACTTCCTTTTCAAGATTGAAGTCGGTTTGGTACATTTGTTCTTTTTAATTTATACGTATTATTCAGAAAATGGATGACTCTGTGCTTTATTCTTATATGCCATTCGAAAGCTAAGATACTACGCCAACTTTTGTCAACTTTGCAGATTTGCCACTACAATGTACCGTTACGAAATTCGGGTTTAATTTTGACATTAAAAATTGAAATTGACATTTCTGCAAAATTCAAAACGTCGTATCTCGGAAGATACGAAACCGTTCGGAACGTTCGATATGTCCTTTTATTGGAAATTTTGTGTACTTTCAGAGGAATACGAAAAACATTGATTTAGCTAGAGTGGAAGCTAGAAAATAGGAGTTTTTCGAAAAAAGTCGTATTTTTTTACAAGAATCACAAAAAAGGCGATTACTCCTTAACGGTAAAAGCTAGAGAAATAATTTTGGCGACATTTTTCCTAAAACATCCTGTAGAGTCTACCATTGGTCTATGGCTAACCAGTTGCGGGACACCCTGTATATACGTTCATTGCACTGGAATCTAGTTGCAATATCAACGCACTTCGACCCAAAGATTTATTTTGATCCCAATCTCATAAAATTGAATGCACATAAAGAAAACGCAACCATTTCAAATGCTTTTCATTGCCGGGACCTTACCAACAGTTAAGAACGTTACTAAACGCAAACATTTCTTTTTCTGTTAATGAAATGAAAATGTTATATTACATATTTTATTTTTGCTAATCAATAAAATTCGTCCTCCCCTCCTGTTCATGCTCCATCCATTCATTGCGTCCATTTAAAGTCTGTTTCACAAATATCAGTCATAAAGCATACCAAAAATAGAACAAATGTTGAAGAGCTGCCTTCTTAATTAGGTACAATAAAAGAAGACATCAGAAAGCTGTTTACTTACAAAAAAAAACGTAAAAGCTGAAGTTTTGTCTTTTATGTAAGACCGAGTTTCTTATCGAGATAGTGGGTGAAAATACATTGAATTGTATATTTATATACGCAGCCGATTAATTTAATTAGTATTAAAATTTAATTAGTATTCCAATATGTTTACCAATCTTGATTGTATGATCACTACCAAACAAGATATTAATCAAAAGCAAAAAATCTACCTAAATGCAGGCAGTTTTCCGTAACATTCCCCAACCCTAAGAAAAAAGAAAGTCAGTTATAGACGTCTCTGCAAAATTTCAGCCATTACGTATTTTTTGTTTTTTAAATATTCCATTTCATTTCACTCTCCCCTTGAAGGGAAGTCCATTTTAATTGCACTGCTATTAGCTAGCTATCTATGGAAATCATATACATATATCTCTTGTAATTACACAAATATTGATTTTATTAATTGAATTATAATTGTCACTCTTTTTTTTTTGTGCAAATCAATTAAAATCATTCTCCCCCACCAACATAAAAGCAATATTCTCTATTGGTCATTTAATACACAACAACAACAAAAAAATATTTCTTTTATGTAATTCTTTCAGTGCCCGTGGATAAATTGATAGTTGTGAGGTTATGAGAGTAACGAATCGATTGGCATTCTTGGAAATAAATAGACGACCAAAGATAAAAAAAACTAATTAAATCCTTATTAAATTATTTGATATACGTGTGTACACATTTTTTGTCCAAATTTCACTAAAAATTACGTCTGGAGCTTTCAACTCAGAAAAATAAAAAAAAAAACCGTCAACATGGGTTCTGATGTGTATAATTTATTTGCAACAAGATCATGGTTTGTTACATTTTAGGCATTTTTCTGTACGGTTTTCATGTTGCAAAAGCACTTTCATGTTTTTTATTTGTAGACAGATGGTTTCACCATATTTTTTAAGTAGGTGTTTGTGTCGTAAATTGGAACCGTTTTAAATAAATACACTGCCTGTCATGACTATAGCCGCACCATTAAACAAAATAATCCTTGGAAGTTGAAAGACAATACAGTAATTCCACATACTATAAACTAAAGGGATATTGAAAAGACAAATAATATCACAAGAATTTTCCTTTTATTTCAAACCGTTATTCTTCTATAAAGGAAAATCTGAAATTCCATTTTTTCATAACTATAGCCGCACTTGGAATTAGTATGGCAAAAACTGATTAAAAAGGGGAAATTTAAGAAGTAAATAACCGAAAAAATCTCTTTTAATTAAAATTGACTCTTAGAGATTATATTATTTATTTTTCAATAAATAATTATAACGGGTTTTCGTGTTTTTTGCTTATTGACCTCTCAGTAACGATATCCGTTTCTTTTACATAGAAAACTCTTCCAAATTGTGTTTTTGTTTATGAATTTTACGTAATAATGTTTCTCAAAGATTTTCTGTTTTCTGTCTACTTTAGATAAAGGATGTTAGGCCACCTTCGTAACATTTCTTACATTTGAAGCTCCTTGAAGTGTAATGATTGGTGGGAGATGATGTAACCTCTTGCTACAACATCCGTTATATGCAACGTTTTCTGTACTAAAACGAAAACAGTTTATGATCAGGATATCCAGAGAAGTTTTTACTCTATTAGAAGTGGTTACATCAACTTTTAAAAACATAAACAAACCAGCTTAACACTATTAAGGAACTCTGTCTAAAATTTGTATTGAGATCTATGAGAATCCAGCAAGTGCTCATTAAAATTATTGGCCAGGATAGTCTACCAATAGAACACTTGATTTCGTTACTTTCAGCATAGGAAATATTTTGTAGGATTGTCCTGATAATAAACTGCTTCAATTTTATACAGAAGATAGGACACATAACAGATTTTGAGGTAAGAGATTGCATCATCCTTCACCAGTCGTAGTAGTTAAAGTTGGTTCCAATGTTACAACTGTTAGGAAGGGGGCCTCCAATTGATCGAAATTAGACAGGGAACCTTGGAGAAACATTATTACGTAAAATTATAAAAAAAACACGATTTCAGAGAGTTTTTTTTATGTAAAAGCAGCGATTATAGATGCTAAGAAATTAATAAGCAAAAAACTCGAAAAAACTTTTAAAATGATTTCGTGAAAAATAAACAAAACAATCCCTCAGAGTCTATTTTATTCCTTTTCGAATAAAATAGACTCTGAGGGATTGTTTTGTTTATTTTTCACGAAATCATTTTAAAAGTTTTTTCGAGTTTTTTGCTTATTAATTTCTTAGCATCTATCCCGTTATTAATTTCCTCAATTTCCGCTTTTGAATCAGTTTTTGCCATAATAATTCTAAGTGCGGCTATAGTTATGACGAACCGAAAGTTTAGTTTTTCCTTTATAGTGAAATAACGGTTTGGAATAAAAGGAAACTTTTTGTGAAATAATTTGTTTTTTAAATATCCCTTTTGTTTATAGTATATGGAATAACTGTGCTATCTTTAAATTTCTAAGGATCAGACTGTCTTGTGTTGCGGCTATTGTTGTGACAGGCAGTGTATGTATCTTATCAGTTGAAATTACATTGAAACTGTGTTCGCGCGTGGTTTCAAGATAGGCATTTGGTCTGGAACTGTCATACATTATTATGAAAGCCTGGATTTTCGGGTAGTGAAAAATGTTACGTATATGTGCATTGAGATGTCGCTGAGTGCGATTGTACCTATATATACATATTTTCGATCCGGATTGCTTGCTTGTGAACGTCGGTTTCACAGGTGGTCAATTCACGCAAAAATCTCTCATCTGAACGCAGCCTAATGGTTACTATATTTACCGAGATTTTGCAGATTATTTAAATATATTTATAACTAAATAACTACAGTTTTCTCTGATTGAAAAAAAGAGTTTGCTAATAAATATAAAATGTTTGCTGTAATCGTAATGAAACGGTGCAGTAGTATCCTAAAATTTATTTTGTCTTTAATTTGTGATATAGATGATTGAAAGGCTATAACAAATGTCAGAATCCTAATATTTGTGACTGAACCTTTAGGAAAATCCGTGAGGATTGTACTTGCATTAATCACACTTTTCAGCCTTCAGTCATCATGATGACTGAATAGTGTGGATCGACCTTTACTGAAACCCTAAAATTCTCAATACATACTAATTTGAGAATATAAAATGTAAATACACGTTTGAATGAAGAATAGATATAGATATTAACTCACATGTCCTTTATGTTGTAAGTATACTTTTAGAGATCCTGGTATTATTCAGTGTATATTCCATATAATGGAAAGGAAATGTTTTCACGAATCTATTCCATTTCTTGCCCTTGGCATACAGTAACAAATATTAGTCATAATGGAAAACATTTTTGAAAACATATCCTTCATTTTTGTAATTTTCTGTGTGAATATATTGTTATCTAAATGTTTCGTGTGATGCGTTTTCAAATCTTGTGTATATAGCATGTTTTTGATGTATACTCGTATAATCCTGCATTGCAGTTTATTCCATTAATAAAATACCCAACGACTGCAACTAACCCCGTACCTCAAATTTTTGTTAATTCTTGTATACTAAAACCCTTATAAAAATGCGAAAGTTTTTTTCTAACACAATTTTTGTTCCACACTTTCACACACAACACTTCTGCTTACTTTGATTTCTTTCAAAGTTTTTTAATAATATAATTTGTTTAACATCTAATTTAAATTTTGTAGAGTTTTTGGCGAACAAATGAACTAAATGGCATTTTCTTTATTTTCATGTTTTCTCTCTCCCTCACACACAAATCGTAATGTCGCAATTCCTGCGTATAGGAGACTTGCTGACGAAGATGATGAATTGTCAGAAGTACAACCCGATGCAGTGCCTCCAGAGGTTCGAGAATGGTTAGCGTCAACGTTTACACGGCAGTTGGCCACGACACGACGAAAAACGGACGAGAAACCGAAATTTCGTTCGGTTGCGCATGCAATACGAGCCGGTATATTTGTTGATCGAATATATCGTCGGGTTTCAAGTTCGGCTCTTATGCAATTTCCACCGGAAGTGGTGAAAGTTTTAAAGGTGAGTTAGAATGCTTTAACGAGTGTTTAGTAAATTTATTGACGTTTACAATCTGTAAAATTTCCGTATAAAGAGCGCCATAGACACTGCCATTAATTGAACATTTTTAAGGTTCCACTATAGAATTTGCTAGAGAAAATGAGCTTTCTCCACAGAAAATGTGTTTTCTCCACAGAAATGAGCTTTGATTGTTCAATTAATCGCACTGTCTATGACGATCCTAAGAAATTTGGGTTTTCCCATTTCCCTTATTTGCAATTCAAACGAAACCATTCAACTCGTGATTTTGCCAGAATCTTTAGTGACTCAGTGAACAAAAATTACACTATCGCCAAAAAAATGCGAAATTTTTCTAAATTTAAATTTGAATACATAACAATGCGAATTTTCGAAAACATCGATTCAAATACATAAAAAAGTGAAATTTTTTAAAATTCCATTGAAATACATGAAAATTAGAAATTGTTTGAAAATCCTTTTAAATTCATAAAAATCCGAAATTTTAAAAATCCCGATTTGAAGACACCAAATGCGAAATGTAAAAATTGTTCAAAATGTCGATTAGCCAATGGGGTCAAAATATGCACTTCTTATGCTATACTCTAACTTACTAACTAAGCGTGATAACTAACTTTGTAGAGAAATGTGCACCGGAATAAGCCCTACGTCGGATCCCAAAACCCAAATTCTCCAAAAATTTTGATTCGAATACGTAAAAATCGGAAATTTTTTAAAATGTTGATTCGAATATGTAATTTGTACCTATTCTATGACAGTGGTGCAACCAGGATTTCGTCCTGGAGGGCGCTAAGGCAATTCATATTTCTGGACATTTGAAGTTGATATATCGCAAGTCGGGTTATTCAGAAATAGCGCTTTTTGGAGCAATTGCATTCGCGCTTATTTTCGATGTACATTTTTCGATTAAATAGTTTTGGTATATATTTTAAAATAAGCTACCGAAAATGACTCCATCAGTAATGAAAACAGTCACAGGGATGAAATTCTTCAATTGGCAAATTTTTTGTATTATGCATGTTTGATTTCTTAAGAGGTTGACGTATGCCAAAATATACAACTTACAAAATATTCTAAACAAACATTTTTTACAGATGTTACTCTCAAAATCTACAGATCTTTACACCTTACTTTTGAAGCGAAGAATCTATTTAATTTTGCAGTTTTTTTTTATAAATTCGCTGTCTGCGATGGGCTTTATCCCCCTCCTGTGGTTGCGCCACTATTTAGAGCTACATTTTTGTGAAACAACCAGGGTCGTAGATATCACCGTTTCCGAGATACAGCCGCCTAAAGGTGGCCAACATTTTATGCCAAATTTTACCGTTGAGATATGGGCAATTTTGTGTTTTCAAGTGAAAATTTTCGAAAATGGGTTTTGAAAAAGTCGATGTAGAGCGTATTTAGACCTACATTTTTGTGCAACACTCAGGGTCCTATCTATCACCGTTTCCGACATAAAGCCTAAGGGTGGCCAAGAATTTATGCCAAATTTGACCGCTCTAGGGTCAATATTTATGGAGATATGGGCGATTTAGTGTTTTCAAGTGAAAATTTTCGAAAATGGTTTTCGAAAATAGGTTTTGAAAAAGTCGATGTAGAGCGTATTTAGACCTACATTTTTGTGAAACAACCAGGGTCCTATCTACCACCGTCTCCGACATAAAGCCTAAAAGTGACCAACAATTTATGCCAAATTTGACCGCTCTAGGGAGATATGGACAATTTTGTGTTTTCACTTACTTTCAAAATCTAGAGATCTTTACACCTTACTTTTGAAGCGAAGAATCTATTTAATTTTGCAGTTTTTTTTATAAATTCGCTGTCTGGGATGGGCTTTATCCCCCTCCTGTGGTTGCGCCACTATTTAGAGCTACATTTTGGTGAAACAACCAGGGTCGTAGCTATCACCGTTTCCGAGATACAGCCGCGTAAAGGTGGCCGCCAAATTTTACCTTTGAAAAATGGGCAATTTTGTGTTTTCAAGTGAAAATATTCGAAAATGGGTTTTGAAAAAGTCGATGTAGAGCGTATTTAGACCTACATTTTTGTGCAACAATCAGGGTCCTATCTATCACCGTTTCCGACATAAAGCCTAAGGGTGGCCAAGAATTTATGCCAAATTTGACCGCTCTAGGGTCAATATTTATGGAGATATGGGCAATTTTGTGTTTTCAAGTGAAAATTTTCGAAAATGGGTTTTGAAAAAGTCGATGTATGTAGAGCGTATTAGACCTATATTTTTGTGAAACAATCAGGGTCCTATCTATCACCGTTTCCGACATAAAGCCTAAGGGTGACCAACAATTTATGCTAAATTTGACCGCTTTAGGGTCAATATTTATGGAGATATGGGCAATTTTGTGTTTTCCAGTAAAAATTTTCGAAAATGGTTTTCGAAAATGGGTTTTGAAAAAGTCGATGTAGAGCGTATTTAGACCTACATTTTTGTGAAACAACCAGGGTCCTATCTACCACCGTTTCCGACATAAAGCCTAAGAGTGACCAACAATTTATGCCAAATTTGACCGCTCTAGGGTCAATATTTATGGAGATATGGACAATTTTGTGTTTTCAAATGAAAATTTTCGTTATGAAAAAGTCGATGTAGAGCGTATTTAAAGCTACATTTTGGCGAAACAACCAGGTCTCCGTGCGTGTGCGACCTAACACTAACAAAATTTACAAGGGCGAGCAGTTAGCAAAACCGTTGTATAGTCTAGATTAGCCTTAAAATTTTATAGAAACTGTTTCGGGAAAACGTTGGAATTCCTAGATATTTCCGTCATTTTAGCATTTCAAATAGAAAACAAAAAGAGTTAGGTTAGTTTTTAGAATAATTTGTTTAGGAATCAGTATAGGGTCCCAGGAATCTAAAGATAATTTTGCTAAGAAAAATTTTGGTCGGAAAGCTCCCAAAAATGACATTATTTAATCCTTGATCGGATGTGGGATGTGGGCGGGGTGTCATATCGAGTACATTGCATATCCGATGTTTCTTATCTGTTTTAAGGACCCACAATGGAGTTAATCGAGTAATAATGAACACTTTTATTGTTCCCCGCGTTATTTACAATACGTAATGTACTCGACGTCCCCTTTGATATGACACCCCGCATGACTACTTCCGAAAAGGGTTTAACCCATTAACGACGAGACCCTAAAATCTTACCGATTGAGCTGAAATTTTCAACGTTGGCTTAAAATGGCTAAAAACAAATTTTGTAGAAAAAAAAAATTTCCCCGGATGCCGGGTTCAGGCTCCCGGCACTGTTACATATATGTAACATCAGGCACTCGAAGTACTCGAGGGTGTTACATATATGTAACATCAGGCATGATACGGGGAAAGTGTATTCAAAGTATATTTTTGATTTTTTTTTTCAAAAAGGAAACATTTAAGTAAATTTTTTTTTAATAAAGCGAAAAATATATGAAAGCCGAAATTTTACATGAATTTTGGAATGTAGTAATGCAACAATAACGTAGAAATAATACGAAATGTGTGCGAAAATTGAGCAGCTTTACAAAAATATTATGTCAAATATTGTATTATTTTATTTTATTATATATGTGTTTTTGCATGTGGAGTTGTTGTTGTTTTATTGAGAAGTTTCTTGAACACCCACAGAACTAATAGATTTGACAGTTTGTGAATATGAAAAAAGTTTATAGAACTACAGTAGTTAACAATACAGATTTTGAGGATTATGGAAGATTTGCCAGTAAATTATAAAATTATTGTTTCAATTTTTTTGTCAATTTGTCCATACGCCCAATTTGTCTAAAAAGGACTAAATAAAGAGCCTATAATTCCTCCTTGTCTATAATCTGGTCTACATTAGAAACCATTTCTTCTTTCGTAGCTCAAAATATATCCTTTTAAATATTATATTAGCAGAATTAAATAGAATAACTAATCCTTGGCCTCATAAAAATAAAGCCTTGACTCCTTGCTTCGGATACCCTTGAATCCGGCTATCATTTTAATCCACATAAGACAACTATTGTATCCATATTCCGGATTTCTAGAGCAATTCTAATTCCGACTTTTAATATTTTTGGTATGTTATGCCAAATATGGCCGCTCAATTTGCCAGTCAAGAAGACACATGGGTCTAGAAAATCATGTGACATGACTAATTTTAAGGAAAAACCTAAATAATAGCATTTTTTCTTTTAAATTTTAGCATTTATGAAGACTATTATTTATGCTATTTTCCTAGATAAAAATGTCTTGTTAAAATCCGGAATTTTCGTTAATCCGGATTTTTTGAGAATCCGGACTTCTTTTTTTTTGATAATTTATCTAGACTATCGCGTCAATAGTGTAAAAAATCTATAAAATAAACAAAAAACACTATTAAAGTACATACTCATACACCTCGTATACGAAAAGTGCACTTTCCCCATATCAGGACGGATGTTACATATATGTAACAGTGTTATAAAAGTACTTATAAAACGTAAACTACGGACAATATTTATTTCAATTATTTTTTGTATTGTTTCAAAAAGACCATGTAATGACATACGATTAATTTTTTCCCAATTTTTTCCATACAATTAAATATAAAAATAAAATTCCTCTACTACTTTTGCCATCGTGACGATTTTCGTCAACATCGAAAAAACCATCAGAAAGAAACCTCTATAACTTCCACAATAGTCAATCAAATTCAGCTAAATTGATTTCTACGCATTGCTGATATTGTCCAGTACAGGATGAAATACTTTTTAGTGCCGAATTGATAACCCCTTCCTTTAGAAGCCGTTTGAAACGAAGGATGTCTTACTGTTACATATATGTAACATCAGGCATTAATGGGTTAATTGAATTCCTTGATTTTCCTTTTTCAGACTTTTCCGATCAAATGGTTTTCTTAGCAAAATGAATGGTAGAATCTTCAGTTATTATTGATTCTACGCAAAGATAAAAAGGTAGTGGCAAGTTGAAATATTTGCATAGTTATGGCTCTAAACACGATTTACTCCGTTGAGGATTCTTAAAACAGAAAACAAACCCATTTTGATATGGCACGCTGCATGCCCACCTCTTATCAAGTATTAAGGTACATTTTCCTCGACACGACTGCACGACAGCGACTTGCTCATTCCATATAAAAACTCGTTTCTAAAATGAGAGAAAAACGGCCGCGTCGAGGACAACGTACCTTTAGATAGTCTCGTTTTTGGAACCTTTCCGATCAGAATGTTTCTTAGAAAAATGAGTTTTAGTCTCCTGGCAGGCTACAAAAATCAGCCTAACTATTTTTTTTTATTTGAATTGGAATATTTTGATTGTACCTTGCTTTATCTCATAGATTCACTTAAAAAATTTACCATTCAACATATTTCTTTTTCAGACTTTGGACGACTGGTCGTTCGACGTGTTTGCCCTGGCCGAAGCGGCCAACGGTCAACCCATCAAATACTTAGGCTATGACTTGCTCAATCGTTACGGTATGATACACAAATTCAAAGTGCCGCCACTCACCCTAGAAACATTTTTAACGAAAATCGAAGAAGGCTACTGCCGATTTCGCAATCCATATCATAATAATCTGCATGCAGCCGACGTAGCACAAACTGTTCATCACATCCTATGTCAGACGGGCCTGATGCATTGGCTCACAGATTTAGAGATTTTCGCAACCCTGCTGGCAGCTTTAATACACGACTACGAACACACGGGCACGACAAACAATTTTCACGTAATGTCGGGCTCGGAAACGGCCATGCTGTACAATGATCGTGCCGTCCTGGAAAATCATCATGTCAGTGCCGCTTTTCGTGTCCTGAAAGAGGACGATTGCAACGTACTCGCCAACCTGTCGCGTGAAGAATTTCGCGAATTGCGAACACTCATCATTGATATGGTCCTGGCAACGGATATGTCGTTCCATTTTCAACAATTGAAAAACATGCGCAATCTACTTACGCTTAACGAGCCCACTGTCGACAAATCCAAGGCACTGGCCTTAGTCTTGCACTGTTGTGATATTTCGCATCCGGCGAAAAAATGGAATTTGCATCATCGATGGACGATGCTGTTGTTGGAGGAGTTTTTCCGACAGGGCGATCTGGAGCGTGAGCTCGGCTTGCCGTTTAGTCCGCTTTGTGATAGAAACAACACTCTGGTGGCGGAATCACAAATCGGTTTTATTGAATTTATTGTTGATCCCAGCATGACGGTGTGTGCGGATATGTTGGAAAGTATCCTGGCGCCGATTGCACCGATTGCTTGTAAAAGTAATAGTCTGGAGCCGGGTGAAGCGGGCAAGCAATGTGAACCGATTCGAGAAGAGGGCGGCGATTCGAAGAAGAACGGAGCTTCCAAGGAAGACGGGAAGACGCAGAAGAAGGAGAAGTTTAGAATACGAAAGCCTTGGGTGACGTGTTTGACGGAAAACATGAAGATATGGAAGGAGCAAGCTTTAAAAGGTAAGAATTTTAGATTTGCACAGTATCCATTGTCAAAAAAAAAAGATTTTCCAGAAAATATTTCGCATTGTAATGAGCAAAACAAAATGACCAGAAATCGCCTATTTTCGTTTCGTCTTTGTGGACATTTTGGCTATTTGCCATCCCCTAAATTCATCCCGTCACGCGACACCTATTCCCAATTAACATGCCAAAGACAATGCAAATCTTAACCCGAACCATACCAAACATTGAAATTTTCAATTAACATCCTTTCACAGCCGTCGTCAACCTAACCGCGCCACTTAGACTATATGCCTAAATTTTACGAGGCCAATGATGTCGAAGATTTTCAACCAATTTAATATTCATAAACCATGCCTTTCTCTCACTCTCGCGGCAAAATGGAACTTTTTCTCTGTACAATATAATTCCGGATTCTTGTTACGACATACATTCAGTTCACGACACGAGGGAAAACCCGAAAATTAATAATTGAATTCACTGTACCATTGGGGATTAACTCGTCCTTTTTCTCTCTGTCTTTCGAAACGAATCTGCATTGCTCGACACGGCCATTTTCGTGGTGCCAAAAATAAAAGTGTAGAATTTTGGAACAATGCCCCGCGCCTTTGAGTTCAGCTATAGAGAGTTTATGCTAAACTGAAAGCGAGAGAGTTTGAATTGAAAGAAATGGAAAAAAATAAATTTCACAGACAACCGAAAATGACGGAAGGGTTCAAAATGGAAAAGAAAGTTAAATTTCTATATATTTTCAAGGATGGTTTCCATTGGCGGACAAATACAAAAAAAATTGGTTGGAAGTTAGTCGAAAGATTTATTTTAAAGTTTTGTTTTTTCTTGGCACTTGGCACTTGATTGCATCTTTTATTTAAGAAGAAATAAAGTGTGAAGCGGACTGGAAACGAAGTACACCGAAAGCGACTTAAGTGTCAATAAAACTAGTTTTGAAAAGCGGAACCGTACCGTAACTTTGACAGACTGTTGTGAAGGGACTCCTTGTTTTTCCGTTAAGGGACTTCCCGAACCAGTGGAAAATGTTTGAATGAATTTATTAACTGAAAGAAAAGTGAAAAGCAACCGTGTCAGAATTTATTTACGTCATTCACGGCTTGTTATCAAAGAGGATGTCCTTTCATTAAAGTTTAAAACAAGTTAAAAGTGATAATTTTCTGTTCAAGAAACTCTTAGTAATTGATGCGTCACTTCGGCCCCGATGAGTGGATGCCACACCTATTAAATTGTCAACTAGTGTTGCTTTAGAGAGAAACTGAGAAGGAGTCAATGACAGAACCAACCATGAAGCAGGAACAAAAATTCAGGGCTAGTGCAGTATTATTGGGCTGTAGAGCAAATTTGCTGTATTTTCTGTAGGTACTTTAAGTTCTACATATAGGGATTTATTTAATCAACAAATGGTACAACTGTCAACTAAATATAGCATTTAGTAAATCCTGTCGATAGTCTGAATCGCCCCTAAGGGTTTTGAAGTATTAATATGTAGTTGAAACATAGTGATTGAAACCATCACGATGTTTAGGCTTTTCCGCCATCGCGCCGCGCCCGACATATTGCGAATTGTGCCAACCTTAATGTAATTCCTTCAATTACGAGTAGAAGGAGTCTAAGTAAATTAGTGAGGCTTCAGATTAGTTTTTACTAAATGTAACCGAATAAAAGCCTTAGGAATGCTTAATAACTGAACATTTTAAAAAAGCTCTCCAATTATTTTAAGTTTACAAATTCTATGACTATTTTCATAGATGTCATTTTACTATGGAATTCAATTGATGCAAATGACTGCAAGTTTTCGTTTTGACTGGGCCCAAAACAGGAAAAATCGAGGCATTTTTTTTTTGTCTGTTAACCCATATATGCTCAAATTATTTTTTTCTCGAATATTTAAGTTTTTTTGGTATATATGTCAAGTCGACAATACTCTAAAGCAGTCATTCTCAAACTTATTTTGACCGCGGACCCCTTCACACATGAGAAGCCTGTTCAGGGACCCCAACTAAATTTCAAGCCTTGAACGTTTAAATTGTTTAAATATTTAAAATTAGATACAAAATAGAAATAGTTTTGATATTTTAACAAATTTTGTATTATGCATATTATTAGCAATACATTCATACACTTATCATATCCAAAAATATAAAAAAAGAGTTGCATCATAATGTTCAGTGGGATGGGTGCACTTGATGGGATGATAGTTTGTTGATGTCGGGATCCATGTTTGTTAGTGAAAGCCTTAACTCCCCACGAGCACTATGTCTAATCTGTTTCTTTTTTAGTTATAAGCCTCGTAACGACGCTAAAACCGTGTTCAACTAAATAGGATGAGGGAAAAGCGATTAAAAGGGTCTCCACCATGGCCCACAATTTAGGATAAAAACTTGGTATGATCGAAGCCTAAATTGCTGATACCCTTCCTCGAATTTAGGTTTCAACTCTTCATTCGATAACTAAATAAGTTGCTCCTACTTGAGAATGTCTCTTTCTTGACTATATGAAAACGGATTTAATACCCAATCAGGAGTATTGAGTTTAAGAATGTCTTCGAACCTTCGTTTAAAATCCGAATGAAGTTCCTCAAGGTGCTCGCAGTAAACCAAAAGGTCTTCATTTTGCTTAGGCAAATTTGCAAGATTTGGAAACTGGGAGCATTCGCCTCTCTCTATGTTCTGCTTGAACAATACAAGCTTCGTCGCACAAACGCGGATATAATGCTTTTAATTTAAATTAAATTGAACTTATCACCGCTGCTTTGATTACGTATGCAAAAAGTTGTGTAGTCGTTGACTAAGGTTCTTGGCTACTAAGTGCTGTCGATGTACGACACCGCTAATACATTGGGTACGTCTTTTTTCATGAAGGCCAGAGATCCCCGATATCGTCGTTGAGCACTATCTGTAGCGACAGACAGAATATCACAAAGATGTTTTTGAATCATTTTTTTTTTATTCTTTATATACTGTTCTTTAGTGTCTGTCTCCTAATATTTTGCAAAAAGAAGTTCCTGTCAAATTTGTTTTTGTTTGAGTAACCTTACATAACCAAGGAGCAAAAAAGCGTTTACAGAAATGTTGTCGAAGCACCTGATCGATTCTGATATCGCTTCAACGTCCTGTCGCGTCTTTCTACTTTTCAAAATGCGAACATGAACTGGAGCTTAGAATCCATAGTAAAGAAAGCTTTGACAGTTCAATGAGGCAATGTTTTGTGAAATTCTATAATTTCAATGAATTGGAATCTGCCGTTGGCATATTCTGAACGAAATTTCGTTTTTTTTTCCTCCCGGTTATCGATTTCTGATGTTACCGTTGATAGCATATATTCGCATCTTAAATTGTTGTGCAAATTTTTGTGGAATTAATCATCAATGGAATAGATAATGTCTCTCGTAAAAATTAATTTTAAATAGAATACAAATGATTAATAAATATTTGATTTTATCGAAATTTCTCTCGGACCCCCTAATCGGCTTCACGGACCCCCAAAGTTGTTCACACCTCCCGCGGACCGCCAGCACGGCTTCGCGGACCCCAAGGGGTCCGTAGGGACCACTTTGACAATGCATGCTCTACAGCATATTTTCGAAAAATATATTTTTTTAACTGTTGTTGTTGTAAATAATAGCCGCCCCAAAAATGCGGCGTTGGGCATGTTGGGCTCCATATAGATTACATACAAATTTGCTTGAGCCATAAAGGGAAGGCACAAGTAAATGTCAATTTTATACTGTTATTTGGTGAAAATTAATTATTTTGAACTAAGATCCTTAGGTAAGCCAGGTGGGGTCGAATCAAGAGGCATTTTGGAGAGGTTTTATAGGAGCATGTACTTAAATACTACATTAGAGCTCGCTGGATGTACTCCATAGGTGAGGATGCACACCAGCTGTTGGGCATCCGTAACTGGAGGACAAAGTCACTGGATTGTCAGCAAACTTATACCCTTAAGGGATTTTTCACAGAATCTGTCGGATGAGATTTCTGATACGAAAGCAATAAAATTTCAGTAGGGAATACTAGCTCTTCAGGGACAAAACCAAATTATTACCTAACATTTTTTCTGGATGACATTTGTCGAGAAACTATTTTTACCGTTAACTAGTGTACTAATGGGCTCAAAATATAGGTGTTTGTTTTGTATTTTTGTGGCTTACTTTATAATTTTTTCGATAAAAATTGTTTTTCTGTTACTTTTCAATAAAAAATTATACAAGCTATTAATTAATTTAATTCTTGGGTATAATAAATCTCACAAAAACAACTCTGTTGTAAAAAGTTTCCGCCAAAGAAAAAGTTGTCAGCCGCAAAAAGGATTGATATAATACAATCCCGCCAAAATGCTCGCAAGGATATGCATTCAAAAGTGATTGACTTAGTTAATAGTTTCCACGAAAACAGCGTGGTGCGGTATGCGTCAGAATTTGTGAAATAATTTCCGCCGCGATAGACCACGCTGAATTTGCCAATTCGTGTGGAGTTTGTGTTGTGTGTACCGCGTACCGCACCCGCGCTGGTTTGGTGGAAGCTAATTTCTTTCAGCGCTTATTGGCGGGGAGCTGACCAGGGTGCTATTTGCTGCTATGCTCTTTTCAGATTTAATCTCGAATCTTCCAGCCTTGTTAATAAAATGTGTTTTACAAACTTTTTTTTGCTTTCCTTCGTATAGACGACTATTCCCTTTTTTATACAATAAAATTCTTTCGTAATTTTTATAAGATTGGTTTTATCCAGCAATTACCCCTCCCCGCCAAACAGCATTGCAAGAAATTAGCTTCCACCAAACCAGCGCGTGTGCGGTACGCGGTACACACAACACAAACTCCACACGAATTGGCAAATTCAGCGTGGTCTATCGCGGCGGAAATTATTTCACAAATTCTGACGCATACCGCACCACGCTGTTTTCGTGGGAACTATTAACTAAGTCAATCACTTTTGAATGCATATCCTTGCGAGCATTTTGGCGGGATTGTATTATATCAATCCTTTTTGCGGCTGACAACTTTTTCTTTGGCGGAAACTTTTTACAACAGAGTTGTTTTTGTGAGATATCATATTATTTTGCAGTTTTCAATTGACAAAATCAACTTAACATAACAATAAATGAATGCGTTTATTTTCTTGAAATGGAGACGATATTCACTGTCCTTTTATCACGACCATGTTTGAGAACATAATAACAATAATAACCCTCTTGGTAACCTTTGTGCTCTTTGATAACCTTTGCGTCCTTCGTAACCTGAGTTGTGAGTGTTTTGCGAACCTCTACCGTTTGCTGGAAGCTTTAGGATCATCGGGATGTTATTTGTTCATCCAATATTATGGTAATATGTATACGTACTCGTATAAGAGACGTACCAAAAGTGGATCTTTGAGCCCTTGCCGCCGCTCTTGCAGGCGCTTTACAACTGAAAACTTTAGAGAACATATACAAGGGATTGTTTTTTTTTTTTTTTTTTTTTTCTTTATTCATGGTAAAAGGGTTTTGATTACAATCAACAGGCACAAAGCCCTCTTACAGATTGTAATTATGGTTAAACATTGGTATAAAAACATAAGCTAAACTCAAATTCAAATTCAAACTAAAATAAAAAATGTTAAAATAAAAAATGAAAATGAAGTTAAAGTAAATAAAAAAAAAACTTAAATTAAAATTAAAAAACTTAAATTAAAATTAAAATAAAATAAAAATAAAGATGAAGAGAGAGTATAAAATATGTATGAGCGAAAGACAGAATGTTAAACAAATCTCTAAAATAGCAATATTGTAATTACATAATATAGACTTTTGAGCAACTGATTATGATCGATTATTTTATAATATTTTAGGAAATAGATTGGAATAATAATATAATAACTGTATAGGAAAAAAACGAATGCAAACATCAAGGGAATCATCTAAAGCCAGCCCATAGGCCGTCAGGAAGTGCCGATCTGATTGCATGTTTTGATTTTGCCAATGAACTTTCAAATAAATCAATTCTGGAAAAGTACTCATTATGTTGACGTTTAAGTCTCAATACCAATGAAAAAAATTCGATGTTTGACAAAACACTGGGAACATAGAAAATGGGAGCAAATCTTGTTGATCTAACTGGGATATGAACATCGAATGATTGTGTAAGGCTAGTATTTATCTTGTTGGTGACTATTTTATACAGGAGCATTTCATCAAAATAGACTCTTCGATAGAATAAAGCAGTCATTCCTAATTTTTTCAGTCTATCCTCATAATCACTATATGTAATATTAAATTTGTAGCATATTATACGTGTAAATTTGCGTTGGACACTTTCAATGATATTAGTATAAGTATGATAATATGGATTCCAAATAGCAGAGCCATATTCAAGAATACTTCTAACATAGGCGTTGTATAGAATGATATGAGTTTGTAAATTATTGAATGGTTTTGATGAACGACATACGAAACCCAATACTCGAGACGCCTTAGAAATAATTGTTTGTATATGATCATTGAATGTTAATTTCTCGTCGAAAATAACGCCCAAATCCTTGACCACTTTGGATCGAGGCAGAATCCGATTGTTTATTTGATACTGATAATGCTGAAAGTTTTTTTCACTTCTTCGGGTAAATGAGATCACAGAACATTTGTCGACGTTTAGATGTAATTTGTTACTATTACACCAATTGGATAAAGTACGTAGGTCCCGTTGAAGTTCCAGACAGTCTTCGAATGACTTGACTAATTGATAAATTTTACAATCGTCAGCGAATAATAGAACATTACACTTCAGATCATTTACCAAATCATTTATGAATAAAGAAAAAAGCAAAGGCGCAAGTATAGAACCCTGTGGTACTGACGATGTCGGTTTTATGATTCTTGACTTTGCTCCGTTTATACACACGATTTGAACACGATCAGTGAGATATGAGTAGATCCAGGATTTGACACAATTACCCAATGGAAATTGATCCA
Organism: Microchrysa polita; assembly: GCA_949715475.1. Classification (NCBI taxonomy): domain Eukaryota; kingdom Metazoa; phylum Arthropoda; class Insecta; order Diptera; family Stratiomyidae; genus Microchrysa; species Microchrysa polita. The sequence goes on along the minus strand of OX454415.1, from coordinate 6,072,381 downwards.
ATTTATTTACGAGCACTTCATGAGAGACTTTGTCAAATGCTTTGGCAAAATCAGTATAAACCGAATCAATTTGCCGACCATTTGCTATGTGTGATGATAAAAAATTTACGTATTCAGCCAGATTTGTTTGTGTTGATTTTTTTAATGTAAATCCATGTTGCTGAATACATAGAAGATCGTGAACCTTGCTTTGAATAAACAGAAACATAATTTTTTCAAAAATCTTTGATATTGCAGAGATTATTGAAATTGGTCTATAATTTTGAATATTTGATTTTTCACCATTTTTGTGTAACGGTGTAATGAAACTAATTTTAAGCTTAGATGGAAAAATTTTCTGAAGCAAAGAATTATTAAAAATAATCGCCAGAGGCTCACGAATAGCGAACAGTGTACGTTTAAAAAAAATAATTGGAATATTGTCGGGACTGTTAGTTTTGTTTTCATTCATGCCATTTATTACCTTAGAAATTGCCTCACAAGTAATTACGAAATGATCATCACAGTTACAACTTCTATTTTGAACTCGAAAATTATGGTCCAAGGGCTCATAAACTGATTCAAAGTGCCTTGCAAAGAGATTGGCAATTTCCGAAGGATTATCAGCTGAATCAGAGTCCAGTTTCATGACATTTGGTAGTTTATTTGACTTATTCAATGATTTTGTGTACGCAAAGAATGCCTTAGTATTCGTTTTAATGGTTTGTTCTATATGGTCAGTATATTTTTTTTCACACGTACGTAACTCATATTTGACTTCTTTTCTTTTGATTTTGAATAGGTTGTTGAAATATTCATTATGAGTTCGTTTGAATTTGTCCAGGAAATAATTTTTATCTTTGATAAGTTGAATCAGCTTAGTTGAGAACCATTTAGGGAATTTATCATCTTTTGGGATTGTTAATGGTGTAAATCTATGAATAATTTCAGTGACAATTTTATAAAATTTATCCAGCTGCTCATTAACATTCGGAATGTTCAATACCGTTATCCAGTCGATTCTCGTTAGCTCATAATTAATTAGATCATAATTTGCTTTGAAATAGTTCAATTTCGGTGTTTTTATAGGTGTAACGAATTTAATATTTTTACTTACTATTTTTAACGCAAATGGGGGGTGGTGTATATCAAGCTTGGAGATTTCAAGCGCTGACGTCAATGTAAGTTCAGTTATACCAAAATTTGTGAATACTAAATCTAAAGTTCTGTTATTTACATTTCTAATATGGTTGATTTGTTTAAGATCTGTAATTTCCAGTGTACGTAAAAGTTCAGTCGCTATGTCACCGTTATAAGAAACTGCCAAACACTCATTCATATATGGAAGCCACTCTATAGCTGCACCAATATTGAAATCACCAAAAACGATGAATTTAGCATTTGGTTCTTGAGCACACATAATTTCAGTAATTGAGTCATAGTATTTCTCATATTGCTCAAATCTGGTTCTTGGTGGAATATAGACTACATTAATAAATATTTTTTGAGAATTTGAATTACTCTTGACTTCAATCCACACGTTTTCAAAAGGAATTTGTCTTTCCCAGTCTAGTCGTCGCAAATAAGAAATATGGTTTTTTAATGCGATTAATACTCCTCCGCCCCATTTCTTGTTTTCAATGTTTCTATCCTCCCTTTCGACAAAATAGGATGCATCAAAATATTCATTGCTATGAAAATCTTCATTAAGCCAGTGTTCAGTAAACACAATCAGATCGTAGCCGGACGCGGAAATTGAAGCCCGTATATTTGTCTTTGTTCTAAGGCCTCTGACATTCTGATAGTAAGCATTTAAACAATTAAAGGAGGGCATGATTAAATATAAATATTGTATTGATTTGATTTATTATAATGTTCCAATATTCGATCCTAATCAGTTGATTTCATGTAAAACATATAAAGTAAATATAGAAAGAAAAAATGATACAAAATATAAACAAAAATGTTGTTGAATTTCAAAATAAATGCAAGAGCTAATAAAAGATAAAACGAATTTCAATGCCATGATTGTAATTGATTCAAAGCGATGGACTTAACTTGTATTAATGCTTAATGATCCATGTGTGTTTCGTTCATGTTTCCGTCTATTACTCCCCTATGCACTTGTTGTTGTTCCTTCAGTAGCTGCGGCTCTAGCGAAACTGCTTGTTGCACTTTATTCTGTCGGGATGTATTGTCAGCGGTGTTGTTGCCAAGCGGCTGACCATTCGATGTTGAATTGGATGCTGAAGACGTTGTAAAAGATTGCGAAGCGACATACAAAACTAATTCACGCTTCGATTTGATAGGTATGAATCGCTCGGTTTGCAGAGTTTTGACTCGCACAAGACCATCCGTAGTGTTTACCTTGAGCAATTTCCCTTCGCTTTTCAATTTAATTGCGTCAATGAATATCGCTTGATTGTGTGGCGTTAGCATTTCACCAATACGTACAGTACCACCTTGGGTTAGATTTAAATGCTCCGTCAGGATCGGATCCTTTGTAGCTCTGGCCAAATACAGTCCATAAAACTGATTTCGAATGTGAGTTGCCACAAATCTCACAATAATAGATGGCAATGGGAGAAAACTATTAGATTGACCATTCCTGCGCTGCATTCGAACAATTTCCGGCATATTTAATGGATTTGACAGATCAAACAGTCCTGCCAAATCACAAAACTATACGATTCTTTTCTAGGCATTTTTCGGGCCTATCCCCGACTTTTGCAAAATGCTTCCTTTAAAACATATAAAAAGATTTAAGCGAGAAACTCTACGTATTTTTTCACATTTTCCGCTGTATCTTTTTTCTACTCCACGGATCGGAGCAAACGACAGCCTATGCACACCTTCACGACAGACTCTATCAATGGGAAAAGAGACCAAATCCCGAGATGCCCTCTGCAAGGCTGTAGCCCTGTCAATGAACGACAAGAACAACAAGAACAACGAGAACAACGAGAACAACGAGAACAAGATTTTCGAAAAAATGCGATTTTCAAACTCTTATATCTCCCGTGTTTTTCATCGTATCTTCTTGAAATTTTCTACACTTCGTAAGACGGCGCGAACGACAACCTTTACCGAATTTGAACACTCAGGACCAACCAGGGTCCAAGCTACAGAGGTCCGAAAACCCGTACTTGTTCCGTCGTGTAAACATAGTCTTAGTCGTTTCTCATTATTGATTTGTTCAAATTTCTTCGTTTTTCTTTGGCGGGCGGGACGCTCCCGCGTCCCTAGATAACGGTAAACCGATTTACCATTATTATTTCCTTTAGAATGTTAATGTAGCCATAGACGCCCAACGCCCCATTTTTGGGGCATCAACAAAACCGATCCATATTTTCGTCGGTTGGTAAAAGATTTAATGTTTATGGGTAAATTTCGTTTCATACATCTCCTTTGACAAAAAATTACTACCACTAGATTAATTTTATAAAAATAAATTGAATTATTTTGAATTGTTTTTGGATAGTTTGCATCTGTCGAAAACCCTCTACTTCAAACCGGAAATGGAACAAAGTTAGCCAAGATACAGTTACCACGTTTTAGTTGCAGCTTTGCCAACATCTTTTTAAAGGATATAAGTAAAAACCCTTTTAAAAAGTGTTACCAGTTTAATTTAAAAATTTAAAAAGTGCACCGTTTTAAAAATGGGGCGTTGGGCATATATGGGTTAAGAAAGAGGACATGATTTTTGTACCTACAGGCGTTAGGTCCACGAACATTAAAAACGGATGAGTTCATTCATGAAGACATAAAGATTTTGCTTTTTATTAAATTGTTTGTTTTCGATATCTTTCCCAAATCCCCTCCCGAAATATTTTTCTGCGTGCATCCCTGCTGACTTAACATACTTAGTTAAATTATGTACTTGTTTTTTTTTCGAGCTCTCGGCCGTCCTTGCTTTCTTGCATTCAACATCTTATATTGGGCATACGATCAGCGTCCATTCGCTGTATGCACATTGAACATTGAGTCTGCGTCTACTGGCGCGTGCCTTGCGGAGTAACTAAACCAAGTGGCCATTCCTCAGTTTATCCGGCTTAAAGACGGAAAGGTGTTCTCCGCCGGGATGCCTCCCTTTGGAACCCCACCTTGGGATGCGACTCTAGCTGGTCCACTTGTCCAGCACAACAGACCACCTCGAGGCCAACACACCCATCCTGGAGGTACACTATTCGCTAAAGATTTATAAAATGCAGATGTTATCAATATCATCCTTTGACCCCTTTCGGTATATCTAACGTCTCGTCTGCTTAAAGCAGACTCGTATTACTACCGTTCACTTCCGGACGGCCCCTTCCGCATACTAGGCAGCGATTTGACTCAGGTCGCGTGCTCATTAATCCATAAATTAGTTAGATATAGGCGCGTTGGCATTTTCACCATTCTCGCAAACTAGCCCCTTCGTGCCTCGGGTTATGCGAAGCCGCCAACTCCGAAGCTCTACACGATCGCTTATGATGGATTTCTCCCCTTCAAGGAAACACTGTGTCGTGTTCGACTTGTATGACTGCTTTTCCGAAGGAATAGGGACAAAATCAGCTATGCCGTGAGCAACATGACTCAGGAGTACGGAAATGTCATTGCCCGAATGGTCTTTGTACGCAATGGCGTATCAACCATACAAGGGGCCTCCCTGCGCTGCTCGGGAACATGGAGTTGAAACTCACCAAAAATCGGTGTTCAACTACCCAGAATGCTCTGTGTCACATGGACATAGACTCCCCTGTGGGAATCCACATGAAACAATAAAAATCTACATACCTACTTAGCCAGTTGCTTAGGTCTTCGTGCATTTCTTCGCATATGTCGAAAAAAAAAACAAAAATTTGTGTTTGAGCCTATGTTCGCAGCCCTTACATAGCGTATTTTGGAAAATTGACTTACGCAAGTGGAACTTTTCTATCTATTTCAGTGTATTGGCAGAATTATTCGAAGTAGAAATGCAAAGAACAAATCCGAGGCTACTTCATCCCAATCATGCCAATAAAAATATCAACACACATTTCTTTTCATCTGCGCACAAGAGCACAATCCGCTACTAAAAAAAACAGTTTACCACAAAATAACACTTTACGAAACATCTCAATAAAAACAGTCAGACAACTATTTCCGTTTCTAATGTTTAAATTTGTAAAGCGTTACACGTTAAAATTTTTAGGAAATAAAGTTTGGGCTGAGTTTCATTAAAGCTTCATATCGATTTATTTGAAAACCACAACAAACGTTTCGTGAACCACCTAAGATCGTCTCAGGGAACACCAGTGGTCCGAGGACCACCGGTTAAGAACCGTTGATTTACAAAGAAAAAATAATTAATTTAAATCTTTGTAGTGCTATTCATTGCTATGAAGAGTTTCAAGGAACATTTTAGCTGTGATGAGGTAAGAGTAAGAGTCTGCGGGGAGTGTGAGGTCCTTGGTAATTGTCCGTCAAGCTTTTATTGCCTGTTAAATTTGTCCGTCCTGATTGAATTTGGAATATTTTAAGCGGGGAAAATTTTTAAAACAATGCAAAAAATGTTGAAATTGTCCGAAAGCTATACACTCAGAGCGTAAAACAAACTACACTCGGTCCAAATACATCAATTTAAGTAGTTGAATAGGTGGACCCAGAGCCCCCTCTAGTTCAAAGCCAGGAGCTAGAAAACTCTCATACACTTTTCCAGGCAATCATAGGCTTGAGAAGATTGCAAATTTACATTGCGTTGGAAATCGGACGGTGTCGCGACAAAGCTTACACGATATTGGTTTCCGGTTGATTTGCGTCGCCAAAAATTAAAATGTTAGGCACCAAAAGGTTGTAAGAACAGTGAAATAAAAAAAGGGCGAGAAATATTTAGTTTTAGTGGATTTTAGCGATTTCCCCAGTTTCTCTCGCTGCTCCCCGGCTTTCTAATATAGGTGGCTTTGGGTTGACCCCTTGGAATTTGAACGGGCGATTCACAATAATGAAATCTTGGTGCATTGATAATACCTCGAATTATCAAACAATTTTTAAAAAATCTCACTGGCATGGCATGCCGAGCTTTAAATGAGCCGAAGACCAAAACCTTAAAAATGAATACAGCTGCGAATTATATTATTCCTATAGTACCTATAGTGTATAACGTAAAAATTGTTTACATCCTTGAAATGATATAATTGTTTTTGGTAGGTTAACGGTACTCTTCTATCCAGTGGCGGAGAAATCATGCCCTTTCGATCGTGTACCAGTTTGACAAACAATGGGTATTAATTTAATTTCAGCACTGAATTAAGTAAAACAAAAGAAAAACGATTTCTCAACTTTTAGAAAGTCAAATGTTTTGTAACTCCTGTAAGAGGTGTAATTTGATTGATGATCAAAATTTAGCATAATTAATGAAGGGTGTAATAGCGATATTTAAATTTGAATTTTACAGCAATAAAATATGGGTCCAGGAACCCCACACAAATTTGAATGCACTCGCATTTTGTACAACAATTCAGCTTTAATTTTTTCCATAAAATTTTGTACGAAAATTCAGTACGATCGATTAATTAAACTACGTAGAATCAGGCCGTACAAAAAATCTCCTCAGTCTTCGTATTTTTGTGCAAATTTTTGCTTAAACTATGTGTTGCGGACCTAAATTTTGTGAAGAAAATTTTATACTCAATATTTGCACAAAAACTAGTCAGTGTAATAATTTAGGTTATTCACAATTCCCCAGTCATTTAAATTGAATTGTAACGAAAAAATCTGGTCACTGATCCTCCTTTCCGAAAAGATATCCGCTGCTCTTATCAAAGAAAGGATACGAATAGCTGCAATAAAAACAATAGCTAATTTGATAAGTTAAGCTTCAAAGGTTCAGAATTAAACTTTAACAGGTTTAAAGTATTCTTGTTGTCGCTTTTTGGTAAACGGCAGTGCAAACATATTGGCTAAAATTAGATTATATTACAATTACTGTATTAATTCTGGTTCCCAAATTTCGTGGGTGCGAATTTTAACTAATTGTGGAAATCTTGACTTATCGTTCCATTCTATACACCAACTGCGGTGCATGTCTGTAGTATTCATGGCATGGCAACTAACCAGCTCTATGGGAACTACGCGGAACTTTGTCTGTTTGGAGGAGAAAAGCCCCAGCGGGAGAAATATCGAGTTATTCAATTTCGGAAATGTCACATTGGAATCTTTGCATTTAGACATCTAAGCGTCTATAGCTCGGTAGGTAGAGTTGCAGACCTTGTGACTGAAGGTCGGAGGTTCGAATCCCGATTGGGATGAAACGTTTTTCCCTCAATTCCAATTTTTGGTATTTTTTCCCAAAGTTTTGTGGTTTCGTACAGATAGACACACTCATCAGGTCTTGTGTCTGTTGTCTATCTGTGCACAAGACGACCACTTGAATTTTAGCGGGAGAATTCTATGGAGAATTTCGATTTTGCCGTGAAGGCTACCACCATGACGCTAGGACTATGAAGTTTTCAGCAAAATGTTCGCACCAAAATCCTCTACATCGGCCGCTTCATTCCCGCCTTATAAAAAAATCGAAAAATAGTCTCCTATTGCCCTTGTTACCTCCTATGGAATTTTATTGATCTTGGGTCGCATCTTTGAACAGCTGTAACTTTCGAAAAGCTTTGAGCTGGCAATCGAGATCCCGGTGCTGGATTCTAAAGCTCCAGCTCGTCTTTTATGCTCCGTTTCGAATTCATCATTCAAGTACCACTAGTTGTAATTTTTCCTGTTATGAAGACCGGTATGCAAGGTATATTTGCAGCATCACATTTATGTGATCTGACCCGCGAAAACGTCTTGTAACAAAAATTAATTATGCCCACCCATGCAGGTTAGGCGTTGTAATTTGTGATACCTGATTGAATTTGGGTCAGTAAATTATCATACTAGAACTTACCGTTATATTATAGTGAGTCATACATTTTTCATAAAGAAATTGTGTCCCCTATGCAAAGTTGTATTCTGAAAAGTTCATCTTGAAGCTCTATAAAGTCCTAGTCCACCGCTCAGGTCTTCAAATTATGAATGTTGTGAACTGTGGAAACTATTTTCGGCGTTGCCCCATTACAGCACATCCCTCCTCTCCCACTTTTCATGTACAATTATTATCGCAGTGCTCGAAGCAGCAGCCTAGGGTTACATAAACAATCGCAATTTACGACATTTTCTCCTTTTATAAAGTTTAACACAACTCTATTCCCCATATGTATAAATTTACCTTGCCTACAAAATTAAAGCATTACTGACTGTTGTTTGAGTGAAGAAATATGCTTGGGCTCGCGTATCCGGGTCCAGTGTCGTACTGCTTTTGCCTTCCCTTTACACGGCTATGAGAAAAACGACTTCATTGTTACAGGAAAATATTTGATTTCAAATTTTGGAGCCTGTATGAAGCCTTACGAAATTTACCAAAGTTTCGCTTTCTCCAAATCGTCGTGAAGAAAACTGGATTCCGCAAGTATGTGTACAGCATTGGGCCCTCGAGAGTCTGGTCACCTTAGTCTAGGGACAATTACTTTGGAGCGATCGAATCTTCGGAGTGTAGGGACTTATAATGTTAGTGAAGCAAATTGAATGTTAATACTTCTTTATATTTGGTTGGGTGGTTGAATATAGCAATAAAAGTTTGTTCACTCATTTATTATCTCCCTACTCCTAGAAACTAACAGAATCTTTATTGATAAATATTAATTTTTCTAAAACAATTTTTTTTTTGTATTTTTACTATTTTAGACGCTGAGGCCCGAGCATTAGCCGCTGCACAACAAGCCGCACAAGCCGACGAACAATCATCATCATCAATAACTGAAAATGTTAACGAGACGGAAAATTCTCAAAACGATTAGTGCATTATAAAGGATAACACAATTTATTTCGTTTACTATATACTTATCGACTCTGCATTTTCTTTTTCAATCCACAATACTAATTCGCAGTATGTACACAAAAGCCCCTATTATAAATAGTTTAAAATAATGAAGAGGGAAAAAAATAACTACGACAACACTCAACAATCTACATAGTGAATAATAATAGTAATAAAATTTATAATAAATCTCTCGACTTATTTTTTTTTTTTTGATTAGCAAAAAAAATAATAAAAATGAAGTTTTCATAAAAAAACGATAAAATCCTTTTCAAAAATAATTAAATCATTTTTTTTTATATAAATTCTACTTAATAGGCAATATATACGTGTACATAAATAAAACTTAGATTAATTTTTGTTGTATTTCTCATCTGTTTTATGTTTAATCAAAAGAAAAACAAAACATATTTTTCTAGAACTCACCTTCATTAGTCGGTAATTTAACCAAAAAAAAAATACATACTACATACATACCTATGTGGAAAAAGTAAAAACAAAAAAAAAATATACAACAAAGAATCAATAACGAAGAAGAAAGGAAATATTACTGTTATTATGCATGCCTCTCTATGGCTAATATTTATTAAACAATATTGTTTTTAATTTATTTTTATGTATAAACAAAACAAACGTTTTTGAAAATATAATGATTCATGATTTTTATAAAGTCGTTTTTTTTTCTTTTCCTTTTTTGGTTTTACATTTTTTTTCTTAACCAACAGATTGGAATCGTTAAGAAGAAGAAAAAAACAAGTGTCTAAATTTTGTATAGTATTGGGTTGTATAGAGTCTAGAAATTTGTTAATGAGTGCAAATCACAAAGTCAGTTTGACGAAGCAAAAGCATGTTGTTTTTATAAATGCATGAAAAATGCGTAAATTGAAAGTTTACGTATTTGTTTCTAATGTAACGAGGATCAACCCATATGAAACAAAAATGTTAAAAGTGAAACAATGTCTGAACTCAGTAATAAAAATATTTAGGGAAACTTTGAAAGTCAAAGTAGTTATTGTATAGCAATGATGAATATAATTTTGAAGAAGAAAAAAAGTTATCTTAAAAAATAAAAATTAATAAAAAATAATAATAGTATAGTTGTTGAATAGTGTATTAGCGAAACTAGTTACAAAAAATAGCATGTTTCAAATTAGCAAAATTAATAAACAAAATAAAATGCACAAAAGTATTTAAAAGAACTAATAATTTGTAATATGTATTTGAATTATGTAAAACGATGTATTTAATTGTGCTTGAAGATGTTTTCTAAAAAAAAAATGAATAAAAGACTTCTAAATTGTTCAATCAGTATGGTTCGGATAGGCAAAATTTTCTCTTAAGTAATATACTAACTCATAAGAAGTCTCACTGTCACTACTACTTACGTGCGACATACCGTTAATTATGTTTTACTTTGACACCAAATTCCTTGAGTTTATGTGTGGGCACACATAACCTATTAAACCAAAGTGAAATAACATTATAATCAAATCGAATTCCTACAAGAACCGTAATTAAATTCAGTTAATTGGATCAACTCCCGAAAGGATCAAACATCAAGCGAAGGCACGTGAATCTCAGTAATAGCAAAAACAGCAACAACAACAAAAAACACCATCCTAACTCACTTGCGCAATTTCAATTCGATTTCCATTTAACCCCTACAAATAACACTGCCAGTTACAAGTTTCCCAAAAATTAAGAAAGAAAAAATACATTGCCATGATACAGGTAAATATCCGTTTTATTTGTGTTGTAGGCTTTCTTGAACCTGTTGCCTTATATTAATGCTGCCAGGAGACGACTTCGACTGGTGAATAGCAAACGAAAAGCTAACACATACACGACACAGCGGAAAATCCATCAGCAAATTATAGCGCGCTAATAAGATTTTCTGTGTCGTCATGGCAAATTGTCTTCGTTAATAGGAAATTATTTGTTACATGACTGCAAATAAATATCAAAGTAAAAGACATTTTCTCTGGGCAATGTTGTATATATTCCCGTCATGTTTCCCGGCCAGCACTTTGCCATATTATTGTCGTCGTCGTTACGACCTGTAGGCGAAAAATATGCCTCCTCGGTCTTCGAGTTTTCTTCTCTGAAAATTTATTTTTTCCAATCCGGGACTTTTCTCGGGCTGTGGAATAAATGTGAAGATGTGAAGACCACCACCATTCATAGCACCCGGATCGTTCTGTTTTACCTGACATTAGCTCAGGATAAAAATAAGGGATGATTCTCGAGGACACTAAGTGGCTGTTGTGAGCAAATATGTAAGTATGTCTTATAAAAGGAGTTCGCTCAGTACATAGGCAGGTGTATGTACGCAGGATATACAAAACGACTTATTTTTGTCGCCGTCGTTGTCATTCGTTACCGCATTGGAGGAGTTTGAAACAGACGGTCGTGTCGGTGGGAGTAAGTAGGCCAGCACCCGACGGGCACTTTAAAAGATTTTCAATGTAATCTGTTGAGTGAGATTTTCAAGGAATTCATGAGTTTTAATAAACTCAAGACCCTTGAAAGATTTTCAGATTTTCTAATTGGGTAACTTATTATTGCTATGTGCGTTGCTGCTTTGAACTAATAAATTAATTAGTTTAGTTATAAATTAAAGAAGTTGAGTAACAAAGCAAATAATAATGCTAAATGGCTGCTGTTGTAGTTCTTTAAGGGAGTTTCAGCATCTCAGGGCATTTCATGAATCCGATTACATGGCGTACTCCTCAATGAAACAAATTAAAGATATCTTTTGAGAGTAGCATTTTAACAATTTGTTTTTATGAAGGCCATTGTGGTTATCCGATTTTCAGTATGACTATGAATATTCCTACATCAGTTTCTATGCAAAAAATTAGGGTTCAGGATTCGATCAAAGAAGGGGCTAGCAAACGCTCTTCTCACTAGCTCGTCTGCATGTACTTCGCCTTCGCTGCCCCAGGTACCCAGAAGAGAGTAAAACTATCGAGGGAGTTGGAGAATTTCAATTTCACGAGTTTCGACTTTTAGTTTTTTTTTTGTTGATGCCAAGTCTTTACGGAACAACCCTTTGATGCAAGCTTAGCCTTGGCGGAAGTTAAATTAGGGTAAGGGATCGAGAGGGGGACAACACAAATATCCATGGCCACAGTGGAACTCGAACCCACGATCCGGCAACTCAGATATAGAGTGACATCTCTACCACTGAGCCATGGACAGCCCGTGCGCGCTTTAATTTAATTGCAGCTTTGCTATCAGTAAATTTGCTATTTTCTTGTTGTAGCCACTTTCCCGGCATTTTATCGCACACAATTTAATTGCGTTTATTTATGCCTGTAATACGTTTTGTATTGTATTCATTCGCATTGGAATAGGTCAGCCTGTGAATTTTGTGGCGGATGTTCTTCTCCATCATACGACCGCCCCGTATTCCACAATAGGTTTAAGTAAAGTCTTATGGGCGTAGCAAGGATTTCAGTCAGTGGGGGGAGGGGAGGGGTACAAGCCCAAAATTTTATTCAACATCACACCTGCACCTCGTTTCTTTTCGGGTGCAGCTGCGGCGACTTCCTTTCCCAAATTCGGTTGAATCCTTCATACATAGCTTGTCCTCGGAACAAACTAACAGCTAGAATTTCAAACCATATCTTTCTGGTTTAGATGTATATTATAGTACATATAATCCCCAGGCAAAATCAAAACTCCCATGTAAGCCCGAAACATATTTCAAGTTAGTTCAAAGGAATCGTCTCCCAGGATAGATTTAGCGTGTGCATTGGAGTGCCTCAATATAGTACTTTCAATTGCTGGTGTGAAAAGTAACATGAAGGTATCTTGAATGTCACCTACACGGGATTTTGCAAATCTGGGTGTTCCAAACTGACGATTACATCTACAATACATACATTCATTTTCATTCCGCAATCTTCCCACTGCAAGCAGTAAGGGTTGTGGTTGTCAAATATTTCCATCCATGGATTTTGGTCAACTTTCTCATTCTCTTCACTACTTGAACTACTGTCTGCATCAGTATATTGGTCATCGTTGATTTCCGAAATATCACTTTCACTTTTACTTTCACTGTCGCCGGTACTATCACTGCCTTCCTTTAGTAAGGATTATATTTACTCGCATATCACAGGGAACCAACAGGCTGATGAGCTGGCACGTATAGCTGCATCATCCCCCTTCTGCGGACCTGAACCCTTCTGCAGCATCTCTTCCTGTATAGATAGTAAAGAGAACATTCAAAGACCAGGAACGACTCAAGGCAACTGAGTACTGGGATAAACTACCTATCCTTAGACAATCTAAAATTTCCATAGCAGGGTATTACCACAAAAGAACGGCTGAGTTGCTTCAGCTAAGCAGAGCTAAAGTACCTACGTATCATCTGTTGCATTTTCACAGGTCACTGTTTGAAATCACATTTACGCACAATAAGGCTTGGGCAAGACACGAGCTGTCGATTCTGTGAAGAAGACGACGAGACCTCTTTTCACGTCCTATGCAAGTGCGATGCACTGGCCCAGCGCCGCTGGTCACAATTCGGAGTGGGCTATCCAGACGCGGACGACATAGCTTCGACATCTATAAACGATATCAACTCCTTTTATTCCGTTACTGGACATAGCAAGACTAAAATTAATTAATGGCCTAAAACGATCATTGCATCAATTGACTTGGTTAACCGGAAAACCGGTACTTTCCCTCCTTCTAGACGAGAGCATCCGTTACACGCAGGTTATAGTATAGTGTCGTCGGCCCTTTTGGCTCTTAATGTCGTTCCAATGGATTCGAAGGACGTATTGGCAAAGGCACCCTCTATGTCTAGAAATTCATATAGTGCCGTTTCTTTGCTAGATATATTGCCTCTTCGATTTCTACCACGTTTTTTATGTCGATGTCAAGGCTTTAGGGTAACGGTTCTTAACCGGTGGTCTGCGGACCACTGGTGGTCCCTGAGGCGTCCCTAGGTGGTCCGCGAAGCCTTTGATGTGGTTCCATCATAATCCGAATTCTCGAATTTCACGCAGCTCAATCTTCTAATAGAAACTTGAAGGTTGAAAGCGGATGGGAGTCCGTTTTGACTGAGCAGGACAGACGGTTTTCATTGAGATTTTGACCGTTGCGATGAAATGAAATATCGTCAAAATTTGTTTTAAATGCTTCTTTTTTAGGTGACGAACGCAAAATGATTGCGATGTGCAATCATCGAGGACGGCCGAGAGCTTGATATGAATGTTCACTTTATCTGGAGTAGCCACGTGTCTTTATAGACTTGAAGGTTGTCGTAATTGTAGTTAAACAGTTCAGGTATTTAAGGTCATGAATATTCTTTTTCGGCCAGACCATAATGGTATGAGTCAAGATAATTAAGCTATTATTGATCTTCGGTGGTACTTCTAAATAGGGATCCGACAGGTTTCTTTTGGTACAACATGAACCAGCAATGCCATATTTATAGGAGCTTATGTAAAAATTGTTGTTCTTCCAGTAAGAACTGTAAGGAAGGGCTTTATAATCTGATAAACAAAACTGGATTTCAATATTATGAGCCATCTCTGGATGAAACAAACCGAAATATTGGGCAACACCCTTTACGAAAATTAATGAGGGTTTTGAAATTGGTTCAGACTTAGCAAAATCACACCCACAGTCCCTTGCAAGACGATCTCTGTCAGTCAACTTTTTTTGGATGATGGTTTTAAATGCAGCAATATCCGTTTGGCGTTATTTCCACATTTTTCTAATCGAAAACCTCTACTGACAAGACAGCAATAAATTGTGTTCCAAAGGTAGTTCGGTACAAAATTTCATGATTTGAATCGTTCTTATCACAATTGCAATTTGGTGGTCCGCAATGTGAAAAAGGTTACCACTGCTTTAGGGGATAGCCCTTTAATGCAAGCAATTTGGATAAGGGATCGAGAGGGTGACAACATAAACATCCATGGTTACAGTGAGATTTGAACCCACGCTCCGGCAACTCAGAGATAGAGTGACATCTCTACCACTGAGCCACCGAAAACCGATTTCGTTGAATTGCCCGGTTGATAGGCAAGGCATATACTTGTTATTGGGTGTAACGGCCGCGCGTGTTTCGCCTAATATGACCGTTCAGTATATTTTTCGTGGTTTACATCAGCAAAGAAGTAAGGCTGATTGGACGGTATGACTTAGGGTCGTCCGCCGGTCTTAATCCACTTTGCTTACATGGTAAGCATTTATACCTAGAAGTATTTTTGCTTTGGGATACAAACCAACAACCTGGAGATCTGTGAGAGTGATTTTCTCTCACTGATCTCCAGGCTGTTGGGATGTATAGTGGAATTTAACTTCATTCCACCTGAAGGGATTTTAGTGTCAAATGGTATACCGCTTTGCCTAGTTAGGGACCTTGTAAAGAGATTCATTTTATAGCTGAATCATACCAGCAATGAAATTAAGCCACTGTTAACATTTTGTTAAATTTAAAGGAAATCTTATCAAAACCGTGAACCATATTTCTATCAAAAAAAAAAGATTTATAAATTTTGCTCAGAAGGAAAACAGTGACAGACGACACAAACTGATCTCTCGGTCTATTTCTTTTAAATCGCAAGTGGAATATGTAATCCGAGAGGCAAAAATAGCACTGAATATAGACAAGCCACGGTCTTAAAAGCTGGAATTGGAGGCCAGTTGAATGTAATCAGAATCACCGGTAAAAGTCTATAAACACGAGCACGAGACGTTTTTCGTTAAATGGTGTAGAAAATCATTCTCGATTGTCCTTTCTTAAAATTTGGCTCTAAAATTTGCTAACAATATTTTCGCGACCGACAATTTCAAATTCTAAGAAAACCATGATGTTGAAAAAATTTCGTGCTTGCCCCCACCGTACCGAAATCCTGGCTACGTCCATGTGTGTAGTAACCGCGAAATCTCCCGGACCTCATCATGGGCGTAGCCAGGGAGGGGGCAGGGAGGGGCGGTCGCCCTTTCCTGGTCGATGAAGATGGTAAAAAAATCCTTATCGATGTAGTAAAAAAATCGCTGCACTATACAGCATTTTCAAAAATTGTCTGCCACTCCAGGTGCTGCCGGAGAAGCCATGATCGGGACAGTTTGCAGTCAGGAGGTGCATACAAATAGATGACAGCGAGTGGCCTCCTGTAACTGACGGAGGCTGCGTACCAGCACACACATTTCACTTGTGAGTGTGCTACTGTGGCTGCGTGCATCCCATATTTCCTGTTTCATTTCATGGCCTCTGAGCTGGAGTTCACAATTTCAACCGTTAGGTCCCTTCGGGAAGTTAGTGGAATTCAACTTATTTTCATCTGAAAGGGTGACAAATGGTATACAGCTTTGCTTTGTTAGGGACCTTGTAAAGAACAGGTCTCATATTTCAGTGTCTTTCAAGTTCTTCTTTTTCATGGTGCGTTAACTCAGCAGTTTATAGGCAATTTCGAGTCAACGTTACATTGCATATCGTTTCGGAGTGTATATAATGTTCCAAGTACTATATATTTCGTGAGTTCGAAAAACACCATAAAATGAATTCGTTCACGGTGACTCTGGAATTCACGACCCTGTGCACCAATCCAACCACAAGCCAGGCTACTCTAAAATTTGCTAACAATATTTCTGCGACCGGAAATTGCAACTCCTAAGAAAATCATGATGTTGAAAAAATGTTGGGCCTGTTAAATAGCTTTTGGTCCTTTGATCCTTCCGAATTGGTTAATTTCAAAAAAGCAAAATATTTCATTTTTTTCTTTAATTTTGATGATTCCGATGGTGCGGCTTACAACTCAAATTTCAAAAAGTAAAATATGTACCGTTATGTTTCAGAAACTGATGTCAAACATTTGATAAATTGAGTGGAGTGTTAAATTTCAGAAAAGCTATTAAGGCACATTCAATTGATAACGTCATTGCTGAAATAAATGGAAATTTCAACCTTTCTACACTGTAAAAACAAGGTTGAATTTTACATCGAAAACTCGTTGAATTTTAAACCTTTTTTCTCGCAAAATTACAGTAAACGTTTATTTTTAAACAAAATTTCTCAAAAACCCACAAAATAGTGTAATATTACACAAATTTTTTAATATTACTCTATTTTGGTGTAATTTTACACCACATTTGGTGTAAAGATGTATAATTACTTTATTTTTGTGTAACATTACATTTTCAGTGTATATTTACCAATTGGAAGTTGTAATTTGTTACAATACTTTTGTGCATTATTGCATTTTCCTGTATCTCACAAGTGACATGTTCCGTCTGCTCCCTCCGAAGTACGTTCGTGTGAGCATCATATTATTGTTGTTGTTGTAGCTCTTTTTTGCTCTTGAACCGAATCAGTTGTGGCAGCTCTTGGCCGTTGGAATAACGGGTAGCTCCAGGACGATTTACATCGAAGAACCGGCTGCCGTAAATATAATCAATTAATTACATAAACCCGGATCTAAATTTACGTATTTGCCGGTGTAAATTTATATTTTTTTCAGTGTAAATTTGCTTATTACCGTTTGTAGATTTACACCAATTCTGTAGTAAATATTTACACCGTAAAGCGTAAAATCACTCTCGTTTATATCGTGGTGTAAATTTACTACTATAATAGAAGGGAAAATAGTTTCCTCCTATTTATTGGAGTAAAATTTTTTAGAGTGTAGTATTGCCCATCCAATGTGGGACAGAACTATAATTACGTGTAAATAAAGGTTGTAGATCAACCTTTATTTACAGGCAAGTATACTTCTGTTCCGCATTGGATGGGCAATACTAGAAAGGTTTTCAGCCATCAGTCACAGTCAGAGTCGTTTTCCATACATGTTGACAGATTGGCAGTTAATTGATTGACTGACAATCTGTCAACTTGAATGGAAAAAACTGTAACTGATCCACCTTAACTCGCCGAATCAGTCGATATCAGTGGATAGGTAGTCCCAAACATTCTATTTTTCAATCACGCGAAATTCGCTAAAACAACATCTTCGAGCACAAAACTTTTTCTTTTATTATTAATTATTGTTTTGTTTTTTTTTTTTTTTTAATTTAAGCCAATGAAAAATCTGCACATTTCAACTGCAATATCTTATCTTTGTTGACTTGTTGAATTTTTGTTTTTGTTTTCATCATTATTAAGTTTTACTAAATAACAAAAAAAAACATATTTTTTACGTTTCAGTAAACTAAAAAATAAAATTAAAAAAAAACACCTAGGAAAAATCTAAAATACACTTACACACAAAATAAAACACCAAAAATCTTGATTACATAAATATTTGTATGAATACTGTATGTAGGTATGAAATAAAATCATGTAAATAAAAAGAATAA
This sequence comes from Microchrysa polita, assembly GCA_949715475.1. Classification (NCBI taxonomy): domain Eukaryota; kingdom Metazoa; phylum Arthropoda; class Insecta; order Diptera; family Stratiomyidae; genus Microchrysa; species Microchrysa polita. The sequence goes on along the minus strand of OX454415.1, from coordinate 6,054,215 downwards.
CTAGTTAAATATATATAATAATAATAATTAATACTATTCAATATAAAAAATGAAAATCTAGCTTGTAGACGAAACTTTAGTAACACACAAAACAAGGAAAAAAACATCCGAAGAATACTTCATACTAAAAATTATGTACAATGAAATGGAAAATATTTAACAAAACAAAACAATTAACAACACACCTAATAGTATTTAATTGAAAATATTGAAAAAATAAATAAATAAAACAAACAAGAAAACCAAGTATAATAAATAAACAAACAAACAAATATGTAAGATTCAATGTTTATAATTTTTCTTCTCTAATATGATTTAAGGAATTTTCAACACGCTTGATTGAGGGACCATCTTTTAAGTTTCACCATTGCTCCACTAAACATGTGTATAAAATGAATTTAATATACGACATTCATATACATATACATGTATGTATAACTTAACAAGAACAAAATAAACAAATATTCAAAATGAGGAATGCAAACGCACTAGAACATAATATATATATATATATATATTACAAAACAGCAACAACAACAAAATCGATAACATTAAAAAGAAATTAGATTGACGTAATGTTTATACAAAATGCTGCCTCCTAATTGTTCCGAAAAAAAATATGGCAGCCATACTTTTTCCAGTAGAATTTTGAAATTTAATAGTAAAACAAAAATTATCTTCACACACATACACACACAAGAGAAAAAAATGCCGCCAGTCTATATATTTCTTGAAAATGTTTAAACAAATTAATATTATATTCAAAACTAAAAAATACGAGTATATACAAACACAAGAAAATTAATATAGCTTGTAGCTTTTTTAAAAAAGAAGTAAATTATCCAAACTCCCTTTAAATCAATAAAAAAAACATTTTTTTTTAATTCATATCTACACATTCACACATACTAACATTTTGACAGTTTTACATAATTATTATGATCGATATTGCATAAAATATAAAAAAAAAATACTTTCTTATTGAATATATTCCGTTTGGTCAGCAAACACAAAAGTTTATAATAACAACAAATTTTTGAGAATACATTTTTTCGCCACTACATAGAACATCATTGCGATGTCAAAAAGAATTTTAAATCTTATATCGCATGTCTAGCATGCGATGCAGACAATTTTTGTATTATGTACTCACTTTTCTTTTAACAATATATACTGTTGAGCAATGGTAGTATAGCTTAGCAGTAAGGTACCATTATCAGCTGACATTGGGATCATAGCTTTATTAAGGTAGAAATTAAATTATTATAAAAAATGAGGAAAAAGATATTTAAAAAATGTTTTTTGGTGAGTAAAATGAAAGAAGATTTTTCTGAGGTTTGCCAGTTGATGCAATTACCATCCAGTAATTACTCCTTGACTATGCATGTAGAAGGACAAATTTTACTTTAAATTCAATGTTTTCTAAATATTTTTTTCCTATTTATTATCTATTTACATACATATTTGATGGCTCATAGAATTTAATATAAACACAAAAAAAAATAAAAAGTAACACAAAGCCCATTAACGGACACATGAACACATCAACTTGTAGATGATATGAAATTACATAATTTATTTTAATAAGTCTGTAAAATGAACGAAACTTAAATAGAAACAACTGATTCACTACAACAAAAAATAAATAAGTAGTGTATGTATTAATAAACAAAAAAAATCACAAAAAAAAATAAATAATTTCCTTTCTAGTTCATACATTTACAAAACCCTGTACTGTAGCCATCACATATAAAACTAAACAAAAAAAAAACAAAAACGGCACTGCAAACAAAAAAACGGAATGTACACACGGGATTGATTCTGAAAATCTTTTTTATAATAAAATGCATGAGAAATGACTTTACCAAAAATCTATACTTAGCATATACTAGCAAAAGAACAAAATTGATTATGAGAAATAAATTTAACAAATAAGTAGCTTATTTTCATACAATTTCTTATAGAAGGTATTGAAAAACAAAATCATATGAAAAACAAAAAAAAATGTATTGTACTTAAAACTAGATGAAACAAACAATCGAAAAATCAAGGTTCAGAAAAATACAAAACTGACCAAAATTCGAATAAAAAAACATGCCACTAATAAAAAAAAATATTCTATATATAGAAGCAAAGTATGAAAAGAGTCGAAAAAGGATTAAGGATTTGTAGTAAAATGACAGAAAAAAAATAATACAATAAAGAAAACAAAAAAAAACACAAAATTGTTGTAAAAATAAAGAAAACAAAATCTTTAATTTTACCATAAATAAATTAACACAAGACAAGAAAAGAGTAAAACAAAGCAATGTAAATTTTCTTAAATAAAAAAACAAACATAGAAAACACTATTATTATAATACTATACATACTGACTTTGACTTATATAAAAATGATGTATACATACACGACAGATAACTATGTATATATACCGTTATGGTATATTATATTATTACGTATATTTTAAATTTAACATGAAAGTATGTTAGGCTGGCTCTAACTGCGCGTATTTACGATATCAATCATGAGATATTTATTAGAAAAGTATCATATAAATAGCACACATGGAAACAAGAAAAGAACGCTCGAATAAAAAAAAAGAAATATATAAAGTTGAACAAGATATTTCACAAACAAACAAAAAAGCATTATCCTTTGTATCGTATTTTACGAAAACATGTCATGTTAAATATTTCGTTTTTTGTTAATCTTTTTTCCAGAACAATCTGTTTTCCATAGCAAATATAATTCTGCATAAATTCTGTTTGAATTGAATTTAATTTGAAATACATAGAAATTGTGTAAAAACTAAATATGACTTTGTTTTATTAACTTTCAGTTTGCAATGTGAATAAGTAAACGTGTTGTTCATAAACCTTTCGAACCTACTTAGCGTACGCAAAGGGACAGGAGAGAATAAAACTCTCCTGAGTTTGTATCCTGCGTACCTGAAATTTACTTTACACTCGAAACATTAAACGAGCCTCGAATACCTCGGACTAATTCAACGGCAACGACTTTTGGCTATAAACAACGGACTACGATCGGTTTTTGGAACGTTCGGACGATGTGGGGTGAGTGTAATAACACAAGGCTCACAGAAGTCGAACAGGAAATGACCGCATACAACATCGCTATACTAGGACTGAGCGAAACAAGATGGCTTGGATCGGGGGCGACTTTATCACCAAGCTCTCGCACTGTACTGCTCTACTCTGGAAGTGAAGACGATAATTCACCTCAGCAAGCAGGCGTCGGAATCCTGTTGACTAGGAATGCACGCCGATCCCTTATCGACTGGAAACCTATCTCCGACCGTATCATCACAGCCAGGTTCAAATCCAGAGTACGAAACATCACAATTATTCAGTGCTACGCACCGACTGAACCTGCAGACCAATCCGCAAAGGACGTTTTTTATCAGCGACTAGGCGACACCTTTGATAGGGCTCCCAGGGGTGACATCAAAGTCATAATGGGGGATCTCAACGCCAAAGTCGGTACTGATAATTTAGGCTTGGAACACCTTATGGGCAATCACGGGCTTGGCGACAGGAACAACAATGGCGAAATGTTCGTGGAGTTCTGTAACTCTCGGCAACTAGTCATTGGCGGAACGTTGTTCAAGCATAAACCCTGCCACCTAACAACTTGGCTTTCTCCTGATGGCAGAACAGAGAACCAAATTGACCATATTGCTGTTTCTAAGACATGGAGAAACTGCCTCTAAGGCTTCATGCACACGACGTCGACACATCGAAATGCATTGGCTCTTATGGGAAGCTCATGACGAGCGACAGCAAGCAAGAGCTATGCACAGTCAAAACACGGCTCGCGAGCCGTGAATTTGCGGATTGTGGTGCACCATATGTGAAAACATGTCTCGCTAGTTGTGATTTGACAGCGGCACGGCTCTCGCTGTCGTGAGCTTCCCATAAGAGCCAATGCATTTCGATGTGTCGAGCTTGCGAGCCGTTTTCGCGCCGTGTGCATGAAGCCTTAGACGTCAGGTCGAAACGTGGGGCTGATGTTGGCAGCGACCACCATCTTGTTGTCGCGAAATTTCGCTTACGAACGGCAGCGATTCAACGATCTCACAACACGCGAATCTTGCCAAGATTTAATGTGCAAAAGCTAAAAAATTCCTCAACTAGACGTGCATATTCGACCGCCTTGCACGAAAAAGCTTGTGCAGCAACATCTCTTCAGAATCCTACAATTGAAAATAGATGGAATTTTGCAAAGGATTCTTTTATTTCATGTGGCGAAGCGACTGTGGGAAGATTGGATCGAGGTAGGAGACCATTTATCAGTGATGCTACTTGGTATCTTATCTCAGCACGCAAAAGAGTTAGGGAACAGATTAACTCTGCTGCTGATGATTCAGCTAAAAATCAACTTCACGCTGAATACCGTTCACTGCAAAAAGGCGTGCAGAGAAGTGTGAGGCGTGATAAGCGTACTTACATCAACGCTTTAGCGAAGGAGGCAAATGATGCGGCTTACCGTGGTGAAAGCGGTACCCTATTTAAGCTAATTAAACCACTAATTGGTAAATCGTTCACAACCGACCATCCTGTGAAAGATAAACAAGGGTTACTGCTTGTTACCGAAGAACAGCAACTTCAGAGATGGAAAGAGCACTTTTTTGAGGTCCTTAACAACAGTTTTGGGCCTGCAAGTGCATCTTCATCGGCAGAAGAAGACGTCCCTCCAGTAGCCAGTATTAATTCCAGACCACCATCTAAGACGGAATTAAAGCGGGTTATCGAATCTATGGACGCCGGTAAGGCCCCGGGGATAGATGGAATTCCGGTCGAACTATTTAAAGCGGATTCGAATGCTACAGCGGATATTCTACTTCCCCTCATCAGAGAGTGTTGGGAAACCGAAACTCTTCCAGTAGAATGGAAAAAGGGCGTCATTATTAAAATTCCCAAGAAGGGTAACCTTAAGGATTGTAATAATTGGCGCGGTATTTGCCTACTTCCAGCTGTATCCAAGCTGATGGCTAAAATTATTTTGAACCGGATCAAGGATGAAGTTGATCGCACTTTAAGCAATGAACAGGCTGGCTTTTGTGAGGGTTTTTCATATGGGAGTATATTTGGAGAGCTCTTCGTAGGAGGGGCATACCAGATAAAATAATTTCCATCATCAAGGAATCTTATCAGGGAACCCAATATCACGTTTTGCACAAGGGTAAGCTTTCAGATCCTTTTGAGGTGCACAGTGGAGTGAGACAAGGTTGCATTTTATCACCTATTCTTTTCCTTATAGCCATTAACGATGTACTAGTGAGCGCGCTTCAAAACCAGAGGAAAGGTATCAGATGGAAAATGTTTGATTACCTGCAACACCTGACCAACAAGATAACAACTAAGCTGCAAACTTTCGTAAACCAGTGCCTACGGCGCATCCTACAAATCCGTTGGCCGCAGATTATTTCCAATGATAATCTCCTGAGTATCACAGGCCTGGATTGGATAGGCACTTCTGTCAAAAGGCGAAAGTGGCAATGGATAGGTCATACTCTTCGAAGAGGGCCAACAAATATTGCAAAGCAGACCCTAGATTGGAACCCTCAGGGAGCCAATGCTGGACGCCGTGTTGGACGACCAAGAAACACGTGGAGAAGATCGGTCAATAGCGAGGCTGCTTCATTAAAAAAACAGTGGTGAGACCTAAAGACGATGGCACAGAACAGGACGAGGTGGAAAGTAGGCGTAGTTGTTGCCCTATGCCCCACAAGGGGTTAACAGGAACCAGAGAGAGAAGCGTACGCATCTCTTCGCTCTACATGTACTACAGACAGAATGAGTTTCAACGGGTGTTCCACAGGAATCAGCTTTTGGCCAACTGCTCTGAATTATAAATAGATATTCAGTAATCAGTGCATTGACAGCCCTGAATAGCTTGACCAGTGTTTATTGAAATACAGAAGTTTGGCACATAACGGCAATGTTGATTAAAGTTGTTTCAAAGTTTTGGCTTTACAACGTTATACTATTTAGGATACGTCCAAATTAAAGGACATTTAGTCGATATTGTCTTAATCGCCGTATCCTTTCTTTCCAACTTTCCCAAGCTAAAACCAAACACACAAGTCGCCTAACAGTACATCATGTGTCTTATATCATAACTTTATGTCATTTTCTCGCGTTTGCAAAAAAAAAAGAATGAAAAAAAAATCCCGCAGGCAGCATGGAACCCATGGCTATTGTATTGCCAGTCTTTCGCGCTAAACACTCGGCCTACCTCAGATATAATCAGCATTGCTCGTAAACACTACAATTGACTAGTTGCTTCTATAGAAATGCTTCACAATTCTTTATCGAATCTTCTGCAATGAACCTTCTACTTTATATATCAATCAGTTGACGTTAATTAAATCCACACATTCATCATTCAAATGCAGTTAGTGTTGGCGCAGAGATCATTGGTTCATAAATTAACAATGAGTGAGGAAATGTTGGTTTCATGCAAGATTTCAAATAATTCGAATGAAGAAATTTGGTATTCCAGAGCACTTCATAAGTTTCAATTCTTAATTACAACATCCATCCTTCTATAAAACTATGGTGAACAATTTTTCGGGTGACAATCACACTATTAACACAACCGAGTTTCTGCTATAGGAGAATAATGCTGGTGTGTGTTAATTTAGAGAGAGACTATTGCAGCTATATGTGTTATTTCATCCAATTAACACTATAGAGATGTATTTAATGGTGTATCTTTTTAGGTTAACGTTTAGAGAAAGTATCATCGAAGTCTTATTTTATATAACCGTGAATTGATTATATAAGGATGTTAGAAGCTTTCCGGAAAATGTTTTAAGGAGTTTTTAGTGGATCAAAATACTTCTTTAAGCGATGTCACACTATGTGTTACTATGTATATGATTACTACAGGATGAAGTGATTCTTTAAAGCATACGAATTGTTGCTTGGGAAAATATTCAATTGTTGAACGGGAAATGAAAAGCGGACGTTATTAACTTTTACAATGTAAAACCTGCAAAAAGGACAAGTACGAAAAAAATGGCCAGCTCCTGTTTTATTGATCGTTGATTTTTCGATAACCTTAACAGCTAGAGACTTGCAATTTTCAGGAAATATGAACCGTGCGCTTTACGCTCAAAAGCTACAACAATTCAAATATGTGACCCAAAGACATGAAAATTCCAAAGGGAACACCAAACGTAAATGAGGTCAATTTGTTAACCGACCGAAGTGCAAGTAGAAGAAAACAGAAAGGCGGCCAAGCCCAAAAGGGTCGATTAAAAAATGGTGAGTGGGGATCAAAGCATCGACGAAAAGCATTTTGTGGCGCACATTTCGCCCATTTTTTTAGAGTCCTTGCTGCCTGTGCTTACAAAATACGTTGTACAAGTACGTTTTTTGTACTGTGCATTCTGTCGACTACGTCTGTGACGTGATCTTTCGACTTCATCATTGTGTCTAGATAGACACCAAGGATCTTGGGGTTAGTTACATCCATCCTACGTCTACCACGTATTTGTCATTGAGAGTTCCTGAGCCTGATGGCCATAACCTCCCTCCCTTGCGGGACGACAAGATTTATCCGACTAATAGCCGGAAGGGTGTTCTCCGCCGGGATGCCTCCCTTTGGAACGCCACCTTGGGATGCGACTCTAGCTATGGTTGTCTAACACCACAGTCCAACGCCTCGTTGGCTAAGGACCATGGTTCCCTGGGCACGCCCATCCCCGAGGTACACTATTCGCTAAAGATTTCTCAATAGCAGGTGTGATCCTCCCTTGGCCCCCTTTCGGTAGGCCTAACGCTTAAAGTAGACTCGTAGCGCTACCGTTCACATTGGGATGGCCCCCGTTCGTTTACTAAGCAGCAATTTGACTCAGGCCGTGTGGTCATCAATCCACAAACCAGCTAGGTATAGGCACATAGGCCATTCTCCCTACATAGCCCCTTCGTGGCTTGGGTTATGCGAAGCCGCCAGCTCCGAGACTGGACACGTACGCTTATAATGTGTTTCTCCCCTACGAGGAAGCACTGCGTCGTGTAAGCTGGTATGGCTGACTTTTCGGAGGAATAGGGAAAAAGTCAGCCATGATGTGTCACCCATACATGACTAGGGAGCTCGGGAACGTCATGGCCCGACGGTCTTTGTACAGATCCACGCCATGGCGTATCAACCATATCAGGTACGTGATGTCGCAACACACCAAAGGCCTGTGCCACAAGGACACTGACCCCCTTGCAGGCTTGGGGTTAGTTACAGTAGGAACAACGTTGTCAGTATGCTTACCAGTATGGATCCCAAGCCCCTCCGAATACTCCTGCGTCCAGGTGGTGAGAAGAGTTGCAGTATATTTAGACGGCGAAATGACTAGGTTGCGGATATTGGAAAACTCCACCAGTTTCTCAATATAGTCATTCAGTCGAGCACACATGCCATTTAAATAATCATTCCCTGTGGTGAGTATGGTGCAATCGTCCGCATAGGAAATTAGTTCGATACCTTCCGGGGTGTTGGAAGGCTCGCCAGGTAGATGTTAAACAATGGATAGAGTACGCTACCCTGTGGAACTCCCTGCTTAATTTGTCTATGCTTTGAACAACTGCCTCGAAGCTCTGTATTGGATTGGCTTCCAGCTAGATAGTTGGCAATCCACCTAGTCTCTCTCTATGCATATTAATAAGATCGGTCAACAAAGCAGAGTGAATGACCGTGTCGAAGGCTTTCAACAGGTCAAGGTCCACTAGGACGGTTCTATCACAAGGTTGTTTCTGGTTGAGGCCATTGTGGTGCTATGCATCTACCTGAAGCCATGCTGGTGAGAAGCTAGCTCAGCATGCGACACAAGAGTGGGGTGGATGAGTGCTTCGAGCGTCTTTGCAACGGGTGATAGAATTGTGATTGGACGGTAAGATTCGGCGAGTTTCGCGCTTTCGGTTTGAGAAAGGGGATGATTCGCCCCTTTTTCCAGAAGTCATCGTTAGGTATTCAATGGCCGGAAGATCTAGGGTTTTCAGCATGACCATTGAAATACCATCTGGTCCAATGGCCTTTAATTTTTTTCGCATTCTGGACTGCTGATGAAACTTGGTCCGCTGTATAGGTGGAGATGATGTCAACCGTTCGAAGGATTCGCAACTTCTTCTTATCTTGCAGTTGAGCATCTTATAGTTTTGGGGTGTTTAATAAATTGCTTATTGAACAAGCTCGCGCAAAGTTTTGGATTTGCGGCGGTTTTCTTACGGAACCTGATGGCTCCACTGCCCTTGTCTTTGATTGGATGAGACAGGGCGCGGATCGTAGCCCAAAGTTTGCTGACACCTTGTGAGGGGTCGCAGTTATACAGATGCTCGCTCCAATTCTCTTTTTTATAGGTGTTAACTTGTCGATTTATTTCGGAGTTTAGCTCCTGAATTCGTCGACTAACCTTGCGGCAGTAGTTGGTAAATATGGCCAAACTTTGGGTATCCGTCCTGCCGGAATGAAGCGAGCTGCCGCTTTGACAATGACGTTCCTTATATTCTTTTCGGCTTTCCTAGCATTCGTTGGAGTAGGTATCGCGGCTAACTTCGTCGTAGTGAATGCAGTCCTCCTGGATTAGGACCTTGCCTGCCGCGGATGTTAAATTCGGGTGTCGAATGTTGGAGCTTTGTCTTCTGAAATGCCGCTATTGGAATTCTGCGTGTACTCATGAAACGGACGATCTCGCTAATCTTCTGACGGCTGCAATTGCAGTTAAACTGCAATTAAACAATAATATAAGTAGGGTGTACACAGCTGCGGGGGGTACAGGTGTTAGACTTGAGCGATTATGCCTTGTTGTATCGTTGACTATACGGGTGACTTTTGGTGGAGGATTAGGATTTGAGAGCTGGGGACAGGAATGGACGGAGATGGTAGTGGACCCGTAGCCTGTGAGCTAGGGCCTGGGGTGGCTGGGGCCGACCCACGTGCAACTCCCGGAGCAACAAAGGACGACTCGACATAATGTCTCATTTTGCTAAGGCCTGAGCAGTAGAAATGACACCATTCTCCGCAGCAGGTACACTTCAAGGGCCTGGCATTCCCGAAGATACGTCGGTTGCGTACACAGCAAATGTAGATTTCGGGACCTGGATTGGTCTCGATGCCGGCGCGGATTAAGAGAATTGAGAGTAACCGCGCTGAGATGAAATGCTCCTATTTTGACGAAAAAACACATATAACACATACACAAACGTACACATCCCTCCTGCATCGAACCTTCATGGCTCTTCTTTTGGCAACTCTTCGCCGGTTCTTTGAAACGGGTGTGTTCCTCCCCAAAGAGGCTTGAAAAACCCGAATGGTCGCCAGTAGTACCACTCATTACTTTCCTCTAGCTGCGCATGTTGGGATCAGGTATTCAAATTATAATATATTTTTTTGTATGGTATGTTAATAATTGTTTTTCGTTCTTAATTATTAATTAATTATTTTCTTTAATTTTTATTTTCAGGAGGCAGCCTTCATATCAGGATGTCTACGAATGTGGGTGCCAATATTTGAAGCCTGGTGATGAAATTTTTCATTTTCTGAGTGTTTTCAGTTTAAACTAATAAATGTTTAAAAAATAAACTAATCTCTTTTTGTTTTTTTGTTGTGTTGATACATATTTTAATCAATTTAGTGGAAGGCCTTAGAATAAGGTGACCAGACTTCCGAAGGCCCAATGCTGTACTGGCGGAATTCGATTTTCAAGATAATCCTCAGTCATACTTTCAGGTTCCAGGTCCGAGGTCTACGTCGCAAAACTGTTGTGAAATCTCTGATGCGCGACAGACTGAGAGGCGAGGTACAGGATCTGAGTGTACGTATGGACGGGCTAGAGGTATAAATTCTACAAATTGCCTTCCATAAACTCACCGCTCGCTACGCTCGCCTTATCCTATTTCCCAGCAGCGCTACGTATCAAAAATGTTTGCGAGTTCTGAAAGGCACGACCGACGCAGCGAGGTCTGATCGGTGCGAAGGGCGAGCTCTAGTATCTGAGTAATCCTAAGGACAAGCCATCAAAGGTCTAAATTTTACCAATTGCAATCTATTGGGTCACCCCTCGCTGCGGTCGCACCTCGCCTTATCCACTGCCTACCAGCGCTGGTCACAAGGAAGTAGGCGAATTATGAAAAGCGCGACAGACAGAGTGAGTTAGAATAAAAATATGAACGAAGCCAAGGGGGAGCCACAGGATCTGCGTTGTTGGCGAATTCTCTAATGTGCAACAGACAGTGCGAGTTCGACGAGCCAGAGGTCTAAATCTGATATAAATCTGGTTGCAATATTTCTGGGCAGAATAAGCCTTTCTCCATGGTCTACACCATGCAGATTCCCTGGGCTCTTAACCCTTAACTGCATGGGGTCTGAACCCAGTATCGTAACTGACCTCCCTTTATGTAAAATCGGTCACTGAACACGGAATCAGCTTTTATTTTCCCAGGAAAAAGCCCGTTTTCCCAGAAAAGCGAAAATAGTAGAATTTTCATTGTGTACCAAATATGGTACGCCATGCATTCAGGCCATATGTTGTAAATGAAAGACATTTTTTAAATTTTATTTAATTTGCCTCTTACTTTAATAGGAACAGTGCAAAAAAGAAAGGATAATGATTATTGAGAGTTTCGATCGAAATTATAGTAGAAACTCGATATAATGAACTCCTCTTCAATAAAGGAAAGGTTGTCATTTCGATCGAAAATCGCGAATATTCAGTTTTTTAAAAGGGAGCTGTAGGCAGGTAATTTATTATGCATTTTTAGAGCGTAAAGAGGTAAATGAAATGTCGCCAACACCTATAGAGAGGTAAATGCTAGTTATACAAAACTCATTTATGAGTTACATGTTCTGTGAAAATTGTGTTTTATTTTTATCCTAAAAATATCGAGAATTACTCCTTTTGGTGTAATTGGAAGTACTCTTTTGTGTTCATCCATTTGGATAAAACAATATTTTATCCAAACGGAGGGACCTTATTCGACAATTTTCGGAGTTAAATTCACACCGGATTTTTTGCTGTGTACATCCTCTACAAACCTAAATTTAGCCATATCTTTTGATAGAATGTCGCGAAAAACTTCAAATGTGTGTCAACTGGTGGCTGTCGGATGTCCTTGTTAAATATTAAAAGTGCGCCCCTTCCTCCCCAACAAAAAAACATGGAATTGATTATTTTGGGTTTTGCGTGCCGTCTAGCTCTGTACACGGGTATATAGGGTATGCATTCAATATGCTATTAGAGCGATTAGAACTCGGTCTCCTTATAAAATAAATCATTTATATAATAGTTCGTTACAAATATGTTCCACTGTTAAATGTATATTTCGAGAGTTCTTTTGACTTATCATAGCTCATGGGATCTTGAAAATTTCTTGAAAAGTATATAGATTGGATTGACTTTGCTAGGATATGAATATGGAAATGAACTGCTGGCTGCTTTATAGCCCAAATTTGTGCAGGTCCCTGGACCTGTCCACAAGAATTACATCCATATTTATTTATATTTATTTTTTTATTTTTTTTATTTTTTGTTTATCAAATGTGGTACTTCACATAGTCTTCCATATGGAATGGTTGACCCTAGCAGCATATTTTTTGAGGAACCTGACCGTGAACTTCCAAGAAAATACTTGTCATAATCAAATGTTTTAAGAAATTGGATATCAAGGCGCAGCTGCTTGAGTCCTGGTGATAATCTAAGTATCTTACTAAGATATCAAGTACGGAAGCTCGGTTTTTTAGTGGCGTGTCCCAAGGACAGAACAAAAGATGTGAAAATTTTTCAGTATACTTGCCAGCCAAAAAGACTGGGATTATAAGAAGCAGCTACAGAAACGCTAAACCCTGACCGGTGTGCTATAGAAAACAAAATGACAAAAGCGATCCTTCTAAATCAACTAGGACAGCTCCGTTTCCTTGGATCCTGAACAGGACTGATTAACCTAGCTTTCGTAAAAAATTGCAGTAAATGTCCTGGAAAAATGGATCGGTGACATCATTTGTATGAAAATTTAGGTTATATGGACCTGTTCTGGGCACAATAAAACGCACCATCATATTAAAAGAGCTGATAATCAAAATTTTATGAACATATCCTACCCTACCCAAGACTAAAGGAGAATAATTTCATCAACTAAGAACGATGGGAATGTATGTATAGATATTTCTGAATATGCCCCAATGCATGGTGTACCATATATGGTACGTTGCAAAATTGGTGCAAAAATTACCATTAGTGACTTTTTTGATCGAAATCTCAAAAGAATCTCAAGAACACATTCCAATTTACTCACCAGTATTTTTCCTTTTCCAAATAACGGTAAATTTCGCCAATTTTTTAGCTCTGAAAAATAGCTTTCAAAATTCCACAAAAAATAACGTTCGTCCACTTTGACCAAGCACAGACAATTCAAGGAAAGTTTCAGGAAGCCAAAATTGAGTTTATGTGGAAGCTTGTTTTGTCTACTTTGGGAAAAAGTAAAAACAAAATCAAAAATTTAATAATCGCTAGAATTTTACGGGAATCTAGCCATGTACCATATATGGTACGCTATGCATTTAAGGGTTAACGTGCGGAAAAACTTTATCTAACACCCATGTCGAGTCCTTTCTTTAGTATACATTTTCCAATAGAGTACTGATAGAGTACAGCAGTGGCTGATTTTCCAATCGTTTAGTCATAGGGAAAATAAATTAAAATCTCACCATTTGACGGTTGTAACTTCGGAACCTTGGCAGCTATAGCCTTGAAATGTTCACCAAATATGTTTGCCAAATTTCAAAGTTCCGCTCAAGAATTCCCAAGTTATGGACAATTTTCCGTTAGGAAACACAGAAGTGCAATTTAGGCAGCTGAAGCTTTTCCGAACGCGAATAGGTGGACCGTACAATTTGGAGGAAATATGAGCACCAAATAGCTCTACAATTGCAAATTTTTTAGGGAGATCGGGAAGGGCTCCTGGTTGTCGAAAATGAAAGATTGGCAAACATAAAAGTGCGATTATCTCGGTACATATCGATCACACAGGGTACAGGGGTCAAACTTTACACATTAAAAGCAGACATTACTGTTCACAGAGGGCTCATCGAATAGGTTATTATGCAGTGATTTAGGTTTCATTGTGTGACATGGGGAATGCTGTACATTTTGCTGTACATTTCCCAATGCTGTACGACAGGTCAAAATGCTGTACTGTACAGCAAAACGCTGTACGTCTGGTCAGCTTACCTTAGAAGCCCTATTTTGAGTTTTGATTTGAAAATCTTTAGTTTTAGTGGGTTTTGTGTTTGAGGTTTCAGAGGTAAGTACGCTGAAATGTGTTAATATTTTGGTATTTAACTTCACTTTCACTTTCACTTTTGAGTTTTTTATTTTTACATTATGTGAACAAGCAATTAATATTTTCAACTAACGTTTGAGCGCCTTATCCCGGTTCAACCCCGCCCGAGTGAATTAGACTTTTCTTGAACATTCTATTTTATTGTGTTACTTTACATTTGTTGCGTTTTATTGCTATCGCGGGTAAATCTGAATCAAAAACACGATCGCGTTTAACTTCCCAGTTAACCCATTTTGTCCTACGGTTGCGTTTTCGCAACGCTTTACATTTTCATGTTTCACGCTTTTCTGGTAAAAAATATAAACTTTATCACTGAGGAAGAAAGGTTAATTTTAGAATTATCTAATCGACTCGTTTATGCTCAAAAATGTATTTTGACATTATCTATGATTTCTTAGGGTTTGAAAATTGTGAAAATTCCATATTTTTAGGTACGGATGCTAATTTGTGTATAAAAATACTTATATCAAATATTTTCCTGAAATCTTCGGAAATAACATAAGAAAGACTACAAGAGATGCGAAAATATACATAGTTCATGTAAAAGTTGTATTATGAGTGCAGAACATACGCTCAAAATTTAAGGTTGCGAAAAGGCAACGCTGGACTATAACGATATCCTCTTTTCCCTATCCTATGGACAGAAAATTTCCATTATTTTTAATACTAATTCAGTTTTAGTACTATTTAATTTTCGCTTTTATTGTTTGACTGTTTTTAACTTCTTAAGATAAAGCGGGGCGAACATTGTTTGTACTTAAGCTTTCGACAAATTTAAGAAATATTAGTAAAAACTGGCTTCGCGAATGAAAATGTTTATTTACAACATTTAATTTATTTGGTTTTATGATGCGGCCACTACCTATTATCACCGGTATGATTATTTCCAAGTTTCACCCTATTCAACGGCAATATTCCTCAAAAAGCGTGTGAAGTTTACACTTTGTGTAAAATATAATCTAGATATGTCCTTAGGAAGTTAGGTTTATCATAGTACCACCTGCTACAAATGGGAGGGCAAAGGGCAGTACTCCTGGAGGGAGGATCGCCAGCCTTATATCCAAACAACATTCTAAGGTGGAGTTCCACATATCTGATATGAGCGATCCGGTTTGGACATTGCATCTAGTACAGGTTGGTGACTCTAAAAAACCTGGAAAATTGAAGGTGCACAGAGAATGAGGGGGGGTTATCCATGCCCATGCGGACTCCATCAGAATACTTGGCGATTATTTTCCAAGACTAAATTGATGGGGGCGATCCATAATAATGCTAATAATAGCTTTTGTTTTTAAATTTTAGGCTATTTTTTATAAAAATAAGACGTTTCCAGTTTATACAAGAGACTTTTCTTTGACCAAAAAAAGTACACGTTAAGTCCTAGCGTTGCGTTTTCGAAACGTGCTCCACAGCCCCAAATACAAAAAATTAAAAATACATTTCTTCGAAATCTGCATATTCTTCCTACGCCAAACTACTGTGCGAATTTTCGTAACACTAGCACAACTCCTTCTTACCCCCGGACAATATGGGTTAAGACCAGCTGTTCTGTCAAACAGCTGACACCTGACAATTGTTTTGCATTTTTGCATCCTTATCTGACTCTAATCGGCTTATTTTTTATGCATATCGTGGGCGGTTATACATTTGATTTCTCTAAGCTCTATTCCGTGGTACGTGTGAAACATACCAGGGTAAGTGTATTTTTTTCTATATGGAGTTCGTTACCCAAACCGACACGGGATGTAGGAAAAAAACGAACCTATTACTTTATTTTATTTATACTGTATGTATGCATCAATTGGAAGGTGGGGAAAATTACCGAAATCCGCAAATCCATTCAAAGCATTTAGACAAAACATGAGGAAATTATCAGTCTTCATAATTTTAATTCTGTTTTCTCCGCATGTTTTAATAAATTTTCTCTTATTTCGGTCCAGCTGTTCTTGAGCTATAAAAATGGTGCAACTTTCTTTTATTATAAAAATTGCTAAATAATGAGATTTTAATAATAAAACAAAGCTCAGGGTATCAAACTTCTTAGATTTCATTTATTTGTAAATACTATCCTCAGACCTTTTAATTTTTTATGTAAATCATTTAAACAAAGCACTTCTACATTTTGAATTAAAACTCCCGCCAACCTATCCATTTCCTTCGCTATTACTTAACTCCATGGTACAACTGATAAGAATTTCCTCCATGTCCCACATGAACTGTCATCCGCAACCAAAAATCCCATATCCATCCATCGGACAACACCAAATCACAAACTCATCGTCGCCCTGTCGATGGACGTTTGGCATTCGGCAACCAAGTGCAGACTTTCCGCGAATTTTCTCCGTTTAGCTCGTACCGGGCGAGCAATTTTTGCTCCAATTACCCTCAGAAAGTAGCTCGCCACGACGATAAGCATGTTTAATGTCGGTTCGGTTGTGAAATGTTGATACAATTCAACGATAAAAGTGAATTTTCATTGCCTGTTTGTGCGGCGCTCTTGATATAGAAAAAATAATATCAAATCGCAGTGTCCCCTGTGGTGTGTGCATGAGTGTTGTGCAGTGTGACAAAGTTTTTGTTGTTGCTGCTGCCTGTTTAATTTTATTTATTTATGAAATGAAAATTTTATTAGACGGCTAACTACGGAGCGAGAGTGTGAGGAGGATCTTGCTTGATTGAAATATTCATTAAAGCGCCGGGCGAATGATCAGCGGCGTCGACGTCTCGGACACGGGGTGAATCGATGAACGAAGTTGAGAAGCTGTCATACACGTAATGTGCACGAATGAGAAAAAGGTTTGTCGCTTTTATTTATTTACTAGACATATCTAATTATTGCCGCCACTTATGCAGATTAATGAAGATAACACGTCCCACATAGACTGGCCCGTGGTAGAATGTTGCACTGGTGTTCAGTTCAGTGTGACGAAAATAGCCAGCCAAGAAGCAATTCCATTGCGATTCGCACTTTTCACCTTGCTGTCGCCATCTAACGTCATTGCATTCTCTAGAAATTCGAGTGATTCAACGATGAGATCGTCGGAATTCCGCAGGTGCCTTGCCTTGCCTTACGATACAATCAGTGCTCGCCGCCAGCAAGCCAGTGACATAAGTCTCAGTATGCGCCCGGCGATTCGTCTCTCCTAGTAAAGTGAAGGTTGCACATGGTCAATTAGAAAGCACTGGCTGACAAGTTGCTGCTAATGTAGCCAAATGTAGCACTCTCTCCGGGGCATAGTGGTCTGGCTGGTGGCTGGCTGACTGTAATTGCCACCAGACGGTCTTATTGGATTAGCACTTTGTCCTCTGCAAGACACGAATTCAAATTGACTTACTAGGCCGCAAGACACTTGTGCACTTTGTGGGTAAAGCTGGTGCTGCCCACGATAGAGGCCCTCTTACGTTTTCCTCATTCGCAAGTGGGTTTGTTTGCATTAGGCTCTTGGGAACGCCTCGCGACATCGTCGTGGCCCAGACTTGTTTTGGAAGTTTGCTCTAATTACATGGTGCGGCTTCTACTTAACATACGTACAAGTACGTGAACCATAGCAAAGCCAAATGTGGAAAAGAACTCGTCATACTTCTGTAAGTGGCAACCGCCGTTTGTGGTAACAGTCATAGAAATTGTAATGCATATTGGTGATGGTGATATACATAACGTGGAATGCCCAACAGATGGATATTGCTGACCTTTTGTTGGATGTTCATTTCGCTAAAAAATGGTGTAGTCGTGGTACATGATGTACAAAATATTTAAAATGTAATACTACTCAAAATATTGGCGAAAATGACCAACGATTCAACCCCCAAGAAAAAGGGGACCAATTCGAGTTCAAACTCTAATTTTACCCCATTGTATCACATGCTGAAGAAGATTCATTGCACTGCAAGCTCTGTATTTGAGCACAGATCACATCCACAAAGGTGTCAACCAGAAAAAGGCCTGCTACAGAAACTTTCGATATGGTCATTCACTCTACTGTTGGCCAATATCCTAAATGCATATTCCTGCTCAAGAGGTCAGATGGATTGCCAACTATGCAGCGAGGAGACTATTTAAAAGTGAGCCTCGAACAAAATTGTTCAAAGCATAGGAGAGTTAAGCAAGGAGTTCCACAAGGTAGCGTACTTTTTCCTACACTGTTTAGGATTTCCCCGGCGGGTCTTCCGGAAGGTATCGAACTGATTGATAACGGACGGACGATTGAGCGTAATTGCCACGGGGAAAGATTTACATGGTGTGTGTGTGCGACCAAATGACTTTTTTTGGAACGGGGCATTCGGTGGCTCAGTGGCAGAGATGTCTATCTCTGAGGTGCCGGTGCGTGGGTTCGAATCCCACTGTGACCCATGGTTGTTTGTGTTGTCCATAAAAAATGCTCCTACGGCAGCAGGTTCTTCGATGTAAATCGTCCCGGAGCTACCCGTTATTAAAACGGCCAAGAGCTGCCAAGACCCCCTTCGATTCAAGAGAAAAAAAAATCTTGAAGCGCTACAACAACAACTATATTGGAAAACTATTGGAATTTTTTTAACATCCACAATCTAGTCATTTCACCGTCCAAATGTACTGCAACACTTCTCACCACCTCAACGCATGAATTTTTGGAGATGCTTACGATCCGTACTGCTAAACGTGATGTTACAAACCCAAAGATCCTTGGGGTCTATTCAGACAAAATGATGAAGTCCGAACGGCACGTCGAGGACGCAATCGACAGAATGGAAATTAGGAACAACGTTATAAAATCACGGGCTGGCAGTTCCTGGAGCGAGGACAAAGAAACCATGCTCGTCACTTATAAAGCGATCGAGCAACCCTTGACTACCAGTGTGGTCACAAGTCGTTGGTGACACGAACTGGAACAAGGTCCGTATCGGTACAAATTGCCACCTGATGTTGACTCAGGATTATCTACATCAGGAAACCAGGATGTTACCAGTGCGGTTACTGGTCGGTTGTTATCGAGAGGATCACCCAAACCATGCTTCCCTTCACGAAATGTCAGGAACTCCCACTCAGAGATCTCGAGAGGAAAGTCAAACAAAGAAACGGGTAGCTCCTGATAGTTTTGATGGCACAGCATATCACGTGACCACCGCAGATATTTGCACTGCCATTGTGAATGCATAAATGACAATGTGAGAATAAAGTCCTCTCAGAGCTCTTACCATCAATATCGTCTGCCGAGACTGGGCTCCCGAGTGTCACAAGAGCGACACTGGCTCATCTTAGGTCAGGCTGAAACTCGCGCCTCTTTTCCTATCTATCTGCGGCACAAATTTTGATGATGTCATTTCATTAATATGTATTGGGCTGAAACGACCGGATCTGCTATCGTTTTTCGCGAAATCGTAACGGTTCTCCAGATATTCAATGTCAAAATTTGACATTTATATGGGGTAATTCAGGCTTGAATGGGAATTTTGGAGCTATTTTTCCACAGTTTGATGTGAATCAATAAAAAACAAACGATTCAAAATATGTATGTGATTCCATGCAGAACAGGGGGAACTAAATATTGAAAAAAAAAATTTTTGGCTATAAAAAAACTGAATTTTTTCAAGGAACCTTTTTAGAAAAAACTTAAAGTTTATATTGATTTTCAGAAAAGTGGCTTAACTAGACAATTACCAAACCCCGGAGCATATGCGCTCTACCTGAGAAGGATGCACCCGGAGCATAATGCGCTTTAGCTGTCTTTACCTGAAGCGCTTATGGTCCGGGTGCATTCCTCTCCGTCTCATCGGCTAAATCGTATATACTACGGATGAATCCGTTTCCGTGTCTTCAGCTAAAGCGCATATGCTCCGGGATTTGGTAATTGTCTAGTTAACGTAATAACGTACATAAATATTCTCAATAGTCAATTGTGATAGGCAAACTGATGCAAATTTTTGCTTCTACTGTGAATATGAATTTTATGTATTTTGACCAAAGCCACCTATATCAGAAAGCCGGGAAGCAGCAATAAATGCACACAAAGCGAGCCTATGAATATGTCGTATACTACGTTGCACGATGCACTAACACAAGCACAGCGCATGTAAAAAACTGTGTCTGCTCTGATAAAAATCGCGAAAACACGTGGAAAATTCACTTTTTATCGGGATTTGTTTCTTTCACTGCATTATAGACACTTCAATTAACGACACATTGCACTTTTCGCGACGAAAATCGACCGGGAACCAATATTCTTCGTGTAAAGTTTGCCACGACCCAACCCGATTTGCCTTTACCGCAATGTAAATTTTCCAACTAATCGAGCCTATGATCTGCCGCTAAAGTATATGAGCGGGTTCTGGTTCCGGGCTTTGAAATATAGATGGCTTTGATTTTGACTGTGTGGATTTTGTCTTTGTGAATTTTGTCTTTGTGGATTTTTCATTTTTTTTTTGATTTTGTATTTTTGGATTTTGTATACAACCCGAATCAAAATAATATTGAAACATGCAAAAAATCACAATGTGCAAAATTATAAAGATTTGTTTTTCGTATATTTCTTTCTGTATTCCTGGAAGGAATTACCAGATTTCAGTCAAAAGATTCCAGCGGATTGGTGTACACCCAGAATAACTGTTAAAATAATAATTATTAAATACAGTTCTTTTTCAAATACATACTTTTGTCTACATCTCCAATGTCGGATATACGGAACGGATGAAAAAATGTGAAACTTGGTACATTTCAGATTCACTTTGTATGGGGGTACCGTTAGTTTTGATCGGCTTAAACTCTTGGCACATAACAAAATTTAATATGCCTGACGTAATTTGGAGAGAAGTTACAGGCATGCTTTCTGAAAAATGTTGAGAGGAGTGAGGGGAGGAGGGGGGTGTGTGTGTTTGATCGGAGCACTCTAACTTTTGATATAAATCAAATAAATTTTGCAAGCAATTTATGGACAAAATCGTATGACTTTAGGTTTATTCTAATAATAGTTACAGTACGAAAGTGAAATTGTAAATTCACTGAAATTTCACCCCTTTGCCACTCCTCCCCCTTAGCCCGACGCGCAAATTAGTGTAAACTTTTACTGCATAGAGAGTGGGCAGTGTATTTATAAATTTCGCATCAAAACTTGTTTGGACTAATGGTACTATACAATTATGGAAATATATCACCGGCCTTGAAAAAGTTGACTTTTCAGTATTGAATTGCAACTACTGATCCAAAAAAATGAAGTGCAAAAACGGTACGATACGAAACGTAAAATCCCGGAGAATATCCTTCACTTAATCTGCTCTGCGGTTCACTGACTCGTACCTTATACACGTATGCAATTGATGCGAAAAGTATAGTGAAGTGAAATACATATATGTACATTCCGTACAGATTCAATGTGAAACGATTACTATATTGCCGTGAAAAAAGTTTTCATCGATTTTTCATTACAAATCGAAATTATAATGGGGGAAGGTTCTCACTTTTCCTTTACCAAAACTAATTAGTCAAAGTGACATTTAAGAAACAATGTAATGCGATTAGAAGTGTAAGCACCTTTGATACCGTGTTGAAATATGAACCCGAGGAAAAGCATAATTGTTTAAATTAGAGTATCATATTTTGTTCGTTTCATTCTATACAATAGTTAAGAGTAAGAATGAAACGAAAGACAGAGGCTCCTTATATTTTCCTGTTGAGTTTACTCGATAGGGTAGACCAGTACTTCCCAACCGGTGGGGCGTGACGGTTAGCTAAGGGGGGCGCAGGCTCTATACAAGTGTTGATGTGAACTATTATATTTCAAAGGCCATGAGCTTTTAAAATCCTTCGATTCATGAACGAAATTTAAAAATCGCTCCAACCACAATAAACTATATATTATCGAGGAGCCTTTGTCCAAAGTCTATTTGATGATGATTGCTGAAATTGTTTTACGAATAGAGACCGAGGGGAAAAACCAAGAGTGCACCTTAAACTTGAAATGAAATTGAAATTATGCTTCATAAAATACATGCAGTCACTCCAATGACTTCAATGTTGCTTGTTGACGCAACGCTGAGCCAGAAAATGAACCTCGCCAGGGGAAATGAGATCTTGGTGTAAAACCAGATCTTCAGGCAACATTTTCAGCGCGCTACAACCGTCATGCGGCATCGATTCTCGGCCCAATTTGGCAAGCGATGTAGGGCAAAATCTAGCCCTCCGACAATTCCCCAGCTGTATACTGGCGCGACTACCGCTGCTACGTTCTCTTTACTTCGTTCGTACATCATACCAGTTAATCAAACCATGGCGCGACGAATTTCCTCACTGCAGCGATGTTTTATAGTTTAAGTGTGGAATAAATTCAATATTCAAATAAGCTAAATATAAGCATTGAAACTGCTCATAAATTTAAATTGCGAAAATAGAATCTAAGCTGATCTGATTAATCCAAAATCTCTAAGATTGTTCCAAATTATGGAAAATTTTCTCTCATTATTTGTCAACGTGGCGAATTCTTAACAAAACAAAAGAATGAGCTGAAAAACGCATTCTTCCGTTCTTGGGCAAAATTTTCTTTGGGAGGCGCCAGATTCTGCTATCCTTGCAAGGGGGCATGCACTGAAAAAGGTTGGGAACCCCTGGGGTAGACGTAGTAAACCCGAGTCATTGTAAACTCGGCCAGGAACTCAAAAATTCGTCATTTTTTAGAAAGTTTTAATACATTTGTATAGGTATATGTACTCGCATTTCTTTCTCCTATACTTGACCGTCTGAATAGAGCCTTAATTCTATACTATCCATATCCGTAATCAATATGCATTTATCTGTCGTGAGACAGCTACTTCACAGCCCACTAAAACCTTTCGTATGACTATATTCATGATTCAATGGACAATTAACACAAAATAGATGACACATAAATCACCCACTTTATCAGAGCGTATCACCGGGCTTATCATCCGGTCTTATCAATCTTCTATTACAATAAAACCGACAAGAACATTTTATCATTTCCTTGCTATTTACAAATATACATACATAATTCTCATGCTGCCTGACTGTCTATCGATCTTCTGTGGACTCGACCGGGTCACGAAGCCACACTCTTTTTCCGGGTGATGGATGAAAAAGTCTTATTGAAAATTTTGTCAGTTCTCTGGAGAAAAAAAGAAAAAAGGAAAGCCGACTTTGGTCTTTGCAATAACTGATGCGAAAAAGTTCGTCAATCGACAGATGTGTGGTCGATAAGGAAATATCGAAAAAAAAGGGAAAACATTTAACTTTTCCCCAATGTTGATGACATTACTTGGTCTTTGCAGGATGCTTTTGCTATGCGCTTCTTCTTATCACAAGCCTCTCTGTGCGGTTTGTTGTGTGTGTATAAAGATTGATTTTCTATTATCACCCGAAATGGATCGTCAGATATGTATTAAAGAGTAAATTATTTAAAAATATCCTTTCCGGTACAACGGAAACTTTTTTTAAGAGAGTTTCTATTTGAAATTTTAATGGAACGCGAGGTTTAACATATACACGGCAAACTGTGAAGCAGGGTCGTGTATGAGAGGAAGATTCGGTTGGACATTTATGAGTGAATCGATTTTTTTTTATGAATCGTTGAAGAACGTGGGACGATACTTTAACTTTTAGAGAGATTGTAAAATTTCATGCAACATAGCAATTCATAATTGATAAGGGTAAGGGTCGGGCCAGGACACACGTCATGACATTGTGTCGTATGCTGTACGTTGTACGTACAGTCACTTCGGGTGCAGGTTTAAACATTGAATGGCCTTGGTCTGATATGCTGATATTATTTTTGTCTTCTTAGGGATGTTATACAAAGTTCAACAAAATTAATGATAGAGAAAATATGAAAAATGATTTCACCATGTTAAGCTAATTTCGGGTGCGGTCGAAATTTGATTTTTTTTTACATTTGAATAAAAGTTAGCTTTTTGCCAACTGTACCACTATTCTTCCTAGATGATCGTCGTTGGTATACCGAATGGAAAATGAAGTAGAACTGCTGGAAATACATACTTAAGGCAAATTCCGAAACTGACACTAAATTTTTAGTGATGAAAATAGATACCATTCCTTGGCATCCTTAGGTGTCATCTAAAATTCTCAATTAAGCTACATAGAATATGTATATAGAATGCGTCTAATGTTACGAGTATTTGTTGTAATTTGAAGCGATCGCAAATTGTATTCAGTAAAAGCCGAGAAATGCGCTAACATGGCGAAATGTGTCCAAAACGTACATGGTTCTCTCACAATAAAAAATAGGCTGCATTCAGACGGAATCATTTGAGAGTTTGTAATACCCTTCGCTCATAGAGTGAAAGGGTATATTAACTTTGTCATGAAGTTTGTAACGCATTGAAGGAAGCATCTCCGACCATATAAAAAGTATACATACATATATGATCAGCATGACTTGGGGAGGCGATTGGGCGATGTCCGTCTGTCTGTCTGTTGCGACGCGTTTTACTCGGCCAATTTAAGAGCTATGAAGCTGAAATTTTGCACAAATGCTTCTTTTCGATGCAGGCAGTTTGTATGTTTGAATCGGTAAAATCGGACAATGGGGTCATGGGGCTGCCATACAAACCCAACTACCCAAATTTGGTTCTTCTAAGAAAAACTTTTTTATTTGTGCACCAATTTCAACAAAATCTCAGACAAATGTATTTCTCTTGATGACACAAAACATATCTAAGAATGGATCAAATCGGATCATGGGGTCATGGGGCTGCCATACAAACCTAACACCCCAAATTAGGTTCTTCTAAGAAACATTGTTTGCACCAATTTCACAAAACCTTGAATTAATGTGACTTTACCAAAGCAACAAAAAAGTTAAAAACGAATGGAATCGTACTGTGGGGTCATGCTCTCGCAACCGCAATAAAATTTTCCGAAGAGAGCGAAGGGTATCCAAATTTCGGCCAGGCCCGAAATTAGCCTCGGCCCCGAGGGTTGGCGAGCGAAGCGAGCAGGGTGCGAAGCCCCCTAGTTTTTTTCTTCAGTTAACAAATTTCGCGTTAATAGAGCACCTATTGACACAACATCATTCGATATACTCGTCAAACGTACATGTGTCATATGCAAAATGAATTTCTTCTACTTCAACTCGCTGCATTTACATTTTTAAAATTAATTTTTGTCAATATTTTATTAAACTCAAAACTAGACTCTAATTAAATGTACTCGATGTCTCCTAATATGCATATACAAAATATATTGATATTTATTTTAATCAATTTTTTTTTAATATTGGTATCACAATATACAAAATATCAAAACTTTGTTCTTCATCCGCACTATCAGCCAACCTCAAAAACTTAATTAGCTATTCTGTTTGCATAAGTTTGTTTATTTTTCTTTCCTCCTTTTTTTATCATTTCTTTGCACAATCGAATGACGACTATCACTTCTTCTCCTCCTTCTGTGTGTGCCTACCGATAGTATTATTTATCATTGAATAAAAATGCGAGTGATATTGCATTCTTGACTTTTTCATAATACATACATGAATACATATCTCGTACATATTGCGGAAAGAAAAATATTTACAAGAAAATAATATAAATTTTGCTATAGATATAATCATATTAGAGCTCTATATAAATTTAAAAAAAAAAGGTGTGAATTAAGAACCGTCGAACTCATGAGGTATGGTTTGCTGGTCTTGTTAGTGACTGACAGCTATATTAAAAGGCTTCCATATTAACACTGCATAGATGATTCGATATAATCAATTAATTAAATATGTATATATAGTGCTGTTGGATTGATTGATTATAGAGAATTTGAAGATTAGCTTTTAGGAATTTATGAAGTCGTCATAGACATTAATTAATCAATCGCATAGCGCCAATCAGCAACTGGAAAGGATGAGCAAAATTTATGCTGTGACGATATGTATAGCCTCATGTTGAATTGACAAGTAGGTTAAAAAAATAGGCGCTCTAGCTATATCCTAAGATGTTATATGTGATTCGTCCACAACTTTCGACAGAATATCGTTAGCAACCTGAAAATGGAGGAGATCCGACTAAAAAGATTTCCTACAATGGTATATAGGGTGTCCCGTTCATGGTGGAGAATATTTTAATTGTATAGGTAGTGTGGCTCATTTGGGGAAAATTAATGTACTACGGGACCCCTCTATTTTGAACCATTACAATGTAAAAGCATTTTTAGTAAATTGTGTCAAAATGCCCGACTTGCCGAACTAATTACACAACCAAACATTTCATCCGAGATATGACTTCACTTTCTGAATATACATAAAATTTCCTGCAAAACGACACCTCGTCCGTTACGAAGTTGCTCGTATCTTCCGAAAATACACCCGTTCAAACTTTAAAATCGGATTTTCATCAAAAATTCAAGTGATACAAAATCGTAACGGTACTTTGAACTGACAAATCTGCAAAGTTGACAAAAGTTGCTTCATTATGTTAGCTCTCGAACGACATATAAAAATTAAGGGCTTAGGATTTGAAAATTTGGAGCACGCGATGAGCGTCGCTTCGCCGACGACGTTCGGTATCCGTATCAAATCAAATCAAAATCAAATTTTAACAGATCGAAATTTTCCGAGACAGATGAAGCAACTTTCACACGGAGTGGCGTGTTTAATTCGCAAAATACGCACGTCTGGGCCCATCGGAACCCCAACGCAACTAAAACTTAAGTTACCAACATGAAGTAAGGGTGAATGTTTGTATAGGTGTTCTCGGAGATCGCCTTTATAACGAACCCATTAGGTCGCGGGAGCAACTGATTCAAAAAATTATAACAGCGTGCAACGATTTCAGAGGAAATAGGGAAGAAGTTCTCCGGGCTGTCGCATCAGTTGCCATAAGATGTTTACTTTGTATCCGACACGAGGAAGGACATTTCGAACAATATATGTAGTTTTCACTTCGAAATTAATTTAAAATGGAACAGCTTTTAGTTTCACTTCCTTCTGCTATTTGGTAAACATAAAATTATAATACATATGAATAAAATTCATTTGCAAATAGCCTAAACGTCTTTTATATGAAAACCACATTTTTTTACCTTTGAAACGTCAGATTCGCAAAATTTCAACTTTTGTCAACTTTGCAGATTTGTCAGTTCAAAGTACCGTTACGATTATATCATTTGAATTTTTGATGAAAAATCGATTTTAAAATTTCTTCTTAAACTTCGTAACGGACGAGGTGTCGTTTTATAGGAAATTTTATGTAGTTTCAGAAAGTGAAGTCATAATTCGGATGAAATGTTTGATGGTGTGTCAAATTTTGATTTAGTTCGGCAAGTTGGTCATTTTGACACAATTTACAAAAAAAAAAGGCTTTTACATTGTAACGGTTCAAAATAGAGCGGTCCCGTAGTACATTTATTTTCCCCAAATATTCTCCACCATGGACGGGACACCATGTATATTCAGGTATATCCCAGGTATTCCAATCTCAAATCATCGAATGACTAGAACTGGGGTGCTAAATTTGAGGTATTAAATATTCCAAGTGTCCGTACCAGAGTTTTTGCTGACCATTGATCAAACGCTACAAATATACAGTAGAAGAATCTTAATCACCATCCGGGAAACGAAAATTCCAATCTCCCCATCATCACTCGCTCTCACCTCTGGTTTTTAACTAAAAAAAACGCTGAACTTTCTCAAGCTCCGCCACTGGAAATTAACGTTTTGGACCATTTCATGATTATTTTTGTAAAAATTTATGGATTTTGTCTTCATGGATTATGACTTGTGGATTTTGACTTTATGGATTATGACTTGTGGATTTTGACTTTGTGGATTTTGTATAGAATCCGGAAAATCTTCCAAAAATCCGCTAAGAAGTTCATGAAATATAAAAAATATGTGAAAAAAAACCTCATTGTGAATTGTTTCTCGTTGTGAATTCTACTACTACTTCTTCTACTTACTTCAATAGCAGTATAGCTATTCCGGTTGGAGCCTTGTGTAGATTTACTGAAATCCTGTAACTCGCTCAAGAAAGACAGAAAGAAATATAAGAAAAAGAATTGTCTTCATAATTGTGTCCCATTGTGAATTTTTCATATGTCTCGATAGTTGTCCTGTTACTTTAAGCAGACCAATCCTGTGGAAGAAATTTACTGAAATCCGCTCATATGTTAAAGAAATACACGCATAAATAGGTGAAAAAGAACCCATTAGGAATGTTTGCTCATTGTGAATTTTTTGCATGTTTCAATAGTTATTATGCTATTCTGGCCAGAGCCTAAATCAACAAATCCAAAATCATGAAAATCTGGCCAGTCGTTCTCGAGTTATAAATGGTGGCTAGTATAATGGGTGGGCTAGTTGCGCCCAATACTGCAGCCTATTGGCTTATTGTATTTCCCATCTAAGCGAAAAAGTTTCAGGTTATTAGCTCTGTCCTTCGTAAAAGGCCGAGAAGAAAGTTAACCAGGTTAACTTTGGGTGCACCCATTCTGGTAGCTTGAGTCCCAAAGAAATTTCGTCTCCAGCTCATAAGAGCGGGGCATTCGAAAATAACGTGCGAGGCTGATTCCTCAGAGGTTGGCATAGTGGTTCTTGTGTGTAGATCCCTATTATATGCAGATGTTTCCGTAGGGTACAATGACAGGTTATAAGGCCTGTCACTGCCCTGAGGCTTGTTTTGCTAAGACTGAGGACTTCGGTGCAGCTGATATGCCAGTTAGATCCCAGCATACGCTTGCTGTGCCTGAGCCCTACAGCGAGTCTCCATCGATATTGAAATTTATCCTCGGTCCATCGTCTAGCAACGGTTCTGGCAGTAGATTTACTGATTCCGACCAGTTAAGGGTAGTTCGGAACCCTCTCTTGCAAGAGCATCCGCTTTCTCATTTCCTTCGATCTCCTTATGATTGAAAACAGAAAAATTAATTTTTTCCATTTTAGTTTTTCAATTTTTGTATAGGGTAGCACACGGGAACCTGTGATTTTAAAAACGTCATAACGTCAACGACGTACATATTATCTACCCTATCAATCTGCCTGGTACAGAACCTAAGGGGCGGCAATTTGTCCTCTTGCCCGGGGCGTCGTAAGGACTAGAGCGGACACAGGTGGTTTTCGGTAATTTTCATCAATCAATAATCTAAAAATTCACAATAAATCAATAATCTAGAGACCGACGAAGAATCTTGATATGATCCTGCCCAGAAGCTATTTGCGAAGGACTGGTATTGAGGCTGTCGCAGTGTGTACTGTGGTCTCGTTTTGCTGAAATATGGTTTTACGCGGAGAAACAAATGCATTCCGATGAATATTGAAGGGACGATGAACCTCTCCTAGTAATCAATGTTATTACACTTAACGCATCAGATGAACAAACACGGTGTTCTATGATTCACTAGGAATTAAATGCTCAGCACGCTGCTATCCTTCCTGGATGATCGCCGTCGGTACCGAATGGGAATTGAAGTGGATTTGCTAGAAAGATGTTAGGGCAACTTCCGAAAACGACCCCAAAAAGTTCAGAAATAAAAATGACATACATTTTTTGAAAAAGGTTTCCAACTAAATTCCACAACTATCCTAAGTGTTTAGTGGCCACAAAATTTTGTAACATGAATTTCCGATTTTTTACGTCATTAGGTTACCGTGCGCCACCTCGTATTTTAAAGTTATATTGAAGACAATGTATTTAACCTTCGTGAATCAGCGCCTACGACACATCCTACGAATTCGCTGGCCTGAAGTAATACTCGTTCTGATTTTTACCACTACGCTTGTCGTGCCGCTCCGTACCGCACTGTGCCGCGCCAATCCGTGACGCTCTTTCCCGAAATCATTGAAAAAGTATCGCTGGAAGTTCACTATGGTTTCTAAAGTTGTTTCAAGTTTGAAAACAGCTTCGCTTCTGTTCCGTTTCAATTCGTTCTGTTAAGATTTTTACCACCACGCTTGAAAAAAAATTCGTGCGGTTCCGTGCCGCGCCAATAGGATAGGCATCAACATCAAAAGTGGCAGTAGATGGGTCACACACTTGAAAAGAACCAAAAAAAAAAAAACAATGCAAAACAGGCTCAAGATTGGAATCCTCAGGGAATCATTGCAAGCCGTCGAGTGGGACGACCCAAAAATACATGGAGAAGGCGGAGGGAAAATCTATATGCAAATGGTGGGTCCAGCTGAAGGCGATGGCTGCTAATAGGCAGAGGTGGAAAAGAAGCGAAGTCAATGCCCTATGCCCCACTAGGGAGTAAAAGGAACCAAAGAGAGAGAGAAAGTATTTCATAAACTTCTAAATTCGTCAAAACTTTTCTTTGTATGCGCTTGCTCCGAAACGCTTACTCATTGTTCATATTCATCATTGACGAGCTGGCGAGCATGTTCTGTGTCAAGTACGAGTACAAATAATAATTAATTCCTCTATTAACACTTTGAGGAATTTCAGTGTACAAGTCCAATGATCATTAGTCAGGGGCGCGCTGCTATAAGCAAAGCATTCGGTAAATTGTTTAGCATTGCACTAACGAAAGTAAAAGCGCATTTATCATCTATGAACTGTTGTCTGTTGACATTCCACATATGTAGTACGCATTACCTTATCTGAGCCAGAGTGTTTATCAACGCAAATTGAAAATTTTAACTTCTGTTATCCGGCAGAAGGAGTTTTTGGTGCGGAAATGTATGTATGTATTATTGACACATTACCCATGCCATAGTGGGTATGGTCTCTATTTGCATAATGATATAAACAGCAAAATTTTCAAATATGTATGTAAACAGTAGATCCGAGATCCAAAGGCAAGATAAGAGTTTTGTAATGAGTTCAAGATCAACTATAGCGCCTAAAGGTACGTGTTCGTAGAGACGACTCATGTGATGATAGCTCAGCGATCGTAGTTTTGAACCCAATTCCGAGCCATATTTGCATATTTTGTTAATTGTGCTACTTTCCTTGTGCCGACTATGACCCAAGGGAACATGACTGTATAGAAAATATACGCATATAGGAGTGCTCAGAACCGGTGGTTTAACTGCGATCGCTGAGCAATCATTACATGAGTCGTCTCTGTACGAACACATACCTTAAGCGATGAAAATGTTAGTAACAAACGAATGAATGGAAGAGGCAAGAGTTCCCAGTTGACTTTTGGTTTATCTTGTATCAGATTTACTTATTTTTACCATAAACTCATTAACATTGAAGCGGCTCATGAGGCCATGCAACGCGACGCCATGGAGCGGTATAAAGCAAGGAAGGAGAAGAATTGAAGGGGCTCAGTATCATCAAATGTGTGGCAAGTCCTTCAATCTCCAAAAATATAATCTTTAAGCACACAATCCCCAAGCTCGCAAGAACAACAAATAATCCCCATGTGAGCACACACTTCAGAGTTATTTGTAATACCTAAATATACGTATATCGATTTGGGTTTAGGGGTAAAGTACTTAACATTGAATTTGTAGAACATGGAATGCGCATAGACTAAGAAAATGTAAACAAAAAGTGGCTCCAACATCTGGGTTAACTTTTTGTGTATTTAGACCAGATTTTCAAACATTACTAGTTAGCGAGTTGTTTAATGTGACTCATCGAACTGCCACTGTCAGAAATTTTGGCAT
This sequence comes from Microchrysa polita, assembly GCA_949715475.1. Taxonomy (NCBI): domain Eukaryota; kingdom Metazoa; phylum Arthropoda; class Insecta; order Diptera; family Stratiomyidae; genus Microchrysa; species Microchrysa polita. The sequence goes on along the minus strand of OX454415.1, from coordinate 6,022,315 downwards.
ATTTAATGTCAGTTTCTAGCATTCACCCGGACAGCAAAATTCAGTCTGCGCTCTTTCCGCTGCTTATGGAAGTCCAGTCTTCTGATACGTCACCAAGTTCTTGGAGCTTCTCCCTGTTCCCTTTCAAATGACTGCGAATATCTTCAAATCTGGGACAATCAAACCGGACATGTTTCGCGTCGTGTTTTAGGATATTCTGTCGAGTCGTTCAGCTTAAACCTATGCAAATATTTTCGGTGCCCTCCGTGGCCATTCAAATTAAGGAAAAAGCGACTCATCTGAATCTAAAAAAGTCTTCATGTAAATCTTAACGTAGGAACTTTCCTCCTAATAGCAAAACAGCTCGCCTTTGAATTAAACTCGTGGGCCACGGAATTGGGCGGCCCGGTATCAAACAGGCGAGGGAAGATAGAAAGCCTGGGTATTTTCAGAAGATTTCCGCACCTCGATACACAAAAAAAAACTGTGGAGACTTTGTCTACTGTGAATAAAATCGCAGGACACAAAAGTAAAGCAAGGAAATCAATTTTATTTATTTCTTTTTGGGTAGACATAAAATTAATTTAGACTGTAAGAAATCGCAGAGCTTCATTCCAAATGATTGACACCACACATATCAGATTGTCTGTTGAACTAACACTTTAATTGCATTCGAACAATTTTCGGTTATACGTAGGTTTCGCTGCTGTTGCCCTACGGAGGTGGCAAATAAATCGAATCATCCCATGGAGGACGGGAAGCTTGTCGTTTCAGCTGTATCCTCTGCTTATCCACTTATCGGTTTGGTAGCTCTTGACGACTGATCCGGACTGCACTGATGGACATAAATGGTATTTTTAAAATTGTTAAGTTTTGCCGGGAAGTTTTAGCGCGATTTCCACGTGTTTGTATATTATCCACATTTCAAAAACTTCCAACAGCCTGAAACTGTCAAATTGACAGATCGGATATTTAGATCAAATGACATAGTTTCATTGAACTTTCATTGAGAACAACTTAGACCAAAAAAGTTTACCCAGATGTTGGGACACTTTTGGTCTAAGCGTATTCCATAGTCTAAAAGTTCGATGGTACTTAATGGGTTGTGGCTTTGAAAATTTAGTTATGAGGATTTTTTATTGATATCTCACGTCTTCGGATCGATGTTTCTCAAAAGCTTAATACTACAAAGAAACTATAGTTATTTCCCTAGTTATTGTTCTTGTTCCCTTTGCAGACAGGTCCAATAACTCAAGAAAAATTGTGGATCAGTTATGAATCATTTTGTGTCTCACTTTCTACATATAGATACACCACTTTAATTGGTACTCTTAATTCAGATATAGTTCAGGCTACTGAATCAACTTTTTTTGTTTGTAAATCTATAAACTAAGCAAATATTAACAATGCTTATACTCAAAAAACCTCTTTTGTATCAATTGGAAAACTAAATTTTCCGAAAATGGGAACGGTCGGTGTCGATCAATTAATAACAATAACTGCTATGGCGCCGAAACTGATAGCGAGGCGAACAGATAGTTCGTACTACATTAGACACATTAATAAGTATCAACAACATGTTTCCATTCTACCACCCGTTCTTAACCGGTGATCCGCGGATCACTAGTGGTCCTTGAAGCTATTTGAAATGGTCCGTGAAGCCTTTGCTCTGGTTTTCATAATTCATTGAAGAAATGAACAACTTCGACTGAACTCTTTAAAATCCCGTTTGGCAAACTACTTTTTCCATCATGAATTTCACTATGTACTTCGGAAGCTAAGCGATAGGTCATACTCTTGTGAATTTATCACGAACTATGAACATCTAATTTTTTAACGAAAGTTCAACACCTTTTGAATAAGTTTTCCTTTCATTCCAGTAATTAGAGATCTCACAAAAACAACTGTGTTGTAAAAGGTGTCCGCCAAAGAAAAACTCATCAGCCGCAAAAAGGATTGATATAAATACATTCCCGCCAAAATACTCGCATCTTGTCTCAATGATGGTGGTGGAGCAAATTTTCTTCAACGCTTATTGGCGGGGAGCTGAACGAGGGTACTATTTGCTACTATGTTCTTTTCTTGATAATTTTGAAGCTTCCAGTCTTATAGAAAATAAAAATGCGTTTTAGAACCTTATTTAGCTTTCCTTTGTATGGAACTCGTTTTTTTCTATACCTACGATAAAAGTTCTTTCATAAATTTCTTAACATTGATTTTATTTTGTTATTAAACTTATTCAAGCTCCCCGCCAAATAGCGTTGAAAAAAATTTGCTCCACCACCATCATTGAGACAAGATGCGAGTATTTTGGCGGGAATGTATTTATATCAATCCTTTTTGCGGCTGATGAGTTTTTCTTTGGCGGACACCTTTTACAACACAGTTGTTTTTGTGAGATATCATATCTTTTTGCAGTTTTCGATTTACAAAATTCGTAAATATATTATGAAGACGATATTCATTGCCCTATTGTCACGAATTTGTTTGAGAACAATAATTATAAGAATGATAAACCCCTTGCTAACCTTCGTCTCCTTGGTCTCCTTGGTAACCTTGCTCGCCTTGGTAATCTTAGTAACCATAGTACACTTGACTACTTTGGTGATCTTGCAAACCCTTAGTAACCTCGGTAACCCCGATGGCCTTGGTAGCTCTAGTAACCTCGCTAACCTTGGTATCTTTATACATAACATTAAACTTAATGATAACCCTAACTTTGACCATAACCCTGGCCTATACCTAAACCTCAAACTCAGACTCAACCTTAACCCAAACCCTATCCTTACATTTAACCCTAATAATAACGTTAACTGCGATGTAACAATAACTTTAACCCTATCCGTTACCCTAAACTTGATTTTGACTTTAACCTTAGCCCTAAATTGAGTCTAAACCTTTACTTCATCTCTATCACATTCATCCTAATCTTAAATCTTAATTTTTAATGTAACCATTAAGCCTCACTGGGTACTCAATATGTGATTCAAATAACATCCATATTTCCTAAGTTCCACATTGCGCCTAAGCCACATAGAGAAATACATGTACATGTGAAAATATCCTTTTATCCCTCATCAAAGGTCCCGAAAACCTGTTGAGTCCTGACGAGCATTGCTTTTACAACAATAAAGTGGATTCATGACCAAGAATCAGGGATAGCTATGAAATTCACTATATAACTAACAGTACCTTTTTGCCTACCACAACAGGATCAAACCGGGTGGAATTACAAGAATAAATTTACATGCCAAATTTTCTTCAAATTAACTCATCAGAATTCCTTGAAAAATCGATTTTCCATATGCCATCATCACGTAACTCTGGTTTGAACACAACAGAATACACCGTCTTGACAAAACCGATTTGATGTCCCAGCGCCATATTTAAGCTTCCACCAAACCAGCGCAGAACGGTAGCGGTACGTGTCAGAATGTATGAAATAGTTTCCGCCGCGGTACACCACGGAGTACTTGTCAATTCTTGTGGTGTGTGTGTTGTGTGTACCGCGTACCGCTACCGCGCTGATTTGGTGGAAGCTTTAGGATCATCGGGATGAATGAAACAGTGCGTATGCTCATCCAATATTAAACTAATATGTACGTACTCGTATATATGAGACGAACCAAAACAGGAACTTCGACCCGCCCCCGCTCTTGCAGACGATCTAAAACTGAAAATTTTGGATACAAAAGATTGTTGGGTCCTACCAATTATACTATACTATACGATTCGTTTCTAGGCTCTTTTCGGGCCTATCCCCGACTTTTGCCAAATGCTTCCTTTAAATCATATAAAAAGATTTAAGCGAGAAACTCTATGTATTTTTTCACATTTTTCGCTGTATCTTTTTTTCTACTTCACGGATCGGAGCAAACGATAGCCTATGCACACCTTCATGACAGACTCTATCAATGGGAAAAGAGACCAAATCCCGAGATGCCCTCTGCAAGGCTGTAGCCCTGTCAATAAACGACAAGAACAACGAGAACAACGAGAACAAGATTTTTGAAAAAATGCGATTTTCAAACTCTTATATCTCCGGTGTTTCTTATCGTATCATCTTGAAATTTTCTACACTTCGTAAGACGGCGCGAGCGACAACGCTTACCGAATTTGAAGACTCAGGACCAACCAGGGTCCGAGCTACAGAGGTCCGAAAACCCGTACTTGTTCCGTCGTGTAAACATAGTCTTAGTCGCTTTTCACTTTTTATTTGTTCAAATTTCTTCGTTTGGCGTGCGGGACGCTCCCGCGTCCCTAGATACAGTGTGGTGATTGGATGACTATTGCATAGAATTGGGTGTGAGGACACGAAAACATTCCAGTAGACGGCTATACAGAAGATAACTAAAGATATGATTCGGATTTGATCTTAAAGAAGAAAAACTTCACACTGACTGACCCTTTTTCGTCTTCATTGCCTTTCCGAAAATCTGTTTTGCTGCCCTTTGTTTCATGAGTCACATGTAACTCATAGACACGAATGTGGAGGAACGCTGTGTAAACATGTGACGCATAGACAGCGAACATGTTAAAGCTTATAGATTTCGATAAGCAGCACCTTGTCGCTACAACATCCCTCCCCCTTGACGTATTGTTCCCTTCTCCTGTAAGCAGCGTGTGGTGGGCTGTTCGCTGTTAGACTTCATCTGTGTCATTTGGCATCTAGACAAGCAGTTTTTCTTTGTAGTTTAATTTTCTGATTTTGCAGTTACCTGCCACAATTTTATAAGTGTTTCTAGATTTTGGATCTACTATCCACAATTTAGTCGGTTTCAAAAATATTGTAATTCCATTTTTATGTTGAATAGACATCCCTCTAAGGATCTTTTAATCAGCCAACCCACCTGATTTGTGTCGAGCTGAGGAGATCCGAGCGACCGACCAGTATCATCCGGATTTCTGATGAAAGTTGTTAAATTTTCAGAGATGAAATATCTAGCATAAGATTACTTTAAAACTGGCTTTAGACAAACATTGAAGGCGTTTCTATGTCCTTGTTCCCTTTTCAAAGAAGAGTAGTGAATGTATAGAATAGGGTATGAATAAAAATTTTCCCAGTTTGGTGGTAGCGCGATAATCAAATGCTTTGCCGCAGGTGGTCCCTCATCAATAAACAGTTAAGAACCACTGGATTATACACATAGTGTACTGATTGTGCGCCGGCTTCATTTAACGAGTTCAATGAATGAATGAATTGACTGAATGTTTTCAAGTCCAACGGATTTCATTTTCTACGAGTATATTATCGCCACCAGGCTTGCGTTGTCGGCGTTTCGCGTCTATATGCATGAATCATTCACACATATGGGAGTGGAATCAACTTTGCGTCCCATACGGGAAAATGTGCACTCTATAATGTTTTGATAATATTTATGATGCACCATGTCTGGAATGATTCTTCTTTTTTTTTGTATTTTTGTCGAATGTAATAAGCCAGTTGGCTGACCGTGTCATTTCCCATTCACATGCTTGTTAAAAGTACTTTTATGCCCGAATGGTTGCATACATGTGTGTTGGAATGGAAATGAGAATGGGAACTATGGCAATGCGATAGTCGCGCGGATTTTTCTATACATTTCAATCGCGGTTTTGAGACACGAAATAATTGATATGTATGGGATTTTCAATGGAATTGCGGATGTTGTGTCATGAATGTTTGTAGATGCATCCGTTGGAAAGAGAGCGCTATGCGGTGAGACAATTGAACTTGATGATTTGTCATTTAAAAGTAGATATTAAAAACGGATGGTCCCAGAAGACCAGAGAATAATTGAACAAACAGAATTACTTAAGCTATATATTTAATTTTGTTTTGGTTTAATGCCTCCACTCGGATTTAAGACATTAAGTGATGCCTTTTGTGATTACCATTGTTGAAAATTATGCCGAATAAAAGGTGATGTTTATTGGCTTTTCGGCTTAATAATTCCTTCACTCTATATTGGAAATCGTTGTACCTTTTTTTCCTTTTCCTAATTTCTGAAGAAAACAAACGTAGACTGTCAAGCCATGTTTACTCCTAAGGAATGCGGGCATATTCTGAAGGAAACATTTCCGGGTCGGTTAATCTCTCGTTTTGGTGATTTGCACTGGCTGGCCAGATCACCCGATTTAGCTGTTCCAGACTTCTTTTTATGGGGTTTTTTGAAGTCGCAGGATTACGTCAACAAGCCTTAGACTTGTGGAGGAAGTTTTCCAAATTACGTTTTATTATTGAATGAAAAGCACTTGCAATTGCAATTAAAATAAAAATTAAAAAAAATATCAATTCTATCATTGATTTTTCTAGACATAAAATAAAAAAATAAAAAATTCATTAAGAGAGAAAAAGTCATAAAGAAAACATTGTTTTAAAATGAAAACTAAAATTGTCGCAGTATTTGATAATATTTAATAAAATTTAATTAATTAATTAATTTAATAAATTATAAAAATAATAATGAAACAAATAATAATAATTTAGAAAAACAATTATAATATTTTTAACAATTAGTGACCCCGACGTGATCCAAGGCAAGACTCAACGGGTCTAACGAAAGAGTGGATGATGTCCTACTGCTCGTACTGCTAATACTACTTGTCGCACCTATTTTTCGAAACTCCCGAAGTTTCCGAAGTTCCCGAAGTTTCACAAAGATAGTTTTCAAGTTTAGTACACTGAAGGACGACGGTACCTGGAACCGACGATAGCATTTTTTCGACATATACAGCAAGTTGGCAGCTTTTCGTCTCTTCAATCAACATACATCATAGTAAGAGATTTTTACTTTAGATATCCATTTTATATATAGTAATTTAAATTTAAATTTTATTGTAAAAGTGGTAGAATTGACATTTTTTGAATTATTGTTTAGTGATTTAATAACAATGTCGATTCAAGAGGACTCCACAATTTCCTCACTTGCTTCACGTACTATAGCTCCGGTGTCGATTAAACTTCCACCTTTTTGGAAAGACTTACCGGATCTATGGTTCAAACGTGCGGAAGCTCAATTTCGAGTATCAGGAGTGACGTCTGAGACTACTAAATTTAATCATATTCTCGTGATGTTAGATTCAGACGCAATAAAAATTGTTGCTGATATAGTTAACTCTCCTCCTCAAGATCGGCCATACAATTCGTTGAAAGAAGCATTGATTTCTCGTCTAACGTTGAGCGAAGCAACAAAATTACGTCAGTTATTTACAAATATTGTATTAGGAGACAAGATGCCATCACAATTATTTCGCGATATGCGTCAGCTTGCTGGAGAACAGGTCAGTGAAGATTTACTGAAGTCCTTATGGCTACAGCGTCTTCCTGAAAACATTCAGGCAATTTTAACCTGCAATCAAAGCAGTTCTATTCCGGACATGATTGTTAGTGCTGACAAAATTAACGAGGTTCTTATGAGACCAGCAATTTTCAGTGTTGAAACCGAAAGTTCTTCAGTTAAAATTGAATGAACTTAAAGCTCAGATTTCCGCTCTAACTCAAGCAATTGCTAATTCTCGTTCACGAAAACAATCAAATTCTCGTTTAAGAGAGCCAACAAATTCTCGTTGTCGTTGTAATTCGCGTAATAGAAAAAGTGAAAAACGTTATTGCTGGTACCATTATAAATTTGGTGTTCAAGCTCATAAATGTATTGAGCCTTGTTCATTCCAGTTTACAAATTCATCTCAGACTGAGAATGATACTTTGTCATCTAAATCAAAAAACTGAATTGTGTGAAATCTTCGGCGACTGATTTCACCAAACTTAGTTCATGTCGCCTTACACTTTTTGATAATTCTACAAAATTACGTTTTCTTATTGACACAGGTGCTGACATTTCGGTGATCCCTGCTTTGAAATTCAACAATTTCCCTTAAACTTTCTGCTGCCAACTCATCTACCATTAATACCTATCATAGAAAACGTCTCTCTCTTGATCTCGGTTTAAGAAGAGTTTTCACATGGGAATTCGTAATAGCTGATATTGAAAAACCAATTTTAGGAGCTGATTTTTTATGTCACTTTGGCTTGTTGGTGGATATTGCTAAGAAAATGCTCATTGATCCTTCTACAGATCTTCATACAGTTGGATTAATTTCTAAAGGTCCCTTATCTACTCTTTCTGTACAAGTAGACGAGACTTTAGATCCTCGTGTTAAAGAACTTCTCTCTACACATCGAGCAATTACTATTCCTAGTAATTTTCTTAAACCTGTTAAACATAATGTTACACATACAATATCCACATTTGGTTCTCCCGTAGCATCTAAAGTTAGACGTCTAGCTCCAGACAGACTTACTGAAGCTAAAAAAGAGTTTGACTTTCTCCTTCAGCAAGGTATTTGCCGACCTTCAAACAGTTCTTGGTCCTCACCACTCCATATGGTAAAAAAGAACAATGGTGAATGGCGTCCATGTGGAGATTATCGTCGTCTGAATGCTCAAACAAGACCAGATCGATATCCTATCCCAAATATCCAAGATATAACACAAAATTTAACAGGTAGTAAATTTTTTTCTTCTTTGGATTTGGTAAAGGCTTACCATCAAGTTCCATTGGATCCTGCGGATATTCCCAAAACGGCCATCTGTACACCATTTGGTTTATTTGAATTCACTCGGATGACCTTCGGCCTTTGTAATGCTGCTCAGACCTTTCAACGTTTCATTCACGACTTAAAAACTTAGATTTTTGTTTTTCGTATCTTGATGATATTAGCCCTATTCGACTCACTGGATAATTTCCAGATTTATTGGAAATCCCATACAAAATGATAATCCTGGAAGTTGATCCTGGGTATGACTTGGATCATCTGCCAAACTAATCCCCTAGATGTCTCCGCGAACAATTTCCCTGAAATTTCCCGTATGTCAATTTGTTATTTAGTATTTTTGGTTTGTAAACTTTATTCAGAGTTAATCATTTTAATATTTCTTGCTACTTATCCGTTTAATTGTATCTCGCGCGGTGCATAATTACAAATGCAATTTATAATTTAGAACATCGCGTTGGGGCCAGATGACACGGTAGTCAGCTGTTACCGATTTGGGAAATTTTGATCCGATTTCATTCGACTTGGACAGGATCAATGATCCAGTCAGTCGAATAGGGCTATTCTCATAGCTTCAAAAACAGAAGCAGAGCACATTCGACATTTGTCTATTGTATTCGAACGACTGGTCGAATTTGGTCTAATAATCAACGTTGAAAAATGTTCGTTTTTTTCAAACAACAAATTAAATTTCTTGGTCATTTAATCTCCGCTGAGGGTATTAAACCTTTACCAGACAAATGCGAAGTTCTTAAAAATATCAAGTTGCCTAACACTATTCAAGAACTTAGACGTTTTCTGGGTATGATAAATTTTTATCGTCGTTTTTTACCTCAGGCCGCACGTCATCAAACTATTTTGAATGAATATCTTAGTGGTTCTCGTAAATCGGATAAGAGAAAAGTTACTTGCAAGCAATTGCAGCTTTTGAATTTACTAAACAACAATTGTTTGAAGCTTCTTTTCTCGTCTTTCCTATTTCTGATGCTCCATTAGCTATTTTTGTTGATGCATCAAATATTGCCGTCGGTGCAGCGCTTCAACAATTTGTTGATGGTGCTTGGCAACCGTTAGGTTTCTTTTCAAGAAAACTCAACAAAACACAACAAAATTATAGTACTTATGACAGAGAACTTCTTGCTATATATCTGGCTATCAAATTCTTTAGGTATTTTGTTGAAGGTATATCTTTTACCATTAACTTTCGCTTTGAAACAAAATCCGGAAAAAGCTAATCCTTGACAACTTTGATATCTTTCTTATATAAGTGAATTTACTTCAGACATTCGTTATGTAGCTGGTCGTGATAATGTTACTGCTGATACTTTATCTCGTCTTGAAAACAAAATCCCCAGTAACATAGATTTTAAAGCTATAGCTATTTCACAATTATCAGATCCCCCGATCTCAAGGAACTTTTGAATAATTCGAAATATTCGTTCAAACAAATTTCTTTTCCGGGTACTGATTATCAAATTTATTGTGAAATTACAGATAACAATGTCAGGCCATTTGTTCCTGAGACTTTTCGGAAATTAGTTTTTTTGGCTGTACATAATTTAGCACATTCTAGTATTCGTTCCACTAAACGCTTAATTACCAGTAAGTATTTCTGGCCATCCATGAATAAAGATGTAATCATGTGGTCACGCCAATGTTTATCTTGTCAAAAATCAAAAATTTCTAGACATGTCAAGGCACCACTTGGTAACTTTGCTCAATCTTCGGAACGTTTTCAAATTATTCATATTGATATCATAGGTCCTTTGCCTACTTCTCAAGGTTTCTCGTATTGTCTGACTATCATCGATCGTTTCCCTCGGTGGCCTGAGGCAATTCCACTTTCTGGCATTACGGCTCAGTCGTGTGCAGAAGCTTTGGTCAAAGAATGGATTTCTTGTTTTGGTGTACCTCATACCGTTGTGACCGATCAAGGCAGACAGTTTGAATCCGAGTTATTTTCGGAATTAGGACGTTTGTTGGGGTTTAACAGAAATCGCTCCACTGCATATCATCCACAATCTAATGGTATGATTGAGCGTTGGCACAGATCTCTTAAGGCTTGTATTATTGCTCATGCCAATTCTTCGTGGACTAAAGTTACCGACCTCTTGTTCTATTAGGTCTTAGGTCTATGTACAAGGAGGATCTATCTTCATCGGCAGCACAACTAGTTTTTGGTCAAAATCCTCGACTTCCTAGTGATTTTTTGAATAATTCTTCTCAGTTTACATCTCAAAGTGATTTTGTTAATGATTTGAAATCACATCTTTCTTTGATTAAACCTATAGATAGTTCGAATCATTCGTTTAATAAATTTTTTGTTTTCAAAGATTTGGCTTCTTGTTCACATGCTATTGTTAGGACAGATGCTGTTCGTTCGTCTTTACAAACACCTTATGAAGGCCCATTTCTTATTGTTAAGCGAGGGGGGTAATGTCGTGGATTTTAATATTAATAAAATTCAAAGTAGCTTTTTCAAAAAAGATAATAAAAATTTAAATAATAAAAATGACTCTTGAAGCCCTTAAGGAGAATATTCGCCAAGAATGCGAAAACCTGTCGCCGATATTCTGGGAAGAGTGATGGAAAATGCCATAAAACGGGCCCGTATGGTAATCAACTGTGGCGGCGGCCACTTGGCCGATATCATTTTTGCGACTCGATACAATAAATTCTAAGGGATTAAATAAACGTATTTCATAAGCAAAACCGAAGTTTTTTTATCAAGAAAAATACAGCAAAAGAACTTCGGATGATTACTTTTGGCCCACCTTGTACAAACATTTTCAATTCATACAAATCCGCGTGAGATATTTTGTGCTAAATTTTGAAGCCAATTTTTTCCCCGGTGGCTGAAGTGGTTAGTACGCTCGCCTTCAGTACGCAAAGTCGTGGTTTAATACTCACCGTGAGCGAATTAAGTTTATGGTGTTTTTCGAACTCACGACCCAACTGACTGATGTCAAGCCCAGTTATGGGGATAAATATATATGCTGAGCGTGCTGTTGGTCTAAACGCCTCTAGAATAAAAACATTCAAGATTTCTAAAATTGGATGTCATTTACACATCTACGGTCTTGATCCAATGTTGGATTGTTGTGCTAGTTATTTATTTATTTATTTGTATAGGCTGTTAAGCCTAATAAGATCCTCACAAAAGCAACTTTCTTAGAAATGTTTGCGCCTAAGGACGTATTGTAGAAAAATTTGCAAGTGCTCAGAAATTTCATACAAATCCGAGTGAGAAATGTCGGTCACCCTAAAAAATAGGGCTTGTCAAAAACACCCCTTCCATTAATTAAACAAATTTTGGAACCTCTAAAGACCTATTTCCTATACGGATAAGCAAAAAAGATGTATTACCACCCTTTCGTTTCACTATTAAAGCGTATAATCGGGTCAAGGTGTAATGACCACCGTATCGTTCGTCTTCTTCGGCCTCTTATTCAGATACGAATGCTACTACTCTACAATATATTCGTTACCATTTGTAAAATAGCCCATGAAGAATAGTACGACGCTAATTAAAATAATTGGCCAGGACGTCCCACTTTCGTATGTATGTTCATAGTTTGATACAGTTTTCTCTCTCTCGCTCTGAACAGTGTAGCAATGCGAAAATCATGAAATATGGCGACGGTAATTTATCATTTTTCATTTTGTTTTCCGAGTTCAGAGTAAAGACGGAAATAACTTCCGTTTCTCCTTATCAAATGAAAGTCGAAGGAAACTTCTTTCATTGCATTGTAGAAAATTTCACTAATGAGTTTAGCAGGCAGCAATGAGCTCGCATTTTCAGTGTAGGAAAAAATGCAGGAGGCTCAAATTGTTTCGTTTTCTTACAATTATTTATATGGAAACCTAATAGCACTAAAAAGTGGTTTCTGTGAAGAGATAAACAAGACGGATGCCTTTGCTCGGAAACGGACATTGCACCAACTTTTTGTTTGAAACTTTGCAAGAGTTGTTCGAAATTGTATAGAACAATAATTTTGTGACAGAAACATTCTAGTGCACAAAAGGCAAAAAATATCCGTGAAAATGTATTAGTATACGTAAATGTTTTTGTGGAACTGAATTATAATTTTTAAATTTGTTTAAGTAGCATCTGATCTGCCAGCAGGCGTTTCAACTTAGGCAGAACTTCACTTTCTAGTGTGTAGTAGTTGCGTATGCACAACAAACTCGTATTGAAGTCGAGTACGTGTGCCTATAATCGAAAATGGGTTGTAACCAAATTTATCGTAACAAACTCGTGAGGGGTTCAAAGCAGTGTTGCCTCCAGTTGAACCCGAAAATGTAACTAAACCGTACACGCAACAAACCCGTGCCGATTTGGAGGACAAGTGGTGCTTCCAATTAAACACGGATTTGTAAGCAAAAGATATCGTAGCTAAACGCATGGAGGCAATGTTGACTCCCGTTGAACACGGGCCAAGTGTAAAACGTACGGGGGATACAGCACCACCTCGTAGCCAATTTAACTCATTGCCGGACACAACGCCAAAATTTGTCACGATTTGTATGTCAAATGCTCAAAATTGGACGTCTATAGACGTTCTGTCCGGGAAAGGGTTAAACTACCTGTAGTGATTCGAGATAATAGGCTGGAGCCTGGACGTGGTGGAAAAGCATATTTTTTCCTGAGAATGAAACTGTTTCTCCGCCACATTGACAACATGATTTTTTTTATCATCGCTTCTTCATACCTCAACTCTACGCCTTACGCAGTGGTGACGGCATCAAAACCAATCTGGTTCATTTACTGTTCTTAGTTATTAATAATTAGTCTACGCCCGCAGAGGGGTCTAGGTCCTTGTGACACAGCGCGGCTGTATTGGGACACAGATTTTTTGTGAGTTACGACACTACATACCCGCATAACCCGAGCCTCGAAGAGGCTGTAGATTTTAGAAGGGCTTGAACCCGAAGCGATTCGCAGCACTAAGCCAGTGGTCCTATTGTGCTATGATATGATAAAAGGGGCTAGTTAGGGAGAACAGTCTTGGTGGAAAATGCCTACGCGTCTATATCTATAACTAGTTTGTGGATTGATGACCACACAGTCCGAATCGCATTGCTGACTAGTAAACTGAAGGGGCCGTCCTGGATGTGAAAATTAGCTTCCAACGAATCTGGGATATGCACATCTGAATATTCTACGTGAGGCTTAACCAATAGGGGGCCGAAATATGATCACACCTACTAGAAGTCCTAAGCGAATTATGTACCTCGGAGATGGGTGTGCCCAAAGGACCATGGTCCTTGCCCATCAAGGTGTGTTGCCTCGAGGTGGCTGGAGGTTGTTACCCAAGTCAACCAGCTCGTGTTGAAGCCCCAGGGTTGGGCTTCTGAAGGTAAGTGCATTAACACACCTCAAATCCTCATTTGACAATGAAACGCCGAAGATCCAAAATTCTCGAGGGATCGGGAGATAAGGGCGTAAAGCCTAGGTGCTCCCCTGACGGTAAACCCGTAGATGGTAAACTTGTAGAATTATTGCAATGTGGCTTTATAAGTGTGCATCTAACTACTGCTGATTAAGACGCCATGTTTTCATCGAACTTTTAGAACAGACCTGCCCAACACACGGTCCGCGGGTCACTATCCGGGCTGCGAGTGACTTCATAAAAAGGGGGGTCATAAGATTCGTTTAAACTAAATTTTTAACAAATTTTCATGAAAAAACACTTAACAACTAACAAATTTTTGTACACAAGGTTGCAAGTCAGAGGTTTTTTATTGGACAGAAAACAATTCTTTGAAATGTTGAAAGCTTTACAAAAAAATTGTTCGAAAACGATAGTACGAATCGCATTTTTTACTCAATAGAAATAATTCTATAAAATCGCTCAGTCGAGACTCCCGCAATTTTTCGTTTCAATAGTCTGAATAGTTTGAAGTAACTTTTAGGCATACACAAAATCCATGGATTGCCGGAATCCAACGAAACTCCATATAAAAAAATTACAGCTCATTTTTTTACATGGATTTTGACAGAACGAAGATTTACAAAAATGGATTCAGATTCTCCATGTGGTTGCGGTCTTAGAAAACTTTTCAAAAATTCAGAGTCAATAAATCGGGTAAAGTGTGAAGATTGGTGGCGGCGAGAACAACATGACAATGCCTTCAGTGATTTCGAGTGACGACTTAGTTAAAAGGACAGAAAGGTTTTCTTGCTGTGGACAGATAATGCGGCTCTGCAATTTGTCTTGACATAATAGGAGCCCCACCGTATCGGTACCAGGGTTCTACAACACGATAACATATATGTAACTTTAATTATTCGCCCACCCACCTTGTATAAATAGAATTTATGTCGCTATCGATGTAAAAATAATCACGCGAAACATGTGTAATTATAAGGAAAGCTCCGAAGGACCAGATTATGTTTGCCGGACTCATGAATTCCTCTATTAAGGAAAATAACTCGACCTGGGACGCTCCTGATCAGAAAACTATCAGCGCTGGGCTTGCTAGGCAAGAAGCGACCTCTCGTTTTAACGCCCAAAATCCTTACTTCGAAAAGAAGGTCCTTCATATTTTTCAACAGCTAAAACTGTCATATTTTTATATTCTGCCAAACACTTCCCGAACAGAAAACATACCAAGCTTCTCCTCCCTCCCCGTCGATAACTCTCTCGCGAAAAACGCCAACTTCACACACCTCATCCTCAATGGTGAAATTTGTAGCAGCTGTTGCCTTTATGACAGTTCAGACACGTAAATACAAATTTTTAATCCTGTCTTTACATGTTATTTAAGTAGTGAGTTTCGCATCGTCAGAAATGCTTCTTTTTTACGTTACATATAATGAAAAAAGTATGAAATAATGTTTTCTCGGAACTTTAAAATATTTTAGAACAAACTTAAAAACAAGCTAATTTTTGCTGTCGATTTTTCTACATTTCTCACGTCAATTATTCGAAATTTTCCAAATTCAACTACCATAACTATTAAATTTGAGACATCGAAGTCATTGAAAATTCGATGAATGAAACTGTTAAATTTGATGTGTTGGGCAATATATTCTATGGAAAATACAATTCAGATTTTAGGAAACAGTTTACCAGGTCTAAGCGTGTTCTATACCTAGAAATTCTATACACGCTTCCAGGGACTCCGCCGCAGACAGCTTTTCGCCTTGCCCAGACATAGAGGCATGACAATAAATGCCATGAAGGGGGTTTAACGTCCGTGCCTACCGTAAAGGTTTACCAGACGGCCTCGAATAGGCGAACGGATTGATAACGTCAATCAGCGTCCCGTAAAGGTAGCAGTTTTTCTTACCAAGTGATAAGGCTTGGCGCTTACATACTGCTTGATGCGAGGCCTTTCTACTACCTCTGCCGTTCTATGGGTCCCGGCACCCGGTTGTAGCGCAACTCCACGCCGTTGTGAAACCACAGCCCGCACGATACTCCCCTCATGGGGGCCTACCTTCTATGTGTCGGATAGGGGAATTACCGCCCATCGGTGCCCCTTGGCTGGTATCTCGACACCCCGTGCTAACAGATATGGGACCTCTGCTCCGGACTCGCAGTGGCCTTACGCCACTGCTGCAGTGTGGGCGCCTTGCACACCCACGTAGGACTGGTCGCCTAACTATTCGGGTAGAGCGGGATAGTCATTTCCCGTGGGTCCCCACTGGTATCGACGTATAGTCTTTCTCCCAGTGGGGGGTCCCCCTGCTCATATCGGCGTGAAGCCGGAAAGAAGCCAAACAGTAAGGCCCAAGGAAGACAGCGATATTGCCAAAGGCAATGCCAGGCAAACTAGTGCTGGACTGTTAAACAGCATCCGGATGCAAGCGGCGACTAAATGCCTCCTTAGCGAAGGCATTTAGGGCCAGGATATATTCTCGTCTAAGTAGACAGCGAGAAACATTCAGAGAACCATCCTCGATAGTGACGCCGAATGCGTCAAAATTCCGGATATCCGCGTACGCCGGGCAATGGCATAGTACATGCGTCCAATCTTCGCCGAGATGATCACACATGGGACATGCTGCATCATCAGCTAAATTGCGCGAATGAAGCCATGCATTGAGCGATCCATGACCAGTGATGAGGAATCCTAGACTTAAATTGAAGTCTAAGTCAGCATTACCTCTCACGTCACTAACCTGCCTAACGTATTCGTAGGTAGTTCTCCCATGCGACGCTGTTTCCCATCTAGACTGCCATCTAGACAGGACACACTCCTCCAGCAGACCGGCGATTTCTCGTCGGCCTTTACCAGCGACACTCTCAGGGGACAACAAACTACTAGGGGGAAACGAAAGCCCTCTCCGTATGTAAAACGCCGTTCCACGACGCAAGATCTCCAAGTCAAGAGGGGGTGCACCCATCAGGACTTGGAGAGCCACAGTAGAAATTTTTCGGTTACAGCTGTGAAGTGGAACCTGAAGCTCATCCTCTCCCCCATAGTTATGCCCAAGTACTTGACCGGGATCGTCGAGTACTTGAGTCTAACATCCCCCATCCGAACCACTGGGGGACGACCACTGTCAAAGCTGCCCTTAAGCATCAAAGTGATCGTCTTAGAGGGTGAAACTTCAACTCCCATCTGAGATCCCCATTGATGAACAACGTCCCAGACGCTCTAGCGCAGCACGCGAGTTACCCTCGACAAGGAGGAGTAAATCATCGGCATAAGCGCAGCACTTACACAGCCGGTCGAGAGACTTCAGCAGGTCATCCATCACTAAGTTCCACACAAAAGGGCCTAGGATGGCGCCCTGCGGACAGCCACGTGATGAGTGTTTGCGCACCACGTCATAGGTCCCAAAGACAAAAGAATCTCTGTCAGAGAAATAGCTCCTCCAAAGAGCAATTTCTGGACAGCCAACTGCCTCGAGCTTTCGCAGAATAGCATCCCACAGCAGGTTGTCAAAAGCACCCTTGAAATCAATGAAGATTCCAAGGACATATTGACACCTGCTGTGTGATACTGACTCCCTGATGAAGAGCCACGCATCGTCAGTACATCTGCCAGTGCGGAATCCATACTGACTGTCGGACATCTGACCGACAAGCCTCTCCTCCATCTTCCGAACAAGAATCCCTTCCAGCACTTTACCAAGTACTGGAAGTAGACTAATGCCCCGATAGGATTGAGGTTTGGACTTGTCCTTGTCAGGGTCCTTCAGTAGTACCACCATACGGGCAGACTTCCAACTCGTCGGGAAAAGACGCTGTCGGAAGCAATCTGTGAATAAGCACTCAAGATATTCCGGGACGACGTGCCAGATGTGCTTGCACATCCCACCAGTCATCCCATCTAATCCAGGAGATTTCCTGTTCTCAGCCTAACAATGCAAGCCGCTATTTCCCCAGTCTCGAGAGCAGGAATCTCTTCCTGCTCAGGAGGCTGGAAAAGCGGCACATTGCCAGGCGGAGCAGCAGGAAAGAAGCTATCAAGTAGCACACTCACAGATTCCTTCCAGGACCGCGTACGTCTACCCTCGAGGGTAGAAATATCGCAGGCCGACTTCTTTCCTCGACAGACCCTGTAGGCATTACCCCAAGGGTCGTTGGAAGACGCACTGACGAAACGCTGCCAATGATCGGTTTTATACTTAGCCATCATATCGCGATACTCGACTATAGCACGCCGATGGGCAGTGATATAGTCGTGCAGATCAATATGATGGCGCGCTCTGGCTCGCTGTAAGCGTCTTCGAAGTCGAGCTACCTCGCGCTTCTTGACACTTAAGTCTCTAGTCCACCATCTGACGTGCCTGGGTTACACCGTACGGTGTACCCCAAGCACCTCGTCATTTACGGTACCCATAGACTCGACCACGAACCTACATTTAACATCCAGTCAAACTGAAAGATTCTTGCCGCACTGTTAACACACGTAACATCAATATCGGAACAACCCCGGGATGATTGAAACGTATACACATCAGACGGCACATTAAGGACGGACATGTTACAAGACAGTAGGCGTTCAGCCCAGTCAGCACCTCTCTGGTTCCGCGGGTACGCAGCTCTGTATCTGCGTACTTTGCTGAACCAGAGAGGTGAGGTTCCATTCACATCTGCACCTAGGATAAGAGGTGTACTGCTCACCTGTAGCAGTACCCTATCCAAGTAGTGCAGATATGCATCCACGGAGACACGAGGCGGACAATACATGCTGACAACGAAGATCTCACCGAAGGGGCCACGTATGTTCACGCAGACACCATATTCATCGGTGTGATCTTCAACACAAACACATTGAAAAGTCGGGTCACAGACAATGACAACAGACTTTCTCTCAGCTGGAGCTTTAGACGAGAATACTCTCATGCCAGACGGCAGGCCCCTTACCTGGCCAAAAAACAGGTAAGGTTCCTGGCATGACAAGCCAATGCCATTTGTTCTGCAATTTTCGGAGTTTTTTTTTGACTAATTGGTCAATGGAATTTTCCTGAAGAACCACTGCCGCCTAATCGATCCTCGATCAACCCCTGGTATCGGGTAAATTGTTTGAATCTGAATGTGTTGTATGATGAAGATAGCTGTGCGTCCAAGGCTTGGGTGGACCACAACTGATTTTAGGTTTATACTCACTGTTCCACGTGGCCCTATATGTTCAATTCAAACATTCCCCGACACCCGCGCCATCTTCTGTCAATTTCAGAAACGTTTTGCCTTGGATGTTGGAACTTTATAGTTTTAAGATCGAAAGTTTCCGCTCTGAAATTGTGGCTATAATTTTTGCCTCTACCATTTATTCAAATTAGTATTTTTGTCCAGCATTCATTTTAACTGAGATTTGTTTTTTTCTTTTTTTTTACAGGAACATCATAACACATCGTCTACCGAAATTGAAGCTCATCGCATTTCCATCCTTATGATTCAACAGATACACAACATCAGCAAATAAGCTAAAAATTACCGCAGGCCATGCATATAGTGCCAAAATTTGTTCCAACTAGAATCTTCAAAAGATATTATCCGACAGCGATACAACCGCAACTCATGCTGCAAGCAAACGACACGAAAACAGAAGGACAAATGCCGTCAGTCAGACAGTCAGATTCGGTTATATAACATTGTTTTCCCAATAACGCACTAAAACCTAGTCACGAAATTTAGTTTAAACATAGAATCGACGTAAGAAGGAGAAAGTTAATAGCTAGTAGATGAAATCAAAACACAACACCAGAATACAAAAAAAAACAAAAAAAAACTTGTGCTCCCGGAGAATATAAACTAATTAGCTTTAAACTTTTAAGACTTATTCAGCACCCGTAGGACACGAATAGCGTAAAATCACAAAAATTAACGTTAACATTTTCTATAGACTATAGCAGAAGGAAAGCAATGGAGTTAGACTTCCATTCAGTACTTTTTAACTAGAACGGTCGATATACATTTAAAACGTAGTGAACCGTTCCAAATAGTTCCACAATCGTCCATCACCCTACAAAAATTCTGCGCAACAATATTGAATCGTGTGATCCACGTGCTGCGCGATGGGTAATAAGAATTCATGCTGTGCCTATTCAAGCCCGCCGCCCGAACGCAAAGTCAAAGATGTTCCCGTCTACGAGGAGCATTTGCCCGAAGGCAATCAATCCACAAACAACATTCAGCATATATCAGAGCGCGAGGAGCCGGATGCCGATGCCGACGATCCTTCCGTACATCCGTCGGCCGGTACCATCTTTTTGGAGCGATCAAAAGTCGAGAATGGCGTGATGACACGAAAAAAATCTCAACATCAAATAGCCCAACAGCACGGATCGTCTAGTATAAGTGTGACGGGCATGAAGAAGAGCTCGTCCTGTTCGACAATCTATCTGGACGATAGTACGGTATCGCAACCAAATCTTAAGAATACTGTCAAGTGTGTATCTTTAGCTATTTACTATCACATTAAGAATCGACAATTCGAACGACGTTTAGATATATTGGATGAAAGAATGCATCCGCTAACACGAGATCCGGTGCCCGATGAATATGACACTCACAATCCGGAGCATAGACAAATTTACAAGTTTGTAAGAACTCTGTTTAATGCTGCTCAACTGACAGCCGAATGTGCTATTATAACCCTAGTCTATTTAGAACGTTTACTAACCTATGCCGAATTAGATATAGCGCCGTGCAATTGGAAACGGATGGTGTTGGGCGCGATATTGTTAGCGAGTAAAGTGTGGGACGATCAGGCCGTCTGGAACGTTGACTATTGCCAAATTCTGAAAGACATTACCGTCGAAGATATGAACGAGCTCGAAAGACAATTTTTAGAGTTACTACAGTTTAACATAAACGTACCGTCGTCCGTTTATGCAAAATACTATTTTGATTTAAGAACGCTGGCCGAGGCCAACGATCTATCGTTTCCCACGGAACCGTTGAGTAAAGAACGCGCACAAAAGCTTGAAGCCATGTCACGTGTGATGCAGGACAGAGTGACGGCCGAGGCACTGAAGAATGGCATGAAGAAATGGTCGTCTATGGATAATATTAGTCAAGGTGGTCCACGACGAAGTATTGCTATCCTATCGTGATTACTACTAGTTGCCTACTAGATTTTAAGAAGCTATAGTAGACAACATATTGTAGTGATATAGAGATATGTATGTTCTAACGATATAATTGCGACAAAAGAAATAGAAAAAGAAACGACTTACGAACCTCTCGAGTAAAGACCGTATAGTGAAATTTTAATCAATAAATACCAGTAGCGAACAGGATAGACGTGTCAAACCAGTTGTTTGAATGCTCTTTTTTTATAATATGGATTTTCGCGGGGAAATATTTACTCTTTAGTTTTCATTAGTCGCGTCCAGTTAACCCAAACGACATTAAAATAATTTGTGCCAAACAATTAGTTGGATGAATAATACGGTCCGGATTGTGGATTGAGTTTTAAAAACCAGTTCACCTTCTGGCAGACCTCCCTGCAACAGGTGGAAAGGATTAAATTCTTACACATCCTCGCATATGCCCATAGTCAACAAAATTATTCACCAATGAAAAACTGATCATTCAAACCTGCCCTGCAGAATGGATGATTCCTCCTAATTGCACTTTTCATCCAAAGTTTTAACATTTTTCCCAAAGTCGAAAAATGCAATTTCAGGAATCATCCGTGTTCTTGTTTTCACACATAAGTCGCGACTCTTCCTGTTTACATACCCGCAGACATCATACTTGTATTTTAAAATTCCGTCGTGACAACAGTTTGTTGCACAACAATGTTAGATTTTAAGTTGAACCTAGAGGTGAAGTGAAAACGATGAAAACAAAACGAATGCATATAAAATGAAAAGAAATTAAAATATTTGTGATGATCATGATCTATTAAGACACACAGACACGTGAAGATAAGATAAAACAAACAAGAAGCTTTTCACTACTGAGAATTTAATGATAATTGTAATTTTTAAAATAATAAAAAACAAAACAAAGAAAAAACGAACCCGAAAGAAATAATTGCAATTTTTTTATATATACAATATAAATATATTAATATGGATGTACGAAGAAGTCTTACATTAAAAAAAAGAATCATGAAAAGAATTTATTTTTCCTTGTTTTATATTTTGTTTAAAGTTATTGTATAAATTATATTTTATTCAATTTTTTATTTTAAATCAACAAAGAAAATCTAATAAAAGCAAATAACAGCATCTAAGTATATTGTGTATATTTTTATTTCAAATAAACAACAAAACCAACCTTAAAATTTTATTTTGTAAAACAGTGGCAATGTTTGAAATACATATAAATGTATTTATATATAAATAATTTGTATCTTGTGATTTACATACAAAAAAAAAAACAATGAAGCAGCTGAAAAAAAAAAACAAAAGCATTTTTTTCCTATAAAAGGTATGTGCCGATAACATTCAAAACGTTTATTTGTTTTCTCTCCTCAATCAATCTTTCTCGAAACCAACAATTTTTTAGTAAATACATATATATGTATTATTGCAAATAATAGACCTTTTTTATACCAGATAACAGAAAAAAGTATCTTCAAAAATGATATACATACATATATACAATAGAAACAGATCGAAGAATTAATATGGAAAATAATAAGACAAACAGACACAGTTTTTTATACTCCTATAAAACAGAAATTAATATGTAAACATATGTAATTAAGGCGGAGAATAAACGCAAAAATGATTTAACTACATTCGTAATGATAAATAGAACCGTGAGATTTAATAGAGACAAACCATAGTAAAAATACATACATACACAACACACGACTGTACACAATAATAAAGAAATGATTTTATAATGCTTATAATTTTTGTTTTCTTCTTTATGTTGTTTTCTTCTCATTTTGTTTACAGTGCATGGGTTATTGATATTCATAATTTTGTTAGATTTATTCATTGTTTCAGACGCAGTTTTACGTGTGTGATACGACTTAGGGAATAATATGAAATGTTAGGAAGCTATGAAAAAAGTATTATCACCGATTTAAAAGCAGGTCTTGAAAATCTGACTACTGGCAACGCCATCTAGATACATCAAGGACGTAACTCAGCTGTACCGTTTGCCTACTAAATTGTGGAAAGATACGAACAAACAACAACAACAAGCATATGACGTAATTAAAAGGAACAACAAAACAGTGCAAATTTAGTAGGCGATTTTTCTACATTGCGGCCTTAATATACAGGGTGTCCCGCCGCTGGTTAGCCACAGACCTATAGTAGACTCTATAGGATGTTTTAGGAAAAATGTCACCAAAATTATTTCTCTAGTTTTTACCGTTACGGAGTAATCGCATTTTTTGTGATTCTTGTCAAAAACCACGACTTTTTTTGAAAAACTCCTATTTTCCAGCTTCCAGTTTACCCATATCAATGTTTTTTATATTCTTCTGAAAGTACACAAAATTTCCAATAAAAGGACATATCGAACGATCCGAAGAGCTTCCTATCTTCCGAGATACGATGTTTTGAATTTTTCAGAAATTTCAATTTTTAATGTCAAAATTAAACCCAAATTTCGTAACTGTACATTGGAGTGGCAAATCTGCAAAGTTCACAAAAGTTGGCCCATTTCCTAAGCTTTCGAACGGCATATAAGAATAAAGCACAGAGTCATCCAGTTTGCGAATAATAATTCTTGTAGCATTATAGCACAAAATTTCTTAGAATTTACTTTGGTTTAACTGGACAATCCATGGATTGCAATCCATAAAATGGATTTTCGTACAGGCTGCACTGCAAACATCTACCCGTTCTAATTCGAAAACCCTATACAATTTTGGTCAGATGTTTGTATTGGTAAAATCTGGGAAGGGATTGAAATTGGACCAAATCGGACCAACGGTTCGGTTCACCTACCTATTATACAAACCTCCCCTCCTTAATACTTTAAATCGGCCATAACATTCAACTGAATATCAGTGGCGACCTGATATTTTGGTCAATGCCTAGTGGGCACATACCCTTCAACATGAAAGTGTAGAGTAAGTTTGACCACAGGATCTCATATCCCCCTGCAAATCTATATGCAGCCATATTTTCCGGCAGAATGGTGCAAAAAAGTTCAAATGTGAACCAAGTGGTAACAGTGGCGTGCTCTAACAAAACATTGCAAATGGGCCAGATCAGACACATTGATCCAGAAGTTTTTAAACCTGGAGTGAAAATGGATATTGAAAAATAATACATAAAATGACAAAGAAAATATCTGGAACCGTTTTCGGATTTGACTTTGACTTTGTGACTTTGGTTACTTGTGATATCTCACTCGCTTTCCGTGCAGCTTCCCGTTCGAATTTAGTCTAATGAACCGTTTCTTTAAGGTATTTAGGTCCATCTAGATTAGTCGCCAAATGGCGTCACGTCCAAAAACTGGCATCACGCAACAGCTATTTGGCTGCAACTTAGCATCTACACTAGCAGCCAAATGGAGACAGAAAATGACATAACCAAAATTTCATTTTGGTGTTTTTTTTAAATTTAATTATCAAAATCGGACTCTGTGCGTTTGAATTATTACACGGCCATTCAAGAATTATTCAATTTAATGCAAAAGAACGAACAAAAGTTTGTAATGAGGCACGAACGCGACGCACGTTCCTTGTGCAATCTTCCAGTGCTCGGCTCAATTGCTCCCACATTTGTTTCATGTGAATTGCCCGCCAACTAAACAAAAAAAATGTTTTGTACCACTGTACATTTTCATCGCTACACAGCAACAGCGACGAATCTGGAGGCAATTGGTCTGAGAACTGGAAGTTACAGTTAGCGGATCGGATGATGCATCGTGCCGGCTGCTGATTGGTTGAGAGGGTTTTTTTCACTTTATGTGACCTGGCCTACACGGCCACACCAATCCCTCGTCTTCCAAACGGTCATCATTACAATTAGCGCCCAACGTGGGGCTTTAAATATACCGTTATTCGTCCCAGGACGAAGAGGACTTACCTTCACCTTAAGTCCTCACACTTTAGTTGCCCCACCACATCAGTCCTTAAAGCTTTCAGAGTGTAAAAACACTCTTAATATTAATTTTGCTCTACGCTTTCATTCTATTGCCCAAGCAGACCTTAGGACTGGTGTTCCTTCCCAATTCCTTCCTTTTAACGTAGCTTTTCCCTTCCCTTACAAGTACTGATTTGTCTTGTTCTTAAGTCTTGGTAATCATAGACTACGCTTTGTAGGATTTCATTTCCTCTTGCGACTCACGATGATTGGTAGTGGTATCGATCCCGTGACCAAGAGCAAATGAAATTCCAGCATTGCCTTTTTGTGGCAGATCAATCGCTTTCGTTTAGTTTTATTTCAGTTTCTTGGCGAATCGCCCTCTCCGCTTATTCCGATCCGGTGGCTGATTAAACTCAGGATCTCGTGGTTTGGGCAAAATTGAATTTGACAAGCGGTTAGTTGAGTTGCCATATTGAATATCAAAACTGGACGCACACCCAAATTGCGATCAGTTTGGATGGAATGACAACAGCCATTTGGTTGCACGTGACGCCATTTGGCGACTAATCTAGATGGACCTTAAGTAGCAGCCAGTTTTTGGACGCGCAGCCATTTGGCGATCAATCTAGATCAGTACTTCCCAACCGGTGGGGCGCGCCCCCCTAGTGGGGCGTGACGGTCGGCAAAGGGGGGCGTGGGCTCAACTCGAGTATTAATGTGATCAATTATATTACAACGGCCATGAGCTGGGAAATGCTTGATTTCATCTACAAAATTTCTGAATCGCAGATATAATTAATTAAACCACAATAAAATATGTCCAAAGTCTATTTGATGATGATCGCTGAAATTGTTTTCGGAATAGAGACCGAGGGAAAAACCAGGAGTGCACTACCTATTAAACTTGAATGAAATTGAAATGATGCTTCATAAATATATCCAATGGCTTCAATTTTGCTTGTTAACGCATCGCTGAACCAAAAAAATGGATCTCGCCAGGAAAAAATATTTTTTTGGTCTAAAACCGAATTTTCGGTCAACATTTTCAATTTTCAATTCAATTCAATTCTTGACCCAATGTAGTAGGGATGTAGCCCTCCGGCAATGCCTAATTCGGCTGGATAATGGCCGCTACGTCTGCTGCGTTCTCTTCACTTCGTACCAGTCAAATTCAGATCTTGCCATGGTGCGACGTTTTATGTTTTAGTGTGGAACTGAGTGTTTTATAGTTTTAGGCCCGTATTTATGAACATTCCTTAACTCAAGGAGACTTTTTTGTCTCCTTTGACCAGGGTTGTGCTTTGTTCCTGATGTCACCGCCGCTATGCGAAAGTCCACAGGTCAAGGAGACCTTGGGTCAAGGATGCCGAAATTCAATAAATTAAATGTCATTCCCCATACTTTTTCATAGAAAAAAAAGTCTCCTTGAGTTAAGGAATGTTCATAAATACGGGCCTAAGTGTGGAATCAATTCAATATTCAAATGAGCTAAATGCAAGCATTGACGCTGCTCATAAGCTCAAGCCAATGAATAAGAAAATCTAAAAAGGAAATTCAAATAACCGCAAAATACACTAGATATGCTAGTTTTTTTCGGGACCAAAATATTTTCTATGGTAACTAGATTTTGTAACTTCGATGACATTTCTCATACGAATTTTATATGGAAAATTTATTGTAAACAAAATCATGCACACGCGCAGATTAATGATGTAGCTTCGTAGAAGGGACGTCGGAAAAATGGGGGCAATGAATACGAAATTTCAAAATGAATAGATGCTTAAAATTAATTATTTAGCAACGTTCCTGTTGCATAATTGTATACCAACAGCATCAAAATTTACACTATTGCGAAAAGCACATTTAAATGGGATTGCAAAACGTTGCGTGGTATAAATTTGATTAAATAAAATTTTTTAAATAGTGTGTATTCCAGTGAATTGCGGTTGAATAACCAATGAAAAAGCCAAAAATTATTAAACCATACCCCCAAACACTATAAAAAAAAATTAAATTGTCCCCTTTATTTTGAGATATTGCGTTTCCTTCTTTTTCTTCTTCATTGGCTCAAGCTGATCTGGTTAGTCCAAAATCTTTGTGAGATTTTTCCAAACGATGGCAAATTTTCTCTCATTATTTGTCGACGTGGCGATTTTTTAACAAAGGATAAAAAAGGGGCTAAAAATGCCTACTTCCTTTTTTGAGCTAAATTTTCTTTGGGAGGCGTCAGATTCTGCTAACCTTGCAAGGGGGGCATGCACTGAAAAAGGTTGGGAACCCCTGATCTAGATGGACCTTTACAAGTGGTCTGACTGAACTCTTTCAAATCACAACAACTTTTTGCATCACGAACTCCATCACTTCGCAAGTTAAACGTTAAATCATGGCCGCACATGTAGTGCAAGTGGTTCCCAACCCAGAAACGTCTGCGGACCACTTAGCCTGCAAATGGATCTCGACGGACCACCATTCAATAATAATGAAACAAATTAGGGTCTGGATTTTTTTTTTGTCGAGGTATCGTATTCAGAAGCTCACGCTCTATTTCCTTCGCATAAACTGATTGTCGTTGGGCTTGCATTTTTATACTAACATCATTTTGTAGGAAGCATGATTTAAGATTTGCCAGGTTGAAAAAAGGGAGAAAAACTGTCTTGTTCGCGTAACACTTGCCTCACCAGCTTAGATTTTTCTCGCACAGGAATAGATGTCTTCTATGGCTTGGAAGCGCTAACTTCGATAAAAAGTTATCCAGTTAACGGTATAGTTAGTTCTTTAGACTCGGATTTGTGACAATGTTTAGCCTGAAAACTCTTTCGATTTTTTTCAATCGAGTAGCAAAATGTTTACAGGATAGTCCGTTACTTGAAAATGAGAGCGTGTGTTTGGCATGTGACTTTAATTAGTCACAAGAAAATAACACTTTTTTGTAAGAAATATCCAGAGTTTCACCGCGGACCACCTGTTGGGAAACAGTGACCTAATCGTTAGCGAAACTAGCTCAACACCTCACTACGAAAATATATCAGCAAAAGGGTAGAGACGATAACTATTGACATATTTCTCTATTCACATCAGATTATACCGTTATTTTCCAATTCCTAAAGGAGGAAAACTTATAGACGCTAAGCAACACCTTGTACCTATACTAAATTTTTTCCAAACTATATCTCTCGCTCCGGTCCCCTATTAGTAGTAATAGTAACGTTTAAAAAACCTGCGCTGGGCTCTTCTCTTTTAGAGCACCTCGACAGAAGAGCGGTCGTTTGTTCTGATTGCCATTTAGAAAATCAGTTTTCTTTGGAGCTTTATTTCTTGTTATTCTTTGTTAGGGCTCTTTTTTTTATTTGTGTTTTTTTTCGGTGTAGGGTCAACAAGCCTCAATTAAGTCGGTTTTAAAAAATTTGAACTCCATTCTTATGTTTATGTTATATACACACGCTGAATCCATGGATTTGCATTTTGTTAAAATCCAAACCCGCCTGTGGGTGGACTTATTTGACAGAACAAAAATCAATGAATTCGAATACACGGATTCGCCGTGGGTGTGTGGCCTCAAGGAGCTTTCAATCAGCCACCTCCTCATTTGTGTCCTGTTTGTCTGCTCAGCAGCGGGCTCAGCGTGATCTAAATCTAATAAGTTAATCTATTTCTTATTGTATATACCTTCTTATCAACTGCAGTAATTTTATTATTTAACTATTATAAAAATTTTCACTTAAATCAAGTTTATTTGTTATTTAATTCTTCCTCGATTATGAAATTTTCCCTATTCATAAAATTATTACCACTACGAGGTCTCCCCCTAAGGCTAAGGGCAATTTGTGATGGGAGATAGAGCTTTTGATTACAGTACCTCGACAAAAAAAATGAAAACCTTATTCGTTTCATTATTATTGAATGGTGGTCCGTCGAGATCCATTTTCAGGCTAAGTGGTCCGCAGACGATTCCGAGTTGGGAACAGAGCCGTCCCTAGGGGTGGGCGAACTGGGCGGTCGCCCAGGGCCACCACGCCATGGAACCTTTACTTTTCGGGGGGCCACCACTCTCTAGGGGCCTTCACGCAACAAGATAATCAAAACATACCTGATGCAAAGTCAATGAAGAAATATGTACCCTCCTTCTGAGCGATGGTATTTCAAATGTGTGGAGAGGGGAAAAGCAGTGATACAGCGACTCGCCCGATTTTTTTTTACGACTTTCAACCCCGAGATGAAAAAAAGGAACTCCCAAAGAAACTGCCAAAGACATAAAACAGAGTGGAAAAGTGTTTATGGCCACATTTTTTAGGTTTGTTTAGAAGCACAAATACGGATAGTCCGAGAATTAAATTTTTCTTTCAACGAAAGCTGGAAATTTGCCATTGATTTAACTAATGATGACGAGAAAAGATTAAAAATTGTAGGGTAAATAAATACGTATTTCTTAGCAAGAGCTAATAGATAGCGGCACCAGCTCCAAATTGTTGCTTTAAACGTTTAAGGTGTTTTATGAAACATTTCCAACACTCACCAGTCGCACCTCCCTACCTCCAAAGTATGTCTTAATTTTTTTTATTGGCTTGCCAGGCTCAATTTGACAAAATAAAACGGCCAGTAAAAAAAGATTAAGAACCCTGTTTTGTAGTACGATATATCTGGGTAAAATTTGTATAAGTGGATAATTTTCATTTGCCAGCTTTCGTGCTAGCAGTTTCACCCTACTGAAATATATATAACGGTGATTAACTATCAAATTACTATTTTGAAAATCACTGGCAAAAAAAATTTAGGCCATTGTCGTGCTACACTGAATAAAAAATATATTGGCAATGAAAAATTGAAAAAAAAATGAAGCTGAAATTTTGTTTGGGTATTAGTAGGGGTCACCATCATTTATTTGGCCCAGGGCCACCAGAATGCTAAGCAGTGCCGGATTAAGCAAACGCGGGGCCCGTGGCAAATGTTGACCGCGGGGCCTATAGAACTTCGATTAACGAAACTACGTATATCAAGGGGATCCTAAAATTAATATTTCGGTTAATAAGTAATTTCTCATGGTTTTCTCTCTTTTTATTAAATTATCATGTATTTCGTGCAAGCAAAAATGTATCAGCCTTACAGCCTTGCAATATACGACGAATGTGCAATAAAATAATTGCTATTATGATATTTATGGGTTTTTGGTAAACCATTGATTGCACTCATGTTTCTGGGAACTCTCTGCACTCTGCATTTACAATGTGTTTGTTTTCATTAACGGGAAAATTTTATAAACATTAATATAAAATGAAAAATCTTCCATAATTGATTTTGCAGGGGAAAAATTAACATTTTCATGTAAAAAGTACAAGTTAAAACATTTGCATCTACATATTCGCAAATATGAGCAATTTAGCCGAAATTCGTATCTATTTCGTAAAATCGAAATTGCCGAACCATAAATGACAATGTGCTAGGAACGCCGATCAGTATTACTGAAAGCCAAAATTGTCAAAACGCACTGACACAGATACATTCTCAGTGGTTCCGATTCACAATCTAGCGGGACAAAAATCAAAAGAGTGAGTATGCGATTACTGAAGACTTAGATGGGCATTACATTTGCACATACCATAATTTAGAATATAGAAATAGCAATTACATACTTCATGCACAGTGGCATACCTTTCAATGCATTATGAAAATGGGGGCAAATTTATCTGTTTTGGAAATGATTCAAAATTGTTTCACAAACATGTTTTTCATTTAAGTGTGTAAGTTTAACTTTTTTTTATTTTATTTAGTAAAACCGAATTTCTGTAGACAAATTATACTTATTTGACAAAGAGCAATTACTTTTATAAATCCCTTTTTGGATGACCTCTGAATACATATTTAAATATTCGTCATTTTCGAAAAGCGATAAAATATGGGAAAATATTTCATTATAGAAGTGTTGCCTATTATGTCGATTGAATTCTCCCTTTTTAGGCTTACTCAGGTTCATAAAATGTTAGGTAGGACTAACATCTACCTTAAAAAAGACCCATAATAAAGATACTAACGTAGCGCATATACCAAAAGGCCAAATTTAGGCTAACACATTTATTAGGTTTTACTAATTAAAATAATTTTTTTTGGAAAACTTACACACTTAAATG
The DNA here is from genome assembly GCA_949715475.1 of Microchrysa polita. Lineage (NCBI taxonomy): Eukaryota > Metazoa > Arthropoda > Insecta > Diptera > Stratiomyidae > Microchrysa > Microchrysa polita. Next base: position 5,991,262 of record OX454415.1, on the reverse strand, counting down.
AAAACCAAAATTTTTATGAAACAATTTTAAATAATTTTTTCAACGGGTAATTTTGTTCCACTTTTCATAACGTTTCAAGCGGTACGCCACAGCGAATGAGAAATATAATTCTAATTTTTAAATTCTATGGAGTAAATACATTTCACAATATGCACTCCAAAAATCGTAAGTCTCTCTCTCTCTCTCGTGAATTGAAACACTGTGGACGTAGGTTTACTGGAATGCCATCATGAATTAGAAAGAAATATTTCTGCATTTTTATGCTATACAAACCTTGCTATAATTTTGGAACACTTTAGAAGGGATTTTTTTTTGGGAAAACCGCGGGGCCCCTTAAAGCGCGGGGCCCGTGGCATTTGCCACCTTCTGCCACGTGGTTAATCCGGCACTGATGCTAAGGCCGGCCCTGGTTGGGAACCACTGGTCTAGTGGGTAGATTTGGACTATGAAGCTATGAATGCCTTTATTCCAATTTCCGAGTGACCATTTTGCGCCCAAACATCAAGTCTTGGATCGGGGAAAGCAGTATGTTGTACGTCTGTATTTCCCGTGAAATACATACGAATACTGTCAAAACTGTGATTATAGAGAATTCAAATTCGCATGGTGGTACATATACTCACTTTACACTAAGCTGACCAGACGTACAGCATTTTACTGTACAGTACAGCATTTTGACCTATCGTACAGCATTAGTAAATGTACAGCAAAATGTACAGCATTCCAAATACCACACAAAAGAAACCTAAATCACTAATATAATAAGCTGCTTGGTGAGGCCATTCTTGTCTCTTTTAAAAGTGGTTTAAGCAAGATAATCGCACTTTCATTCGACAACTCGGGAACTCTTTGATCGATCATTCTCTAAAACTTCACACTTATAGTTATTTAGAGCTCATAATTCTTTCATATTTAAAGATTCTACACCTATCCGCGTTCGACAGTAACATCTGCCTAAATCGCACTTTTGTCTATTCTAATCAAAAATTGTCCATAAAATTGCTTCAATAAATTTGAAATTTGGCAGATTTGTGAAGCGCCGCATGCCCATATTTGGTGAAAATTTAGCTGTCAATGTTCGGAAGTTATAACCGTCAAAAGATGCGATTTAAGGTGTATGTTAAGTTTGACTCCTGTACGATCGATATTTAGCTAGATAATCGTACTTTTATATTTGGAAATCGTTTATTTTCGATAATTCGGGAACACTTTTACCGACGTTTCTGAATTGGAACACTTATAATTTTTAGAGCTACTTGGCGCTAACATCTTCTATCCACATATTTTTGAGTGGAAAATTTTGAAATTTGCCAGACTTTTATGGTGCTCTATACAATTCTGACAAGGTAGGTGCCTAGGGTAGAAAGTTCAAGCACGTAAGATCCAGAATCTACAGCGGTGGAAAGATGCGATTTTAATTTTTCACAAAACAATGGAGAAATCACTGTACTCCATCCGACTACCCTATCAACCAGGAAAATGCATACTACAGGACTCTGTCAAGGCTTCCAGATAAAGTTTTTTTTTCTACAACCGGCATGGCATCGCTAATGTATCCATGGGGGAATGCGTACTCTCCCGTTAAAACATCATAACCGGGCTAAGTCATCCTTCTACCGCTCTGGAGGTTCTCCACGAACTCCACTCCGTAGATGTGCAAGGAAAGCTGCCAACCGCTTAAGGATGCTCTGCCCAATACGGTATCAGTTTATCTACTGCAATAAACGAAATGAAGTTTTTAAATAAGCAGGTACAATGGAAGGGGTGCTTGAACACCTACACGCCCCCCTCCCCTGGCCGTTTATCACGGGATTTTTTTTACTTCTGTATCATCTATAAAAAAATCCCTGTACTACGATATTAGAGAGTGTGAAAACTTTAGATCGACTCCTAGCATGGCAAAACAATTTCCATACTTCAAATAAACAACTATATGATTTCTGTCTCGGTGTCTCGGATAGTCAGAGACAGGGAAAGAATTATCATCATCCGCTCAAGGCTGCTGAGACTGCAGTCTCAATCACTGAAATCCAAAACTTGAAAAAGCACTGAGTATCAACTGTCTAAAAATCGTAAGCGAAATGCATATAATCAAGAGGTAAAGGTTAAACACGTCCAAGATATCATTTATCGTTAAAAAGCAACAAATGTCATTTTCAATTGTCCTTTCTTGAAAGATTGTTTTAAAATGTGTAACATCCTTTCTAACCAAATGGGACCTCCAATTTTTTCGTAGATTTGACTTACATACCTACCCAAACTCCCAAATTTCGAGCCCATGATCTTAAAAATACAAAAATGTTGGGCTTGCACCTTCTGAACGAGATCCTGGCTACGCCGCCCTTACTTGTCACAGCTTTGCGATGATGTTTTGTAAATGAGAACATTCATAACTTCAGGGCTTAGTATCAACAGAACCTTGCTTTCTGAAGTTTCACCGTCAGAAATAATATCATTGAGAGTTTGTCTGAAAACCGAATTCCGCAAGGTGTACAGCATTGGGTCTTCGGAAGTCTGGTCACCTTACTTTACACAGTAGTCTACACCAAAGCCATCGTTACTCACAGCCCAGAACTAGAATTTATTTATGCGGTAGTTGGACTCTCGTGACATACAATTTTGCATGAGTACGAAGAGTGCAGTTGCGAAGAGTACATTGTCTATGTATTAGCGACAATGCTTTGCATTAGCGAGAATATAGCGGCAATTGTTTGTTATGGCTATTATTTTGCATTAGTTAGAAAGAGAAGCAATATCACGATAGAGTCCAACTAGCACAGAAATAAATTCTAGTTCCAGGCTGTGAGAAACGATGGCTTTGGTCGACACACTGGTTTTGAGATTTGGGGGTGAAAACAATGCGGTTGCATTTAAATTTCACGGGGAAAGATGTTATCGATAACAAATCAGGCCGCGAGTGGACATTTATCTTCAATTTGTTAAATACAAGGCAAGTCACGACGGTGCATTTTTCAGCGGAGACATAAATGTCAGTTTTTCTCTCGGTAGCCAAAACAAATTTTGAGGAAGAAGGCTTCTAATGTGCATGGTTCCCGAAAATCTATAATTCCGATGTCATGATCGGGCAAGGGGTTCCTTCTAAAAAATAGTTGGAGATCATGGACACTCCGGCTGTACTGTGGCACATTCGTGCGATCATCCCCTTAAAGCTGCCAGTTGGCGTGTCTTATGGTGGATTCATATATATAACTGAAATGCCGATTAGCTAAGATTTTAAATCAAAAATGTAACTCTCTTTGGCTTGGCATAATAATTAATTTAATTTTTAGCATGTTGTTCATAATTAATAAATTCATTCATTATTTGTAATTTTCTTACTATCAAAAAAATCCAATCATTTGTCCGTCTACTCTAGCCCCGAAGATTAAAAAAAAAATCAAAAGAAACACTGTGAACTATTATAGATTTATTATATAGATAAACATAACTAGAAACGAAGCCAAAAATCCAAATGAAAATACTCCCGTAGTCGTAGAAAATATAGTAGTAATGTAACATAAATCATTTTAGAATTCCACTAAAAAATAATAATCAATAGCCAAAAATATCAAAAAATTAAATGCTAAAAAAAAGAATAATTCAATTAGACATTTATCGGTTTCTGTAGACAAACTTAACGTCCTTCACACCACACGTAGTACGCACAATATATTGCTCATTCAATATTACAACAAAAATTAAAAAAAAAACTAACATAACAAATCTCACAAAAATAAAAATACAATTTTGACAACGATGCTTGCAATCGTCCTATTTTTTAGTAATTACTTAGAGAAATCGAAAGAATAAGAATTAATGTATAAAAGAAAGGTAATTGAAATGAATAAGAAATAATTTTAAAAAAATTATAAAACAAAAAGCATATTGCTATAGAATTGGTTGTTACGTTAACCTTGTCTTTAATATTGCTGACTGATTAAATAAATTTTCTGTTTTGTGCAGCTTTAGCTCGTTTCCTATGCATTTTGTCAAATTTAGTGCATAAGGCCACACATCCACGGCGACTCCATGGATTCGAATCAATGAATTTTAATTATTAATTTCGGATTTGCGCTCTTTTAAAACTTAAACGTATGAAAATAAAAAAATGCATGGATTCAATGTGTACGAGTATGTGCGCCCTAAGAGCCAATTAGGCCAATAAGCAGATACATTTGGATTGAGAGTCCATTAAAATCCAAATGTCCTGAACCCCAATTCGGTAAATAAATTTAATTACATTTCGAGCTAATACTCGTATCATCACTTTCACGATAACAGCAATATAAAGTATGTTGTGAACCATACAAGCTATTATTAATCAAATTTCTGGGAGAATGATGATGTATTAATTTAGCTAACAAAACACACCTTTTAAAAATGAGTGAATCGAAAATGCAACAATATGAAGAATGAAATAAATTTATTTTTAAGTATTTTTTTATATTTATGTATGCGAATAAATAAATTGCATTTTTCCAATATATGTTCTCATAAAAATGTTTAACATACAATTATGTTGTTTGTCTGTCTATTTCGTCCTATTTTTATGCGACATTGTAATGTCGATAAGTGTCTTCTTGTACAACATTATTATATAGAGATGCTGTATTTAGATCGTAATAAATTAGAAATAAATATATTTTTTTCTTTTTAATTTGTTTCGAGTGTTTTAAATGCGGCCCTAATTCTACACGTATTTTTGTTATGTGTTTGGCTAACTTCATTCCCTAATATCTATTATCTTGTACCAAATTTAAAAAAAGTGTTCTTTGAACGGCTATAACTTTTGAACACTGCTAGGTTGGAATTTGTAATTTGAAATTTAGAGGTAATGTGCCAAATATTACAAAAAGAGGCTAATTCATTCCCGCGTTATTGAAAATTTCGATTACGAAACATAAAACTGCGATTATCCCGCTTATTATTGATAGTAAACTCGAAACTCGACATTTTTTAGGAGTGGCTTTTTAGCTAGGCTAGCCTATTTAGAATCCTAAATAGCTTAGTAAAAGTTGCTAAATTTTGCGTATGTGATGTTAGCACCCTCCCACTTCCCACTGAAAGGCAAGGTGGGACAGTTAATTATGTGCCAATTAAGTTCCTTACAAAAAAAATATTATTAATTACAGCGACCAAGAGCTGCAAAAAACACTTGATTCAAGAGGAAAAAATCTCTTAAGCACCTACGGGGCGGCAAATTGTCCTCTTGGCAGGGGCGGCGTAAGTGCTGGCGCTGCTTATTTTATTGCTCCTCAGGAGGTGAAACTTTACACTGACCTAATGACCTTCAAAAAGCGCCTCATATTAGCAAAAAGGTGATCAAACTTTTTGAACGAATGTTTTGTGTAATATGCCATTTCTGCCCATGCTGCTTCAGTTTCATTCACTGTCTGAGTATTATCACATTAAAATCTTTACCACCTTACATGTTCGAAAACATTTCGGGGCATTATTAAAAATGTATGTCGAACATCAATACCGAATAGGAACAACATTATTTAATTACGTTTAATAATTTCAAATTTTCTTCCCATACATGAAATGTGTACTTTGAAACATTTAAAGTCTTTCAAGAAAGAGTTAAGAGGAGCAAACCTCAACGCTTGGAGAAGTTTTTGTAAAAACATCTTCAGAGACATCTAGATTTAGGAAAGTCTTGGCGTCGAACCCATCCGTGCCAAGCTTTCTTCAAAAAGAGGACGGATCATGGATGTCATCAAGTATCGAAACCATTGAGTGTCTGGTTGATACGCCTTTTCCTGGAAGCTCAGCTATTGACTCATCTGACCTCCGGATAGGTCGCACAGAGTCTTGTGACGACATTTACACTCGACCGTGAGAAGATTATCTGGGCAATATCTAGGTTTGAGCCTTTAAAATCGGATGGACCTAATGGTATCATACCTGCGGACCTGGAACACTGTGTAGACATCACCTACCGGCAGAAGTTCACATGCTGCTGTTCACAACATGCATATTGGAAAGGGAGGTCAGTTGATACAGCTTCACATTCGCTGGTAAGTTATATTGAAAATCTTCGCATTCTTAAATATTGAAGGCGTATTCAACTTTATGAAACCCAGAACAATCACAGATGATCTTCTGGGTTTGCATGTTGAGGGTCCAATTTATACCCCCGTAAACAAGCTTTTTACTTAGACACATACGCAGCACTTTAGGTATTACGTCCGTGTATCTAGATATGTAGTAGGGGTACACCACAAGGAGGAATTTTATCTCCTTTACTCTGGAATGAAGCACTTAATCAATTGCTTTTGAACCTAGAAAGGATTGGATTCAAAGTCATTGGCTAAGCTGATGATGTTCCTATCGCCGTTAGAGGTAAATTTCCTGAAACCTTTAGTGGGTTATTGGAGAACGCACTATCTGTTTTAACGGAATGGGCAAGTTTCAGTGGGGTTGGAATCAATCCAGCCAAAACGGAGGTTGTCCTCTTTACAAGAAACGGAACGATTCCTATTATTAACCCGCCTTTGCTAGGGGATTTCCAACTTGTGATTGCTGACAAGGCAACATTTCTTGGTATTATCTGTATTTTGGTTGTCTACAACTATTGTCAGGTCAGTCTTACTATACAGAGTTAGTGTATGGTGGACAGCACTTAGAAAAACCACCTATTATAATTTGATTGTCAATGTACAAAGGTTGGCTCATTCATAACAGGAGCCTTTCGCACCTCCCCTTCAACCGGATTAGATATGGAGCTGGGTCTGCTCCCATTGGACCTCTTTGGACAACGACTTGCTGCAAACACGGCTCTACGCTTACACTGTCCCCAAGTATTATTTTGGTAAGAACCACAATACTTTGATTCCGTCGAGAGATCAATGGGGTAAAAATACGCCCCCGGCAAGTGAAGCTATCTCTATTTACACTGATGTTTCAAAGACCGACGCAGGAGTTGGTATTGGAATTTACTCGGAACAACACACGTTTGTCGCTTCGTCTTCCTAATTTCTGTAGTGTCCTCCAAGCGGAGGTCTCTGCGATTATAGTCAGGCTGCAATTCGATCACTCGAGTCGGTAACTGATCACATTAAGGACTGTTTAAAAGTGCCGCCTTGTTCTTAAAGAGATTACGGACCATCTAGCTAGCGCTTCACTAGCTGGTAGAGTTGAAGTCTACCGCGGAAGCATTTAACCACCAATTATCAACTACAAATTGGCAACGCAACGCAAGATGGATCAATGGTAGCACTTGTGTAGTACAAGAAAACAACGAAGATGATCTGGACAAAATTAGATTTTTCATCATGCTATTATCATTGGACCGAATACATATTCGCAGTGTGGTCGGGGTTATAACGGGGCATAGTTCTTTCAGGGAGCTCGCCAGGAGACTCAAAATTCTTCACAACAACTACTGCAGAAGTTGTGGGGATGAAGAGGAAGAGGAGAGTGTACATCATCTTCTGGTCTCACTTTCGGCGGCCCCATTACCTAACCTAACCTAGGAGGCTAGTGATATCATGCTTTTGATATCATCTCAAAAAAGAGTACAATCCAAACCAATTAATACGTATTTGTTCAGCATTCAACGGCGATAATTGCTGTGGAAGGAACCAATGTACCGTTTTGGACTTTTAGATTTCGACAAAAGTTTAGCATGACAAGAAATAACTTCAATGGGAACAAAATCAAACAATAGAAAAAGGCTTGATTTCATAAAGATCAAATAGCAAATAACTGACTTGAGTATATTGCCAATTTAGGTATTGTGTCCTCAATCTAAAGTTTATCACCTCAAAGAAATGCCAGAAGAAGATCAGTGAGCTTGAACTTGAAAATATTTCTGATTCCTGGGTTGTTTCATCAAAAAATTCAAAAAAATGGAGCCATTTCAGTTTCAGTAAATGTATTTCCAGAATCGTAGCCAGTAGTAATTTGAAATTATTAATGGAGAAAAAGCCTTTTTGGCATCAAGCGCTCGTGTGCCGCTCGTCTCGTGGCAAATCGTTTTTCTGTTGAGCTTTATGAAAGACCCACATAGAGGGCATTCGGTAGCGTAGTGGGTCGAGACGACAACTCGCTGCCTCTAAATTATCGGAGCGTGAGTTTGAGTCCCACTATAGCCATGGATGTTTGTATTGCCCTTTATAAATGGCGGCACCAAATTTATCATCCAGTTTTGATTTTGAATAACTTTTTTTTATTAAAAATAAAAAAATTTTGAGTAATGGAAATCTTTATCTTTATTTAGACCTTATGAAATTTTTCTGTGGTGGAACCGCCAGTTTTACCAATTTCATTCCGCAAGATTTCCGGTGATTTTCTGTCGAAATATTCTCCTTGTTGTCCGAATAGCTGATCCGATATCATGGACGAATTTGCTTGATCGTAGTCCGATATTAAAGATCCTAATTTTAACTTCATAGGGGTTATTATCGGAAGAGGTCTTATTCAAAATAATATTTATAACATTCCATTCATCTTTTAAATTACCTTTTGCAGTTTCAAAACAAGTCTAATAATAATTTTCACGGCAAGTATTAATATCCTTCTTTAGTTTAGTGCGATAAACGCAATAAAACGAACGAATTAGCAGTGGAATAAGGAGGTTTTCACACTTACGGCCAGATTACGTAATCTGTGCAAATTACTAGATTTGAGCTGTCAAATTCCATACATTTATAAACTCACTACACCGCAGATTCGTAATCTGGCCAGTACAAGTGTGAAAACCTCCTAAGTTCGTTTTATTGTTGATGTAACTCAATTTATTAAAATTGGGTTATTTTGTACTTTTTGGGTCGTAGAGGAGTGAAACTTTACAATGATCTAATGGCCTTTAACAGGCGTCTCTTATTAGCAAAAAGGTGGTAAACAAATTGTACAAAAGGACTTTTTTGCAAATGTTTTGGGTAATAGCCCATTTCAAAACCATCGTTACTGACAGCCCGGAACTAGAATTTATTTATGTGTTAGTTGGCCTCTGGACACATTGCCTCTCATTCTAACTAAGGCAAAATAATAGCCATAACGAACAATTGCCGCTTTATTCTCGCTAATGCAAGCATTGTCACTATAATACATACACAATGTACTCTTCTCAACTGCGCTCTACGCACTCATGCAAAATTGTATGTCACGAGAGTCCAAATAGCGCATAAACAAATTCTAGCTCCGGGCTCTGAGTTACGGTGGTTTTGTGCCATCCCCACCCACATTTTTGCTGCTTCTGCTTCATTCACTGCCAGAGTATTAATAGGTGTGTTTTTTTGGTTATCCCGTGCAGGTTTGGGTAACGAAACTTCATATAAAAAAATGACAGGTGCGTCAGCTGTCATTTTTTTTATATGGAGTTTCGTTACCCAAACCTGCACGGGATAACCAAAAAAACACACCACCTATTATTATCACATTAAAATCATTTCCACCACACGGCAACCCTACTTCACTCAACTGACATTTTAAAATCAGCCGGCAAACTATCTGTCATCTGTCAGATGTTTCGCCCGTTTTGCCGCAAACCGTCTATTCTACATCGGCGTTTTGCGCATTTTGTTTATTTATATTTTATGTGTAAAATATCCTGAATAGGCACTTTCAATTTATTGTGAAATCACAGAAAGAAGCTCATTTCAATCTGCAAATATGGCTGCCGAAGCTCCAACTTCGGTAGATGTTTTGGTAGGTTTGCAAATTTGCTGTTCTATTCCGCGAAATGTTGAGGTTAATGTCAATTGCGACTTTTCCTTCCAAACAGGACTATCAGTTCAAAATACACGACAAATTACAAGTTTTCGGGACCGATAGTGGAGCGCGGAGTAATGTGAATCTTCTGGCAACGGCCAGCCCGCTTGGTTTGGTCTTTTTGGGCAATCAACACAAGGCGGAAATTAAAGGTATGTAGATAATCCAAATGGGTCAATATTGATTGATTGGGTTCTCTTCTTTAACAGTCATTCAACTACAGAAATTTGTTGAGGCCAAGGATACAGGGGAGCAAGTCCATGCGCGGGTTGTACCACTTCCGGGAATTCCTCACAATTTAGCGGTCAGTTGTGATGGCGCCCTATTGGCGGTGAATTATACGCAAAATGGAGCTGCTCTGTTAAATATCTACGAAACTCAATCGTTTTTGACGCCAGTAAGTGCATAAGATAGATGAAAAGTTCTCCATTCCTAAATTACATGTTTGCATTTCAGAATATAGTGACAAAACATGTGATGCGAATATCCGCCGACAATGACGTGCATGCAATTCAGATCCTCTGGAATCCGGTAATCGCCCCTACATTCGCGGTCGTTCTAAGTGACGGATCACTCTCGGCATACACCCTGAAAGACACAGCCTTTGAATTTCACTCGATTGGCAAGCAAGAACAAGTCAAATGCGCGTGCTGGAGCCCGAAGGGCAAGCAAATTGTAGTTGGCTTCCCGCGTGGCAAGCTCGTTCAATACAAGCCAGATTTGAAACCGGCTCGCACTATTGAGTGCCCGCCTAACATCCACGAGGGACCTTTTGACACAATCGCCATTCAGTGGTTGTCCACCTATCAGTTTGCCGTAGTGCTTCTACAACAAGGTGATGAGTTGGTGCCGTGTAAGTTTCCAGGATCTTTCATTCTAGTTCTGATTGAAATTTAATCAAACTGATTTGCAGCCCTCTACATCGTCAATGCTCCGAAAAATGCCCAACCGACATACATTAACTACTACGACATATGCTACAGCTCGCCCGGGCCACGCACTACACAAATTTTCTTAACCTACATTCAACAATGGAACATCCTTCTAATGGCCAGTGCTAATAGCATGGAAGTTGGCATCCTGGGAACAACCGACACAGGTGACTTTCCCGTTTGGAAGCAGTACATAACGGCGGACGAGGCGCGAATTGAATTGCCACTGACTGGTGACAAGCAGGAAACATATCCCGTTGGATTTGCATTCGAGACGGGAACTATGCATAATTTGGTCATTGCCGAAAAAGAATATCCAGTTATGCCGATGATTCATATGCTCTCCACTCATGGACTGTTTATATCCTTTAACTTTTTAAATCTCACACCAAATGCACCAAGTCTTTGCTCTCCGCCACGACCTATTTCAAATCCGGCCGTGCAAAGTCTGTTCCAGCCAATTGATGTGGGTGGTGGAGGTGGCGGGCAGACGGTAGCGCCTCAAAGCCAAAAGCCGGCTGTGCCAGTATCTCAAGCGCCGCCTCCGTCGGAGATGTCGTTTGCTCTACCAAGTGGTGCTACGTCGACACCGGCAGTGGTACGTATTTTTTGCGGTTAGAGTTTCACAGAATGTTGATGAATTTCGTTTAGGAGAAAAAATCGGCTCCGATATTCGGCGGGACAAATGCGTCGGGCAGTTTGTTTTCCAGCTTTGGCACGACTGGAGCAACGCCACTTTTCGGCAAACCTTCCGCTCCTCTATTTGGCGGACAATCGGCTAGCCCGGCCGCAACACCAGCCATTTTCGGAGGAGGTCAACCGTTAGGACAAAAACCGGAGACGACCAACCAGCCATTTGGTGGAAAGCCCTTATTTGGCACGACAGGTTTTGGTCAACCTGCTGGAGAGTCGAAAGCGCCAGCATTTGGTGCTGTTAGTAAGGATAATTCCAATATGACTGAAGGCAACAAACTTGCGGGAGGAGCTGCAATTGGTAAGAAAGGGTTTTGTCGTAAGGGAGAATTTGTTTTCAATAATTTTTCTATGTTCCTTTTCATTCAAGATGCAGTAAAAAGCAAAGTCGCAGAGAAGAATAACGAGGAAAAAAACAAACCTCTCTACACGGTGCCGCCAACTTTTACCGTTAGTAGCGATCAGAAGTTCACCACATCGAGAGACCTTGGCGAAACATCGTTTTCAGGTACCACGGATGAACAGGCACTGAAAGAGTTAACACGTGCGTATATTGTGCAATTTGAGGCAGAGCTAAAGGATTTATCGAAACGTTCAAATAGTATTGACATAACGGTAAGCTGAGTTGTCACTCTGAAGCTTGTAATTGGGGGAAATGAGATCGTTTGAGTATTCCTGTATGAAATAGAGAGTAAGTTTACATGAGATCAGAATTGTCTCAGCATCTTTACTTAAGGCGACCAACTTTTTTAGAAGCCAATGCGAGGCATAGAGAAAAAATTAAATGTTTGTAGATTTTTCGAACAAAATTGGATAGGAGAAGATCAGAGGGGGTGCAGGGAACATTTTGCTGAAAATTTCTGGCTGCGTTCAAAAGCTACTGCCGTCCAAAAGATGCGACCCAAGGACAAAGAAATTGCTAGCACTTCCGGAGTAATTTGCCAAAATGCGGGACACTTTAAATATTTTGCAGGATAATTTCGGGCGGACAGACTTGTAAATGTGAGGAGTGGCACTCTAATTTCGCTAGGTGGCACCAACAAACCATACAATGGTTTACTGACGGCTCTAAGACAACCGAAGGTTCAGAAGCAGGTGTGGTTGACCCAGCGCATTGGATATCTATACCTATGGGGCATCACACCAATGTATTCCAGGCAAAAGTTCACGCAATGGCAACCTGTGCGCTGATCTCCGTTTACGTAAAACGTATAGCGATCTTCTCAGTCAGCCAAGCGGCTATTAAGACACTCACTAAGCACACCGTCACGTCAAGACTCGTTCAGTGTTGCCTGAATGATCTGAACAAACTAGGTGCAAATAACAGATGTAACTCTCTTCTGGATGCCAGGTCATACAGGCATCACAGGGAACAAACAGGCGGATGCGTTGGCACGCATAGCCGCAGCTACGCACCAAAACCCTTTTGTAGGATCTCTACATGTATAGTAAAAAGCCTAATCAAAGACCAGGAACGACTTAAGGCATCTGAGCACTGGGGCAAACTACCCGGGTTCAGGCAATCCAAATTTTTCATAGCAGGCAATAAAGGAGCGGCTGAATTTCTTCAGCTAAGCAGAAATAAAGTACGCACCATATTCTTACAGGCCACTCCTGCCTGAGATCACATCTGCGCACAATAGGCTCTTACAGGACGATTCTGCGAAGAAGATGACGAGACCTCACTCCGCGTCCTCTGCGAATGTGATGACGAGACCTCACTCCACGTCCTCTGCGAATGTGATGCTCTGGCCCGACGTCGCTGGATACAATTTGGAGTGGCCTATCCAGACACGGACGACATAGCTTCGATGCCAATTAGCAACCTCGACTGATTTCTTAGCACGATCAACCTTGATCGTCAGGCATAGTCCTGCCCACATGTGACTTGGGCGATAGAATAATAAGCTCACTGGCTTCAGTGCTGCGAATCCTCCTTTGGGTTCAGGCCCTCCCCCCACAATCTAATCTAATCATCACGAGAGGCTGATAGAACTCTGCAGTTAGTTTTTACCCCACGTCATCTCGGAAGAGAATGAGGATGCGGAAAACTCCACAGCAGCCGCTTGAAACATTTAGCGCAGTTAACTGGAGGACAAAGTGTAGGATAGAATAGCAGAAGTTGAATACAAACTGAATGCGAGTTGAACTAAATTCCCAATTTGCTTGTAACCATCAAAAGTTGCCAAAAACATAAACTTAAGCGTATTACCAAACAGTTTGACTGCATACAAAATTTCTCCTTTAGATCGGCAACATGGACGAGTCCAAAGAAGTGGTGAATCAACTCAGTGAATTGGAGGAGCTAAGCAATCAAGCTGTCGAAAGCACCGAATCGTTGGCTGCCGACATTCAATCATTGCGAAATGCGCTAAATGAGTGCTTTGTGATGATTGCCGAAACAAAAAGCAAGCTGAACATGTACCAGAATCCAAAGTAAGCCCTCGCTATATCCCTCTCAAAAGCGTTTTTTGATTATCTTCAACACTCTTAGGCTTCCCGATTTGGCAACTCTGTCCAATTCGAATCAAACCAATCGTCGTCAGATCAACAAACTAAAAAGCTTCTTGGCCACCAACGAGGCTCAATTGCAAGTCGTCAATCAACAAATAGATGCTCAGTGGTCCAACTATCAGGACATGTATCGTAAGTCGAAGACAAAAATGCGCATTCCCAGTCTGGAGGGAGTCTATCAAACGCTGTTGAAGCAAAAGGATATTCTCGCTCGTGAGCGACTGCGTATAAACTACATTAGATCGCGTCTGGGACTGAAGGGTACAATTGATCCGCAATCTAGCAAGATCGACGATGTGTAAGTTCGTAAAATTTTCGCTTATTCTTCATCAAATCATAGACGACTGAATTTGCAGGACCATTGAATCGTTGGCCGACTCCATCCTTTCGATGAGTCTTAGCGAACAGGTTAAACAGGAAGCGGCCGGCTTAACTGAGGAGAAACTGAAAAATTTGCGTAATATTCTTCAAAATCGCAAAATTGTTGAGATTAAACCTCACCGACCGGAACGACTGGGTGTTAAATCGGATGTTGTGCGAGAGATGCGTACAAAAATGGACAAAGGTAGGAAAAACAATTGAAATGTCTCACCAATAGTCCAGTAGATTCCATTTCAGCATCACAACGTGACGGTGCTTCTACCAAACCGGAAAAAATGGAAAAGCAACGGATCAAGTACGAAGCATCGCAAACTATTGCCAAACCGATGCCCACCAAGCCAATTCCCACAACAATGGCTCCACCAGCTTTTGCAGCCATTCCAGCGAAAGAAAAACCAACGGCGGAAAAGATACATCCTTCACCAGCTGCACCGATGGCCGCGCCACCCCTAGCGTTTAATACAAATATTGTCAAGCCGACGGCCACAACTCTTCCTCCGCCTGGAGGGCTATCGTTCGGCGGAGCATTCCCTCTGCAGAAGACGCCCTCTTTAACATCAACAGCTCCTTTCGGCTCGGGTACATTGTCCACATCTACACCGTTCGGCGCGGTTTCCTCGCCAACTGGAAATACACCATTTGCATTCGGTGGCAGTATTCCCGCCGTCAAAGACGACAAACCTCTCGCCAAACAGGTGCCTCAACCATCGAATATTGAGAGCATTACAAAGAATCTTCCGTCAAGTATCACAATTCAAGCTAAGCCTGAACCTGCTTTCAGACTAGGTGGATTCCAGCCATATCCAGAAGATGAGTCCAGACAAGATACCGCACCAGCATCGAAAACACAAACAGCTATCGCAAAACCTGAGACGTCAACAACTGCCCCGGCAAAGACAGACACTAAGGAAAAATCTGACGAAAAACCAGCAGCACCTTTCAGCGCTTTGAATTTTGGACAGTCATCCGCTGGCTTTGGAACGTCGACTGGCTTTTCTTTCGGATCAGCAAAAACATTTGCCCCGTCTGTTCCAATATTTGGTGGTAGTGAGAGCGCAACAAAACCGGCTGCGACTGCTGTAAATATTTTCGGCGGTGGCCAAAAGGAGGCACAACCTACATCAGCAGCCTCGTCAACCACTGTCTCCACTTCCACTACGGCGCCTACGACGACTCAAGTCAGCGATTCTAGTGTCGCTGCAACATCGGCTTCTTCTGCAAGCACATTTTCGTTTTTGGGTGCTCAATCTGCGGAACCATCTGCGAAATCAGTTATTTCGTTTGGAACGAAACCGGAAGCAGTTTCAGCTGTAAGTACAGCAAGCAATTCAACAGCTCCGGCCATAGCCTCGACTGATAAAACTGCGACGACAACAGCCGGAACTGGGTTCGGTTTTAATTTCGGTGCAACGGCAGCATCTACACCTTCGGCTATTACGTCGTGAGTTTTGCGAAACATTTTTAAATGGACACAAATCACTAACTTATTTTTCGTTTAGATTCAGTTTTGCTTCGCTGGCCACCAGTTTGACAACAACTGCACCGGCAACTACACCAACATTTACATCGACTACAGCCGCATCTAGTACGGTCTCGGCTTCATCTACAACCGATCCTACGGATTCGCTTTTCGGTACCTTAAACATTTGTAAGCCAACCGCTCTGGAGGAAGGTAAGCAAAGAAAAAAACAGCTCTCTTGGGCTTTCCTCACATGGAGAAGTTTCAATCTTTGTGGCCTAAAAACGTAGGCGACTTGAAGGCTAGACGATCCGTGATATCATTGTCCCCAATATCAAAGAAGACTGAGAATGCGAACATGCGTAGTCTGTGAGACTACGACTGTGAGACTGTCTGCAAGGATGCCAGTCTCTTAGGAACAACACATACGGGGATACTAACGTCTCGGTGATAGTTTTGTCTAATCGCATCGCCTGGCTGTTGGTATCCGAGACTTAAGTACTTCAGAGGAGATCTTTAGTACTCCAGTCTCGGGATATCCGGGTTTTCGAGACTGAAGTCTATTCATGTGAGGAAAGCCCTGGCATGACAATTTATAGCATTATAATGAAAACAATGACTCCTTTGATTTTTCCCAAATTTACGTTACCAGCTCCAGCTAAACCAACAAGTACTGCGTCACCGTTCTCCGGATCTGTGTTTGGCGCTAGTAGTTTTGCAACTTCTACAGAGGTGAACAAAACATCAGCGCCGCTCTTCTCTGCCTTGAGCGTATCTGCAACAACGGTTCCTTCTAACACAACAACACCAACCGCAGCCGTAACTCCAGCCACGTCGACTGCCGTCTCATCAACCAACACCGCCGAAGAATCCAAACCGCTTAACCTTAACGTAACTGCAACACCCAAGACTGCTGACGCGGCACCTGTTAATCTTACCGTTACATCGTCTACGGCTTCTGCCACACCAACTCCCTTGTTTGGAGCTCAGGCGGTAACCCCTACGTCGGGCGCATCGCCTGCACCTGCTTTTGGAGTGTCTTCCACCACGCCTTCATCGACTGCTCCTTCTATTTTCACATCCCAGGCAGCAACAAGCACTCCTTCAACATTGCTTGTCGGTCAGAGTGGTGTCACATCCTCTGCATTCAGTACTCCACAATCTGTTGCCGCCACCCCATCCACGCTTGCCTCTGCTGCTTCGACATTCAGTTTTGCTACCGCCTCGGCCAATGTCTTTGGTGGTGGAATGCCTAAACCGGAACAATCAGTTTTTGGTGGCACGGCCGTGGCTGCAACAAGTGCTTCACCCTTTGGAGCCGCGAACACGCAAACGGGAAATATATTCAGTTCACCGGGAGCGCAACCCACATCCGGAGGAAACATGTTTGGATCGTCGGGTGGAACAATCGGTTTTGGCACACAGCCCGCCAACACTGGAGGATCAATATTTGGTGGTGGCTCGCCTGCGCAACCCGCCAGTAATTTATTCGGCGGCGGAAGCAACACAAGTTCGTCAATATTTGGTGGACAAAAGACGGAATCCACGAATGTTTTTGGAACGCCACCGCAACAGACACAATCGTCGGCTACAGCATTCTTTGGTCAGAGTTCGTTTGGTGGTGGCACCGTCGGACAAGACCCCAATCAGTCGGGAGGCTCGATTTTCGGTGGTTCAGCAAGCCCAATTCGTCCCGGTGCCTTTTCATCGGGACCCACTTTTGGTCAATCCGCTTTCGGCGGTGGTCAACCACAACAACAAGCATCGTCTCCATTTGGTGGCGGCGGAGGTGGCGGTTCGGCTTTTGGCGGTGCCACCAGTGGCGGAGGTGGAGCCTTCAGTGCTGGGGGCACGGCTTTTAGTCAATCTCCTGGATTTGGTGGTGGTGCGGCTGCAGGTTCGTTTGCCCAAGTCGGACAACCGTCAGTTGCACAAACGGGATTTGGTTCACCCGGTGGTTTTGGCAGTGCACCAGCATTTGGCGGTGCTCCAGCATTTGGCAGTCCTCCGACATTTGGCGGGGCACCCACATTTGGCGGAGCACCTACGTTTGGCAGTCCGAAGAGTACGTTTGGTGGATTCGGAGCGCAGAATACGGCCGCATTTTCTCCGCCAACACAGAAGAGTTCACTGTTTGAATCGCTCGGCTCGTCGGATCAGACTTTGTCGTTTGGCAATTTGGCACAGACAAATAATCCGCAACAAAATAAACCGGCGTTTGGAGGGTAAGCTCGGCTAATTTATTTTATTTTTCAAACCAATTGATGAATTGTGCCTCCTCCTTTCAGATCATCCTTTTCGACGTGGCGTTAAATATCAGCAAATGTGTTTATCTAGGATTCCAGGAGCAAAATGAGCACACATAAATATTTTACTTGTTTCTATTAAATAAAAGAAAAAACTTTATTGGAACTTTTCTCATTTTATTTTTTCTATAAAAAGAATGTCATCACAAAATTTGATCTTAGAATAATATCAACGGGGAAGTGAATGAAGAGCGAAATGAATGAAATTTTTATTCGGGTTTTAGCTTGCGACGCTGCATTATAAACAGCACAATAACAATTACGATTAAAGAGCCTGCTGCTAGGTAGAGTTGAACGACAGTTGTTTCATGTGGCAAGTAGCAAAGTGATACTGCATGTTGGTTGGCAGTGAATTGGGCCTAAAATAGTAGGAATAATTGAAAAATACATTTGCAAGCCAGTCGGCTGCGAAACGTTGTCTGAGCCGCATGACACACTTCCGTATGCCTCACTACTGTTCGCTGCAACTAGAGGAATAGAAAAAATACTACTGCAGAAACCTCTCGGGTTGCTGTAATCCTTAGAAGCAAAGCGCACGTTGACGCAAGACATATTTTGATGTAGCCAACGTTTCACAGCAAAATTTTAGTAGAACTAAGCTTTCGCATCTTTTTGAACGAGAACCGAAAATTATCCCGTCAACAATTAACCTCACGAATACTGTTACGAGCTACGAACATCGTGGAGTAGTGACCGAACCGACTTAGCCACCGAGTGTCAGGAAGACGGAATACTTACCAACAAAAAGCTGGGATTGTTCTTATTACGCCAGCTAAACGACGACACAGTATACTCATCGACACGAAGACGATTTTGAATCTTGCAGTAATGATGCGAGTGACCGCTGAATACCACGCGCGGATTTAATGTCCTACCTGGATTGTGGACAAAAAAAAAAATTGTAAAATCAATTTATAACAGTTGCTTGCTTCCTTTTTGCTTTGCACTCTCACCAATATGATCGGTTGATTCTTTCGATAAAACCTCCCAATTTTCACGATATCGTTCCAATTCCGGAATGTCGCTTTCCTCGCAATTCTCATCGGATTCACGATAGGTGGGGAAATGCTAGAAAATGGATTGAAATAAAATTTAAAAGAATTGCTTGTCGGATTGCCAAAGCCAAATGTACGAGTATCGAAAAATGATAACGGAGAGATTGGTTTTCTGGCTAGAGTGAAAAGAACGGTAAATTTCCGTTTAATCGTAATAGCAGAAGGCGTTTGTTGCAAAAATATCTCTATGTACGCATTAACTTGTTTAGAGCATTTGTAACGGCCAGTTCGGACACATATATGTTCATTGTTTGCTTTGGGTACATGTATTTTTCAAATCAACGAAATTTGAGCAGCATTTTGCTTAGGGCGAAAATTGATACATATATTTATGTGTCGACATTAGATGTGTTGCGGCCCTCAGCTGAATTGGTTAACGCCAATTTTGGAACCGATTCGGGGAGTCTGATTTTGGCCGCCATAGGGGCAACCTCACTTGCATGTGTCTCTTGATCAAGGTCGGATTTATCCTTTGTGGCGCCTCTGGGCAGTAAATAAATTGCCGCTCTACGTCGTTACTTAAACCTGAAATTATACCATCAAAATATGGACTGATTCGTATATCCACTACCTTCCATATTCAAATTTTGTAGCACCATGCATTTGATCTTTTTTATTGACGCATCTTACATCCCCCTACAGACACAGCAGACACTCTTAACGCTGGAGATAGAGATTTTAACAAGCCTTCTACATAGTTTTACTCAATACCGTTAGATCGTTTCTGGTTTTTAGAAATGTTAGTGACTGAAGGAGTTACAGATGGAACCGATATGTTTTGCAACAATTATATATCTGCCAAAGCCAGTACAAGTTTGGCAGGCTGATTAGACTGAAGTTTGAATAATTTTTTTCTAATTATGTAAACTATCTCTTAGGATCTCAAAATGCGTATTTCACAGGATCAAGGAAAAGTATGAAAATTCCTCGGTCTGGCAGTGGCTGAAAGCTTTTGAAAGAGATATAAATTCACGCGTGAAGGATAGCCCCGGGCTCATTAATTTTGGATGTACGCTTAAATTAACGGTTATAACGTACAGCCTTTAAATTGTGAAAAATTCCCCGCCGTCCGTCCCAGGTACGTTCGCGAAATGGGGTGATTCACCGAAATCACGATTTTCGCAAGGGAGGCGTTCCAAATATTCGTACGGCCCAAGCGCGCCTCATGTTCGGACTCAAGTTGTAATTTCACGGCTGTAGACGGCCGTGCTCTGAGCTGAGGTCGTGATCGTTCGATCGCCCCTCTGTGATATAGAGATTCATAGAAAAACGAGTTTCGAAACTCGGCATGGCCCGTCGCGCGTTTATTATTCAGAAGAAGATAAGAAATATTCTTGTCGTAGAATAATAAACAAAAACTGCGACTAGGAAGCGGAATGACTTGCAACCGTATCATACTCCGAATTCAGTTGTCGTTAAAATGTTGACGAAAACACACGGTAGCGGTCAACTCACCATGCTCCTCAAGGAGTTAGGGCAAAGCAAGAAGAAGAGATGGCCGGAGTCTATCGCCATCTTCGCGCACATCGTTATAAAATGATGACTGAACTGGCTGATGGCAGGGTTCTTTTTTCTTTTATAGTTTAAATTTTCATCCTTGCGTTGAGTGTGTGTTCCGTGGGCACTTGAGTCCCAATTTTTAATATGTAAGGACAGGGACTCACGCTCTGTGGCTCACTTGGTTGAGTCACACTCTACGATGCTAGTAATCTGTCTGGAGATCGAATCTCGGCGTGGCCCAGGAAATATATAGTGCTTGCAACATTATATACACTCCCAAATTATATGCAATGTAACGTTGACTCGAAGTAGCCTATAAACGGCTGAGTGAACGCACCATGCCCCACAAGGGGTTACAGTACAGAGAAGAAGAACAGGGACAATGAGGCGGCAAATCCACGATCCCCAAGTCTCAGTGTAACAGCCAGTTCGTGCCGCGCGCCACCGTCTCATTGAAGGAGCGACCTTGGCGGTCAGCTTCATCCCTCCATCACATTCTTAGTTGTGGGTTGCTGTTGTAGCGGCACAAGTGAGGGATATTGAAGCAAGACAGCATTTTTTTAGGGTGGCTGTAGATTGACACCATAAGGTTTTGCTAAGAAAGAAGCTGTTAGGTCTTTCAGGTAACAATTCATGAGGGCACACATAGCGGAAATATCGTTGGAAATTGTGCGGTCATCCGCGTACGTGATAAGGTCGATCCCTTCCGGTGATGTGTCATGTAGAAGTTAAAGAAGGAAGGAGGTAGAGCTGCTCCTTGTGATATGCCTTGCTTGACTTTTCATAGTTAATATTTCCCGTCTCTAAACTCCGCGTAGGACTACAGGCGACCGGCAAGGTAATTTGCAACCTATTTCAATTTGACCGGATAGATGTATTACGAAAGTCTGCCGTATGAAACGTCATTGACAGATCTAGGGGCACCACGAGCCGCCGCACAGTGGGGCGAAATCGATGATTTTTGGACATCGCATATTTGCGAGGATGTCCTGCTGCAAAATGCACCATGTAAAGGACTATAAGCTGAATTTGTTTGTGCTGAATCGAATGGTGGATTCCGTTTTCAAATATGTCCTGTTCGAAAGAACATATAGCGGTTTTAAGGATGCTTTTACCAAGCCCATAGTATAGATAATGTACCGTTTCTCCTTTCTAATGTTTCAAATGATGCTAATAGATAGTATACCTTATATAGAGTAAAATATTATATGGCCATATTGCTTTCTCATTTACCGTTACAAAACTGCACCCTTATTTATGAAATCTTTAGGAAAGCTAGAGTTACCAGACAAAACCCAAAGTTATTCCGTCTTGCTTTGTGCAATTTAGTATTTGGGTTGGGTCCCTAGAAATATATACATTTGTTGTAATTTCACTGCTCCCCGTTTAAAAACTCACTGTTATTTCGAAGATACAGTAGTTCAAACTTCGAAAAACTACAAAATTCATGCGACATAGAAAATGCGCATGCTAATATCATAACGGTTCTTTGAACGGATAAATCTGAATAATTCACAAAAGTTACTCTTATATGTAAGCTTTTCAGGCGTTTATAACAAATTATCAAAAATATGCAAATATCGAAACAAACGACTTTACCTTTTCACGAATTACGAGCAGCTTAGACCAAGTTTCTGGTAAAGTAAGATATTTTATAGGGGAGGTTGTGGAATATTGGACTTAATCGAACCTACATTTGGTCCTGTCGAAGGGTATTCGATTTAAATTTTATTAGAGAAACTTGACCGAATTAGCTTAATTTAGCGAAGAGTTATTACTAATTTAATATGTTTTCTACATACAATTTGAAGTTGAGGTGCAGGACCTGTTGCTCCGATTTACCCCATTTTCAGAATCAGATAAGCTTATAACATTGCTAACATGTAAACACAATTTAAAGTCGAAAGCTACATCAGAGTGGAAGTTATTATGCAAAAAGTCAAACATGAAACAACAGAGGTTAGTCGATTAAAATAGCTACTATAGCCGGGGTCGCAGCAAAACTCTGTGGTTTTATTGACTCCATTAATTGCAGAATAATATGGTTTAATTCATTTCCCGGCCAACTACGGCCATTTTTTGTTTTTGATGAATTAACAAAAATATCATGATTTTTGGCTTGTATCTTTGAATTTTACCATTATGTTCCTTGTTAGATACGCAGCAATAAGAAGGCCTTCTTATCCAAAGGCCTAACGTGAAAAGTATATTTATGTGCCATTGTATTAAGTAAGGTGGTTTTTACGGGTATTTGAAGTTTTCGTGGAATATGTTAAAAATGCATTTCTTATTGAACAAACATGTCTGTACAATCAATACCGTTACAATTAAATAAAAATTAACAACGGGTTTCGATAGCTTATACTTTACAGTGTAAAACCATAGTAGTCAAATCTGCAATATTTAAATTTAGTTTATTTGCCTATGTCCCAATTTTTGTTCTAATCACCCCACTGTGCGCCGTACACTGTCCAATCGATTTGACGATAGATCGTCACGATCTGTCAGATTCTAAGGAAAATTAAATGTAATGCATTTTGCAAAACGCCAGACTAGCATGACTTATATGCTTCGTAAATATCGTTTTTATCTGCGATTCCTGTATTTCGGTAACAAAGGACAAAAGCGTAATTGGACGGTAAGATTTTCCATGTTTTGGGCTTTTTACCAGGCTTGGGTAATGGGATGATGCTGCATTTCTTCGAATACTCTGAGATGATGAATGAACGTAGAGATAAGTTTATCGTTGCGGTGATATACTCTAAGGCCGGTGTGTCGAGGTGTCTTAGTATTATCAAAGCAATACCGTCGGTGCCAAACGCTTTTGAATTTTTAGCTTTCTGTATGGAAAGGATTACTTCTTGGGTTGTGACTTGAAGATTCTCAACTACCGTGGTATTCCGGATAGCTCTCGCGATTTCGTATACTTAGCAGGGTGTTTGCTGAATTGCTTGTTGAATAGATTAGCGCATTATCTGTCGTTGTTGTAGCAGCGCAAGTAGGGGGGAGAGGGGGGGGACTAGTATCGTCATTCATAGATGGTTAACATCTTCCCCTAAGACCTAAGAAGATTGCCACCTTAATGGGTGCAATTGGTGTAGGGTGCGTAGGTGCGGCAATGCAGTCGAAGAGATGATCCACGTTGTGTGGGCTTCAAAGGCGTTGTCAATGCGAGGCCAAAATGAGTTGAGTCTGGAGCAGCATCCAGAGCGAAGCTGAGCCAAGGTGGTCCGTGTGGCTCTGGGTAGTTGTTGCTCATCGGTGGAGATATCGGGTGGTCGAGCGCGATGGCTTTGATTACCTCGCCTCGGTGTGTAATTAATTTAGGGCCGCCTTGTATGTGTTGGTGTTATCGAGAGAAACTCTTTTAAATCGTTGGACTTCCCTTTCCTTGTCCCTTAACGAACGTCTTACACGACATGGTGGTGGGGTTTTGTCTACAAGGTCATGATTCGGATGTTGACTACGATAACAACCAACAAGATATTGCTTTCCCAGGAGCTCATTATGTCCTTTAAGGGTTAACAGCTTTGTTTCTTGATGCAGGTGGTCTTGTGATGAGATGCGTACACATCCAGTAATAGCACGCATAGCTGCACTCTGGCATGTTTGAATCCACTTCCATTGCGTGTCGCATAGATTTTGTCCTTATCGGTGCTGCGTAGTTTACCACATAACGACTGACGGCTTTGTAGGTGGTAAGTAAAGTCTCCTGTTTACTCATTTGCAGCCAGCAAGGGATTTTAGGATTTTGTTTCTGCCCTTCATTTTGTCACAGATGTTGTCGCATGGATGTTGAAGATGACATGATTGTGGATTGTGACACCGAGAATTTGGGTGTAACGGACAGTTGGGACTTCGGAGTCGTTTACTTTTATGTCTAGCCTTAGATTGAACTCCTTGTTGTACGTGGTAAAGAGGGAGGCTGAGGATTTGGTCCCTGATAGCTTAAGGTTCTTGTTATTGAAGAATAAGTTGAGCTCTTCCAAGAAACCATTTATAAGATGGCACATGTCGGAAATATCGTTGCCGGATGTCATGATGGTTCTCTGTCGTCGCTGACCGTAGTGTCGCCGAACTTTATCGCGACCTTTCCATTCGTTTTCATGGGGCTGGCAAGGTGTCTTTCAGAGCTTGCTTACTCCTGTGCTGGAATTAATATTTAGAGGTGTGAATTCCATTTGTTTCTTCTATGTTTGTTCACTTGTCTTTCCATCTCTGAGATCGTCAATGCGGGGGTCACTAGGGTCTGGAGTCCGTAATTGATCCTTTGTCTTGTCTTAGCCAATTTTGCGGCCGATGTTGGCAAGATGAGTCTAAGACTTTGTATGCGGTCTGCTGAAATTAATTATTTTTTCAGCTTTCTGTAGTAGCCGTCCAGGATGCTTTTCAGCTATACGTACATCGGAGGGTGGTGTTAAGCTATCAAGGGATTCTAGTAAAACTTTTAGCGCCGTCCCAGCCGGCCTTGACGAATTTTACAAAATGTTTTCTTTCCAGAATATGAACATTTAGATGACATGTCCAGTGTTAAGGCAATATATGATCAGATCCTGTTGTAACGACAGGTTTCCAAGTAATGTTATTGATGAGTCCTGGGCTGGCGAAGTAATTGTCAGGACCACTTAAGTGGAGGATGTTGTTTGGAATCGTGATTAGATGATGATGGTGTGGAGGATGGACTTTGTCCTGTGTACCTACATCGGTTAGCAGTACATGAGTCGTTCCAATAACCAGTGTTGCTTTTTCCAGAGTAAATAAATCAATTTAACTCAGTACGTGCAGGGATCCAACGGCAGTACAAGGTTCAGTGTTATATAGCGTAACATTCAACTCGATTGACTGACGTAACTGCGATGATTAAAGCATCCCTAAAGTTTTCGTTTGTTATTTTATTTTATACGAGCACTAACAGCTTCTTGAATATGGAGTTGCGGTCTATACTTATTCAACCTTGCCAAAAATTCAGCCTTGCGATCGCTCCACATCAGGAAACACTTCGTCGGGGCTAACCAGTTCAGCTCATGCTGCTTAAAAATTCCTACCTGTAGTACAATCGGTTGACTGTACGTAACCAGCTTCAACTTATTCTGACCACGCCGACATCTTGAATGGTCCCGACTGCATTCCAGGAAGGCTGAAAAAAGGTTCTGTTAATGTAATGCCCAATATACGAAATAGTCGTTGATTACCTTGCAATTCAGCCAATTGTTTCTGAGCCGTTTTGCAAAAATGGCAACCGTCATTTTCCATAGCCATCGAGTTGATCGTCACAAAATGAACATCTCGAATCGAGTGCAGATTGATCGCGGTATGGTTGAATGCTTTGTAAAATCGTTCCACCAGTATCGGATGAAGTCTGCAAGGATGTAACCAATTCATATTAATCCTTCTAACATATTGCATCCTGCACTTACTTGTAGTGAAAGCCAACATCATGATTCCCAACTACTCCAAATGTCTGTACATCGTCCGACGTCTGAAAGAGTCGCTTAAAACGATCGACATATTCACGAAATCCTCTCCCATCCACCCAGTGTCCTTCATCGAAAAGATCTCCTAAAAATCGAAACACTTTGTTAATCATACTCATACTAGAGTCCTCCTTAGTGACTTACCCAAAAAGAACACAACTTCCGGCCGAAAGAGCTGAACGGCCGACTGAAATCCACGATGCATTTGCCACTCGCGTCTTAACTTATCCCACCAATGACCCCGGAACGGTCCCAACAGGTGGGTGTCGGCCAACAACATTACACGAATTGGTTGAGCATTTTTCAATTTTCCCTTGGGCACTTCGGGCCAATGGCACTGCGAAAAGATAAGAAGAGACGAAATTCGAACATGTAAAAATTTGGAGATTTTTTTGGATGCAAAGAGTGGGCACTTACTTTTCCCAGCACAATGTAGTAAATCAAATATTCACACAATAGAAATGATATGAGACCGATCGAAACGATGAGTGCCACCAATTTGCGGATCCTCATTGCAACGTTTTCGGCGTGATGTAATGCTGACAGTGCATAGTATTAGATAACGCGTGTTTGCTAATCGGTCAATCGATGTGATAACAACACCTTAGAGCCGAACTGCAAAGTAATTGGGCGGCAATCGATAGAAATATGTAAGCAAAAAACACTGTGCGCGGTCAATCATCTGTGCACGTAAATATAAATAAATCATTTGACCGGGACGTTGCCAGAATTATGGAAAGTTTTGTTTTGGGAAGTTTTCGTGAAAATAGGGGGGAAATTGGGAAATGTCTAATCAGTTTGAATTTACACTTGCGAGCAAAAATACTGAATGAAAGCGATGGTGCGTTTGTACGAATATTTTGAAAAGCATGCTCTGTTTCCTTTTAATATTATTTCTGTATTTTTATAGTGTTTTTATGAATATTTACTGATCGCTTGTGAAGAGAATGGGGCCGGAGACCAAAAACTACGACTCGACATCGATCTACTTTCGTGACGAATGATCGTTTAATCGGTAAAAATGAGCTATATGGGGCTCCGGAAAAAAAGCCTTTTATATCCTCAGTAGCATCAGAGTTAAAGCCCTACACAATTGTGCTAAATATTGTCTGCTAATGAGCCCATATATGGGGCCATTTATGGAGGGAAACGTCAAGACTAGTATTTATTAACGTTCAAGTGAGCCATTTACATTTACCAAGAGGCAATAATTCTCCAAAATTGTCGGGTCCGTTCCTGGATTATGTACACACTCTCTTGGAAGAGAAATTTTATTTGCTGTTTGTCCCCCGTGGCACCGAGCAGGAGAGATTGCGGCTAATTGTTGTTTTTTCAATATTTTATGAGCTGCAAATTATTAATTGGTCCGAGGATTGCTTTATGGTGTTTATGCTCGTTTCCATAGTTTCCATCAAATCTCCCTCAGCGCGATCCCTTGGCGAAAGAAGTGCATCCGGAATTGATTTGCTTATACATATTCAGTCCAGACACGAATCCGATTGATAGCGTTTAGAACGACAACAAAAAAGGAGTCTGAGCCAACAATCGAATGGCTTATTTTTTTTTTTGTAAATTCAGATGCGTTCAATTAATGGAATATTTGTACGGAAGTCCTTACATTACCAACACAAAGGCAATCAAAACAACTTTTAATCAAGTTGAAACTGCTAATAACTCCTAGCAATCAGAACCGACCAGGGGCCAAAGACAAAGAACTATGTTGGTCACCTACAATGCCATAGGTAGAGCAATTCCCAGCTATGCAGCACGGTGTGGTTAAAAACCGTTTGTGACACAAACTGGGAAAGGATCCAGGCATGCCAGAACGCGGCTGTACGTATTACAGGATCATCTTCATCAAGAAATAAGCATGTTACTGGTGCGTGATCAACATCTCATCCTGTCTTTACAATATCTGGTGGCGGTTGCTATCGAGAGGATCACCCAAACCATCATCTCATGGACAATACTCCCCCTCCACGACAAGTCAGTAGTGGAGTTAGAGATCTCGAGAGAGATGTCCATAGATACAAACGGGTACCTCCCGAGATATTTTATGACTCAGCGCACCATGCGGCCAACACAGATATTCACACAACCGTTATGCGAATCGGGGAATAGGTAGATAAGGTACGAATAGAGTCCTCTCAGCGCCCCGCCACCTATATCGCCGGAGGAGACTAGGCTCCCGACAGCCACAAAAGCGACACTAGTCCAGAGCTTAGGTCAGGTTTTTGTTCGCGCCTCAATTCCTACCTATCTCGAAAAGATCCAGACATTCGGAACATTTGTTCGAGCTGCGGTGGTGTGCCTCACGATGTGGACCATCTGTTCCGATGCCCCGCTGCACCCACTAACCTCACTCCGAGGTCGTTATGGGACAATCCTATTGCAGCTGCTACGTTAATGCCTTTCTGCACCTCTACTATAACAAATTCGGAAACGTCACTCAATATTTGTGATACGTTAACTGCGTTTATAAATTACTCAAACTGCCAGATTGCCATGGCAGGCACCCTGTAAAACCATACTTAAATATACAGGGAAATAGTCTAAAGAATTCCCATTTCAAAAATTACCAAAAATGCCTTCTGTCATTTCGCAACTTCCCCGCAATCTCAACTCAAATCGGCTCTTTCAAGCATCGAGAGGCGTGCGAGTAGGACGTTACGTTTGCGACTGCGACTTTTTTTGTGTGGTGTAATCGCGACTACGTAACCTAAACGGGGTCATAGCGGTCGTAGCTTTTACCAATCGACGTCGTTCAGTGAATTAATTCGCTTTTCATAAAGTGCACAATTTACCGCGCGACGAAATACACCCAAAACCCAAAAAGTCAAAATCCAGTTCGTGTCCAGGCAAAACGTCAAATTTTCTACAAACATCCGCATTGAGGGGGTAGAAATTGTCTCTTCGTACTTCATTCAAAATCGCTTGCTTCTCTCAATTTTCTCGGAAATTTCCCGAACAACCCCTACTACCGGATCGACCGCTTCGCTCTTCATACGTCATTCACGGTGGTAGACGGAGACTCGCTCTAAAAAAGTATTTCTTCAACAATTCCACTTCACTTTATCGCTGACATTTTTCGTGTGAAGGCGTGCGTACGCGTATTCTTCGGTCGGTACGGAATAGCGCGAATATCTGATTGATACGGAAATTCGTTTCGTTGATTCTCACCCCCGTGTCGTCGTAAAAGTGCCTTGACGATTTCAACATCCCTTAAAACACAAAGGAATAGCCGAAATGAAAATCTGGACATCGGAGCACACTTTCAAGTAAGTTTCATGCGGACGCGCCGTCATCCTGCTGGAGAATTGCGAAATTTCTAGAGTCGAGACTACGCATAAATCCATAAACTTTCAGTGTTCGTATTTCAAGTTCAAACTTTTCGCGAAAAAAATCTTTTTTCGTGGTTCAAGGACGTGCACGTCATGAAAGTGACGGGCGGTTCAGTGATTTTTTCAGAAAGTTTATTGTGCTCCTACTTCCTAACCTCAACTCAAAAGATTAGGGCGCCCGGAGACAAGAGCGGCAGTGCACAGTGAATGGTGAAACTTTTCCCACGCGGAGTGGACTTTGGAACCGTGTGTGTCGATGATATAACCGCACATTCTTGGAATGTCTCCTACGCAAAGTGCCGTTTTGATTGTCGACTTTCTGTTTTGTTTCGTCAAGTTTTCTTGATAGTGCAATAGTGCAGCAATCTTTATAGTTCACAAAGATGTTCACGCGTGAAATGTGTGATACAGCGCAACCTCATGCATTCCACAGCGCGTGTGAATTCTTTGGCCGCAATAACTATTGGTGGGTCAGTGCCCCCATTACAAAGGCATAAACGGTCTTCCGAAATTCGCGTTATGCAATCATCTATGACCGGGACAACGGTGCGACGCTTGCAAAAATGCATCCCCATGTCAATTAGCCGCACACAGCATTGACGTCAGTTGCAATGCTATCGAAAATCGATAGCACAGCAACAAGGCAGCAAGTGGCTAACGACAAAGACAAAGCAACTTGAAGTACAAAAGAAAAAGAATGCAATGCAGGCAGTGATTGGGTGATTCATCCATTTTCCATTGAGATGCCAGTTCGCACTTTGGAGCGGGAGTTTTCCACACTAAAATGTATTGCATCATGGAGTAGTGGGTCGCGTGCTGTTTTTTGTCTGCTTAGCATTCATTTGAAGTTTACTTAGTAAATATTAACAGAGGTCATTCCGATTTTTTGGTTGGCGGATTGTTATTGGCCTGGTTTCGGGTTTTGAATCATAATTTTGCATTTGTATACAATGTTGCGGATTGCTGCCTCCGAGAGACAAAAAAAAAGATAACCGCAACCGTTGAAGTCATTCCTGATTTTACAAAACACTTCTAAATCCGGCGTGATCGTTACCAGAAGATGAGGCAATGGCGAACATTCCATTACTTATGTCTGAAAATTTAAATACTGCCCACGAAGTCGTTACCGCATTAAAAGATTTCGAGATTATATCAAGGAGCTCTGCCACTCCTGACCAGACAAGTCGAAAGTGATTAATGATCAAACAAGAATTGATCCAAAAACTGGCATGCTCCCTGAAACTACTGTCGCTTAGTTTCAAACAACGAAAAAAAGGAACCTCAAATGTATTGGAGACGTTATCAGTTAGAGCTGGAGGATAACAACTCCAACTTCTCAGTACCGTATAGCCCCATGTGGGACCATGGTGCGTTAACTCAGCCGTTTATAGGCAATTTCGAGACAACGTTACATTGCATATCATTTTCTTCTTCTTCTTGTAGCGGTGCAGAAAGGTGTGTAACCTCTGTGCATCTATGTGGGTACGATTTATGGTTCGTCAATGTTTGTGTCCGTGAGGTCTAAGGACAAAAACATAGCTGCTGCGATAGGGGTTTCCCACAGTGATATAGGGGTAAGATCAGTGGGCGCAGCGGGGCATTGAAACAAGTGACCCACATCATGAGGAGTACCATTGCAGTTTGGACAGATGTTTTGGATGTCCGGGTTTATGCGAGAGAGGTACGAATTAAGGCGTGAGCAAAAGCCTGACCGAAGTTGAGCTAGTGTTACTCTAGTGGCTCTCGGGAGCCTAATCTCCTCAGGCGAAATTGGTGGTGGGCGCTCTGAGAGGACTCTATTCGCACCTAAACTAGACCGATTCACTTCTTCAGTGTGGATCGCTGCAATGGCGGCTCGGTATGTAACTTCATCGTAAGGGTTCCGTTTGTATCCCTGAACCTCTCTCTCAAGGTCTCGTAAACCACGCCTGACATGTCGTGGTGGAGGAATTCGGTCCATGAGATGATTATTGGGATGATCCTCACGGTAGCAACCAACAAGATACTGTTTTGAGAGTAGGAGATTGTGATCACGTATTGGCATCAATTTTGTCTCCTGATGTAAGTGATCCTGGGCAGACATCAGGCTAGATCTAAGGGTGGTACGTACTTCCCATCGGGAAGCAGCAATTAGGCTGGCACTGACAATAGTTATGTCAGGAGAACTACTGCAAGTGGTCACGACTCTAGTCGGCGAGTCTTCATTGAGTGAACAGAATTCTGAGGCGTCAAGTGATTCGGCGATAGTTATACCCCTGGCATTGTTGTTGAGGTCCGAATGCCAGAGCTCATGGTGCGCATTAAAGTCGCCAAGGATGACCCTGTGCTCTCCGGAAAGGAGAGGAAAAATATCGAAACGGTAGCCAGAAGGGCAACTAGAATGAGGTGGTACATATATATTAAAAATTTCGATATTAGTACTCCCTGATGGAACTCAGATGGCTTGAATTTCCTCCGTACCGTCAGTAACTACATCTAATACACAGTAATGTACGGACTTGTGTATTAGGAAGGCAAGTCCACCTCCAGGGTGAGAATCATCCGTGGCGGTCGGTCGATCTTTCCGCAGTATAACATATTCGCTATGGACGCTTAGAGACGAGTTTGCGTGAAGCAAAGTCTCTTGGATGGTGGCGATGAGAATTCTGTTGGAACTCAAGAAGTGTGTGATCTCAGCGATTTTTCGGTGAATGCCATTACAGTTAAACTGTAATATAGATAGTGCAGTGAAAACTGCTGGAGGAGGAGGGCCAGGCGTAAGACTGGGTCTGGCATTCCTTATCATATTGTTTGGTGGTGTAGGGGGCAGTGGTGGAGAAGGTGGGCTGGGAGCAGCCCTGGGTTGCCCGGAATTCATACAACCTGGCGCAATATATGCTAAGGAGTGTTGACCTTGTCTTCGTAACCCTGAACACCTAAAGTGAACCCATTCCCTGCAGCAATTACACTGCACTGATCTGGCATTCGAACCGATACGTTGGTTGCAGACACTACAAATCCATACCTCTGGGCCTGGATTTGTTTCAACACCGGCGCGAATTAGTAAAATTGAGAGCAGCCGCGCCGAGATGTAATGCTCCCATTATGACGAAAAAACACATATATCGTACCCACACATATACACAGACAAACACCACCTTCCTGCATCAAACCTTCAGGGATCCTGCCGGGGCTCTTGCCAGGAAGGCATATTGGCAGCTTTTGGCCGTTTTGCAATACAAAACGGGTGTGGTCCGCCCCGTAGAGGCAGTTGCCGTAAGACCATGGTAAGAGATGGTCTGTAAACTACACCGTGGAATTTGATCGCACCATAATATTTCCACTTGACAGAATAACTTTCTGATGTGCCTTGGCCGCTTTTATGGGATCTCTCTTTCGCAGAATAAGTTATGAATTGAACTCGAAGGTTATCCCATTTGGCTTTGCAGTCGGCAAGCCGATCTGTTTAAATTGATTCCAATACCTTTGAATGTTGACTCTCGTTTCCGAGTATTCTCATAATATTTGCTTGATGGATCCCGAAGGTGTGTCCTCCTTCAATAGAGTGAATCAGTAGATTCGCATCGGAGTCATACCATTCTTTCTCCACTTTTCTCGGCTTTCGACCACCTTTCTTCGCTTGCAATCTAAATAAATTGTAAAATTAGCTTAGAACGAAACCGAGGCTAATTTCAGGCGCGGCCGAAATTTGAATACCCGTCACATTTCTTCTTCTGCTTCTTTTTGTTAACAATTTCTACCGCAGCCCTATGACATGTTCCGATTCCATCTGTTCCTAGATATGTTGAGGCTAGTCCAAAATGAATTGGATGAATTTTGGTTAAGATTCAAAAAGGAAAAAAGTTCTTTTACATGAACCATATATTTGGGGGCTGAATTGTATGGCAGCCCTATTACATGATGTTTCGTTTCCATCCATTCCTAGATATGTTTTAAGGCTTTACTAGGAACACATTTGGGTGAAGTTTGGTTAAGGTCGGATTTAACAGGGAAAGTTTTTCTTAGCAGAACTTATGAGAACTATGAGGTAAAGTTCCGATTCCATCCGTTCCTAGATATGTTTTGACGTTTTACAAGGAACACATTTGGGTGAAGTTTGGTTGAGATGAGATTGGGACATAAAGAGAAAAGTTTTTCTTAGAAGAACCTAATTCTCAAGGGTCGGTTTGTATAGCAGCCATGGGGTCATAGATTCCATTCGTTCCGACATATATACATCGTACACTAAAAAGAAACTTGTATATAAATTTCAGCCCGATAGCTTCAAAACTTCAAGGGATTAGTTTGCGTTGCAACAGACGGACATCGCTCAATCGATTTCTCTCACTGATTAATAATATATATACTTTATATAGTGGGAGATGCTTTCTTCTGTCCATTGCAAACATCATGACGAAGTTAATATACCCTTTCACATAGTGAGGGGTATAAAAATTGAAATTTGAAAAAGTGAACTTACCCTTCGTCAGCCACTTTGCGTGCAATGTATAGTAGAGATTAAGTGTATACAAATACGAACGAACTCGCTCAGTCACGTATGCAATGTACATATATTCCCACACAGCATTTTATTATAATATATTTACGAATTTTTCTGGGTGTACATACAACCACAATTCAGTGAATTGCGATTATACAGTCAAATCAAAACTGATTTACTGAATAACGAAAATTAATAAATTGGCATAAAGTACTGTAAATTCTGAGCACAATGTGATAAGCCCACGAAAAACAAGTGCCAGATGCTTTTCATATGATGGGCATGCTTATCATATGAAATCATATGGCAGAGTGGTGCCATATATCTGGCAACAGGTGTTCACACTGTATGGTAACATCTATATGGCACGATATGGTATGCAGTTACCATACGATTTTTTTTTCGTATGGCAGAGCATATGGAGAGTGTTCACACGGGTCTGACAATCATATGGCAGCAAATATATGGTAGGTTGCCATATAGTCTGAACACGCCTTAACAATGGCTTGATCAGTCAAGGTCAGCTCAAATTATATTGTATAAATTGCAGCTAGAGCTAGTTCAAACTCAGATGACGTCAAACTCTAGACACGAGTAAAAGCAATTCACACTTGGCCGCAAAAACTAGGTAGACTATGAATTCTCGCATGCTGTTCACATTATGGTCGTAATCGTGTTCCACAACTTGACAGTATACAGTAAAGTCCGTCTAAATTGTAACTCCGAAAATTTCATGCACGACTGAAACAGCTATTTATATTAATTGGTTACAACAAGAAGTAGAATCTATCTTAAGCCGGCCCCACACTGACCGGAGTGTGGCAAACCCCGTGCAAAACATTGATACGAAAGTCGTGCAGCAGCAGTGCATCAGTGTGGTTGAACGCATTCAAGGTATCATTCTTGGACCGGTCTTTTGTGCGGTGTTTGCCACACTCCGGTCAGTGTGGGACCGGCTTTATAGAAACTTGTGTCAATGATTTATGCTTATCAATAAGTGAACAAATCACACTTATGAGTACAAAACCGTGGATAGAGCGGAAAAGTATTGCCAAATGCGAAGTTCACCACGATTTTGTAGAGGTTTTGGTTATAATCTCGGTACAAAATCTATGAAAATGTATGAGAAATCTTGGGGATTCATGTCTAGATTTTGCGAAATCTCAAGATTATGCAAAATATTCTGTAGTCTGTAGAGAGCTTTTCCGATTTAGGGGCATTTGAAAGACGCTTTTGTTGATGACTTTTAGATTAGATTAGATAATTTAATAATAATAATTTAATGGTAGGTAGTGTGGTTCATTTCATCCGAGATTTGACTTCACTTTTTGAAACTACATAAAATTTCCAATAAAACGACACCTCGCCCGTTACGAAGTTGCTCGTATCTTCCGAGATACACCCGTTCAAACTTTAAAGAAATTTTAAAATTGGTTACGTTTACGATTTTATTATTTGAATTTTGGTGAAATTTTAAATATTCTTTAGTGTTTGAACAGGTGTATCTCGGCAGATACGAGCAACTTCGTAACGGGCGACGTGTCGTTTTAAGAGGTGTTTACACCTGAAGGCCTGGATAGACCTCGGGCGGAATGAGAATGAAATTTTAGTCCGCTGCGATTTTCTCAATGAAAATGCATACATACTGTCGTGGAATATGTAATAAATGCTGGGTAATTATATAAACTAAAATCCAAAAATGGTTTCACAATTTGTCTCTGCCATTTTACGTGTTATTTTTCGATTCCCCGGTCATTTGATAATTTCCACGATGAACTCGTCGTGGACAGTGAATCGGTTTGACGTTTGCAAAACTCACCACGCCCGACGGAGAATATGCTACAGAGTCGACTCATTTTCACGTTGAAAATGCATTCGGACAAGGGGGAAATTATTTTTTTTAGTTATTTTTAAGATGATTTAGGACGTAAAACGCCTTTTTAGCAATTTTCGAAGCTAAAATTTTAAATTCACCACGGTTTTTATGCCGGTTCATTACCGTTTCATTTTCATTCCGCTCGAACTCTATCCGGGGCTTGAAGCGTAAATGAAAATGAAACGGTAATGAACCGGCATAAAAACCGTAGTGAATTTATAATTTTAGCTTCAACCATTGCTACAAAGGTGTTTACGTCCTAAATCACCTTAAAAATAACTAAAAAAAAATTTCCCCTTGTCCGAATGCATTTTCAACGTGAAAATGAGTCGACTCTGTAGCATATTCTCCGTCGGGCGTGGTGAGTTTTGCAAACGTCAAACCGATTCACTGTCCACGACGAGTTCATCGTGGAAATTATGTAATGACCGAGGAATCGAAAATAACACATAAAATGGCAGAGACAAATTGTGAAACCATTCTCGGATTTTAGTTTATATAATTACCCAGCATTTACCACATATTCCACGACATGCATGTATGCATTTTCATTGAGAAAATCGCAGCGGAAAAAAGTTAATTCTCATTTTCATTTTAAAGGCCTGGATAGACCTCGGGCGGAATGAGAATGAAATTTTAGTCCGCTGCGATTTTCTCAATGAAAATGCATACATACTGTCGTGGAATATGTGGTACCCAGCAAACAATTTCTATCGTCCGCGATACGAATCCAATTCGCCTGCTCGAAAACATTTCTCGAATTTCATATCGAATTCTGATTAAAGTCGTCACTCCCTTCGGGAAGGAATAGTGACCTATATTAATTCGCCAGGATGATAATTTGGCGATAATAGACTAATACATAGAAAAAGTGAAAAAATTTTATTTATTTTCCTTTTTTTTATATTTTTTTTTCTTCTATTTTATCTTTAACTTTTTTTTAACTTATTTTAATTTTACCTTTTTACATTTTGCTTCTACTGGGAATCGAACCTATCACCTAATGTTTCGTAGTCCTACGTCCTACACCTGAGCTATCTAAGATTACAAATTATGGGAATAAATTACTCGTTTTATTTTTTGACAATTTCATAATTCTCTCGTTGTGAGGAATTACTATTTTATCATCTTTGCAATAATAAGACGATATTTCGTTAATAGGAGTCACATTCCTGTCATATTGATGACGATAAAGCGATTTTTCGTCGAGGAGACAAGTTTATGATAAATTTTTCATTTGAATGATATCGTTTTCGTATCATTTTTGTGATTTTTAGAAAAAAACGATAAAATTGTTTGCTGGGTAAATGCTGGGGAATTCCATAAACTAAAATCCGAGAATGGTTTCACAATTTGTCTCTGCCATTTTATGTGTTATTTTTCGATTCCCCGGTCATTAGATAATTTCCACGATGAACTCGTCGTGGACAGTGAATCGGTTTGACGTTTGCAAAACTCACCACGCCCGACGGAGAATATGCTTCAGAGTCGACTCATTTTCACGTTGAAAATGCATTTGGACAAGGGGGAAATTTTTTTTTAGTTATTTTTAAGGTGATTTAGGACGTAAAACGCCTTTGTAGCAATTTTCGAAGCTAAAATTTTAAATTCACCACGGTTTTTATGCCGGTTCATTACCGTTTCATTTTCATTCCGCTCGAACTCTATCCGGGGCTTATGGTATGTACTGAGTTCACCGAGCGAAAAACTTGCATATATGTCTCCAGTGAAAACAGTGCCGTGGAGACTTGCTTTTTATTCACTGAATGTAAGATAAATGTTCACTCGCGTTCTGATTGATTGTCGATGACATCTTTTCATTGTGAAATAAAGTGCAACTGCATTATTTTCGCTGGCGAAATGTCAAAAACTGGTGTGGAGACTTTCATGTGAAGTGAGTACCACCAAGCGAATAAGATTTCACGATCACCAAAATTTTGACAGTATTTGCATGAATTTCACGTGAACTGACGATGTTAGTACCTACTTTTATGTAGTTTCAGAAAGTGAAATCATATATCGGATGAAATGTTATTACATTGTAACTGTTAAAAATAGAGGGGTCTCGTTGTACATTAATTTTTCCCAAGTGACCCACACTACCTACCATTAAAATCTCCTCCATCATGAATCAATACTGTAGACAAATCCGCCCTTTTTTACCCACAATAATTATGAATTCACACTTCGTACGTTAATACATGTACGACTAGCTTCGAGAGTCCTGAGTGTCAAATCTGTATCTCTGGGTGAAATGCGATGCAATAACTCCGTCGTCGAAAAAGATTCTAAAATCAAAGTGAGAAACGACCTTATACGTTTTATATATAGTGATGATATTGCTTCTATAATGGTGTCCCGTTTTGGTTGGGCGAAACTGAAACAAATCGTATCGATGAAACAAATTATTTGGCTGAAAACGACAACAATTGGTTTAACTTTTACCGTTACTCTGCTGAAGCGTTTTCTTATTATTTAATTATTATTTAGTCCTTATTTAGATCCATTAGAAGCATGAAAATGAAAGTGGACACCTTCTAGCAAAATTAACCAGGTTCCGACCTCAATTATATAGTTTCGGTATATCTGCACAAAACGCATATGTCACACATAATACATTTACACGTGCATTTGAAATGCTCTAAAATTATTTTAACTACACACGCCTTCTGCTTCTATTATCATCTTCAATCGTTGACACGAGTCTACCTCACAGCATTCCTTCCGAAAACGTCTAAATTACGCTTCAACTTTACGAGAGGGGCCAAAAATTAATTGGCATTCTCTTAATATGAAATATCTCGGTGGGATATTTATAGAAGATCCGATTCGGTCTACTCTATACTGAATCAAATGTAAAAGATTCTGTCGATTTAATGATAGTGAATGTGATTTTTCTAATTTGAATAGAATTCAAACAAATTTAGCATTTATGCATTAAATTAAATGATTTGAACTTTGAGCGGAATTTGTGTGTTTAAAATAAAATAATCTAATTGGATTAATTGAGATTTGAAATTCATTTTTAATTGTTTTTCCTTTGATTTTTCTAGTCATCCATGGGAAACAGTTGCCCAGGCGGCATGGCGCAAATATCCAAATCCCATGAATCCGGCAGTGGTTGGCACAGATGTTGTTGAACGACAAGTTGTCGACGGTGTATTGCACACGCACAGACTGGTTAGTTCAAAATGGTATTTTCCCAGTTGGGCACAAAAGGTAAGTGTAGTTGAACGTAAATTTGTTGAATTATAAAGTAATTAATTACTGTTGGGCATTGTGTGTTGATTCTGACTACGCAAACAGTACTTACTAACGTTAGCACTGGAATCGGGGGAATTGGTTGATTAAAATTTTTCAACCTATCGATTTTTCCATTTTTAGTTTTTTCTTATTACAAAACAATAATACCTGTGGCTGTGTCCATATCAGCCGGTTGCTGCTAATTCGCATTTATTTCATAAGAAATTTTTCAGTATATTCTACCATGTGGAAACCTTACATAATTCTAACACTTTCTTCGTCTATGATGAAAATAGAGAAATCCTAGGTTCTAATACTTCAATAATAAATACAACAACTTGCTTACATTTGCAAAATAATCAATAAACAACTTGCAATAAACAATACGTTTCCCTCGCCTGTGTAATATTTATGAACAACGCAAACACATAACACACTTCATTTAAAATTAGTGTATTAATCCGCTTTGTACAACATACATAATATGTATACACCCTTTTCTCTCATTTTCTCGCAAAGCGAAATTGTAATTTATTACGTAACAATGGCGATGTTTTGAATGAACGATGACCGACCGCTATCCGTCCGTTTGGACCATGACCATCCGTACAATATTTTTTCCTTTTTTCCCATGAAATATATACTCACCAGGGGCGGCGCATAAGGGCCCGCAGGGCCCGCGTGGCGGGGGGGCCCACGAGATTTAGGGGCCCAAAAGCCACATGAAAGATTTCTCGAACTATCAAAACAGCATGACTGTGAAAAACAACACTCCGACGTAGATGTTTTTTATAGACAAGAATAAATGTACACTTTTCGAAGTCAAAACAAATCTATTGTTCTTCTTTCACCAGGTCTCTTAGATAAACAAATTTAATATTGTCCTAAAATCTTTGAAATTTCATAAGACAATCCGAATCCTCTAATTTAAAAAAAAAAACGAAATTTGCTCCTGTAATGGCTGCGCTATTTGCTGTAACTGTTGCCGTGGTTTGTAATCCGACCAACCCTTTTCGTTGCCAAGTACCATATGGGCAAAAAGATTCTTTAGGTCCCTCTGCAAATAAACTATCTTAAAACAATTTTGGTGATAGTATACCTTTTCTTATAAGAAAGCTTTTGTACTAATTCCAATCCACTTTGTCATGACCTGTCAAACGCAACAAAATATGTAGTTTGAAAGTGGTTTAAACTTAGTTCAAACTAGTTAGTACGGCCTTTATATGTCGTTGAAGACTAAAATATTATATCTTGCTTGCGGTGTATACACGGTTATTAGGGCTGTGGTGCAGACGCCACATTTGGTTTGCCAATATTGCTGTATTGAATTTAATGTACAAATATACAAAGTACAAACGTTCTTAAAATTGAACGATTCAAATTAGAGCACACTTAAATCTAAAGCTGAAACAAGGAATAGAGTTGAGTTAATAACGTGTCGCTTTTTTCAATTGTCTAGCAAGTTACAAACTTAGGCCGTCCGAATCCATTTTTTTGGATTCTTCGCCATACATTTTCCTCGATTTTGACAAAACGAAAATAAAAAAAAGGATTCGGATTTATTGTGTCATTGTGTGTGTTCGCGGGATAGAATATCATTGTAGGCGCAGGTAATTTACTATGCTTAA
Organism: Microchrysa polita; assembly: GCA_949715475.1. Lineage (NCBI taxonomy): Eukaryota > Metazoa > Arthropoda > Insecta > Diptera > Stratiomyidae > Microchrysa > Microchrysa polita. The sequence continues at coordinate 5,950,663 of OX454415.1, read as the reverse complement.
ATATCACCAACACCTATGGACGTCAATGCTGCGCTGCTGTTGGAGCGTTTTTATTTAAAACAAAAAAAAAATCCATTGATCAAATCATTAATTGGATAACCGTTACAACAAGAACGCTATTCTCAATATTAGAATGCAAAGAGTCAAAGTAGCTCTTAGCAAAGTTATTTTAAGTACGACGTTCTTAATTTAATTGGAAACACTGTAACATCAAAATCATGTTTCAAAAGAGCTGGTCGATCCACACTTTTTAGTCACCAGTCATAGTCATTTCCCATACAAATTGATAGATTGTCAATAAATTAACGGTCTGTCAACTTGTACGGGAAATGACTGTGACTGATGACTGAAAAGTGTAGATCGACCTTCAAAAGTGTTTTTGATTGATTGCACTCTGTTTTTTCTCAGTGTAGGGGGGCCCACTCAAGAAGTTGGCGGGAGGGTCCCGAGTGAAGTTGTTCCGCCACTGATACTCACACATGTTTTTATTATTCATATCATTGAGGAGGATAAATGGGGCTTCAGCGCCTCCAATAAAAGAGAATTTTCATTCGTTTCGCTACGATATTGTGTTCTTTTGGCTGATATGCTTTATTTTTCCTTGTGTTGCGTCACACCTGAAATTCATATATAATCGTACATACATTTATTTCGAGTACGTACGCAAAATTGTGTATTCGCAACGATATATTTTTAGTCATTGTGAAAGAAAAGTTTTCTTTTTTCACATTTCTTTTGACGCGGCATTTACTTTATCGTAAAATTCGGCATGCTTTATCTCGGAAACGCGTCAATGTTGGTAACAAGAAATCTATCAGCATTAGACGCAACGCGCGCAGCAGTCAAGTGACTAAAATCCAAATGACGATGACGCTCTGTTAAACCGCTAATAAGAATAAGAAAAGAAAAAGTTCAACAGCATTTTTGTTGTTGTCAAGTTCAGATCTTGTTGGCTTTTGAGTGGCAAGAAACAAAGTTGTTTTATAGATTGACAACGAATCTGGTTGCCACGAATATGATACTTGGCAATTTGCTGGTCGACCTTGGTCGGTTCGTCGAGCTCTGATTGTTGCTAAATGATTTTTACGGTTAGTAACACAAATTTATGTATACATATGTGGAAAGCGTAAATAATTCTGGTTAGATACTCATACATACTTAAATGGAAATGCAGTGCATATTAAATAGAATAAAATGTATTTCCGCACGTTGTAAAAACAACATGCAGTTTATTGTAATGATTTTTGTGGATTTGTCACTATACGGTCTAAAATAATGAATTTATAGATTCCGCAAAACTTGGTTGTTCCTATGGCTCCTATCGTCTGGGAAGATTTTACTACATATATATTTTTTTCTTTTTAATCAATGAACTTTGTTTGATCCCCTAACATTCTTATCAACTACTATGGTCGTTAGCTAGTTAGTTCCATTTAACAAACATAATGACGGAGAAATTTTGCTTTCATCGTTTTTCAGCATTCTCAAATCCGTTTTTATACTCTTCGCTCATATAGTGAAAGGGTATATTAATTTTGTCATGAAGTTTGTAACGCATTGAAGGAAGCATCTCCGACCATATAAAAACTATACATATATGATCAGCATGACGAGATGAGTCGATTGGACGATGTCCGTCTGTATGTCTGTCCGTCTGTTGCAGCGCGTTTTTCTCGGCCACTATAAAAGCTACGGAGCTGAAATTTTGCACACATGCTTACTATTGTTGCAGGCTGGCTGTTTGTATGTTTGATTCACCCAAATTGGATCACTGGGTCATGGGGCTACCATACAAACCTAGCCCCCCAATTTGAGTTCTTCTAAGAAAAACTTTTTTATTTGTGCATCAATTTCAACCAAATGTGACACAAATGTGTTTCTCTTGATGACACAAAACATATCTAAGAATTGATAAAATCGGACCATGGGGTCATGGGGCTGCCATACAAACCCAACAACCCCAAATTGGGTTCTCTTAAGAAAAACTTTTTTATTTGTGCACCAATTTCACACAAATGTGTTTCTCTTGATGACACAAAATATATCTAAGAATTGATCAAATCTGACTATGGGGTCTAAAGGTGCCCATACAAACCCAACCCCCATTTTGGTTCTTCTAAGAAAAATTTTTTGCACCAATTTCACAAAACCTTGAATTAATGTGTCATTACCAAAGCAAGAAAATGTTCAAAACGAATGAAATCGTACTGTGGGGTCATGCTCCCGCAACCCCAATAACATTTTCTGAGTAAATATTTTTATTTGCCCACTTATTTCAACCAAGCCCAAAACTTTTGTCAAGACGGAAGAAAAAGAATGAGGAGGAGATTAAATACAAGTCATAGGTACGCCCGAAAAACTTTTAGCCCAAGGAGAGCGAAGGGTATCCAAATTTCGGCTGCGCCCGCTATTAGCCTTGCCCTCGGGGGTTGGCGAGCGTAGCGAGCAGGGGGCGAAGTTTTCTTATATATCTCGAAATATTTGAAGGTCCAGCTTTTCCCATTTTGCAAGAAAACTATGTTCATTCATCAATAGCGTCTTTCTCTCTGATATTGTCCAGATTCTCACTCAATTTTGAATAAATATTTATATCATCTCTTAGTTCCTTGAAACATTTATTTTGCTACGTAAGATACGTATAAGATTGCGAGAAAGATTGTTCTTCAATTGAACTTGATTAAAGCAATTTAACGCGCCATATAAAGTGGAGTCACACATACATACATAGCTTGCTTTCTTTGTAAAAACCTCAGAACAGAGAGTATAAGGAAACGAAAAAATAACGTGAGAGATGAACGAATTCGGTTGCGGAATGAGACGTGAAGTGAAAGATAGGAATAGAGTTGCCAAACTGGATTTTGTATAGAAGTTTGAAATATTGTTTTCTAAAACGTAAACATTCTGATTGGACAAGACCGGTTTTAAACGAGCAATTAACATATTGTCTTCTGAAATGTAAACATGCTTATTTAGGATTGTGGAACGTGCGTGTGTTGCGACGCAGTTGTGTTTGCAGTTACGTATGTACAGTAGAGCCTCGAAAATTAGAAGATAGAAGTTCCTGCCAATTCAAGGATTTCCAATTTCCAAGTAATTTCATGTCGCACGTGAAACCGAGTGTTAGCTAGATATGTTACTGCTTTATCGCGAACACTTTGAAGATTCAAAATTTCAGATGTTGACAGGCTGTTCCGCTTCGCCCTAATTTAATTGCATCCCTATGCGGAATGATTTCCTGTTCGTTTTCATTGTCCGAATCATTTATTTTGCTACGTAAGATACGTATAAGATTGCGAGAAAGATTGTTCTTCAATTGAACTTGATTAAAGCAATTTAACGCGCCATATAAAGTGGAGTCACACATACATACATAGCTTGCTTTCTTTGTCAGAACAGAGAGTATAAGGAAACGAAAAAATAACGTGAGAGATGAACGAATTCGGTTGCGGAATGAGACGTGAAGTGAAAGATAGGGATAAAGTTGCCAAACTGGATTTTGTATGGAAGTTTGAAATATTGTTTTCTAAAACGTAAACATTCTGATTGGACCAGACCGGTTTTAAACGAGCAATTAACATATTGTCTTTTGAAATGTAAACATGCTTATTTAGGATTGTGGAACGTGCGTGTGTTGCGACGCAGTTGTGTTTGCAGTTACGTATGTACAGTAGAGCCTCGAAAATTAGAAGATAGAAGTTCCTGCCAATTCAAGGATTTCCAATTTCCAAGTAATTTCATGTCGCACGTGAAACCGAGTGTTAGCTAGATATGTTACTGCTTTATCGCGAACACTTTGAAGATTCAAAATTTCAGATGTTGACAGGCTGTTCCGCTTCGCCCTAATTTAATTGCATCCCTATGCGGAATGATTTCCTGTTCGTTTTCATTGTCCGAATCATTTTCAGTGCTTTCGCTGGCTTCCAATTCAATAGAAACTTGATCCGAGTTCCATTGCTGATCTTCTTCCACTGATACAACAGTGGCACAACACTGTTTTTTCTTTTGAACCGTATCTACTGTAATAATCGAGCGAGTCACGCACTTCTCCGCACACACTATGCATTACGTACATATAAGCACAACTTTTTGGTCAAACAACTGTACTGTAACGGAAAATTTTACAAAGGTTTCTGAGAAGCTATTCTTCCTTCTTCTTTTTTCAGTAGAAAATATAAATAACAATTCCAATTTCAGAGGTATCTGGTGAATTCGAAATAGGAATTCCAATCTCGGAGTTACCTCGTAAATTAGAAATATGAATTCCAATTTCAGAGTAACCTCGTAAATTAGAAGTTTCCAATTCCAATTCCAGAGTTAGCTAATAGAAGAAAATGTGTACTAATTTCCAAGCAATTCTAATTTTAGCGGATTATAATTTTCGAGTTTCTACTGTATTGGAATTCTATCGCCAAGCTACCATGGGAATATATGGGCATTGCGTCTCCATACTTATACTCAATGGTAGAAACTAATAAATTTGCATGTTTGAAATAAATAAATTATTAAGGTTTGTTTGTACTCTTATCTAACATAATGAGAGTATTGCGTTTTTTTTGTATATTCTATCCTTTTTTCTCTAGAAATCCAAAAGAAGAAAAATTGTAAGCTTTTTCTAATTGTTGAGCTCAAACTACTTGTTTGACACACCACCGTCTTGCTTGTCCTCATAGTCGGACAAAACTTGTACGCATACTCCTACTGTCTTTGGACAGAAAGCATATTCGCAATGTGGGGTTATAACGGGGCATTGTCCTATTGGAAATCTTGCTAGAAGACTCCGAATTCCCCACAATGACTTGTAGAAGTTGTGATGACGAAGCGTCACTGTACTGCTTTGGCCGAGAAACGTAGCCGTTATCTTGGTTCCAGGTATTTTTATGATATGGACGATCTTCGTGATGTGAGCCCAATACTGCTCAACAAATTCATTTTAGCATGGGTTGGTTCTCAGCTTAAGAGGTTATTATAGATTCGAATTCTACAGAGGTATCACAACCAGTTTTTGTCTATGTGCACTGGCTGTAAACCTAGCGGCCCCTTTACCTAACCTAACCTGTATGCATACTCCACGAATATTGTTAATCGAAACAGGCTCAACAAGTAGCAACTGTGTATCCCATTATTTGTGCTAGACCAGTGGTCGGCGAACCTCTCTTCTTCTTCCTTGCCTCGAGCCTATTCGCCAGAAGAGCCAAATTTACACAAATTTTTTTCCAAGTTTTCCTAGTTGTACAATATCAGCTCGTAACGTGGTTGTGACCCTTTTTAAATTGTTGAACCTCTGAAATTCCGCTTAAAGCACAATGGGCGTCTATGGTAAAGGTCCCTGATTTTCTTTATCTCCTCTGATTATATTTTGATGTTTAAATAACTTGATTACAATGTCTTCATAATTTCATTGAATTCCGTCAATCATAATATCTTAACACAATTATAATATCCCCGGCGTATTCTACTATTCATTGTTCATTGTCTTTTAAATTCAGCCTCTAGCATTGGTAATTCATACAAACAAATCATAAATGTTCAATGTTCAAATTTACAACAATATGCCCCCAGAATCAATGAATTCATTGTATGTATCAGAATCCGATATCGGTTTAATCTCTAGCGTCAATTGCAGTCCGTTTCACATGTCCGGTTTCACAGACCCGCAAGAACCGAAAATCGGTTCCATCAGAACCGAATAACGATTCTGTGGAACCGGACTCGGTTCTCTTGGAACTGGGGCTCGTTTCTATTTGGAACCGGTGCTCGGTTCTATTTGGAACCGGTCGGGGCGGTTCTCGTTAGGAACCGGGTACCCGGGTCCGGTTCCAGTTAATGCAGAAATAAAATATCAAAGTATTTCTGACTTGAAAAAATTGTGTCAGAGTTGGAATTTGCTTTAAGTGATTCCAGAGCAGCACTGCAGGAGCAAAAAGCCGCGTGCAGCTGTCACCGGCATGAGGCTTTCGTCGTCATGCGTTTTGTTTGTTTGTTTGACGAGCGTAGCGAGTAGGGGGCGAAGCACTCTAGTAATATGTAATTCCGCAGGGGAGCCTGTTCCTTTTAAGGTGTAGGTTCGTGGTGAGCAGCGTCACCACGTACCCAAGCAGAAAAGTGGGTATGATTGATACGCCTTGCCGTGGATCTGTACAAAGACCTTTGGCCGCTGACGCTCTCGATATACTTGAGTCATGCAAGGTGGCTACGGTATGACTAACTTCCCCTGCGGAAATTCAGTCATTATAAAGCACGATTCATAGTGATTTCCCTGGTGTAAAGCCTCGAAGGTGGCGGCTTCGCATAATCAGAGCGACGAAGGTACTAGGTAAGGAGAACAGCCAATGCGCCTATACCTATCTAGTTTATGGACTGAGTGAAGTCCATTCGGACCGAGTCAAATTGCTGACTAGTAACCTGAAGGACCCCCATCCGGATGTGCAAAGCAGCGCTACCCATCGGCTTTAAGCAGATGGGTAGTCACAGATCAAACGAACCTGGGATATGCATGTCTGAATTCAGTGTGAGGCCTAACCTTAAGGGAAGGAGGATCACACCTGCTATTTAGAAGTTTTTAGCGAATAGGATACCTCGGGGATGGGTTTGCCCGGGATTGGGTTTCCTAAGGTGCGTGCATGAACTGGACGAAGATATCCCCATTTGACAATTATTAGCTCCTGTCAATAAAATGCCGAAAGTCCAAACAGTCCGATGGACCGGGAGGTAAGAGCGTAAAGCTTAGTCACTTTCCTGACAGTAGGATCCACTTGTGCTCGCGTATGAACGCTTAAATAAAAGGCATTTCTACAAGCCGTTGCAATGCATCGACCAAGGATTTTTTCAGCTAATAAGTGAAACACACTGTGGTAAAGATTTAAGGGCGCTTAGGAATCCCGAAGCGGAAAGCTCAAAGCTCGAAGTTCACATTTAATATAAGAAAAAAAATCGGAATTAATACGTGTAAATAAAAGAATTCTGTTCTGATTTTATATTAATGTTTAACAAACAGTTTTGACAATGTCCGTAATTGTTTCCGCACATCTTGCTTTGTAGGAAATTAAACAGAACACCATGTTACTTGGACCATTATTTACTGAAGCCTCAAATATGTCGTTGCAACAGAAAAATCTCAGAAAAATCAGTGGAACTTTGAACAACTATTCTTTGGAAATTATTTAAAAATGAAAAAATAATCAAATTAACACCACAAATTTAGTACCACGACAATTAATTGGTCTCGTAGGCTGGTGACTATAAAATCAGGATGCTTCTATTAAATTGCAGAAATACGTACTTGTGATGATTTTTTCGCTTAGATGAGATTTTTACATACTCGATAATCTACACAATTTTTTGTGTATGACCTTTTTTCCAACTTTAATCTAAGCCAAATTTGGCTATGCATCGAGTGATTAATTCCGCATTTCTACCGAAATGCTCTTGACAACTGTTCCGCCTTTCTTCTATTTTCACAAAATTTTGATCTTTGCCATTAGTACGATGTCCACGAAAAATTCGGCGTCAAGTTAATTTTAGATGAGAACTTGATTCATTGCCAAGGTAGCAAACATGTGCTAAATTATCGTTGTAAGCTTTATGCACAGACAAAACTGACCTTGCCCGTACCTTCTTATCATTACTTTGTAAACATGTTGCAATGACGACATCACTCGTGTACTTTGTAAACGCAAACAATGTTTTCTCGCGAATTTAATTTGCTCCCTGACAATCAGATAGGATCACATGCTCAGACAGTGTTTTTTTCAAAACATATTATTGTTGGCGAATCTGCCGTGTACATACTAATAATCTGATTTAATTTTTTACTTTTTTTTTCAGATATTGGGCACCACGAAAGTATGTTTAGCTAGTGAAAAGTCAACAGTTGATCCCAAAGAGCGACAAATGACATTGAAAACAATCAATCTAACATTCTGTAGAAATATATCGGTTGATGAAGTTTTATATTATACACCACATCCGACAGATCCGACAAAAACACTCCTGAAACAAGAGGCAACAGTTACCGTTGAAGGTGTACCGCTTAATAGATACATGGAAGATATGTTAACATCTAAAATTAGTATGAACGCGGGAAAGGGACGGCAAGGTCTGGAATGGGTCATAGCAAAATTAAATACAGAGGTAAGTTCCTAGTATCTTTATACAGATAGATGATAGATAGATAGATAAAAGGTTTATTCCAAATTCAATATTTTATAAAGTGGCACAAATGTAGTTTACAAACCGATTAAAGGCATGGCATAGCCGTCTGCCTGGAATTATCTTTATACATTTTCTCTACTATCATTTATTGGCGTTAGATATGTTGAACAATTACTAAATATCCTTTTCATTCAATTTCTTCCAGATTTCATCGCAAGTCAAAGGAATTGCCGAGTCCGCAGCACGTAGCACAGATGGTCTAATAACACAAACGAAAAAATCTCTTGACGACATGACGGAAAGTGCACGAAAAAGTATGGACGATCTTAGTGCGACGGCATCAAAACACTTTCAAATGTAGCGTCCCTCTAGTTCCAATTCAACACTCTACTTTAATACGCCCTAATAAAATAGAATTAGAATCCCGAAATTCATACATTATGTATAAATACTTTTCCTATAATGATGTGCATACGTCATTTTATAAATGTCGCGTGCGCGTGATATGAAAGACGAAACATATTGTAAAAATTTAAATCCAATTATCTATCAAGTGATTGTAAAAACCCCGCTTAGGAAAATTTATTTGTGTTTAGATTGGGAAAATTAATTAATCAACCCGAGTGTTCTAGCAATATTGTTCAAAGTCCTTTAGGAATATCAATTCCCAATATCTGTCAAAAATGTATGTCAAACGATTAGCTGTTGTCCTCATCTATCATATAATGTGTAAAGAAATTTACCAATTTATTAGTCGATCTTGAAAAGATCCGTTCAAGCATTTCTCAAATGATGAATGACAATGTAGACATTGTGAGGCGCCCATTAGTTTACAGACACACCCACATGAAATGTGCAGTTTACAATAATTTACACCCCCTCTCTTTTCATACGACACTATTACATCTTATCCATGTCAAGTGGATAGGCATATAACTGAGAAATTATCAATTTTTAAATGAAAGTGTATTATTATATTTAGTACTAGATGAATTTAAAAAAAATGAAAAGAAAAAGCATTAAAAAAAATTGTAACAAAATGTCACCAAACGAAATGTCAAAGCTCTTTGCGTACAACTAGCGGATATATATTTTTTGCGCAATTACAATACAATAACCATCAAATGTGATTTTGTTTTATAAGTAAATTATTTTGTCCGAGAAGAAAATATGTGTTTTTTCTTATTTACTTCAGGTAACCGTGTTCAGTATACATTTTAAGGAAAGTTAAAATTCTTCGAAAACCATCGTTACTCACAGCCGGGAACTAGAATTGAATTTATATGTTGGTCAGTCCTCCGAGACATTCAATTTTGCATTAGTGCGAAGAGTGCATTGGCTATGTCTAATCCAAAAGAAACTGGTTCTGCGAGTAGCAAGCCGATATGGTTAGCCTTTTAAAATGCTGACTACACACCCGTTATTGGGATGATCTAGATGAGATCCAGTTCGAATTGCTTCCTCCCCCTCACTCTATTCGTCAGATTTACCCCTCCTCGAAATATTTTTGATGTCCAAACTTGCAAAAAAAAAAAGCAAATGCTTCGTTGGTTGATTGCTTTTTCGAGTCCACGGTTTATGGTTATTTTCAGGAGCTCGGAGCTTAAAGTTATTGAACATCGTTGAGAGAAATGTTTCGAGCTGAAAGAAGATACACTTCATGTAGAAAAATGAAGAGATATGCTCCAGTGCTTGACGGGATAGATTGCATACAAATATTATCCCAGGTCATCATAAACAGAACAACTTCTGTCAATTTTGTATGGAAGATAAAACCAGAACATGCGTTAATGCGATCTAACATAAGAATAGATACCAGATATCTCCCAAATAAATGAATGAGGGCAGTCTCTGTTTGATTTTTTTTTGTATTCTAACCCTACAGTGTGCAATACGCGAGACCATCCAAACACTTTGTTTTTCTGAGTTCGGAAAATTACGCGTAATGAAAGTAGCTCCTGGATGTAACGCTCCTGTTGGATAACGAAAAACATAAGGTGCAACAGTGGAGAGTATCCGAGCTGGAATACTTCTCCGACCATCATTAAATACTGTTTAATATGAATGTCTCAAGGGAGACTCTGCAACCTTACCTTACAACCAAACGATAAACTGGTATAAGTTCAGTCGTATAGTTTGTCGGTCTAAACTCTCAAGTACACTAAGTCCTTTCTTCTTCTTCTTCTTCTAGCGGTGCAGAAAGGTTTGACACCGCTGTGCATCCTTTTGGATTCGAGTTATGTTTCGTCATTGTTTTTGCCCGAGATGTCAAGGGACGAAAACATGGCTGCTGAGTGTTTTTTCACAGTGAAATAGGGGTAAGATCAGTGGGCGCAGCTGGTCATTGAAACAAGTGACCCACATCATGACGCGCGTCAGCGCAGTTAGGACCGGTGTTTTGGATGCGAGAAAGGTAGTAATTAAGGCGTGAATAGAAGCACGACCGAAGTTAGGCTAATATCACTCTGGTGGCTCTCGGGGGCCTACTCTCCTCAGGTGAGAGGAGGAATCGCTGAGAAAACTTCGTACCTAAACTCACAATAGACCGACTCAGTTCTTCAGTGTGAATCGCTGCAATAGCGGCCCGGTATGTCTTTCCATCATAAGGATCCCGCTGTAGGTCCCGTAAACCACACCTTATCGTGGTGGAGGAATTCGGTCCATGAGATTATAGTTGGAATGATCCTCATGGTAGCAACCAGCAAGATATACATATACACTTTTGGAACTAGGCGATTAGGTCACGTATTGGCATCAATTGTAAGTGTAATAGTATAGTGACTTTAGCTCTAGACCCAAACATAAAAAAAAAGAGCTGATTTTTGATGCCAAATTGTTCTATGGCCTGACCGCATTACGCAGTAAAAAGTTAGACTTTTTTGAGCGTCACATTTGGCGGGGAGGGGGTGGCAAAGGGGTGAAATTATGAGTTTTCGCCAATATCTTGTTAACTGTAATATTTACAGCAAAATGTTCTGAGGACGATTTAAACTACACAAAATTTCCTTTCTAATGATATATTATATCATATACCTTCTCTTGGCAGATTATACACTAGACCTAAAAACATTCGGTGTAATTTCGATTTTTTGATAGTTACATTTGGCGCTCTAGCTCCTGAAGTAATTTCATTGGAGCCATGGTAATTGGGATAACTATTCCTAACAATATATAGCTGTCCCACACGGAGACTCAAGCTGCCCCGACAAAGCATTCTCCTATATCCCCTATTAACATTAAAAAAAAAAGACATGCCTGTAACATATCGCCGAATCATAGCAGGCGGGAAAAATTTTGGTAAACGTTAAGGCTAAGTCCCATTAGACCCTCCACCAAATATTACTTCGATCGGATTAAAACAAAGGGTACCTCCCATACAAATTATTCAAATTCAATGCCACTAGCTTATTAAGAAATAAGGGAACAAGTCAACCAAAATTAAAGTTTTGCTCGTAGGCAATTTTCGGGCAATTTTGTATGGAAGGTACCCTTTGTTTTAATCAGATCGAAGTAATATTTGGTGGAGGGTCTAATGGGACTTAGCCTTAATGTTTACCAAAATTTTTCCCGCCTGCTATGATTCGGCGATAAGTTACAGGCATTTCTTTTTTTTAATGTTAATAGGGGATATAGGAGAATGCTTTGTCGGAGCAGCTTGAGTCTCCGTGTGGGGCAGCTATATATTGTTAGGAATAGTTATCCCAATTACCATGGCTCCAATGAAATTACTTCAGGAGCTAGAGCGCCAAATGTAACTATCAAAAAATCGAAATTACACCGAATGTTTTTAGGTCTAGTATATAATCTGCCAAGAGAAGGTATGTGATATAATATATCATTAGAAAGGAAATTTTGTGTAGTTTAATCGTCCTCAGAACATTTTGCTGTAAATACTACAGTTAACAAGATATTGGCGAAAAATCATAATTTCACCCATTTGCCACCCCCTCCCCCCCAAATGTGACGCGCAAAAAAGTCTAACTTTTTACTGCGTAATGCGGTTAGGCCATAGAACAATTTGGCATCAAAAGTCAGCTCTTTTTTTGGATGTTTGGGTTTCATAATTTTTGCAGCTAAAATCACTATACTATAATTGATCCTGGGCATACATCAGGAGGCAACCTATGACAGTGCCTAGAGTAGCATTGGCACACCTGAATTTTGGACTAATTTGTGTGACATAAACTATGTGACCAAACTGGGACTGCATAATAAGCTGCTGCTCGACCCACCGCTTTATAAGTGGCTAGTGTAGTTTCTTTTTCTTTGCCCCAGGTACTCCCAGCCAGTGTTCCTACTGCGTGATAAGCTGACGTCATCATATTCTCCGCGTGAACCCCGAACATTTTTTTAAATAGCGAACTGGAACTCCTAGGTCCCTCGATCAGCTCGGTGCTCAACCTTCTTGTCCAGATCCCCGACAAGAAGGATAGTTATTTAGTGAACAAATTTTCAAATGCCCAGGACACCCTGTTATCTTTGCCGTACCAACTTTTAAGTATTTCGTGGAAAAGACTGTTACCATTCTACACATTCCTACCAAATTTCATGACGATCGGTTAAGCCGTTCGCGAGTGCGAGAGTGAACAGACGGACGGACAAAATCGACTTCATAAGGGTTTTTTGAGAAATCTAAAAAACCCTAAAAATGAGCGGATAGCACTTGGGCGGAAGCTTTTGATGAATGCGCATTTGCCTGGGTGCAAGAGCAATTGCCCCAGGGCCCGGCGTTCCAAAGGGGGCCCGGGATTTGACACAAAAGTTGTGCTTTAGTGTTTTTTTTTACATACAAATTTCTATATTAAGGTCCTTAAGGTTAAGAAACCTTATTAGAACTGTATCTAGCATTTAGCATTACACATTCTACACTAGACTTTGTGGCCGCTAGTCTATTATTGAATTGTTAGGACTAGGCGCCCGAATCATCATATTCTATCGACAAATCGGCATGTTGATTTGTTGATTGTTGATAAACGCACCGGATTATGATTCCTCAGTTGATTTCCAGCAAAAAAAGTTGTAGTGAACATACCCCCATTCTTAACCCTTTAACTGCCACAGGCATTTGAAGATTTTTGAAAAAATAATTTTCTTGTACGGCTTAGACCTCAATATCTCCAAAGCTAGAATAGCAAAATATTATTACAGCCAACAAATTTTCCTAAAAAATAAAACTAACCGCACTAAAATCAGATAAGAGGTTTGGTTTTACAGAGCTTGAAACTCAAATTTTCCTGATTTGGCCCGAAAACTATATTTTTTTCCATCTCAATTTTCTCCAATTTCTACCAAGGAGAGGTGCTTGTACGATTCCTTTAAAAATTGGCGCATAGTCTTACGATTTTATTTTTCTTATATCATTTTATTCTAGCTCTATTATTTCTAACAGTTTTTATACGTTTAGTGTAGGAAACTAGCGTTAATTTTAGCTCGAATTCAATACAATTCAATTCCGACTGCCCCTGAAGATCTGCAATTGGTAAAATCTATTCAAATTATGTCGAAATCGAACCAAAATTAAAACTAGTTTGCGGCACTTAAGGTATTAAAACTGTTGGCTGTAATAATCATTTTGTTTCACTATTCACTATTCTAGCTGGTCTAGCTTTGGAGATATTGAGCTTTAAGTCGTGCAAGAAAAGCTAAAGCTAAAGGGTTAAGAATTGGGGGTATGTTCCGCACAACTTTTTTGCTGGAAAATCAGCTGAAGAATCATAAACCGGTGCGTTTATGCGGCAGTTTCCGGACACCCTGTATTTATATATGATTTTTTAAGATCCGATATGTAAAAAAAAAGCTACTACTCCAAAAGTGCTGGGAATATAACATCGACGTATACCAAATCTTTGTCGACTTCAAGCAGGCATACGACAGTATCGATCGAAGTGTACTGTACAACATTATGCTGAATTTTGGTATACCGGCAAAGTTAATGCGACTCACAAGGATGACGATGACTAATACCGTCTCGCAGGTCAGAGTGCAGAATCGACTCACCGACCTATTTGAAACTCGTACTGGACTCAAGCAGGGCGACGGGCTGGCGCCGACGCTCTTTAACCTTGCTTTGGAGTATGTAATTCGAGCCATGAATATGGACATCAGCGGAACACTACTCATCAAGTCGACTCAATTAGTAGCGTACGCCGACGATATCAACATCATGTCTCGAAGGTTGGGTGATGCAGAAAGCCTTCTGCATAACCTCAATAACGCCGCAAAGGAAGTTGGACTACATATCAACGAAAGCAAAACAAAGGCCATGGTGCAATCGAAAACAAGGACGCCAGCAAATTCAAGCATCACAGTGGGGGACCTTAATATCGAGTATGTAGACAACTTCAACTATCTGGGTTGTAACTTATCAAAGGACGCCAACGAAACCGACGAAATTAAGCGACGGATACAACTAGCCAATAAGACATATTTCTCGGTCCTCCCTATAATTAATTCGAAACTTGCGCACAGGAACACGAAGCTCCGCGTGTACAAAACGATCATCCGACCCGTGCTATGTTATGGCTGCGAAACATGGACCCTCACCCAAGCCTCCGAAATTTTACTAGACCGATTCGAACGAAAGGTCCTTCGGCGAATTTTCGGGGCCGTTCGCGAGCGAGACCAATGGCGTATCCGGTACAACCATGAGTTGTATCAATTGTACGATGAGCTGGAAGTATCGAAAATCGTGAAGCTTCAACGTTTGCAATGGGCGGGGCATGTACAACGGATGGACGATAATCGCATGCCAAAGAAAGTGATGAACGCACAACGAATTGACGGAGCGAGGCTGCGTGGACGACCGAGAGCTCGCTGGGAGAACTCCGTAGGTGAAGACGCCCACCAGCTGCTGGGCTTCCGAAACTGGAGGACGAGGTCACGTAACCGCGACAATTGGAGGTCAACGATTCAGGCGGCCAAGGCCCGACGTCGGGCTATCGTGCCACATTGATGATGATGTAAAAAAAAAATTCTCCGATTCCTAATTTTTATCGTATGGCAGGGGTGGGGCCGGATCGTTGTCCCCCCGGGCCCGGATTTTCTATCGACGGCCCTGCTCAAACCCAATTGGATGTTAAACATACTCGTAGAAGAGACTCGCGTTTAAAAAGCCTGCAGTATTCAGCTGGAAAAAGGTCTTAGCCAAGAAAGGTATTTTGGGGTCTATGCATTATAACATAATGTCTCGTGGCCACCGCACTCAGTACAGTCTCTTAATACTAACGCCATCCTGACATGCCAGCATTTTTCAATCCGAAACGCTTGCTATTTGTAGGCCTGTCATGCTTCTGGCTGGACCACACAAAACAACCAGAGTTTCCCCATCTACTCAGATAGTAGGACTACTATCATGACATTGAAATCGGGGGAGACGGCCTTCCAAGCTTGTTGAACTATATGAGAACAGTGCACCCTACTTTGGGTACTTGAACACAAGAACAAAGAGGGTAACGCGTCAGCCTGGCCGAAACTGGTGCCGCTCTAAGCAGTTCTCATGCGAAGGCTATTACATAACATCAGCTGTCATCGACTAAGTAGGATCTCCTCCCACTATATAAGGGTTCTTCTTCTCTGTACCGTAACCCCTTGTGGGGCATGATGCGTTCGCTCAGCCGTTTACAGTCTACTTCGAGTCAACGTTACATTGCATATAGAGGAGTGCATATAATGTTGCAAGCATTATAATTTCCTGGACCACGCCCAGATTCGATCTCCGGACCTCTAGATAACTAGCATCGTAGAGTGCGACTTAACCAAGTGTGCCACAGAGCGTGTCATATAAGGGTTGCTAATTGCAAATTGCAAATTGCGAAATCTGAGGGCTTGTGCCTTTTAAGGAAGCTGTTGCCTCTGGCCTTCTTATAACTGAAAAAGAACATCTGACATTCTAACCAAACAGTGAAAAGACATCGCCAAACTTGCTGCTGTTATTATGGATCACTAGCCAATAGAGGACCACGCTGCCAGGAGTGCCAGGCTTATCGAGTCTCTTACAGCAGCTGCGAAAAACCAGGTGAGAGAGATACTCTTACTCACTTTCTTTACGAATGCCTAAACTCAGTAACGAAGGTTTAAAAATGCAGCGGAGGAAATAAAAAGGAACTGCTTTTCTTCCTAATTAAGCACTTCTCCGCACCTACATTCAACTTGTGAGTTAACCTTCAAGGAGGTCGTGGGGTGTTAAAACGGCGCTTTATGCGTTAATTTGGTTTTTCGGCAACTCTGCCTCATCCACCACTGATTAAGTTACAAAAAATTAGTTTCTCTCAATCGGGAGCGCTTAAACATTTTTATTGCCATCTTATATGTCTGCAGCTAATCCTTTTGATCTATCAATAGCTGTGAAATCATGAAATGATTTTGCGAGCTATGTGCATCTCTTCAGGTGCCTCCGAATCACTTTATATCTAGCATCATCAGGAGGAGGTATCAGGTATAGACGAGAACATGATGGCCGAAGTGAAAGCAGCTGAAAAGAAATCCTTTTTATTTTATTAATCAATAGGATGTCAAATAAATATCCCTGAGAGTCATCAAATGTATTCCTCTAGAGTCGGAATTTTCATGATAAAATTAGTTTGTATTATAGCATTGGATAATTTCTTTTAATAAAATTAAAAATGACCCTCACCCTCGTAGGAATCTGTAAATTTTTCTAAATAGCTTTCGGTCGTAAAAACTTTTAATGAAGGCTAACATTCAACATTTCCTAGAGCTTCAAAGAAAAAAATTTCATTTCATCTTGAATCATCAAAATACAACACACACCTCCATCCTTTATCGACAACATCGTGTACGATTTCACCGAACCAAATTCAGTTTAGAGGGGTATTAATTAGACGAAGGATAAAATGTAAAGCCGTAAAGAGACGAGTAGGACTTGGTATACATATAATATCCTTACAACTTAAAACTAAGGCTGCTGCTGGAATCAGGCGTTTTATACATACATATATGTACAATGTACATACATACATACGTCTCCGGCCAATTCACTTTAATCAAGTAAAAAAACACACTTCGGGAAAAATGAATGTACAACATAGTAGACCGGTAGAACCTGGTCTGACCATGAAGCCTCACTTTCAGAGCACCACGCTGATTCATCCGTCGTTCGGACGCCGACATTCATTGTCAGGTTGTCCGTGAATCTCATATTTTTCGATGAAATGAAAATAGTATTTTGCATGAAATGCCCGTCTGACTGACTATCCTTTTGAAAGTAGAATAAGAAGTATGAGTAGCAGTCCTGCGGATAGCAACGATCAAATTTCATTTTACGAGCCAACATTTAGACGCGAGTAAATCTTCTCACAACTACAAGCTACATTCATTCAGTATAAGAAAACTCAATGAAGCTATAATTGTGTTGTATAAATCTAGGCGTGTGAATATCCTTCAGGGTTGCTTAATGAAGTTGATGGAATTATAAGGTTGGATTTTTCAGACAGTGTTTCGAATTGTGAAAATATGTACATGAACAGCGAATTTTTATTTAAAAGCATCAACTCCAAAATCTAGACGATTTATATTATGATAACGGTGCTCAAGCCCTTAATCTTTATAAATAGCTGGAAGAGCGTGAGCATGAGATACTCCAAACACCAATCAATTTCTAAAACCATCCGATTAAAAGGCACACCTGGGTCAAGAGTCCACCTTTTTGATAACCCAAGCAGTAGCCCCCTTGTAAGTTCATATACATTTTAGTTATGTACACGGAAAAAAATACATGTAGTCCTCGACGCAAAAAATATAGCATTCACCATATAGGCCAAATGCTAACATTTATTGGAAAAATATCCTATATTTGTGGAAGCAATACCTATGAAATATAACTCTCAAGTCTATATATTCCATAAACTTATATTCGATCACTTTATTGTCGGATATCTTAAATTTATCGTATTTATTCCAATATTGTTTTTCATATGTGACAATATTACATTGCCGTCTAAAAAATATAGTACCGAATGCTATAAAATGTGCACTAGAAACAAAAAGACAATGCTATTTTCACAACGCGCCCGCAATCGCGACAAAGCAAAGCATAACACCGCGGTATGCTAATGCAAGTGCAAGTTTTTCGGTGTTTTTGTTTTTAAAAGGTGAAAAAAGGGTAAGTTTTGTTAAAAATTATCATTAAAATAGTGCGCGAGCCTTCGAAGAAACCGTGCCGCTCGTTTAGTGACTCGATCGTGTTAGTGTACACAATTTACATTTTGCAAAATTGCATTGCAGTATCGCGCGAAATGGCGGAAGTGTGATTAGTAAATGGTTTGTGTGACTAGGTCCAGGCTAGGTCTACTAACGAAATTCGGGACGATAATAAAATGATTACTTCAATGTAGTTTTGCAATATAAATCAAGTCCAGCTCCACAGTGGAAAATACAAAAAACGGGACACGGCTTCCTCAAATGTTCCCCGCGTTTACTATTTTGAGTGCATTCAACAAAGTGACAAACTAATGCCCACATTTTTATTTCAGTTTTCGGTGACCAAGCGACAAGGCGAGTCACGCAATTACAAGTTTTTCAACACAGGAACCTAGGAATCTACTATAAATATCGATACAACCACCTTAAAATATGGGAATACATACTTTATAATTTGATAGGTTTACATTTTAAAATGGGAATAAATGCAATATATTTATGAAATGATGCGACTTTTTTTTGGCGCTGTGCGCAAACTAGGATAGCATTTCAATGCATATTATTTAGGAAATTTTACAAAATCAATGTGGAAGAAAACCCATAAGAAATTGTACTATAAGCTACAAAGTATAGCAGTGGTGCATATATGTATAATGATATTTGCTATTCATTTAGACTCCTATGTGTATAGTAAATTCTTCTATATTTTATTGCAATCCTGATTTCGCCTATATTTATGGGATATGTGAAATAGAAAAAGTGGTCACAAGTCCAATGTGTTTTTTCCGTGTATTTAGTAAAATTCAAATAGAAAATGGTTGATTTTGAGCGGGTGGATTTTAAGCGATCGGATATTCAACAGATGGATTTTAAAAGAGGATTTTTTTTTGTATTTGGGTGAATTTCTAATGACTGTGAATAAAAACAAACATTTAGTGGGATAACCGGATAACACTGTTCTTTATTATCCAAAACACTGTTCTGAATAAAAAAGTTCTGAAAAAAAATAGAACAAGACAAGACTTTTTCCCCCAACAACAACTAATATACAAATTCCGTACAGAGGACTGCGCGACCAAAATAGATTAAGACTGTTTGTAAATGTTAATGTCAAGAAACAAGATGTTAATTTGAGTTTTTATTCATAATTGTTCCGATTCTGACTTCCGTTTCGTCTATTTGCTTCCAGTTTTGCAGTTTTCTACAATTTTCATTCTTTGCGCGTCGCCGGCCGTCGTTACCTAACCTACTAATGAAGGAGAAAGGACGACATGGCAAGCAGAGCGTTGGACGTCTTCAATTAGTAAGAGCAACGTTAAAACTTCTAATTGGTTTGTTGAACGATAATGGCGAACACGCCATTTCGTCTGTAGAGTGAAATTGTGAAAATTGTATTTTTTATAGAAATTTGTAGTAAATAGGTTAATATTGTTGTGGCGCCAACTATCTGAAGGAATAAACATATACATTTATGTCCATAGAATTCATGGGATTTTAGTTAGTTTTTTCTTTTTTATGCATTTATTCGTTAGATGTGACATCATGTTTGAAGGTAAAATAAATTTGGTTGGTGCTTTTATTTAATTTTTTAAAAATTGTTAGCTGTATAATTAATTATTTTTTAAAACAAAAACTGGGAGCCTAGGCCCGACTATTACGGGAGGGTCCAGATTTTAAAGCAGTTAAATATCTTCTAGTGACACCGTTGCTTTAATCCCTGATGTAACCGATAGATTTAACGGTCATGTGGTATTTTTTCGTGGAGTTCTCTTGATGGAAAAAAGGCTTGATATTCATTCTTAACCCTGGAATACTAACATGACCGGTTAGGGCGTTATTACTAACAACACGTAATTTTGACGTGTTCATATTTTCCTACAATCTTTTCAAAGTTTACATATTTCACCCAGCTTATCATTTTTCAGTGCCACAGACAAAAATTATATTAGACCAAAATATGCCCTTACTTTTAGAATACGAGTGCGTTTCAGAGACGAACTATTCGGATATTTTTATTATTGCCGTTGAGAATCCACGTCAAATAGTCGTAGTAGCATCTAGAATTCCTCAGCTTACCGCCATATACCACAAACATGATGCTGCCACTCAATTGGACATACAACAACTAACTGAGGAAAGCACTGCTGCAGTGAATAGTCAACCAGACTCGTGGAACTGTGTATACACATTATAATATGAGCGAACACGTCAATTTTACGTATTGTTAGTAATTTAGGGTTAAATATTTCAATTCAATCCAATGATTCAAAAATTATAATGTTCAACACACGCTGTCCGAATGGTCCAGTTGTGGATGCTTCGATGCCAAAACTAGATTGATGAATGCTGCTGACTCGTTGACTGGCTCGCCCTTTATACTGTTTGAGTGGGGATGTCGCATTCAGTTGGCCGTTGTGCTCAGGGTTGCCAGATATTTTCAGAAGAAATCGCCAAATTTCAGTTTTTTTATAGCCCAAAGTAGCCCAACAAATTTTATTGCCAAAATAAAACGTAATAAGCTAATCTTTGTACATTTTTCATTAAATGCAAAAATACACTTGGGAGCGAAGAAATCACCCACCCCCAACGCTTTAAAACATGATTTATGTATGTAAAGTTAACGCTACCACTTTTAAATTTCGATGATCGCTATAGTGCATTAAATGTCGCGAATTTGCCGTAATTCAATGGCAAAAGCAAAAAATATGCCGAGCACCTCCTTCCCTTAAAAACAACCCCTAAGTGTTTTTCAAACCCCAAAGAGCGTATGAAGCATTAAAACCCAAGTTCATCGCATCGCAATGAAACAGATGCATTTGCATGCTCCAGAGGTTACCTAATGTATCTGCACTCTTACAAAATAATTTTTAATGAGTAAAAAACGACAAAAGTGATTTAAACCGCAAAATTCAAGATTGAATAGAATGTTTTTAAATTTATAAGCCACCTTATTGATTTTGCTTTTTAAAAATGTTTATTATAAAATTTAATTATTTATAATAAACATTATAAGTTTATATTATATTTATTGATTTTGCTTTTTAAAAATGTTTATTATAAAATTTAATTATTTATAATAAACATTATAAGTTTATTATAAATAATTAAATTTTATAATAAACATTTTTAAAAAGCAAAATCAATAAGGTCTCTTACAAAACTTTCCACGCCCCTCAAAAACTACCCCAAAGTCCGCTTTAGTCCCCATACATAGTTTAAAAATTCAAGTTATAAGTATCGTCGTAAAACAAAATGTAAAGTTTTAACACAGTTTAATAATAAATAATGTTTTTTTTATTGATTTTACAGAGTTAAAAACAAAAACAGACTGTTTATTATTTATTGAGCAATCGTGTTTAGAACGGAAGCATTTGGCCACCCCAAATGCTTCCGTTCTCGATTTTTTTGCTCCCAAGTGTATAAATAAAGTCTCTTTCGAATGGGAAAAGTAATTGGAAATGCCCTTTCACGATCACCTTACATAATGTGGCAGAAATAAAATAATAAAAGATAATTTACTTAAATATGGAAATATTTTTTGAACGTCGGCTGTTTTAATTTAAAAAACTTTCAGCCAAGATGGGCCAGTGTCATTTGGAATTGCTTCTTCAATTGTGTCTGACCCATTTAGTGTTAATAATAAACTGAATCATTTTCAGAGAATGTTCTGCTTTTTTTTAATTCTAATCTAATCAGTACCCTTCAAAAATCTACTTTGTCTTGGAAAAATAATATTTAAAACAAAAGTAAGTACCTGGCGCGTATTTTATGTAGCCCAAAAAATCGCGCGGCGACTTTTGAGAATTTTTGTCGCCAATTGAGAAAAAAGATAGCCCAATTGGCGAAAAGGAGCCCAATCTGGCAACCCTGGTTGTGCTTGTACGGTTACGGTGCGTGCTAGCGGCAGCGGGACGTAGTATGCACTGTTTTTGTACTATCGTGAGGCCGGTTATTAGCTGATTTGATAAAAATGACACTGATCTTAAAACAGTTACAGTTTTACACATTTGTCACCAGGTTATTAATTTTTTCCATCCTTACCGATCTCTAGAAGACTATAAAAACTTCTAACAATTTGTTATTTTGTATTCCTAAAATTGTGCAAACTTGTAGGGTACCGTAGCAGCCACATTTTCTAAAAGTTTCGAGGTCAAAAAGTAAGAGCCGTCCAAAGATAAAAAAAAATTGCCAAGATTGACTCTTCTAGGAGCAATAATATGATAATCGAACTTTTATCATTCGCAATCAAAAAATTTCGATAAATAGCGAAAACTGCGTTATCTTTCCAAAATTTGACTTATTTTCAAACCTGTTCAGTATTGGTCTTTTTTTAGGTTTTCTTAGCTCCTATTCAACACCGGATGAACTGAGTGTTAGCAACGCCGTCTAGATATTAAGGCCGCAATGTAGACTCTTAACCGTCAAATTAAGAGCTGAAATTGCATTGCATTGTTATTGTTTTTAATGACGTCATATGCTTGTTGTTGCTGTTTGTTCGTGTAAATCCAAAATTTAAGAGCTAAACCAGGACGTCATTGTACAGCTGAGTTGCGGTGATGATATATCTAGATGGCGTTGGTGTTAGTTTCTTAGTATGGTTTTTTCGGGTTTATTCATATGTTTGAAGCAGTGGCGTAACGTACAGTGTGCTATGTGTTCGGTCAAACACGGGCCCCGACCACCAGGGGCTTCCTAGCGTAGGGACAAGTAGTGAGAAAATTTGGACTGTGATTAAAAAAAAAAACTTTTTGTAGATTTATAGATAATTGGAATATTGAAGCTATAAAAATTTAAGTGGATGAACAAGTTAGGACTACTCTTGAGCGAATCTTTTTTTTTTGAACAGTTTGAAGCGAGACCTTCTAGGGACATTTTACTTGATACCAAACTGATGCGTTCAATCACTTTATGGATTGCAGAAATTCACAAGTTTTTAATTAATTAAACAATGTATTTATTATGAAAAAACTGAATTTTTAATGAGTAATTAAAGTGCGTATGGTAATTATGGGTTAAAAGTTAACCCGAAATACTTATTAAAATTAATTTTTAATTTATTCCAAACTTTGTTTTGTTTTGCACAAAATTGTGATTTTAAGGGATCCAAAAAGGGATTAGATGCATCAGCGACTAAAATCATTTAATATGATCGCAAACACGTGGTTAAAAGCTTTTTAAAAACCCCGGGAGGAAAAAATAACCGACTGCTAATTGATTGTCTCCTTTGGCCTCTCATTCAGCAAAAGTTGCACTAAACTTCAAAATAATAATATCAGAAAACTGTAAACCGCTTATTGCGCCTTTTAATGACGTTATTTTTTAAATTGAAGAGCTGAATGAACAACGTTATTTTTTCTAAAAATATGTTTTCACGTCTAGTGTATTAAATTAAATGAAAATATTAATTTGTGGTGTTCTTGGATCACCCCCGGCTTCCTACTTCATAAATATTGTTACAAACTAACAAATGCAACGTTGAAAATTTAAAATAATTTATAATATAATCAACGATGAGCAGAAGAAATTAATTCACCAATTTAAAAACAGCTCTGGTACTAAAGCTCAAAATCAAACAAAAGAAAAAAAAATCTATACGAAATCGTGGTAAAATGATGGTGATCTCCGCCTGAGTAGGTATATATGCAACACACATCTATGAAGATTTACAATAGATGCCATCTTACCCCTATTGGCTTATCCGTTCTCTCCACATTCTAGGCTCTGTTTATTCTACAAGTTTTATTTTCACAAAGAATTACTATCTAAATGGAATGGCAATATAGCTGTCATCCCATATAAACTGCATGGTCCGATTTTAAAAAGCGGTGGTCCCTATCTGTGAAGTGTTATTGTGAAGTTTATACGAAGTAAGGAGGGGAAAGATTGTTGCTGGAGGAACTATGGGAAGTGTATATCTTTAAAATGTAATAGTCATATCCCAGTTTCAGTGCGACCAGCGCCCGCTCTAGCCCTTACGCCGCCCCGGGCAGGTGCACAATTTGCCGCCCTTTCTGTACTATACCAGACAGATATATGTTTGTTATTTTTTGTAGAAGCGATTCAAGAGATTTTTTCCGCTCTTGATCGTTGGAATGCCGCACACACACGATGAATCCATGGACTCTCTGTTCTGTGAAACTCCATATAAAAAATGATCTGCCCAGCTGGTTGTCATGCGGTTGTGTGCGGCATAACAGCGAGTCGCTTTGAAATGATTTCCATTTTAGCATTTTTATAAAGACAACAGAAAAATTCCTTCTCACTGTGGGATTCGGACCAACCCTCCAGTAATTCTTAGAGAATAAAATCCCTATCCACTGAGCAGCCGAAGGCTCAAGTAGTATAGTAGAGACCTGTTCTGCTATCATTTAGATTCTTGAGACCAATACAGCATAGTTCAGCAAAACCTTTTAGAGAGTTTGTTTAAAATTTAAAAAATTCGAGCTACATATTTTTCACCATCATCAAACAAATATACAGATGGTATATGGGAAACTGGTGGTTTTAAAACATGACATCGAAAGTTAGTTCGAAAATACTTTTTTCACTAAAATCTTGAACACATTTTCGATAATGTTGTGCCAAAGAATGGTGCTCGATTTCATTTCTAACATTTTAGAGAAATTTTGATAACTTCCTTACTTAATGCGCAGCAGATAAACTTTAATTTGACGCATCTCTTCGCGGATCAATTTTCGAATATGGTTTCTGGTGACTTATTTTCATAAATGAGGAGAATTCTTAGAGAATAATATCATAGCTAGTTAAATCGAGACAACCTAGCCAAATTTCGGTATTAGCTTCTAAGCATATTAAGAGAAATAAAATAGGGAGGACTTTGCGGGTCTGCCAGTATGCGTACTGTGGCTGAATTCCTCATCTTGCTAAAACCCAAACCACCACCAATATGTCATTTCAATTCTAGAAGTATCAATGCAATTGCAACCAACTGAAGGAATTGAATTGATGCGAAAAGTGAGTAGAAGTTATCGAAAATGACTTCATAAAAATTAGTGATGAAAAGTGCGTTTTGGCTTGAAATTTCTCATAAAGTCTAAGAAAATTGGACCAAAATATGGTCATCGAACGGCAAAAATCCTACATTGGAAATTTTTTTGATTATGGTTGGGGATGGTCCCGAGATGATGGCATAAAAAGTCCCAACCGATTGGGGGTCCGCAACCTTAAAAAAAGGGGGAAAGGGGGACATAATCACCGCACCCACCAAAAATCAGCTCATTCGGATAAAAACTAAGGGTACCTCCCATCCAAAGTGACCCAAGACAACTTTGTTCTACAGTTTATAAAATGAGTAGTACGTAGAACAAACTAATGATGGGTCACTTTGTATGGAAGATACCCTTAGTTTTTATTTGAATGAGCTGATTTTTGGTGGGTGGGGTCACTATGACTTCCAATCGCAACAGACTAAAATTTAGCACTCTGCTTCAATTTTGGGGGGAGTTATGGACATGCAGTTTTGACAAATTCAAATGTGTAACCAAGGCATTATGGATATGCCATTCCGAAAAATTTAAATGGGGGGGGGGGGGATAATGGTGCTTCTTGACCGGAGCGACCCAATGTTTACCGTAAAATTATCTTGAACTTATTGTGAATATTTATGCAAAATTTTACGGCTGAACTGGCATTCTTTCAAAAGTTATGGAACTTTTAAAAAAGGTCTAAAATGAAAATATTCTAATTTATGTTCTAGTCTAACGCCGAAATATTCAATTAAACTCTAATGTCTTGTATACCATTGCAAAGATAATTTTATGTAGTTTTTTTCGTCCTCAGGCCATTTTTCCGTATCTCTTGCCGTTTTTAAAATAATCGCAAAAAAACGAAAAAAATACCCCCTTTCCCCCCATTTTTTTTTTAAGGTTGCGGACCCCCGATCGGTTGGGACTTTTAATGCCATAATCTGGGGACCATTCCCAACCATAATCCAAAAAAAAATCCGAAGTAGGATTTTTGCCGAACAAATATGCCATTTTTCTTAGGTGTGCTCTTACTGAGTGCATATGCGATTCCTTATCTCATTTCATATGAATTTCTTCGGGGGTTCAATATTTATTGAGTGCGCTCCTGTGATTCAAGAGGCTAATCAACATTTTTAGACTGAATCTTCCGGGAATCAAATTGGAACATATCGCACAGCATCCCTTAACTTCAGAAATAATTAGGGATCATGCAAGCACTTTTCATTGAAATCGTTTATTCTGGTGAAAAGAAGAGCAATTAAATTGTAAATTGCAAAATTAGCGCATAGTTCGTCAAAGACTTTCTTTTTTTTTAAGCAGAACTTAATTAGCACAATACTGAAAGAATTGCCCCTGCTTGTTAGAAGTAATATTTCGGCAAACTCTCACTAAAGTTTCTAAATGCAACACCTCGTATCAATTGAGGGCTCGTCAAGTCAAAGCATCTTTAAAACACAACTTCCAATAGAGAATTAACTTAGCAGATGTTCAATTAAAAACATCTTTAACGCATTTTTAATTAATTAATGTGCTTCTTTACCTAAACAAACATATTCCGCCATTCTTATTACACCTGTTAGTTTCTATTGTTTCCTTTCCACTAAATCAAAGGTTGATATTAAATTTTTCCTTTCGGCTTTTTGCACCTTTCCTTCTATTCGAGTGCTAGCCCAAAAGCCGCCCCTAAAATTTGGCGCCCCGGGCGACCGCCCCCTTAGAGCGGGCGCTGAGTGCGACACAATAGTAAAAAAGACGAATAGTCCCTACCTGTCATATCCAGTCTCATATGAAAAATTGAACCATTAGTCAACTCGGGCCTTTCCTTTAGTTTCTTATTAAATGGATATTCACTTCTTTACGAACTTAAATTTTTGACGTAGTTTTTTTTAGGTAAGTAGCATAGCACTTCTGCTTCAAAAAAAAAAACCTTTTAAGTCGTGCGTCAAATAGTCAGTAGTGGACATTTAGACGGATTCTACTGTTCTGTCGAATTGTGTCAGCATATTAAAACGATAGTGTTGAACAGGATTTGAAATTTAATAGTAAGCTTAGTGTTCATTGTCAAGTGTGAATCGCGATTTAACAGACACCAAGCCACCAAAGCTATCTATGAAGAAATTCTGAAATAAAAAATAAATAAATTCAGTCAAACTCGATTGAATCGTGAGTTTGTAGTAAATTCTGTCGATAGTGTTAATCTCCTATAAACCATGCCTAAAATTTTAAAATTTGTCTAAATATATACTAATGGTTATAATTTGGTTAATTATTAATTACATTGTATGGAGGCCCCCATTGCGATCTTGAACACAACATATTTTAGGAACGCTACGCCACTGGTTTCAAGACTTTCATTCATTCAGAAAGGTACCCCGATTTTTTCAGGGAAATACTCGTCCAATCGGCATGACTGAAACACAAAAGTAATTTTGGGTCGCTGATTCCAAATTTGAGGTCAAAAACAAAAAATTGTTTGTTGGAGTTGCCCGTCCCAAAATGGTAGAATAGTGTATCCCTGTTTTCTCGGGGAAATACTCGTCGAATTAGAGTGGCAGAAACTCTAAGGTAGTTTTGGGCCGCTGATTGAACATTTGGGTTCCCGATTACCATCAGGCGAATCAGCGACCCAAAAATTACCTCAGTGTACCGCGCCGATTCGATGAGTATTTATGCAGAAACAGAATAATCATTATAGGCAGGTACTAAAAAAAATTTTTTTTACTATTGACGTCATCCCGAATCAGCTGTCTAAAATTATCTTAGTGGTACTACGCCGATTGGACGTCGATATCCCTGAAACAAATCTGGGTACCATTCAGAATGAATGAAGTCTTCAAAAGAAAGCAAGACGTGGCTGTAATGAAGAAAACACCTGAAAAAAAAACAGATGCGATACAAAAGAACCTAGTATCAGTATCATTCGTTGTTGAACAGGTCTGAAATCTGAAAAACACAAATACTGAACAAGTGTTAAAAAATCCTGAAAAAAGCGGTGCTGAACAGGTGCTGAAAACATTGAAAAAAAAAAACGGGAAAATCCTGCGGTTACCGGTGCACCGAGTGTTGAAGAAAACTGGTATCCGTTACTAAAATCTGAGTACCGAACAGGCCTATTAGTACCTTCATTTCGTCCAAATTTTAAGTTGCTATCTGCCAACTAATTCGGAATTTACAGTCGTCGAGTTCGGACTTTTTTTACACCACATTTTTTTAATAACTCGGAAATTTGTGAGCCGATTTCATAAGCTTGTAGGGTATCGTAGTAGGGACATTTGCTAAAATTTGTAGGGTGAAAGCTTTGAGCTAAGAGTTTATAACTAATAAAATGACAAAAATAGCATCTTTACCGTGTTGCCTCTGCACTTAAATCCGGTATATATTTTTTTTACCGCAGGATCCATCAAATTCTTCAAAATTCAGAAAATCTTATTCCCATATTTAATTGAGCGAATTAACTTCGTTACACCTGAAACTCAATTTCAAATTTATATAATTTTACAATAAATGAGACCGGAGGTATGGAACTCTATACACTCTCACTCCTCTCTTCATTCTACTCTTTCTCAATCTTTTCTTGAAATCTACCTCCATTTAGCATATCCTCAATAATTTTAAAAGATTTACGCTCTACATAGTCGCCGTACACCCGTAACGTAACCCATTCAGAGATATAGCTCGTTTGCGGCAAAGTGTGAATGAAAGCGTATTTTGGACTTCCACAGGAGGAAGGAAGATGTTATTATCCTTGGGGACTTTTCCCACCTTTGAGACAGAGTAATTTATATTTAGGTCCCTTTGGCTTTACAAAGGATACGTATACATACTCTTACTGTATGCCACCTCTCTTGTCTTCTGATGAATATTGTCCAGATTTCAAAGTGTGAATTGTATATAAGATGATTAACACCAAAATGATGTATAAACGCAAATGTACACGTTCTTCATCCAGGAATTATACAAGGATCTTATTTCAAAGTCAAATAAGGTGAATATTATTAAAATGAGCAAGTATATAAGCAATGTGGCTTGGATTAGAATAAATTTTCAGTAAATCTATACCAGGAAAGATAACCTTTGCTCCTTGAAGCATGCGGATTATTTGTGATAATAAGGAGTAGAATTGGTAGAATTGTAATTATCATATGCATTTCGATTAGTTGCAGAGAATACCATTGAGTATTAAATTTATTAACGGAAGTATACATTTATACATTGTTATGCGTCATATTACGATAAGGAAAGGAGCAAAATATGTCGCAATTCATGGCACTGTAGAGCTCAAGGAGCTTATTATGCTTTGGAGATAATTTCATCTTGTTTGTGAAATCTTGTTTTTACCTTGAACGGGCGTTCTCATAATGTGCCATTATTTCCATTGTATTATGGGTTTTGCGAGAGCGACGTAATGCCATTCCAGGAAAAATCCACTTTTGAAAAGAAAACCTGGAAAAGCCATCTAATTTGATCATTTTCTACTCCAACAACTTACAAGCACAACAATTTCAAACGTATTCATTTCTCCGAAAATCGATGTAATTTGTTTTACCACAAACACTGAAAAGTTGAATAAAATTAAGATGATTCCATGGAAATGCCACTAAATATTTACGTTGCTACTATGTATACCTGTACGCACTTGCTTCAAGTTATCGTAAAATCGTCTAGCTGTCAATACATTTTGTGCCTAATATTTTCCTTTGCTATTTGCTCTACCGAAATGAGCACATAAATTGGCTTCATTCGATATCTTCTCCCGTTTTGTTCGGGTTGTAAACTTTAAATATCCATTAGAATAAATACCGACACTTGACTTTCAGCCAGTTACTATGGCAGCTATATGAAATTTCGGTACTTTCTTCTATAATTAAATTGAAACGTTCCCTAAATTGTAATTTCTTCTAGATTGCGGTATTATAAAAAAAAACATCAGAACTTAAAGTAACAGTATAATTGTAGCTATTCCTAAACAACTCATTCATATATCGCCTTTAAAGATATCAACGTTAATTTAAGAAAAAAAACCTTGTCTCCAGAGAATTAATGTTCCGTTTTGACTTTTGAACCCTTTATATATCGACACTATGACCTACATAAGTACGTATTTCAGCAAACTCTTTTAATCAAGCACATGTTTTTCTCAATGTTCTCACAAGTATATATGTATGTATACAAGTAGGGCAAATAAGAGCCTTTCATGCACCGGTCAATCCTAAGTGCAAGTTTATGAGGGAATTATGAAAAAATAAATCCACGCATCCCATCTGTATTCCTTGCGAGCCTATATTAATATTGGACTAAGTAATCTACATACATATCTTCCTCAAAGAATAAAGACGCTGCGCTAAACTAGTACCTAGTTTAACTTCGTCATACAACCTATTAAAGGAAGCGTAGGTAAACCACCCCACTGTCAGAAGGAATGCTATTCAACATAAGTTTTTTTCAAAAGTCCGTCATTTCGCGAGTTGTTTGAAACTTATACGTTTACACCATAGTGAGGTCGCGTCGTTCTGCAGGACATATGTCCTTCTTCCTATGCGTAGTTTGGTACATATTTACATAAAAACACATAATAAGCTCCGGAACTTGTACGTTTCTCATATCTCACGTGTATATGCGTTATTCAAGTATTTCGACTGGAGGAGAGATATCTTGCGAAGGATGCGTACCACAAAGCTTAATAGTGTTTCTAAAATTCATTCGAAAGGAGAAGGAGATTGTTCATTGCGGATGAAGTGGCTGAACTTAGATTTGTAATACACAATTCACTATTGGGAGATATAATTTCTCCTAGCTGCTGTATACTACCCCTTATTTAGGTGAACGAAAAACAAATTGTTTGTAAATGAGTATCATTAACAAGATGGGAGGATTACGAAGAGTTCAGTGCCAATTGAATCAATTAGTAGGATTTTTTTCCCAGAACATTGCTTCAACGAACTTGTATCAATATTATTGTAGAGA
This sequence comes from Microchrysa polita, assembly GCA_949715475.1. Classification (NCBI taxonomy): domain Eukaryota; kingdom Metazoa; phylum Arthropoda; class Insecta; order Diptera; family Stratiomyidae; genus Microchrysa; species Microchrysa polita. The sequence continues at coordinate 5,919,404 of OX454415.1, read as the reverse complement.
TAGGATGGTCATATTGACGGAGATGATGCATTATAGCTCAAGGGCTTGAAACGAAGACATGTGCAAGACTAGAGTGTTTACCGAGATTGTTTTTGTTAAAATACTATTAATCAAGTCTGTCACTGAAAAGGGGGTTAAGAGTGATCAGATGCGTTAATAACCCGTAAAGTGCCAGCGATCTGGGGAACTGCATTTTTTAGGGTTTTTTAGAATTTTTTCAAAAAACCCTTGTGAAATCGATTTTGTCCGTCCGTCTGTTCACTAAATCACTCGCGAACGGCTCAACCGATTGTCATGAAATTTGGTAGGAATGTGTAGAATGGTTACAGTCTTTGGCACAAATATGTACCTTAGAGGTTGGTGGGAAGAAGATAACAGGGTGTCCCGAACGTTTGAAAAAAGTCGACTTTTTTAGCTTTAATCGGAGATTAACGTATGGGTATTTAAATCAAAGATCTAAACGAGTACATCTCATATCAGTTAAAATTTTCCAGTTTCGAGTAACGGTAAAAAAAGTTATTGGCGTTTAAAGTTAAACTTCTTTTTCGACCTCCGTTTTTCTAAACCGTTATCGATGAAACTTTGCACAAAGATTGGTCAGTCAGTCAGGAAAAGTAAATAACAGTAAATTTGTAAAATTTCAATTTGTTCGTGTGTAGCCCTTCTTAGGTTTCCAAATATGAAAATTCTGCTAAGGGTTTTTAGGAAATAACATAGGGAATATGTCTACGAATTTTCATTCGAATAACTGTATCCAAACCGGAAATATAGCCAAGCAACTATTTAGTAAGGCCTTTCACAATGCAAGGGAAGCCTTGCATTTCTTCAATGCATATCTTTTAACTTTATGAAACAATGAACATTAAATTTGGTGGAAATGCATAGTATGGTAATAGTGTTTGCCGCAAATATTTTTGAAGTTTATAGGACCAAGTTAACAGGGTGTCCCTGAATAGTTGCAAAAGTATACTTGTTCAATACTCATAGGAAAGCTTGCGTAGGCTCCTATGTCAGGGGACACAATCAGCGCCGGTCCTAGGTATTATGGCGCCCTGTCCATATACTAAAAAGTCGCCCTTCTATACAGGGTTTCCGGAAATTGTCGCATAAACGCACCGGATTGTGATTCTCCAAGTGATTTCCAGTAAAAAAGTTGTCCGAACATACCCCCAATTCTTAACCCTTTAGCTGCCACAGGCATTTGAAGATTTTTAAAAAAATCATTGTTTTATACGACTAAAACATCAATATATCGAAAGCTGGACTAGCTAGAATAGCAAATTAAGATGAATATTACAGACAACAAATTTACCTAAAAAATAAAACTAACCGCACTAAAATCGGATAAGAGTTTGGCTTTTCTCAATGAAAATGTATACAACTTACTTACTGGAACATGTGGGAAATGCTGGGGAATTCCATAAGCTACATCCGAAAATGGTCCCATAATTTTTCTCGGCTATTTAAAGTATTTTTCGGTTCCCCGGTCATTAGATATTTTTCACGATGAAATGGAAAAAATACATAAAATGGCCGGGAAAAGTTATGAAATAATTTTCGAATTGTAGCGTATGCAATTACACTGCATTTGCCACATATTCTACGACCGTAAGCATACATTTTCATTTAGAAAATCGCAGCGGACAAACATCTCACTCTCGAGGTCTATCCTGCGCTTAATATGGATTGCATAGAACATTGTACGCGGTAAAATCTCTTCCTACAAGCTATACAGTACTCGTATACATCCTACAAAACTCCTCTATCGCCCACTCTCATACAATTGAAACATGTACTACGAGCTGAGACTACGAGAATGAGCCATCAAGTGAAGACGCACATCTCACCTACAACGAGCCTGCAAAGCAGCTATTCCCCTCTTTTGCAGAATATAGGGGTGTACGCTCTACAACAATTTCTTATGTGCACAATTTCTGTAATGCACAACTCTTCACTTCTGCCAAGCATACAATCTATGAAACTAGCGCCCATAGGGCGCCCATCCCGCATATGAAGTGTATGGATTAATTGGAGCAGGTTTGCAGTGATGCACAAGTACAAGATATGCGAAGCATTTTTGAGCGCGGACGGATGGAAAGACGTCTCTCGCTCTTCCTCTCGCGTAGATACAATGCGGAAAAGTTTGAAGATGCGTCTTTCAAGGTTTCACGAGTTGCGACTGCGTCGATAGGTCGGTCAAATGGAATGGAATACGATTAGCATGCGAATTAAGTTTGGTTGTTGGCGGAGTTTCTATGTAATTTCTAGACTCGCGATAGCAGCCGATCTTTGGGAAAACACACCATCAGTTCGTTTAATATATACAAAACGTGGACGACGTGTATCAATCAATATATATAAATAAATGCTATACAACAGAGAAGAGAATTGATTTGATCATCATGCATTTGTCATTAAAGGAAGTCTTGATCTTGAAGGCATATTGAATTTGTGAATTTGGCGCCCCTTTTGGTTGGCGCCCTGTTCAAGTGCACAGTCTGCACATATAGTAGAGCCGGCCCTGGACACAATGGAATCATTTCATATAAGTTGGTTTTCCTTGATTGAATAAACAGTAACAGTAGATTTGCAGCTAATAATTCAATTCATATATAAAGCCAAGCCATCCTTACGTTTGCCTGAGTTTCTTTTTTGCTCAAAGGCCATCAGAAATCTTAAATCGAAAAATGCCTGTAAATTTGCCTTGGACGACTTCTTGCTTTTTGATTAAGATACTGATAAATCTTTGGACGCACAGTCGCTCAATGGCATGCGCGTAGCCAAGAGGAGCAGGTAGGGGCGCTTGTCTCCCTGGCCGATGATCAGTGTAAACAAAATTCCTGCTGTTGTACTATGGTATACTCGTATGCTATACCAAATTCGTTTGCACTTTACAATGTTTGAAGGCGTAAAAATGCGTGTTTGACCCTGGAAAAAAAAATACAAAACTTTCTAGTCCTGAGACTGACTGTAGTCTCGAACACCAAAATCAGTGGCATAAAGTACGGTGCTCCATCCCACTCCCAGCCAACATTTTAGTGAACATTCACTGGGTGAAACCGATCTGAAATCACATACTGAATGTACACTTGACTTGAACTTCACCTAGTGAGCAATTAATGAACGTGTTCACTTTTTTTTCAGGAAATGGAAACTGGGTGAATGCATTTCACTTAATCTTCAGCAGCTGAATAATTAATGAATGTATTCAGTTTTCTTTCAGGAAATGATTTCACTTAGGCTTCATGAAATGAAAGGCAACAGAAACTTATAACAGCAATCCTTAGAATGCTGCTCATTTGGGACTCATAATCTGAAGTCTTTTTGAAGCCACCTTATGGTTTAATTTGGGATTCATCTACTGAATTCATTCTGAATGCACCTAATGATTTCATTTCGGAGTAAAAATGTTCATACGTAGGTGAATCCGATGTGATATCAAACTGAAGCATAAATGAAGCTCAAGTGAATTCACTTCATGAGTTCACTATGATTTCAGTATGAGTTCAGAATGTTCGCTGGGATGTGTTCATTCGAACACGGGCCCCCAAGTCAAAAGAGCCCTCAAAGGCCGAGATCCATATGTGTTCAAAATATAAAAATTATTTTCATTAGTCGAAAGCACAAAAACGTAGTCCAGTCGTAGCATCAGAAGTAGCGAACAAATACCGCCGATTTATACCTGCCAGAGTCAAAGTGAAAACCTAAGCTATACGTTAAAAATGTTGCCACAAACACATTCCAACTTGACGAATTTCCATTTGAAATTGAAGGAATAACATACCAAACTACCGAATTTCCATGTCAAATTGACGAATTTCCGAATCATGTGGACAATTTCCACACCAGATTGATAAGTTTCCACAACAAATTGATGAATTTACTGAATAAAATTGTTTAATTTCCATTCTAAATTGAAGAATTTATTTAGAAATCTGGCTTCCCATTGCAAGTTTGTATTTGTCTAATGTTTATCCTGTTGACGAATTTCTGTGTTAAATTGACGATATTGAGGAACTTCCAGATCAAATTGATCAATTCTCATTTGAATTGACGAACTTCTAAATCATATTGACGAATTTCCATTTCCAGATTACGAGTTTCAAAATCAAATTTGTAGGTTTCCTTTCGGTATTGACGCATTTCCGTTACAAATTGACGAATTTTCATTTCATATTAATTAATTTCCAAATCATACTGACAAATTTCCATTAAAAGAGGAGATTTTAAAAAATTGGGTCAAGAATTTCCATTACAAATTGGCCAATTTCAAAAACATTTTGACAAATCTCCATGTCTATCTATCTGAATTTCAAATTAATGAAGATCCGTCTAATTTATTTATTTTCATGTAAAATTTGTGAATTTTAATGTCAAATTGACATATTCCCAACCAATTTTGACGAATTTCTAGATCGGATTTACGGTTTTCCATTTTAAATTGATCTTAGTTGATCAGTTTCCACAAACAATTACACACTAGAAATGTATGTTCCATGTCGGTGCACACGCACAAAACCGAAAAAAAATTATATAATTAAAAATCAAGTACATATACGACTAAAAAGTTTTCATCTAGCAGGACTCAATTGTTGTGGTAGCGATTCACAAAAATTCACGTCTCTTGAAAGCAGGTTTCAGCAGTTCTTGGCCGTTGATACAACGGATAACTCAGGGACGATTTAAATCCAAGAAACGGCTGCCGTAGGCATCCATTGGGGGCTTGAGTTCTATCCCGACAACTTAGAGGTAGAGTCCCTTCTCTGCGTACTGAGCTATTCGTGTGCCCCAAGTGAGAAAATACCGATTGAGGAACAGAGAATACATATTCCATTCAGAAGACAATGTCCGATATGGGGATAAGGCTCAGGGACGATTAACATCCAAGAACAGTCTGCCTTAGGCATCCATTGGGGCAGCGCCATTGGGGCAGCGGGGCTTGAGTCCTGTCCTGGCAATCCATGGTATTGCTTTCTCTGCGTACTGAGCTACCGTGTACCCAAAGTGAGAAAATACCGATTAAGGAACATGGAATACAAATTCCAGTCAGAGGACAACGTTTTTATCCAAAATGTATAGTTCATAAGCATAGCATAGCATAAAAAAGGCGCCTCACTTTAACTTCGAACACAAAAAAATTTAAAAACGTTACGCCACTGACTAATATATTCGTAATTTGAAAGGCTTTGATATCCGGAACGTTAAGGGGTATCATAATAAGATCCTGCAATCTATCATTTCGTCTAGTCTTTCAGAGATTAAATTTTTCCTTTAGTGAAACCCTAACATAAGGCCGCCCACACATTGTCAATTCGAATCCATTTTTTTGAATTTTCGTTTTGCCAGAATCGACGAAAAGGTATGAATGTGACAGAATCCTAAAAATGGATTCAAATTCACACACTTAGCTGTTAATCGCAAATAGCTAGGGCTTTGAAGTATTCCGGATATGTGGACACGGACACACTCTATTACCATGCGACGTTTCAATAAAATTGGCCCATGGACTCCTTAGTTACCGAAGATCTCCCATTTGAGCCTTTAAAATAAATAACTGGCGCGACAGTCCAGCACTGGACCAAGGCCGTATAGATGTGTTTGTGAAATCCAATCCAATTTCCAAAATCTTAACTTCATTTATCAAGAGTACGCGCAGCAGAGTTATTTATCCTCGTAAATGGGTCGTTTAACATCTGATTGAGACGGACTCGAACCTATGACCCAGTGCACCGAACGTGAGCGCACTTATCACTACACCAATCAAACATCTGCAATTCAAGCTTTTAATCAATTTTAATTAATCTGAATTTATCTTCATTTCTATTTATTTTATCGTTGTAACTTCTAACTAAACTAAGATAGTTGAAACTTTGTCGCAGTCTCTCGCCGGCCTCGTTATAGCTTCAGATGTATTCCTTTCCTTCTTTGTTTTTTTTCTCATTATGCTATCCTCTTATGTCTATTCAACTTCACATGTGCGTGACAAACATTAAAAAAAAGCTTGAACTTCACCTGCTTTCCTGGATAGTCAACCTTCTGGAAATGATTTATTACAACTACACCATATATACATAATGGCTCTATTTATGACCCCCTGATATCACTTTATTTACATCAATTCAATGACTGGCAAATTCCTTGTCAAGGATACGACGATCCTTTTTCTCTTCATATGAAGATAATACTCTCCTTATTAGACGTCCTGATTTTTACCCCCCAATGCATTTGACCCATGTCAGCATTTCGTATGTCCATTTGTAACTTGCCTTGTCTTTATGCGTATAAGGACACGTTGTGTGCGAAGAAGAATTCGACTAAGTCGCCGATTATCCTGTGTGTGCTTATATGAAAGGGTTAGTGATGGAAAAATATTCGGCCCGAAACAGAAAACGGACCGTACCGGAGGGCACTCGTCAGACTGACTTCGATAGGGCGTGATTCGGGGACGCCCAACACTTTTCATGTTTTATCATCAGGATGAATTTTTGTCTGGTTTGCTTGGCAGCATGTACCCTATAACGCATCGGTTCGGTATATTATTCTGGCGTCCGATTCCTACTACGACTAGGACTCATGTTGGACAATCAGCATCATCCATCACAAAAACTAGTGCAAAGAGAGCGGAAATTTTTCGTAGAAGATTTATCGGATTTGACCGGAAGGAAACCTTTGTTTTCCCAGAGAACGTGTATATACGCAGTATTCCGCTTTTTTTGGTCGAGGATTCGGTTGAAGATTTCACGTACTACAACGGGTGTGAATTGGTCGGGTATCGTGGCCGGTAAGTATATGTACATAGGCGACCGGTGTGTGGTCAGTTTGCTATTGAAATTGACTGGTTTGTTTTAGATGATATGGGTCTTGTCCTAGTCTAGATTTTTGATGTTAAGATTGATGGTAGTCGAATAGTGTTCGGTGATGTATGTACCTATGTATGTAGAAGAATTGGATGATCTTTCAAAAACTTTTCTATGTACATATATCAATAGACGAAAGTCTAAAAAAGCCAAAAACATTAATTTAAAAATTAAAACGTCCACTTCCATATGAAAATAAAATTGTTGAAAGTGTTTTTTTCGGAAGAGCCAAGATACTGATTTTGTTTAACTAGAGCGAATAACGGGAAATTTCTTATAAGAAAATCAAAGTACATATCAACAGCAATAAATATGCTCATTATTTTTCCTGTCCATTTTCGCACTCTCTTGCTATAAAGAAGAGAACAGATTGGTGCGAAATTTTGGTGCGACATAAGTATTTTGACAATATTTAAATCTTTGATTGTACGCCAATTTCTCTGGAAAAAAATGGATAAAACATAATTTAATTGATGATTTGTGTTTATATTTTGAATTCCAAGCAGAAAATGTGTCCAGTGGCTTGAAACATTGGAAAAAAATCAGAAATTCGAAGTTTGGTTTAACCCTCCGTAGAGGCAAACTTTAACCCTGGTTTAAAGGTTGGAGACGCTGCAATTGAATTTAATTTCATAAGGTAGACTGTTCATTATTAAACACCAGAATTGAATAAGAGAAAAGAAATAGGAAACTATTCCATGCATCACAGAAATGGGATGTGTATATCGAATCATTACCGAAAAATCTTCCAAATATTTATGGAAAATTTCCTAATGAATGTGCCATCGGAGGCAGCGATAATAATGACCACCTTCGGCGTAGAGCTAAAAAAGGCAAATTGCATACATACGCAGATAAAGTGAAACCAAAGAAAGATTTAAAAACCATACCAAAAGCAAACCTCTGTTACTAAGGAAAAAGTTCAAGCTACTGCAACTTTCTGAAAAAGCTTTTGTCGGCAAATATTCGTTATTTTATTACATTCTTACAAAAAAAATCAATATTTAAAGAAAATGCCCAATTTATATGAAAAAATTACCACAGTGGAGGCTCTCTCATGATGCAGGGATATATTGCTTACAATGGCCTAAGCTGCTTAAGTTAAAATCACTGTTTCCATGGCCAAAGCTTCTTTTGGTCGTCATTGAATCGTCGGAAGTTATATTCGCTTTTTTTGCGGCACAATTTGGTTTAAATTTCACTTCTTCTTAGAGTTCTTCATCGTGGCTTCACATTAGCTTTCTTTCAGAGAGCGCCAATATTTGTTTTTATTTTGTTTTAAAACATTTTTTGTTTGGTAATAAACAGTTTACCGTATAAAATAAAATTCAATAGTAGCGTATTCAATATGTAAACCAGGACTAAGGCTTGCATTAATCGATGCTCAAACCAATCTTCGAAATTCTGATTTTTGTTTATGTTTCGAGCCACTGGTGGTATTTTTTATTTGAAAATTAATATGTGGAACTCAAAAATTAATAAAAATATATTTTGTGCATCAGTTCTTGCGAAAAAATGGGTGAAATCAAAGAGTTAAATGTTGTCAAAATACTTATGGCACACCAAAATTACGCCTCCATCTTTTCTCTTTTCTATAGCATGAGAGTCCGAAAGAGGACACGAAAAATATTAAGCATATTTATTGCTGTCGATATGCGCTTTAATTTTGATAAAAGAAATTTACCGTTATTGGCTCTAGTTAAACAAAACCAGTGTCGGGGCTGGAGGGTATGAGATGTCAAAATACATATGCCGATCAGTGTATTTTATATGATTCTGAAGAATAAGAAGGAACTTTATAAAGTTTTAAAAATCTAACACTTTCTACAACTATTTTCAACGCAAATCTACCAAAAATAAATTTCATCACTCATTTTTATTTTTTCAGTCGAACATGCTGTACTCCTATATGCAGTGTTGCCAATTTAGCCGTTTTCCTGCTAAATTTAAGCGGAAACTGTTTAGCCGGAAGAAATTACTAAATCCAGCCGGCCGGATTAGATTTTTTTTCGGCCGCTTATCTGGCTAAAACTATTTTGTAAAATTTAGAAATAAATTAATTTTGAAAATAGAATAAAATGTGAGTCTCAGTTTTCAATAATTACAATTCGTCTTCGTGAAGCTTATCGTGTATAAGTGTTTTTATACTTGGTGTATTTCGGTTACTATAGTACAGTAGCTTTTCAGTCTGCGCCCCCTTTGTAAAGTCTGCTAAGACTGGCACCACCCGAGAAAATAGGTGTGGAAATTTTTGTATTTCCGCTATTGGAACTATCACTAGGTGCTGCGTTGAAAACTTTAATTATATTTGGTTTCTTAGAATAATTGCTTTATTTTGTTAAAACTAAAGCTGTCGAATACGGAGACAAGATTTGCCATAAATCTGTTCAATGCTATGATTTTGGACAGAAGTCTAGATTATATTGTTGTAATATAAATTATTACCAACATGCACATGATTGCCTTGTTAATAATCCAAATACTTACGCAAATTTCGGTACTTTTGGATATTTTTTAAAAGTAGGTACGCAACGCGTTGGTTGCACGTGCAACCAACTGGCAGTTGTCATTGCATCCAAACTGATCGCCATTTGGGTGTGCGTCCAGTTTTAAAATCAATATGGCAACTCAACCAACCGTTTTGACAACTGCTTGTCAAATTTAAAGTGACAATTTAGCATCTTTTGTTCGTTCTTTTGTGTGAAATTGAATAATTCTTGAATGACCGTGTAATAATTCAAACGCGCAAAGTCCAATTTTGATCATTAAATTTAAAAAAAAAAACACCAAAATGAAATTTTGGTTATGTCATTTTCTGTCTCCATTTGGTTGTTAGTGTAGATGCTAAGTAGCAACCAAACGGCTGTTCGTGATGCCAGTTTTTGGATGCACAACCATTTGGCGATCAATCTAGATGGACCTTAAGCCTATGCGTTCATAAAATTTTATTTTATCCTAAAACTTTTAAAAATCCATCAATGGATTTGGACAATCCAAAGTTGAATATGTATTGAGAAATATTGTCCATTGATGTGCTAAGCTGTAGACTTTGAATTTTACCCACTAAACGACCATTTGCCGTTCCTGTCTTAGAACTTCCGTACTATAATTATGTTATACCGCCAACGGCAAGGTATTGCGCTAAATAAAGCATTACAATTTAAAGTTTTATAACTAAAAAACGTATGAATATGAGTACAGCAATAAGGTAATTTTTAAACGTGTGTTGGAAAATATTCGGTTAAACAAATCTTCTATAACGAACTAGAATCGATAGCCGGAACACGGTTGTAAAAAACGTATAAGCCTGACTTAGACTGAACTTCCACAATCAATCATCCCAAAGACTCAGAAAAATAATTCTGTTTCGAAGCTTTGCGTTTCCTATCTCATTCACTGTAACATATCGTATTTGATACACCATTTTTAGCATTTATTTGGATTTTATATAATTAATAGAAGCTATAGTTTTCATTGAAATCCTTCCAGTCTTCCCTAAAACATGTATTAGTTTTCCAGATTTCTTCCATTCGACGTACATACTGTGCACGGCTATTTTCGCAATTTTGTGTAATTTTGGATTTTAGAAAGAAGTTTCCGGACATTCTGTAGTCTGTAGAGCATTGTGAATCATTGCGTTATTTTCTCCTCTCATTCTCACGGCGAAATGAAATCTTAACGAAAACTCTTTACTCTATTATTATACCAAAGCTTGGACCTAAACCAATATTTAGTTCAAATTCAATCCATTCATTGTCGTTCAATTTCCACTTAACGAACGGTATTTCAGTTCAGTTTCAGTTTATGTTATAGATGGCGACTGCAGCATTTAAAAGAATCAAATTTCAGGAGTTATAGTGACGGTTAATTTTATATTCATTGGGTGAATTCAGATTGTAAGACGAAAGCGGACGGGTAAACTTGCAAGACAAGAACCATCGTTCTTACAATCTGAAATGCAGAATGCTTGTCCGCTGGCCAATACAAAAGCTCTCGCCGTCCGTTTTTTAGCACAAACAAACGGACGGCGAGAGCTTTTGTAGTGGCCAGCAGACAAGCATTATGCAATTCAGATTGTAAGAACGATGGTTGTTGTCTTGCAAGTTTACCCGTCCGGTTTTGTCTTACAATTTGAATTCAGCCATTGTCATTTCTAAAAATTTATCAATTTAACAATTTTGGTCATTTGAAGAAATTTGAATTTGACAGAGAGGGACGTTTTTAGTATTTAGTAACTAAATGGATCACGAATAGGGTGACCAAATAAATCATTGCTCTCCAATTTTCGCGGTCAGCAATTGATAATTTAGACCTTTTCGTTTCAAAATTTTCCAAAGTTTTACATTTTAGTTATTCTAATTGAAATTTAAAAAAAAATCGAATTTCTAGGTTTTATCGTGCGTATTAAGTCCTTTCTTTAGTGGAGGTAGTGACATATTGTAGAGAAAAGCAGGGATTTGGAGCGGAGCGATGGAGCGGAGCGGAGCGACCTTAAATTTCGGAGCGTGGAGCGGTTTTTGGCAAACTGAAGCAGAGCGATTTTTGCTTTGAAAGTCGCTCCGCTCCGCTCCAAAGTAAAAAATCAAAAATATTCCGAGAAAAAAAAAATGAATTTTTTCGACGAAATTTTTCATTTTATGGCACGATTTGGTGATTTTGGACGATTTAAAGGCGAAGAATTCGTTAAGAGACTTATAAAATTTCGAAATATCGTGAAATTCATTATGATAAAAGAGGTTTTGCATTTAGTCATAATCATCACTCTTCATTATTAAGAAATTCAAGATCATCCATGACAGAAAAGTCCTGTCCTGTACTCGATGAATGAACGCCCTTTTTAATTTAAATTAGTTATTAGGTGCGTTTTATTGAATGTGACAGTGCCATAACAATATTACAGATCTCCTTCATTACGGGATGTCCGGAAACTATCGCATATTTCCAGCAAAAAGGAGTATAAAGAAGCCCGAATTATTAACTCTTCAGCTACCACAGACATTTAAAGATTTTTTCTTTCGGTCGTGGCCAACAATTATTCCTAAGAATAAACCCATTAAAAATCGGATAAGCAGCTTAAGCTGTGAAAAAAAAAGTTCAAAGACAAGATTTTGTGATCTTATTTCATATAAATTTTTTTCCCGACGGAGGTCTTAGTGGTAACATTTTTGTAAAATCTTTAAATGCTTTTTGGCAGCTACGAAATTAAAAATTCGGAATATTTCCGGTACACCTATTTTGCTGGAAATGACATTAATATCATATTTCGGTGCGCTTATGCGATAGTTTAGTTTCCGGACACCCTATCTAGAACAACTCAATTTTATGTTCAAATTTGTACGAAATTGGTGCTGTCCTGTTCTGTACTTGATCGAATGAAACGCACCTATTAAGTCATTTTCTAGAATACTTGAGCAGATATAGGTTGAATTGATGAATTCGCGGAAAATAATAAATATTTACTAAGAACAATGAAGTTTTGTTGTATTTTTGTAATGGAGCGGAGCGGAGCGACAAAAATTTAGTCGGAGCGGAGCGCTGGAGCGGAGCGGATTCAAATTGGTCGGAGCGGGAGCGGAGCGGAGCGAAAAAAAGTGTCGCTCCAAATCCCTGGAGAAAAGTATCTGCGTCATCTCATCCATCCATCCATCATCTTCAGACTTAATGCTGATGTCGGACTCATACGTTGCTAGATTGACACTTATATGCAGAGAAATCAAACCCTGAATAATGGGTTTGACGCCGAATAAAGTCAGTTATTCGTGATAAATATTACATACTTCAAACATCCACTGGCCTGAAGGTGCACGTCTCGTAAAAAAGCATCAAATTTCCAATCTAAATTTTAAACAATTTGTTCCTTGGGCTGGGCGGCAACTGTTGTCAGTCTCGATTTGGTGTGTTGGTACATAGTACATTTAACGTACCAAATGCCTAAGCTTGAGGGTTTTCATATGTTCTTATGTTTCTCTTTTCTTGCCGAAAAGGCTACAGGCTTAGTGTAGGCAGATTTTTTGGGCTGGACTGTGTCATTGACGCGATCAATCCCTGCTAGCCATAATCGGTGAACGATAAATCCAAAGAGACGGGGGAATGCTAGACTTGTCGTAGTATTCGTCAACACTCTCTCATCCGCACGCGTTAGCTTATGTACTTCGACTGAATCTCCATCACTCGATGAAGAATCGGTGCCAATTCATCGAGAGACATTTTCTTGAAATTTCGGTCAGTTCCGCTTCCTTGTCGTCATTTTGCGCCGATGGGTAATATTTTTCTTTGTATAGCGGAACCTTTTTCACTTTAAAGTTGGCCTTCGTAGTGTGTGCCTCTGCATCGAGTAATTTGAATAAATGAATAAATTCTTCTTCTCTGTACCGTGACCCCTTGTGGGGCATGGTGCGTTAACTCAGCCGTTTACAGTCTATTTCGAGTCAACGTTACATTGCATATAGATTCGGAGTGCTTGTTGCAAGCACTATCCTATCCGCACATGTACGTAAATTTAGGAAAACGCCGAAATTCGATCTCCGGACTTCTAAATTACTAGCGTCGCAGAGTGCGAATCAACCTAGTGAGCCACATAGTGTGCTAAATGTATAAATTGCTGATGAAATAATTAATGAAACTAATCGACTATTTCATACGTTGTTCATATAAGAACGCATGAATGAAATTCGTCGATTATTTCATTAGGGCGAACTTGATGAAATTCATTAAATTTGTCATCAGTTCCAGCATGATGAATTCGCCAGTGAAACTCATCGTGCTTTTCATCAGTTCCTTTCTGATGAATTCATTGATGATCCGCACCGCATCTATCATCAGTACCTCTGTAATGAAATCATGAGGGAAAGACATGTTTGGGTTCACGCCGAAAAGCCTTTGGTTTATTTTTGGGGACTCGGAGGAGGTGATCCACACAAAATTTTTATTAATTAACATTGAGCCCCAGTGCAGTTTTTTGTTCCGGTAAAGGGCCGTTTCAATCATTTCATGGAATATTGTTGAAAAACCCACGCTTGCTACTCCCCGAAGACAGTTTTAGCGTTAATTTAATCTAAATTTATTAGGATAGAAAAATATGCGTGCTGTAGCGGTAAATTAATTTTATTGCGTTCAAAGAAATCTTAATGGCTAAAACAAAAACGCAAATTTAGTTTTATTTTTTTTCAAATTTTCGCATTCGAACTAGAACGAAATCGCGAAAAAGCATAGTGAATGTCGAAGAAGTGTTGCAAAATATGAATCGCGAATAAGCAAATTCGCGAATGTTGGGACCGCGAATGACGGGGGTTCACTGTATATCAATCGGCAAACATTGCCAATGCGCTTTTGCACATAGGGATGCCAACTCCCAGTCAACCCAAACCCGGAGATTTAGTGAAAGGATAGCGGGGGGGGGGGGGGGGTGATTGTACAGTAGTTTTTGCATATTTTGGTTTTTGCCTATATTGGTTGCTATTGCAATTACATACTCGTAAAACAGAAAAGTTTCAGTTTGCATACTTATTTGTGTATTTACATTTTTATATTTTTGTTTCATATTTACATATTTATATATTTACATATTTAACTATTTACATGTTAACATATATCCTGTTTACATGTTTACTTACACTTATTTAAGATATAAAAAAGGTTAGTTCAAAAAGTTATCTTTAAAAAAAAAGTGTGAAAATTTATAAATGCGTTAAAATTGTTGAGTTTAATATTTTAAAGCGAATTAAAATCAAAGCTTATTGTTTATTGGAATGAACGTTTTTCAAAATAGATCTAAGCCGGAAACACTCTTTATTTTTCATTTCCAATACTGAACTCTCACATATAGAAAAGTTAAACTTCAACGCTTAACCCTTCTGTCGGCACCTACTACAATATGCATATTCTATACCCAATAGGTCTGGCTGGACCTACTGAGAAAATTTTTTTATTTTTTTTATTATTTTAGTAACGTTTTTAAGTGGACATATTTTGAAGTGGTATTATTATAAACATGTTTTTCCCTTATTTTCATCTCTTTTTGCTTCTCTATTTTCATGGCATATATCTAGTAGAAAGTTTGTTCGCATTTTTCAATGCCAATATCTTTGGGCAAATATTTGGCGCTTTGTTAGTCGATTTTACCTCGATATTAGTCTCCAGATTTAGGGAAGTAGGTGGAAAGAAATAGGGAATTTTCAAGCGCGAAAATCATTTCATTCAAAATTTTTCGTTAATTTCTCGATCAAATCTATTTAGAATGACTTTCGTAAGTCTCTCATACTTAGTCCTAACTATTACAAAGGAAAAAAACTGGTTTGAATTTCC
The DNA here is from genome assembly GCA_949715475.1 of Microchrysa polita. Taxonomy (NCBI): domain Eukaryota; kingdom Metazoa; phylum Arthropoda; class Insecta; order Diptera; family Stratiomyidae; genus Microchrysa; species Microchrysa polita. Next base: position 5,904,243 of record OX454415.1, on the reverse strand, counting down.
TTGAATCAAATCTCAGTTGATTAGGTGATGTTATAAAACGTGATGAAATTAGGCATACTTATTTCCGGAGCTTCACGGCTTTTCAAAGAAAAATCTGAGACATTTTTATCGTTTATGGTACAAATTGAATTTTAATGACATTCTTACATCATAAATAGGAGAATTTTAAGAGAATTTCATATTTGCATCTTCTACCTCAAGAGAAGAATGGGGGGAAAAACTGTAGGTCTGGCCAGACCTATTGGGTATCGAAAAGCACTATAAATTGAAAATTATCGAAAACATACTCAAAACTTCAACCGATTTTTTTAAACTTTTGCAAAATGCTTCTAAACATATTATTCTAGGGTATCATGAAATATGAAGTCGCTGCGATTTCATCTTCTATACTTTTATGACCAAAATATAGTGCCAAAGGTCTGGCCAGACCTTTGTGCCGACAGAAGGGTTAATAACAGGAGAACCGTTAAGTTTTCGCAAAAAATAATAACAGATTCGTCCATTTCAGACCAACATCAAAATTTGGAGCTACAAACTCTGAAATTTTGCCAAAAATTTATCTAAGAGATCGAGAAACGACAGGCTCTGTATAAAAAAGATTACAGAAATACTCCGCTGAGAATGTTCAGAAAAAGTTATGGTTGGGAGGATATGAATCAGTTGTTCCGGGATGCAGTCTATCCGTAAGAAAAAAAACAACGCTTTTCTTCACAACATTTCAGTTGACACTATAGCTTTTTATCCAAGAGAAAATTTAGCTTCACACAAGTACTGAACTTGGATGTCTATACATAGTGAAGTTAAAACGCAAACTTTATAGGAAATTTAGGATTTTCAGTTTTTTCAATTAATGTAACTAAAAAAACATTATTCATTCATTACACGCTCTGAAATTAGAACTTGAGGTTCTAATTTTAGAGCGTGTAGATGCGTTGTTAAAATTGTAAGCTCTAAAATTAGAACTCAAGTTCTAATTTCTGAGCGAGTAATGAATGAATAATGTTTTTTTAGTTACATTATTTGAAAAAAAATGAAAATCCTAAATTTCCTATAAAGTTTGCGTTTTAACTTCACTATGTATAGACATTCAAATACTTGTTCTTATTTTGAAAATACTGTCGAGGTAAAATTTAGAGTTTTTAGTTCTATCAATAAATTTAACAGGGATAGCTGTTGTAGTCTCTCTTTATTACCGTAACTCCTAGTGGAGCGTGGTGCGTTGATGACTACCGTGTGTAGTCACCAACGTTACAAAGACAACATTTTGCTTCTACTAGGAATCGAACCGGCCACCTATAGTTTCGTAGTCCTACGTCCTACACCTAAGCTATCTAGGATTACTAATTACGAGAATAAGTTAGTCGTTTTATTTTTTGACAATTTCAATTTAATTCAGAGACATTTATATGAAAGTCATCGATATGTGATCGAAGGCATTTCGATTAGATGGTATCTATGACAAATGGATAAAAAGTCATGGTTTTCGGATCGATTACTCTTTGATGCCAATGATATCGAAGACAACTGAATGCAGGTCTTCGATTTGGGATCGAAGACATTTCGATTCTGTTGTCTATCGGAGACAATTGGATGTAAATAATCAAAATTAGATCGATTCAGTAGGTTATTGGAGACATTTCGATGGCAGCTATCGATATAGAATCGAGGACTTATCGATTCCGTTGGGTATCGGAGACAATTGTCTAGCTGGGTAAACGCAATATAAAAATATATCAGAGTGAAGCTTACTTACAGATTTGCTTTTAAATTTGGAAGATCATATTAGCACGTATTTAATAGTCAATAGTTTAGTTGCTCACAATCAAAACGTATAACGACAGACGTATTTTCTTAACAGAAAAACTTCTTGGAAAGAAAATTAACGGTTCAGCTGAAACATTCCAATATTCGGGCCTAGGAATATATACATAGACAAGGAGAAAGGAGCTGCAACATCAAAGCACAAGAGCGTACCTGTATAACTAGAATATGAGAGGGCTTCCATTACATTGCCTCTTTGTATGTCTCTCTCGTTACCTTTATGTCGATGGTGTGAGTTGCCAGTATCTGTTAAAAATCTAGTCAAAAATTTCGCACGTTTCATTTCCTTCTCTATATGTTCTCTGAATGATTTCCAAGCTCAAGCGTCGGAAACAATCCCAGAGAAGATAACATGGAAAGTTGGAATGGATGTTGCGAGTAGCAACAATGATGCATGGAAAGTTGTAGCAGCAATGATGCATGGAAAGTTGTAGCAACTATGATGCATGGAAAGTGAGTGCTATATGCGAAGCTATAATGCATCTTAGAATATAGGCATTATCTTCGAGCAGGTATTAATAGAAGGAGGGGCAACATCACTTAAAAAGTGTGCCGAAAGTGCAAATTCATGGGAGAGAAAAATACAATAACAACACTGTTGAAGCAAAGCGATTTGACACAAGTAAAGTAACAGTACATCTCGATTCAAACAAAGTTCCATGCTTTGACAACCCACTTTTAAAGATAAAGAGAATGAAGAAGAAGAAGAATTCAACCAAGCGCGAACGAATTTTTGACACAATTACTACTTTACTGTTAGATGCTTGCTCTCCCATGTATTAGATTCTCGGCACATTTTTGAGCTGTCACATTGTATGGAATTCGTAACTTTCGCCCTCTCCTTATATTAATAATACCTGCTCAAAGGGCATTATGGTGCAGTGGTACAGTACTTTTATGTTCATATTCGAACTTCAACTTGAGATCGTTCTTTTTAATTTGATTTTTTTATTATTAATAATTTGTAGGTACAAATGAAAGGTTTATACGCCAAACCCGGAGATTTTATTTTTGACCCGGAGACCCGGAGACACCCTTTGAAACCCGGAGTCTCCGGGTGAAACCCGGAGGGTTGGCAACCCTATTTGCACAGTACTACGATCGAGAGCTACTCTATGTAAATTTGTCTGGAAACAATATTGGTGAGCACATTTTAGGAAGTGTTTATGTAATTTTCTTCTGTTCTGTAGCATACATAACTAACGCAAGTTCGTACTTACTGACCCCAAAACGACGTTTCAGCTCATCACACCCAACAATTTTTACCTTTTTCTTATATAAATTGAATTTCAGAGCAGGATCACAAATTGATTTTCCGCTGAACGATTATACCTATATACAATTTACACAAAAACCGATAAACCTAATAAATTTGTGAATCAGTTTAATTATAATGTAGAGCCGAATCAATATATGTACTGACAACCAAATCATCGCTGTTTGATTTTTTTTAACAAAATCATCAATGGGCGGTGAAAGATCATCGGTGAGTATGTGTTATGTGATGTTCGGTAAAGATCATCTGCAAGAAAACATGGAATATGTGGATGAGGATCATTCAAAGGGTATATAATTATTATCATCATCGGCTATATGTAGCGTGCATAACTCTTCAGTAAAATTAGCCAGGCAAATTGTATCCGTATCCGTATTATTCGTTGTTGATTTTTTTCTTTTTCACTCTATACATATCTGTAGATATTGCAGTTTTAGATGTGAGGTAATAAAATAGTAACTACTATGTGAATTTTTTGTTTATTATAAGGTGTACGATCCCTATGGGTTATAATTTTTCTATCGTCGACAATAAATTAGGCCGAAAGTGCATAATGATTGAATAAAAGGTAAGTCTCTGTCTAGAGCACTTTTCGCAGAAGACACTAATCCAAATTTTTGTTTCGGAGGTCATATATTTAGTACTAGCCTTTATGTAAAATTGTAATTTCCGCGATGGAATTGAAAGGACCCTGTTTGTTTGTACCTGTTATTAAATAATGTACAAAATGATTAATTAATAAAAAACGATAAATATGTATACATAATGTACATTGTATTGACATGTATTTGACGAATGTATGCTCAAAAGTATCACTGCTTGATGAGGAAATCAAACGAATTCGATTTCTTTTCATGACCTACACCATATCAAATTTAATAGTCGTACACCATACTGTGAAAATTAGTTTACACATATGGATCGAGACATTCAATCTACGTCCGTATTGCTGCGCGGGATGTCTTATCCCAATAGGAAAAAGAGCGCTTCAGAAGGGCAAAAGAAGCGCTTCTCGGGAAGCAGAGAAGCGCTTCCCATCTCCATTCCTCTTCGTGTACTTTTTAACATTGCATGTCCGCGTAGGTAAGCAGCTTCTTAAGATGCGCTCCAGAAGCGCTTCTAGAGAAGTGAGTGGTAAGCATAAGCACTTCTGGAGCAGTGTGCTATAAGCGCTCCAAAAAAATTTCACATTTCACTCATTTAAGTGAATGAAATGCGCTTTTCAAGGATTGATCGTGGCAAATAGTCGATGCTTTCCTATTACGATCGAAGTGCTTCCTCACCATTCGTAAATATGCTTCTGTGTTAGCGCTTCCCCCGAAGCACATTTGGAAAGGGTGAGGAAGCGCTTCTACGTCGCTTCTATCGGAAGCGCTTCTATTTTTCCTATTGGGATATTACACTACTTACTACACACATGAGAACAAATGGAAATATTTGAACGAAGAGGAAAGGTGTCGCAGAGGTCCTCCGTGCTAGCTACTACCTACTACATACATCATGGATTTAATTTTATGGTTGAATAAAGTAAGTCAAAACTGCGAGCGAGTACCATTTTTTTATTTTTAATAAATTTTCTCTCATACGAGTATGTACGTTATATATATTGCTTGCCTGAGAATATCACACTGTGAGATAATGTTTATTTGTAATTTTATCCATGTGGACCAAACTTTATGTTTGCACGGTTGAAAGCGAAAATGGCAATTTACAAACAATAAAAATTGTTAGAGGTACATTAAAATTATTTTAATTTGTGTTTTGATTGAATTATCGAGTTATTATTTATTTTTCTACGAAATTACCTAGTAATATGGCAAGCCATTGATTTTGGGGATCCGAGTCCGTTTAGTTTATTATGGGATTTTTTTTCGTAATATGCTATATGTATAGGTATAATGTTCGGAAAAATGTAATGAGCTTTTTAACCCTCATCCAGCGGGATAGGTGTACCTTTTTCGTTTTTAAAATACCGTCACTTTTTGCTATGGTTCCGATCGGTCTGAAATTTTCTGACATCTCTACGATTTTAGTTTAAAATATGTATTCCAAATTCCAGAAATGTTTGACCACCCATCCCCACGTTAGGGAGCAAAATTAATCTTACACCCTTTAACGGCGGCAAAGGTCCATTTGTACCTTCATATATCTTGTATGAAAGAAAATTTACAAAACACGAAAATAAAATATTTTTGGTGAATGCTCATGCAATAAGTTGAGAATCTCGTGATGTCCAGAAGTATTCGATTGACGATTGTTATTTGTAATGATCAAGGTCCTTTGAGAAATCGATTTATAAGGACTAGGCTACAGTGGCGTATTTCCCCTTTTCCACCAGTATAGGCTTTTCACATTTTGCCGCCTCCACCAAACTATTCAAGTATTGCTTAAAAGAAGTTTAGCTTTTTGTCGATAATGAATATTCAGGAGGGATTATACTTTATTTACCTCCAATATTTTGAATTAACCTTGTGTACTTCAATACGTAAGTGATCTTTGAGTGATCTTTCCACTTCGTGCGTCCTGAGTATTCTTCAATCTTTCTCACAAGTTAAAATCGAAAAGCAAAAACACTATCAAAAGTAATTTTAGTTTCACTTTTTCCGGATTAAAATATCAACATCACGTCCAATTTACAGACAAAAAACTTTAGAGAAGTTCACAAATTAATTTTCTATTCAAAATTCATAACGGTACTTTAAACTGATAAATCTGCAAAGTCGATTTAGATTTTAAAATGTTACATCTATAAAAAAAAATCCTTTAGAATGTTGTCCCGAAAACATGGGTTTAAGTTTAAGCAGTGATCCATAGATAGGAAAAAGGACTGACTCTTGGCAAATAAAAGAAAATATTCACGTTTTTTGCTAATATTTGCAGAATTTGAGAGCTCAGAGTTTGCCGTTCGTGAATGCACTCTATTGATGGGGCAATGATTTTTTCGATTGAAAACCATTTTGAGGATCCCATTACCGATAGATGTGGAATTATTCGTCGACATAATATTCCTATCCCATTGTTGAATATGCCGCTGGCATTTGAGTTATTTATGTAGACCGAAACCATTCGTCTTCGGCGAATGTGGCCCCGAGAATCCAAAAGGTTGAACATAGATATAGCAGAGCAAGACATGACAGACAGAAAAAAAAACAGAAACGTGCTGTGTTTCGAATTTAATTCTGGTCTTAAATATTTACTCTCAATATTTGAGCTCTGTGATCAGTGCGATCTAACGTCGACTCCTCCCTAAATTTTTTTGATTTCAATCGTTGATTAACAAATAGGAGTAATAGAAAAATAGAATACACTAAAGATCTACGAGCGAGTTGTCTGCAACCGATTGAGAAAGATTGTGCGGTTGAATGACAATCAATGCGGCTTTGTTGAAGGTCGATCTACAGTCGATGCGATTCCGTGCATTCGTATTGCAATGGAAAAGTATAGAGCAACACGAAAGGACTTGTACTTTGTGTTTATCGATTTGGAGAAGGCATTCGATAGAGTACCTCGTGATCTGATTATGGTTGGCCTTGAGAGCACTTAATGTCCCTGAGGCATACGTCAGGATGATACGAGACATGTATGATGGAGCTACGACTAAGGTTAGATGCACAGCCGGTGAATCAGAAGAATTTCCGGTGAATGTCGGAGTACACCAGGGCAGTGTATTGAGTCCGTTGCTCTTCAACATCATCATGTGCTACTTATTAACACGCGTCTCCGACGGCCTAGAAATATCTCTTCTTTTTGCTGATGATATAGTCCTCAGTAGCCCAAACATCGTTACCTTGCAAGCTGCACTTACAAAATGGTGTGACATTCTGGAGGAGCATGGACTGAGGTAAGTATAACAAAGACTGAGTTCTTATGCTGCCAATTCTCAGACCCAAATGCACCGATACCAGAAATGTACGTCAAAGGAGAGCAGCTTAGGTCTTGTACCAAGTTCAAGTACCTTGGCTCGATGGTGAACAGCGGAGCTACATGCGATGATGACATCAAACATCGCACAATGGTTGGGTGGATGACGTGGCGAGAAAACTCTGGAGTTTTCTGCGATAAGAAAATGCCACTGAAGCTAAAGGGCAAGTTGTACAAAACGGTTGTACGTCCCGCACTCATGTATGGATCAGAATGCTGGACCATGTATGAAGGTTACGCGAAAGAAATGACAGCGACTGAAATGAAAATGTTACGCATGTCAGTTGGTGTAACCAAAAGGGACCACATCAAGAGTAGCTACATCCGAGGCAGCTTGTCCATAGACCAACCAATCACCGAAAAGCTCGAAGACCGACGAATGGACTGGTATTGCCATGTTCAAAGGCGTCCGCCTGAGAACCCCGCAAAGAGAGCGATATCAATGGAAGTTCCACTTGATGGACCCAAGGCCAGAGGCAGACCGAAGAACACGTGGATGTGTCAAATGAAAAAGCAACAACAACGCATTGGTCTCGGCGACGACACGATCCAAGATAGAGCTGCCTGTAGAAATATGCTGAGAAATTATTGCCAAAACGGGCGATGTGCCTACACCGCCGGTCGAGCAACGCGGAACCATGGAGCGGTATAAAGAACGAGGCAAGGAAGAAGAAGAGAAGAAGAGAAAAATAGAAAATATCCACAGCATTTTTAATGGAAAGACGGACTTTGCAGCCATCATTCAAGGAATCTCTGGGGCCAGCCATAACAATGAGCAAGGAACTCGGCATCACAGATATAGATGGCAATATATTTTAGGCAATTCTGAAACTACAAAAAATCTTAAGTTGATAATAATTGTGGCCAATGTCCGTTGATTAGGGATGAATGAAGTGTTTTTGGCAAGTAGATCAGCTGAAACTGGTACAAAGAAGAAAATGTATTTTTCACAATCTTCCTTGATAATGACCTTTAGGGCTTTAGTTGATTTGGAATAAAGCCCTTCGGTGTCTTAACATAGTTAGGGGAAAAAAGAAGCCTCTCTGACTGATTTAATCTCCATAATTCAATAAACGACGATGCGACATGGGCCGGTTTGAGCTCAATGCAACTGGCTTGAAACTGTAGTGATGTTAAGTAATTGAACAAGCGTTGAAATAAATTCCGTAGTATCCTTTGACAGTCACAGTGATTCGAAATATTTTTCTCTGTACGCCCTTGTCTAAGATAATAGCGAAAAATGCCTTTTCAATTTTATATTCACGGAAGATAAAAACCCGCTTCGCCTGTTCCCACACCATGTCTAAATGATGAGGATGAGTGCTACATCTGACATTGAAAGTTGTATTCTGAATTCAGTGTTCCACGGCAGTGTGAACAACCTAAAAAAACATTTGCCCCAAATTAGCCGCCCCTTGAAATCTGCCGCCCTAGGCCCCAGCCTACTCAGCCTACTGGTAAATCCGCCACTGCTAGGCTAACTCATACAGCGGTTTTTGGTTATTTGGTACATAATGAAAAAAAGTTTTTCTTATAAGAACCTAATTGTCAAGGGTTGGTTTCTATGGCAGCCCCATGACGCCATGATCCGATTCCATTCGTTCCGACATATATACAGCGTATACTAAAAAGAAACTTGTGTACAAAGTGTCAGCCCAAAAGCTTCAAAACTGAAGGACTAGTTTGCGTTGCCACAGACGGACAGACAGGCGGACAAGCAGACAGACAGACAGACGGACATCACCCAATCGATTTATCTCGTCACACTGATCAATAATATATATACTTTATATAGTCGGAGAGGCTTCCTTCTGTGTGTTGCAAACTTCATGACAATCCATAGGTGTAGTAGTAATTTTGTAATTTAAATTCTAGTCAGATCGGGTGTAGTTAAAAAATAAAATTGTGCATAAGTATATTCAGCAGGTAAAAAAAACCTAATCATCCACCTTGCTTAAAAAAGAGTACCTTCTTCTGTACAGCATTGATCACTCAGAGATCTGGTCACCTTAAACTAAGTACCCTGGTCCTAGATAAGCCACCAAGAAAAAAAAACAGAGTTGTGGAGAGAAGGAAAAGGAAGAAGGAAGGAAGATGCCCATCCTTCGGGGCACGGAAGAACGCAAAAAAGAAAAGTTAAGTGTTCCTAATATCGATAATAGTTTAGATGAAGAGAGCACCATACTCAAAATATGTACATTAATTGCGCTCTGAGATTCCTAAAAGGTCAATAGTCGCTCAGTCATTATCGCATCAGTCGCCCCAATTTTGAAAATCAATTGCTTTTGCTGTAGTAGCGATTTAATCGTTTTTCTCTTGAATAGAGAGAGGAGGGGGGGGGGGGCTTGATAGCTTGTGGCCGTTGTAACGGGTAGGTCCGGGATGATTTTATCGTAGAAGTGGCTGACATAGAAGCAGTTTAAAGACAACACATGCACCCATGGTCAAACTGAGATTCCAACCCCATCAGCTCCGGAAACTCGGAGATAAAGTTTAAAATCTACCACAGAACCACCGAATTGAAAGCGCGTTTTTGCATCAATTAAATAAATTCATGTTGGCCAGTTTCGCTTATTTGTATTATTTATTTATTATTTTTAACTGTGGTAATCATAGGTATAGATGTACCAATAGTATTAACTTTTGAGGCATTAAATCACAGCAGAAAATGTTTTATTTCCGATTCAATTACAAACGATTCCTAATTGCAGTCATTAAAGTCCAAGCACCACCGCCGCACACATTACGTATGTCATCCTGTTCCACAGACCAGACCATCACACCACCCAATGATTTCGATTTGGCAAAGTCCACCTTCGTCTGCACGGACTGCACATTGTCGTAGCCTACCCATTGATTGCCCTGATAGGCATAGGGTACTTGTTGTTGATTATCATAGACCACACTCCAACCATTACGAACATTTGTACAAATCTGCAAATGATAAGCATAATTGATGGGTCAGATTTAAATGTTAAATAAATAATAATGACTAAAAGTCTTACTTCCAAATACGAAAGAGTTCCCGACTCGGCAGTGAAAGGTCCAGGATTACCTGCTCCGCTGGATGGAGCACCCAAACCATGATTCGCAGAACTAGTCAGAGCAAATGTCCTGCCATAAAGACCGATTCCAAGTACAAGTTTACTAGGCGAGGCACCAGCTTGGATCCACTGGTTGACAATAGCGTTCTGAAAAAGACAATTTCAAAAGATCAAGAAAAACCAACTATAGTCAAATTTAATTCATATACTTACAACATTCAAGTCCGGATTCGTGTCAATCGAGCTGGCATAAAGAGGGGCATTTTGTCCAGTTCTTCCATCCCAACTAGCATGAATATCATATGTCATCAAATTGATATAGTGAAGATATTGATTGATTTTCGGAACATCATAAGCTTGCTCGCGTATACTGCGAGGAGCACCCACGGCTGCCGTTAGAATGTAGCCATAACGATCGAATTGTTGACGAAGTTCCTTCAGCAGTAGCACATAGTTTGCCTAATCACAAATAACACAAATTTTATCTAATAATTTGACCTTTACCAACTATGTGATTAGATTACCTTATCCTGCGGCCTGCCACCGTTCGATCCTGGATATTCCCAATCAATATCGAATCCATCCAATCGGTGCTGCTGAATGAAGCTGACAACATTTTGTGCGAAAGCAGTCCGTAGAGCCGGATCTTCAGCCACCGAAGAGAATCGTGCTCCGCCCTGGTTCCAACCGCCAATTGCAACCAAAACCTTAAGATTTGGATTGAGATTTTTCAGGGCCACCGTATTTTCGATACCCTTCAGATTGATGTCGAGCCAACTGTCGAGAATTTGTACACCGCCAGTACCCGTGATTCCAACAAATGAATAAATAATGTGTGTGCACAAGTATGGATTCAAATCGGTTGCCGTCACTTTGCCATTGCCATTGCGGTAATGGGCCCACGAGCCATAGTAGCAGAAAAATTTATCTGAAAGATGGAAAATCACGAAAATACATAAGATGAATTTCTCCTAGGTCAGTATTCCGAGTAGTTTATGGCTTAATTACAATTAAATAAAATCATAAAAAATATGTACATAATTTCGTGTCCTAGTTTTCATCAAAATGAACACAAAACTTTGCAAGTAAAAAATATGTCATCAAATAGTCTTCAATGTCATACCTGTAGCCGCATGGACCAGAAGCAAATTAGCTATCAATATTGCCAACGTTTTCATCTTATCACAATTGAACAGAAAAGATATACTGATAAAAACTTGAATGCTGCCAATTGCTTTTATACAACATTGTGGAGCACTGTTTAAACAATTGTTCATGTGATGTACTCATATATGCTGACAGCGTTAGAAATAAAATAAAATAATAAAATTGTCTAGATACAGATATTCAATTTTTGGGAATTAAAAGACAATTATAAAGAAATTGTTTATTCAGTTTTTGAACGTCTTGAATAATATCAAATAATTTATTGGTGTAGGTACTGATATTCTCAATATTTTTGAAAATGTAAATAATGAAATTTGTATGCCGTTAAGGTTGTTGTTAAGTAGAATTATTTTGTTACTTGTTTTTGTTTAAATATTTTTGATTTTGTTATTTTTTCAATAGAGAAGAATTTGATTGTTTGGTTGTGTTTCATTATGTTGCATCATATATGATCTGATCATACTGCAAAAGAATGCAGCAAATAACGTCAATCATTTTCGATATCCTATTTCTCATTATTTTCTGATGAGTCTTACCACCTAACGAATTTGTAATACATATTTTTTAGCTGACATTACTAATAACTACTAATACCAGAATTTTCTTATCTAAATTAATACGATTAGAGTTCTAGAGAAACGGTGTGATGTCGTCTTGAATGAAAATCTGTGACATTATCGTAAATGCATATTATGTTCCTATACATACTTACTTTTCTGTTTAATTCAAGTAGAATTTCGCATGTGAAGCTCCTCTTTTATTCTGGTTTGTTTTATGACCATGGAATTGAATTAAACTATTGCGATAATCCTATATTAATGATTTTCAGTATTGGATATGTTGCCACTACATATTATGGCTGCATCATTTTTATACAGACGTCTCTGGAATCAATAAAAAATTGCATTCGGATAAAGATTGAGATTAATAAGGAATTTATTGGAAAGATTTTTTATTCGAACAGTAAAACCAACTGGTTCTGGCTATAGAAGACTTCATTGATATTAATATTGTTCACAGAAGCGTGATGCTTCCCATGTTCTATTGACAAATAATAAAATTGATATGAAAATGTTTTAACCGTATTAGTCGCATAATTTGTGCGTCAAAGTGTGAGGAATTACATTGAAAATTGAAAATTAGGCAGACATATTGATCGCATACCTACAACGAACAAAACCAAACAAGGAACTAGGGGGCTTCGCCCCCTGCTCGCTTCGCTCGCCAACCTCGGGGCCGAGGCTAATTTCGGGCGCGGCCGAAATTTGGATACCCTTCGCTTGGGCTAAAAGTTCTTTCGGGTGTACCTTTGACTTGCATTTAATCCCCCTCCTCATTCTTTTTCTTCCGTCTTGACAAAAGTTTTGGGCTTGGTTGAAATTAGTGGCCAAATAAAAATATTTACTCGGAAAATTTTATTGGGGTTGCCGGAGCATGACCCCACAGTACGATTCCATTCGTTTTGAACTTTTTAGTTGCTTTGCTAAAGACACATTGATTCAAGGTTTTGTGAAATTGGTGTAAAAAATGTTTCTTAGAAGAACCAATATGGGGGGTCTGGTTTGTATGGCAGCCCCATGACCCCATGGTCCGATTTGATTCAATCTTACATATGTTTTGTGTCATCAATAGAAATACATATGTGTGAAATTTGGTTGAAATTGGTGTACAAATAAAAAAGTTTTTCTTAGAATAACCTAATTTGCGGGGTTAAGTTTGTATGGCAGCCCCATGACCCCATGGTCCGATTTGATCCATTCTTGCATATATTTTGTGTTATCTATAGAAACATATTTGTGTGAAATTTGGTTGAAATTGATACACAAATAAAAAAGTTTTTCTTAGAAGAACTCAAATTGGGGAGCTAGGTTTGTATGGCAGCCCCATGACCCAGTGATCCAATTTGAGTGAATCAAACATACAAACAGCCTGCAACGATAAGAAGCACGTGTGCAAAATTTCAGCTTGCTAGCTTCAATACCCGCCGAGTAAAACGCGTCGCAACAGACAGACAGACAGACAGACGGATATGCTCCAATCGACTCCCCAAGTCATGCTGATCATATATGATGTATACTTTTTGTATGGTCGGAGATGCTTCCTTTAATGCGTTACAAACTTAATGACAAAGTTACGAGACCGAGTTCTAATCGTGCGAATAGCACGATGAGTGTATACCCTATACCCATGTACAGACCTAGAAGGCACGCAAAACCCAAAATATTCAATTTCATATTTTTTGTTGGGGAGGGAGGGGTAGATGGGTCGGACCTGACACATCTTTATTACCTTGTCAAGACATCCAACGGCTACCATTTGATATTAATTTGAAGTTTTTCGTGACATTCTATCAAAAGATATGACTGAATATAACTTTGTAGGGGAAGTAGGGGTAGGGGTAGTCGGACCTAATCCACTTTCCATCAACTTAAAGTATATGTCAGAATGAGACATTGATCAAAATTTCAAGTCGATAGCGATATTCTACCGAAAGTTATGACCCAATTAAAATATCAAGGAGGGGTAGTTTGTATGGGAGGTAAGGGAACCCGTGGTCCGATTTGGCCCATTTTCAATATCGTCCAAGATTTTAGCAAAACAAACATTTGACCAAAATTTCAAACCGCTAGCTTCATTATTTCGGGAGTTATCGTGCTAACAGACAGACACACGGACAGACAGACAGACAGACAGACAGACATGGCTTATTCGATTCAGGGACCGACCCTGACCATTTATATATATACTTTGCCATACCTCCGGTGGCTCCTTTGAGGTGTTACATAATATCGGCGTAACAAAAACAATATACCCTTTCACTCTATGAGCGAAGGGTATAAAAATCACACTTGAGGAGAAAACCATTATATTTCCTATATGCATGATCCGTCGACATTCCTTCAGCTGACCATCATGTATCTAACTTTCAATGCGTCCTATCGATACATAATGCCGATTCGTGATTCATGAAGTAAAGCTTATTTGTGGCTATGTTCACGGTACATTACGCCGATCCTGGCTGGGTCCTATCCTCTACCTGTCATGCAAACTACACTACATTACAAAATTTTACTTACAGTTGGCATTACACTTAAATGCATGGGGTCTGAACGCACTATCGTAACTGACCTCCCCTTATGTAAAATCAGTCACTGAACACGGAATCAGCCTTTATTTTCCCGGGAAATAGCCCGTTTTCCCAGAAAAGCGAAAATAGTAAAAAAATAAATAATGAATTGTGTACCAAATATAGTACGCCATGCATTCAGGCATTAATGTGAAAATGAAAGACTTTTTCAATTTATATTTAATCTGCCTCTTAATTTAATAGGAATAGTGCAAAATAGAAAGGATAATGATTATTTAGAGATTTGATCGAAATTATAGTGGAAACTCCATATAATGAACTCCTCTTCATTACCTAAAGGAAAAATTGTAATTTCTATAGAACATCGCGAATATTAAGTTATTAAGGTCAGGGCCGGCGCGAGCCTCTGCCGCGCCCTAGGCGAAAGTTGCATATTGCGCCCCTTGGCTAGGGAAGGGAAGTGTGGGGGGGGGGGGGGGGGTTTGTGGTTTATTTGGAAGTTCCGGATTCATTCAAAAACCTTAATAGGGGATGAATTCATATTTTTTATTACACGAACTTAACAAAATTATATACACAAATAAAAAAATATAACGCAAAAAAAATAAAAACAAAATATCAAAAATTAAACAGTTCTGATTCAAAAGAAAAATTCAACGCTATAAAGTAACATGTTTTTTCGTACTCTTATAATAAAATTAAAGCATTTTCATTTAAAATTTTAGTCTTTTGTTGCCTAATTTGGTTTTTAAAACGACACTTTACGTGCTTTACATTCAGCAAATTTTGAAACTAATTCAGATAACTCGATGTCTCGAGATATTTCATGCTCAATAGATATTGTCGCTAACCCAACTAATCTTTCCTCCGACATAGTTGAGCGCAAGTACGTCTTAATTAATTGTAATTTAGAAAAACTGCGCTCTCCACTTGCAAGAGTGACAGGTAAAGTCAGCAAAATTCTTAAAGAAATGTAAATATTAGGAACAATACTCTGCAGATTATGTTGTGCAATAAACTGAAGAACTTCGCATGGGTTCATTGTTTTAGGAAGTCTTCGCGATATACATAATAGTTCTGAAAATAGATCATCTCCATCGATATCTTTGTTAACGTTATGCTTTAAGGCCTTTTCAAAATTTTGACACTGTAACCGAATTTGATTTTCATTTTTAAATTTTAAATTGTAAATGTCATAAAGAAATCCAAATAATATACAATATTCTTCCATCTGCGAAAAACGGATCTGGATTGCATTTATAGCTTTATCTAAAACCGGAAAATAAAACGTTACTTTATGTTTGGTTTTCGGGTCTGTAACTGGGTTATCTTCTGCCTCGAAACCAAATTGTCTTTTAATTTTTCGCTGCCTAACAGGTACACTTGGAAAATCCGTTTCCACTTCGAGCTCTGTCGCAAGAACTTTAGCATCTGCCAATTTTTGTTCGTAGCTTTCATCAGATCTACAGTCTAATCGAAAATCTTTAGTATTTTTGAGCTGTTGCGTACACGAAAATATGTCGGCATTCTTACTTTGTAATAATTTGCTAGTGACGTTAATTTCGAAAAGGATATTGTACCACGTTACGAGTGATACTAAGAATTTAAATGAACTTATTCCATCTGCAATGCCCTTCGCTTCAACGCGTGTCTTATTCCCACTGTCAGCTGAAAGGTTTGGGTCTTCGAAAATCTGTTGATAATGCTTGCAAAAGTTTTCCTGGCCCACTTGAAACTATTTTGCGCGCGTAATGCAATTTGTATGCGCCCGAGTCTCGTATTGATAAAGCAAACCAAACATAGAAATCAAATTTAGAAGAGCATCATCAACACAATTCTCGGGCGCATACAATTATCATTTCCCGCGCATAATATGTAGGTACCGCTTCAAATACCGGGTGTTAGACATTCCAATAAGAAAAGCCTTTGATTATAAAACGCCTGCATCTTAGCTACTCGTATATTCAAATTCAAAGAAATGTACGGCTTGAAAGTTAATGATTATTTCAAATATTATAAGATGTGTGATATTTGTCTTCGCCGTAAATTTTTTTACGCCCATGAGCGTGGCGCCACTGAGTATTGTATTCTTGAGCTTGGCGCCCCTGAGCTTTACGTCCCTGAGCGTGGTGCCCCTGATTTCGGCGCCCCTGAGCGTGGCGCCCTAGGCGACCGCCTACTTTCGCCTATCGACGCGCCGCCCTGATTAAGGTTATGTACTCATCATGCTATTAGCGCGATTATATTTCGTTATAAAATAAATCTTCTGTATAAAAGTTCTTTATAAACATGTTCCACTGTTAAACGTATATCTCGAGATTTTTGACTTATCATAGCTCATGGGATTCCTAATTCCTTTCTTGAAAAGTATATGGATTGGATTGACTTTCCTAGGAATGAATATGGAAATGACCTGCTGCCTGCTTTATAACAAAAATGTGTGCAGGTTCCAGGACATGTCCACAAGAATTACATCCGTGCAATTTTTTGTTTATCGAATGTGGTACTCCACGTAGTCTCCCATATGAAATGGTTGATCCTAGAAGCACATTTTCTGAGGATCCTGACCGTGGACTTAGAAGACAATACTTGTCATAATCAAATGGTTTAAGAAATTGGATATCAAGGCGCAGCTGCTTGAGTTCTGATGAAAGTCCAAGTATCTTACTACGGAAGCTCGGTTTTTTAGTGACGTGTCCTAAGGACGAAGAAAAGATGTGACCATTTTTTTCAGTATACTTGCCAGCTAAAAAGACTGGGATTATAAGAAGCAGCTACAGAAACGCTAAGGCCTGACCGGTGTACTGTAGAAAACAAAATGACAAAAGCGATCCTTCTAAATCAACTATGACAGCTCCATTTCCTTGGATCCTGGACAGGACTGATTAACCTAGCTTTCATAAAAATGACAGTAAATGTCCTGGAAAAGTGGGTTGCTGGCATAATTTGTATGAAAATTTATGTTATTTGGACCTGTTCTGGGCCCAATAAAACGCGCCATAATGTTGAAAAAGCTGACAATTAAAATTTTATGATCATATCCTACCCTACCCAACACTAAAGGAGGATAATTTCATCAGCTAAGAACGATCGGGATTTATGTATAGATATTTCTGTATATGCCCCAATGCATGGTGTACCATATATGGTACGTTGCAAAATCGGTGCAAACAATAGCTTTAGTGACTTTTTTCGGCCAAAATCTTAAAAGATCCTCAAGAACACATAACTCATTTCAATTTCCTCGCTAGTATTTTTCCTTTTCCAAGTAACGGTATACTTCGTCAATTTTTTTAGCTCTAAAGAATAGCTTTTAAAATTCAACAAATTTTTTTCAGGTTTGGAGGAAAATTTCAAAAACTTTTATCCAAAGTTGATTATAGAATATTGCTTTTAAAATATGGCAGTAAGTCGGGATTAGCCGTGAGAACTTGCACCTTTCAAAAATGTACTTCCAGAACATTAAGATTAAAACAAGAAGCGAAAACGTTTTGTTAATTACATGATTTGCACCAAATTTGGGACAGATGATAAAAAAATTGTAGGACCCGTCGCCCAAACTAACATTGTGTTGCAAAATAGTCAGATTAAATTAATTTCAGCAGAAAGGTGGCTAAGTAAGAGGAAAAAAAATTGTTTGTGACATTCCGCACATTTTGTGAAAGCTTTGCCGCTGGATCGCCGCGCCGCTCAAGTTTACGCTTGCAGTGGACAAGAGCGCTTAGGATTTCATTAAGGAAAAGATTCCCACTTTGAAAGATTAGACGAAACGAGATATTGCAGGATCTGATTATGTTATCGATCAATTACACTCACACATGAGTTCTCAGTGTCGGATATCAAAGGCCTGAAAATGTAGATTTTTAGTTTTCGAGGCTGCAGTCTCAGGACTATAAATCAAGAAGAAATAATCAAAAAGCTTTGCTGGACTTCACTTCAAAAAATGTATACATCATATACATAATTAGGACTAGACAATTTTGTATTTGTGCCACGGTCAAACCCGTACGTTTACGCCTTCAAACATTATCGTACAACAGTAAGAATTTTTTTTACTGTGATCACCGGCCAGGGGGGCAAGCGCCCCTCCTGTCTCCCCTTGGCTACGCCCACGGGCCGAAACTAGCTGATTTTGTTAAACAAATCAACTTTCATAAGGCTAAAAATATACTGTTCGAATTTTAATTCACTCTTTGATTTTTTACAAATTGTTCGTATAGAAAACCTAATTGTCTTACTAAGTTCCGTTGAATACAAATCAGACTATTTCTACGATAAAGTACCCATTTCCCCATTTCGTATCCAAATCATATATCATATTATTTCAGATGATGACTTATCGTTCATTTCTATTTATGCGTTTTATTTTTGCGTACTTATTTTTCAATTGTTTCGATGGTTGCTATGCTAGGGTTTTGTACTAGATTCTTCGTTTAACTAAGATACTCAATCAAATTGGTGTTGCTTGTTAGTTAGCATTCTATCAACAGAAGATATGTGTACCTACTGCAAATTTAATAAATATGTTTTAGAGATAAAAAAATTGCCGATCGAGCAAATTTATCAAATGAGAGACCTAAGGGAATATCTTCAAAAAACAAAATACCAAAATCTCATTCCAAAACTAATAAATTATCAAACTGAAACCCCAACAAAACTTGACGATATTCAATTGCATGTGCATTCTCTTCAAAAATATGACAGGACATTTTTTGTATAGTTTAGTGTTTAGAGGTTACGTCGGGGATTTGATTCAGAATTTTGTCCTTGTGGACTTTCTTTTTGAACTCGGAATAAAGCTACCATATTTTTCATTTCTCTATTAAATGTTGGTGTGCCTAGACTAAAAAAACATGTTTATCACAAAACCTCTAGTCATATATGAATGTGCTTCACTAAATACTGATACGATTTTTTGTTGTGTCCACATTTACACTGCAAGCAACGAATTATCTGACGGGCTTCCCATTGATCGACGCAAATAGAAGATAAATTGCTTTTTGAGCTATAATCTCTATCATGTGTGACAGTTCCATTTTCTTGCCTAGTCTGTCCAACGCAAAGCTTTTGTTCTTCTGATGATGCAAGAAAGCAGGTGTAATTGCAGAGGCATCGGGCTGGGTATAGAGACTTCGCAAAGTTAGTCAAAACCGGTGAATGGCTTGCACTATATTCAGAGTTCAAAATTAATACTCATATTCGAGTATAAATAAAAATAAAATTTACATTAGATCGTATCCATGATTTTGCTAAAGCAGTGTCTTTCAGTAGGAATACTTAGAACTGAGTTTGTAGATTATAGTTCTTAGTCATTAAAATTTGTAGAAGACTCCGGTTTATTTCAATAAATTAGTAAACACATGAAGAATTTTCACAGTTGTGATTTATATTTGCAGTTGACAAGATGAAGCCATTGCTGGCCCTGTTTCTGCTTATTATAAGTATTGTTGAAACAATCGGAGCACCAGGTAAGAAAGTTCTAATTTTTTAACTTTTTTCGGCACAATAGTATTTTTGACATTATCCTCTCATCCCCTAGACAAAATTGTTTGCTACTACGGATCATGGTCGTACTATCGTCAAGGCATTGGTAAAGTCGCTCCCACCGATCTAAACGCCAAACTATGCACTCACATAATTTACAGCTTTGTGGGAATAACCGAAACGGCTGAAGTGAAAATTTTGGATCCATGGCTTGACATAAGTCTCGGGGGAATCAGCAAAACGGTCGCTTTGAAACAGGTCAATCCGCAATTAAAAGTAATGGTAGCAATCGGTGGATGGAATCAAGGCGGTCGAGTTTTTTCAATAGTAGCTGAGAAACCTAGTTTGAGAGCGAAATTCGTACAAAATGCGGTCAACTTTATTGGACAACACAATTTAGATGGATTGGATATTGATTGGGAATATCCGGCAGGAAATGGTGGACGACCACAGGATAAGGTAAAGCTATTGACAGAGTGTATAATTCAGCATAACGGTGGTAACGTAAAAAACTATTTTCATTTCTCATAATGTTTACAGAAAAATTTTGTAAGCTTCATACGAGATCTTCGTAATGCATTTGATCAAAAAGGATATCTTCTGACGGCGGCTGTGAATGGTGCGCGATCTCAACGGGGAGCATCGTATGATGTCCCAAATTTGAATAAGTATCTGCACTTCATAAATATGATGACGTATGATATGCACGGAAGTTGGGATCATAAGACCGGCGGAAATGCTCCTCTTCATCATGGCGATGGTGACAATCCTGATTTGAATGTCGTAAGTAAATTCTATACATCTTCCGCGACTAGCTACGAGACTGGGCTAGTAAAGACTGCAGTGTGCTTATGAGGCGCTGAAATTGTCTGAGGCTGAGGTCTGTATTAATTCATATGTCTAAAATTTAAACCCGATTTTAGGACGCAATGATTACTCAATGGATTCAAGAAGGAGCATCTCCCAACAAACTTGTTCTAGGTATCGGTCTTTACGGCCGTTCCTTCACTCTGGAAAATCCAGCCAACCATGGTTTTAATGCACCCGCGACGGGACCTGGTAATGCGGGTCAAATAACTCGCGAGGCAGGAGCTTTGTCGTATGTTGAGGTATGTCAGCACGTAAACTTGATGCTTAATTTATTAGAAACAATTTTTTTAGATATGCTTGAATATCATACACTCTGGGTGGACAGTAGTTTATGACAATCAACAAGAAATACCCTACGCATATCAGGGCAACCAGTGGGTCGGATACGATAACGTCCAATCAATTGAAAAGAAGGTTGACTTCGCAAAAATGAAAGGACTTGGTGGAGTAATGGTGTGGTCATTGGAACAAGATGATCTTCGCAACGTTTGCGGCGGAGGAAAGTGGACGCTTATGGAAACGATCAATCGGAAATTAAAACAAAATTACTTAAAATATATGGTTATGAAATTGGAGGTGTTGTACAACAATATTCAGTATTCGGTAGAATAAACTTTACATTATTAATTTTAGAAAAAAAATAAAGCATCAAAAAATCTTGAATAGCTACCAAAATTTAACGGTCTACAAAGTCCTTTTCAGTGCTTAATTCTTGTAACTGTCTCAGTTTTGTAAATAAAAACTTTCGCTGCAAATTTTAATAGTGTGATATAACCCTTTTGGCCATTTCAATACTTTGCTTTTCATGATGAATTTGTAACCACACCCATATTTACAAACGATATTAATTGAACCAGTTATTTCCCAAAATCAAGTCCCATCTCATAAAATGCATGTCCTGGAAAATATTTTATGTCAATATAGCATAGCAGTCAAGTCACTTACCGTCATTGAACCCGAAATAACCTTTCAGGGCCAACATTAAATTTGAACGTCAATAAAATGAAAATGTTACAACTATTGAACACCGAATAGAAATTGTATCATTACGTCGTCGAATGATATCGTGTCTGTCGAATGTGACATACATGTATGTAGAACACGGAGCACAGCCTAGGATAAGGTGACCATAGACGTACAGCATTTCGCTGTACAGTACATCATTTTGATGTGTTGTACAGCGTTGAGTAGCGTACAGCAAAATGTACAGCATTCTCGACCTAACGCAATGGAATCTCATGCGCTAGAAAGCGAGTCCTTCAGCTTCGGCCCGACCTATATTATGGACTGATCGCCTATCGCATAATAGTATAGTACAGTTGGCTAAAAAAAAGGCCCAAACCCAAACATTCAAAACAAACAGAAATGTGTAATGCCAAATTGTTCAATATACTGCCTAGCAGGGGCGTACGCAGAGAAACATTTTAAGAGGGGTTTTAGCAAAGATTGAAGGAGTCCAACGAGTGCAGATATCCTAGAGCTGATAAGCGTACCTAAATTTCAAATGATTTGTTATTAACTCAATTTACATATGCGCCAAAATACAGTAGAGCTCTTAGTATTTGCAGAGTCGAGTTTTTGTAAATAAATTTCGCCACTTTTTTGTAATATGTTGCAGTTGTGCTTTGCAGATATATAGAGCCTAAAGCCATACCAGTTAGGCTCCATATCTCCTCTATTTTGTTTAAGGGCCGAAGGACTGAATTGATTTGAGGACTTAGGCTCATATTTATAAACGTACCCTAAATAAACCTTAGTTAAAGCAAATTTTAAAATAATTTTTGAATTGCAAATTCAGCGCTCTGTGGCTCACTTGGTTGAGTCCACGATGCTACAGTAATCTAGAGGTCCGGAGATCGAATCTCGGCGTGGTCCAAAATTTCCGTACATGTGCGGCAGTATTAAGGCTGCATGTACTGTGTCTCTGGTGTTATTGTATGGCGAACGTTTAGATAAAAGAAGGAAACCGTCCATTTCCGGACAAATTTCTTGGTGACAATTTTTTGAGCAAAATATTTTCCCATAAGCAATCACATAGCCCGACACTCGACACTATAATCTCAATTTCATTGTAAGCATCTTGTGAGCGAACGCATGTTAATCATATAAACTTTCACTAACCAAATTTTCAAAGATTTAGTCCCAGGAATAACTACACAAAGCCAATGGCGCCGGAACAGGGGGGGCAGCGGGGGCAACTGCCCCCTCAATATTTTGGCTAAAGGGGCAGAATAATTAATATTTTCATACATATAATGATAAATTGAATATGTACATTGTAACATATTCAATTTATTATTCTAGTGTCGAACTCGCGGCCCGCGGGCCGCATGCGGCGCATCACGTAGTTTTGTGCGGCCTGCAACCAGGTCGAAGAGACACAATGTATCGGCACAAAAGCGCTAAAAATAAATATTGGTGTTAAACTAAAGTCTAAGAAATCTTCTTCTCTTTTCTACAAACAATTTTCTGACGGTTTTTTGAGCTGAATTGGTGCAGCTTATTCAGCCTTACCATTTGTTCCACCACATAACAATAAATGTTTGTCTGTTTTTATCCACCTTAATATCCGATATTTGTTTATGTTAGCGATCAATTTAGGCTCTCAAGGGTGTTTTGGGACTACCTACAGATATTTACTGTGCTATAGTGTTTTGATCAGCTATCCGAAATAAATTCTCAAAGAGTGTTTACTGATTAATTTACAAAATCTTGTTGTTTTAACATTTTCTAAAGAGTGTAATATTGTTTGAAGATAATTTGGAAAAGATTTCCAGTTTCTCCATTTTAGGTAGCTCAATTTTTCCATGTCCCGAGGTTGTTAGTGACTGCCAGGCCAGGTTTTGAGTTTCACACCCTTGTTCTAGTGGATATTTTTTTTTTCATGATGAAATATACTTATACTACGAGTATGTACATGATCATTTCATTTTCATTTCTTCTTCGTTAACAAGAGTACCTAAAATTAACGACAAGGCCAACGATAGTGATTATTGACCGTTGATAAAAAAACGAGGAAGTGTTTCATTCTCCTTGTCGCAGAAAACCGTGCCAAAGGTAGAGAATCTCACAATAAGATTGGGCTCCTATTCTCGATTTCGATATTGTTGAATATGCCGGAAGCTTCACTTACATGTTGCCGAAAATGCTGATCACTTTCGAAGTATATCGAGCACAGCAAGTTGATACGGCTAGTAACATTACTCCTGGTAGTTCAAGCATCAGCAGCATCATCAGAATGTCGTTCAGTGCTTTACGACGTCTGTAAACATGGCTACATTCAACAGTGACACAAACACGTCTGACAAATCTTATCCTTCTCCATGTTCACAGAGATCGAACAGGGAATTTATATCCCTCAAAAATCATGAAAGAATTCGTTTCCCGAGGAAACCGGAAAACTTTGGGGAAATCGTTTGATCTTTAATTTTAAAAAATTATATAAAATAAAGAATATGTTTATAATCTTCAACACTTCGGAATTACAATGGGATCAAAATGGGTAACAAAACGAAACTTAAAGGTTAGTCTCATATTGAAGTTAAAGACTAGGTATTCTAGGTGGTTTCTGATCGTTGTTGCTCTCTAATATTTTTCATAATTACTTTTTGGTATCGTTTCACAGGATATAAAAGCGCTAGATCTAGAGGTCCGGTATATGGTGACCGCTTAATTTAATACGAATTTGAGTAAAAAATCTTGCCCCCCCCCAATAAAAAATTCGTTCCGGCGCCACTGCACAAAGCAATTTTGTACTAAAGTATTTACGAAGGTTTGTACAAAAAACAAGGCCTTATGTTTCGTCTGTTAGCTTGCCCTTCATCAATCCTATGACAAATATTAAAATGTTCTATTATAAGTGACAGTTTTCAAAGAATTTTACCAGTATGAATACGAAAAAGTGTTCGTTCAAAAGAGGTTAAATCCTACGTAAAATTGTCTCCGGGGATTAAAATTTGGCTGTCCGCGTCCGTAAGAGGGTTGTCCGTTATAAAGGGGTTTCATTTGCATCGATGTAGTATAAATTATAATCGAGACTTTTTGAAAATGTCCATTCGAGGGGAGTCGGCTCTAGAGAGGTGTCCGTTACGAGGGGTTTCACTGTAGTATGATTCACTATAGCTTAGTGCTGCATCGAGCATCCCCCGGGCGCCACTTATATGTATAGCGAAAGTACATTTAATTTTATTCATAAAACTGAATAGACTCTCATAAACATAAACATAAAAATAATAATCATTTATAACATCCCATCGAAAATTTTCTGATATTTTTAACTATGCCTATTGAATGCGACGAAACGAAAAATTTCCCGAACATCACATTAATCGCACAAAATCACAAAATATAGTCGCAGTCGCGCACCCCCACCCCCAATCCATATTACATAAATACTGCCAATAACAAAATATTTGGTCATTTTCACGCTCGTAAACTATTTGTCAGCATTCGCATATCCTGAATGCTTGTACGAGTATTATTACTCGTCCGTCGTCAGGATATAGTCGAAATGGATGAATCATAACAACATGCTGCTTTTATTTGTATTTGTGTTCATTTGGAAATCATTCAGCCATGCTATTATCCTTTTTGTGTTGTTGAGTTGATATCATGTTTGTGAAAGAAGTCTTCTTTTGCTTCTATTTTTTGCAGGGCCGCAAAACATTACCCGAACTAACATTGTTCATTCCAGTCGTCTACGACGGGACGAGTTCTGTGTCTATGACTCCATATGTGCAGCGAATTCGGAATACTACGTACGAGTACGTACATAGAGAATATTCTCGATGTATAGAGTCCGCCAGACTATTGGGATGTCTTTTTTCGAACAACTATGCTGGAATGTTTGTCCCTTGGTCGCAATAATAAAAGGGAAAAAGTTTGAACAAGCATAGAGCAATGGCTCCTTTGAGGGCGACGAATATGTATGTAGTGTAGTGTATGTGCGCACAATAAGGATACACACTACACAGACTTCCGTTTTGTGATTTGGGCAGTTAATCATAAGCATACAATGGATGAGATGATGAATATAATAATAAGTTGGTTGTGATAATGTTGTAATGGTGGATATTTGAGAAGGGATTGGTCGGAAGCGTTTTTCATATTCATATTTAAAAGTAATAAGATTGACTGGGAGAAGTCGATTTTCATTCTCGTCAATTACAAACTTAATATTCGGACGATTAAAATCTCCAAACAGT
Organism: Microchrysa polita; assembly: GCA_949715475.1. Taxonomy (NCBI): domain Eukaryota; kingdom Metazoa; phylum Arthropoda; class Insecta; order Diptera; family Stratiomyidae; genus Microchrysa; species Microchrysa polita. The sequence goes on along the minus strand of OX454415.1, from coordinate 5,878,368 downwards.
AATAATAAATTAAAATGGAATCAGTAGTAAAAGGCTAAACACGAACAGGAGGCATTTATCGTTAAGAGTAGGTACTAACATCGCCATTTCACGTGAAGTCCATACAAATACTGTCAAAATTTTGACGGTTGTGAAATCGAAATTGCTTAACGGTACTCACTTCACAGCGTTTTTTGACATTTCGCCGGCGAAAACAATGCAGTTGCACTTTATTTCACAGGAAAAAAGTGTCATCAGCAATCAATCAGTCCGCAAGTGCACATTTCTCTTAAATTAATTGAACAAAAGGCAAGTTTCCACGGCACATTTTTCACGGGAGACATAAATGCATGTTTTTCACTCGGTGAACATAGTAAAGGGTCCGCCAATAGGGACGCTCGATCTTTGACAGCTCATGGCGGCCATGTTGTTTGTGGTAGAGTTATCAAACCTAGTTGTTATTATTCAGTGTATCTTCACAAATCACCATGAACCAATTCAGCCGCGAGCAACATGTGCAAATCATTAAAACTTATTACGAAAATCATTCATCGGTTCGAGCAACGTTCCGCGCGCTCCGCCAATTTTACGATGAGCCACATTTTTGGATAAATGGGAATGTCAACAAGCAGAATTGCCGTTGCTGGGCCGAGAACTATCCACAGGAGGTCCAACAGGTCGCAATGCACCCAGCAAAGGTAACTGTTTGGTGTGGATTTTGGGCCGGAGGCATCATCGGGCCGTATTTTTTCGAGAACGACGGCGAGCGATACAGATCCATGATAACGAACTTTTTCTGACATGAAATCGATAATATGGATGTCGAGGATATGTGGTTTCAGCAGGACGGCGCTACGAGCCACACAGCGCGCGCCTCAATGGACCTTCTGCACGAGCGCTTCGGAGGAATGGTTATCTCGCGCGGAGGCGACATCAACTGGCCACCGAGACCCCACTAGACTATTTCTTGTGGGGTTTTCTTAAATCGCAGGTCTACGCAAACCAACCACAAAACACAGATGACCTCAAAGTCAACATACGCCACGCCATCGATGAAATACAGCCCGATTTGTGCGCCAGAGTCATTGAAAATTGGACTTCTCGTATGCGCGCCACCAAGCGAAGCCGAGGTGGCCACTTGAACGATGTTATTTTCCATACATAATGCCTTCGAATACTCTTTCAAACAAAAAATAAATTTCATTTATACCTCTCACACAACTTGCTTTATTTCATTTTAAAGTTCGAGCGCGCTTATTGGCGGACCCTTTACTTACCTTAAAGCATAAGAAAAGTCATTCTCAATTGTCCTTTCTTAAAATATGGTTTTAAAATTGTTAACAACCTTTCTCCAAATATTTTTGAGACTGATGGGAAATCTGAATTGTTGTTGTACAGTTGAATTACATCAACTCCCTCCCTACCCCTCATACCTCTAAGAAAATTCCTGGCTCAAGATGAGGTAATAAAAATTTAGGCTTGCCCCCACCCCTCCTTGAACGAAGTCCTTACTATGTCCATGCCAATGTCACCGACGAAGACGCGAGCGCCGCGCGCCGTTGAAAAACTCATTTTGGATGACCAACGCAGTAGCAGCAGTAGTGTACGCGATGTGGCTATACTCCAATCAATAGAGACGAAATAATAGGGGTTAGCGTGCAAAAATTGGGGACTCCTCAAATTGTTGATATGTTATAAAGACAGCTGGGGTAAGTTAAAATCCAAGTTTGCGTCACTTTCCCCCCTGTGCTCCTGACGCTATCTTCAAAAAACCCCTTTCATCAGTTTTGGCCTGTAACTTCTTTACAGTCCATTTGAGCACAAAATCTGCCAAGACAATTTTGTAGAGGACAAAATTTCCTACAAATTTAATCTAAGATGTTGTACTCTACAATTCAAATTAACAGAGTTATATCGCCACGAAAATGGAGAAAATATCAAAAATCGTGCCAATTTCAAACTCACAAAAACGCATTGTATACCTACCAATAACTCATATGGAATTTTTAGCATATTCTTTGCGCTATAACTCTGCCAATTTTGATTGTAGAGTAAGACTTGTCAGATGAAATTTATAGGAAATTCTGTGCTCTACAAGATTGTCTCGGCACATTTCGTGCTCAAATGGACTGGGAAGGAGTTATAGACCACAAACTGATAAAAGAGCCGATTTTAGATGGTTTTTTCGAGATAGCGGCGGGAGCACAGGGGGGAAAGTGACGCAAACTTGGATTTTAACTTACCCCACCTGTCTTTATAACATATAAAAAATGTGAGAAGTCCTCAATTTTTGCAAGGTGAAATCTCCCCGTTGATTGGAGTACTAAGGAATTGGGCATCAGCGAGAGAAGTATTAGTATTGAGTCCAGTGGCGTAACGTTTCTGAAATATCTTGTGTTCGAGATCAAAATGGGCCCCCCTTGCAATGTAATTGTTGAAACCACTTTTTTTGCCAGGATTTATTAGTTGGGCTATTAGGGTCTGGTAAAATGCGATTCATACATGACAGCACACTATCGTCCTAATTTTATTACACAATTTGACAGTACAGTAGAATCCGTCACTGACCATTTGATGCATACCTAAACCTTTTTTTAGCAAGAAAAACGTTGTGTTTGTAAAAAAAAAAATCAGACTCACAGGTTGATAATGCGGACAGAACGAATAAATGAGCCGATTGTGGCGTAGATGTACTGTACTGTAAAGGTTACAGTGGCGTAACGTACGGCGTTCCATGTGTTCAGTGAAACATGGGCCATCAAGCCACAGGGGCCCCCAAAGCCGAAATGTATAATATAAATCCTTAGGTAACTGTTCTTTTTAAGTCATTTATTTTTATTAGTTTGCAAGACAATAGGCAAACCAGCTGCAGAATCTAACATAGAGACAAAACATTCCGTGGAGTAACATTTTTGAAAATCTTTGTTTTCGAATTTAAAGGGGGGGCCCTTTCTTTGTGCAGTAAAATTTTTGATTAACATATTTGAAATCCCACTGTCACCATGAATGTTTGTGTTGTCTTTATAAAAACGCTCCTGCGGCATTCTGACGGCAAATTGACGAATTCCTAAATCAAGCTTACGAGTTCCCATGTTCAATTGACGAATTTCAAAATTGTTAACGAATTTAAATTAAATTTAAATTAAAAATTAATAAATTCCCAGAACAAATTAACGAATTTCGATTTTAAATTGTTGGACTTCAACACCAAGTTGACGAATTTCTAGAACAAATTGGCGAATTTTAAAATCATGTTGACGAATTTCCATGTCAACTTTACGAATTGTCAAATCTTTATGACGAACTTCCAGATCAAATTGACAGATTTACATTTCAAATGAGTTTTGATTTGTTCAGATATTCGTCAATATGTGATGGGAATTCGTAATTTTGTATCGGAAATTCGTACATTTTGCAATTCGTCAATTAAACATGGAACTTCGTCACTATGACATGGAAAATCGTGAATTTGTAATGGAAATCCGTCAACATCATTTTTAAATTTGTCATGGAAATTCGTCAATTTGGAGCATGTTTGGGTCAATTCTTTTAAGTTAAAGCATAAATATTAACTTTAACTTAAGACAAAAATCGCCGGAAATAGAAAACTACTAGTTTTGTGTACGGGGAAGCTTGAGCTCCGAAGCATTTAGCTATGGATACTGGAGGGCGCAACTTAACAATTGGCATAATTTTGGAATAAAACAATCATCGGAACAATCAGTAAATTATGAAGAAATTGTCTAACAAGCGTATTGAGTGGGGATTTGTCTAAATATCAGCTCTCTGGGTTTTGGTCACGAAAATTTTGAAAAGATATAAAGGTTCGACTTGCAGAAAGGAGTCCTTATCTTAAATTGCGTAAAATTAGGCCACTGTGATCCAGTTCGTTGAGTTTTTGAATACTGAAAGAAAAGGGAGTGCTCCATCATAAAAAATAGGTTAACAACCTTTTGGATCTACTAGTCGAAAGATCGTTCATCATGTCATTTTTTTTTTATCTAGGAGTCGTAAAATCAAGAAATATATGCATGCCGCTAAACCCTTTTGTCTAGATAACGGATCAGTCGTTTCTCCTACAGGTGACTAGCTGACTTGATCCTCAGATTTATGGTAAAACCTTCTAGTCTAGGATCAATGACAGTTATATACGAAACAGGCATGTGGGCGCACTTTTCCAGGTGGTGTTTTTTTAGTATCTTCTATTTAGCTAAGTGATATATTGTCAAGAAGAACATGTAGATGATCTTATTCAAATTTATGTTTTTGTCTCAAATTATAAAATGTTGAAATAGGTTCTTCAAACAGAAGATTTTCGTTGCTCTTGTTCATTTGTGGACTGCTGTAAATGCGATTTCCGTCAATATTTCCTACGGTTAAAAAGTCGTAAGGGGGCCCCCACTCCAATTTCGAACACAAGAAATACGGAAAACGTTACGCCACTGAAAGGTTACCAAAAGTATGTGAATTGCATTCAATCAGGCAAAGTACCCCACACTTTACGACGATTTCATGAATATTTGGTTTAGGGTTTCGGTTGAAATTGTGTTATGTAATCGTTGAAAATCCAAATCCGCTATACGTATAACAACGATAATGTTTGTGGATTTTTGTTCAGTTATGGATTTTAATTTTAGTACCAGAGCTGTTTGTTAATGTAATAACCCAGTGGCATAACGTTTCAAAAATATCTTGTGTTCGAAAACGAAATGGGGGCCGCCGCCCCCTACACAATATAACACTATACTATTAGCCAACATTTTTGAAACGACCATATTTTTTGTCCGCTATAGCTATTATTTTTATTGCAGCGATTCGTATTCTCTTTTTCCATAGGAGCAGTGGCGTAGATAGCTTTTCGGAGAGGAAGGGGATCAGTGACTAGGTTTTTTCTGAAGAAGGAAAATGAAATTTGAAGGAGTATATAGGGGATCGTGAATAACCTGAATTCAGACTAGTTTTTGTACAAATATTGGGAGATGATATTGGGATATAGAGAATTTTTTTTCACAAAACTTAAGACCGCAACACATTGTGGAAACGAAAATTTTGTACAAAAGTACAAAGTCTGAAGAGAATTTTGTGCGGGCTGAGTCTACATAGTTTAAATCGATCGTACTGACTTTTGTACAAAATTTCATGCAAACACTGAACTCATATTTCATTGCTTCAAAATTCAATTAAAGTAAATACCGCTTTTACACCCCTCATTAATGATGATAAATATTCATAATCATGTAAATTACGCAGTGGACATTTTGCTACACGCATTGCTTTCGCATCATACAAGAGTTAACAACCATTTCACCATCTACAAATTGAGAAATCATTTGTTGATCCTCCCCTCATGTACGCCACTGGATAGGAGAGTAAGGGTTTCCTACCACCAGTAGCTGTGAAACTACCCAATAACAGTTTTTAAGAGCAATAAGTAAGTCCTAACCCCCAGCATCTGTATATAGATATTTATTTAGTTTTAGTCCTCGGCTCATTTACCGATCTGCATGCCACTGTGATTTTTGTTTAACTTATTGGATGATTGAAAATGTTGCTAATTCCTTATTGTTAACCGCGTTTTAAAATTTCTGGGGTCCACCTTAGCAAAATCCCTCTTTTCAACTATACATACTAAAAACGATGGGTTTAAACCGAGTGTATTTTTTTACGCTGAGTATTTAACCTTCGAACAATTTCAACAGAACAGAACAGAAGTTCCACATAAAATATTCGGAATTTAATCAGGGCAGGCAAATTTAACAGGCAATAGCAACTTTAGGAGGTGCCAAGCCGGGCTATTACCTAGCACCTTGCACTTGCCAGGGACTCCCATCTCACCCCAGCACTAAAATGGCCCTTGAAACTCTCGCGTAAAGCTGCTTCGTAACAAAGAAGAGCACTTCTAACTTGTTCAACAGCTTCTATATTCCAATGACCCAACAAATTTGATACTGTGCGTAACTACGCTAGGGGGTCCCTGAAGGTTGGGAGCCTATGTTCCACCGAACACATGGAACACCGTACGTTACGCCACTGGTGAAACCATTTCTTCTGATAAGCCAGCACTAAAATGGCCCTTGAAACTCTCGCGTAAAGCTGCTTCGTAACAAAGAAGAGCACTTCTAACTTGTTCAACAGCTTCTATATTCCAATGACCCAACAAATTTGCTACTGTGCGTAACTACGCTAGGGGGTCCCTGAAGGTTGGGAGCCTATGTTCCACCGAACACATGGAACACCGTACGTTACGCCACTGGTGAAACCATTTCTTCTGATAAGCCTAGTCCTGACAACGAGAGTGAAATTTTTGTCCGCTGCGATTTTTTCAATGAAAATGTATTCTTACTGTCGTGGAATATGTGGGGAATGCTGGGGAATTCCATAAGCTACAATCCGGAAACAGTTCCATAATTTTTCTCGGCCATTTTATGTATTTTTTCCGATTCCACGGTTATTTCATCGTGAAATGTCAAATGACCGGGGAATCAAAAAATAATACATAAAATGGCCGAGAAAAATTATGGAACCGTTCTCGGATTGTAGCTTATGGAATTCCCCGCCGTTTGTGACATATTCCGCGACAGTAAGTACCAAAGCCACCTTAATACAAGCCCGGAAGCAGAGCACGGTCATATACTGAAACGACAATTCATAGGCCTGTTCAGATCGAAAATGTACATTGCGGTAAAGGCAAATCGGGTTGGTTCGCGGCAAACTTTACACGAAAAGTATTGGTTCCCGGTCGATTTTCGTCGCGAAAAGTGCAATGTGACGTGAATTGAAGTGTCTATAATGCAGTGAAAGAAACAAATCCCGATAAAAAGTGAATTTTCCAATTTACAATGACAATTTTCGTATCAATGTAGCCTATCTATAGTAGACTTTGAAGAATATTTTGGTCATAAAAATTCTGTTCAAAAATCAGCTTGAAAAGCCTAAGAAATTTTTAAATTAATCTGGAGTAAACAATTATCGGAACAGGTGCGTCCTTATAGACCTAATGAATATCTTGCGCTCTGAACATCCAGGCATTGAATTCAGGAGCCTTACTCTCAGTTGAGCCTTTTTGGTTTTGCAAACCTTATTTTTACTTTTCTCTCTCATTATCTTAAAATTTACATTTGAATTTCTTCAAGGAATAACGTGAAATGGAACTTATTTCGACGCAGGGGAAGTAAACCTTTAAGAAATGGAAAAGAATAATTATAAAATATTGTTTGAGTTACAGTGGTTTTCAACTTAGAGAAATTCGAATTAGAGATTGCCTTTTATATCAAAAATTGACGGGAACGCCAGTCAAGCCCTGATTTTGTACGAGTTAAGGAAAAATTGCACAAATGGAGGTTTCGACTTAAAAAGTTTTGACTGTACTTATAATTTTCAACGCTGTATTTGTAACAATATTCGAAAATGTGAGCACAATGAGGCAATTAATTAAGCAATCTGTTTTTTTTTCTACCGGATGTAGTTTTTCAAATTTCTTCAAAGTAAAAAAAACCTTCTACCCAAGAGCATTTCTAACTAGTTCATCCCCTTTAAATCTAACTTCAATGGACCCGAAATCAAAAAGTTATTTCAAATCGCAGTCCAAAATGTCCCAATTTTCGTCACTACGCTAGAGCGCCCCTGGTGGCTGGGGGCCCGTGTTCGACCAAGCACATGGAACCCCGTACGTTACGCCACTGATTGAGTCAATTGAGTGACCTTCTTCTTCTTCTCTGTACCGTAACCCCCTGTGGGGCATGGTGCGTTCACTCAGCCGTTTATAGACTACTTTGAGTCAACGTTACATTGCATATACACTGAGCTTCAATTAAATCGGGCCACACGGTAAGCGCGAACTCTAATCAAAACAGGCATTGTGTTTGTTGCGTGGGTTAACGGTACTTCAAATAAAATTCATAGTCATTTGAATTGCCATTAAATGCACTTTCTGTAAATATAACTTTCATAGTTGTAAGTTTCATACTTTTTGAGAAAATTGAATTTGAGTTCGAAAGTGACGAGTGGCCCGATTTTTGTGAAGCCGAGTGTAGTTTTGGAGTGTATATAGGGTACATATAAAGGCGGCCCCAGACCGATCGGAGTGTGGCAAACACCGCACAAAAGATTGATACGAAAAATCGTGCAGCAGCAGTGCAGCAGTGTGGTTGGGCGACTCCAAGGTATCATCCTTGGAACCGGTCTTTTGTGCGGTGTGTGCCACACTCCGGTCGGTCTGGGGCCGCCTTATTGTTGCAAGCACTATATATTTCATGTACGGACATGTACGGACCACGCAGAGATTCGATCTCCGGACCTCTAGATTCCTAGCATCGTAGAATGCGACTCAACCAAGTGAACCACAGTGCGTGAATTGAGAGACCAGGCTACCGAAAAATGTCTTCTGAATTTCGAGCTGAAATTCACGCGCTGGGAAATTTGACGGCGGTGAACAAATTTGGGTGGGAGGCACTGGAACACTCCATATAGTCCAGTCAGACTTATCATCCTGTAATTTATGATACACAGAGTTACCGACTACATCAAGGACTCACTATGCGACAAAAATTCTGTTGGAATGGTAACTCTGGATATCGAAAAAGCTTTCGATACTACTTGGCATAACGGCCTCATATATAAACTCATCAAGTTTTCCTTCCCGTTGTATCTAATAAAAATTATCCAGTCTTTTCTGATGGAAAGATCATTTAGTGTTAAAGTTAACCAGTCGCTATCATCACCTAAACATATTCCAGCTGGAGTTCCACAAGGTGCGTGTTTAAGCCCGACACTATTTAACATTTTCATATCCGATATCCCGCTTGATAATCATTGCGAACTCGCACTTTTTGCAGATGATCTATGCATCTACACAAAGTCATGTGATCCCAACGTAATTATCAATGCTTTAGAAACTAAACTGGAGGAGCTCTATCAATTTTATTATAAATGGAAAATTAAAATAAACTCAACGAAAAGCAAATCTATCTTTTTTACCAGGAAAAGAAAAATAGAAAATCTACCAAACAGAAACATTAACTTTTTAGGTCAAGACATTCAGTGGGGTAAAACAATCAAATATTTAGGTATTATCCTCGACAAAACAATCACCTACCAGGATAACGTAGAAGAGACAGTTCAGCAAGTTTCTAACGATATCAGGTCCTTGTACCCTTTCTTAAATAGGAACTCTCAAATGAATTTGCAAAACAAAATTCTTATCTACAAAACTGTCATGCAGCCAAAGATATTATATGGAGCAGCTGTTTGGGGTAAATGTGCACAATGTCATAAAAATCGTCTGCAAGTAGCCCAAAATAAGTGTCTTAAAATGATCCACAATAAGCCATGGTACTTTGCTACAAATCGATTGCATCAACTCGGGAGAGTCCCCTTGATTAATAATTTAATCGATAAAATTTATTTAAAATTTCATCGAAGCTTATAGCAACTAAACCTTTTTGGCGAGTCCACTCCTCTCAAAATACAGTTTGTAGCAAAATTTCTTTCTTATGATAATAATGTTTTAGTTTAGGTTTAGTTAAGGTAGTATAGTCTTAGTTGTAAGTAGCCCAAGAGCAAGGTTTTTTATTGTGAATTTTCCTTGTAAATGTTAAACACTAAATTTAGCGATAATCTACACAGCAATGGCTAATGAAATAGTTTAAAGATGAAAAGACATTATCTTAGTCTGTAACTCTTAAGAATTGAATTGTTAAACATTACTTTTTGAAGTCAAATAAATGTATTATCTATCTATTATCTTATGATTTTTTTCGGTTCATTCAAAAGAGGCACTCGGCGCTAGTGCGCGAATGGATGCATGAGAAGCCGCGAGATTTTTACGAAAAAGGTATCCGAAAGCTTCCGGAGAAATGGCAAAAAGGCGTACGGATATGTGGGACTACCTAGAAAAACTGTCAAAAATTGTAGCTTTGTAATTGAATAATACATTTATTTATTACGGCATCCCCGCCCTAGATGAAATAATCGATCATATTCTGTTTGGTCAGCTTGGTAGCCCAAATTAACTGTTAAACAAATTAATTTTCTTAAGATTAAAAATAAACTGTTTGAATTTTAATTCACTCTTTGATTTTTCCGCGATGCACTTTATTATACTATTAAAGTTAATTGTCTCACTAAGTTCCGTTGAATACAAATCATATCAAATCGTATTTCTATGATAAAGTACCCACTTCCCCACTTCGTATCCAAATCAAAATATTATTTCTGATGATGGCTTATCGTTCATTTCTATTTATGTGTTTTATTTTTGCGTATTTATTTTTCAATTGTTTCGATGATTACTATGCTAGGGTTTGTAGATTACAGTTCTAAGAAACGCCACAGACCCAGACTCGGATCGATCGGCCAGATTTTTTGATTGCAAGATAAATCGGAAAGTGTATGCGACCATCCGATTCAATTTTTTTATTTGGCGTGTGGACGTATTGCCAATGCAATTTTCCGTACAAGCTGTCATGACAATCATGTGTTCTCAGTTGCTGATTTTTTTTACAGAAACCTGTGGTTGTTCTTGTTCATGCTGTAGTTGTGGCCGTCATTGCCCATCAAAAGTAGCAATGGACATCCATCTTCCATCGCCAAAAATGGTATAATTTTCGCTATTGTGTGTTGTGTCTTGTGGACCGTGAGACTGTCAATTTCAGATTGCCTGGAAAAATTGCCTAAAGTATGTGCTGTACGGGCGGCAGATCGATTGTGGCCAATCGATCGGCCAAGAAATTGTCAGGTTTGTGGCGCCCTTTAGTCATTAAAATTTGAAAAAGTCTTCGTTTTCTTTCAATAAATTAGAAAACACATAAAGAATTTTCACAGTTGTGATTTGTATTTACAGTTGACAAGATGAAAGCATTGTTGGCCCTGTTTCTGGTAATCATAAGTATTGTTGTAACAATCGGAGCACCAGGTAAGAAAGTTCTATTTTTTTTTCACTTTTTCGGCGGACTAGTATTTTAGACATTATCCTCTCATCCCCTAGACAAAGTTGTTTGCTACTACGGATCATGGGCGCACTATCGTGAAGGCATTGGTAAAGTCGCTCCCACCGATATAAACGCCAAACTATGCACTCACATAATGTACAGCTTTGTGGGAATAACTGAAACGGGTGAAGTGGAAATTGTGGATCCATGGCTTGACATAAGTCTCGGGGGAATCAGCCAAACAATTGCTTTGAAAAAAGTCAATCCGCAATTAAAAGTATTGGCAGCACTCGGTGGATGGAGTCAGGGCGGTCGAGTTTTTTCAATAGTAGCCGAGAATCCCAGTTTGAGAGCGAAATTCGTACAAAATGCGGTCAACTTTATTGGACAATACAATTTTGATGGAATGGATATTGATTGGGAATATCCGGCAGGAAATGGTGGACGACCACAGGATAAGGTAAAGATGCACAGAGTATATAATTCAGCATAACGGTTTCTTGTATCCGAACGTCTTGATTGTAAAACACTATTTTCCTTTCTCATAATGTTCACAGGAAAATTTTGTAAGCTTCATACGAGATCTTCGTAATGCATTTGATCAAAAAGGATATCTTCTGACGGCGGCTGTGAATGGTGCGCGATCTCAACGGGGAGCATCGTATGATGTCCCAAATTTGAATAAGTATCTGCACTTCATAAATATGATGACGTATGATATGAACGGAAGTTGGGATTATAAAACAGGCGGAAATGCTCCTCTTTATCATGGCGATGGTGGCAATCCTGATTTGAATGTCGTAAGTAAATTCTACATCTTCCGTGAATAGCTATACGAGACTGTGCTAGTGAAGACTGCAGTGCGCTTATGAGGCGTGAGGCTGAGCTTTGTATTAATTCATGTCTAAAATTTAAACCCGATTTTAGGACGCAATGATTACTCAATGGATTGAAGCAGGAGCATCTCCCAACAAACTTGTTCTAGGTATCGGTCTTTATGGTCGTTCCTTCACTCTGCAAAATCCAGCCAATAATGGTTTTAATGCTCCCGCGACGGGACCTGGTAATGCTGGTCAAATAGCTCGCGATGCAGGAGCTTTGTCATATGTTGAGGTATGTCAGCACGTAAACCTGATGCTCCTAGATGCTTAATTTGATAAAAACATTTTTTTAGATATGCTTGAATATCATACACTCTGGGTGGACAGTAGTCTATGACACTCAACAAGAAATACCCTACGCATATCAGGGCAACCAGTGGGTCGGATACGATAACGTCCATTCAATTGAAAGGAAGGTTGACTACGCAAAAATGAAAGGACTTGGTGGAGTAATGGTGTGGTCATTGGAACAAGACGATCTTTACAACGTTTGCGGCGGAGGACAGTGGACGCTTATGGAAGCGATCAATCGGAAATTAAAATAAAATCACTTAAAATATATGGTTATGAAATTGGAGGTTTTGTACAACGATATTCAATAGAATAAAGTTTACATTATTAATTTTATAAATAAATAAAAGCATCAGCAACAAACCTTGAATTTAATATTTTAAATTTAACGATCTACAAAGTCCTTTCCAGTGCTTAATCCATGTAACTGACTCAGTTTTGTGAATGGTGACTTTCGCTTCAAATTTCAATAGTGTGGTGTAACATTTTTGCCCATTTCAATACTCTGTTTTTATGGTAAATTTGCTACCACACCCATATTTACACACAATTTTAATTTAACCAGATATTTGCCAAAATCAAGTCCCATCCCATAAAATGCATGTCCTGGAAAATATTTTATGTCAATACAGCATAGCAGTCACTTACCGTCATTCAACTCGAAATAACCTTTCAGGGCCAACATTAAATTTGAATATCAATAAAATGAAAATGGCATCTCACAGTTACAACTATTGAACACCAAATAGAAATTGTATCATGATGTCGTCGAATGACATCGTGTCTGTCGAATGTGACATACATGTATGTAGAACAGGGACACAGCCTAGGAGATATCATTTCATTCAATACACGAGGTCCGATAACCTCTTGGAAATAATATATATAATGTATAATGTACATACAAACATTTTATGAACTCCAATATCATGTTTGGGATTATCCTGGCAACTACATCATGAATACGATTATGCAAATTAGCTGAAATAGAAACCAGCAGCAACATAGCATCATCAGTAGCACAAGAAGAAACGACACAAAACACATCAACATGAAGGCCATTCGTGTTGGGTACCATATCAAGGGAATTTCGGGATGAACGAAATATTATGTACATGAATACCAGCATCCAGTAGGAGGGCCACCTATCAGGTTCACGACATATGCAAATTATGATTATTATGTTGGTTCATATTGGTTTTTATTTTCGTGTCCAATGATGGTACACTGTCACACGATTTTCGTTCAAATCCCAATTTATTTAAGATAGTTTCATCTGAGATGCCCATCAAAGTTTCCGAACACATTAATTGATTCTTGTTAATGGTTGATCGGCAGGTGTTATACTAATTTTTTATTGTAATACAATTTTGGGTTTCGTCTTAATGATCATCAGAATGATGTTTAGAGGTATAACGTGGGTGGGTTGTTTTATGAGAATTTCTTGTTTTTGGAAGTAATCTGAAGAATAAATGAATTACGATCAATATTTTGCTCAAATTTTATCTGCCCAATTCGACCAACTTGAAAAATGAAAGTGAAATACGATCAGCTTTTTAGACGATTCTTGACTACAGATTTGCTGCACCTACGCAACCGCAAAAATGCCGCCTCGGGTACCATTTTTTCCTCCTGAAACAAAGTCATTCTCATAGAAGTAGAGCCCCTACCAGTGACATAGATAAGTGAGGATCAAGGTGATCAATCCCCCCCCCCCACCTCTGTGGGTGGTCAAACCTCTCTCACTGATTTTCATCAAAAATGCACTTCCATTCCAAATAATTCGGACACAAGACAATAACATAAATAAAAATTATTTTGTTGAATCCATTTCTTTATGATCACACATCTTGATATCTGCTAAAACACTCTAGGAATATTCGAAATTGATTCTGCACTTACTAAAGCGCTTCAAGTATTCTATAAAAAAAAAATCGCTGCACGATAGAATCTTTGAAGGCGTTAAAGTGGGAGTTTGGCTCCTGGAACGACACACAATTTTCTGCTGCTGAGACTGTAACTCGAATACTACTTTTCAGGCTTTTGATATTCCGTTCTGGGATACCTACGAGTGAGTTTTACACTCCCAGTCACTTGAATAGGGACAAACTTTTCGAGAGTTGTTTATCTCAAAATATCCTTTTACTTGCAGCGGAGAGGATAACTCAGTATTTGTTTACAAAGGCTATTATGTTGCTCATAGTTTGCGAGAAAAAAATGAAACATTTAATAACAACAGTTATGTTTCATCAAGTGCTGATGCACTAATAAATTCTATGTTCAAAATTGGGTCACTTGAATAGGAACAGTTGCGATTCGGTCGTTATTTCGAAAGTGCTAGTATCGTATCCTAACTGTTTTTGTTTTAATCCGCTCAGATTGTGTTTTGACTTTAATTTTTGTAAGTTTCGGTAATCATGGGTAGAGGAAAAAGCATTAAATACCGCGCAAATGGCTCAAATCGATGTTTTGAGAAATGAACAACACAGATTACGCGAAGTTTCGAAAATAGTGAAAAAAGTAAATCGGTTGTGTTTAACTATTTTAAAAATAAAAGTGGATATGGACGAAACATAAAAGGGCGTACGCGAGGTGCCCAAACCGCCAAAGAGAAAAGGGCCATTTACGAGCCGCCTCTAATTTTGCACTATCAGCGGCTAGAATTGGAGCTAAAGTCGGCGTTACAGCTAGTTTATCAACAGTACAACGTGTAATAAGGAATTCCTCACACCTAAAACGTAAGAAAACTTAGAAAAAATCAGAGACAGGTCCCCAAACCATGACACTACCTTCTCTGCTATGATGCCTTGACAGAAACCGTTTGTTTTTACGTAGATCGTGGAAATAGAAATGGAACCCATCTCGGCCATCCATGTTGACTTTCTTTTCATCCGAAAAAACTATTCTGTTCCACCCCTGCCGCCATGACATATTTTAGCGAGCAAAATCCAGAGGATGGCTTTTCCTCTTTGCGTCTAACGGTGTTTTTTTCTGAATTTTCTTGAATTTTCTTTCGTTTTAGGTGTGAGGAATTCCTTGTTACACATTGTACTGTTGATAAACTAGCTGTAACGCCGACTTTAGCTCCAATTCTAGCCGCTGATAGTGCTAAATTAGAGGCGGCTCGCAGAATGGCCCTTTTCTCTTTGTCGGTTTGGGCACCTCGCGTACGCCCTTTTATGTTTCGTCCATATCCACTTTTATTTTTTAAATAGTTAAACACAACCGATTTACTTTTTTCACTATTTTTGAAATTTTGCGTAATCTGTGTTGTTCATTTCTCATCGATTTGAGCCATTTGCGCGGTATTTAATGCTTTTTCCTGTACCCATGATTACCGAAACTAACAAAAATTAAAGTCAAAACACAATCTGAGTGGATTAAAACAAAAACAGTTAGGATACGATACTAGCACTTTCGAAATTACGACCGAATCGCAACTGTCCCTATTCAAGTGACCCAATTTTGAACATAGAATTTATTAGTGCATCAGCATAATGTTGATGAAACATAACTGTTGTTATTAAATGTTTCTTTTTTTTGTCGCAAACTATGAGCAACATAATAGCCTTTGTAAACAAATACTGAGTTATGCTCTCTGCTGCAAGGAAAAGGATATTTTGAGATAAACAACTCTCGAAAAGTTTGTCCCTATTCAAGTGACTGGGAGTGTACGTATATGGAAAATAAAATTAAAATTGTAGTATGAAACCGTTGTCTCTCATTAAGATTGATATTTAACTACAAACAACGGTAACCGTTATCTCTTTCAAATACATTATATGTATTTGAAAGAGATAAATTTGGTGACAACGGGTATACAGCTTTGCCTGTTAGGGACTGAGGGTGATATTTTTGTACCATCAGGATTATTTCATACAAAAAAAAAACCTTCACATTTGCATATCCCCGTGACCCTTAAAAAACCTCAAAATTTTCGGACTTTTTTCATATTTTAGTTTGTAATTTTTAAAAGGTGCATCCTACAAGAAAGTCATGCGCTGCACTTTTAAACCTAACAAAATCTTCTTTAATTTGAGTGCAACCCCATCTTTGTAGGTACAAAGGATCCCAAGAGACAGCATTTTAAAAGATGTTTTTTTTTTTTTTGTAAATAAGTCCGAAATTGTTATGGTTGACTTACATATCCCGCATCAGCATCATCATCGGCAGAGGCATCGGCATCAGCAGAAAAATTTCAATTTAGAACACACGGATTTGCCTTTGATAACCCACAATGACAGCAGCGGCAGAAGCAGAAAAATGCTTCTGCCGATGCTTCTGCCGCTGCTGTTAATGTGGGTCATCAAAGGCAAATGCGTGTGTTCTAAATTGAAATTTTTCTGCTGATGCCGATGCCTCTGCCGATGCTGATGCTGACGCGGGATATGTAATTCAACCATAATACGACGTACTCTATGACGTGTTCCGATTCCATCTGATCCTATGGACGCGTTGAGGCTATTGAATGAATTTTGTTTAAGATTCAAAAAGAAAACAAGTTTTTCTTACAAGAATCTAATATTTAGGGATTCCGGACAGCCCTATGACGTAAACTTCCGATTTCACCCATTTCTAGATATGTTTTGAGGAACACATTTGGGTGAGGTTTTGTTAAGATTTGTTCATGAACAAAAAAGTTTTTCTTAGAACAACCTAATTTCCAGGGGTTGGTTTGTATGACAGCCCTATGACGTAGTGTTCCAATTTCAACCGTTCCTAGATATTTTTTGAGGCTTAACCAGGAGCACACTTGGGTGAAGTTTGGTTAATATTGCTACAAAAAGAAAAAAAAATCTCTTAGAAGAACCTAACTTTCAGGGGCAGCCCTATGAGCCAATGTGCCATGTGTGTCTGAAAGCAATGTATTTAGTAAGTAGTTAGTAGCAAACCTTCGTCTTATTGATGAGTGATGATTGTAAAATTCCGCTACAGTAGCCCGTGATGAAGATAAAGCTTTTGCAAAAGAAAATACACAAGCTTTAGCTTTTAACTTTGACCTTCAAGCAGTCCTTAACATCCCGAAAGGATCTTTGGGCTAAATTTTCTACTTGTGAAAACTTGCAGTATACAATCTCACAATAAACAATTTGGCTAATCAACAAGTAAAATGCTATCTTTGGGATGAATCACAGGGCAAACGAGGATCAAATGAAATTGCGAGTTGTGTGAAGGATTTTTTTTATAACCCATACTGAAATTACAACTGTCATACGTACAGTTGTAATTTCAGTATGGGACATAATAAAATCAGGGATTTGGCGGCCAGCAAAAGAATTCTGTATTTGCTTCTATGTGTTTTTGGGCCGGTCTCTCAAAACTCTTATCGAATGGTTAGTCTTATCGTATAGAGAAGACGCACACAATTTTAACAAAGCTTTCTCTTTATATTGAATCGGTTTTTTGTTTATTTCGCGTAGTTATACCATATTTTGCTGGTTACGGCATTATCTAAAATTGGAAAAATCATTACGGAATTTCATACAATGGCATAACCAAGCAAAACATGGCATAACTTTGCGAAATAAACAAAAAAAGGATTCAATATAAGCAGAAGGCTTCCTGAAAATTGTTTGCGTCTTCTCTATACGATAAGACTAACCATTCGACAAGAATTTTGAGAAATCGGGCCTACATCTTCTTACAAATCATAAGTCATTGCACATAATTAATCACCGATTTTTTTAGACTGGTCACACCGAAATGGAGTGTGATTCAATTCATTCGTTTACTTTCCTAATAGTTGGGCACAATTAATTCGGGATGCTCGTATTCCAGCCCTACAAAGTAGTAAAGCAGGTTTTTTGCTTTCGTTTTTTTCGACTTTCTGGTGATGATTTTAAAATTCAAATTCCCTGGTCAAAAATTTGTTGGTTTAGTAAATAAGGCTTATTCCACAGAATTATCCATTAGTGATGCAGAGAAAAAAAGATTTGTTAAAAATGTGTAAAGATTTGACGATACCTGAGGCTTATCATAATTTTTACAACTCTCTAAAAACAAGCCGGGAAATTAGTGATAATTTGCCTGAGCCTGACATAAAGGAGGACACAGAGATTGATAACGAATGAACTAAAAGACCCATCGTGGAATTTATTTCGTAATTCTTTAATCATAGTTTTCTAGAATGATGTTTACTTTCACAATTATAATAAATTCCCCAGTGTTTAATTACGTAATAAAAATAATTCTATCAAAAAGTTTTTATTTCATTTTAACGAATACGAAGTTTCAAAATATTCTGCAATGCCAAGAACGCCAAAGTGCTTTTTTCGAAAAGTAAAAAGCAAAAAAACACATACGTTTTATGATAAAAATTTATTGGTTGCCAAGAGAAAAAATACATTGTAAATATTTTTGAAAATTGCATCACTAATTTTATCAATTGCTTGAAATGTTAAAAACCTCATTTTCTCAAAACTGAATATTTGCACATTGGCGATTTTGGCATTGTACCGACGATGCGCGCCATCTACAGCGTTTGTCTCGATCATATTTGAACCACCCTCGTATCTTTTTTATAAAATCAATTTGTGCTCTTTCAATTCTTTCGGAATGATAGAAATAAAGTTCAAGCGAAAATTTTGCCCGCAAATTATGTATATTTTTATATCAAATTATATGATGACGTGACTTTTATATATTTTAGTATGCAACTAATACTTATTATTGGGTAAATACATTGGATGAATTTGAATTTTATTGATACCGCCCCAAAAAATATATAACCATAAGAAGTACACGCCAAATTATGTAAAAAAAATTTACCCCAATTTTTCTAACCGTATAGAAACACATGCAAAGACTTAAGCCAGAAACTCTATGCAATTTCATTTCATTTTTCGTTGTACATGTTTCTTTTTTCCATCCCACACGGATCGGAACAAATGATTGCCAATGCACACCCTCTCAGGACAGACTGCATCCATGGGAAAAGAGAGCAAAACCCGAGATGCTCTGTACGAGGTTGCAACCTGTCAATGAACAATGAGAATAAGATTTAAAAAAAATTAGATTAACTCTTATATTTTCGTTGTTGTTATCCTATCTTCTTAAAATTCACAAATACACTTTGTAAGACGGCGCGAGCGACAACCTCTACCAAATTTGAGCACTCAGGACCAACCAGGGTCTGAGCTACAGAGGTCCGAAAATCCGTACTTGTTTGATCTTGAACCAAGTGTAATTGAATTTGTCACTCAAATACGTTAAATAGATCCTTTGAAGGAAAAATTCATTTTTAAAATTTCTGGAATAAATCTAAAATTTGGTATTCTAAAAATTAAAGAACTAAAGATTTTGATCAAAATGGAATTTCTCACATTTTAGAGTCGTCTGTGTTGTTCTAATTCTAAGCTAGACCAATTTGTATGTAGCTCTTGCTTGTTGAATATCTTCATAAATGCATAATGCATCGTAATACGAACATTTTCTTCCCAAAAGTATTCACTAACCAACTTTACTGTTCCAATTTAGTCTCTCTCAAAACTTGGCCACGTTGTATCAGTCTCATTCTACCTTCCAGGAAATGCATTACATGATATACATAGCATAAAAGTTAATCCCATATGAGTTAGTATCATATTTCGATACTCATCAATATTAATTGGGTGAAAAGTGTGAAATTGAGATACAACCGGCCGTCATACATATGTGTACCCCCGGAAAAGTATAAGTACCACTGCCGCCCTATGACAACCAGTAATTACTGCTAACCTCACCCACCTATAAATTATGCACTACAATGAGCGCCGAGTGGAAAAGTGTGGGAAATGATAATAATGAAATGACGAATAGTAGATAAATTTAATATGAATCTATTGTTCCTCGTAGTTCCATGAATGTTCTGTTGTATTTTGGAGTTATCTATGTAGCTCTAAAACTATCTCAAATATACCTAACAGAGAAGCGTGAAGTGATTTTGAAGAGTCACATTCAGATTCGAATTGTTAAAATTCTAATTTTCTGAAGAATGTGTGAGTTTTTGTATTTTGTTGCTTAAGATTATTAAATCAGTGAATAATATATTTATCAGTTCAACATTTTATTTTGTATTGATAAAGTTTTTAATCTTAAAAATATCATATTTCCATAATGCACGATAAAACTTAATTTGTATATGTGACCGGGAAAGTTAAAAGGGGACTATCTGGTAAAAGCAAAGAAGCGAGTAAACGGCCGATAAAGAAATCAAGTCGGTGCATTGTGTTTAATTGATTTTTGATCTGATTTTTATGAAATTCGGTATCTATATACATTTCGATTTCGATGATCCTGATTTGGATACTGTTATCGGAAATGTAATTAGCCAGTAATATATGTAAATCCATTTAAATTAATTTTTCGACAAGGTCGAACATATTTTTAGCACTTTCTTTGCTATCTTTTTTGATTGTCGATATGCACGATCCATATTGGTGACCACAAAAATGTTTCAGAGATTGCAATGCTGACCAGTGAATGGAATAACAATAACAGTAAATAATCCTGTAAAGATAACGATGCAATTCCTTCCAATTACGCTTGCCTTGATTCTCTTCGTGTACTAATTTTAATAAGCCATAAGTAGTTATTTATCAGCAGGCATATCTAAAAGTGCTTACCTACTAATTCCAGGTAATTCCCATAAGGACAAAAAACCCTTTTTTGCTAAAGAAGTCCAATATTAGCATATTAGCAAATACAGGGCTTGGTGAGACATGCGAAGCGATTTTTAATTCTAACTTAGTGAGTGAGACGTGTTGAAAATTTGGTTAAATTTGCTTTATCGGCTGAGCAGATATTCATAAATACACAAAATTTCAATTTCACATTGGATTTTTATGATTTGATGGCGAATTTCAAGATAGATTTTCGAAACCCATTTTTGAATTTTGACGTCCGCGGTTTTCACAATCGGAAAGAGCACATTTTTTTTTTGCGGAAATCACTAAAACAGTGAAAATGGAAATTTTTAAACGATAGCCCCTTTTCAACTTTCCCCGTCACATATTTATTTTTGTCGGAAATCCAACCAAATTCAGTGAATTTGTTGTTAATATATCAATAAATTTATGACCCTTATCAGGTTTACTTCTATATCTCAATTGGACAATTTGTTATACCTACTAAATTTTCAAGACGTATTCAAGATGTAATCAATACGTTTTCTTCTTGTTTGAGAAGTTTATATAGGAGGTGATTTCACGATAAGATTCAGTCAGTCCAGATTTTGTATGAAAGAATGTATGATTAGAGAGGATCAACAATTTTACTATCTACTCCAGGGGTGTCAAACTCGAAACCAGGTCCGGGCCAAATATCACTGTCTTTAGGTTTGAGCGGGCCGCAGGATTCAAAAGACCAACAGACAATTTTATTCGAAATTTAAACAGAGAAAAATTCTTTTAAAATATTATTGTACATACATCAGATTCACTAATGACCTCGTCATTATATCCTTTAGAAATACCATCTTTTGAGAATGTTCTTCAAACATAGAAACTTCAGACCAGAAGTTCAAACACGAAAGTTTAGTTTATCGATCAGTAACCATTATTCGTGAATTAATTTCAACCAAATTTTTGACAGCTGATAAGAACGCAATGCCGCGCCTCCCGGCCATCTAGAAACATCCAGTTTGTCCAAAACAACCTTGGGAGCCAAAAATTGTTAGGCTCACATTAATTAATTTTGGCCAGACGGGTGGCTAAAATAGACAAAAAATTTGTCGCTGATGTGTTGCCCTGTAAGTCTTAATTATCAAATGGGCAAGAAATCGAGTGTTCGAAATGAAATGGTTATGTTTACGAAATGTCACATCCAGGTGATTTCCTTTCCAAATGCAAGATTTCGGGACCTTTCAAGCTTCGTATTTTTTCAAATAAATCATTCCAAGATGTTCTTATCCCATAACCTGAAGGATGCGGACGTGAATTTTAAGGCAACCATTGGCAGATACTTATAAGGTTCGGCAAAGCCAACATGGGCGTAGCCAGGATTTCGGTCAGGGGGGGGGCAAGCCCAAAATTTTTTTAACATCATGATTTTCTTAGGAGCTGAAATTTCCAGTCGCAGAAATATTGTTAGCATATTTTAGAGTAGCCTGGCTTGTGGTTGGATTGATGCAGAGGGTAATGGATTCCAGACTCACCCTGAACGAATTCATTTTATGGTGTTTTTTGAACTCACGACCTACGTCACGGACTATGATGTCGCTCAGATTGTAAACAAGTATTCATTTATGGGGATAAATAACATTGCTGGGCGTGCTGTTGATCTCAACACCTCAACAAAACAGCAGTTTAGATCTTGGAAATTGGATGTCACTCACACATCTGCGGCCCTAGTTTACTGGGTCACTGCCACGCATGTTATTTCTTTTTTTTTGCTAATTTTAGAGTAAAATTTTTAGAAAATGGAGATGAGAAAGATTTTCTTCTGCATTCTGATTACATTCAACTGGCCTCCAATATCTGCCTTTCAGAGCGTAGTTTGTCTATTTCAGTGCATTTTTTGTATCTCGGATTTCCACTTGCGAAATCGGTTTGTTTCGTCTGTCACTTTCATCTTAGCAAATTTATAAATCCTTTATTGATTGAAATATGGTTAACGGTTTTAATGAGATTTCCTCTAAATTTATCAAAGTATTAACAGTGGCTAAATTTTATTGCTGGTATGATTCAGCTAGAAAATAAATTTTGATTTAATAACTTGAAATACCCGCTCTGTGGCTCATTTGGTTGAGTCGCACTCTACGATGCTAGTAATATAGAGGTCCAAGATCGAATCTCGGCGTGGTCCAAAATTTCCGTACATGTGAATGGAAATATATAGTGCTTACAACATTATATTTATACACTCCGAAATTTTATGCAATGTAATGTTGATTCGAAATTGCCTATAGACGGCTGAGTTAACGCACAAGGGGCTATGGTACTGAGAAGAAAAAGAAGAACAAAATTACAAAATCCTTAACCCTGGAAGGTCATGTTTATTTTTAGTACGGAAAGGTCGTGCTTCGTCGATTCGACGACCCTCAACTTTGACGCTTCATAAGAATCACCCTTTCTCAAAATATTACTAAAATTTTACAAATTTTCAATCGGTAGTTTATTTAGAATGGAAAGACATCGATTTTGAGTAATTTTGTAAGGAAATTGATTTACAAATTAAATTTTCTTAATTCAATGTTATTTGGCCCGAAATATAAAACACTAAATCTAAAAATGAGATAAATAAAAATTTAACGTTGATATAATTCAAAAAACGTGCTCGAATCATAAAACACATATTCTAAACGTACTAGGAAATTGGGTTTAATGAATGAGAAGCTCATGTACGTATATATATCCATTTTGGGGTTCCAACACGGGTTTTCTTTCACTTCACCTATTGCGGTTTTTTTTACAGTGGATTGTAGAATTATTTACAGTAAATTTTAGAAATATTTTCTCCTCGAGTTCCCTTGATTAATTCTAATTTTATGTACGATGTCTAATTTTGACATTGAGTGCCTTGGAGCCGATTTTTATGAGTTCGAAATGCAATCTTCCTGAAATGAGTAAGAATTTTGAGCCATTTTCCTGATTTGTCCTAGTAAATATATTTTCCATAATTTTTGAAAAAATAGGTCCCACATTTCAAAAATAAACATAATTTGTTATGAGCTAGTTATATGGACACAGACTTATCGTCGAATGGACAAGCTAACCATCTACAGGTATACCGTCAGGGGAGCACCAAGCCTTTCGGCCTTTATCTCCCGGTCCCGCTAAAAAGTTTGGACCTTCGGCTTTTTACTGACAAGGTGTTGTTGTCAGACGGAGATTTCTTCCATCAGGCGCATGCACACACCATCCGGAATCCAACCCCGGGATTGCATCACTAGCTGGATGACTTGGGTAACAACCTCCAGCCACTACGAGTCCAACACCTTGATGGGCAAGGACCATGGTCCCCTGGGCACACCCATCCCCGTAGTACACTATTCGCTATGGACTTCTCCATAGCAGGTGTGATCCTCCTTCGGCCCCCTATTGGTTAAGCCTTACGTCGAATTCGGGCATGCACACCCCAGGCTCGTTGGACCTGTGACTCCGCGTCTGTGAAGACAACGAAGCGCTGCTTTTCACATCCAGGCGGCCCCTTCAGTTTACTAGTCAGCAATGCGACTCAGGCAGTGTGGTCATCAATCCACAAACTAGCTAGATATAGGCGCGTAGGCATTTTCCACCAAGGCCGTTCTCCCTAGCTAGCCCCTTCTTGACTCGGGTCATGCGGAGCCGTCACCTCCGAAGCTCACACGACTTCCGTATGATGCACCCCCCCACCAGGGGACATCAAAATCGTGCTAGGCCTTTAGTGCTTCCCTCCCGCAAACTATGGGGGGAGGTAGGCACGCCAAGAGCCACCCGTGCATAACTCAGGAGCACGGGACCGTTAACGCCCGAATGGTCTTTGTACAGATCCTCGCCATGGCGTATCAACTGTACCAGGGGCCCCCTTGCGCTACTAGGTCCGTGGTGTCGTAAGTCACCAAAGATCCCTGTCCGACTACAAACAGCCTTCCAAGCTGAGTGTCACACGGACACAGACCCCCCTGCGGGGAAAACGTCGAATGGACAACCAGCCATAAGAAATACTGGAGTTCTAAGAGTTACACAAAATTCATCCTTTGACGTTTCGATGACACCGATTTCCAAAAATCCAGCTTACCCTGCTTACTTCGTCTAGCCGCAATGTACCCGGCAAGTACATCGGCACGGTAAGTGCTGTACGAAAACTTAGCTCCAAATAATGAGAATTGTCACAAAAAATAGGATAAATTTGATGATGCGTAGTCGATTCGAAGAAGCATGACCTTCCGGGGCTAACAAAGCAAAGCTGTATACCATTTGTCACCCTTTCAGATGAAAATAAGTTGAATTCCACTAACTTCCGAAGGGACCTAACGGTTGAAATTGTGTAGCCATGAAATGAAACAGGAAATATGGGATCCACGCAGCCACAGTAGCACACTCACAAGTGAAATGTGTGTGCTGGTACGCAGCCTCCGTCAGTTACGAGAGGCCACTTGGAGTGGTAAAAAAGCAACTGCTGCGCCAGCAGCAGAAAATTTTTGAAAATGTTGTATAGTGCAGCGATTTTTTTTACTACATCGATAAGGTTTTTCTCACCATCTTCATCGACCAGGGGGGGCGACCGCCCCTCCCTGCCCCCCCCCCCTACGCCCATGAAAGCCAACAACTTTTTTCTGAGGCAAATTTCGGGACAAATCAATTTCACGAAGGTGTCTAATATTTCGCTGCCCAAAAAAGGCCGCCTTCAGCAAATGTAGCTCAAATACCAGAAATTTGTTTGAAGAGCATAGAGGAATATTTCTAAAATACATAGTTAAAGCTTGTATTAGCTTAGCTACCGACCCTTGACGAGTTTAAGTGAATTTCTTAGATTTGAGTTGAAAGCCTTACAGTTTTTATTTCTACGCATTTGTGCTGACACACATTGTGATTCTTTGACCTAACTGCCGGCCGCACAAAACTGCAAGGTTGGCGGCATGTGGCCTGCGGGCCGCGAGTTTGACATGTCTGCTACTCTCATCGCACTTATTCATCATTAATCAATCTATTGGTACATGCATTTTCCCCAATGACCCCAAAGGTAATACAAATAGTTGAGTACGAATTCAAAATTTTGTTGCAAAACATAACTAAAATCGCAAAATATTAAAAAAAAACTTGGGCTATTAATTGCAGCGAAATTTGGGGTCGAGTTCGTGCTCGACACCCAAAAACCATAAGAAACAAAAAAATGTCTCCACCAGATTTAGTAACCTCAAATCACGTTATAATGTCGTCTTGGTATGTACATACTTCATTGATAATTGCTAAGAGTATTTCCAACTTTTAATCAATTTAATCAAATTTATTGTTTGAAATTTATCATTCAACAACGTTTTAATAACTATGCAAATGACCGCGTGCTTTTACCTAGTGCATACATATGCAAATACACATAGGACCCTTGGTTCATCATCGCCACATTTTTTTTTAACAGTTACAGACACCTTAAACAAAATGCTACGAACATGAATACAGTAAAACTTCGTTATACCGCTCTTCTGGGGTCTAAGCCAAAAAAGCGCTATAACCGGGAAAACGCTATAGCCGGGAAGCCCAAGAAATATACTTCATAGACCTTTTAGGTGACAAACTTTATCATTCGATTGATACATGGAGTGCAATAGTAAGGAAATGGCAATCAATTGATTACTGGTAAAAAAAAAACAGATATTTGTCTTTGTTTTAGACTGGAAACAGACTGATGATTTCAATTTATTGAAAGATCCTTCCTCTCTGTCCATGCTATAGGCAAAAATTGCTCGAATCTTCTTTATTGCAACTAAAACTGAAAATGTTTTTGAAAATAAGACTGGGAAAAGAGAGTTATAACCGGGAAACAGTAACGTTATAACGAATATATGTAAATTCCCTGTAATAAATGCTAATGGGACCGGGACCGAGAAAAAAGAGCGTTATAGCCGGGAAAGCGTTATATCCGGGAGCATTATAACGAAGTTTTACTGTATCACCTTTGCCATGTGTCGTTTTCTTTAACATGGCGTGAAATATTGATCTGTTGCATAATTAGTCTTATTAATCGTCATCCGATTAGGTGTCATTATTTTAATTAACTGGTTCTGTTGTTGCTGCTCTTCTACAAATATGTACAACGACTTCGGTATTCGACAATTAATAATTCATCAATCGATTTCTGTTTCTCTATGGTATTTTCGATTAACAATAAATGTAAATTATACTCGCATAGGTAAGTGCCTTTTTTATGTATATGTAGTATGGTTCGGAATTTCGAATAAGTGTTAGGTCGTGTTAGGCATACTCAAATAGGAGTATGGACATAATAATTTAAAAATGCGGTTTAAAGGTACGTGTTCGTAGAGACAATTCATGTGATGATCGCTCAGCGATTGCAGTTTTGCATCCAATTTCGAGCCGTATTTAAATATTTTTTGAGTTCTGCTACTTTTATAGTAACGACTATGGATTAAAGGAACAAGTCTGTATAGAAACGAGACCGAGGCTAATTTCGGGCGCGGCCGAAATTTGGATACCCTTCGCTCCCCTCGAGCTAAAAGTTTTTTCGGGCGTACCTATGACTTGTGTTCAGTCCTCCCCGCTTCCATGCTTTTCCATGAATTTTCCCATAAGTGCCGTGGCGAAGTTTTATTGGGGGAAGCGGGGGACGTGGGTTTCTTATAAGAACCAGAAAGAGATGGGGGGGTATGTTTGTGGCATCAATTAAAACACATTTCTATGAGATTTGGTTGAAAGTGGTGGACAAATAAAAAAGTGATTTGGGGGTTGGGTTTATATGCCAGCCCAATGACCCCATGGTCCAATTTAATTCAATTTTGCATATGTTTTGTAACATCAATAAAAATACATTTCCATTAGGTTTGGTTGAAATTTGTGTCCAAATTAAAAAGTATTTTTTAGAAGAACCTTATTTTGGAGGTTAAGTTTGTATGGCAGCCCCACGACCACATAGTCCGATTTCATTTATTTTCACGTTTGTTATGTGGCATCAATATAAATAATAATTTTCGGTGGTTTGATTGAAATTGGTGTGCAAATAAAAACATTTTTCTTAGAAAAATTTGATTTGGGGGGCTAGGTTTGTATCGTAGCCCCATGACCACATGCTCCGACTTCATCTATTCATACATATCTTATGTGTCATCAATAGAAACACATTTGTGTGAAGTTTGGTTGAAATTAATGTATAAAGAAAAAAAAATTCTTAGAAGATCTTAATTTGGGGAGCTAGGTTTGTATGACAGCCCCACGACCCCATGGTCCGATTTGATCCATTTTTACATATGTTTTGTGGTATCATTAGAAACACATTTGTGCGAAATTTGATTGAAATCGATGAGAAAATAAAAAAGTTTTTCTTAGAAGAGCCTAATTTGGGGGACTAGGTTTGTATGGCAGCCCCACGACCCCATTGTCCGATTTGGTTGATTTTTACATATGTTATGTGTCACCAATTAGAACACTTTTCTGTGAAATTTGATTGGAATTGGTGCATAAATAAAAAAGTTTTTCTAAGAAGAACCTAATTTTGGGGGTAGGTTTGTATGGCAGCCCCACGACCCCCTTGTCGGATTTCAGCGATTCAAACATACAAACTGCCTGCAACAAAAAGAAGCATATGTGCAAAATTTCAGCTCCATAGCTTTTAAATTGGCCGGGCAAAACGCGTCGCAACAGACAGACAGACAGACAGACAGACAGACGGACAGACGGACAGACGGACAGACGGACAGACGGACATCGTCCAATCGACTCAGCTCGTCACGCTGATCATATATATACATATTTTATATGGTCGGAGATGCTTCCTTCAATGCGTTACAAACTTCATGACAAAGTTAATATACCCTTTTTCGCTTAATAAGCGAAGGGTATAAATATACCCATATAGTGCTCACAACCGGTGGTTTAACTTCGATCGCTGACCGATGATCGGATGATCCCATGAGTCGTCTCTACGAACACAAACCTTAAGAGATAATGTATAAAGCTTTTAATATCTTGTTGATATCAATAGAAATAGCATGCTATATACAATCAAATGCAGGTAGATTATAATAGTGATAGAAATCGATGCAACATATGACCGGTCATTTAGATAATTTTGTTGACGTTCCTATATTTAGGGAAAGATTTTATCTCCAATAAACCGACAATCAGAAAGCTAAAATACCATTTTTTCTGGTGCATTTCGCAGTGCCGGATTAAGCCAGCGCGGGGCCCGTGGCAAATGACAAGTGCGGGTCCCCTTGAAATGCATTAAATTCATGTTTGAAACCTGGAGCCTGGATTAATCCAATTAATAATTGTCGTAACTCATCCGAATTTTCTAAAATCCTATCTATCTTTACTAGAAAGAGAAGATTAATAGAAGTTTATTGAAAGTAACTATTGAAAAAGATTAGACGCGTTGAATGCTACTGAAGAAAGCAGCACAATGCATTTTAAATGGATGACATCAATATAGCTTTTGCTCCCACCTATTTAAAATGCATTGGGCCGCTGCTGCGGTTGCTATTTCCATTCTCTTTCTATCATAAGACAATTTAAATTTATTCAACTCAACAAATACATTATAACTTAGCTCCAATTTAAGTCGAGACGAAGCTTGGAAAATGAAGAAGAATTTGTACTATTTCACTATGCACTTAGCTCCAGTTAAATTCGAGACGAACCTTGGAAAATGAAGAACCCTTTGTATCGTTTCACTATATGGACTGAGCTTAATAGCGTTAAGCGGTTGCCACACTTACCAACTGTATCCTTGCAAAACGTTATTTCGCTTAATCACGTTTTTTTTTCCTTTTATGTATTTCCACATGTCCACCATTGGTAAGGTGACCAGACTTCCGAAGGCTCAATGCTGTACACATCGCGGAGTTTGATTTTCACGGAAACCCTCAATCATACTATTTCTCATGCCCCTTTTCACGCCGATTTTGAGAAAGCCTAATATGTCACGAGGCAACCACCATGATGCAATGGTCGTATCCATATGATGTACCAGAATCCAGAACCCTCATTTTGAAAGGCCGTTGGCGACTACAGTTGTTTTTATAGTAAATATGTTTGGCAAGAGAATCGTATTGGAATTTGCTGAATACTGTTGAGCATGGCTGATATTAGGCGTCCAAAATCGATGAATATTGCAGACAGTTCCTCGAAGGCCTATATGTCGGTCATTCAGCCTGGTCTAGAGACCCCATTGAGCACATACGGATGCTGACGATTTGGATAACGATTACCAATTAATTTTTAATTTTAACTGTTACGTGTCGAAGCTACGAATGCATCTTAATGCATAGTAGGGATTACAAGTATGACAAAGCGAGCGAGAGAATAAACTAAAATGGTTATTTTATCACACGACAATGGAATAAACTGTTGAATTTGTCAACAAATCCCATAAATATTGATATTCTTGAAAAATTTGGAAGGTACGGAAAATTAGACAGCCGAATTTTTGTTCCATTTGTATTTCTGGTTGTCCTTTTTACGTCCTGATTTTTCAATAGCGTTGTCTTGCCAAACGATGATATTTGATGCATTTGTCATGCTTTTTCCTATCATAAAATTTACGAGTGTTATGCATGACACAAAAGTGATATCTTCGTAAATAGAATTGAGAAAGAATAGTAGCCGATAATCTGGGAATTATGTGGTGAACCTGTTCTGTTGATACTAAACAGGACCCATAAAGTAACCTAAACTTCTCAATGTCCTCATTGACAGAATATCATCATCATGTGAAGTACCAATATGCATGTTTTAACGCAAATCTATATAATAACCAAAGGCGTAGCGTAGCCAGGATTTCGTTTGGAAGGGGCAAACCCATGAGCCCGGAATTTTCTTAGGGGGGTAGATATGTAATTCAAATTTACGACAAAAAATAATATTTCCTGTCAGTTTAAATGAGCGGCCCCATTTTGTTAGAAAAGATGTTACACATTTCAAAACCATATTTTAAGAAAGGACAATTGAGAATGATCTTCGTGACATTTTAAGGATAAATTACCTCTTGCACGTGTTTAGCTTTTACCCCTTGATTACATCCAATTCGCCAACAATTAACTTTTTAGATAGTCGATACTCAGTGCTTTTCCATCTTTTGAATTTCAGTGCTCAAGGCATTGTACGGATGATAATGACACCAGAATTGTACGGATGATAATGACTCGTTCCCTGTGTCTGACTATCCGAGACCCTGAGATAAAAATCATGTATGTAGTTGTTTATTTGAAGTACGAAAATTTTTGTGACGTGCTAGGAGTCGAATCCGCGTTTTCACTCTCTCTAATATCGAAGTACAGAAATTTTTTGTAGATGGAAGAGCACAGCAGTAAAAATATGCCGTCGCTTTCGTTTATTACAATAGATAATCTGATACCTCATTGGGTAGAGAATTCATAGGCGGTTGGCTGTCTCCTGGGAAAAAAAACTATATCTGGAAACCCTTGCACACTCCTTTAGTTAGCATTTTCCTATAAAAGTTGATAGGAGAATCACTGTAGATTTTTCCATTGTTTTGTGAGAATTTAAAACCGCGTCTTTCCACGGCTGTAACTTCTGATCCTTGTTAGCTATAGTAGATGTTTGAAATGTTTACATGCAATGTGAGTGCCAAGTATATCCCACAAGTGCGTTAAATTTCAAAACGATCGATCAAAAAGTTTCCAAATTATCGAAAAATAACGATTGGCAAATGCAAATGTGATTATCGTGCTAAAACACCTTTGAAACAGAAAAGACTGTGACCACATGCCTCATTGTGGAGCTTATTTTGTAGATTTAGGTTTCATTGTGTGGCATTGGGATGGGAATGCTGTACATTTTGCTGTACATTCACTAATGCTGTACGACAGGTCAAAATGCTGTACTGTACAGCAAAATGCTGTACGTCTGGTCAGCTTAACCATTGGGACAGCGAGCTGGTGACGCATAATTTTGACGAAAACCCATAGTCCTTTGCCTTCCATTACCTTATTTTTTGGGTTATGACTCCATCTTCGCTTGCAACAAAACACATAAACGATCGCTCTTCTAAAATACCTTATTTTTCGAATGAATTTTTGACGTTCGTCCAAATCGTCGAGCACTTTTGAATTACATGATAGAGGATTTTCGTTTCGTGTGCTCGAAAAACGAAAGTCCTATTACTTTCGAAAAGAAGCTATTCGTTTTCGAGTTACATGATACCTCTTTGGCTATTTCGAAAGTAATTCCTTTCGAATTGAATTACATGATCGGCCCAGTTCATTTCCCAGGTCCGGATATGAACTTACGTTAATTCCGCCTCCTTCTAAGATATCTTCTGCCGATGAAATCACCAACTCCCGAAGTATACCAAATACACTATTTAGTTGATGATAAGCTTCCATGCGTCTAGTTAGTGCAGAAAGTATATTATCAATTGTGACAATAAAGACATTAACTTCAAAGGTTTAGGCAGGTCCTTGACTGTCAACAATTTCATCGGGGATTGAGGAGCCACTGAAATGTGTAACGGAATGGACCGGCACCATGTGCCAACGAGGACGAAGCTCCTAAGGCCGTACAGGCATGGCAAACTCAAACAATAAAAAGAAAGATAATGAGCTTCTCTACGAGCTAAGCAGCGGCATGTGCTTGCTGTAGCTCAGGCTCGGCAAATGGGCGGGGTTTGTGCCGCTCGTAGCCTCGGGTCCAATACATATTAAAAAGGGAGTCACATGCCTAAGGTAGGACGAACACAAAACACAGGGAGAAAAAAAAATGGAGAAATCTAAATTGAACGGCGTCGGCCAGTTCAAATGCCATTCTAATTTTGCGCTCCAGGGCCCCGATGGCGTTGGACCCTGGCCGTCTGCACCCACAAAAATTTAAATACAAAATCCCGACCTGAGGCCCCCATGGCCAAGAAAAATTCAAAATGGGGGGCCTCCCTGAAAATTCAAAATACGCCCCTGGAACGGGGAACGGGGAAAACTCGAAAATTTAACGGGACATCACTAAGTTTCGGGTACTTATCTGGTTCCTAAATATTGGGGCGCCGATGGCATTGGGGCATCAAAGTTCAAGCCCCTCGTGGCGACATAACCTCCCTTCACTCGTGGCACTGGGACACGGCGCGGCGCGGCGTGCGGTGGCGGTTAATTATTATTTTTAATTAATTAGTTTCTCCCTTTTTTTTTTTTTTGTTTAATGCCACAATTCACTTTTCACTGGAGCACTAAGAAAAATCACCATGAGTAACACAGAAAAACTCCACGAACGCAAATCAAAAAAAATCTCCCGCGCGATACCCACATGGCGAACTCCCGAACCAGACTCCTCGAGTTTTTCCGTTGTCCCGCTTGCCGTGACACGCATCCACCCACACCACGACACGATGGATCAAAACCGGCCACTCGGGAGAGTTGTTTGATGACGACACCGATCAAGCAAGTTTTGCATACAATCATATGCACTTGTATTTAATCGGGTCGCATCAATTCTTAGTTAGTGTATCGACAAGACGACACACTAACAAAAGAAATGCAACTCTCTCGAGTGGATCGTTACAGGGCAGCTTCAACTACAAGGCCTGCCGAGTAGGTGAAACTGAGGTGCCTAACGTCGAATGTCCTTGGCGTGGAAGATACCAACTACCTTGCCTTGCAGGTCCGACAACAAGTAGCGGCTGTTGCCCACTTTCTTAACTACGCGACTCTTGATAAACTTGAAGTCAAGCTTGGAGTTGTAGTGCGCCGCCGCATCACTTTGCGAAAAGTTTCGACGGAACACTTCATCTCCAGGCTTGAACTCAACCAATCGAGAGCGCGTGTTATAGTGAGCCGCGTTCCTGTCGTGGGCCGCTTTAAGGTTTTGCTTGACTTGTTGCCGGAGGACTAATAGCTTATCGCTACTGCACGCCGTGGTAGTTGGATCTTCCAGCAACGACAGCTTCCGCAGCAGGCCATAGGTCTTTCCATGCGTAACCATGGATTGACCGAAGGTAACGAAGTATGGTGACGCATTAATGGTGGCGTGATGCGCGGACCTCAAGGCACAGTTGATCGCAGAAAGTCTCTCATCCCAATTCCGCTGATCTGGATCGATATAGGCACGTATGGCTGCGACGATGGAGCGGTTTACCCGCTCCGAAGCATTCGCTTGAGGCGAGTATAGGGCCGTATAAAGGTGGGTGACGCCATATCGATCCAGCAGGGAATTGAAGATGCGAGACTTGAACTGCACACCATTATCCGTCACCATTGTCTCCGGTACCCCGAAGACGTGGAAAATCCGAGTCTCGAGCCAACTGGTCAGAGTCTCGGCTTTAAACTTTTTAATCGGCTCTACGAAAGTGAACTTGGATAAATGGTCCACCAAGACTATCGTGCCCACATTACCGGATCTCGACCGGGGGAAAGGACCCAATAAATCCATGTACAAACGTTGAAATACACGCTCGGAGATGAACTGGCCCTCCATAGGAGGGCGAAGACTCTGATTCGGTGCTTTGGTCGACTTGCAGGTATCACAAAGGGACACATATTCTTTGACCTGCTGAGCCATTTTAGGCCAAAAGAATATTGCACGGAGGCGTCTTAGTGTTTTTGTGATACCACCATGGGCGCTGAGCGGATGATCATGCGCCCTAGCCAGCAAGTCTAACCGAAGCTCCTCCGGGATCCAGAGCTTCCAAGAGGTTTGCTCCTGCAGATCATCTCCGCTCGCGAATTCGGTACGTTTGTACACGAATCCATTGGATACCTTTAAATCCGGGAGTTCATTTTGGTGTTCGGTAATGTGGCCGATAAGATCAAGATACTTTGGTGACCGGAAGTGAGGGGAATCCAAGTCCACTTCCACAGAGTCATTAAATGGATCACTTAAAGCCAAAGACTCTGAACAGTGGACCCGAGACAAGGCATCAGGGACCACGTTTTGGCTGCCCTTTCGGTGGACAATGGAGAACTTAAACCCCTGAAGTTTAAGTGCCCACCGAGCCAATCGACCATTTAGATCCGATTGATTCATTAGCCACTTCAATGAAGCATGGTCAGTGACTATTGTAAATTCGTGACCCTCGACGTACGCGCGGAATTTCTTAACTGCTAGGACCGCCGCTAAACATTCCTGCTCCGTAACCGTATAGTTTCGCTGGGAAGGATTAAGTTTCTTCGACATATAGGCTATAGGCACTTCAGCACCGTCATCGGTGGTTTGTGTTAGCACAGCCCCTACGCCGTCCTGGCTCGCGTCGCACTGAACTGCGAAAGGACGCGAGAAATCCGGGCTGTGCAACACTGGTGCCTTCGTCAAACTTTCTTTTAAAGCACTAAATGCCGAAGAACCTTCTTCCGTCCAAGCGAAACTGCGACTTTTACGAAGCATGTCTGTTAGCGGGGTAGAGATACCGGCGTAGTTCGGAACGAACCGCCGATACCATCCGCACATGCCAAGGAATCGACGAAGTTGCCTTACAGTTTTAGGCTTGGGGAAATCAACGATTGCGCGGACTTTGCTAGAATCAGTCCCGATGGTTCCGTGGCCGATCACGTGACCCAGATATGAGACTTCCTTCATGACGAACTTACTCTTCTCTATGTTCAGAGTCAGTCCTGCCTTCCTCATGCAAAGTGCTACTTCGCGAAGAAGCTTGAGATGCTCTTCGAAGGAAGTTGTGATCACCAACAAGTCATCCAAGTAGACAAACACTTGGTGTCGTAAAGATGGTGGGATGACGTGGTCCATTAGCCGCTGCATAGTTTGTGGAGCATTGCATAACCCAAAAGGCATTGTCACAAACTGATACAGCGGCCTACCGGGTACGGTGAAAGCCGTCTTATCCTTTGACGTCTCATCGAGGGGAATCTGCCAGAACGCATCCTTCAAGTCCAAACTTGAAATAAATTTGGCCTTTGGGAGGCGACTCAGAATTCCCTCGATGAGAGGTAAAGGATAAGCGTCTTTCAACGTAACCGCGTTGACCTTACGTGCATCCAGACATAGTCGAACTTTATTAGGTTTGACTACTAGGGTGACTGGTGATGACCACGCACTTTGAGATTCCTCAATGACACCTAAAGCCAACATCCTATCGATTTCCGCATGGAGAAGCTTTTCGACGGCGGGAGAGATTGCATAGTATCTCTGCTTAATGGGCTTACTGCTGCCGACGTCGATGGCGTGGGAAATAAAAGACGTACGCCCTAAGCCTTCCGCTGAAAATGATGGGAATGCTGCAATGGTGGCATTGAGGCTAGATTGTTGGAGTGGGGTGAGAAGGTGTTGATTGGCCCCATGCTCCAACGGTTCTAAAGACAAGGCTGCTGAATATAGTGAGTCATGGAAAAGTCCGGGAGCAAGCTCAAATCTGCGGACGAAATCGACTCCAAGGTAGAGATCCTGGCTGAGGGTGGGCATGATGAGGAACTCGATGGCTTCTGTTCGCCCTCTGAAGGTGACCTTAGTCAAAAGTTTGCCAACTGCTGAGTGACGAGTGCCATCAGCAGTAGTAACCCCCATCCGGAATCTCTGCCAAGGATGATTGGGTGCCGCCAGGAATTTCTTTGCAAAGTCCGACGCGATCACGCTGCACGACGCTCCCGTGTCAATTAGACCACTTACAGAGGTATCCAGCATGAATACCTGTGCATATGGTCTTAGATCATCGCGGGGGCGGTTCAAAAGAATACCAGCACACTGTCGTCTAGTTTGCATAACGTTACGCCAAAACGCGCGTATACGCAAGGCAGAACGTTTGGGACGATTTAGCTTTAGTTCGTCACTATGCAAAATTCGACGACGAGCGAGCTGATATTCTTTTGCACGCTCGTGCAGCGGCCTAAAACTGTAATGCACATTCACCGATTCAAAGGTAGAAGGTGAAGTGTTCGTGGGAGGTAACGAATTTACAATAGCCCCTGTGCTGCGCTGAGTCTCTAATGAACCACCCGGATCTAAACAATGATCGGTGCGCGGCAAGATCCGAGGTGTCGCAATTTGAGCGGACATGTCAGTGGCAAGGGACATAGACAAAGCAGGGGTGAAATTATAATGGGATATGCCAGATTGCCGAGCAGAACACAAAGTGCCCTGCTCTGTTTTGCAGCATCCGGCGTTAACAAACGGAGTGCCTACTTGTTGGCACTGCCTGCAGAGACCTTGCTCTGCGGCTTCTGTGGAGGCCTCGTGTGGTGTTGAGGTCTCCGATGTAGCAAGTTTTTTGCACAATGTGGGCACTTCGGTTTGTAAACTCCGGGCGCTCCACAACCATAACAAAATACTTTGCGTTCTGCTTCGCAATCTACATATGTATGGCCGGGTGTTGAACAGTTCCAGCAAGTGGCAGGAGCCTTCAGCGCCTCCACTTCAGAACTCGGTTTTTCTTCCTCTTCCGAATGATCGTCACGATCTAGCTCATCGATCCGACGACGATGGGGTTTACTCGCATCACGCGAAGACTCCCACTTCCCTGCACGTCTCTCTGTGGCCTCTTGTTTTTTTACGCTCAAACGGAGTTCTTTTAGAGAACGTATTTCCATTTGAGCCAGATGCTGGGCTAAGTAGGGCCGCAGGTTTCTTCGCACGATACGAGTCAACTCGCCATCAGAGAGCCTATATGACAGCTTGTCGTGGATACGCCGAATGCTTTCCACATAATCGGCGTACGACTCACCGTCCCGTTGACGACGACTACGCATCTCATCGAGAATATCGTCGTCGTCGTATTCACCAGTGAACTCGTCCTTCAGTTCTTGTTTTAGGGATTCCCAGGTGTACTGATTCCCGTATGTTTCATGGAAACGACGAAACCAGGGAAGTGTCTCCTTGTTGAAGAGGAGGTGTGCACAAAGGCACAACTGATTGTAATCACCTCCTAGGGTTCGGTCAGTGTAGAGCTCAACCTGACGGATGAACTCATCCACTGCCTCACCATCGAAGTGAAGACCCCAGTCGTTGATAGTGCGGAAGGTTTTTCCCGCTGGGGCAAAAGACGCCATTCTTCGCCGTTCCGTAGATACGACAGGGGCCTCAGACACACCCTGTCTTCGTCGTTCCTCTGATACAACAGGGACGTCAGAGACCTGTGAATCCCTAGGACGTCCTGTATTGGAGGATACTCCGGACAGCTGTTGTCGAATCGCTTCGTCAATATAAACTTTCAACGAATCGAGGAGACCCTGGTGAAAATCCGGAAGAGGTTGAGGATTCGGATTCGCCAGCGGATGGCTAAGACCTCCAACCTCTTGCTGAAAAGGCTTTGACACACTAGGGTTTTGAACACCTGCTTCGTCGCCGAAATTTAATGGGCGTTGAGGAGTATTCAATATACCTATACGACGGCTTGGACCAGCCAGTTCCAAATCTTTCAATATTTGCTGGTCCTCTACTGGGGTATTTGGAGGGGTGCTTGAGGAGTCATTGTTCTTTTGACTCCTAGTTTGTATTCCTGTTTTCGGTATAGCACCACGTCCACGGCCTCTTGCCGACGCAGGGGTATGATTTAAAGGCATACTTGATAATGAAATAATTCACAATGGAAATATATAGATCAATACCGACTGTCTGATATATACTTATATGATATACTATAAAAACTATTTTGTATGTGCTTTTTAATATTATCGTGAATTTTTTTTTTTATGCTTAGTGAATTATTTATAATGAACTAATGGAGTATATATTTTACTACTTATATGACTAATTTTGTATGCATAAACAGAATATCAATAAATAGGACCATTAACAAAATATTTTAACAAAACTAAACTACAATAAATAGATAATAAATTACTAAATACTAAATTATGCATGCGCCTATCTACCCAATTATAATAAATTTGCTAGCTATGTACAACAAATA
Source organism: Microchrysa polita (assembly GCA_949715475.1). Lineage (NCBI taxonomy): Eukaryota > Metazoa > Arthropoda > Insecta > Diptera > Stratiomyidae > Microchrysa > Microchrysa polita. The sequence continues at coordinate 5,839,856 of OX454415.1, read as the reverse complement.
TCTAACATGCCTAATAATTTAATAATACAGAACAAATCTAACTATCCTACAATAAATACAAAAACAAATATGTACCTACCTTAATATTACTTTGTATAAATAAATAAACTGCAACGCTAATATACCTAGAACATCAATATCACAGGTAACTGGAAATGATGTATGCAATTGAATGGTTAATGGTTTTTTTTTTTTTTTTTCCAATATGTAATACCGGTCAGCTGGGCTACCGCATAAATCATACTCTTCAAAGCTAACACAGATTAGTTAATAGAGCATCAGTCATAAATGTACTATTCCTCTCATGTACTCATAGTACCATCCAATATGAACTACGCATGTAAACAAATGGTCGATAGCGAGTTTTCAAATAAAAGTCGCACGACTTGCAACATGCCCAAAATCTTAGGATCTCTTATCAGCAGAGACTAATTAGCAATGCACTAGTACGAAGAAAACTAAAGACAATTAAACGATGATTTTTTTGTTTTTTTTTTTTCAAAACGTAGAGGTAGAGATAAAGAAATCGATAGTGTATAGCGAACAAATCCCGTTCCCGTTCCAGGTACGTATTTAGGAGCACACGAATAAAGGTGTTAGAAAAATTATGTAAAATGGGAATTTGAACTAACCGACAACCAAGGAGTATGAAATTGGGACCAAGCAAAAAAAAGAAGTTTCATCATTGACTCGCAGTTGTTGCCAACGAATCATGTTTGGCCGCTTAAATGCACCATTGCATCATGTCGTATTTCCAAACATGATCCATTGGTAACTGTTAGCATGCCCATGATGAAACTATTGGAATAAGAAATTAATTATTGAGAAAAATATAAGGTCAGTCCTTTTCACAAAAATGTACCGAGGTAGCTTCGAAAGAACCGGGCCACTGCTTTAAAGCAACTCTAAAACAGAGTAATTCACCAGCCCTTTCGAAGGCCTCTGGTACGTGACAAAAATCACCTTAAGACAACACAAGAAAAGGACTGCCTTTGTTAAACTGATTCTATAAGGAAAAGCTACTCTAACAGGATGGGATGCTACAGGGGATGGGAAAGCTACCACAAGGTAAAATACGTATAGTAACAAAGCTAAGGCTAATGCCTTAGAGCAGGTAGCTTGGTAGAAACACCACTTGGTAAAAGAGTAAACTCTTAACCTGACCAAGTGTGGCCTCTATGTTGGGCGCCAAATATGTAACGGAATGGACCGGCACCATGTGCCAACGAGGACGAAGCTCCTAAGGCCGTACAGGCAAGGCAAACTCAAACAATAAAAAGAAAGATAATGAGCTTCTCTACGAGCTAAGCAGCGGCATGTGCTTGCTGTAGCTCAGGCTCGGCAAATGGGCGGGGTTTGTGCCGCTCGTAGCCTCGGGTCCAATACATATTAAAAAGGGAGTCACATGCCTAAGGTAGGACGAACACAAAACACAGGGAGAAAAAAAAATGGAGAAATCTAAATTGAACGGCGTCGGCCAGTTCAAATGCCATTCTAATTTTGCGCTCCAGGGCCCCGATGGCGTTGGACCCTGGCCGTCTGCACCCACAAAAATTTAAATACAAAATCCCGACCTGAGGCCCCCATGGCCAAGAAAAATTCAAAATGGGGGGCCTCCCTGAAAATTCAAAATACGCCCCTGGAACGGGGAACGGGGAAAACTCGAAAATTTAACGGGACATCACTAAGTTTCGGGTACTTATCTGGTTCCTAAATATTGGGGCGCCGATGGCATTGGGGCATCAAAGTTCAAGCCCCTCGTGGCGACATAACCTCCCTTCACTCGTGGCACTGGGACACGGCGCGGCGCGGCGTGCGGTGGCGGTTAATTATTATTTTTAATTAATTAGTTTCTCCCTTTTTTTTTTTTTTGTTTAATGCCACAATTCACTTTTCACTGGAGCACTAAGAAAAATCACCATGAGTAACACAGAAAAACTCCACGAACGCAAATCAAAAAAAATCTCCCGCGCGATACCCACATGGCGAACTCCCGAACCAGACTCCTCGAGTTTTCCCCGTTCCCCGTTCCAGGGGCGTATTTTGAATTTTCAGGGAGGCCCCCCATTTTGAATTTTTCTTGGCCATGGGGGCCTCAGGTCGGGATTTTGTATTTAAATTTTTGTGGGTGCAGACGGCCAGGGTCCAACGCCATCGGGGCCCTGGAGCGCAAAATTAGAATGGCATTTGAACTGGCCGACGCCGTTCAATTTAGATTTCTCCATTTTTTTTTCTCCCTGTGTTTTGTGTTCGTCCTACCTTAGGCATGTGACTCCCTTTTTAATATGTATTGGACCCGAGGCTACGAGCGGCACAAACCCCGCCCATTTGCCGAGCCTGAGCTACAGCAAGCACATGCCGCTGCTTAGCTCGTAGAGAAGCTCATTATCTTTCTTTTTATTGTTTGAGTTTGCCTTGCCTGTACGGCCTTAGGAGCTTCGTCCTCGTTGGCACATGGTGCCGGTCCATTCCGTTACAAATGGTCATAATTTGTGTTCCGCTTTCGGTTTCGATCGATTGGTATTCCTCACAACCCATTGGGTGAATTCAAATTGTAAGACGAAACCGGACGGGTAAACTTGCAAGACAAGATCCATCGTTCGGACGGCGAGAGCTTTTGTAGTGGCCAGCAGACAAGCATTATGCATTTCAGATTGTAAGAACGATGGTTCTTGTCTTGCAAGTTTACCCGTCCGGTTTCGTCTTATAATTTGAATTCAGCCATTAGATCTATGGCTTTTGATTCTATATCTTTGTATGCGAACCGCATTGCTTGTACGTAGCAATGTATAAAGGCTTATACAGAGCCTATCCCGTATTAATGTCTTGATCAATCGACTGTAATGAAGCGTTAGTCGCTTGTAAGCGTTCTAAAATGTCATTCCATTCTACCATCAATATTTCTGTTTCATGCCTGTTCATTTTGGAAGCTAGTCCGTAAGCTTGATTACGACACTCAGCTTTTGATCTTGTTTATTGGATAAGTCACCCAAAATTCGTTTGATAATGGGAAACCCACCTAAAATTGCCTTCGTCGCATCAGGTCGTGCAGAGATTGATATTTTCGAACCAGTATCTTGTATGACCTTCATGAAATTACCCCACCGATAGGTTGAAGGAAAATAAAAATTTATGCTTTTTTCCAAAATTCTGCAGCTTATTTATTTTTTGAGGCAAGCGCGGGGCCCCCTAAGCGCGGGGCCTGTGGCATTTGCCACCTTCTGCCACGTGGTTAATCCGGCACTGTGCATTTGGTGCAATGACAACGTTTACTATGTTTTGGATTTGAATCTTATAAGAGTTCCAGGAGTCAAAAACGCATAGAAATAAATAATAATGTACATACTCATAGCAAAAGTTTGGAGTTTGGAAAAGTTCGGGATTGGGACATTAACTTCAAATATTTCTCCTATATAGAAAAAATTATCAGAAATTTCTAGAGAGTGTACAGATTCAAGAAAGTATCGTTATGCGGAAACAACCGGGATTATTATTAAAAAATGCAGGGCCAGTAAAAACCATTGGTATTCATGAACACGTTAAGCGTGTTTTTGTCACTATACAAATTTTGCTAAAAAACCGAACGTCAGTACTTTGCATTTTTTGCCTATACGAACATTTTTACTTGATTACCTGAGAAGCTCCTTCCAGCGCGCGCTCTAGCACTTACGCCGCCCCGGGCAAGAGGACAATTTACCGCCCCTTAGGTACTGTAACAGGCAGATATGTATGCCGCTGTACTAGAAGCGATTCTAGAGATAATTTTCCCTTGAATCGAGTGATTTTGGTAGCTCTAACAGCGAGTAGATCATAAACGATTAACATCGTGGAACTGGATGTTGAAAGCGCATCCTGCTGAAGGCAATACTAAAATCCGTGGTCACAGTAATCCAACTGTGACACAAATATACAATCTCTAAACACTGAGAAGACACAAATAGTCTGTAGAAAGTTTGTTTATGGAATTCCAAAACTAAAACTTAAACTATAACTAAATTTATCGACTGTGCTGTGTTCGAAAATTGTCTTTACTAAACGAATCAATTCAATTGGAAGCAACTGGAGGAATCTTTCCGCGAAGAAATCGGACAAATAGAAATTGAATTGCTGCGAAAGGTGGATCGAATTTATCGAAAGCGACTCCAAGAAATTTATTAAAATTACACCATGGAATTTTTTTAACGCTTTTATCTGCGAATACGAATTAGTTCAATTACGACATCAAATATTAGTCGAGATTGCAAAATGTGGTGAAGTTCGAATGCGGAGCTTACCAAAAATTTGTTGCGGAACCGGACCGAAATCGCGAAGAACCTCCAAATAGTTGGCCTTATCCATTTTTTGGTTTATATTTCAAAAATTCTACGTAAATTTATACAAAAGTTGTTCAGGAATATTAAGCGGTACGGCTACAATAATTGCTATAAAAAAAACTTTTCGGTCTTTTGACCCTTTTTCGCAACGAAATTTCGGTGGAAAGCTTGATACTTGATTCGTCCTCAGCGCCCACCCAAAAGATAAAACACGACAAGAACTCCAACTCTCACGTCCAAAAGAAATCCACTCAATCTGATAATTATTTCATTTTATGAAACTATGCTACAAATGGCCGATTTATGTCTCGTTCGATGTACAGTCAGTCATGTGCTGACTGTAACATATGATCAGTCATTGCGCAGGAATTTGAGTTTTATAAGCGAAAAATAGAAAAAAACCTATTTGTCAGCAAGCTGATCTCATAAATTTTTCTAAGAAGAATTTAATTAGCACGTAACTTAGTGAATTGTCCCATTTTGCTTTTCGTATTTTTTGCATTTTATTTAGACATGTGCCTGTTTATTTAGGCGACCGTCCGGCTTGCACTGCAATATATCCTTGATTTGTTCAATATGAATGGCCAAAAAGGATGGACGCTAACACTTTTCAAATCAAAATGGAGGAATTGAACTTTTAATTTTTACCTCTGAACACGAAGCGTTTATAAATTAAAATACCACCCCAAAGTTTCCAACCGAGGCTTCAGTCTGTCAATCCTTTCTAAGGCCTTGGCTAAGATACATACGGCGAAAATCTGCGTATAGTGAAATAAATCGCGAATGGGGGGGAGTATATTTTTCATACTTGCTTTCTTAACTTTTCTTGAGTATTATATATAATACATATAGCTCTGTCAAGTATGCTCTTAGGAACCCAAAATGATGTGCCCATCACGGGATAGCTTTTGGTGTTTCTTTGGCAGATATTGTTTTTTTTTTTTAACCATAAAATTGAAAACTCCAGAAGCAGTGAATTTGATAACTTGGTTTGGTAGCAAAATCCCAATAAAATTGCAATTTTCACTCAAGTTCTATTATTTTTACTTCTTCCTTTTCGGGTATTGTCGCTGAAGGTCGCTGAGAGTTGTTCATAGGCGTAGCCAAGGGGTGGCAGGGAGGAGTGGCTACCGGTTATTTTTTTACTAAAAAAAATAAAAAAAAAATAACAGGCGCGACAGTCGATCATAGAATTAAGGCCGCTGATGTGTTAGTGACATTCAATTTCCAAGATATTAACTGCTTTTTTGTTAAGGTTTTGAGATCAACAGCATACTCAGCCTCAGCATTTTTAATTTATCCCCATAAATGGGTACTACAACCAGATTCTTTTTTTACTATGGTATACCTACTTAAAAATCTCGAGTAAAATTTTGTTGGTATAACTCCTCCGAAACGGCTCGACCGATTTTTATGATTCTTTTTGTGTATACTTGCTAGGCAGCATATCAGACTCAATCAACAAATTTAGGTTTTTTTTATTTAAATCAAAAGATTTCAGTCTCAGTGTAAAAAGGGGTAGATCGTAGCCGAATTGGATGGAATCAGGATAAAAGGGCTAAACATGCGCAAGGGATATAATGAAAACAGGCCAAGCCCAAAATTTTGTCAACAATATGATGCAGTAATTTCCTTGACAGGTAGGAGTAGGAATATGTAATTTAAATCTTCAAAAACAATTAAGATTTCCTGTTAGTTTAAATATATGGTATATTTTAAGGAAGAGCATTTAAAAGCATAGGTATTTAAAAAACGAAAATCGAAAATTACTTTTTAAAACCATTTAACGACAAATATTAAATATAAATACTAAAGGGCAATAAAAGTTATTTTTGGTTATTTTTTTCAAAATACGGTTTTAAAATTCAATTTTTTTAATTATTTTTAAGACTGACAAATTTAAACTAACGAGTAATCTTACTTGCTTTTTAGATTTAACTTACATACTACTCCTACTCCTACCCTACCCTACTCCTCAAATGTATTTCTAATATTTCTGAATGTCGTACTCCTGGTCCTAACAATCATTACCTATTCAATAGTTGCTGATTGATTTAGCAAAACCGTTGTATCTGGTTTGCGGATATGGCCTATGGCCTTAATTAGAATTCAGTGCATTTAGAAAAAAAAAAACAACTTAATGCTCACGAAAATATTTTCAAACTTTGCTAATCATATCAATCGTCCAGAGGTACATAAATTATATAATTTTTTGTATGGAATTTTGCCGTACCTTAATCTTTACCACCCTAAGCACTGAATCTAGAAGATGAAAATGCTTGTCCAATTGGACTCACCTACTCGAGAATTTGACTAGACTATATAAGTTGAAAAGGCCCTTACTTTAGCTGTGGGTATACTCGTATGATGAGCAATGCGTATGCACGTGAATAGGTGCACCAAAGCTGACATTATTCTCGCATCCTTAACTTTCTATGCTACTGCCGATAGTGAACCCTGTTCATTACTTACTGGAATTCCGGTATCTAAAACGTATATGACAAGATTAAAATTGTAAAATTGCATAGCTTTGCGATTCAAAATTAAGAAATCTGAGAAAATATTTTTAAATCGACGATTAATGCTAACACAATTAAATACGAATTACACATAAAAATTGTCTCTTACTTTAAGCATCTGTGTCTTAAAAAATACACTGAGAAAAATTATTTAGACTTTTTATCTAAAGTGAAGTACATAGTTAATTTAAATGTATAATTAGTTCTACTAAAGAAAAAGTCAATCTCTCTAATCTTTGCAGCTGAAAAAACTATTAAATTCCTTTATTTAACCTAGAAAGATTAGAAAAAACTATTTCGCGAATTTTTCCAATAAAGTTGTTGAGTGTATTATTCTAATATCTGAATTTATTTACAAACAATCGTTGATATTTCCGTGAAGTAGCAATTCTTACCGCAATGTATTAATTGAGTTTGCAAATTAAGTATAGATATTTTAACTAATGAGGAATAGACAAATTACCCATATCTTCGTAGCTGCTCCAACTACATAGAATTAACTACTTTTTAGATGATCGGTCCTTTTTTTTCTCAGTGTAAGAATTGTACAATTTCCGGAGAAGCTAATGAGGTGCTTTAAAGCACACATTAAAAACTATATTTTCCCCAAAAGAACAACAGTTGAACAATGCTAATTTTTCGATACTGGGATGCGCTGACTTTTTATTAATTTACAATTAATAATAATTGACTAGCTCTCAAGAAAATCGTTTTTTGCATAATTGAATGGAATCATTTTTTAAGTATAACTGAATGATATTTCGAGTATGTAATTGAAAAATTTAAAAATCTTGTCTCGAATATTCTGCTTTAGCTGTCTAATATTCCCCACCCTGTATCTCAAGATTTATTTAGCATGGAAGGGCGGTAATTTCCCTACTGCCCAGGGGCACCATATCGGATAAATCTGGCCCTGATGGGTATGTATACATTTATAATGTCTTTGTCATATCATATGTACTACATAAATGCTACATAAATTTGGCCTTATTCCATGTTTCCTGAGTAGTGAACGCACAGGACTTTACCATCCATCTAACCAAGCAGTGAATTAACTGCAAAAAAGTCACATCACATCCATATATTCACTTCCGATGGTACGATTTATGGCTGCCCTTGAAGCTGGTCTTTTCAATTATATTTTTTTTTATGCGCTAAGCGGTGGCAATCGTGTGAAGATGCTTCTTATGGTGCTATTGAAAATATTCCAACATAAAGACTCATGCAAACGAAATAAACAACATTTGGATGCTTTGAATACTATGCGCATGCATACATGTGTACTATCTTGTCAATCAAAGTGCTGCCTCTTGAATCGGATGTGCTAAATAAGCATCCGAAAAGAGTGCTCTGAACTGACTCATTCTGACATAATTCTTTAATGGACCACAATCACTATCACGGATGGTCGATTACGACAAAACGACCGATGCACAGGGCACATTCCATTATCCTATCACTATATGTATAGGATAATTGAATCTCGAAGTATAAGTGGTCATAATAATGGGCTCGTTTTCAATTTAATTGATTCGTGTGAGTAATCCCAAAGATAGATACTACGTTTATGACACTCATTCAATGACACTATCGACGAAATGGAAAAGCCACTAATTCTAATTTCATTATTTGTGGCTTCTGTTGAACGATTCGCTTGCTATAGGAAATTAATCCTGAAGTGAAACGGTCGCTTCGAGTGGTAGTGGATAGAAGACACAAGTGTGTGCACGCTATTAGATATGCGGGTAATTAAATTTAGATGTAATTAGGCGTAGTTTTTTTTTATTGTAATATTAAAGGTACGTCTATCATTGAATGACTCAATCATTCTAGCTCTTGAGAGTAGGATGACTCCCCGACCTTTGTAAGTCTTTTTGTTTTTACAGAGCTATTAAGGTAATTCGATAACTCTGATATTGTCCAATTTTTTCAGTGTACATCTTCTTGGCATACAATTCAACATCAAAATTGTTTTTGGATTTCGAAAATACATACACATATCCCTTCATTTAACTGTGCCTGTGAATATGAGTTCGACAAAAATCATTTCTGATTTCGAATTTTTCAAAAATTAATAATTTAAAACAAGTTAAAACCATCTTTTTTTATCAGAAATGCATACTAAATCTTTCAACTCCAAATACAGTATATTCACACATGCTACCAACTAGTATTACCGAATTTAAAGGATGTGACCCTTCCAGATAAAAGGATAAAAAAGTACATATGTACATGTAAGGAATAAAAAAGGGTTAGAAAGTACGTGTATTCGTCCAGTTTTTATTTTGTTTCATTAAACATTTTGTAATAATAATAGATATACAGATATAATAGGCCAGTCAAAATCGACATTAACCTCGGAATAAATGGAATACTACCGTTCTTTCGCTTAACTGTTTTAGAGTATTACTGGCAATATAAATCCAGATTTGTAACCCTTGTGACCCTGTGCTAATCTTTTGGCGAGCGAAAAAGAGCGATTTTTGTGCTCTTTTTTTACATTTCCAACAATATTAAAAAAAAAAATTACCTTAGAAAAAACGATGATCTGCATTTTGAAATTAGACAAAATTCCCAATCCTTGATTGATTTTTATATTTCTGGGAGTACCAATTCAGCTATAAACACCTTGCCGTCAAATTGACGGCTGCGACCCTATTAGATATACAAAATTCCTGACCCTTCTAGTGTTAAAATAGCAACGAGTAGCTTAAAATAGCAAAGAGTAGCATAAAATAGCAATGAATAGCTTAAAATAGCAATGAATAGTCCAAAATAGCAATGAATATTAAATAAATAAATTAAAATATCAGCGGTCAAATTCATATAGCTTAAAATAGCAAGGAATAGCTTAAAACAGCAATGAATAGCTTAAAATCGCAATTTTAAATAGCAATGAATATTAAATAAATAAAATAAAATATCAGCGAACAGATTTGAATAGCTTAATAGCAATGAGAATAGCTTAAAATAGCTATGGATAGCTTAAAATAGGAATGAATAGTATTCAATAGCAATGAGTAGCTTAAAATAGCAATGAAAATACTTCAAATAAATAAATTATTAACATCACCTAAAATAGCAATGAATAGCTTAAAATAGTTATAAATAGCTATGAATAGCTTGAAATAGCAACGAGTAGCTTAAAATAGTTATAAATAGCTTAAAATAGTTATAAACAGCTATGAACAGCTTTAAATAGATATGAATAGCTTTAAATAGCTATGAATAGCTCAAAATAGTTATGAATAGCTTGAAATAGCAATGAGTAGCTTAAAATAGTTATAAATAGCTATGAATAGCTTGAAATAGCAATGAGTAGCTTAAAATAGTTATAAATAGCTATGAATAGCTTGAAATAGCAATGAATAGCCTTATAGTTTTAAATAGCTATGAATAGCTTGAAATAGCAATGAGTAGCTTAAAATAGTTATAAATAGCTATGAATAGTTTGAAATAGCAACGAATAGCTTAAGATGAATTTCGTGAAAGTCGTCCAAAATCAGTTGTTTTTCCGGAAACCACTGATGCTGTGCGCGAACTGTCAAAATCGACATTAACCTCGGAATAAATGGAATACTACCGTTCTTTCGCTTATCTGTTTTAGAGTATTACTGGCTAAAATAGCAATGAGTAGCTTAAAATAGTTATAAATAGCTAAGAATAGCTTGAAATAGACATGAGTAGCTTAAAATAGTTATAAATAGCTATGAATAGCTTGAAATAGCAATGAGTAGCTTAAAATAGTTATAAATAGCTATGAATAGCTTGAAATAGCAATGAATAGCCTTATAGTCTTAAATAGCAATGAATAGCCAGAAACAGCAAACGAATAGCTTAAGATGAATTTCGTGAAAGTCGTCCAAAATCAGTTGTTCCGGAAACCATTGATGCTGTGCGCGAACTGTCAAAATCGACATTAACCTCGGAATAAATGGAATACTACCGTTCTTTCGCTTATCTGTTTCAGAGTATTACTGGCTATATAAATCCAGATGTGCAACCTCTGTGCTAATTTTTTGGCGAGCGAAAAAGAGCGATTTTTGTGCTCTTTTTTTACATTTCCTACAATATTAAAAAAAAAATATCTTAGAAAAAACGATGATCTGCATTTTGAAAGTAGACAATTCCCAATCCAATGATATCCTCACCACTTTTGTAAGTCAAATATTGACGGAGATACAGGTTTTCAAAAATAGGGTATTTTCCACAAAAAAAAGGCGAATTCTAAGCTTATGTTGTTTGCCGAAACGACATTTACTTGAAATTCGCAATTTTTTGGTAAAAAATACCCTATTCTTAAAAACCTGTAATTTCGTCAATATTTGACCTAGAAAATTGGTTAGGATATCATTGTATTGGAAATTCTGTTTACTTTCAAAATGCCAAACACAGTTTTTATCCAAGACAATTATTAAAAAAAATATTGTTGAAAATGTAAAAAAAGAGCTCGCCAAAAAATTAGCACAGGGTCCCCAGGGTTGCAAATTTGGATTTATATAGTTAATAATACTCTGAAAACCGAGGTTAGGCCTTTTTTTTGTAAAGTTTTACTGGCGTATAATATAATACGATTAATGTAAAAATCAAATCCAAATAAATGAAAATAAGGAAATTTTGTTGAGGTACGTCTCCAATGAACGATAAGGTGGACAATATTGGAAGTCAACTTTTGCAAACACGTAACAATTTTACAAGTTGGCTAACTTAGCTAAATCGGGCCCGTAGCGATGACTTGGACAACATGTGAAATTTGTATCGTTTGTAAAAGTTTCACGACTATGTTCGTCCAACTTATCGTTACCTTAGACGCGCCTTAGTCAGCCTCGTCGTTAGAGAACATATCAATTGACATTGCACCCGGGCTCGATTCTGGGTGTAGTGCAGTCATATTAGCATTTCAAATAGAAAAAAATAGTCTAAGGCTAATTATTGGCTAATTTTTGTTGTTTTTGAATCAGTGGGCTCCCAGGAATCTACAACTGATTTTGCTAAAAAAAATTTTGATCGCAAAGGTCCCAAAAAGGACAAAAAAGGATACTTTTTAATCCTTGACCCGAGGTCGGCATGCGGGGTATCATATCAAAGGGGACGTCGAGTACATTACATATCCGGTGTTTGTTTCATGTTTCAAGGACCCTCAAAGGAATAAATCGAGCTTAAATGGAAAATTTTCGAGGTTCCCGTGTATCTTTCCAAAGCCATAACTACGAGAATAATTCAAGTTGTCCCTACTTTTATCACTTTTCAGAATCTAAAATAGCTGGAGATTCTCCCATTAAATTTGCTAAGAAAAAAGTTGATCGGAAAGCTCTGAAAAAGGACATAAAAGGACATTAATTGCACACCTTAGTCGAACGTGGGCATGTGGGGTGTCATATCAAAGAGGATGTCAAGTAAATTCCATATCCGGCATTTGTTACTTGTTCCAAGGACCTTAAAAGGACAAAATTGGGCTCAACTTAAAAATTTTTGTGTTTCCCGTATCTGTATCTTTCTAAAGCCGTAATTTTCCATTTAAGCCCGACTTATTCCATTTAGTGTCCTTGAGACAGGAAAGAATCACCGGATATGCAATGCACTCGACGTCCTCTTTGATATGACACCCCACATGCCCACGTTCGATCAAGGTGTGAAATTAGTGTCCTTTTATGTCCTTTTTCAGAGCTTTCCGACCAACTTTTTTCTTAGCAAATTTAATGGTAGAATCTCCAGCTATTATAGATTCTGAAAAGTGATAAAAGTAGGGACAACTTGAATTATTCTCGTAGTTATGGCTTTGGAAAGATACACGGGAAACTCGAAAATTTTCCATTTAAGCTCGATTTATTATTTTGAGGGTCGATGAAACAGGAAACAAACACCGGATATGTAATGTACTCGACGTCCCCTTTGATATGATACCCCGCATGCCGACCTCCGGTCAAGGATTAAAGAGTATCCTTTTTTGTCTTTTTTGGGACCTTTCTGATCAAAATTTTTTTTAGCAAAATCGGTTGTAGATTCCTGGGAGCCTACTGATTCAAAAACAACAAAAATTAGCCTTACTCTATTTTTTTCTATTTGTAGGCCTGAATTGGGATATTTTGACTGCACTAGTGCTTGAAATCGTGTTCGCCTGACCGGAATTTTTTCGCAATAGTTCTGGCTGTGTTTTAATGAAGTTATAGAAGTCAACACACGAAACGAGTATTGATCTTGACTGTCGACATGGATTTAAGTGTCTTTCACGAAAAGCAGCCAAAGTTTAGAAAAGGGCGAATGAAAAAAGTCCTCGATTATTTTTGGACACATCTTGAGATCCAAAAAATATGCCTTTACTAGTTCGAAGATTTTTAAAATCGAGGCTATGGCAGGTCCCAAAGCCAAAAAACGCGTCTTCGCATAACCCAGCAGTTTGAAATATTCTGCATTTTCAGAATCGCAGATTTAATTGATTTCAACCTTTCAACACGAACTGTGTTTTTGTAAAAATGCGAGTAAATTTTCACGACCACGCATTTCAAGTCCATTGGCAGTCGGTCACAGGCCGACTTCAGTGCGTAAAACTATGTGTGCAGCGTAGCCAACACGAACAATTTGTGGTTTCCATGGTTTCAAAATATTAAAAACATTGTTGCTTCCACCACGGTCACGTGAGCCGAAAATAATCGGACAGCATGCCGATGCCGCTACAGAATCCAACAACTTTTTCGGCGATTCCGTTTTACTCGGCAGTACGTTTTATCAATTCGGAAATGATCTGTACTATCTCACCTTTTCATGAACAAAGCTCCAACATCTTCACACGTACTCCGATTGTGGGAATAAAATATCGGACCTAATATTTCCGTGATTGGATGCATCCGTTGTAATGCAAAGAAAATTCCTTTCCGACAATTCGTTTTTTAGAACAGTCATTGCATAAGTAGTTAGAACATTCGCGACAATTGCTAGAGTGCGTTTGATGCAGGTCGGTGTTTCGATTAAAATTATAATCTCAATTCAATAGTAATGAGCTTTTTTTTTCTTTGTAAAAAAAGGTCGGATAAAGTATCAAAAAAAAAAGACAGAATTCTGAAAGGATCAGAATAGGAAAAAAAAGGAGTCTCCTTTTAAAAACAGTATAGTTGGTAGCATTATTCATACATTATCAAAATCATGTCCAGCGCAGTTGTGTGGTGGCCACCAAATGGTTTTCTATTTATGAAAACCATTCTCCTGACGACAGCATCTGTGATAGAGAGAGTGGTAGTGAGTACACCAACAGCAGCAGGAGCAGCATCACTATGGGCACCGGCAGCATCCTCATCATTAATAATCTAAATGGTTGTGAGTTCAACCATAACACCGCCATCTGCAATGGCATCTCGAGCAAATTCTGTCCATACAGTTGGTTTGGTATATATCATTGCAATTTTCACCGCTCTCAACCCACGGTCGATATATGAATTCGACGGCCTTCTCTTTTGGGGATACGTTCATCCCGGAAACATAGTACTATGCCCAACGGTTATTGAAAATCAAAAGGACAACTCTATTTTGGCGGAAAATTAATGTAGAGTAGAGGACAGAGGAGAGGTGTCAAATAATTCTCCTCTACTACAAAATTATGGATACACACCTATTTTTAGAATTTTTTTTTTATTTCGCAAAAACGAATAGTGATTCACTAAAGAACATTTTGAAAAAAAAAGTGTTTTGAAAATTTTCACAAGCATTCATTAGTAGTGTTTTTTTTTAACGGCTGATTGCATATTGATGATCTTGATAAATTTTGTTTATTGAAATTAAAACGAAAAAACTATATCAGCATGGCATAATGCACCATGATGTGCGCATATGTAGAATTTTCAATTGCCGGCCGGTTGATGTTTATATTTTTAGTTGATGCTTGTCACCTGTTGGGTTGCCGCCCTTGGTTTCTTATGAAAATCTTGGAGTTTTAAGATGATTGACAGACGCACAGTTTGCAAAGACTAAAATACTATCGTTGCGTTCTGAATATTGTTTATCGATCCATTCCATAATTCAGGATATATGTACCACATTATGGCTGAGCTGAGATATACTGAAAAGGTCGATAGGATAATTTGTATGGACGAAAAAATTCAACAAGGGAATTAGTATTTTTTACCGTTATCCTGCTACTGGAATTTATCGAAATTTCAACTTTAAAAAATCTTCAGTTTCAGAAACTACATAATGGATTAAGTGAAACTGCTTTTTTATGCTTTTGACGATCAAGTCAAGACCAGATTTATTGCAAGATAGTCCAAATTGGCGAAAATTCAGGATTAGAGCAATTATTTAAAAAAAGATCAAATAAATAAATATAAGTGGCTTAAGGTAAATTTTTTACCGTTATTGACGAAATTGAATGGGAATTAAAAGTGCTTTCAACTGCACAATTTCTAATCTGCAATTCGTCTGGATCCATTTCTGAATCTAATAATTCGGAGGATTTTTTTTAGGCGAACTTAACGGGAAAGTTAGTTGGTGTAAATTCTATTAACTGCAGAGACGTAGCCAGGGGAGGGGTCCAGGGGGTCCGGACCCCTCCCGAAATGATTTGAATGGACTTTGAAATTTCAGCAATTTGTTTTTTTTTTTGCGGAAATAATAGAAATGTCTTTTTTAGCATTTTTAGCAATGAAAACACGTAATTCTGACGCAAAAACTTTACACAAGTAAGCATTTAATAAAGTCCATATTCGAAAGATTATTTTTGTTTGTGACCCCATTTGATGAAATTCTCAAAATTCATCCAACTCATATAGTAACACAAAATCAGTTTATCGTGTGACATCGCTTATATAAGTATTTTAATCCGATAAAAACTCCTTAAAACACTTTTTGGAAAGCTTAAAAAGTTCTTATATAATCAATTTACGACAACATCCAATAAGACTTCGATAACACTTCTCTAAACGTTAACCTAAAAAGATTCTCCATTAAATACTTCTTTGTAGTCTTTATTGAATGACATAAACACACATGACTGAAATCAACACACACACATGCATATAATCTTCTATAGCACTGTCGATTTCATTTTTATAGTGTGACATTCGTGTGATCATCCAATAAATTGTTCAGCGTAGTTTTATAGAAGGATGAACTTTGTGATTTTTAAAAAATTTACACTTATGAAGTGCTCAGTGTTTATACCCTGTAAAGTGCCTCTATTAATGTTAGAAGAGAATATTTTACGAAGTATGATAGGGATGAAATTGTTACTTGGGCTGTCCGGTTGCCGTGTGCTAATTTTGATCAGCTGGGCAGAATTGAGGGCTGTTTCCGCAAACGATCCCAAGTGCATTGATTAAATGATAGTATCCCTTGGTTGTAACTTTCCGAGTTTTTTACTAATATTTCACCTGGTATAACAATTCTCATATAGACGAGAAATTATATAATGTCAACACCAAATTGATTCAGGTGCCTATTATTTTTTAAATGAATTCACAAAAAAATAGAAACAGAGAGTCAATGAAATCTTTGCAATAATATTAGGGAAGTGGTTCGCAATGTGAGCGCCCAGCCGCCATTTTGCCGCCCTGCCGACTTCTACAAGTATTTAGTGTAGAGAAAAACGCAATCAATAGAATTGGTATTACTTTCTTAAGCGTTTTTTGTAAAAATTATTGCGAACAAATTTAAATTTCTCACCTATCTATTCCAATATTTCAGCTTCATGATATTTCATGTAATCCGTTCTTTCTTCGGCTTCGAATATCAAACGTCGCTTTGATGATACATTATGACTTTAGAGAAAGTTCAAAATTGATAGACTTTTTTTATTTCTGACAATAACGGTACTTTGAACTAGTTAATATACTTAGTTGACAAATATTGCTTTAGTGTCTTCCATGAATTTGATCTCCAGCTGATAAATATTTCAGATTTACGGTTTTTCCTATCTTATAACCTGAACCTTTTCTATTTACATTGGACATAGGAGGCTTTTAGGCTTTCGCTTGGACAAAATCTTAGCACCATTCTAGATTAACTGTAAAAAAAAATTAAATACTGAGTGCCAGAAAAAAAAATTGGTATTATTCGAACTCAACGCCTTCGTGATCAATCGAAGGAAGCGTAAATTTGATGCCATAGTCACATCGAAAATGCAAAAAATTGATGCGTTCAAAACGACTATTTCTGGACAAAAAATAGTTTTGACTTGTTTCCTTAAATCCAAGCGTATTGTCCACAGCGCTTGGATAATAATAAGTAAATGGTTTAAAGCTGAAAATCTTGAATATACACTCAGAAAAATGATTTAAGACTTTTTTTATCTCAAGTTAAGTAATTAATTTAAATCTAGTTAGTTCTACGAAAGAAATAGTAAATCTCTCTAATTTTAGCAGTTGAAAATAGTGTTAAATTCGTTCATTTAACCATCCGCAGCTTCCCTCCAAAATTTGATTGCTGAACAGGGTCAAAATCGCTGTTTTCCGTTTTTTGGCCCCTATAACTGTGAAACTATTCGTTTTAGCGAAAAATTTTCCAAGAATATTTTAAAGAGCACATGATTACGCGTCCGAAGAGACATCAATATTTTAAGTCCGTTGAGCGGTATTACTTCAATTGATAACACAGGAGAACAATTTTAACACTTTTTTCTGTTTTTTTGAATCTTGCACCTAATTTATAGTAAAACGGCCTCGCTGATTCCAAAAATGCAGTCCGTTTTTCCCCTATACGTCAGGTTTTTGAGATAACGGGGTTTTTTGAATTTTACGGAAAATTACAATAGGCCCCCTTAAATAACAACTTTTTTTAAAAGCTACGGGGTTGCATCCTTGTGCAGGACCTTCTAGTACTTGTATACAATAAAATTAAATAAACAAAAGAAAGTAATTTGTCGTGACCTGGATTTTTTGTTAAAAGTTGTGAAATTCTTCGGCCATTTTTAAGTCTTTTTTAATCAAAAAAGTGTATTTAAAAGCCTCCGTTCGAGTATATAACCCTATTTTTGTGCTCTTAACTTGTGTAATGGAAGCCTCTACTATCCCTTGTCGAAAATGTCTCAATACCCGGAGTCAGTTTGCTATATATGTGGCAGTTATACATTTCTAAGTCAAAGGGCAAAAAATAGGCCCCTTTGTCCACCAGGCATATCATATGTGTAGACCTCAAGAAGGTTCTTCCTTCTCGGTTAGCAACGTGGATATACAAAATATCCGTGCTTTTTGTGTATGTGGGATAGCAGATCTCGCGATAAACATTGGATACAAAGGAATTGGCCCCCGAGATCTGATCTGAAGGCTGGTGATCAAAATATTGTTCATAAACCGCTTGAGGATCGACAAAAAACATTTTCCCGCTGTTGCATATAAAACTAGGCCTGGCGAAACAATTTGTAAAAGCCTTACCAACAGAACGAAATTATTTTAAATATATGCTGTCGGCTCTTCCTGCGCTATCATACGAGAAAATAAAGGCTGGAGTATTTGACGGTCCACAAATTCGGCAGCTTCTCAGCGATACAAATTTTATGGAATCAATGAAAGAAAATGAAAAGACAGCATGGCTGGCATTAGAGAATATAGTCAACAACTTTCTAGGCAATATAAGTGCATCGAATTATGCGATAGTAGTCGAGCAACTATTGGACAGTTTTCAAAGGCTTAGCTGCAACATGTGCATCAAAGTTCACTTTTTACACAGTCATTTAGATGAATTTCCGGAAAATCTTGGAGCTGTGAGTAATGAGCAAGGAGAGCGATTTCATCAAGATTTCAAAATAATGGAAAGTCGATATCAAGGCAGATGGGATGCGAATATGATGGCGGACTATTGATGGGGCTAAAAACGGGACTGTCCGGAAATTTAACACTCCAGAAAAAGCTACAAACGAAAATTTTTGCCATAATTTTTTTTTTAATTCTTAGGTAATGTTGTTAAGATATAAAATCAATATTTACAAACAAGAATTTTTTAGCGAGTTTCGTTTGTTTTGATTTCAATGAAGGGAAGGTTTGTATGGGGGCCAAAATTTGAGCCCCCTGTATCTCAAAAACTGGACGTATAGGAGAAAAACGGTTAGCATTTCCGGATTTTACGACCAAAAATTAGTTAGAAATGAATATCAAATCTAAATAAACAAAATGCTGTTCCCCTGTGTAATTTACATTGGGCCCCACGGCAGTGTCATGGTTTGTGGTGGTTGCGTCCAAAACATGTTTCTTGTATTTTAACATGCTATTAGCGCTATGCCAAAGAACGTTGTGGATCACAGGTCTACAAAATTAAAAAGAAAATTTGGTGCCGCTGCGATTCATGAATAATTTTAGAGCATCGGTCCTGTCAATACTCTCAGTGCCATTTTTTCATAAATACTACATGTAGTTTTTAGTTTACGAAAATTAATGAAATTGCATGGTAATCGATAGCCACGAGCGTTCCCAGATCGACTAAATATATCTAAAATCATTTGAATTGCTAAATATATACAGTTTGAGCATCGCATGTTCAGACGAAATAATATTTGACGTTTTGATGTAGTCCTGAATTTTTTCTGTTGTGATTTACCGTTACTTTCAGGTAAAAGTTCAAATTGGGAGTCATGAAGCAATTTGTTAAGGCTTTGGACAAAAATGGTAGTTGTGGTAGCTGGGTTAAGTACAGAGAAGCTTAAGGCAGGCATTTTGGGCATTCGATGAATGATTCAGAGTCCTTAGCGTGGATTTCTTTCGTCGACGTTGTGAAAAACTTTCTCGGCAATCATAAGGCTGAAAATTATCGGATTTTAGTGCAAAATATGCTGGAAAATTTCAGAAATCTTGGTTGCAATATGAGTACCAAGATGCACTACCTCCATGGTCATTTGGATAAATTTCCAGTAAACCTAGGGTCTTATAGTGTGGAACAAGGCGAACAATTCCACTAGGACCTGAAAATTGTGGAATATCGTTATCAAGGTCGATGGGATGAACATATGATGGCGGATTACTGTTGGAGTATCATGCGTGAGTCCCCAGGGAAGTCTCATCTCAAGAAATCTCGAAAAAGAAGCTTCCTTCATGTCTGAAGAGTTAACAACATACATATTTTGGAACATTTCATCATTTCATCATATCTCCAAAACTACGCGTAGGATTTAAAAAATTTATATACCGTTAGAATCAGTATAGCAAGGCTACTCAAAAACAGTTTGAATCTCCCCGGCACCAAAACCCGTGCAGACCTGTGAATGGACGGATCATAGTAATAGCAAGTGGCTATTCGTCTAACAAATGATCCGTCCTCTCAACTGTATAATAAAGGGCAAAATGATATCGATCGTTGCATTCTCGATCGGCACTTAGCGACGGTATCTGGTGAGAGGTGTCCCGCCATGAACTGCTTGTCGAAACCGAAAATGACGAACTTTTGAAATCCCCCTTATATATATTATTCCAACACACATTTTTTTCCAATTTGATAGTGTTCCACACTTAAAAGGAAAAATGGACGGCAGCGTAGAGGGCCCCACGGCGTTGAGCCCAAATCGTTGCGAAACAGGTCAAAATCGCAAAAAAAACCTAAAAAATGATTAAAAATTGTAGCGTTGCGTGGCGTTAGACCCGCAATCATGTTTTCTCGAAAATGTTGGACAGGTTTTCACAGAAATGTACACTTTCGGAGTTATACATCAAAAACAAAAAAAAAAAAACTCCGAAAATGTTGGGTTTTTTGCGGTTTAGGCCCCGTTCCGCAACGTCATTTTGGTGGCAAGCTCCGGATCCGAGCTCAGCACCTCAAAAAACATAAGAAACAAAAATCTCTAACTCATTTTGCAATCTCAAATTGCGTAATGACACTATTTGAATATAAAATTTCAGACGTTTCTTCAAAACAATTCAACTACATACATGTTTAACATTGGTCAATTTATATACACAATAAATAGCTTTACACCTTTGCTGGAATACATGGATTTGGATTAACCCTACATTTGTTTCCAATTTGAACTGTGTATGGTTGAATTTGATTGTATGTAATTCATTGATTCGAATTATGGAGATTCATTGTGTGTGAGCTGTTTAAGAATAGATAAAACATTAGAGGTGAGTTGTGCGTACCACAAATAAATTATATGCATAGTTTTGAGGAAAACTGCCATTATCTAACTAAAGAACAGCCATACCCAGTAATTCGATTCAGCATGGAAAAATAGGTACAGTCGAGAAAGGATAAGTGCAATCGTCTCCAGCAGCAAGAAAAATTGCACTTATCCGTTTTTTTCACTTATCCGTTTTCGTAGAAATTCAGAGAAAAAAAACATAATTTCAGATTAAAGGATATTAAGCATGCAAAAAGTGTATGTTATGCTGAGTAGTTCCAGTCTCAGTTTTACATAATTATATTAATTCCACCATACTATGAGTGGACAATTTATCGACACAACTTTAATAGGGAGAACACAGATTGGACTTTATTCTCAGTGTTTCAGGAGTATGAAAGAAGAAAAGATAAATAACAATTGAACGAAGAACAATGTTAAAATTAGGCATCGTATATACTCGTAGAGCTACCCAACAGGATTATTAAAAAATTCGGTATATTACGCTTTCAGGTCCCCAAGGGAAATTTTTCTTGTTCTTCTTATCGACACTAGTGACACTTATCTTACCGTCCGCCATATAGCGGACACATAGCGTAAACTATCGGAAACATCAAAAATTTCCCTTGGGGATCTGAAAGCGTAATGTGCCCAACTAAGCTTGATTGCGGTTAACTAAAAAGAAGCCATCAATAATTTTCAGTCACGTTCATCGCAATTATGTAACTGTTTGTCCTTAGAAATAACCGCATTCTGCAAACTAAATTTTTCAATGGTATAGGAAAAATTCGAAACATTTGACTGCGTATCCAAAGGCATGCATAGTAAAGATACAGATTATTTTTTGAATATCATACAGATCTAAATGTAAGATTCTCCTATAATACAAACAATGTTGCACCGATCGCCGCACCGTTATCGGGATTAATTTCGCTTAGAAAACAGGATAAAGCGTCGACAAATAAATCCACCCTTGCAAAGTAAAACCTTTCGATAGAAATAAATAAGAAAGCCTTGAAATAGACCATTGATCATTATTAAAATTTAGCCTGAAACAATCGAATCTGCAACCCAGATGTTCAGGGTCAATTTTTGACTTTTCGATGAGGATGGCTCAGTAATTTGATTGGAAAAGGAAGATATTTCAGTTTTGGTGATGTAGTAAAAATTTTTAATGTAACAAATTTTCGTTTTAATTTTATTAACCCCACGAGAATAGTAAATTTTGCAAATTGTCCATGATGTTTGTATGTGAAATGCCAAAATATATCGACGGGCAAAAATAGTTACGTTTAATAGCCAAACAAAGCTGAATAAATCAGAACGCAATTTTCATTAGAATGCAATTGATTCAATGTCAAAATCGAGGCGGAAATTTCCAACTAAGTCAATGAATTGCTATAATTTCGTTTTTACGAAATAGATGCGAATTTCGGCGAAAATCACTGAATACAGTGTACTTATTCGACAAACATTTTTACTTTTGTACAAACAAATAAATTTTGGAGATAATATTTCATCTTAGATTGATTTTTCAGAAGTTTTCCGTTAATAAGAAGAGAGAAATTGGTAAATGAAGGAAGTTTGCTGAGCAAACTCTTAACTTAGAGGTTCGATATATGAACTTTTTTTTCTGCACGTTTTCTTCGCAACGTGCTTTAAACAGTCGTTTCACTGTAAATATACAGAAACAACAACAACAAATGTGCAAAATTAGGTTTTTATGCCAATTTCACCGAAATTTTGAATATTCAAAAAAAATTTGGCGCCGCATAGAGAAATCTGATGAATTCAAATAAAAAATAACTTCTAAAACTCTGACAATATTTCCATTGTTCTCTTAAAGAAGTGAAAAATAAACAACAAATAGGCATATGCAAATATGTAATAATTTAACACTCTTTCTTGTATTGTTTTCTTAGTCGTTCGAATTTAGTTAGGTATTTTAGGGGGGTCTTTGTGTCAATAAATTTGACACTCATAGTATGTATCATGTTTTATTCAGTCGATAGGCACTAGTATTTGTGCGTTTCAATTTTAATTTGTTTGTTAAATTAACAGTGGCCCGCATTTTTTAACTCATAAGTGCAGAGCAACTTAAAAAAAAATCGCATCAATATTCGTGAGAAAAAAACAAAATTGTATTCTTAAGTGCAAAACGAATGCACGTGATCGAAAATCGTAACTTGCATTTATCCGTTGCAGTTTACGTGTGCGTATGCTTCACCTTCCATACATTGTCGTTGCACTTAAGCGAAATTTGCACTAATGCGTTTTGCACTTATCGAGACAATTTTATATGAAAGCTGTGCGAAAAATCATGGGGCTTTCAAAAATCTTGCAGAAATGCGTTTTGCAGTTATGCATTCTCGACTGTATATATAAAGATTGAGTAGTACTCTTTTTATTTTGAACTGATCAAAAGTTACAAAATAATTTCCGCTTTTTTACCATTTGCTCCCATTTTTCCGTCGTCTGAGCTACCATCACATACCTACTGCAAATCCTGAAAATCCTAGATTATACAGAATCAAAGGCTAGAGTACCATAGGGGAAACATTTCACATTAAAGATGATCCGAATTATGGAGTCGAAACTATGTTTGATTTTTTTTTTCATTTTTTTGTCATAATTCTCCAATCGACTATTAAAATATGAAACAAAAATTGTCTCTTTTTAGCTAAATGGTTTTTCTTGGTCATCGCAACCATCGGCAGCTTAAGAGTCTATTCTATTTAAATAATGTTAAAATTTGCCTAAACTATGATACATATTAAACATAAATTTAAATTTAACATAATCGACAACACTAAAATATTCATCTTAAACTGAATCTAAACATCAAAAATGTATCTTTACGCTAATACAGCACTGAGCACCACAACACAAGACTGCGTGCCGGTGCCCATGCCCATCTCCCAGTAGTCTAAAAAAAATTGTCTACAGATAGGCCCCCGCCGAAGCCGGTATGGCAAAATGTTGTGTGTGGATTCAATTCAATGGATGATGGACCAATTCTTTTCTTTTTCTTCTTCTTTTGCTGCAGTTACATGTAAACAATCGTAGCGTGTGGTTCTATTTGGCGGAGGAGGAATTTAGTTCGAAAAGCGCGACAATCGCGATTGAACGTTTGCAGTTTTTAATCGTCGTGACGCATTAAAACTCCCGCGGAAAATTGGGGGGAAATGTGTGACAATAAAAAGCCCGCGCTTTTTTAGTGTAATAAAATTCATTGGAAAATTTGTTGTTTATGGCTAATGTCGTAGTGTGAATTGATAGTTTTATTGTTTAGAAGAAATTTCGTGAAAAGTGTTTAAAAAGTGTGAGTGAAGAAAAATATAAGCGAATGGAAAATAATGTGTTTCATGTTGAATGTTATGTGAAGTGAGTGCAGTGGATATAAAGAGGAACACGTTATTAGTGGTTTGTGTTGTATCCCGTGTAAAAATAGAAAAATATGATCCCTAGAGTGTGCCAAAAGTTAAAAAGTTACGATTAACACCGTTAATTTGTCACTATGTTTAGGTATGAGTGATTTGGATTCCTGCCAAGATAGACAATTAACGGTTTCCTCATTTCTGGATTACAAGAATTTTAGATTTATTGGATTAGGTAAGTTTTGTTTTTCTTCTTCTTAAATACGTACACCGCATAGTACAGAGAGCATGACAAAGGTGTTAGGATAAGCTGACCAGACGTACAGCATTTTGACCTGTCGTACAGCATTGGGAAATGTACAGCAAAATGTACAGCATTCCCCATGTTACACAATGAAACCTAATTCAGTAAATACATAATAACCTCTTCGATGAGGCCTGTGAACAGTCATGTCTGCTTTTAATTTGTAAAGTTTGACGCCTGTACCCTGTGCGATCGATATTAAGCGAGATAATCGCCAATCTTTCATTTTCGACAACAACCGGGAGCCCTTCCCGATCTCTGAAAAATTTGCAATTGTAGAGCTACTTGGCGCTCATATTTCCTCCAAATTTTATGATCTACCTATCCACGTTCGGAAGCTTCACCTGCCTAAATTGTGTAATTCTGTGTTTCCTCATCGAAACTTGTCCATAATTTAGAAATTCTTGAACGGAATTTTGAAATTTGACAAACATATTTGCTGAACATTTGAAGGCTGTAGCTGCCAAGGTTCAGAAGTTACAACCGTCAGAATTCGTAAACATTTTCGATACATAGCGCTGCTGGGAAATAGGATAAGGCGAGCGCAGCGAGCGGTGATTCTATGGAATTTGTAGAATTTGGACCTGTTGCCCGTCCATAAGTACACTCAGATCCCGTACCTCGCCCTACTCTGCGCTCAGACCTCTCTATGTCTGTCGCGCATCATAGAATTTCAAAACATTTTTGCGACGTAGACTTCGGAGCTGGAACCTGGAAGTATAACTGAGGATTTGCTTGGAAACCGAATTCCGCAAGTATGTGTACAGCATTGGGCCTTCGGAAGTCTGGTCACCTTATGTTAGGAGAATTTTTAAAATTCTATTTGGAAATTTTGAATACAATCGGTAGTATATTAGGGACACCTACAGGACCAGGCCTAGTGGTAGACCACCTAGAGCCAACACTCGATTACTTTTGAAAATTCCCTTAATCCTTCCTTCTCTATCAGGTTTATTAGTAAACCTGTTTTGTTCATGAAATGTAGTTACAGTAAAACACGGATATGTGCAACACGCTTAAGCGAAAATTTCGGATAAGTGCGCAGAATTTCTATGTACCATCAACAGGGCCGGATTTAACCTGAATGTCGCCCCTGGGCAGTAGGCAAATGGCCGCCCTCCGCCAGTAAATTAACTTGGAAGTAGTAGGAGTCGCATATACACATATGGTAACGTTAACGGACGTATCTGCTATGAACATTTTATTTTTTTTCCCGTAACCCATGTCTTTCGTTTGCTTGAAAATATCCTGCTTTCCATACGGATGTAAACAGTTGTCCTTTCAGAAATTATTTCAAAAAGCATTGAAGTTCGTTCAAATCGCGTTCAGAATGTTTTCAAATTACCTACTCAATTTCTGAGGTTCACTGTTTTCTCATTGTCACATCTCGTAGTATTTTTGAGATGTCGTTTGGTCTGATATAATTAAGTCCTAAGTTCCGAATTCGTGATTTTTTAGTTTTTTGCTTTCGGATAGAAAATCAATTTAACAAAAATTTCGAAAATACTATGTTTTTATTCAGCAAATTCGTTAGCCGGGGCTTTTACACGCTTTGCTGATTTTTTGATATCTTAAACGATTTTGGCCAGTGGATTTTTTAATTTATCTACACTAAAACATGACGTTTTAAACCTAAAAGTTGTGAAAAATAAATTGAAAGCGATTCACACGATGAAAACATGATTCTTAAAAAATATAGACAATGGTAGTCAATTTAGATCCCTCCCGAAACTAAATCGTGCCCTCGTCACTGTTGCTGCTCATCCAATTTAAAGTGGGGAAAAACTGCATGGACGTGTTACTTTTCAAGACAGCTGACGGGTTTAAAAATGTAAAATGCCGGGTGGAGAAATAAAACTTTTCCTCGTAAGCCAGACAGATCTATCTGAAATATTTTAAAATAAAAGCATGACTGGACCCTATCAAATAGTTTAGTCAAAACCAGATTTTTTCACGGGATCGACAGGAATTATGGGCGTAGCCAGAGGGGGCAGGGAAGGGCGCTTGCCCCCCGGTCAATTATTATGGTAAACAAAATTCTGACCGGTGTAGTAAAAAAAAATCGCTGCACTTTACAATGCTTGAAGGTGTAAAAATGCGAGTTTGATTACAGGCACCACGTAAAATTTTTTGCTGCTGAGACTGTAGTCTGGAAAATTAAAATATTTGTAGTTTTCTGGCCCTTGATATCCGGAACTGATATACCGACGTGTGAGCATCATAAATCGATAACATAATTAGATCAGATCATTTCTGAGAAATGTTTCTCTTAGGGAGACTTTTTTTTGCTTTTGTAAGAATCCCATATTTTGCATGCGTTTCATTTCATGGCTTCTGATCTGCAGAATCAAGGTCTCTCCGGGAAGGTAGTAGAATTTACATTCACCCCATCCCTTTATCAAAACCGTAAACCGTATTTGTATCAAAAAAAGATTTATAAATTTTGCTCAGAAGAAAAACAGTGACAGACGATACAAACTGATCTCTTGGTCTATTTCTTTTAAATCGCAAGTGGAATATGCAGTCCGAGCGACAAAAACAGCACTGAATATAGACGAGCTCCGACCTGAAATTCGAGGCCGGTTGAATGTAATCAGAATCACCAGTAAAAGTTTAAACATTTTTCGGTAAATGGGTAGAAAATCGTTCTCGACCGTCCATTCTTAAAATTTGGCTCTAAAATTTGCCCAACAATGTTTTCGTGACCGACAATTTCAACTTCTAAGACAATCATGATGTACAAAAAATTCCGAGCTTGCCCCCCTCGGACGGAAATCCTGGCTACGCCCATGACAGGAATATAAACAAAGTGTGTGATTCGATGAGTTACTTATCGTTGGAGGCGATTTAGACTCTCCGACGGGAGTTTTTTTTTTTTGTAGTAAAATCTGAAACTCGCCGCCAATGTAGATTCAGAAGTTCATTGATTGTTACACCCGAAAGAATCTCTAGGCTTTCAATAAAATTTAACATAGAGAGTCAGCTACAGGACCATATCGTCAGGGAAGTGCCTAAGCAATTACGCTCTTACCACCCGGTCCATCGGACTGCTTTATCCTTCGGCATTTTATTAACGGATTTCTTCGTTCGATGCATGCGCTCAGCCTCGAAAACCCAATCCCGAGCTGCAACTCCAGCTGGTTGACTAGGGTAACAATATCCAGCCACCTCGAGTCCAACATGGTCCCCTGGGCAAACCCATCGCCGAGGTGCACTATTTGCTAAAGAGTTCCCAATAGCAGGTGTGACCGATCTTTTTTCGACCCCCTGAAAAGTTAACCCTGCGACTACCCATCAGCTTAAAGCGATAGCTAGGGCTGCTTTTCACATCTGGATGAGGATCCTTCAGCATACTAGTCAGCAATTTTTAAAGGTATTTGTGCATTTGGCGCCCTGGTTAATCCACTTCACCTAACTTGAATAACTTTGACAGAAATTAAAATTTTTTTCTAATTTTGTCAACTGCTCCTTAAGTAAAAATCTTTCATGTAAAACCAATAGAAAGCCTAAAAAATTTGCCGCCCCTCAAAATCGGCCGCCCCGGGCAGCTGCCCATGTTGCCCATATGGGAAATCCGGCCCTGACCATCAATTCAATGAAATTTTCGATACATTTCAAAACGTATTAGTGCATATGATCATTGCAAAAATCTATTAGTGCAAACGTGTCAAATCAGCGGAATTTAGAGGCGCGTTGGACCCACAATTATGTTTTCTCTAACATTGTGCATAGACAGGTTTTCGGAGAAATTCACACTTTCGGAGTTATAACCCAAAAAACGGGAAAACTCCGCAAATTTAGGGTTTTTTTCGACCCTGTTCCCAAAAAAACGGGAAACTCCAAAAATTTAGGGTTCTTCGATCCTGTTCCGCAAGGAAACTTTGGTGGAAAGCTCCGGATTCGAGCTCACCACCCCAAAAACATAAGAAACAAACAACAAAAAATTTTCTCCACCACACTTTGCAATCTGAAATCACCTAATGACTATACTATACACTATCATTTTGATCTAGCTCCATTACTTCTAACATTTTTATACGTTAAGTGTAGAAAACTAGGGTTAAGTTTAGCTCAAATTCAATACAATTCAATTCACACTGCCCCTAAAGATCTGCAATTGGTCAAATCGATTTAAAGTACATATGTTGAAATCGAGCCAAAATTAACCCTAGTTTTCTGCACTTAAGGTACTAAAAATGTTAGAAATAATGGAGCTAGAATAAAATGATGTAAGAAAGATTGATCGTAAGACTATGCGCCAATTTTTAAAAGAATCGTATAAGCACCTCACCTTGGAAATCAACTGAGGAATCATAATCCAGTATATTGGTCATACCTAAAATTTTTCTAGGATTATATTTTGTTTTATTACATGGCTTTCGAGGCGAAACAACACTCACACCGAGGATATTTTGTTTTGTGTCTATTTATTAAGTTAATTGAGAAAATACAATGAAAAACGACTTTAAAGTTTGCGATTTGTAACTTATTCTCTGTTAATATTTTCGAATTAAACATAGTGGTAAAATTTTTCTAAGATAACATTCGTTTGTCAATATAAAACAGTCCTGATTTTTTTAAATGTAGATATCATCTTTTTCCATTTTTACACAACTTTCATTTTTAGATAGATACGAATTTCTAAAACGGTGATATGAGCCTAAGGTAGGGTGACCAGATCCCCGGGTGGCCTATGCTGTACAACCTAATTGGCGCATAGAAGTAAGCTTGTGTGTTTCAAAAAAAGGGCATGGGGGTATGTTCTTTCTTTTTTGGCACTGTTAAAAAATTGACGGTCAAAACGTCAACATTCAAAAAATGGCTGTAGCCAAAATCTATTTTTTTTTGCTACGCCGGATTTTGGGAACAATTTTATAAGAATCGTAGTAATGAAATCATGTAGGTACGTACTGTATGTATGTACTGAAGTTTTGTAAAGACATGTTATACAAATTGTAAACAATTGAAAAAGGGAGACAGATCCAAGAAGAGCATTCAGTTTATTTTGGTGACAGAAGAAAATTTGCTGGATCAGACTTTGACCCTGATATTACTTCAATCAAATGTATTGGGATTTCGGCTTCGCAAAAGCATCATATTTTGCTTCAGTCTGATACATCATTTTTGTTCTGATATAGCTTAGAAGGACCATTGCTACTGCCAATTTTCTTTGGGAAGCAATGGTCTCTCAAGTGTTCGGCGAAATTACCCGAAATAAAGGAATCGAAACGTATTTTAGTCTGGAAAACATATTTTCTCATCAAAAGTGAGGTATATATCGTAATTATTTGTGATTGAAATCAAGAAAATTTAATTTAAAGCTTTGATTATATGTAATTACTCCGGTCATTGAGCACGAGCCTCGACGCAATAATTTATCGTTTCGCAAACTCCTTGTATCGTTTTATAAAAAGCGCCAAATACTCTCCGAAAAAACGTCTACACCGAAATATTGGAGGTGGGGTATGTAAGATTTGCACTTTGGAGCGGATATCCAAAGCATGGCCAAATCAGTGATTTGCTTAGTATTTCTAAATTTTTAGTGGTCAAACGGATATTTTTAAGAAATTTGTTTATTAGCTATACTAATACAAGTCGAAGATTTCCTACGTCCAAATTTGAGTCAAAACAAGTCCCAAGCCGATCTATAGACTCTAAATTAAGCCTAAAATTACATATATGGGCTTCATTTAGAGTAGCAAAGAATTAATTCGATCCCAGAATTGTAATTAGCCTCAATGGTTGTACAATCGCGGTGTAGGTGCTGCAGTCATTGGGTTCAATACCACGATCTCATTGCTACTGCTTTATTGTTTTGTGTCTTTAAAGATATGATTGTAAAGTCTTAAACTGAAACTAAATAAGCAAGATTGTCGCTCAGTAAGGCTTTAAGTAATCAAAATTAAGTTTATAAGTGTCCTTTCCGTATGAAGCATAAACACCGTTTGGGACATTATCTGAGTGTCAACATACTCGAGCTAGAGTGGCGTGCAGTCATCATCACACGGCTGTACGATGCGATTTTTCAAGTCTTTGGCATATTAAAAAATGCTGTACTTTTCGCTGTATATTTTTCAGTGCTGTACGTCAGGTCCAAATGATGTACAGTACAGCGAAAGGCTGTACGTCTGGTCACCTTAGCCTAACTGTCCTATTAGAAAAATACTTAGAGATGTTATCACCTTTTGAAATTGTTTTTCTTATCATTCTGAACATTATATCCCGAAAGGATTGAAAATGCCTTTATAAGTCTCACGGAAAACACGTCACAATAAAACCAAACTATATTTAACAAAGTCGTACACGTGAAGAATTGGGAGAAACGATGGAAAGGCATCATTTCGTGAACATGAATTTACCGTTATTCCAGTCACGGGTCTGAATGGCGGTTTCGGATTCTTTGAAACGACCATCAACCAATTGTGTACCAAATTTCAAAATATTCCCAAAAAAGAGAGGTATTGGAAACAAGTCTTTCTACGAATGGCCGTTTATTGCATATGCCATTCCCATTATTGAACCGATCGAAGAGTTTGATGACCGCTAGATTTCGATGTACTGCGCATATTTAGGTAAACAATTTTTTTCGGAATGTTGGCTAGTCCTGTCAATCGGTAATCGCTTTCGTCCGGTAATCTCACTTGTTCGCGTTTCGTTTTTTTTTTCTTTTGCGGGTGAGACGCTCCCGCATTTCTTGACTATGTATATCTCTAACAAATATGGGTCTTAAATTCACCACAATCATCTCCTTATGCACATAATTTTGCTATAAATGTCGTTAACATTGTCCATTGTACTATAATAAACAAAATGCATACATAAATGCCTACTCTACTCCTTGGATTACGTTCATAATGTATGTGAAAGTTCGTAATCATGAAGAGTGACTATTGTTAGCGGTTTGCCAATTAGATGATTTCTAAAGTGTCATTATTCCCGCTCTGAGTCAGCCCTTTCATTCATTAATTGGAAAAGTTCAAAGGTTGTTGACTGACTTGACTATGCTCTTAACCCTCATCCAGCGGGATAGGTACAGGTGTACCTTTTTCGTTTTTAAAACACCGTAATTTTTTTGCTATGGGTCCGATCGGTCTGAAATTTTCTGACATCTCTACGATTTTAGTTTAAAATATGTATTCAAAATTTGAGAAATGTGTGACCACCCATCCCCAAGTTAGGGAGCAAAATTAATCTTACACCCTTTAACGGCGGCAAAGGTACATTTGTACCTTCATATATTTTGTATGAAAGAAAATTTACAAAAGACGAAAATAAAATATTTTTGGTGAATGCTCATGCTTAGAGAGACTTATTATAACATCAATAAGTTGAGAATCGAGTGATGTACAGAAGTATTTGATTTACGATTTTTATTTGTAATGATCAAGGTCCTTGGAGATATCGACCTATAAGGACTAGGCTAACTCATACAGCAGTTTTTGGTTATTTGACATCAATCTGAAGACTTTTACTGGCATACCAAACTTTTTGAAGTATGTAATGGCTTGGGGCAACCAATACAATGTATTACGCCTTCTTTACCCCCATAACATCTAGTGAAAATTAGGTTTGTAACAAATGCTAAAATTTTGAATGCCAAAATTTTGGATTTTAGCGGTTGATTTTCTATACCACAAATTCCCATAATTTGTATTCCGTCACCTAATATTTACGATTTGTGTAATTCGGGACGTCCACCCGAGTTCCTTTTGAAGTTTCAGCTGAAAACCAGCAGAAGCCTCCAACCAAATTTCTAAATGGATGTTTGGGTGTTACATAAACTTGGTTGAATTGTACGTCGGTACCATATATAGATACCGATAACTGCTATAGAATATGCCACATGTCTTCGGTTTCTTGTTTTAATTTTTCAATCGATCCTTGGATTTAATTATATTATATATACGAGAAAATATATTACAATTAACCAACAACAATCACAATTACTATTTTAGATATTTTTCTACTATAGGAATTGGTCTGAGTTTAGATTTACAAAGATTAGAGACTGAAAATTATCCTAACCGATTCTACTTGCATGTTGGTTGACAGGACCTTTTTTTCCTATAATAACACATTTACTCATTTCTTCAATATATTTATTGCTTCCAATATTGTTGTTTTATGGAAAATAACGAGAATGTGATAATTATTGACGTTTTTTTCGTTAGCGATAACGGGTTCTAGTAACAGAATAATATATTGGGAGCAGGGGGGTAAATTTTAACCAAAGACTCCACAATTCGCAAATCAAACATACCAAATTCTTCTAAAATCATTAATGACTTAATTTGAACCGTTTTCTACTTTTCATTTGTAAATCAATTTTAGATTTCGACAAATTAAAATTCCAAGCAACCCATTTTTTCAATTTTCTTTTTAAAATTTTGCCTATTTTCTAAATTTACCCACTCCAAAAATTAAATCCACATAAACCCAACTTCTTAAAACATTCACTTCGGCAAAAACAGTTACTAATTTGTGACTAGTCAACATAATATAACGGTTTTACGGTCAAAATTCATACAAATAGTGAAGATTTTCATACAAAATGTACTAAGGTACAGGTGTACCTTTGCCGCCGGCAAGCGTTGTAAAAATCTGCCGCTGGATGAGGGTTAATGTGTTCTTTCTAATTAGGAAAAATGTATTCAAGGGAGAGCGCGTAATGCATTCATTGAAAATTGAATGCTTAGTGTATTGGGTGAGTTGGGTTAAGATTCGCCGGATATGATATTTATTAATGGAAATTAAAGTACTTGAAATTAAAAAAAAACAAGCGCGCAGGACAACACACAAAAAAAAATGGAACGATGATTTCGATAATTCGGATAAAATCTCCCACTAAAATTTGTTTGCGTTTTTTTTTCTGTCAAAATCCCCCAAAACGCGCAAAGTCCTTTTGCACAATAACGGACAATGTCCTTTTGCAAAATATTGCACATAATTTTGCTAACGTGAGAATTGGCTAAAATCAAATTTTGTAAAAAATTTTTGCGCAAAAGGAAATTTTATTCAAAATAATTTAGACATGAGAAAATTCTTTTTCGGACGCAAATCACCTCAAACTTTCAAATTTCAGGAAACAAATTTGTCTTGTAGTTTACTCATAATTTATGGAGGTCTACAAATGCGCTTATTGGGCAATATTTACAATTCCAATGACAATAAAAATAAATCGTGTTAGCTCTCCCATCGATATTTTGCGACCATGAGTTAAATCCTCCAAAAATAAGGGCAATTTCACAATCCACAAATTACATCACAAACTTTAAACTTCCCATTCAATATCAACTTTCTATCAGTTTCTGCTTAAATCACGTATATGCGAAATCTCTCTGTCTGTCTGTCTGGTCGATATGAAGATATGGCACAGTACCAATCTATCGTCCTTATTCATAAATATGTGTCCACCTTAATCCCATTTATTTATCGACAAGAGAGAGAGAGACAGAAAGCAAAACTTTTCACAATCATCTCTATATTCGATTTCCAATTGCACTCGCAAGGACACAAAAATAAATCCGATCAGCAAAATCGAACTTTGTCCGTAAATGTAACGGCAGCAAAGTCCCCCCTCATACATGTACATATTCCGAAAAATTGAAACGAACAATACGCCAGAGGACCCAACTCAAAACTTTTACTTCTCGATATATTTCGGATAAGTATTGGATTTTCGTCTCTACCCCTCGAATATAACGGCATTATAATGCCCGATGAACCAAGGGAAAAAAATCCAGGAGACCTTATACTAACGCGACATTATGTATGGGCACACGCACGTTACTATACATATACACTAAAGTGCTTCGTCATTAAGATCCCTATTGTTCTAAGGGACCAATTCGATTTATTGCTTTCATTGATCCATCTCGAAAATATATCCTTTTTGAGCGTGAACAATATGATCAAGATTCGATGCGGATTGATTGAATGAAAAGCTTATTTGTTGTCGTAGAGTGTAAAGGATTCCACCATGTATTGAAATGCAAAATTCATGAATTCGTCAAAATATCAATGGCATATCGAGCGAAAAAAAATAGGGGAAAAAATAAGGATACCACTTGATTTTACCTTTTGAGTCCGATGCGAAAATTAAAGGGCACGTCATGATAAGGTGAGAGAGTGAGTTGAGTACTGAGGAAAAATTTTATTTCAAGGTAGCGCAATTCAAGGAAGGGAGAAACAGTATAGCACGTCATATTCTTGGAAGTCGCGTGCACTTTGTAAAGTCCTTGTTCATTTTAAGGTGACTATTTTTTTTAGTATTGTTGAAAAGTGGTAGTTGTGCTGTGCAGTTATGGAACGGCACGATCCTAATTACAGAATGTCGTGCAATTCTTTTGCACGATATGTCCATAGTCAAGTTCCTGTATATAAGGCGGTAAATTTTATTGCAGACAAGTGAGCATAGTAATTTTAAAATTTCGAGAAAAACATAGAAACTAAATGCTTTGGAATATTGAGTTCAGTAGTTTGTGTTTGTTTTGATCGTCACTTTATGTCTGAAAGAAAAAAAAATGTGTAGTTTAAACTTCGGTGAAAATGTTGAAGGAAGGATACCTTCATCTATACGTTGTATACTTTGTTAACCGAACAAAAAAAAATTGTGCGAATTATAGAGAGAGAATTTTACTTGTTTTAACCTTCCTTGATTTGTTTAACCGTTATTGAAACTACTACTCTCTCTCCTAACTTATTTCACTATAAACTCTAAACAAGACGTTAGCATAACGTCTACATTCAATCAAGTATGTTATTCAAACCACTTGAATATACACTTTTCCATTCAAGTGTCACATATTCTTCGTCGCAACTCTGAATCACCTACTTCCCTGTCGTAATTAACAAACTTCCCTTACACTTTCCTCTAGTACAGAAGTACATAGCTATGTAGAAATAGGACCGCATCAATTCAAAGCGTGCCCGCGAACCGTATAAGGATTTGACTGTCGAGCCCTTTGCCTATGCAACATTAGAGTACGCTTATATCGGAATTTCAAATCAAAATGTACACACGGAAGCATGTGAACGAAGAGCGTTCAACCACTTCATGGATTTATAATGAACTTGCGAGGATATGTACAACATGCTACAAAGTACAGCCCCTCTTGTGTCAAAAGGGCTATATGGAATTCTGACTTCATTTTCTGGTTTGGTTCTACATACATACTCGTACGTACATATGTTATGTATGGCTGAGCACTCTACACAAAACACTCGTTACAGGATAACTAAATAGTGGTAGAATTTTGTTTACAAAACTTATTCGGACAGGGAACCAGCCATAGGGATTAACAAGTTGAGAGGAGTATGTATAGGAGTAATACAATTGGATATTAATGAACAAGAGTAGAAATTCCAAATGCAATAACAGGGAATATGATTTTCTCTTTTGGAAAAGCGAAACATTGTTAATTACAGTTTGAATATGAGTTGGTATTCCCCAGTTGGGAGGCAGATGAATGTACATAGTTGAAAATGAATTACCGAAAAACCATTTACAGAAGGTACGATTGAAAAAAATTTAAAAATTTAAAATTCAAAATTCAAAATTCAAAATTCAAAATTCCAAATGCAATAACAGGGAATATGATTTTCTCTTTTGGAAAAGCGAAACATTGTTAATTACAGTTTGAATATGAGTTGGTATTCCCCAGTTGGGAGGCAGATGAATGTACATAGTTGAAAATGAATTACCGAAAAACCATTTACAGAAGGTACGATTTAAACAAAATTTAAAAATTTAAAATTCAAAATTCAAAATTCAAAATTCAAAATTCAAAATTCAAAATTCAAAATTCAAAATTCAAAATTCAAAATTCAAAATTCCAAATGCAATAACAGGGAATATGATTTTCTCTTTTGGAAAAGCGAAACATTGTTAATTACAGTTTGAATATGAGTTGGTATTCCCCAGTTGGGAGGCAGATGAATGTACATAGTTGAAAATGAATTACCGAAAAACCATTTACAGAAGGTACGATTTAAAAAAAATTTAAAAATTTGAAATTCAAAATTCAAAATTCAAAATTCAAAATTCAAAATTCAAAATTCAAAATGCAAAATTCAAAATTCAAAATTCAAAATTCAAAATTCAAAATTCAAAATTCAAAATTCAAAATTCAAAATTCAAAATTCAAAATTCAAAATTCAAAATTCAAAATTCAAAATTCAAAATTCAAAATTCAAAATTCAAAATTCAAAATTCAAAATTCAAAATTCAAAATTCAAAATTCAAAATTCAAAATTCAAAATTCAAAATTCAAAATTCAAAATTCAAAATTCAAAATTCAAAATTCAAAATTCAAAATTCAAAATTCAAAATTCAAAATTCAAAATTCAAAATTCAAAATTCAAAATTCAAAATTCAAAATTCAAAATTCAAAATTCAAAATTCAAAATTCAAAATTCAAAATTCAAAATTCAAAATTCAAAATTCAAAATTCAAAATTCAAAATTCAAAATTCAAAATTCAAAATTCAAAATTCAAAATTCAAAATTCAAAATTCAAAATTCAAAATTCAAAATTCAAAATTCAAAATTCAAAATTCAAAATTCAAAATTCAAAATTCAAAATTCAAAATTCAAAATTCAAAATTC
This sequence comes from Microchrysa polita, assembly GCA_949715475.1. Lineage (NCBI taxonomy): Eukaryota > Metazoa > Arthropoda > Insecta > Diptera > Stratiomyidae > Microchrysa > Microchrysa polita. The sequence continues at coordinate 5,802,708 of OX454415.1, read as the reverse complement.
AAAATTCAAAATTCAAAATTCAAAATTCAAAATTCAAAATTCAAAATTCAAAATTCAAAATTCAAAATTCAAAATTCAAAATTCAAAATTCAAAATTCAAAATTCAAAATTCAAAATTCAAAATTCAAAATTCAAAATTCAAAATTCAAAATTCAAAATTCAAAATTCAAAATTCAAAATTCAAAATTCAAAATTCAAAATTCAAAATTCAAAATTCAAAATTCAAAATTCAAAATTCAAAATTCAAAATTCAAAATTCAAAATTCAAAATTCAAAATTCAAAATTCAAAATTCAAAATTCAAAATTCAAAATTCAAAATTCAAAATTCAAAATTCAAAATTCAAAATTCAAAATTCAAAATTCAAAATTCAAAATTCAAAATTCAAAATTCAAAATTCAAAATTCAAAATTCAAAATTCAAAATTCAAAATTCAAAATTCAAAATTCAAAATTCAAAATTCAAAATTCAAAATTCAAAATTCAAAATTCAAAATTCAAAATTCAAAATTCAAAATTCAAAATTCAAAATTCAAAATTCAAAATTCAAAATTCAAAATTCAAAATTCAAAATTCAAAATTCAAAATTCAAAATTCAAAATTCAAAATTCAAAATTCAAAATTCAAAATTCAAAATTCAAAATTCAAAATTCAAAATTCAAAATTCAAAATTCAAAATTCAAAATTCAAAATTCAAAATTCAAAATTCAAAATTCAAAATTCAAAATTCAAAATTCAAAATTCAAAATTCAAAATTCAAAATTCAAAATTCAAAATTCAAAATTCAAAATTCAAAATTCAAAATTCAAAATTCAAAATTCAAAATTCAAAATTCAAAATTCAAAATTCAAAATTCAAAATTCAAAATTCAAAATTTAAAATTTAAAATTTAAAATTCAAAATGCAAAATGCAAAATGCAAAATGCAAAATTCAAAATGCAAAATGCAAAATGCAAAATGCAAAATGCAAAATGCAAAATGCAAAATGCAAAATGCAAAATTCAAAATTCAAAATTCAAAATTCCGAGCTCTTGCGATTAGTGTGCATTTTGTATTACATATTTATATATTTTGTATGATCCCCTAATTTTTTTTGGATAAATTTACGCCGTTCGCTATTCGTCGCTTTCGTCGAAAAATTTATAAGTTTCAGAAAATCCGCCCTTTGTGATTTTTTTGTTCATGGGTCGCAGGCCTCAAGCTTCTAAGCGCAGTGAGCTAGGCCAAACTTCGTAAAGATCAGACAATGGGTTCCCTAGTTATTAAAAGTCGTAACCTAAACGTGCGTTTATCTCGTAAGGCAGGGGTGTCAAACTCAAAACCTGGTGCGGGCCAAATAAGACTCTCTTCAGGTTTAGGTGGGCCGCAAGAGGAACATCTCAAAAACTTTTATGTAATCGTAGTACGTATTAAGTTAATTACCCAATATTACTTTTGAAATGCGCCAGAGAGTCTGGATCACTATAGCGGCTTCAGGACTATCCATGAGAAATTTCTTCATTCGAAAATGTACTTTAAGAACATTAAAAAATAAAGACAAGAGCGGAACCGTGAAAATATGATTGATCTTCAAGTAACCACATTTTGTTAATTACATGATTTGCGGCATATTTTAGCAACAGGTCGCCAAAAATAACATTGGGAGGCAAAATAGCCAGAATAAATTAATTTCAGCAAAAAGGTGGTTTTAAACAAGCTCAGGCACAATACAGCTTGATAATATGTAGGTCAAAAATGGGCTGTAATTATTATGTTGGAATTTCACTCCAGGTGCAGTCACCATAATTCCAATATTTCCGTAGTTTTTAAAGCTTTGCCCTTTTTCCAAATAAATCTCGAGCCCGAACAGAATGGGACAGAACAGTTTCATGAAGAGACTTAGTACTGTTCTGTACAAAAAGATGAGCTGTCTTATAAAACCAAATAAACATCCTCAAATTGTTGGTAGTATTTGGAAATCCTAAAATAATCCTGCATAAGCCACTGACGAGTTTTAGTAATTTTTGGAGACTTGAGTTCAATGGCTGAATTTATTCACCTTACCAATTTCACAATTTTTTTGTTGATACACATTGTGCTGTTTCGACATGCCCGCGGGCCGCGAGTTTGACACGTCTGTCGTAAGGTATTGATCGTACGGGCTTGAAACATCTTTGTGCGGCTGTAACTTTCAAACCACGATAGCTAGGACCTTGAAATTTTCACCAGAAGTGGCTACTGCGGTTCTCAACGAATATGTGGGGCCTTAAAATTCGTAGCAAATGTGGGCGGCAATTGTGTCAAGGGACAAGTTTTACCAGAATGTGCACCACAACATGCTGCACATCCGCCGAAAATATTTTTTTTCTCGGAAAATTGACAGCTCTTGTTCTTTGTCCCCTTATAAGAAGAAGAAAAAAATTCAAAAAATTTAGGGCATTTGCGCTTGGTCTACACTTTACGATTTATTTGCTAGGACTCTAAAAACATTGTAAATATTGAGAAAACATTGTAGTTAGAAAAAAGAAATAGTAAGTTAATATCTATCTAATTATTTAATTTATCTAATAATTTAATAATTCTTTATTTCCGTGCTTGTTTCAATTTACCCTTTCCCGAAAATATCAAACATACCTACAACCAATAGAAGTAGAAACAATAAGCATCTTAAGTTACGAATAAATCTAAGTACTGCGCACCCTCTAATTTCAACTCCTTGATCTCCTCCACTAAGTGAAATTTAATCAATGATGCGCGATTGTATAGAAGTCCATCATATACATCAAAGAAGCCGCTGATAGAACCCACCAAATGATGCCTCCACCATACATAGACATAGTCCGATCTCCACAACATCAGGGTCATGTGAACGGAAGTTTAATGTCGTGTCGTGAAGAGTTTAGCTCAAAAATACGACAACGGTGACTGACATGCCATTTGATATCTTAACCGTACATGTGTTATGGCCACTATCATCAACACCAGACCAGAGCACCATCAGCTGTACTATACAAAAGAGCATGAGCCAATGTAGATCGGCTTAATTACAAGCTCTCATTTGACACTAATTAGTGTCATCGATCACGAGCCTCTTGGTGTACAATAGAGCCAATGTGTGCCAACAACACCAGCAACCAGCAGCACCAGAGTCAGAGTCAAAGAACTAAAGAAGGGCTTCGGCAATGTGAGAACTTGTTTCACCTTAGTTCAGGCAGTCGTCCTCTTCCTCAGTTACATTCGTCGGAGTTCTGTTTAACCAAAGATCGCCTATGGGTTTCTTTTGTTCCGTCACATATGCGCCGTTTATGGTAATTCTGAATTGGTGACACTTTACTAGATGATACCGTGTGGTAAGATAATAAAATAGTACAACATCGGATCGGACATTGTCCTCCGTCTTTTGAGCTCTCATTCTTGCATACCTGATATATGGTACATGGGCTCTTTGGTTGCGGAGTGTTCTGTAATTGTTCCGATTATAAAAGGAAACCTGTCCCAAGAAACGGTGTAATGTATATGCCACAAGAAGAATACTCGTGCAAGAAGAAGAATTCCACGATACGGAACAGGTGAAATGAATGCATTTCTAGTATGATAGAATGTCATCTTATATGCTGAATGGTGCTCTTTTCGTGTAGATGCGTTGAACGAGTTTGTTGGGAAATGAGGTAATTTTTCACGGTGTTTTTCATAATGACATAACGTTGTGATATACCATAAAGCATAAGAGATGATATGGTGGAAGATGGGTTTGATGCATTTTGCTGGAGGAATATAGTGTTGAGTGGAAAATCATGTTTGCACGAATATATGATTGTTTCGTGCTGTCGCATTGGACAGTAATTTGATGAGTTCAGAGTGTTGAGACTTGGAAGATATAAGAAAAATCAATTCAGTTCCGTTCTTGTTTTCTTGTGTAACTGGATCGGAGGGTAAGAATTAACGTCTACGTCTTCCAGAGCTGTCAATGATTTAATATGGGACTGTAATTATTTTTTTTTTAATCGCCTCCCTTTCCTTTAATTTTGTCAAAACTACTGAGATATGTTCTGTAGCAAAGAAAAATACCACTCGCGTATAAATGGATTACGAACACTATATGCCATAGAAACCTCTAACCCAGTGGCGATCATAGGTAGGGGTTTTGGGGGTCAAACCCCCTCCGAAATGAACGTATGCTGCAGTGATGAATATTTTATTAAAATAAGAGTATCAGTACTACCTGAAATAACGGTGATTTGACACATTGAGGACACTTCCCAGCCAGCATTGGCGTCATATATCGTCAAATTAGTCAAAAATAAACTTCACTTCATGCATCACAAGTCGATGTGCTGTATCTATATGTCGATGTCGACGTGCTGTATCTATAGGACGCATTGAAAGTGAAACATATGATGGTCAGCTGAGGGAAATGCAATTAATCAGTATGTGTGATAGCATATGGGAAATGCAATGTTTCTTTTTGCCTCAAAAATGTGTACGAATGTACACTTGTCGCATTCTTATCATCAGTGGCGTAGATAAGGGGGGGGGGGGGGGTCAAGGGGATAAATCCCCCCGTCGGTCAAAAATTTGTTTATTATTACTTTAGATACGTAAAACAAAGCAAAAGTAATCTTTTAGCTGGAATTATTCAACGTGTTTCATAAAAACGTGAAACCATTTTCGGAACTGCAATAGAAAGTTCAGCACTTCTTCAAATTTCAATTGTAAAATATAAACTTATCTAGAAGTGCTGCTAGAAAAGAAACTCTTGACTTTCTCTAGTTGTTCGCAATTTTATTGAGTTTAATACGAAAAACTCTCAAAGCTTTAACCAAGATTATTTAAATTTTTTACAAAATTTCTAAAATTGAAAGATATATAGTCTTATGCAGGCAGTAATTCGAATACAAATTAGCAAACAAACGGACGATAACCTTAGGCCTTAGGTTCCGTGAAGATCTCTCAGGGGTTTCGCGAAGATATTCAAAAATAGGAAAAATTTAGAAAGAGTTTTTGACAACAAAAAGTAAACAATCCATACGAAAAAATGTTTGTAAATTTAAAAATTCCGAAGCTTAGTCTGCAACACTGTACCAAAAATCAACACTGTAAAATATTTGGCCAACATCAGAGACTCGACCGATTTGCTTTTACAACTTTCTACTTTATGAAATGTCCGCAGTGTTTTTTTTAGGTTTCTGGGATTTAAATTAAGGCGCAAATAAATTAGAGGATTACATTTGTGTTAATCGAAACTTTTTTACGATTTTTTAACAAATGTTCAACGGTCCAAATTTTAAGTTCTTTTCATTGAAGATAGCTGCTACGGCGTCCAACAAGTTTGAAAACATTTGAAACATCTACCCACGAATTTCTGACACAAAAGCTGTACTTAATCCACATATACTATGGGCATTCCCAACCAGCTCTCGTCTTCACAATTTCCCTTTTCTGGAGATATAATTATATAATTTATTTTAATCCCTGTTTTGAGATGTTCCGGGAAGAAATGCGGCAATGCTAAGTGTTCCGTGCCTCAAAAAAAAAAAAAAAAATGAGAATTACCGATCTAACCCAATATAAACCACTGATACTCCAATCACATTAGCAAAAATTTGTACGAAGATTGAAATACTGTGGATTCACTCACCAAACCAACCAAATCATCGATGCAGTATCACACTTTTTGCGAAAAATTCAATATTTTCAGGACACTTTTTTTCGTATGCAAAAATTGCTCTCTATTTTGCAAATAAAAAAAAATTGCTGAAAAATACTGTTAATTTGAAGTGTAATAAATGCATAAATTGTTATTCTGAAATTTAATAACCGTAAAAGTATAAGCAACCTTGCAAAATGATCCCCTCCCCCTTAAAAAAGCCACTACGCCACTGCTTCTTACTATATAAGACAAACGCAAGTTTGATTCTTTACGTATTTATGTTGTTGGCGTGAGTGTGCCAACACAAGAGCGTTACGTGCTGTGTCAAGTTGGCCATCACACCACACTTTTGAAAAAAAAAAAAATAGCAAGCATAGCTTGAAATGATATATGGGGACATCGTCATATACTGCCCAGCCCTTGCGCCTTATTAAGGACAAAAATTATAAAATCGTTATTCGTAAAAATTATGTGATAGTTAAGTATCAATGCATCAAAGAATAAAAAAAAATAAACATGTGCGACGGCGAGTCTCGAACTCATAACCCTGTGCACCGAAGGTGCGCGCACTAGCCACTACTCCTACCAGACTTTATGAATGATCATGTTTTATTCGTGATTCTAATCACCCCAAAATCAAAAATCACAGTTGACGAGAAAACCATTATATTTCCTATATCCATGATCCGTGACGATTCCTTCAGCTGACCATCATGTGTTTTACTTTCAATGTGTCGTATAGATACATAATGACGATTCGTGATTCATGAAGTGGAGCTTATTTTTGGCTATCTTCACGGTATATGACGCCGATGCTGGCTGGGTGATTGTATGAAAACGTCATAAATTAAAAAGGTATCTCGGCTGACGTGTGGTGCATGAATCAGGTCAGACATGTGTTTTTTGTTATTCTGAAGTAGGGCTGCAAATTGAGTTGAGGGGGTTTGGAGGCTTTAGTCATGTAGATTGAAATGCAGGTTTTTTTCATATGCAAACTCACCTACAACTGTTTGTTTGGGGCAGGCAGCTACCGTCGTTGCGCGGGACTTTGACCGTTTTGGTTACTTGTCATACAGTCAGAGCTCCGCAGATTGTGTAATTAAAAAATAGGGACATCAGCGACTGATGAGTTTTTTTCGATGTAATCTAATCGACAACAGGCACGACCTTGGATTATAATTCGGCCTGTGGCGGTTTTGCAAACTGGTATCCATTGTGTTCTGTAAAAGCCATATGTGAACTATTGTGTTCTATAACCTCTCTCTCTAGTTCCTGTCAACCCCTTGTGGGGCATAGGGCATTAACTACACCTACACTCCACCTCGTTCTGTTTTGCGCCAACGGCGCTAGCTGCGACCATGTAAGATTTAGCGTTTTCGCCTCGCTTGTTACCGATCTGCTCCATGTGTTCCTTGGCCGTCCAACACGGCGTCTTGCTCCGGAATCCTGTGGATTCCAGTTCAGGGCCTTTTTTGCTACGTTATTGGGCCCTCTTCGGAAGGCGTGACCTATCCATTGCCACTTAAGTCTTTTGATCGAAGTGCCTATCCCTTCTTGGCCATTTATAGTGAGGAGATCCTCGTTCGAAATGACCTCCGGCCAACGAATATGTAGGATGCGCCGTAGACACTGATTTACAAAAGTTTGCAACTTATCAGTAATCTCTTTAGTCACCTTCCAGGTTGAACAGCCATATAGCAGCACGGATTTCACATTGGAATTGAAGACTCGTAGTGTGGTGCGTCTCGAAGTATTGTTGTTTAGCCAGAAAGGAGTCAAATTGACGAATGCCGCCCTAGCCTTGTTTATCCGTGATTTTACATCAGAATCCGCTCCACCATCTGCTGTAACTACGCTCCCGAGAAAGCAAAATTCATCAACTTTTTCGACTGCCTGTCCCGAAATACAAATTCCGCTTTGCTCGATGATAATGCGGAGGGTGTTAATGTGGTCGCTACAGGAAAACCCTTCACGAAAGCCAACCCGTTCATCGTTCAATGTGCTATCGACTTTTTCCTTGATTCGTCCTAAAATAATCTTAGCCATCAACTTGGAAATAGCAGGAAGTAGACAGATCCCACACCAATTATTACAATTCTGTCGGAATTCCATCAATCCCCGGGGCTTTACCGGCGTCCATTAATTTGATAGCGTCTGTTAGTTTCTTTTTGGATGGTGGACCGGAACTAATGCCTATGTCTATTTGAGGGATGTCTTCTGCTGACAACGTAGATAGACTTGTAGGCCCGAAAGTGGTATTCGGGACCTCTAAAAAGTGTACTCTCCATCTTTGTAGCTGTTGTTCTTCGGTAACGAGCAGAACACCTTCCTTATCTTTCACAGGATGTTCCGTTAATAAAGATCTGCCAGTTAATGGCTTTATGATTTATGAAGAGTGTTCCACTGTCACCGCGGAGAGCTTTTGCTTCCTTCGCAAATGCGTTGATATTGTTACGCTTATCACGTCTTACACTCCTCTGAACGCCTTTTTGGAGCGAACGGTATTCAGCTCTGTATCGTTTTTTAGCTGAATTGTCAGCAGCTGAGTTAATCTGCTCCTTAACTCTCTTGCGTGCTGAGATAAGAGACCAAGTGGAGTCGCTAATAAATGGACTCCTAACGCGATCCAATCGTCCTAAAATTTCTTCGCCACATGAAATAAATGAATCCTTAGCGACTTTCCATCTGCATCTGCAATCGTCTATTTTTTCTGCTCTATTACATTTCTTTCTCAAATTTAAAATTTGAATACAATTTGTATGTTTGTATCAATGTATAACAACATGCTGTCAGTTCAGTTTCCACTCTCAAAAACCCTTCCCGAAATTTATTTCTGCGTACGCTCCTGCGTCTCACCCATAAGTACATACTTAAACAACCTAGTCACACAAAATATCTCTGAATAAATTAAATCGGAACACCGCACCGCGTCATACGCCTATTGTCTATATCATAGAAACCAAAACGAGAACTTCATTGACATTTTCAAGCTACGCCGAAACTCGGCTTTTTGTCACTTTACTGTTTTGCTGATTTGATTTATGTAGATAGGTATGGGTTATTCCCTACACAACTCTCCAAATCTCCAAAAATAAAATGTATGCAAAATCTCTGTATAAATGACATGATAATGAATGCGGTTGAATAAATGTTTTCCAATCAATTATTGCTCGTTTATTTGGAAAATTATAAATCAAACGCACAATGACATTAAAGGCTTGCTTGCTTGCCTCTTATCAATTCATTAGTTGTTGAATTGAGAATTAATTGGATGATGGAAATTCACAACTAGCTATCTCAATCAACTGCCAATAGATATACGCAGAGTGAATGTTTCAAACCACATACCATAGATACAGTACTCGAATTAATGCATTACATTATTCGGTTTGCTTATTTTTAATTATCTGGAAAATTTTGTATTCAATCACGTTAAAATATAAGCGCAATGTATGTAGGTGCATATTGTTTGATGATGATGATGTGATGTGAACCACTACACTCGCGGCCCCGGGGGAGAATCGTTAATGATTGTTTAATTTAGAGTGGGCGTTGTTTGTTCAGAAATTTGAACTTAACAGCAAAATAGCTGAAACATTTCAAAAGTTATTTATTTCCCGGTACTGAACGATTCTGTTTAATCAGTTTAAAATGCTCCAAGGTTTATTTTACCATAGAATACAAATTTCTAGCTATGTATAGTGTTACTGACACCAAGAAAGCATTTGTCAAATTACTAACGCCTATTTTACGAAAAAATATCTGAAACCAAGTTCATTTAGGAAGAAAACGAAAAAAAAACCCGAATTCAATGTACGGGTGGCCAAAAATTTTAAAATTCATTTAAAATCATTCTACGATTTTCGTTTGCCATTTATGTTCAGATTAAAAAATAGGAAATATGTATTTGTTTTTGATATCCGAATGACACTTATTATCCTGGAGTGATTTTTGATTTGTAATTTTGATTGAAAACGATAAATTTACTACCCACACACTGTCCAAAAGTCCAAAGCAAAATGAAAACTTAATTGGAAATTTAAAAAAATCAAAAAACGATAAAATCTTTCACGATATTTATTTATGGAGATACTAAAATAAGCTGATAATTCACAAAATTTGTTATGTCTTAAATTCGAATGGTGACAAGAAGTCCAACAGCTCATTAGTTGTGAAAACTATAAATTATAAATGGTCACAGTATTGGAGAGATTTTTAAATGATAAAGTTGTGTGATAAATCTTTGTGTACGAGTATTTTCTTTACCGTTTTGGAAGATTTTCAATTCAATTCAATTCAATTCAATTCAGTTTTTATTTTATAAATTTACAGTTTGAAAAATTATATCTTAATTGTATATACATAAATAGATTAACTTACTGTGTAAAGCGTCTCCTAAAAGCATAGCTTGTGTTAGGAGCCGTTGTGAATATATGTAGTTTATGATCTGTCAATTTTATAGATTTTATTCTTTTCTCATTTTACTTATCTAGTACAATTTTATTTACAATATATTCTTCGTTTTTAACTTAAATGAACGTAAATGAAGACAAACAAAAAGATATGTAAAGGTAAATTATGGAAGTTGGTGAAGCCTTATTGATATATATATACATATATAATTTATTAGAGTTAATCCAAAAAACTAAATTTGCTTGCGAACTCTGCATTTGATAAATTAAGTAGCCAATATTTAATTCTGTATTTAAAATTTAAAAAATTTATGCTTTGTCTAATTATCACTGGAGTTTCATTATAGGACCTGGGGCCAGTGTAATACAAGTATCTTTGACTGTGTGTTTTAGTGCAAAATGGAACTATCATTCTATTTTGATTGTATCTTGTGTTACGGGAGTGGATTGGAGGGGTATTAATTCCATGTTTGAATGTGTGACACAAAATAGATTTTAGATATAGCCTCTTCAAACCTAATACTCTGGTTTTCACAAATAGATCTGTTGATGGAAACAGTCGAGGTAGGTTATATATGACCTTGAGTATATATTTTTGAGTCACTTTAAGGTTATGAATGTGAGTTTCGTAGGTTCCACCCCATGCCGCAATACAATATTGGAGCGATGATTGTACCAATGCATAGTAAATTGTTATCATTTGAGGTATAGTTAATAGAACACGCATCGAATAAAATAAGCTTATATATTTAAGCAATTTTTTATTGACATGATCGGCGTGTTTGTCCCATCTCAAATGATTATCAATTAATACTCCCAAGTACCCGATTGAATCTGTGAGTGTTAGTTTTTCACACTGATCTGGACATTCTTCAGTTTCATCATGTGTGCAATTTCTACAATGCATTGTAATCTTATCGAATGATGGTTGGCCAATAGCTGTTAACGAAAAAGCCATAACTTTAGTTTTTGCCATATTTAATTTAAGTCTATGATTGGATAACCATCTTCGGAGTTGCTTAAATTGTTTTATACATTTTCGTTTACTTTCAGACCAATCAGCTGTAGATGTTAGTAAGACCGTGTCGTCAGCGTAAGCAACTATTTGGCATGCACTATCAAGTTTTAGGTTACAGAGATCATTAACGTATATTAAATATAGTATTGGGGACAGCACAGTACCTTGTGGCAATCCGATATCTATATTACGTTGCCAGTTGCCAAGAACGTTATTGACTTTCGCTCTTTGCTGCCTGGAATCAAGGTAGGATGCAAATAGTGCCAAGGGCTTACCACAAATGCCTATATTTTTTAACTTTTTTAAGAGTATAGCATGTGGGATCGTATCGAATGCTTTCGATAGATCCATAAAAATTGCCAAGGGTTTGTTGCCTTTTCAGTTTCTTTATATAGAAAGTTTGTGACTGATAACACTGCGTCTTCAGTACTTGTGCCATTTCTAAAACCGTACTGATTCGATGAAAGAATTTGATTTTCTTCCAAATATTTCATTAAACGCTTTTTTAGGATTTTTTCGAAGATTTTGGAAAGAGTGGGTAAAAGTGAAATAGACCGATAGTTTCCTATTTCCTTTTTAGACCCTCCTTTATGTATAGGGACAACGATTGCTTTTTTAAAACTATTTGGGAAAGTTCCTTCTTTCAAACATTTGTTGAGCAACATTGCTAATGGTTTGCTTATATCATTTTTCGTTTCTTTAAAAATGTATGCAGAAAGTTGGTCCCATCCACATGATGCGTTTGTTTTGAGCGATGAAATTATTTGGACTAGCTCCGTTTCGGAAATTTGACAGAAATGTAGGTTCTGATTGCTAGGGTTTATTTGGCTGTCTATTGTATTATCCTTCTCTAGTGACTGTGCTATTTGTCCTCCTACTTTTATAAAGTAATCGTTAAAAAGATTAGCGAGGAAGATACATACAGCTATTCGTGATTATTATCAAAAAACGGAAACTGGACGATAAAGTCGTTTCGTTATGCATATTGCATTCGTATTTGAGTACGGGGAACAATAAATCAAAATAGTTAGGCGTTGGTGCCAACTTTAGGAGGATTGTCGGAAAAATCCCCGTTTTGATCATGGTAGGGTGGGTCCAGTGCAAGACGGCTGATTGTTTATAGCACCAGCTCATTCAGGATAATCGTATTTTGCCGAGTAATTAAAAACTCCTGAATAGGTGGAAAAACTGCAACAAGGATGATATTTTACCGAAAGTTCAATACTTCGTTTTGTAATATTATAGGAAGGGGGTGGCCAAGGAGTGATTTTTCAGTTCAATTCAATTTCAAGTTCCCAAAATATAAAATTGAAAATAGAAAATGGCACAATTGGGAAAATATGAAATTGCAGAACTATAAAATTGAACATTGAATATTGAACAACGTTCCTGTGCTCCATCCTGTAGAATATTTTTTATATTTTGTCAACCATGATGCTAGTTGGGCATGACAGTCCGTTCACATTGCGGACGATGCGATGCGATAAGAAGCGAAAAGCTTCCCATCGCAAGAAAAATTTTGTTTAGCATTTAAATGGGAGCCAGTACGAACCTGCTTGTACCATTCTTACGATGCGACGTCGGGTTGTGCGATGAGGAACTTTTGCATGACGAAAAAGCGTGCTTTTTCAGCAGCTGAAATGCGCATTGCTGCCGATGAAATTGCCTACCAGCGACATGGGGGATATGATTTGTGTTTGGATCGGCTTCATAGTGGCATGGTGTATTGTATGTACTATGTCCATATAAATTCGGATGCTCATGTAAAGTATTATAGATTTTTAGATATTCGTAGATAGACGGAGGTAATGTAATAATGGATTGGTCTACTAATCGCCCATGGTGGAATTTTACAGTGCTGTGCAACCTAGTTCGTCGCGTACGCGTACGTCCAAAAAAAAGGTGGCATTCGGATTTGAAAAGAATTGTTGCTATACAAATCTATGAATTGGTCACATAAGTAACATTTGTGAAAATATTCAGTGCAGCATAACCCGGTTTGTAGCGTACGCATACGTATAAGAAAATCTCGGCGCATGTGTTTGCAATGAATCATTGAAGGTTGCGGTGGAACACATACGGTGCATCACAGTATTTCCCCGAGAAAACAGGGAGCGGGACCTCAAACTTGCAATCAGCGACCCAAATTTACCTTAGTCTTTCTCTTACGCCGATTGGACGAGTATTTCCCGGGGAAAATAGGGTTGCCATTTTGCAGCAGGCAGCCCCAAACTTTTTTCATGTTTTTTTTATCTTAAATAAAAAATAAGACTTAAAGTAAAAGGACAAATTTAAAAAAATGTAATAGATACTAACAAACTAAAAATATTTTTTTTTGTATTTAGACGAGATTGTCGAGATTTTAGAGGTTATAATTTGTCAATATTGTAACTGTTGAGATAAGATAAAGTTGAGATTTACGAAAATCTTGACGACTTTGCATATCCGAATGTATTTTCTTTTGTAGGCTTACTAGCATGCCAGAACCGCCAACATTTTCATGATTTTATGACAGACATAAAATGTATGTCATGTAAAATCCATGAATTCTAAAACTATTTTTTTAGGAAATAATTTTAGTTGGAATGTTTTAAAGAGGACATAACTGAGACTTTTTGATTGGAGGAGGTAGCATCGAAGAAACATTCCATTTGTAGCATTCTTGCCGATTTCTGTTTCTGGTTCGAGGTGATTTAATTTCATTTAATAGTCATCCTTTTGTCCCTAGAAAATAATCGCTTAAAATTTTAATTTAATAGTCCAATTGAATCAGGGTCGGACTTATCTTACATTGTGCTCCTGGGCAGTAGAGTTGAGTTGGAAAAAAAATAAAAAATGAAAGGACCCTCGTCTTCTGCTTGCCTTACTCTTGTGGCTCCCAAATATTTATTTAGCTTTGAAACTAAAACGAAGTCCCAAAAAACTTAACAAAATTAATAGAGTAGAATTTATGTTTCAGATGAGATGTTTTCAAGTATAGGACGTATTCACAGTCTGCTTATGTTCACGTTGATAGTTTAGCTGAAAATTTGAATTATGGGAAATATCAGGAAAAGGTAATCTAATTCTATTCGTCGATCCCAGCTAATAATTCTTTGTCGTGCTCTGTGGCCGTGATCGTTCGGTTACCACTTTATGATGTAGAGATTCATAGAGAAAAGAGTTTCCAAACTCGGCATTGCCCATCGCAAGTTGATTATTCAGAAAGTGATAAGAAATATTATTATCGTAGAATAATAAACTGACAATGCGACTAGGAAATTGTATGGTTAACAATCGTATCACACTCCGAATTCAGTTGTCGTTGAAACGTTGACAACTATTCACACGGTAGTCGTCATCGTACCATGCTCAACTAGAAGTTAGCGCAGTTATTCCCAAACTGAGCGCGGGGAGGGAGTGGAATCTTTGATAAAAATCTTGCGTATTTTGGTCGCTTCATTACTATAATTTTTCGTTCTCGACGTAGCGTTGAAGCCATGGTGACGGCCGCACTCACGACGAAATTCAGCATGCGGAGACCACGAAACTTAATTAATATGTACTTCTCAAAATTCCCAGTAGTCCCAAAATATGGGCTGCACAAATAAACAAATGTTCAAACCGTTTAAAATACGTAAAAAGATCCTGTACTTACGTATAAAATAAACAGAATTCCTTCCCCATAGCAACGAACGAACTTTCAGTCTTTCGTGATCGTGAATCCATAGTCATCGGGAATACGCATAAAGATTTGCGGTCATTAAATTCATCATTTCTGAAGAACTAGCCCTTAGCAAATACATCAAAAGCTTATAACTTCTCTTTTGATTTATTCCTAGAATATGAAAGAATACCTAAATTGTAAAGAACCAACAACGGTTAAGAGACCTGCCAAATTTACTGAATGCAGATCCGTTTTGGCTACGATTTGTTGTCCATTATACTTTCATCTTCCTAGTTTCTTTCCTTATCTTAAATCTTAAGAATCTGAAAGCGGCAGCCCTCGAAAAACTTTCTTCTTCTTCTTCCTTGCCTCGATCTTTATACCGCTCCATGGTTGCGCGTTGCTCGACCTGCGGTGTAGGCACATCGCCCGTTTTGCCGGTAATATCTCAGCATATTTCTCCAGGATCTTGGATCGTGTCATCGGCGAGGTGCAAACTTATCGATAAAAAGGAAATTTATAACGTGGATATAATTTCATTGAATTTAGGCTTCGCCCTTCCCTGAATCAAATCTGGGCTACCCCCATGATCCTTTCGACAAAAGAACGTCAGAGTTGATCGAACATTTCCCATAATTAAAATGTTGCGTACTAATTTTATGTAGTCATTAGGTGATTTCAAAAATGTGATGGAGAAACATTTATTTGTTTTTTACGTGTTTTAAAGCGCTGAGCTCGAATCCAGACCCACCAAAATTTCTTTGCGGAACATTGTCAAAACCGCAGAGAACCCCAAAGTTTTCGGAGTTTTTCTGTTTTAAGGCTCATAACTCCGAAATTGTACATTTCTGCGAAAACCTGTCCATGAACATGTTAGAGAAAACGTGATTGCGGTTCCAACGCGACTATAAGTCTCTACACTCCCAATCAATAGGATAGTTCCACTTGAAAAATGGCTGTATCTCGGTAAGTGATAACGGTATTTTCTTCAAATTTGGTGACATTTGGTGGTGGTAAGTGATAACGGTATTTTCTTCAATTTGGTGGCATTCTATTGTTCTTTGAATAATAGAATGTCTCGAATCCGGAGTCCCGTTAGGATTTTCTTAGGAGAATTCTTAAAAACAGTGCAAATGGTGAAGTCAATTGGATAGTTCCAGTGGAAATAAAACATCAAATAACGGTAAGAAAGGATAATTTTACTTTGAAAAATGAAGCTGGTAATAAGAAGAACTTTGTTTTAATAATTTGAGCTCAAAAACTTAATCTGGGATAGAATTCTATAGGTTTTAACGGTAAATTAAGTTGATTTTGTCCCGATCTCCTCTAAACGTACGCCAAAGAATATCTTTAAAAGCCTGGGTACTCTGAGTACCCCTAATTTAAGAAAGCTCAGTAGTTCCATACCAAGATATTCAACCGCAATGGAGAAACTGTATGGATTGGACAAACGCGTTATTTTTCCTGACGAAAAAGATTAAATCTCGTCGGTTCAGATGGATTTAGGTATTATTTCCACGATTTGAGCAAGAAGGAATTAATTTTGTAGACGCATCACTCAGAGTAAGAAATGTCGAAGTATGGGGTAGAATGTCTCTGTGTGGAATTATTGATCTTGTGGAAATTAGCGGTATTCACAACGTCCAGGCTTACAAGAATATTTTCGGTAATATAGTTCTTAAAATTACCGACATTTTCCATTAAACTTCTTTGAGATTTTAACAAGATAATGGCGTCAGTCATGGAGCAAGACTGATAAAATATTGGTTTCAAAACCAACTAATCAAAGTTAGGGAAAGATCTCAATACTTCCTAGATCTAAATATCATCAAAAATGTGTGGGGATGAATGACAACGAAGATCTGTACCGTAGGACAATAGTTTAAGAACACTGAAGCTCTTCTGCGAACGTTTAGAGGAGTTTGGGGCGAAATTAATTTAATTTACCGTTAAAACCTATACGATTCTATTCCAGATTATTTTTTTCAGCTCTAATTACTTAAATAAAGTTCTACTTATTACCAGCTAAATTTTTCAAAGTAAAATTATCCTTTCGTACCGTTATTTGAGGTTTTATTTCCACTGGAACTATCCTATTGACTTCACCATTTGTACTGTTTTTAAGAATTCTCGTAAGAAAATCCTAACGGGACTCCAGATTTGAGACCTTCTGCTATGCAAAGAACAAGCAGGCTACTGAAAATATTGTCACAAAGTTTGAAGAAAATCCCGTTATCACTTACCGAAATACAGCTATTTTACAAATGGAACTATCCTATTGATTGGGAGTGTATAATGCCTTAAGCGGTATCGCTACGATTTTGTCCCTGTTTGGCAACAAAATTTTTGTGGAAACTTCCGGATTCGTGCTCAGCACCCCCAAAAACAATTTTCCACCATTTCTCGTTTTGCAATCTGACGCACTAGGTTTATCACGTACTAACTACACCATTTTATTTTTTTTTTATTTTTAGAACATTTACGCTTTCGAAAGAAAAATTTTCTTTTCCTACTTTCCGACACTAGCTACACTTTCCTTACCAGCCGCCATATAGTGCACATATAGCGAAAAACATCGGAAACACGAAAGGTCTCCTTATGAGAACGGATAGCAGAACGCCGTTAATCGACTTTTTTGAAGGGGTTTTTATTAGACTGCCTAATCAAATTAAAATTCAAGTAAATACTACTCCATTGAAGGCGGAATTTGTAAAATAATTTAGAGTGACCTGGCAACCTATTGATAGAAGCGAATCTACTTGAACTAAAATCAATTAAAGTGAATAAATTATAATTTTACCTAATTCAAATAAATGTTTCCTTGAGATCATATACTTGCACAGATTTGTAAATTAATGTAGTCGCTTTTCAAAATCTCACGTCCCGGATAGTTGCCCAGGCTGCTCATATGGGAAATTCGGCCCCGAATAGAGTGTGTATACTAAGAGCTAGTGATCTGACTCTAAAAAGATAGAACCAGAAGTTATAGGTACTAATCTATAATACCGTTGACCAAATTTTAACTAACCAAGGTTCAGCATTCCTGTTGCGCAACCGAAAAGATCAATTTATTCAAACCATCCATTTCAAATATACCTACATAATAGTCTCACTCCTTAATTGGTTTAATGCCACTTTTTATTACACCCACGTGACTCGCCTGTTGGTTGCCCTTCTTTTTCACTCCATCCATATCCATTTCCATTGGATTGATTCCAAAATAGAAGTTGAAATGTTCGAGACCTACCTACACAAAATGCCATCGGAATGTTCCTATTTTCTGTACACTATACGAGTGTATGGTACTTGTCTCGCTCTGTTGAATTTTTTTCCGGCTCGTCCTTGTTAAATTAGGAAAAACTCAACTGAATTTCAACTAACGTCAGCAGCAATGCACAAAACATGTCGAATGTTCTGAAATTGTATACATATATAGTAGGTACGAGTAACATCCTGACGACACGACCTATTCCTATGCAAACTATCTCCGAGGACAATGTCGACAATATGTGTGTCTCCGTTACGGTTTCGCCTTCGTCAGCAATAATTCAACGTGTGTATAAGGACATTAGTAGGGCGGACACGGTTTGACGTTCTAGACCGTTGGTTTCCGATTACACACCACCCCAGACAAGGTTATCTCATTTGCATCACATCATCTATAGCTTGGAATTTTATCTGCAACGAATTTTTTTTTGTTTTCTGGGTTTTCTGTCCCTGGTAAGGCTTTAGAGGGTAACCTCTGCAGTGGTTTGATGCGTAACAGGAAGTGACAGTTTCGTTGAGAAATCTGCATCATGTCATATTACATAAAGTCATAAATTGAGAGGTGTTCGAAAAGGACGATTGTGAATACTCTTCTGGAAAATCAATCGATATTCGAAACTAAATTTCAGACTATCGGTAAAACTATTAATTTTGGGACATACGGATACTAGGACAGAATTTATAGAATACTGCGAAGTAGATAGTCCCACAAACGACCAGAAAATTAGGGTATTGTCCTTGCGTACAGCCAAGATGGTGACACATGAACAGATGTTTGTACAAAGGTTAATGATTTATTTGATGGCTATGTTTGGCTGCGTAACAGACAACAATACATCAATTAAATGGAATATAAATTAAACATCGCTTCAGCTCACTTTCGACACTTTACAATAATCGACGAAATTTATCTTTACCTAATCTTTGAATTTTCTCTCCCTCTCCTTACGGTACCTAAATGAAAGAATGATTCGGCTTTCGATCGGGAAAAGTTTTAATTATAGCTATCTATTTCAATGCATTCACGTTCGTCCGCGTGCGGTCATTAGTAAACTGGTCGGGTGCGCGTCCCTTATTCTTCGTTCGTTTGTTTCGAACAGTTTTCGTAAGTTTTGTGTGCGCGATTAAGGACTTTCGTGTGCGAGAATCCCTTAATCCATGCAGTTTTTTTTATTTCTTTTGGCAGGATCGTAGGGATAGGGATAAAAGATGAGATAAAACTAAATAAAGGATGAAAGGTCGTGCGGGTGGGGATTTGGTGTAGTTTGATGCATGTTTGTGTTTACTGTATATATACGACTATGTATCCGATTTAGTTGATACGGGTAAAACTCAACAAAAACTCTGGAAAAAATTTAATTTGAAGAATTTGGTATTTTCTTTGTGAAATAAATCGTCTGTCTTATGGAGGAGAACACAAGTTCTGGCAACCATACAAGGACTTCTTGCAGATCTATAAGAAAGCCATGAGAACTGCAAAAGACCAAGCCTGGGACGAGTTCTGCCAAACCTTGGATCACGTCAAGGATTCAGGAAGGGTAGATAATGTCCTATCAAAAGCAAATTCATGTCCGTCATTAATAAAGGGAGAAGATGGAAATTGGACGGAATCCACGGACGAGTTTATCGAATTTTTGCTGAGTACGCACTTCCCTTGGTGCAAAAGCGTTTGCACGCCCAGACCTACATCGGATAATGTTGACATTAGATCTTATATATAGCTTTTCCCCATTTAAATCCCCCGAGAATGCAGGATCTTGTAGTTACAATGCTTTTACCACTTTTTAGGAGTTTACTGACCCTCAACTAGGTACCCTATTCCTGGCGACGAGTTCGAGTCGTTCTCATTCCGAAAGCAGATAAACATGGGCATGAAACCGCGATGACCCAGGAGTTGAGAAACTGCCATCTTAGGGGGGGGGGTTATCTCTCCATTACTGTGGCTAATAGTAATCAACAAAATCTTAACTAAACTTGACGAGGAAGGCGTAAAGGTGGTGGCGTATGCGGTTGACGTAGCGATATTAGTGTCAGGAATGTATCTCTCCGTGATCAGTCAGATCATGGGGCGAGCCCTTGGCCTGGTCCGCAACTAGGCCACAAGCTGTGGCCTTGGCGTGAACCCAAGCCAAACAAAACTGATGCTGTTTACTAAAAAAACAAGTTACCACCTTTTCCCTTCCAAAATTAAATGGAGAACAACTCACATTATCACCCAGTTCAAAGTATCTTGGAGTCGTTTATTAGGCAGGGTGCAAAGATCGGCATGTCTTGGCATTACTGGGGGTATGTGAACATGCTCGGGGGATGCGTTAAATGTAATCCTATAACTAATTGTGACTTATCGTTCCATTCTATACACCAACTGCGGTGCATGTCTGTAGTATTTATGGCATGGCAACTTACCAGCTCTATGGAAACTACGCGGAACTTTGTCTGTTTGGAGGAGAAGAGCCCCAGCGGGAGAAATATCGAGTTATTCAATTTCGGAAATGTCACATTGGAATCTTTGCACTGAGACCTCTAAGCGTCTATAGCTCAGTAGGTAGAGTTGCTGACCTTGTGACTGAAGGCCGGAGATTCGACTCCCGATTGGGACGAAATCTGTCTATCTGTACAAAACCACAAAACTTTGGGAAAAAATACCAAAAATTGAGGAAATTGAGGGAAAAAAGTTTCATCCCAATCGGGATTCGAACCTCCGACCTTCAGTCACAAGGTCAGCAACTCTACCTACTGAGCTATAGACGCTTAGAGGTCTCAGTGCAAAGATTCCAATGTGACATTTCCGAAATTGAATAACTCGATATTTCTCCCGCTGGGGCTCTTCTCCTCCAAACATACAAAGTTCCGCGTAGTTCCCATAGAGCTGGTAAGTTGCCATGCCATAAATACTACAGACATTCACCGCAGTTGGTGTATAGAATGGAACGATAAGTCACAATTAGTTAAAATTCGCACCCACGAAATTGGGAATCAGAATTAATACAGTAATTGTAATCCTATATCTTCTACCGATCAACCTTTTTTATCAAAGAACTAGCGGCATGCACCTAGTGCGATCAAGCTCAAAAAGTCTGGTCGCTGGATTGCCAAGCCATATGGCCACTCTGATATTCTCAACCAACTGCCACAAGATACGATCAAGGCTACAACTGACTATGCCGTGACTACACTAAGCTTCGGGAATAACTTCCATTTCAGATTTCCCACCAGGAGCCAATGGATGGCGAGCGAGTTAACGGGAGAATACGATCTCTCCCTTTTTACAGATAGATCCAAAATGGACTGTGGTGTGGGTGCAGTAGTCTTCTGTGGCACACTCAATATCTCTGAATCTTACCGTCTGCCTAATCATGCCAGCATTTTCTAGGCAGAATTGTTTGCAATCTTGAAAGCATGTCACGAACTCGGGAATGTACAAGACAACAAAAACATAGCCATCTGTTCCGATAGTCAGGCGGCTATCATGGCACTGAAATCCGTAGGAATATCCTCCAAGCTCGTAAAAACCTGCAGAGAAACACTGAACAATCTTGGACGAAAGCACACAGTCACCCTACTTTGGGTGCCGGGGCGCAGGAACATACAGGGAAATGGTTGCAGATGAATTGGCCAAACTAGGAGCAACATTGCACAGCTCTCATGCGGAGCGCGTGGACATTCCGATGGCAGCTGTCCGAAGAAAAATATTCTCTCATTATCTCGCGAGTGCTAATCGTAATTGGCGGAACCTCAAAACCTTATGCAGCGAGGCTGCGTATTCCCGAGAATGCAAATGAAACTCTGTTTCACTTCCTATGCGAATGCCCAGGTCTCGCCAAAACCCCCCCCCCAGGGGGTTCAGTGTCCTTGTGACATCAGCCAGAAATGGCTGTATGTAGTGGGACAAAGATCTTTGTTGAGTTGCGCCACCACGGACCTAGCAGCGCAAGGGGGCCCCTGGTACAGTTGATCCGCCATGGCGAGGATCTGTACAAAGACCATTCGGTCGGTAACGTTCCCGAGCTCCTGAGTTATGTACGGGTGGCTCATGGCGTGACCTACCTCCTCCCATGACTTACGGGAGGGAAGTCACTAAAGGCCAAGCACGATTATGGTGTCCTCTGGTGGGGGAGTGCTCTCTCTCTCTCTAGTTCCTGTCAACCCCTTGTGGGGCATAGGGCATTAACCACGCCTACTCTCCACCTCGTTCTGTTTTGCGCCAACGGCGCTAGCTGCGACCATGTAAGATTTAGCGTTTTCGCTTCGCTAGTTACCGATCTTCTCCATGTGTTCCTTGGCCGCCCAACACGGCGTCTTGCTCCGGAGTCCTGTGGATTCCAGTTTAGAGCCTTTTTTGCGACGTTTTTGGGCCCTCTTCGGAAGGTGTGACCTATCCATTGCCACTTAAGTCTTTTGATCGAAGTGCCTATCCTTTCCTGGCCAGTTATAGTAAGGAGATCCTCGTTCGAAATGATCTCCGGCCAACGAATATTAAGGATGCGCCGTAGACACTGATTAACAAAAGTTTGCAACTTATCAGTGATCTCTTTAGTCACCTTCCAGGTTGAACAGCCATATAACAGAATGGATTTCACATTAGAATTGAAGACACGTATTTTGGTGCGTCTGGAAATATTGTTGTTTAGCCAGAAAGGAGTCAAATTGAAGAAAGCCGCCCTAGCCTTGTTTACCCGTGATTTTACATCGGCATCCGCTCCACCATCTGCTGTAACTACACTTCCGAGATAGCAAAATTCATCAACTTTTTCGACTGCCTGTCCTGAAATACAAATTTCGCTTTGCCCACCTGGATATGTGCTCAAGAACTTAGTCTTGGCAGCATTGATTTTCAGCCCCGCATTACGACTCGCGCAATTTAGAGCTTCTGTCATTTGAGCGACATCATCCGTGTTTGTTGATAGAAGGCAAATGTCGTCAGCGTAGTCAAGATGTTGAAGGTGATCGAACAATTTCCATCTGATACCTTTGTTACGATGTACTTGGAGTGCGGAGCCGAGTACATCACTAATGGCAACAAGGAAGAGAATAGGTGACAAAATGCAGCCTTGCCTCACTCCACTGTGCACCTCAAAAGGATCTGAAAGCTGGGGGAGTGCATCGTATGGTAAATCTTGTGAGCTTCGGTGTTGACGGCTTCGCATGACCCGAGTCCTGAAGGGGCTAGTTAGGGAGAACGGCCTTGGTGGTAAATGCCTACGCGCCTATATCTAACTAGTTTGTGGATTGATGACCACACTGCCCGAGTCGCATTGCTGACTAGTAAACTAAAAAGGCCACCTGGATGTGAAAAGCAGCGCTACGAGTCTGCACAGGCTCGTAGTCACAGGTCCAACGAGTCCTGAAGGGGCTAGTTAGGGACAACGGTCTTGGTGGTAAATGCCTACGCGCCTATATCTAACTAGTTTGTGGATTGATGACCACACTGCCCGAGTCGCATTGCTGACTAGTAAACTAAAGGGGCCACCTGGATGTGAAAAGCAGCGCTACGAGTCTGCACAGGCTCGTAGTCACAGGTCCAACGAGCCTGGGATGTGCACATCTGAATTCTCACGTGAGGCGTAACCAATAGGGCGCCGAAGGAGGATCACACCTGCTTTAGAGAAGTCTATAGCGAATTGTAAACTACGGGGATGGGTGTGCCCAGGGGACCATGGTCCTTTCCCATCAAGGAGTTGGCTTCGTAGTGGCTGGAGGTTGTTACCCAAGTCATCCAGCTAGTGATGCAACCCCGGGGTTGGGATCCTGAAGGTGAGTGCATTCGCCGGATGGAGAAATCCCCGTCTGGCAACAACATCGTGTCAGTAAAAAGCTGAAGGTCCAAACATTTAGCGGGACCGGGAGATAAAGGCCGAAAGGCTAGGTGCTCCCCTGACGGTATACCTCGTAGATGGTTTGCTTGTCTCGCCGTTTCCAAACGCTGGGATGTCCGCTTTTTGGCCGCCGAGAGGATGCGTATCACGCTCTGTGGCTCACTTGGCTGAGTTGCACTCTACGATGCTAGTAATCTAGAGGTCCGGAGATCGAATCTCGGCGTGGTCCGATATTTCCGTACATGTGCGGATAGGAAACGTTGACTCTAAATAGCCTATAAACTGAGTGAACGCACCTATGCCCCACAAGGGGCTACGCGGTACAGAGAAGAAGAAGAGCATGCGTAAGAGGCGAAAATATAGCTACTTCACTTCCTTAACCTCTCTAAATGGCTCTAGGTGCGTCTCCACACCCAAATTTTTATTTCCTGGAACCTCCATCCTTAAAGTAGCTTAACGTAGTTATGTGGTCTCAAAACGACCCTTTTCGTCTCGCCTTTAGCCACCAATTTTACCAACCAACCAGAGGAAAAGTGTTGCCGATTAATATTGCTAGTACGAACTGTATATGAGCCCAAACAGGACAATTCACACAGACTAAATTCTCGATTGTGTTGCCAAATCGACTCGTCTGTCCCTTGAGTTTCCGAGACTTGGATATTCCAGCGTTCTAGTCTAATCTGGGTGGTTGAAAATGTACCAAATAACTTCCAGAGCACTAATAAAAGCATACACAAAATTACTAACGTCCTAACCGTCCAAATTCCTGTAAAGTATCCTCATCACTCTCTGCTCTATTCTTCAAATCCACAAATCCCAGCGCATAGAAGTACCACATGCAACCAAGTCGCGACCAGGGTATACATTCCGTCAGCATGTCCATTTGAAAAATATTCTAATTTATCACTGGCAAGCACCCTGATCAATTTTTCACAGCAACTTTAAAGTCATAGCAGCAGTTAATGGTGTTAAAACAAGGGGAACTATATTGTTCCACTATTTTACTGGTGTTATTTTTAATGACCACGGTATGCGCTTCATTAACAAACCCGCATAAAAACTTTAAAGTGCATATACACAGCATAGTGGGTGCTCATTTCATCATGTCCGTTCCTAGTCCCTAGCAGTGTTAACGACCCTTTCCGGATCGTTCATTACCCTATAGGCCTTGTTAAAACTCAACTAGCGCCGTCATTCATTGCATCGTGCCGTTCAATCTATGACGAAAATACACTCACGGACGATAATCTTCAAAATATAATGCAAAATTGTGTGCGGTCACATGTTTCTCATATGCACTCGTGTGTCTCTTTTATATTGCATATGCATGACATTCGCACAGATGTTTACCCCGGACATGAATGCATACAATACGCGAGCAAAGGGTCGTCGTATGTACCGTGCACAAGTGAAAATCCTGCCGGGATATATCCTGGTGAATGCAGTTAAAAATCACCCCTCCTGGAGAGCATGTGTACCTATACTCGTATCTTCATTCATTCTCATTCCTGCGTTGTTATTGTCGAAAGGACTATTCATTTTCACAAGTTCCTGCCACGGCGTCAACCAGGATCATATAAGCACATGAACGATTGACTGACGAAGCATAAGTCTGCCTACCTACACGAATAATGTAGCTATGTAGCGGAAAATGTCAGGGGTAGTTTTTCATTATGACTCTGTAAATATAAAGCGTCTGGTTGCACGGCATCCATCCTTATGCTGCTGAGGTGCAAGATATGAGGTTCATCGACAGACGAAAAAAAAGCGCGACAATATTCGCCGTACGTTTGTACAGGAGGAGGATAAATCTACAATAAAAACAGCCGTGATTGCGCAAACTCCCGGCCGGACACATACACACGATGGTATGATTGAGTTTCATAATCAAATGACAAGTTGATTTTGGGGATGAATCTCTTCTCTCTCCGTTTGGAGATATTTGGCAGGATGCCGAGCGCAGCGGGTGCAAAAAAAAAAGTTGTATTTTGCCGTAAATATAGTGAGTGTTTGGTGTGTTTTTTTTGTAGGAGAATAAAACAACATTGCACAACGTGATAGGCGTTTTTGGGAGAGAAGGAGGAGAGGAAGAGGGAGCTTACAGTTGGGAGTAGAGAAAATGGTACAGGGGATTCGGTGATTTATTACGATTAACGTCTCGTTAAAATTTTATGTGATAGTATTACGAGAAAGGGGGAGAAATAGACAGATAAGAGACTTCATTTGAGCCATCCAAAAATGGAGCCAATTCGGAAGGGTTCACTACGAAACCTCGACGAACAAAATTCGCAAACCAAAATCTCCGAACCAGGGGATTATGTGGGGGTATTTTGTGTTTAAAAATTTTATGCTTGGTACTTATGTCATTAGGGATTTATAAGTTTCGGATTTTTTTCATTTGCAAATTTTTTTTAATTGAATATTTCGAATTATTGGCGCTCTTTCATGACGTCGTTGATGTAGTAAAAAGCTGAGTGCGATTGATTTATTTTTCTCTATTCGATGCTCCATCTCCTGCACTATTTCGTATCTTTGGGACCCTTTCTTGTTTGAGTATATGTTCCAGTTTCCGCATTCTTTCTTGTGCTCTTAATCAAAATTTGTTTGTCATATTTGAACGAAATTTACCGTTCAATCAAGGAATTATGTGTGGGAAATTTGTTTTCGAGAATTATTTTTTTGAGAATTTAAATTTTTAGATTTTGTTTTTTCTTTTTACGATTTTTTTTTTTAACATTTTGTCTTGTACCTACCTGTCACAAACGGAGCTTCTGAGGAACCGGGCGAAACCTCAGAATAACTAGCCTTGCATGCTTAAGGGGTCACTGAGCACGTGTACCTTCATTACCGCCATACTCGTGGGACCAAAATATGGATACTAACATGAAAAACACAAAAACAAACACACAAACAACACGGGTAGAACAAAACCAACCCGCCCAAGCTGAAGGTAATGGTTCAACCATAAGCCTAGCAGCGAACGGTGAGGGAGGCATGTCCCAACCCTCGACGACACCCTCTCAGGGAAGTGCTTTCTGCACAAGACCAGAGAGGTTCGACGTGACAAAAACAACAACAAAAATGGGCCAACTAACCCTGAAAAACAAGAAGGAAAGGGGTTAACCGATCAGGCCGCGACATAAGCGAACCCACGGCAAACCTCAAGACCAGCCCGAGGGGCCTAAAAACAACCCCCCCAAAAGAACAAGGTCAGAGTCCCAATCTCCCGCAGAAGGAGTAGAGAGAAAACGACCGAACACCAGGAACAGAGAAACTCCGTCGACGAAACCCGGACCATCAGGAGTAGTATCAGGGGGCACGTTCAAGGAAACTCTCTGCTCCCTTAAAATGGCTGTGGCTCTGGATAAGTACCCAGCCGAAAAACTAACCACTGAGCAGGCTAAAGAAATCATGCGCAGTGCACCAACTTTAACTCTAGAGAAACTACTAGACCTGCCACCACTGGACCTCATAATCACAGAAGAGGCAAGACTCGCAGCGTACAGACTCCAATCATCGAACATGTGGACACCTCAAAGGGTAGGACACTGTACGATTACAGAAATCATTGCAAACCCAATCCTAGATATGGGCAGCGACTATACCCCGGCCATGCACACCTTCGACTCCGACATCGAAACCTCAACGATTAGGGAAGACTGGAGTAAATGGAACGACAACCATCTATCAAATCACATCGTGTGGTACACAGATGGGTCGAAGACAGACGAAGGAACAGGGGCAGGAGTCTATACTAAAACCAACAACTATAGTATCTCTAAACCCCTAGGTCAATATACAACTGTCTTCTAGGCAGAACTTTTAGCCATAAACATTGCAGCAGGGGAGAGTACTCGAAAGGGGTATACCAATAAGACCATATATATTCTCTCCGACAGTCAAGCTGCTATAAAAGCAATTGCAAATCCCAAAACAACCTCCAAATTGGTTTGGGAATGCCAACAAAATCTCAAGAACCTAGCTACCCGAAACAAAGTAACTCTGAAATGGGTGAAAGGACATAAGGGGATCGAAGGAAATGAGAAAGCGGATGCCCTTGCAAGAGAGGGTTCCGAACTACCAGTAACTGGTCCTGAATCTGCATTCGGAATCAGTAAATCTACTGCCAGAACCGTTGCTAGACGATGGACCGAAGATAAATTCCAAGATCGATGGAGGCTCGCTGAAGGGCTTAGGCATAGCAAGCGTATGCTGGAATCTAACTGGCATACCAGCTGCATCGAAGCCCTCAGTCTTAGTAAAACGAACCTCAGGGCAGTGACAGGCCTTATAACCGGTCATTGCACCCTACGGAAACATCTGCATACAATAGGGATATACACACAAGACCCACTATGCCGCCTCTGCAACGAAGATGAGGAATCAGCCTCGCACGTTATTTTCGAATGTCCCGCTCTTATGAGCTGGAGACAAAACTTCCTTGGGGCTCAAGCTACCAGTATGGGTGCACCCAAAGTAAACCTGGTTAACTTTCTTCTTAACCTTTTACGTAGGACAGAACTCATAACCTGAAACTTTCTCGCTTAGATGGGAAATACAATAAGCCAGCAGGCTGCATTATTGGGCGCTACCAGCCCAACCTATCTCAACGCCATATCCATCCATCCATCCTGTACCTACTTGGGACCTCTAATCCTAAAAAAAATCATACTTTTCAGCCTAGTTTTAAAAATGTGCGGATAACACGCCGGTTGTCATCGATTTCAACTGGCAGAGCATAACATACCCCCGCAGTTGGGATAAGTAGGACCTTTGTATGCTGAGCACCTCGTGTGTTGCGAAGTGATGATGGTTGGTATACACACACTAATCTAGCTCCTAATCAAAGTCGGAAGTTCTTTAGGGTTTTCTATAGGAATTGCAACGCGTAGAGACGTTTTTCGAAACATTACGGTATTAGCTCTCGAAGGAAGAATTTCGTTTTCTTTTTGTCGACACTAGCGATACAAACGTTACCTCAACCATGTAGCGGATAATATTGGAAATACAAAAGTTCTCCTTATGACAACGAGTCTATAAGCTGCGCCAAATACCTTGATCAACTCCGTTGAGGAGCTGAACAAGAAAGTAAATTCATTGGAAAAATCCTTGGAAGTAGCGTTCAAGGGATCCTGTCCAGTGAAAAGGAGCAAGAAAGTTCTCCCTCCATAGTGGAAGTTACGGAAGCTAACTGGGGATATATTCAACATTTGCAGCAGGCATAAGTTCTAGCAGCCATTCAAGGATTGCCTGAAAATTTACAAAAAAGCCATTAGATCGCGCAAAGGTCCAAACTTGGGACGATCTCCGCCAGCCATTAGACAACGTCAAAGGCTCAGCTAGAATCAGTAAGATTTTGTCCAAAGCAGGATCGTTTCCGTCCTTAATAAAAAGAGAGGATGGCACTTGGGCAGAATCATCTGGCGAATCTCTTGAGCTTTTGATGAATACGCATTTCCCTGGGTGCATGAGCACTTGCACGCAGAGCCCACAATGGCATAATCAAGGCGAACGACGGACCGATTTCGTTCTCTCAATTATTACTGAAGAGAAGATTATCTGGGCAATCAACAGCTTCTACCCTTATAAATCCCCAGGACCAGATGGCATACTGCCGATTATGCTTCAAAAGATGCAGGATTTGATAGTTCCACGGTTGCTGATACTTTACAGAAGCCTTCTGCTACTGAACCACTTTCCCCACCGGTGGGGTTGACGGGTTCAAGTCGAAGGTGGGTAAACAAGGACATGAGACTGCGAAGGAATTCTGGCCGATTAGTTTATCTTCGTACTCAAAACTTTAGAGCGCTTAATAGACTTACACATCCGGCAAAGTCTTGAGAACTCAGCACTTTCGAAATCACAGCATGCATTCGTGGAGGGACCACGAAGTGGTCCGTATCATCGAACTCAGCCTTGAATACAAACAATACACGTTACCCGCTTTCCTCGACGTTCGCATTCAATCTATTTATGAGTCT
This sequence comes from Microchrysa polita, assembly GCA_949715475.1. Classification (NCBI taxonomy): domain Eukaryota; kingdom Metazoa; phylum Arthropoda; class Insecta; order Diptera; family Stratiomyidae; genus Microchrysa; species Microchrysa polita. The sequence goes on along the minus strand of OX454415.1, from coordinate 5,772,941 downwards.
CTCTCAGACTTAGGAGTTGAAACAGAGCTTGGGTTGTGGATAGAGACACTACTAACAACCAGAATAATTCATGGTGACTTAGGAAGCAGCCACCTGACTAAATTCGCGGAACACCTCAGGGTTGTGTCATCTCTCCACTACTATGTAGTAATTAACAAAATCCTAGCTAGGCTTGACAGGGAGAGGATTAAGATGGTCGCATATACGGATGATGTGGCGATTGTAGTATCAGGAATGTGTCTCTCCGTGGTCAGTCAGATCATGGAAAGAGCCCTTCGTTTGGTCAGCAAATGGGCCACAAGTTGTGGCCTGGGCGTAAAGCCAGGGAAGACAAAACTGATGCTGTTTACTACAAAACCCACAATACCGCCTTTCTCGCTCCCGAAATTAAATGGACATCAACTGGAATTATCGCCCAGCTCGTAAGTATTCGGACGTTATTTTCTGCGAATCACTAAGTATCTATGAACATTACCGTCTTCTTGACCATGTCAGAATTTTTCAGGCCGAAGTGGTTGCAATCATGAAGGTCTGTCATACTCTCAGGAACATACCAAACAACACTCATAATATCGCCATATGCTCAGATAGTCAAGCTGCTATCATGGTATTGTAATCGGTGAAAGCGACCTCCAAGGTTGTTGAAGTATGTGTGGTTAAGCGTTAACCAACCTTGGTACATGACAAAGAATCACCCTACTCTGCGTACCCGGACACAGGAACATAGATGGTAATAAGATGGCTGACGAACTTGCCAGAAGGGGTACCACTCTTAACAGCTCTCATGCGGAGTGTGTTTGCGCCCCGATGGCAGCGGTTAGGAGTAAGATCTCCAGCCACTATATAAGAGCTGCTACTTCCAAATGGCAAAATCTGAGGACTTGCGTTATATCAAAGAAGATGTGGCCCTCCTACGACAGGAAAAGAACGACTGAAATTCTGACTAAACCGCGTAGAGATATCGCGAAGCTTACTGCTGTTATCACGGGGCACTGGCCAATTGGACTCCACGCTGCCAGGTTGGGCATTCACCACACGGTACATTCCCGCAGCTGCGGAAATGTAGATGAGAAAGAAACCCTGACTTACCTTCTGTGTGAATGCCCGGGTCTTGCCAGAACCCGGTATAGGACGCTCGGCAAAGCTGGGAAGCTTGGAGGATGCACCTAATGTGAAATTAGGGGAGCTGCTGTACTTCCTTAACAACACTGGTTGGTTTAGGGCATCTCTCCACTCCTAAATTCATCGCCTAACCATTATTTTATACACTAGTTCAACTTCACGGAGTTTGAGGTTTCTAAACGGCGCTTTAAGCGCTAATTGGGCTTTTGGCTAAACTCTGTCTAAGCCACTACTTTAACCAACCGACAACGAATAGCAAAACAAGCCCTGGGGGGCTTAGTAAAATTTTTAAAAAAATATTTTAGGAGCTTAGGGCTGTTTATACGTATTAACTTAGGGTGGGAATCTGCTGTTGAAATCTATCAAGTGTCTATGGAATGATGTGTCGAGCCGAAGAGACTTTTTAGAGGATGTATCCCAAAAGCTTATCATCTACTCCGCCTACTATAACCCAAAGCTAACAATACTAATCTGGCTACGGTAAAGTCAAATCCTAAATTGAGAAAATATAAATCACACAAGGTGCACCCAGAGGGGTGCTACTCTAACCTAAAAGTGGCTTTCCGTGCAACGACTTTACTACCAAATCTGCAGTTATTCTGGCTCTATGTATGGAACAGACTGTCATAGAAAATCGGTACAGATAAACAGAGGCGCGAACAGGTTTTCATTATACATCTACCTTACATGCTTCGACACTTTCCGGTAAAGTATTCGTTGTAAAATTTGACAGGCCCCATACAGGGTATGTCTAAAGTCCAATTCAAAGGATTCAGTCCTAACGGAACTACGAGACTCAAAAGTTACGATGAAAGTGTTTTCATATATTTTCGTGAATATCTGTTTAGCAGTAACATTGAATACAGTGGTTCTAATCGTACGATTAGCAGGATAAGTGTATATCCTTTACCCATGTACAAACCTAGAAAGCACCCAAAACGAAAAATAATCAATTTCAAGTTTTTCGTAGGGGAGGAAGGGGTAGATGGGTTGGATCTGGCACACCTTTCCTATTTTACAAGGACATCCATCAGCTACCATTTAACACAAATTTGAAGTTTTTAGCAACATTTTATCAAAACATATGCCTGAAAATAGTTAAGTAGGGAAGGTGGGAGTAGGGTATGGTCAGATGTGTTTATTTCCATCAACATCAAGGATATGTCACAAATAGGCATTGATCAAAATTTCAGGTCGCTAGCGATCTTTTGTCGAAAATTATGGCCGAATTAAAATATCGAGGAGGGGAAATTGTATGGGAGGTAGGGGAACTCTTGATTCGATTTGGCCCATTTTCAATACCGTCCAAGATTTTATCAAAGCAAACATCTGACCAAAATTTCAAGCCGCTATCTTCATTATGTCGGGAGTTATCGTGCGAACAGACAGACGCACGGACAGACAGACAGACATACATGGCTTTTTCGAATCAAGGACCGACTCTGATCAAATTCTTTCGCATACCTCCGGTGGATCGTTTGAGGTGTTAACAAAAACAATATACCTATAACATCTTACGGATATAGGCTATAAAAAGCAAGTTTTCGTCTGAGACGAAACAGTACGTAGTAGGGCGCTACAATGGTTCATAATTATTCATAAATAAGTTATTTCGAATTTTTTTATAACGGGAACGCATACTGAATAGCCGTTTTTTAAGAATTTGTAGCCAGAGAGGCTCAACATTTAATCAAAAGCACCCATGCATGCCGTCGCTCCTATAAGGAAATGTTCATGAAGAATCGAATTTATTTCACTGTTTGACTTTACGAGCTTTGTTCTGGCCCCGGAACTAGGGTTACCGACTAATGTAAACAAAATTATTTGACCCCTGAAATAAACATCGAGTGATCTAATAGGAGATTTCTTTACCATTGGAGCAGCAAAACAGTGACAGAGAAAGATACTCTCTCTTTCAGAAAATCAAATTTAATCATTGAGCTGAATCATTTGGACCACGATACTGACAGATTCCCTATTTACCGAAATGCTATCCGAAGCCAAAGTAAAGTACCTCAAATTACCAGCCCCTACTTAGTAGGGGGGGGGGGGGGTACAAAACGAGTATAATGCTGTAAAGGAAGAAGACGGCTTTTCCAAAAGAGGACGTTACGAATCTGAAGCTGACGCTACCGGCGCGGCGGCGCGCGCATTGAATTACGATAAATGTTGTCCAGTGGTTACAATGCAGTGCAGACATTTATCGTTCAATTCATCATCATCAATGTGGCACGATAGCCCGATGACGTCGGAATTTGGCCGCCTGAATCGTTGACCTCGAATTGTCGTGGTTACGTGACCTTGTCCTCCAGTTTCGGAAACCCAGCAGCTGTTGGGCGTCTTCACCTACGGAGTTCTCCCAGCGAGCTCTCGGTCGTCCACGCAACCTCGCTCCGTCAATTCGTTGTGCGTTCATCACTTTCTTTGGCATGCGATTATCGTTCAATTACTGGGGGGAATTTTGTGCGGAACTGCCTGTCTGATGAAATTCTGTTGCACGAAACAGACTACGCCAACGGCTTCAAAAAGTGTACACATAATCAGAGTGAGTAATGCACATCAAAGCACTCACTGCAAAAAATTTGCTTGCGGATATGGAAATATCGAATCCACCACCTAATTCTGTAGGCTCCCTAAGTGCCTAATAGACTTCTCTTCTTCGCTTACTGTGATACGAAGAGCAGTTTGCTTAGTAAGTTCGATTCCAACTTAAGGCGTATCGAACGTTGAGAGCAGACGTTTTACAACACATGCAGCTCCAATATGTCTCGCGTGCATTCGATTTGCTGCTTGCCTTATATGTAGCTGCCTCTTTGGCGTATATTTTGCGATACTCCGGGTTTGAATTTTGGGCAAAATTCTAAAAATGGAATATCTGCGATTGCGACTGACAAGATTTCGCCTTTTCCAAGACTTTGGACTATAAATTCGGTTAAGGATAATACTGAAGACTTTGATGAAATCCTGAAGAATCCTTCGGATTATCACCCACGCTTCACATATTTGACTTCGTACTAAGATAACTGAACTGGAGAATGAGCAGCGCATAACGCTTCGGTATTTTTTTTTTGTCCAGAGAGACGATCGCTCACGGTTAATGAGTTTTGAAAATCTCTGGTCTAAAGTTGCGTGGACGACCGAGAGCTCGCTGGGAGAACTCCGTAGGTGAAGACGCCCACCAGCTGCTGGGCTTCCGAAACTGGAGGATAAGGTCACGTAACCGCGACAATTGGAGGTCAACGATTCAGGCGGCCAAGGCCCGACGTCGGGCTATCGTGCCACATTGATGATGAAAGTATTAAACCAACAGATAAATTCAAAACAGTAATTGTTGCTTACTCAACCATAAAATGACAATAGTCGCGCAAACTACCGATAAAATTAAAAACATTTACTCCTCAGCTGATTATCACCAAACGCACATACAATCCTTGAAAACAATACCATATTTCACCGAATATCAACAAAATACCATTTTTCGAACACATGTCCTGTTTCGATTCACGCATTACTGTTTTCCACAACTCATTTATAATATCCCGTACCAGTGTAGTCACCTCATCCCATAATGCACCCTCTCTAAGTCGAGTGTATGGTATATGGTTCCCCGATATAACTCTCTAAACGAAGCAGCAGCAGCAACCCTCCTGCAGTGTGTGTAGTATAGTGCCGAGCAGACACAACACACTCCGACCGGGAGGGATGCTTTTCTAATTCGATCGATTTTACGTTGCCATCGCTTCCATAATACAATTTCACCCCATGGTATGTATAGTGAGTGTAGTATGGGTCGGCGCGGTACGGCCGGTTGCATATGACAGATATATAGAGGGAAGGATACGTTTCGGGTAGCCAAAAGTCAGACAGTGTGTTTATATTCGTTGACCGGATTGAAGCATATAGGACTCGTGTTATTCGTTCGATAATTTCAAAATTTTCGCGGAATTTCGCGTGAAATACGCGCGTATTTAACGGATTTGTGCAATATAATCTAGTCCTGTAAAATTTGTGTTGTTTTTGTGTTTTACCCAACCTGAAAATCCCATCGGCTGCATCCATTTGTATATGTCAAAAAGTCCTTCGACCTCCTCATCCTCTCAACTGTATTGCAGACGCCCGCTTTTGACAGTTCCTCGAAACGAACCACCCACTCAGAAGAAGCGCGCGCGGTCTTCGCACGACAGCCGTAGTATATGTAATATTCGAATTTCGAATGTCATACTTTCGTGCTTCGAAATTTCCTGAACTTATGGGATTTTCCGGCAGTCTGGTTTTTAAGCGATTTTTCGCGAATTCGACACTACTTGACATGGCCAAGAACGGTTCAACGATATGCCAGACTGAATTTTCGCCGCATTCGTGCTGAATGTTTAAGCGGAGGACAGTCGATACGAACGGTGTAGCTCGTGAAATTTTCTCTCTGATTTTTTTTTTCTAAAGTTTTATATCCTTAGAAAATTCTGATAGTGTAAAAAATCGGATTTCGCGTGAAACATTTGCGATTTCGGTGTGAAATTCCCTGTTTGCGCGTGGGCTCCTGTTTTATTTAACCCGGAAAATTGGTGTGAATAAACTGCGTGAAGGGTGGATTGAGTGGAAGTGTAATACAACAAAAATAACCTCTCAACAAGGTTTGTGCAAAAGTCCCAATAAATTTCGTTGCTTTTCCCCCAAAAAATAAAATTTCAACGAATTTCACGGTGAAAGTTTGCTGAGTGAAAAATATAAAATTGTACGTGAAAAGGTGTGAAAAGAAAAAAAGTGTGAAAATTGTGTAGTGATCCAACTTTGTCAAGTGGAATTTCGACGAATTTTCAAACCTTTGTGGATACCAACTGGAGACTTTTTGCAAGCGAAATTGCGAAAAATGTTGCGAAAACTCTGTGGATTACCGTTAGAATGGACTTACCAATAAAGTAAGATAAGCGATTTCTAACCTATGCTTCTGCGGAGTTGCTATGAAATCCGACATGTTTTTTTTTCTGATTTGAGTCCTGCAACTGAGTGGGCATTTTGTTGTATTCATGACAACTGGCTATTTTTAGTTGATTTTATAAATTGTTCACCGTTATTCATTAAAAAATTGCCAGTTTTTCTACCTTCATTGCATTCTTCGGGAAATTTGCGAACTCGCTACCATTAAGGGCAACACACCTTACTCTCGCACACATTCTCAGATAAAAAATCGATCAATTTCTTAACCGTGTGTATATATACAAATTCAACCCAATGTGGAATAGCAGGCAGCGGCAGCAGCCAGCAGTAGCAGAGCCGCAGCTCTAAGCTTGGTCTTCGTATGAATGGCATAGTAGTGTATTGGTATCCTGCTGGCTGCTCTATGGTTCATAACGGGGAGATTTTCGTATGGAGCGCAGACAATCGTTCGGTGACGGGGACGAGTGTGGAGACGAAAGGTGGCCAAAATTGGGGCTGTTCGGGTCGCGACCACGAGTCATGGTCTCCCCGGAATATGTACACACATACCTTCGCAAAGCAGCGTAAGAAGGAAAAAACGACGACGACGACAACGACGGTAAAGATGGAAATTGCAAAATGGTTTCCTACCAAAAACACAAGACGAAGACAATCGCTGGAATTGTGCAGGAAGTGTGGCGAACAAGTGGATTGAGGGTATTACGGAGTCGGCGGTGTTGTTCGGAGTAAAGGGAGGAAGCTTTGCAAAGTGCCATAGCATAACGGTAGTACAGAATTCTGTACTTTACGGTATGTTTGTCTCAATATAGTGTAATTTGCATATTATATGATTGGTCTCCGTCCACAGGTTATAGGTTGCATGGAATTCGGCCGTCGTTTTCGACGACGTCGTCGTCTTGGTCTTCGTCGCCGTCCGTCTCCTTCCGTTCGTTCACTTGTTCATCTCCGCGTATTTAGTATACAAGTTGCCGGAAAATTACTCCATCCTATTCCTGACGCCTGTCCTAGGCCCTGCCGCTTTTGGCCGTAGCGTAGCGTATGTGTCAGCAAAGAAGTAAAATTTTAGCACTGTGCACTGTAGGACTGTAGCTTCCGTAGCCATTCATGTTAAGGGTAGATAAACTGCAATCAGTCCGGAGAGCCGGTGGCATAGAATCGGACATGTATATAGGCACAGAGAGTATGGTTGATTTTTCCCATTTTGGGAAGGAAGTCGTCGGCCTCCGGTCCGTTCGTCAGTTCGACTCGAAACGGTTGTGGTTTACCCTTCGTTATATAGTCTCCCTCACGCCAGACGTAGTCTGTTGTATGGGACAGGACGAATAGTCAAATAGAGAGAATAGTCCTTTTTTCCCTATGGCACTGTGTCCGTGTGCCATGCCGCCGCGTCGTCTTGAATACACGGATTTACTGCAAACGATATTTTGTCTGGGCTTGTGTTGCAAAACTGTCTTTTCTTTTGCGGTGAATTCTTGGCAGGATATCAGGTCCGTGTCTGACTGACTGTCTGTATGATGCAAGACGAATCGATTAAATTGACCGCGAGCAAAAAGGCTGGGAAAGTTAATAAGCTCCTGGGCTGTTATTATAGTAATTTGAATCCTTCTTCATTTATAACCTGAAGTTTTCGCTTTTTCCTTTCGCTCTTGCGTTCAGTGTACTTGACTGATTTTCCTTTTCAATTTTTATTGGTTCGTCTAGGATTTAATTTATATGTCGAATCAATTTACTGCGAGAAAAGTTAATTAATTTTCTGGGTTGAGTTGAGTTCCTTCAATTAAAGTTTGGGGTTTTGTCACCCGCATACAACTGCTGTGTGCTTAAGAGGACAATAGAAAATATTCTCGCGGAGAGCTTACGACGACACTCAGCGACGTGCGGTATTGGAGTGAAATTTAATGGATTTTCGCTGGTTTTGTATAAAGACGACGAAATGTTTCACTGTGAAAATATGAAAATGAGGTTTTTGCGCGGTTGAATTTAATTATTGTGTGGATTTAAAATGAAAATGGGGTTAAGTGGTTGAAGGTTGATCGCGAGGACGACTGACGACGGTTGACTTAGGGTTTAGATTTACTTCTGAAAGCAAAGTTAAGTTTTTGACTTGCGAATTATTTTTGGCTGAATACTCATTTGAATATAAGTTGTAAAAAGTTTATGGTCGACATGGAGTTTTTGCCATTAACCGTACAATACGACTAGTTGCTCCTAGTCGGTATAAGCGATGTGAAAGTTTCCTCATTGCCGATATTTTGAGAGCCTGACTTTGCTATCTCAGGAAATGAAAAGAAAAATCACATCGAAAATATATTATTGCGTACACCTTTCGTTTCGTTAATAGTTCATTATTAATCAGCTTTTAGTGAAAATAATGATCAAAATATCTATCCCATCGACACCTACAATTAGAATACGTTCATCTTCTTATTTAGGTATATGAAAGGAAGTTGTGTTAGTTACACCATTTATAACTCAAGAACGGCTGGACCGATTTACATAATTTTCGGTTCGCTGAATTAGGGTCTGGCCGGAATAGCAGAATAACTATTGAAACAAGCGAAAAATTCACAATGAGCAGGCATTCACAATGGGTTCGTCTTTGCCTATTTCTGAGTGTATTTCTTTAACATATGAGCGGATTTCAGTAAATTTGTTCCATATGATTGGTCTCTACCCACAGTAACAGGACAACTATTGGGACATATGAAAAATTCACAATGGGCACAATTACGAAGAAAATTCTTTTTCACATACTTCTTTACGTATTTCTTGAGTAAATTACCGAATTTCAGTAAGTTGACGGATTGGTCTACACAATGCTCCAGCCGAAATTGCAGTATAACCATTGAAATATGCAGAAAATTCACAATTGGCAACAATTGACAATGGCTATTTTTTACCATACTTTTGCCTATATTTTTCGAACGTCTAAATGATTATGGAAAGATTTTTCCGTCTAATTGATTTCCTCCATTAATTGCAGAGTATCTATTGAAATACGCAAACAAATTCATAATAAGCCAAATTAAAAGCACAGTTTCACATATTTCATTCTGTATGTCCTGAACGATTTGCCGGATTTCAGCAAATTGATTCCACCGAATTACTTAGTGTACACCCAGAATAAATATTGAAACATGCAAAAAATTCACAATAATCAACATTATGTAAACAGTTCATTTTCAAATACGTTTATCTATATCTCCTGGACAAATCCTCGGATTTTAGCAAATTTCCATCACCGGATTGGAATCTTACCGAGTATCATAATAAGTATCAAAACAAGCAGAAAATTCACAATGAACAAGATTATGAAGAGTGTATTTTCAGATAATTTTGCATTTACTCCTGATAAACGGATTCCGGTAAATTTATAACGACGAATCGGTCCCTACTCCAAATAACACAAATAACAGAATAATAAAATTCGCAATGAGAAAAATGCCCAAAGCAGCTGCTTTCCTGATCCTTTGGCTAACATTGGAATTGGTCTGCCTGCACCCCGAATCGTCGAATGAGTATTGGAGACCTCGGAAAATTCACAATCAACAAAATTATGTAGACAGTTGTTTTCTTTTCTGGACATTTATTAAACGAGTTATCGAGTTTCATTTGGTTCTACCCAGTAGAGGGTAGATTGCAACACATACCTATCCATTGAACCAAGTGAAAAATTAAAATGACCAAAATTGGTAAAACAGTTTTTCTTCACATAGTTTTGACTTTATTATCTGAACAGATAAGTTGATTTCGCCGTATTGATGTCTAGTCCGAACAGCAGAACAGATAAGCGGATTTTAGTGGATTCCTTCTCTCAGCTGATTTATTTGTGCCCTCATGAGCATGACTTCCACGCTCAAGCGCACAATACTTTTCGAAACATCTGTAACGTTGACTAGGCTCATGGTTGAAATGAATCGTTCTTTTTAACTCGGTACCAAAAAACCGACTCGTGTCGATCGGTGTTTTCAACTCGGTACCAAAAAACCGTGATATAGGTACTTTAGAATATCGGGTCTGGTACCAAGTAAACACCGGTTTTGTACCGGGATCCCGGTTTTTGGAACAGGCCTAGGTAAGCACGCTCGCCTTCAAGGCACAGAGTCGTGTGTTTCACTGTAGACCGCAAAGGATGCAAAATACGTAAAGCCAACATTTAAATGTCCCACCATTGACTATGCATCCATCACTGCAATTTGTCGGACAGTGTGAAATACCCGTAAGATACAATTTGCAAATTTGCATAATTTTTTTTTGTTTCTCTTTAATTTTTACACTACACGGTGCAAACACATTTCGCACGTTTGCAACTCGTATCTACCCATACAATACCCTCAGGTGTCGCACAAAGTGCCAGTTATAACCTGAAATATATATCTTTATCTTATCATCACGTTAAACGCTTCTTCGGTCATTTTTTATAATGAATCGCAGACAGATATGATCGCAACCGAATAAAGTGTTTTGTGTATCTTATAATCTGTTTAAAGAAAAAGTTGGTAGCACGCAATCTGCTACTGAAGATTTTATTTTTTATTTTTGTACCAACATCGGGAAGATGTGTTTATTATTATTTACGTGTAGAACAGAATGTTCGGTCATAAAAAACGTAAATTTATTTGAATTATTTTATTAGTTAATGTGAGTTTTAAAATGTAATGTTTGCATATGCCTATGTAGCGGGTATCACTACTTGTACAAAGAATGTTATCTCAAAATCAATCAGTACCAAGGACTTAACTAAAATCATGATTAAAATGCTAGATGTTCATTTAAGGTTTGTGTTCGTAGAGACGACGACGAATGTGGCGACATTCCTTGTATCAACTATGGCCTAAAGCAGGCATGTCAAACTCGCGGCCCGCGGGCCGCATGCGGCCCTCCTCGCAGTTTTGTGCGGCCCGCGGCCAGGTCGAAGAAAACACAATGTATATCAGAACAAAACCATAAAACAGAACAAATTCATACATTGTGTGTGTCATAGCTGATACTTACTAATATTAATAGCAATAGACACAGTAATTAAAGTGCTATATTCAGTTCTATATCAATGCGAATGGTGATTCTACGTAAACGCTTGAATAGTGACATCTAAAAACCAAAAGCCCCATTTGAGACTTTTCTGGACAGCCCCGCAAATAACGGTTTCAATCTACTAATTTATCTGTCAAATTGACACGAAAACATAGCGCAGTCATAATGTCATCAGCAAATTCATTCGAGCCATCAGCTGAAGGCAATATCAATGATGGCAATTTGGAATTAACATTATCGCCACCTGAAATGAAGTGTCATGCTTGCAACAAGGCTCTACCTGTTGGAGCTAGTGCTGACAATTGTCCTGGATGCCGTGCTCCTTACCATCCGAGCTGTTTTAGAAGGGTTGGAACTGGAACTTCTGGTGGACTGACGAGGTGCTGTGACAAGCCCGTCACAAAAGCTGATCTAAATGCATCGTTTGAGCGTTTTCTAACAAAACTGAATACTTCGCTGCCAGATTTGATTGCCCATTCACTCAAATCCATTAATGCAAGGATCGATAGCATTGAGGATGGTATGTCTAATCTGGATGCGCGTGTGAAAACGTTGGAATATAGTGACACGTCCAATAATAACCCCATTCCTGTGGTCCTGAAAGTTACTAATTCGATGTGTCGCGAAATTAAGGAGCGAAACTTGCGTGCGCATAATATAATTATCTTCGGTCTGGCAGAAAAGACGAGTAATATCGACGATCTAAACGCATGTAATTCATTTCTATCGAGCGCTCCACAGTTTCCTATGTGTCGCTCTGTGCAAAGACTAGGTAATATAAGTGGTAACCGTCCACGTCCTCTTCGAGTGACATTTGAAAATGAGACGCATGCCCGTTTCGTCCTAAGGAACAAATCGAAGCTTTCTGACCGTCAAATATCTATCGACGCTGATCGGACTATTGAACAACGAAATCTTGTGAAAGCAGCGCGTGAGGAACTTCGTATGCGCATTGATGGAGGAGAGAAGAACCTAACGATAAAGTATATAGACGGGATCCCGACGATAGTCACACTCCAGCCAAAAAACATCACTCAATAGAATCAACCAAAATATATTACCAGAACGTTCGAGGACTCAGAACGAAATTACCAGCTTTAAGACAATCTTTTGCGCGCATGTCAAACATTTACGATGTATTTATTCTCACGGAAACCTGGCTCTCAGGAAAGTTTCATGATGCTGAGCTTGGACTTACGGGATTCAACATATATCGCCACGATCGGTCATCTACCACAAGCAATTGCGAACGAGGAGGCGGAGTACTAATTGCAGTTCGCGGTGCTATCCGTTCATCGAATGTTACGGTAAACATTGTATCTATTGAACAACTATATATAATTATCCACACTAAAAATTCATCCATGATTATTGGAGCCGCATATATCCCTCCATGTAGTCTTCCATGCATATATGAAGGTGTTGGAGAGACACTAATTCACCTGCGATCGACATATCCGGATGCTACCTTGTTTCTGGCTGGCGACTTCAATCTCCCGCGTGTTGAATGGTTAAACGATGGTCAATGCGCATCTTGTTGTACCCAAAATTGCGATTCACTAACCAAATCGAATGCTCAATACTTATCGAATACCATTAATTATTTAAATTTGTTCCAAATCAATCGTATTCCTAATGTTTTTAATAATTTTCTCGACTTGATTTTCTGTTCATTTAATAACGCTATAGTAGAAAAAGCAGATGAAGCTCTTATTTCCTGTGATGCATATCATCCACCACTTGCATGTGAGCTAACATCCTCGAAAATCATTACCCAAAAAAACTTCTCAGAAGCTCTATATAATTTTAAAAAAGCAAATTATGAACAAATTGTTTTTGAATTTAATAACACCAATTGGGATCAATTTTTTCTTAATTTAGATATTAATCAGGCAATAGATAAATTTTATAACTTCTTGTATTATGTCTGCGATAATTACGTTTGTAAATCCGTGCCTAAGATTAGTTCATACCCGCAATGGTTTGATGCTGAATTGAAGAGTTTAATATATAAAAAGAAATTAGCTCATCGTGAATTTAAGAATAGTCGAAATTCTCAAAGTTATAAGAAATTTTCTGACCTACGAACTAAATGCAAAAATTATTCTAAAATTCGTTATAAAGAATTTCATGATAACATTGAAAAATCTTTAAAGTACAATGCAAAAAATTTTTGGAATTATGTTAACAAATTACGAAATAACAGTTCTTTACCAGAACATATTTTTAGTGATGAAAAAGCCGCGTATACTGCCGATGAAATGTCTGAATTATTTGCGGGAAAATTCAAGTCCATATATTCAAATAGAATCGCAAATTCGAGTTTTCCGCTTTCGAGTTCATTAAATGAAACTGTTGATATGGCGTCTCTTACGTTAACGGTCTATGAAGTCTTTGTTGAGCTGGAAAGCTTAAGTGTAAACAAAGGTCCAGGACCCGACAAAGTTTCCAATCTATTTCTTCATAATTGTCGATATGCTTTGGCTATTCCTTTGACAATGTTATTTAATTTATCCTTAACAACAGGTTGTATTCCTTCTGTTTGGAAGGTAAGTAAAATTGTTCCTATTCTTAAAAGTGGTGATAAATCAAATGTCAACAACTATAGGCCTATTTCAGTTTTAAACGCAATGCCGAAAATGTTTGAGAAACTAGTAAACAAATATATGTCGGAAGCTTTCCAAAATGTAATCGTGGAGCAACAGCATGGGTTTCTTTCAGGTAAATCGGTTGTAACGAATTTGTCAATTTTTCAAAGTTACCTCTCTTCATCGATAGACAAGAATTTGCAAGTTGATGCTGTCTACACAGATTTTAGCAAAGCTTTCGATAGAGTAGATCAAAATCTGTTATTAGAAAAACTCAAAAGTTACGGTATTTCAGGTACGTTCCTTGATTGGATCGAAAGCTATTTGAAGGGGCGTTCACAACTGGTTTATGTGAATGGTGCCTATTCGAAGCCATTTTGTGTTGAATCTGGTGTGCCACAGGGATCTCACCTTGGTCCTTTATTGTTTAACATTTTTATAAATGATCTTTGTCTTCTAGTAAAAAACTCAAACGTGTTACTTTTTGCTGACGATGCTAAGTTTTTTTGCCAAATAACCGACATTAATGACGCGATAAATTTTCAACATGATTTGGATAGAATCTGTTATTGGTCTCAATTGAACAATCTTCCGTTGAATGTTGATAAATGTAAAACTATAACATTTACACGGAAGATCTTTCCATTTAACTACCAATACTCCTTGCTAGGAAAGAACTTGGCAAAAGTCGATGAAGTTCTCGACTTAGGAGTAACATTTTCATCTACACTAAACTTTTCAGCGCATTTAAAAAACTGTACTACAAAGGCCTTTCAAACACTAGGATTTATCAATCGAAATTCTGTTAATTTCAAAGATCCGTCTACGTACAGACACCTGTACATGTCATTAGTAAGACCGACTCTTGAATACGCATCAGTTGTCTGGGTTCCTTCTTCAGATAATCAGTCATATGAGCTGGAAAAAGTTCAACACCGTTTCTTGCGACACTGGGCTTTTAAGACCGGATCTCCAATGGATCCATTCTGCCATGAATATAACTCAGTTGAGATCGAAGCGAATATACCACCCCTGTATAAAAGAAGAAATTATATGGATTTATGTTTTCTCTACAGAATAATAAATGGCCAAATTAAAAGTTCACAATTGAGAGAGCAATTCTGTCTTTACGTTCCGGCTAGACCTTTAAGAGATCGTCCAAATCACACGTTTTATACAAGCATTTCGCGAACTAATATTGGTACTGAAAATATTGTAAATAGAGTTTCAAATTTAGCAAATTTGCATGCAAGTAGGCTTGAATTTTTCGGCTCGCCTCCTAGCAGTTTTCACTTATCTTTAGCACGAGTAATTTACAACGAATGAAGTTTTTAATTGGTTTAATTTTTTAATTTTTAAATTTTTAAATATACTGAATTATTTGTTACATATGTATTATATTGAAATATTTGTAGTTAAACTGAGTTAACTTTTAGGTGTTAGTTTATATTTATACATATTAATGTTTTTGTTAAATAAAGGGTTGAAATACCCGTTGATTCTAATAAAAAAAAAAAAAAAAAAAAAAAAAAAAAAAAAAAAAAAAAAAAAAAAAAAAAAAATTGTACTTGTTGAACTAAAGTCTCAGAAATTTACGAAAACTCGTCAAGGAGACGGTGGCCTTCTCAACATTTAATTATGAATTTTAAAAATCTTCCTCTCTATTCTACAAACAATTTGCCGACGGTTATTACAGGCAAATTTTAAAACCCTCCGTGAAATTGATTTGTCTCCAAATTTGGATAAAAAAGAAGCCGTTGACTTTGCCTGATAGTCATTTGCCACCGTTGCATTATAATTCGCGTTCGCATTTTAAAATTATGGGAGGCCAACATCTTGTATGAAGATATATTTGAAAAGAACGCCAAGCCTTAAAGACCCCAAAATCCTGTATTTTATTATTATACACAACAATTTCAGCCTATTATCAATTTTTCGCCTTTCGGTTTTTTAAGCTTCACTGGTTCATCGTGCCGTTGTTCCACATCACATCAGAAAAAAATACCTTTCTGTCCGGACTTAATTTATGTCAGCCAAGTATTTCGGCTACCAAGGTTATTTCGAGTTTCCTGAATGTACTATAATGTTCTGATCAGCTGACCAAAATTTGTCGGAAATTAATTTACAGATAGTGTCTACTGATCGATCAACCAAATTATGGCACTTTATCTTTTTGCCTAAAGTTTCCAAATTTGTTTGAAGAACATTTTCCAAGGATATAATCCCGAGGTCAAAAATAATTTTCTGCGGGCGTTTTCGAAATTTTGATCCTGCGGCCCGCTTAATCCTGATCAAAGTTATATTTGGCTCGGGCCAGGCTTTGAGTTTGACACCCCTGCCCTAAAGGAACATATCGGTATAGAAAATATACGCATAAAATGGCTAAGAACCGATAGTTTAAGTGCGGTCGCTGAACGATCATCCCATGAGTCGTCTCTACGAACACAAACCTTTAGACATGTCCATCCATAGTAGCCGTAATAGCAGTTGAGACATAAAAAAAAAATGTATGGCATGCAATCCTAAAACAGTCTGCTATGAAACGTGATTATATAGGAGACGGTTTTCGGATTGTATGCAGTTGGCAGCAATACAGATAATGCTCGAATCGAGTGCGAAATCAACCCGTTTGAAATTCACTCATTGAATTGCGATTATGCCCGCAAGTTGAAAACTCGAGTTCAACTTTTGCTAAATTGCGGAAAGTGTTGAATTAATCAATCGGATGAAAACGGGTTTCTATAACGGGTCGATTTCTATGTATATTTGGAGCCAGCCTAATGCCGAGCCCACACTGACCGGGGTTCGCCAAGCCGTGCGCTCTAAAAGGTCAAAGTTGTGGCTAAATTCGTTGAATTCTCTCCCAGGCGTCCATTGTCCACAACTTTAAGATTTTGTACCGCACGGCTCGTCGAAACCCGAACAGCGTGCGGCTTTAAAATTAGAACAAACTATTCTAACTTCCAAGCGTATGATTTTTTTTTCTATTTTATGTTTAATGTTTCATTTCCGTGCTTAACAATGAAATGTATTCCATTACAATCTTGTTATAAGTACATAATGTTCTGCGAAAGGTACTATTAGAAAACGTGAATTTTTGGAAGCCAACCATAGTTGAAATCAGAATCACAGAATTCCGTTTCTCAGTCTGTTTTCCAGTTTAGTTTAAATAAGGTTTTGGCCTTTTGCTCTGATTCCTGTATCAGAAGAACGAATCAATAAACGAATTTTCATAAAAACTTAGTAGGGCAACTATTTTTACAATACGAGGGTAGTCTGATAAGTACCCAGCCTCGCCGCCTGATGGTGTCCGTATCGGAAGAGTAATTTACTATCGTGGAGTACATTCTTCCAGACGGCAACTGTCCAAATTTCAGCCGGATCAGACGCGTGTGAAAGCTGGAGTGTCTGCAGATTTTAGAAAAATGGAAAAAGAGCAATATCGGTCGGTGATTCGATTTTTGTTTTTGGAAGGGAAATCGCGCAGCGAAATCAATAAGCGTTCGGATTCTGTGTACGGTAACTCTTCTCCTTCGATGGCGACCGTCAGAAATTGGTTTAACGAGTTTCAACGTGGTCGCACGTCGGTTTTCGATGAGCCACGTTCAGGTGCCCCGAAAACGGTTAGCACGCAGGATAACGTGCGAAAAATCCACGATCTCGTATTGGCAGACAGCCGATTGAAGGTGCGAGAGATAGCTGAGACAGTAGGCATTTCAAAAGAACGCGTGGGTCATATCCTGCATGAAATTTTGGGCATGAAAAAGCTGTCAGCGTGATGGGTGCCGCGTTTGCTCACTCCGGACAACAAGCGCAACGGTGATACCACTTCAAAGCAGTGGTTGACGCTATTTAAGCGCAATCCAAAGGAGTTTCTGCGTCGTTTAGTGACAGTCGACGAAGCTTAGAAACACTGGTATACACCACAGACCAAGAAACAGTCGAAACAGTCGACTTCACCCTGCGAACGTGCTCCGAAGAAGGCCAAGACTGTCCCATCGGCCGGAAAGGCGATGGCCAGCATTTTCTGGGATTCACAAGGTGTGATCCACATCGGCTACCTGCCGAAGGGCAACACGGACACACTATGCCGAATTATTGGGCCGATTCGACGCCGAATTGAAGAAAAAACGGTCTTCCACCAGATAACGCACTGGCTCACACCTACGCCCACCAACGCCAAACTGGTCGAATTGGGATACGAACTGCTGCTCCATTCACCGTATTCTCCAGATTTGGCCCCGTGCGACTTATTTTTGTTTCCAAACTTGAAAAAGTCACTCGCCGGACAAAAATTTCAGTCGAATGAGGAGGTCATCGCCGCCACGGAGGCCCAATTTGCAGGCCTCGGTTGGAGCATCGGTGGATCAAGTGTATCGAGCTAAAAGGAGACTATATTGAAAAATAAATCGCCACTTTTCCAAAAAATTTTGTTTTTCTTTTGTAGGCTAGGATAAGTACCTAGCCTACAAAAGAAAAACACCTTCGTAATTTGTGGAAAACCTTTCCGCCTTTATTTGAAAACGCTTGAAAATTAGAAAGACTCATTAACCAGAATTGGCCAAAACTTTTGACATTTTTATGTCTTGACTCTGGCACATAAATCGAAAATCGTCACGAAAATTGCAACGAAAAAGCGTTACGTTTTTGGCATTACAGGTACCCTGTGAGTTTTGGGTGCCATTCAAGGTTCAACGGAAGTTGGGCTAGGTTGTACCCTGTGAGTGTTGGGTGCCATTCAAAGTTCAACAAAAGTTGGGCTAAAAAAATAAAAAAAAAAATAAAAAATAAAAAAAAATTAAAAAAAAAATTAAAAAAAAAATAAAAAAAAAAAATAAAAATAAAATTTCTTTGGCGGACGATACGCTTACGCGTCTCTTGATCACTAGTATATCCATTTTGACATTTTTATGTCTTGGCTCTGCCACATAAATCGAAAAGCGTCACGAAAATTGCAACGAAAAAGCGTTACGTTTTTGGCATTACAGGTGTTGGGTGCCATTCAAGGTTCAACAGAGGTTGGCTTGGGTTCAATTTACGTTCAACTCGAGTTCAACTTGGGTTCAACTTGGGTTCAGCTCGAATTCAACTCGAATTCAACTTCAATTCAACTTTCAACTTAGGTTCAACTCACGTTCAACTTTCGTTCAACTTTTGTTGAACGACCCAAAAAGTGTAACTTTCAACTTAGGTTGTATAAATCATTTCGGGGTTGCATCAGTACTGTACATTAGCATTTGTTGAAAACATGAAAATGTCCCACTGAGTTGCGGACTTGTACGCAAGCTGTTTTTTTTTCTAATTTTCGAGCGTCTACTGTACTAGATAAAAAGTTTTCCCTTAGGGGAAAAATCTTAGATCATGTATATGTCTACGTTATTGCTTACAAAATAATTTACATTGCATCAGCTGTTATCTTGTCACTCCAGAAGCTTAAAAATCATTTCAAACCGATTACATACAGTACCCCAAATATCGACTTTCGAACGACAACCATAATGCCCATTCTCAGTTTCTTTAGAAAAGTGTCCTTTTTGGTGGTACATATGTACATAATATGCTTTGAAAACCCAAAATGAGCTTGTGGTGATTTTAACCCTTGTGTTGCCACCCGGGTACCCGGGTACCCATCTTGATACGTTTTGCTAAATAATTTTTTCCCAGAAAATATTGTCCAAAACCTTCTCGAATCTCCTTGGTTTAATCGAATTTGTATCGAAATTTGCATTCTACGTATTTATAGAAATATTTTAACTTAAAAAATTAAAAAAACAACACGTATGAGCCACCCGGGTACCCCGATATAAAAAGAATGATTTTCGTATAGATAATCGTATACATATTTCGAGTATATCGTAAAAATGCGTCGACTTTTGTACCTCTAGCGTTTCTTTGATCGTTGCTGTTAGTAACCACTTCTATTACTGGCCTTCTTTAGGGGTTCTATACAAAATCCAAAAAGACAAAATCCAAAAAAATTGAAAAATCCACAAAGTCAAAATCCACAAAGACAAAATTCACAAAGACAAAATCCATAAAGTCATAATTCACAAAGTCAAAATCCAAAAAGACGAAATCCATAAATTCAAACTTACATCAGTTTGCTTATCACAATTGAATATTGAGAATATTTATGTACGTTATTACGTTAACTAGACAATTACCAAATCCCGGAGCATATGCGCTTTACCTGAAGACACGGAAAAGGATTCATCCGTGGCATATACGATTTGGCAGATGACACGGAGAGGAATGCACCGGACCATAAGCGCTTCAGGTAAAGGCAGAGACACCTAAGGCGCATATGCTCCGGGTGCATCCTTCTCTGTGTCTTCAGGTAAAGCGCATATGCTCCGGGTGCATCCTTCTCCGTGTCTTCAGGTAAAGCGCATATGCTCCGGGGTTTGGTAATTGTCTAGTGCCCACGCAATAAGCATTTCATACAAAAATTTATAGATTTTGTCTTGATGGATTTTGACTTTGTGCATTTTGACTTTGGATTATGACTTTTGGATTTTGACTTGTGGATTTTGACTTTGTGGATTTTGTATAGAACCCTTCCTTAGTACCTTTCGATTGTAAATAGTAAAGTAGTAAATTTTCATTGCTACCCTCCTCCTCAGCGTTTCTTTTGTCGTCATCGATTTATTTTATTCGTCCATCGAAACTCTCTCAGCAGTGACTGAATGCCTGGCTTCTTCACGCCAACGGCAATAATTCAGTGCAGGTTTTGGATACGCTAAGTTCTCTACACAAAATTACAATCTATTCTTAACTTTCCTGGTAAAAATACAAACAATTATTTTCAGCTTCAATTGACTTTTAGCGAGAGTTTCATAAGGGGGTACCCAGGTACCCGGGTGGCAGATAGTGTAAGTTTTTTTGGTTGGCAACACAAGGGTTAAAGGGCTCATCTCACCGAATACTGTGTTTTGATATGCATATCGACTATAATGCATTCCCAAAGAAAAACCTTTTTTGTCCAAGGACATCTTACTCATACAAGTGCCGACACCAAAATAATAAGGATCACACCACTTAACTTCCATCCGAGTTTCATCCAAATCGCTCCACACGGGAGCCAAGAGAACCAATTGAAAGATAACTTTTCATTCGCTTCAACGGCGAATTTACCGCTATTCCCCCAACTCATCAGTCATTGTCGATTCTTTGTAAGGGCGATCAAAGGAAAATGTATACCCAATTTAGCAATGATCAAACCACTGAAAGGGTGACTTAAAGCTTCGTTAGGTTTTCGCTATGTTTTACAATGTCACACTTTGTCACGGAACAACCCAGCGTACACATCCTTATTTCCTTAAAATAATCACACGTGTTTTCCTATGTTCCAAATAACTATCACCCAGCTAAAAAATTGTCATGCACAGACTGCGCGAGATAATCTGTGATGATCGCTAGATTTACAGCCATCCGTTGCACATCTCCACGTAACTATACTGCACTGTGTGATGACTATAGACCAAATGATAATGATCACTAAAGTTATTCGTAGTGACAAGGCGCAGTGTGGTCAAGGCGGTTTGGTGGTAGTTGTTGACTTTTTGGAAGGTATTGACGACGGTTTGGACTATGGTTCGAACCCCCTCTGGGACATCAGATTTTTTTAAATTTTTTTTTTCAAAAAAACAAAATATTTACATAGGTATCACCTTTCGAACGACACCCATAATGCCCATACTCTGTATCCTATGCTAGAAAAATGTCCTTTTTGGTGGTAATATCCTTTAACAAAACTCAAAATCAACTTGTCACGATTTTACAAGACTCGTCACAACGGTTTCTGTATTTTGATATCCATATCCTTATACATAGCGTCTATAATGCATTCCCATAGAAAAAGGACATTTTGTGTCCAAGGACATCTTCCTCATAAGAAGTGCTGGCACCAAAATATTAAGGATCGCACCACTTAACTTCCATCCGAGTTTCGTCGACATCGGTCCACGGGGAGAGCCAGGAGAACCAATTGATGGATGAATTTTCGTTCGCTTCAATGGCGAATTTACCGCTATTCCCACAACTTATCGAAATCGTGATTGTCGATTCTGAGTCAGAGCGATCAAAGGATAATGTATACCATATGTGGTGAAGATCGAACTACGGGAAGGTCGATTTTAAGCGTTAAACGTTTTCGTTACAGTTTTTCGTGACGCTTTTTCACGGAACGACACCCAGTATTTCTCAGGTAGCCTCCGCAAAGACATATACATGTCAAAATACCAAAGACTAATTAGTAATTAAATTATACATATCAATTACCATTACCTCAGTAGAAAATTCAACCAACTCGTTCTAATCCGACAACATGCAACAACAAGACAACGCCTATAAAGCACCATGTCAAAACATTACTCTCTGGTTGAGCTTGTCATCGTGGCATCACAAACGACATCTTTTCTGGATTTTCTTTCGTCATAGACCACGGATTGATGGAAAAGCAATTTTCCGATAAAGACAGGTTCATTATTTCCGTACTACTATGGTTATTTTCCTGATCCGATGACGTTGATGATGGTGAAAAATAAAATAAAATTAAACCGCACATTATACGGTAAATGTTTCAATTATGGTTACTTCTTGTTCTCGAGATAAAATATCGTTCGTTTTGAATCGATAACATGACAGCCTGGATGTACCAGTATTTATGTGCTGTAACAAAATATGTAATTACCTTCACATATTATATTAGGATCTATGCCAATCACGCGTCGCGGTTTTAATACAGTGCCACATCAGTAAAATGGAAAATGTCACCATCGAAGCGGTGAAAAATTGAGAGTTATTTCATTATTAGTGGTTAATTTTAATAGAATCACAACTGACGTTCATTTTCTTGCTTAACTACACAGTATGAAGTTTACTTCATTCAATTCAAGTAACAAGTAAATTCAGATATTCTTGTATGATCAATAGCAATTTATTAATTCGATAGGAATCTTTATTTTTTCATCTTTATGATGGGATGATCTCAAATATTTTCCAATCGATTCGGGTTTTTTTTTCAATACATTCCTATTAAGTAGCTCGCTCATGTATCAATTAATCACAGTAATTGATTGCTTAATCATTGGATAATTATCG
This sequence comes from Microchrysa polita, assembly GCA_949715475.1. Lineage (NCBI taxonomy): Eukaryota > Metazoa > Arthropoda > Insecta > Diptera > Stratiomyidae > Microchrysa > Microchrysa polita. Next base: position 5,750,160 of record OX454415.1, on the reverse strand, counting down.
AGACCACAAAGATTCTATGCCAAACGTTTCGGTTTCAACTCCTATAAATCTAATGGATTTTATTCTTTCAAGTATTTTTTTTTTCTTTTTCTTTTCTCGTTGGCACTATTGCAATGAAGAAGATCGCCACGATGATGTCCACGTTTAAAATTGCTGGGAAAATTGCAAACTCTTTGATTCAGATGAACGTAGCATTTTTATACGTTGTTTTCTCGAAAATCTATCGGTTATTTTATACATATACACTTCTTCCTTCAACTATCATTGACGCTCGCTTACCTAACCAACTTACCACACCGCACGACTTAATGAGATGTTATTCTTTCCTATCTATGCTCTTCGGGCAGATATCATTTAACCTTTTTCTTTTGTGTTTCCGCGCATTTATGCTGAGCGCGCGGGAGTAGGTATGTCATTAGTCGAAAATTAACGAAAAAACAGTAGTTTCTAGGGTTCTATAGGATTTTTTATTGCACACTTTTTTTTTTAGAATGTAATTGTTATTTCGAAAATTTGACAGTGGAATTAGGTACGTACAACCTTTCTTTCACGATGATGATGATTTAGATTTTCGTGGTGGAAATTACACGCCCGCACATGTTACCGCTGCCGGCCGTCGCAGAGAGTCGCTTGTAATTTAGGATAATTGTAGGCTTTTGAATGAATTTTGGGGAAATTCAATTTTGCAGAAATATAATTTGCGTGTACATTAGCTTGAATAGGTAGCAGTTTCGTATCTTCATTTGAATAATTGAATACCTGCAGAATATGTAGTTAGTGGAACCCAAATGATACTTGTAACATCCGATTCCTCTATGAAATTAATTCAATATAAGTAAATATGTATAACGAAACATACAACCATATGAATACCTATCCCTCGATTTACATGGCACTTTTTTTACACGATTTCGATTTTACAAGGTTTCAGGAGCAAGTTTTTCAACGATGTTCCAACGATTTTTTGAAGGCATAAATACATCTGTACGTTTTTTTTTTGGTTTTCCAAATGCAATCATCTTACCTCTCTTTTTTTAAAACAATAACCTAGTCGAAACCATGATCTAGATTTTTGTTAAAAGTCTATTTTGAGTTCAAATTTGAGCTCCCATTATGCATATTTCCTAGCTTGTTCGCAATTGACACGTTTTTTTCAATGGGATCTTTAGAATTATGATTTACACGCTTTTCTCCGGAACGCATCTTCCGTGTAAATCGAGGGATAGGTGTATTGGATACTTCGCATAGGAAGCCACTTAAAAGTATAGGTACTAACATCGTCAGTTCACGTGAAATCCATACAAATACTGCGTCAAAATTTTGATGATCGTGAAATAAAGTTCGCTTGATGTTGCTCACTTCACAGGAAACTCTCCACACTGGTGTTTGACATTTCTTTAGCCAAAACAATGCAGTTGCAGTTAATTTCACAGGGAAAAACTGTCGTCGACAATCAATCAGATCGCGAATGCACATTTACCTTCAATTTAGTGAATAAAAGGCAAATACATAACCGCGGCATATTTTTCACGGAAGACATAAATGCAAGTTTTTCGCTCGGCGAACGTAGTACTTACCTTAAGTTAAGGTGTCTATGGGAAACTGGAGAATATCTTTCCCTCTTGCTCAGTATGGTGACCTTACACACAGCCCTGTATTAGAGAAACACAACAACACAAAAAAGTCTCCACTACATTTTTAAATCTCTCACCTTTATGAAGATAGGCCTTTATCGAAATTAAATTGAAAAATAGGCTCACGTTAAAAAACATACTCACGTAGCTTTAAGCTTTAAAAGTAAAACCAAACTACGACAATATACACAGAATGAGGTGCAAAACGCTATTCCCCTTTTCCACTCGGCTCTGATGATGATGACTCACTTATGGCCGAAACAGTAAATAGAATTGGATACCGACTGAGTGAAAACCACAAAGAAAATGCTCATCTTTTAGGCAACTTTGTTTGGAAAAACAGATTATGAAAAGTTCAAAATTCAGCTATCACTAAATTCGCCGAAATCATATAAAAAACCTCTAAACTGTAATGACCACATTACCCAAAAAAATCAATTACCCCGAAAGAATATCGCTATAACGGTAACGTATACTGCAAAGTCATCTGTGACAAATTTTTAGCTTTTCTGGCGGCTCAAAATAAATATGTGTTCCACTGAAAAAGGAGCTATGGTGGGTCGAAGGGTGAAGACTTTTTTTTTTTAATAACTCTAATACTCATCAAATGGTGGTACACGTATATTGAACCTGGTAACGAACTTCCGGATAGAACGAACCAGGGGCGTACACAGAAAAATATTTCGGGAGGGGTTTTAGAAAAGAAGGTGACTGATTTGTTTACCAGCAAGAATTAATATTTTAATATATTTTAATATTTTTCATATTGGCTAATTAAGATCAGAATTAAGTGTTTCGTGTTCGGATTACTTCGAAATTAGAATAATTATTTGATATTCTACTGCTACGAACACATTTTTTGCCCTATATTCGAACCCGCTTATAACAAGCTTTCCAGGTATAGCAAACCTTGGCAGTGGCAGTGACCACCATCTTGTCATCGCAAAAATGCGCTTACGAACGGCAGCAATCCAGCGTCCTAACCGTGCAAATATTTGCCCTAGGTATAATGTGCAGACTCTACTTGGTCTCTTTTCTCAGCACGCAAGAGAGTTAAGGAGCAGATTAACTCAGCTGCTGACGATTCAGCTAAAGAACGATACAGAGCTGAATACCGTTCGCTCCAAACAGGCGTTCAGAGGAGTGTAAGACGTGATAAGCGTAACAATATCAACGCACTTGCGAAGGAGGCAGAGGATGCGGCTCTCCGCGGCGACAGTGGAACACTCTTCAAACTTACAAAGCCATTAACTGGCAGATCTTTATTGACGTGAAAGATAAGGAAGGTGTTCTGCTCGTTACCGAAGAACAACAGCTACAAAGATGGAGAGAACACTTTTTAGAGGTCCTGAATAACACTTTCGGGCCTGCAAGTGTATCTTCGTTCCCAGCAGAAGACGTCCCTCAAATAGACGGCATTAGTTCCGGTCCACCATCCAAAAAGGAACTAACAGACGCTATCAAATCAATGGACGCCGGTAAAGCCCCGGGAATTGATGGAATTCCGACAGAATTTTTAAAAGCGGATATTAACGCTACAGCGGATATTCTTCTTCCCTTAATCCGAGAGTGTTGGGAAACTGAAACTCTTCCCAGTGAGTGGAAAAAGGGCCTAATTATTAAAATTCCGAAGAAAGGTGACCTGAAGAATTGTAATAATTGGCGTGGTATCTGTCTACTTCCTGCTATTTCCAAGTTGATGGCTAAGATTGTTTTAGGACGAATCAAGGAAAAAGTCGATAGCACATTGAACGATGAACAGGCTGGTTTTCGCGAAGGGTTCTCCTATAGCGACCACATTAACACCCTCCGTATTATCATCGAGCAATCCGCGGAGTGGAGATCCCCATTACATCTCATGGTTCATCGACTTTGAAAAAGCCTTTGATAGTGTTGATCGTCAGTACATCTGGGATGCCTTACGAAGACGAAATATTCCAGATAAGATAATCTCCATCATTAAGGAATCCTACAATGGAGCCCAATGTCACGTCTTGCATAAGGGCACGCTTTCAGATCCTTTTGAGGTGCACAGTGGAGTGAGACAAGGCTGCATTTTGTCACCTATTCTCTTCCTTATTGTGATTAGTGATGTACTCGGCTCCGCACTTCAATTACATCGTAACAAAGGTATCAGATGGAAATTGTTTGATCACCTTCAACGTCTTGACTACGCTGACGACAGTTGTCTTCTATCAACTAATACGGATGATGTCGCTCAAATGACAGAAGCTCTAAATTGCGCAAGTCGTAATGCGCGGCTGAAAATCAATGCTGCCAAGACTAAGTTCTTGAGCACATATCCAGGGGGCAAAGCGAAACTTGTATTTCGGGACAGGCAGTCGAAAAAGTTGATGAATTCTGCTATCTCGGGAGCGTATAGTTACAGCAGATGGTGGAGCGGATGCTGATGTAAAATCACGGATAAACAAGGCTAGAGCGCACAGTGCGTCGTTCCATAGGCAAAAATAAAAAAATTGACTATTTTTCCCCGGAATCAAAGTTAGCCAATATCAAAGAGAACATGTTGGAGTATCCGAATATGTAAAAAGAAAATTTTTATTTTTTCGTTTTTTTAGTAATTTTATGGGCTAAAGTTGAAAAATATAAAAAATTCAAAAAAATAGGTTGTACTTTAACTTCGATTTCCGATATTTTCGCAAGTTTTTGGCAATCATAATGATATTTTTTAGAATAAGTATGTTCCACTAAAACTCTTCAGATAATTTTTTTTTCTAAAAATCTTTTAATTGACCAAAAAATGTAAAAAAAATCATTAAAATATGAAAAAAAAACTTTAAATTGAGATTAAAGAAAAACGTAACAAAACGTTTTGGGGGGTTGATATTTTCCGAAAGATACAAGTGTTTACTTTGATTTAAACTAGTATTGATTTGCCTTTTTTTTGCCTTTTTTTACGCAATTGGCATTTTTACTGAACTAGTTCCTTGAAAAATGGCAACTGGGCTATTTCTAAAGTCACTAAAAGTGATAATTTTACCATAATATTAAGCTTTTACACACTTTTGCGATGGAGGAGATAATAAATTTCAAGCACGAACAAAAAAAATATTTTAAATAATTTTAATTAATTAATTAAATCAAAAATTCAATTAATTCAAAAATACCTAAAAAATATAAATATAAATACATAATGCATATGGTTTTCTTTGGAATTTGATTTCTGAAGTCCAGTGTAAACCATATCATGTAAAAAATATTTATAACAATATAATAATAAATTGTTATTAATTGAAAAAATCGTTAAAAATCTATAAAATACGAACAAACTTTCAAAGTGAGATTTAAAAAATACGCATCGAAAGATTTAGAGTAGCTACAATTATTTTTGCTTTTTTAATGTAATTTGTATTTTTATTCAGCCAAATTTATTAAAATGTTTCGATAATTTTAAGGGTACTGACGAGTGGTTAAAGCATCAATAAAGAAAAAAATGGGGACCTTATAGGTCACACCAAAGGGTTATATTTAGAATTCAGTAGTTTGCTCAAGGTTCTAGTGCACGAAATTGAGGTAATTGATTCTTTCCATTTGCCAATTGGAAATTTATCTGAGGATGCCTAGGAGGCACTGCATAAGTAAGTTACAAGGAATCGATTGTCTCACACTTGTAACTTTTCCAGAACCAGTTCCAATAAGGATTTAATGCGAATGCTCCTCTTAACCCCGGACCCTTTCCTAGCGTCCCTGCGGACTCCAAAATTTAAGAAACAACATTATATAGACGCAGAAGTCAATTCATACATAAGCCAATTAGATTATACTTCCCATTGCCAATTTTGATGTAAGTTTGCTGGATTTGGAAAGCAACGATGAGTCAGAATAAATTATAAGCATGTATTTTGTTAATATTATTGTTATTCTATAAAATAAAAAAATAAAAAACGAAAAAAAAATGTTTTATCGAAACACGACTTCGGAGGATGCGTATCACTGAATTATTTAATTTTTTGAACCACTATATCTCCAAATCGCAAAACTTCGTTTCTTTGAAATTTATATATTTTAAATAGTGAAACTTGAGCAATGTCAGAGTGACAAAATATTAAGTTTAAGTTTGGGTTCTTAAAAGATATTAGGCATTTTATAAAGCCCCCAAAAATGGGTAAAGTTCATAGATTTCTCTCTCAAATATCTCAGAGCTCAGTTGTTCCCGGATAATAATTTTTTTTACCAACAAATATTTATTCTTTACTTTAAATAATAGCCAAGTTTCAAGAAAATTGGTTAACCGGTTACCAAGTTACGATTTTTTATATTATAGCCTATCTTTATACCATTTAACTTCCTCACATTTTTATCAATATCTCGAAAATCCATCATTTATTCATCTTGAATTTTATACAGAATTGAGAACCTAACTAGCTAAACATAAACACATCCACCAAATTTCATAAAAATCGGTAAACGCGTTCTTAAGATATTGATTTTTGACCACCCACTCCATACATTCGACGCACTGTGGGGCGGCTTTCTTCAATTTGACTCCTTTCTGGCTAAACTAAACAACAATATTTCCAGACGCACCAAACTTTGAGTCTTCAATTCCAATGTGAAATCCGTGCTGCTATATGGCTGTTCAACCTGGAAGAGGTGACTAAAGAGATTACTTATAAGTTGCAAACTTTTGTAAATCAGTGTCTACGGCGCATCCTACATATTCGTTGGCCGGAGATCATTTCGAACGAGGATCTCCTCACTATAACTGGCCAAGAAAGGATAGGCACTTCGATCAAAAGACTTAAGTGGCAATGGATAGGTCACACCTTCCGAAGAGGGCCCAATAACATCGCAAAAAAGGCCCTGAACTGGAATCCACAGGATTCCGGAGCAAGACGCCGTGTTGGACGGCCAAGGAACACATGGAGAAGATCGGTAACAAGCGAGGCGAAAACGCTAAATCTTACATGGTCGCAGCTAGCGCCGTTGGCGCAAAACAGAACGAGGTGGAGAGTAGGCGTAGTTGATGCCCTATGCCCCACAAGGGGTTGACAGGAACTAGAGAGAGAGAGAGAAAAGATACAACAAAATGGTTTGAGGGTATTTGCATTTTTTTACTTTTACATTTTTTGTTTTTTGTTCTATCTCTGAATGTAATGCCACTTGAGTCGGGATATTTTAGGGAAATACTGTTAACAAAATGGTGTTGATGTTTGCCAAAAATGAAGTTGCCGCGACTGCGACACGTCTGATTCTCCTATTGGAACTTTTCAAGTTAACACGTGCATAACTTCTCCACAGTGAAAGGGGAGGGGGCAAATTTTTGCTGGTCGTCAATTCAGAGTCCCATTATACTCTCCACCAAAAACTAGTTCAATTGTGCTAAAACTAGATGCATCTCTGATACAAAAAAAAAAAAACAGGAAATTTTGCAGGAAATATTCAATTATCGTGTATAAAACCGTCAACATGACATAACAAAATTGTCAATTTCGGTTCTGTGAGATAAAAATTGTTACATATTAGTAATCTTGACAATTTCTGGAATAATGTAGCCTAAAAAGAACCCTGGAGGAACGTGAAGCTAGTTGTTAAAACTCAATGTAGAAAATATGTAGAAAATGCAGTCATTCAACATCAAATTTTTTTACGCTTATCTATTCTTGATAATATCTCTCTCTCTCTTGATTACCGTAACTCCTAGTGGAGCATGGTGCGTTGATGATTACCGTGTGTAGTCATCGACGTTACAAAGACAACTGAATTCGGAGTGTGATATGGTTGTCAGCCATACCACTTCCTAGTCGCATTATTAGTTTATTATTCTACGATAAGAATATTTCTTATCATCTTCTTCTGAATAATAAACTTGCGACGAGTCGTGCCGAGTTTGGAAACTCGTTTCTCTATGAGTGTCTATTTCACAGAGTGGCGACCGAACAATCACGGCAGAGCATATAATATAACAATTCAAAATAAAATCATAAAACAATTTTTTTCCCATTCTCTAGTCAGGATATTCATGAAAAAAATGAATATGAAAAAATTTGTAGAAACTGCAAAATAAATTATCTACACTTTGAGAGCTGCTGAGTCTCTTCTGTGAAAGATACCAGCCAAATTTTTTTGCAGAAAGAAACTTCAGAATATCTACTACGCAATAAATACTTCACAAAAGCACTACAATAGTATATATGTACATTTTTTTAAATTTTTTCCACTACTGCCCCACTGTGGGACGGTTCAAACCGTACAACGATTTTTTTTAGCAATCCTCGTGAGTATTTTTATAACGGTAACGTTAACGTACCTACTTTTAAAAGTTGTCTATAACGAAATTGTATCTTATCAAACAAATGCCAAAAATCCCCATCTCCCGAAAAACAAATATTGTCGTATAGGCAAAATTCCTTATCGTGCGGCCATAAAGAAACTACGAAGGTTTAAACAAATTTTCGTGAAAATAGGTAAAACCGTAAATTCACCTTAGAAAAAATAGTAACTGCGGTGGCCAAAAACTCCTAATCGATCAGAATTTATAAAATAAAATAATACCTTAGAATTAAAACAAAAAAAAATTGATTTTTTTTCCTTTAACGTCTTTTTGGACATGGTTACTCTTATTTGACTTGTTTTTTCTTTTATGCAATAACAGAGTCCAAGTCGGTTAGACTTCAAGAGATATAAGTACCTACCTACGTTGTCATGATTTTTCTTCAGTAGAACTTGTCGTCCTTCATTATCAGTAAGTACTATACAATTGAGTTATGGCAACATCAAAATGAAAAAAACAAAGCAAAAATCTTTCGTTCTCTGAAGTAGCTACTTGAAAATTAGATTAGGCTACGGATTAGACATACCTACAAAAAATACCAAATATGTATGTAACAAGAAAAAAAAAACAGTCTTCCATCTGCCATCTTCTGAGGATAATATTGGAGATGTTGTTTCTTCATATACCACAGTACAAGTCAGAGTAACAAAATGCAAAGTCATTACTCCATCTCCATCCATATAGACGCTTCATGTCAAAATCGAAATACCAAAGGGGCTCTTTCGTCTTTCAATTCGCTATATTGAATCTGTTGAGTACAACATACACACGTACATCATGAATGACAAAATACCCTCCCGGTTAAGGGTCATTTTTTTGTTATTTCGAAAGACAAAAATTCCTACCATATCGTACACATACATATCTTTTTTTTTTGATATCATTTCTTAAGTGTCCACTCAATTGAATCTTTTCCAGATGATTAAAAAGCCAAAAGAAAAAACTAAAAAAAATAAAGGAGAAGCCATCGCAAAGGTGGTTCCTTTTGTGCTCAGGTGTCTCTCTTTCGACCGGAATGTGAAAGCATATAACATACAAGCCGAGGGTCATATGTGTTCAAAGAACAATAAGGATACTTGGAGACATACATTTGTGTACATCTACGCATATTCCTTGTTATAATAAATAGTCTACGTGCTCACATTTTCAAGCCCCCTGATTTCAGGACATTTTCATATCAACCCTCTCTATTTGTCGCACTCTGACGACTTGACGCGACAACCAGAATCCTTTTCAATGGGCCCAGAGTCCGCGCGCAAACAATAAATAGCAAAAGACTTGGTTCGTTTTTTTCTATGCTTATGCCAGACATGTAGCATAGGGGTGGTTGCGACTTTATTTTATACAAAAGACTCAAGTCACCATACAGCACCACGGTGCGCGAAGGCACCCGACAGTCGTGGACTTATGGTACAAGTTCAAGATGGATTAACCTTTGGTGTTAGAGTAGAGTTATATTACAATATTTCGGGAAAGAATAGGGAGGAAGAAAGAAAAAGGGTTTTGATGTATTTTTGTGGATTTTTTCGTGATATAGGTTTATTTATTATTATTGAAGAGTTGATGAGAATGTCTACATGTATACAATTTTTGTGGCATTGTTTTGTCTGTTGTTTTCAACAAAATTTACGCAACAGAAAAATAGTATTTAATGGATTTCTAAAATTAGTATAGTTAACAACGAATAAGGGAATTGTTATTACATAGCCGCGATAACTGAAAGACTCAATTTTTTTTAATCCTACATACAGGGTGTCCCGCACTAGGTGGTCAATACTGTAAGGGTTGATAGCACAACTTGTTTCAGCAAAAAAAAAAATACCAATACAATCGGAATTTTTTTACCGTTACCTTGTTATCGCTTTTTTGTGAAATTCATCGAAAATCTGACTTGTCTGACTTGTCATGCAAAATCATAATTTGCAGCCCTCGTGATGACTTAATCCAAGATTTGATTTCAGTTTCAGAAACTACATAAATTTCACAAAAACTGAAGTATTTTCTGTTGTCAACATTGTCGCCACTTTCAAGATACAGTTACTCAAACTTAAAAGAAATTTTAAAATAGATTTTTCATCGAAAATTCAAACAGTAATTTCATAACGGTGCTTTATACGTACGAATCTGTAAAGTTGATAAAAGTTGCTTCAACATGTTGGCTTTCCAACGGTATATCACTTTTTATATTTTCATTGCAGTATTTTAGGGAAACACGCATTGAATGGTATAATTCAAGGCTTCAGTGGAATCGCTAGCAATTTTTCCTTTACTCGAAAAAAGACAAATGAAGGTTATTATAATTCGGAATAGAATCTCGCTACATTAAAATATTTGAAATTTTGTACATTGTTTAGCAAATGCAACGGTACTTATAACAGTTAGAATTTAATATTTGCTATTTATGGCAGATAGACGGGTGCCCCGCTCATAATGCGAGATCTATCAAAGAATATTTGGAATACGAATTTCCCGGAAAGTGAATTGGCAGATTTGGGACAGTTGCGTGGCCTGCCAGAAGACCCGACCTTACTCCCCTAGATTTTTATTTATGGGGTAACTTAAAAAACAACGTCTATTCCGAACCGATTACCTTCCGGGAACAGCTGCTGCGGCGAATTAACCCTTCTGTCGGCACGAAGGTCTGGCCAGACCTTTGGCACTATATTTTGGTGTAAAAAGCATAGAAGATGAAATCGCAGCGACTTCATATTTCATGATATCCTAGAATAATATGTTTGGAAGCATTTTGCAAAAATTTGAAAAAATCGGTTGAAGTTTTGAATATGTTTTTGATGATTTTCAATTTATAGTGCTTTTTGATACCCAATAGGTCTGGCCAGACCTATAGTTATTCGCCCCATTTTTCTCTTGAAGTAAGAAGGGCAAATATTAAATTCTGTTATTTATGATGTAATAAAAATTTCTGAGATTGTTCTATAAAAAGCCGTGAAGTTCGGAAAATGAGTATGCCTAATTTCGTCACATTTTATAACACCACCTAATCAACTGAGATTTAATCCTAGGAAATTCAACCCAGTTTTATTTCCTTTGTAATGGTAAAGACTAAGTATGAGTGACTTGCAAACGTCCTTCTAAATAGATTTGCTCAAAAAATTTACGAAAAATTTAGAATTAAATGATTTTTGCCCTGAAAATTCCCTATTTCTTCCCACTTATTTCCGTAAATCTGCAGACTAATATCGAGGTAAAATCTGCCAACAAAGTGCTTAATATTTCCCCAAAGATATTGGAATTAGAAAATTCGTTCGAAATATCTACTAGATAAACACAATGCAAATAGCGAAGCAAAAAAGAAGAAAATAAGGGAGAAACACGTTTGTACTAATACCACCTCAAAATATATCTACTTAAAAACGTTTCCAGTATATCTACAAAAATTATTTTGATGCTTTTATTGTTGAAAAATTGCAGTAAAGAATGGATAGTATGATTTTACCGATAAAAATTTTACTTTTTCTAAAAAATAATTTTTTTTTTCTCAGTAGGTCCAGCCAGACCTATTGGGTATAGAATATGCATATTGTAGTAGGTGCCGACAGAAGGGTTAATGATGCTTGTGACAACGTAAAGGAAACCCCATGCGCCGAAGGTGTCGAGTCTGCAAACAAAATGGAGGAGGCAAATTCCAGCAGCATTATTCCAATTCATCAAACAGACCCATTTAATAATTAGTTAATATTTTTAGCTTATTGGTTATTTCTCATATTCCAAACTTTATTTTAATTTTTATTTAACAACTTTTTAAAATTGCGTTAATAAAATAAAAAAAAAAATAAATGAATAAAATTTCAGTTTGAATAATCTGATAAAAAATTTTTTACCTTGTTTTTTTTTTTACATCCAATATGTGTAATTCCAAAATCCCGCAATGTAAATATAAAAAGTGATATACCGTTGGAAAGCCAACATGTTGAAGCAACTTTTATCAACTTTGCAGAGCTGTACGTATAAAGCACCATTATGAAATTACTGTTTGAATTTTCGGTGAAAAATCTATTTTAAAATTTCTGTCAAGTTTGAGTAACTGTATCTTGAAAATTGCGATAATCTTGACAACAGGAAAAACTTTAGTTTTTGTGAAATTTTATGTAGTTTCTGAAACTGAAATCAAATCTTGGATCAATTTATCAGGAGGGCTGCAAGTTATGATTTTGCATGACAAGTCACGATTTTCGACGACTTTCACAAAAAGAGCGATAGCAAGGTAACGGTAAAAAAAATGCTGATTGTATTGGCAATTTTCTTGCTGCAACAAGTTACGCTATCAACCCTTAGAGTATTGACTACCTAATGCGGGACACCCTGTATATACATTATTCATCACTAAACGCTTCGAAAACGCTTAATCACGACCATCTAATGAAGTTGGCAAATAGCTCCCGTTTTTCTTTTCTTGCCAACAAAAAAAAAACATCTTCACACATACCCGTCAATAATTGGCTATGAATGACGTGGCACACCTAAATAATTACAACCCTATTAGTTTTACACAGAATGGATCAAGTATCTGTTAATTTATTTTGAGCAAAGAAAATGGACAATACTATACTTTTTCATAGTCGAAGCTCCTAATGTATTTTGGGGGAAATGCAAAAAAAAAGTAAACATTTTCCAAAAAGGGCTGTTAGTTTAGGTAAAATCCTATGCGAGCCTTAATTACAATATTGTTTTTGGGCAGACAATGCTAATGGGATTTCAGAATAAATAGCAAAGTTTGCTCAGGTGTTTCAGGTGAGGCTATTTTCGGCATTTGAAGCAGATCGATTTATTTGTTACGGATGAGTTTTGCCTGCTTTTTGTAAATGGAAATGAATGTGGTGAAGTGACTGGCAATGCAAAAAACCTAGTCGCATTTTTAAGATGAAACTGCAGTGAATTATCAAAATTTTGTGTTTTTACTTAATTCTTGTTATTTAATTACCATAAGCTCTCGAGGGGCACGGAGAGCTGTAGTTAGTCTTGACTCATGATACAACGCTTTAGAGTCGCCAAAATTCCTGTACATCTAAAAAAAGTGACCCGAACACCTGTTTTCTAGTGCTTGTGACATTTTCTACTCGACTCGAGATAGCCATATGGCTGCATCCTGTATCGATGCAGCATGCCTCGCAAAGAGGTATCCAGAGCACTCGAGAGTGACTCAGCCGTCGGAGTCACCAGCTTATTTTTTTTTTACTTATCGCATATTGCTTAATTTGACTGTTTAACAAAAAAAAACCTCTCCTTTCGAAGTAAATTTTACAGCACAAACGGATCTATAAAAGACTACTACGTTTGATCCTCATATTTCATGAACATTTATCGTAAATTCCTTACATGATTCGCCCCTTTTTCGTTCAAATTTACACCCCCTCAAACTCGACTCTCAATATACATATTTAAAATGAAAAATTCATCACAATCATTCCCGGAACATTGCCGTTAATTCGAACCATTATTTACATTCTTCATAACCTGTCATTAGCGCTATAGGCTGCACAGCCATGTTCAAACACTTCGTCAAAGAGTCCTGTCAACGTTCGTGAAATCTGCCTCGCAGGCTTCTAATAAGGTGAAAAGTACACACTCAGCCTACAGTTTTTCGTTCTCTTTCGAAAATATATTTTACACACAAAATCAAAAGCATCCTGCCCAAAGAAAGGAAGGGAAAAGGTGTTTTATAAAAATAAAAGGGGCGGGTTGATTCATTCGTATATTTCCTTCTTAATTGAAAATTTTTTTTTTTCGTTTTTGATGAAGGATGTGGTGCATCTCTAAATCAACCAGAGAGTATCCCTCAATTTGATGTCGGTGAGGAAAACGCAGCCGGCACGACGATACCTTTGAATGAGTTTGCCTATTTGGCAATGTGTCACGGCCGAAACGGGACCCTTTTTGATTTTTGGTTTTTATTCGTTCTTGGGATGAGGACAATGAACACGTGGTGCGCATTGGATGGGTGTCCCATCGCATGCGGCATTGATGGTTTTATGATACGGGGATATGCGCCGACAAATAGTTTGTATCCGGGCATCGTATCTTCGTTTTTTTTGTTCTGTTGTCTGTTTAGGTGAATATTGGATCTTTTATGAATATACTGATGCGATAAAGTGCTGTCATCTGAATCTCGTTGCGTCATTAAGGGTTTTCTTTTAATTGAGCAATATCGTTTATGGAGGAATTATACATTTGAAAGTGAATTTTAGTGCGGGCATTTAATTTAAAAAACAAAATTGTTATCTAAAATGAAAGCATAAAAATAAATAACTAGCACGACAGCCCACCATTAAACTGAGTCTGCGAATTTGTAGAGGTGTAAAGATCAATAGCATGCTCTGCCGAGTTATTTATCGACATTTTTTGTCAATTGAGTAGATACTCATTTAATATATGCGTGAGATTATAGTCAACAGTCGCAAGGGTCCCAAACTTAAAAACCATAATAAACCCTACACTGAGAAAAAAGATTTTGACTTTTTATCTAAAGTGAAGTAGTTAATTTCAATTTACATAGTTCTACTAAAGAAATATGTAGTCAATCTCTCTGATCTTTGCAGCTGATATTACTATTAAATTCGTTAATTTAACCACGAATGATTGGATAAAAAAAAGTTGAGTGAATTCTTCCACTACAGTTGTTGAGAGTATTTGTCGAATATAAAATTTAACTACAAACAATCGTTGATATTTTATTTAAATTTATTAAATTTCTTAACTAAAAAAAATGGAAAAATTACCCACATCTTCGTAGCTGTTTCAACCGTATAAGCTGAAAATCAAAGACGAACTTTAGCCAATATTGACTATACTTTTTAGATGATCGGTCTCCTTTATTCTTTCAGTGTAATGGTTCGTTACTCACCGTTACAAAACACTATTCATTATTTAACGGATTGGAAGCACCGGGTGTTAAATTTGCTTTAAAAAAAATTTATTATTTATTTATTTCATTACAAGCTCCCATCTTGACCTTGCTCCGCTTGCAAATTTACAAAACAAATTATTAATTTGAAGGATTTTAAATTCGATATTAAAAAAGGAAGGAGGGCACCTAACGATATAAAATATACTTTAAGCCGGCCCGGTGAACTTCGTATTGTCCATCAGGAGGTATGGACAAAAGCATGAGAAAATGAGTTGCTTTGATGATTTTTTCTTGGCCGATTTTTCAGATATTTCAATAGCTATTTGACTATTGATGATGGAAGGCACTTCGTCAAGGAAGGATTTGAATTAAGTAAAATTAGACAATCCGTTGATGCGGTTTGTGGTTTGAAATCAGGCGTTCCGTTCCAAGAATGTGAGAATGTGGGTAGAACTCGTTCAGATTAGTGGTTGTGGAATTTGCAAATATCCGCAAATCCGACAAAAGAAGGAGAAAATGAACTGAATTACTGAGATCCGCTAATCCGCTCAACGGATATATGTAGACCAATTGGAGCAAGTAAGGTACCCCAATAATTTCCCAGATGTGTCAAGAGCTATTGTGTTGCTGGGAAGCTATTGATCTGTATTAAAAGGGGCTTCTGAAATCCCTTCCAGAAATATAGACAACTGGACGATTCAGTGTAAGTTACTGAAACAGATTGGATCAAGAAATACATATAGGCAAACGTAGGAACAAATAAACTGCCTCCATATTTTTTTAGGTAAATTTTCCATGTGTTTCATAAGCTATTCGAGGTGGGCAGCAATTCGAGGTGGTCAGCATTTCGAGGATGGGAATGGAAATACTGGAATCGAAAAATCCGTTCAAGAGATATAGATAAAAATTAGAAAATGTTTTCAATTGGCCAGATTTTTGCAGATTTTTTAACAACGATTCTGTATAGGATGGAATTTACGGAAATCCGCTAGACTGTTCAAAGAAAACAGGAAAGAATTGTCTTCATAAAATTGCACATTGTGAATTTTCCACATGTTTCAATACTACATGAAATCCGCTAATTCCTCCAGGTGATGTTAGAGACCAATCTGGTGGGGCAAATTCACTAAACTGCACTCATAACGAATTTTCCAATGTGTTTATTCCGCAATTTAGGGCAGATTGCAATCATGTGGCATAAATTTATTAAGAATCCGCTCTATTCCGTTCAAGAGAAGTCACAGAAAAATGGGGAAAGCAGCTGCTATCAAAATTACGTTCACGGTAAATTTTTCGTATGCCGTTTCCTTAATCTGCCAATTAAATGATGGGAAGCAGAGACACCTTGCAACTTAGACGAATCTGGTAGGGCAAATTTATTACAATCCGTTTATCCAGTCAGAGGATATAGAAACAGATATTTGAAAAACAGTTGCTTTGAAAATATTCTTCATTGTGAATTTGTTGGAAGTTTCCATAGTTACTGTGATGTTATAGTTAAAGAGAAATTAGGGAGAAGGGAGGGGGGGGGGGGGTTACAATGTTATTGAAATCGAAGATAATTTCAGTGGATAAGAAAAAGAGCTTTGCCAAAATTTTGGTTTTTGTGCTTATCCGTCTGCAAATTTGAACATTTTGCCTGAGTCAATATTCCTTCAACTCTTATTCTTCATCGAAGGTGGAAGTGCTCCAGGTTGAGGGTCGCGGGGCGGGGAAGGAATTTACTGAAATATTTCAAGTCGTTGAAAAAATATAGGTAATGGCTGGAAAAAAAGAACAGGTAATTTTTCAAATTTTTCATGAGTTTTATGGCGGTGGTCATTGAAGGAAGAGGTGAGGTGGTGGGGAGTAGGTGGCGATAATTTATTGAAGTACGATAATTCGATCGGCAGACATACACAAAAGATGGAGAAAATAAACTGCTTTCACAATTTTTCTCCAGGCCAATTTTACAGATGTTTTAATGCGTATTTTTCTGTTGAGCGTGTAAATAATGTTTCAGAAGTTGTTATCCTACTATGTGGAATATAAACCAATCGGGTCGAGCCAATCTATTGAAATCCGCTAATCTGTTTCATGGGTTCTTGGGCTGTTGATGATAAGTATTTGAAAAAAGATTTGTTTTCATAATTATCTGAACAAAAATATGTGGGAAAGGACTGTCATCATCATTTTGCTCATTTTGAATTTTTTTCACGTTTTTCAATGTTATGTTGATATTCAGGGCGAGGACCAATTCGGTAGGAAAATCTTTCAAAAATCCGCAAAGACGTTCAAGAAATAGAAACATAAATATGCGAAAAAAATCATTGTGAATTTTCTGCTTATTTCAATGGTTATACTGCTATTCCGGCTGGAGCCGGACGCCCACCATCCGGTGGCGTCAACACACCGATATTCCGTAATTCGTTCAAGAAATACGTAAAGAAGTATGTGAAAAAGAATTGTCTTCATAATTGTGCCCATTGTGAATTTTTCATATGTCTCAATAGTTGTCCTGTTACTTTGGGTAGAGACCAATCCTGTGGAGCAAATTAAAGAAATACACGCAGAAATAGGCGAAACAGGTCCCACTGTGAACTTTTTCTCATTGTGAATTTTTCGCGTATTTCAATAGTTATTCTGCTATTCCAGCCAGAGCCTAATCCGACAAACCCAAAATTATGGAAATCGGTCCAGTCGTTCTTGAGTTATAAATGTTGTAAGTAACACGACTTTCTTAGATGTCCATTTCAGGCAGACTACTGACCATCAACTCCAAAAGCGATATATAAAAGGGTTTTTAATCGCGTTTGCTGATTGTGGGTAGACTGCCCGAAGAGCATTTAAAAATTCCTTTTTTATTTTGAGAGAAGTTCCAAGGTCCGCGATAAAGCGAGGCTGATAGGTACATGGTGAGCAATAATGTCACTTTTCCTAAATTTGGTATAACGGTACTTTCTTGCAAATTCGCGGTATTTTATAGATATTTTCATTTAGAAATGCTAAACTACTCTCCCTTAATTAAACACTGAAAATGTACGTTAATTTATGATTTTTTTTTTGCATTACACTGTCACAACACTGATTGCCAATTGGCAGCTCGCGATGACAACTGGCAGTTGTCATTGCATCTGCACTGACTGCCATTTGGTTTGCCATCCAGTTTTGATATGTATATTCGCTCAATAAATTCAGTTCAGTTCAGTTCAGTTCCAGTTTTGATATTCAATATGGCAACTGAATCATCTGTCATTGACTTTTTAACAGCCCATTGCCGAATTCAAAGTGACAATTTGGCAACTATTGTTGTTTTTTTTTGTTCGGTATAATTTGCGAATGGTTTAATAATGATTTAAGTGCGCACAGTTTATTTTGATAATTAAATTTAAATAAGAAACTTCAACATGAAAGTTGGATTATGTCATTTTTAGTCTCCATTTGGTAGCTAGTGTAGATGGTAAGTAGCTGCCAAATGGCAACTCGCGATGCCAGTTTTTTGATGAGCTGTCAATCGGAATCAGTGTGGATACAGCTATAGGAGTGGAAAATTATTTCTGCTATGCGAACACCGTTGAAATATATGCATAGTAGGGCACTTATTTCTCATATTACTTTTTGACCTGTGGCCCGTGTAATTTTACACAATTTCTTCTCAAATGTTTCCCTTGAACTCCCGAGGTGCCTGTGGCTTCTTGATATAATCCTGTTTTTTTCAGGTAGACCCAAAGGAAAAAAATATATCTAAAGCCTTTAGTTCAGACGATCGATCGTTTTATGTCACAATTTTTCCCATCGGTCACCATTCTCTAATGCCAGGCCTCAGAATTGAAATAATGGGCAAACTGTGCTCTAGCAAAATAAAGGTACCACGGTTTTTTGGAAATTTTTTCTTTCAAAAAACCCTTATGAAATCGTCTGTCCGTCCGTCTGTCCGTCTGTCCGTCCGTCTGTTCACTAAATAACTCGCGAACGGCTCAACCGATTATCATGAAATTTGCTAGGAATGTGTAGAATGGTTACAGTCTTTGGCACATATACCTCAGAAGTTGGTAGGAAGAAGATAACAGGGTGTCCCGAACGTTTGAAAAAGTCGACTTTTTTAGTTTTTATCGGAGATTGACATATGGGTATTTAAATCAAAGAACTAAACGAGTACATCTCACATCAGTTAAAATTTTCCAGTTTCAAGTAACGGTAAAAAAGTTATTGGCGTTCAAAGTTAAACTTCCTTTTCAACCTCCGTTTTTCTAAACCGTTATAGGGATCGATATGAAACTTTGCACAAAGATTGGTCAGTATGGCTTTATATACGTTAAATATTAAGACTGTTGACTTTTGCTAAGGAAAAGTAAATAACAGTAAATTTGTAAAATTTGAATTTGATCGTGTGTAGCCCCTTTTAGGTTTCCAAATATGAAAATTCTGCTAGGGATTTTTAGAAAATTACATAGGGAATATGTCTACGAATTTTTATTCGAATATCTGTATCCAAACCGGAAATATAGCCAAGTTAGTATTTAGTAAAGGCCTGAATAGAGATCGGGCGGAATGAAAATGAAATTTTTGTCCGCGGCGATTTTCTCAATGAAAATGCATACTTACTGTCGTGGAATATGTGGTAAATGATGGGGTATTCCATAAACTAAAATCCGAGAATGGTTTCACAATTTGTCTCTGCCATTTTATGTGTTATTTTTCGATTCCCCGGTCATTAGATAATTTCCGCGATGAACTCGTCGGGGACAGTGAATCGGTTTGACGTTTGCAAAACTCACCACGCCCGACGGAGAATATGCTACAGAGTCGACTCATTTTCACGTTGAAAATGCATTCGGACAATGGGGAAATTATTTTTTTTAGTTATTTTTAAGATTATGTAGGACGTAAAACGCCTTTGTATCAATTTTCGAAGCTAAAATTTTAAATTCACCACGGTTTTTATGCCGGTTCATTACCGTCACCACGGTTTTTATGCCGGTTCATTACCGTTTCATTTTCATTCCGCTCGAACTCTATCCGGGGCTTAAGGGCTTTTCACAATGTAAGGGAAGCCTCTTAAGCATTTCTTCAATGCATATCTTTTAACTTGATGAAACAATGAACATGAAACTTGGTGGATATGCATAGAATGGTAATAGTGTTTGCCACAAATATTTTTGAAGTTTGTAGGACCAAGTTAACAGGGTGTCCCTGAATAGCTGCAAAAGTATACCTGTTCAATACTCATAGGAAAGCTTGCATGGGCGCTAAGGTTTGAGAAATAAAACTAAAAAATTCCCACAAGTCGGCAAGTTACTTTTTGTCCACCCTGTAGTTTACCTTGTTAGCAGTGGTTGTATGATGGACATTTATAGAGTTTGTAACAAGCTCAGTTCCTTCTGTCCGAGCGGAACATTACATCAACAAAAACTCACCAAGGTCAAACACCTAGTGTTGCATTCTACACCAGGCACGCGTTGATATCATTTATGCTTTTCAGAAAGTCTCTCCTCAAATAATTGTCTGGGCACGTTTATCCTGATACTATTGCTCTACCCCTGCGGCAGTTTTTTACTGTCTTCTGCTGCTCTGCAAGGGGAAGTTTTATTCAGCTCTAATTTGTAGAGATATCCAATATTTTCGTTTTCTTACTGTTGCCATGTGAAACTACTCTTAATTGTGTACAACCTAAAAAGATTGGATGAAATATTCTTGGGCTTTTAGTGTAAAGCGTGCGTGCGCTGCATAATAAACCCTTTCAGTTAATTTGATAATGATAAGGTTGCATTAGCAATCGATACTAAATTAAGTAATTTAGTAAGCCAATCTTCGTGCATGCATCACTATGGTTAGTGTTTTCATTCTGTCTACTTCCGCAGGACATTTTCTTTTTTCTTCATTCATTAAGTAGTATTCATGCAATTTATTAGACCATTTATACAGTAGACCATTGATTTCATCGACATTTCTTTTTCATTTCAGATCATGACTCGCCCTCATCCAGACACAGAGCCATCCTATACGTCCAGTTGTCCGTTGGATATCGTGATATCGCGGAAATGTATTTTCGATTCGATACCGATTTCATGCAGCTTTGCACATAAATTGAAAATTTAAATTCAATCTTTTGTTCGATGTTCACAAACACTCTGTAATCGGCTTAATGGTGTAATTTGTGGACGAAGCCCTATTTATATCACGAAACGAACGAACTGAAAAAGGGGTGCCGCGCCGCGTCAATCCCTTATACTCGCGTGTGTGTTTCTGTCTGTCGCGAATAATCGAAAAAAAAGAACGGCTAAAACTGATAATAGACAAAAAACAAACAAAACGGCTCGCGAATCGGTATTTTGAAAATGTACGAACTCGCCGTAGACCGCGGGCGTAAAATGCCGCGGCACGCGAGCATATCCCCGTCACATTGTAGTAATAGCAGTCATCCTGTCATGGCCCGACGAGATCATCAGACAAGTAGTCGTAAACGTACTTTCACCAAAATGAATCTTTTGTTAGTAGTTGTGTGTATTCTAGTTAATAGTCTTAATCAAGTTAGTGCATATGATAGTCATGAACATCTGTCACATCATCATCATCATCATTTTGATGATGGCGAAAGCTCATCACAAAATCCGAATACAATGTCTCTAGTCCTTCCGCACGACACATATCCTGGATTTAGTATTAAGAAATTCAGCACGATTCCCGTCACAAATACAACAAATACGCTCAACTATCGATTACTTGAGACCGGGTTCTCCAAATTTTTTACCGTTTTGGAGGATGGCATGGTTATGACAACGGCCGATCTATCACCGTTGGTCAATCGTCCTGTCAATCTGGTTGTAGTCGAGGAAACGCCCAATTCGACGGCTCAACATACGTTGCAATTGTATGTAATGAATCGAAATGATATGCTTCGATTTCCGGGTGCCAGTCTGGACGTTGCCGGCGAAGTGAAAGAGAATCAACCGAGTGGCACAAAAGTTCGAGGCGTACCGTTATTACAGGCCAATTCCGCCCATCAATTAAGCTCGATCAAGTATACGATAATCGATGGAAACGACGATGACGCCTTTGCTCTGCAACAAACCGGCTCGAAGGAACTGAAAAAGTCAATCGTAGTTCACGCCGGTAGTCAGACAGGAGTTTATTTGGTCACGAATCGACCGTTGGATAAGGAAACCAAATCCGACTATGACATTTCGGTGCAGGCATCCGATGAAGATGAACTCGACAAAGCTATTTCGCGAATCGCAATCGCAGTTATCGATGAAAATGACAATCGTCCGATTTTCGGACATTCGGAATATAAATTCTCCGTTGCCGGAACTAAAGTAAAGGATCTCTCGGGAAATTATACCGTTACATGGAATCGTTTCACCAGTATCGGAAAAGTCGAAGCCAAGGATGCCGACGGCGATAAGGTCGCCTACAAGCTTATTACGCCCAGCAATAATGTCATAATTGTTCCACAAACTGGTGAACTTATGCTCGTAGACGAGCCTACAAAAACCGAACTATTGCTCGAAGTTGAGGCTCACGATTTGCGTACGCCGAGTTTGTCGAGTGAGAAGCCAGCTAAGATTCTTGTTGAATTTGTTGCACCGGAACCGGTTCCGGTTATTATGCAACTGATCGATCACGACGAAGCCAATCAACATTCGCATCGACGCGATAAGAGACGAGTTACGCGCGCGGTTCGTCCCACGAAACGTATCGAATTCACGGAAGCCGATGGCGATGTTGAAGGCAAAAGTGTATTTCAGCTGGAAAAGGAAGTGGATAAGGAAACATTTAAGATTCGCGATGAAAATCCGTGGGTGACTGTCGAGCCAAATGGTGCTGTTCGTGTGAAAAAGAAGTGGGACTATGAAGAGCTCGGACCGGAGAAAACAATTGATTTTTGGGTGATTATTACGAATTTAGGACATAATGGTGAGTACAAGATTTTCCTTTTGCTATATAATAACGCCTCCATAATTTTAAGATTGCCGCAAGATGAACTTGCATGTCTCGTATACGCAGATGTTCAGTGTAGCGTCTAAAAATAGGTTGCGTATGCTTGCATCCAACGGCGGAGTGGATGGTATTGTATTTATTGCTTATGACGGTATTTCAAACAAACTAAATGGGAAATATCGACTCGTGCACGTATTGCTTGAAAAGTCTGTCCATGAAAGAGCAGAAGTTTCCAAAAATAGATTTTTCCAGGCAGAGCCTTACTAAGTCGCGTTGTTGCTCTTCAACTTCATTGAAGAAAAAATGCGATGCCAATGAGTTTTGCATTATGTGAAAAGGAAATGAGGCTCAAATAATTGCGGGGTGTTTATTAAGGCCAGTACACAAATATAATGAAGACGAGTAGTCCCTTACTTTGTGCAAAAATTGCAAACCCTTCTGTGTCCAATATTTTACTCAATTGTTCAAAAAAAAAAAATGGTTTCACCAGACCACCTCTCTCGCCACAACCCCCGTGGGATCACGTTTCAGTATTACTTAGCGGGGGTAGCCTATGGCTAATTAATTAGCCTTCCAAGAGATTTGCTGACTTCCGTCTGGCTTCTTCCCTCTGCAGGGATGTTGCACTCAAACTCTGTCACTGGTTCCCAATGGCTTTGTTTCTCCAACATACATACCACCACTTCTTCATACTTCGCCCACTTCCGCATTCAGGTGCAAGCGTCCTGTTTCAAATCTTGGACAAACGAGAAACACATGGTTTGCGTCCTCTAGGACTCCCTTGCAGCTAGGGCAATCGGGCGAGTTATCCAGGTTGAAGTGATACAAGTATTGTCGGTATCCTCTGTGATCCGTCAAGAAGTGTTGCGCCGAACCCACTTTGCGATACCGGGGATCAGATAGTGTGTCCACCTGCCAGTTGAGGCTTCGTCCCTTCGCCGTTGCCACTGTCTCAGGCTTTCGTCTCTTTCCATACTTTTCCGAAGTTCTAACTCTGCAGAGCTATCGTTCCGACGACCACAGTAGAGTCTGCTTGTTTTCTCGACCATAATTCCCATTGGCATCATTCCAGCAACGACGTATGCCGCTTCGTGCGAGGTATTTCTGTATGCAGAGCACTCTCTTAATGAGCACATACGGTAACCGAGTTAAATTTCTGGGCGTTCCCACAGGTGTCGACTGAACCCCTGAGCTAGCCCAGACGGGGGAGGCGTTATAGCAGTATGGATGTAACGACCCGAGCCTCCTATATTGGGCATAATCCTTGCTAAAGCTACGGTGGCTACTGCTGCCTTTTCTGTTACGTACTTAATATGCTCTTCAAAATTACCTTCGAGTCGATCATAATCCCCAAATACCTAACCGTCGCTTTTGTGGTTATGATATTGCTACCAACTCGAATGTTTAGCGAGCACCTTTTTCTGCGCTTGCTGATCAAAACGGTCTCTGCTTTTGATCAGCAAGCTCTAGGCTCACTGTTAGTAACCACAGTTTTATGGTCGTAATCGCTTCGCTCGCGTAAACCTCAACGCACTCTGGTTTCTTTGCTACAAGTACTTCGATGTCGTCTGCAAACCCCACTACAGTACTCTAGGCATTGGTTATTCCAGAATACCATTGTACATAATGATCCAAAGCAGCGGGTCGAGAAGTAACCGTATACTCCCGGAGTCCATCACCCGTATCGTATTGGAGGTCGCGATTTTACAGGTAACTTCTGATTATAGATGCGAGGTAGTCCGGTACATCTATTCTTTGCAAGGCCGCGTAAATGGAAGCCCAGTTTCCTGAGTTAAAAGCGTTCTTAACATCTAACGTCACCACCAAGCAACAAGTACCACTTTGAAGCGATTCCTTTGTCATATTGGCAACCATCCCGATTGCGTCCACCGTGAAACGCGCCCGTCTGAAACCATATTGTTTGTCCGGCAAGCCCCCTTTCTCTTCTACTGATAGAAGTGTGTTGAAAATGATCCTTTCAAATAATTTGTCTAGCGAGTCGGGTAGGCATGTTGGCCGATATGAGCTTGGCTTTCCAGCCGTCTTATTTGGCTTTGGAAGTGGCACCAACTTTTGCCGTTTCCATATCCATGGAAAGGAGCCTTCAACTAAGCAGAAATCAAAGACTTCGATAATATCTTGAGGAATCGCACGGATTGCTACCTTCAGCACCCCATTTGGGACTACATCCGGCCCTGGAGTCTCATTCTCCTCCTGTCTTGAAACCGCTTTCTAAAGCTTATCCTCTGTTATAGCAGAGATGTTAACCGCCTGCTCTGAAAAACGTAACGTGGGCCTATGAGTTGTAGCTCGTGCTGAGGAAAGAGAACCGATACGATGTTTTGGAGCAGCGCTAGACACTTTATTTTTGGTGCTTTTGGCCCTATTTTCTTCATCATTTCCCACGGATTTATGTCTGCATCGTCGCAGAGTTGCCTGAAACATATTTTTTTTTCTGATCGATAGTTTTAATGCTCTTCGAACATTTAATAGGATTCTAGGAGGGCATCACGAGCAATACCCTGAGTCACTCGCTGGCACTGACGTCTCGCCATCAGACAATTTCGGCTGAGAACCGCTTTTTCATCGGTCCACCAGTAATTTTCATTCTTTTGCCTAGATGAACGTTTTCCGGGCATAGAGGTGCCGCAAGCCGCTGAAAACTGTTCTGTGATCTGAGCTGATCCTTGTTCCGCACGACCTTCAATAGGGCCCCACTTTAAAGGAATACTTCTTTGAAAACTGTCTCATCAAACCTCTTTCTAGACCACCCCACGAAGCCGGTATTGCTCCTTGGTCGATACATCCTGCAACATGCCGGAAACAAAATTGCTTGGTGGTCACTATAAGTATAAGGCTCAATAACTTGCCACTCCATTGCCGATGCGAATGAGCGGCTGACAAATGTGAGATCAATGATTGGAACACCCATTTCCTCTTGTGAAGGTGTTTCTATTCCCTAAGTTCATAAGAACAATATCCATCATCAAGAACGCATCTAAAAGTGCACGACCACGCCTATTCGTCACTCTACTACCCCATTCGGTGGCCCACGCGTTGAAGTCTCCCGCAATTATTACAGGCCTTTTTGTACTTGCGTCATGCACAAGGCCGTCCAGAAATTCCTCCAACTCGATATCATTCTTTGCTCTTACAACTTCTTTTAGATCGCCCGACATCCCTTGGAGGGAAGGGTAGTCAGCACGCGTCCCGAAGGCCACTTGGTTATTCTTATCTCTGACCCAAAATGATCCCCCCAATTTCTTGTACTGATCGCGGATGATAGCGACATCGATCGTTTTCTCCTTCACCGTTTGCAGCAAATGATCCTGTGCTGCCCGACAGCGGTTTAAATTTAACTGGCTCTGCCTCTGGCCTTGGGTCCATCAAGTGGAACTTCTATTGATATCGCCTTCTTTGCGGGCTTCTCGCAGGCGGACGTAAAAATTCTGACATCGGATTGGATACGAAATCCCCACGCACGAGATCTGTAAACCAAAATCCACAATAACTCGAAATCCCCAATTTCAAAATCGCTGAAACAAAATCCCTGAAAACAAAATGCCCATAATTTTTTTTTGACATTGAAACCATCTTCAGATACTTAGTTTGGGCGTATTGTTAACTATAAGGGACTACTAACTAAGTTGGCTTACCCTATTTAAGACCGATATTAATATCAAAATTGCAATACAACACGAAACCTTTTTTGTGTTTGTGAATTTTAATTGTGGGGATTACATATTTGGAGAATAAGATTATGGTGATTTTGATTTTGGGGATTCACAAATTTTGTTTAGTGATTCAGATTTTATGTGTGTGAATTTTATTTGTGGGGATTATATGTTTGGAGAATATAATTTTGGGCATTTTGATTTTGGGGATTTTTCTTTATTTGGGAATTTTGTGATTGGGGATTTCATATCGTGCCCGATTACATCGAGTATGGATTTATAGATGAGATGCTTATGATCTACTAAAGGTAATGACTGGAGTATGGAGATTATGAATCTGGGGATTCATTTGAAGATTTTCTATGGATATGGATTACTGAAAAATATTAAAATAACTCATATCACCCTTGCTAATAAGAATTTCTGCCCGGTTTTATGCAAGGATATTTATATTATAAGAATCACAAATTTGGGGATTTCTCTTAATTTTTTATTGGGTTTTATTGATTGGTTTTTGGGTTAGATTCTGAGTTTCTCAAAGTGGAAGTTTTGGATGAGATGTTGATAAATTTTCAGGTAAAGGCTTGATTAGCGCAATGGGGGTAAATTTTTTGCATTTTTTTTTAAACACAGTGGAGATAAAAAGGCCGTGCTCTATAAGTTGAAGCGCAAATTTTTCATCCAAAACGGATTAAATGGATAGTAAACGTCAAATTTATAGTTGAAACAGATGGAAAATGGTTTAAGAAATTTCCGTTTAAACGTTTTAATTCCCTGTAAGAGTTTCTTATCCTAGCTAGAGATTAAAGAGGCTGATATCTTGACGGATGAAAACAATACTAATTCCCTGTAAGAGTTTCTTATCCTAGCTAGAGATTAAAGAGGCTGATATCTTGCTTTAAACGGATGAAAACAATGCTAAGTTGGCTTATCCTATTTAAGACCGAAATTAACCTCTTGCAATACAATCCGAAAAATGTTGACAAATTTTATTTAGCTACTATAGGCATTTGGGGATTTTGTGTTTGTGAATTTTCATTTTGGGGATTATATATTTGGAGATTAGGATTATGGGGATTTTGATTTTGGGGATTCGACCAATTTTATTTAGTGACTAGGCATTTGGGGATTTTATGTTTGTGAATGTTAATTGTGGGGATTATATATTTGGAGAATATGATTATGGGCATCATTGTGGGGATTTTTCTTTATTTAAGAATTTTGTGATTTCGTATCGTGCCCTTCTAACATCGAGTGGATTAAAGATGAGATGCTGATGATCTACTAAAGGTAGTGACTGGAGTATGGAGATTATGAGTCTGGGGATTCAATTGAAGATTTTGGCGATTAATGATTTTGTATTGATATACTTAAAAATATTTAAATAGCACAAATCAGCCTTGCTAATGGCAATTTCTGTCCGTTATTGTGCAAGGTTATTTTGAT
The DNA here is from genome assembly GCA_949715475.1 of Microchrysa polita. Classification (NCBI taxonomy): domain Eukaryota; kingdom Metazoa; phylum Arthropoda; class Insecta; order Diptera; family Stratiomyidae; genus Microchrysa; species Microchrysa polita. The sequence continues at coordinate 5,722,326 of OX454415.1, read as the reverse complement.
TGTGAGAATCACAAATTTGGGGATTTTTCTAAATTTTAGAGATTTATCGATTGGTGTTTGGGCTAGATTATGAATTTCGCGAAATGGAAATTTTGGATGATATGTTGATAAATTACTATCTAGGTAAAGGCTTGATTATGGAGATTATAAATTTGGGCATTGATTTGGAGATTTCGCGATTAGGGATTTTCTATGGTTACAAAAATATTAAAATAGTCCAAATCACTCTTGCCCTGAGCCACTGACAATTTCTGCCTAAATTGTGCAAGGATATTTTCATTATGATAATTTGGGGATTTTTCTACATTTTGGGGATTTGTCATTCTGGCAAAAAATTGTCCACTTCGGACAATTTGTATACTTAATTTTTACGTTTCTTTCGTCTTCTCGCAAATTTTTCCATGAAATATGTGCGATCTGACCTTTAAATGGGGTCTTGGCATCCATTAAGCTCACCCTATCGGTATGATACCATCCACGATGGTGGTCTTACAAAATTTTCAATTTTCCATATTCTCACCAAAAATTTCAACGCACAAATTCAATATACGAGAATCTACTTAATATTTTCGACAAATTAATTTGTGTAACCTCCTGCCAGTAGCAATAATTTTACATATAGCTACACGTATCGTTCGTATGAGAAGCCAACAGTCAGTCATCCGATCCGAGTCATCTTATGCGTAACGAATTGATCCATGAAATTTGATCGATACGCCACAAACACTATCGATCGATCCGCTTGTACATGTAGGTATATGGTGTGCAATGCATTCCGCGCTATTATTTTTATTGAACGCTTCGGGTTTTTTCAAAGAACCATATCGGACAGATTAATTAACGCAATTGGGGTTTAATGTCCTGTGGCTTAAACGATCATTTTATATTTATGTCCTCACAAAAAAAAAGAAAAAACAAAAATGTGTGTGTCGGGAAACGATGGAAAAGAAAAGTATTTTTGTTAACAATTTTCGTTTCTTTTTTGTTATGTGCTTAGTCGGAGATTGATGTCCGTCTCTATGTATAGTTGGGGTTACTCTTATTTCATTGATGTGATGACTTATTCATGCGGTTTTTTGTCGAATGGATCTAACGAAACACCATTTTATGATTTATGGATGTACCATACCGCTAAATTTGGTGAACCGTCATTATTAGGGATAATTTTCATTTTTCTTCGAATGCAATCTTCGACTATTCTATTAATCAGCACAATTTACACTAGCACAGCTAATTAGCCTGAATGTGTATTATTTGTCTAGTATCCTCTTCCATTAGTGTGGAAGTTTCATGATTGCTAGAACATTTATTTTTCAACAAATGTGATGGCTGCTGTCCAAACAATTCAATGTAAATATTTTGGTTCAGTGAAACCCTTATTTCAAAATATGTATTCCATTACCAGTATATTGGTCCGCAATGATTGACATCGAAAAAATAAACAATCTGTAAACCCAACATCAAACAAACAATAGAAAAATGAAAACATGTACATAATATCTCCGAAATCATTCCAAATTATGTCAAAACATATCAGCAAACACGAAAAACTTTTTGTTTGACTGACAGTAATACACCGTGCGTGCATGCAATGCGATATCCTCCCTTTTGACCAATATATGTATTTCTATGAGAATTCGTTGAAAATAATAATTTCATCCTTTTACGGACAAAAATATTCGAATCCCTCGTCTCGTCGACATGGAAACGGTAACACGCCAGACGGACTCAAAAGTCGCCATATGAAGCGAAAGTCAATCAGCCTGCTGCCATAGCGAGTCAGAGTTTCTCCTCCTGATTTTCGTGCAGTTTAGTCCCAAGTCCTAGAAGTCTAGTCTTGTGTCCAGGACACATGTACTGTCACGGAGCGTGCGCTCTTTTAACCGATTGCTGGTGTATTGGTATGCTTCGGTGCCTCATTTGCAATATTAATACACACAGGAAACTTGTAGTTGTTTTTACTAATATTCGCATACTTTTCACTTTGGATCCATCAACCATCCCCATGCGAGTCCTGTATGTACACATTTTCCCTAAATATACTGAAATATACTTAGAGACGTACATAAGTATATTTCCACGTGTTTTTCTCTCATATCTACTATTAAATGCAAATGGGAGAGTTTGTTTGTGTCCATTTTATGGAGGTGAGGCTTTTAGCGTAATACCATTCTAAATATACTCGTACCTATGCCTACGCTTAAGGATTCGACAACCAACGACACGAAGAATCCTAGCAATTTTCTCGGATACACTCTACTATGCTATAAGTAGGATTCGGCAAGCAGGTGTCGTCAGTTTTATGTTCATTATTTGGCTACCATATAATTTATGTTTTGTCTTTTCAACGTCATCAACACTCTGTGGGTTTGTGTGGGACAACGAAGCGACGACGTTGTTCTTGTTCTTGCTCGTTCGTCAGACAGAAGAGGCGTAGGTAAGACAATTGAAAGATTAACGTACTTTTAGGTGTGTGACGGACTAATTGTCAGGGATCAGCAACGGAAATGTTTTAGACAATGTTAATGTGGGGGATGAATAGTGTTATGTTGAATATTCAGAAACTGTACGGTCTTTCATTTAATTACTGCTAAGATACGTGCAGGACCGTTGATATGGCTGAGTAAAACAAGGGTAAAAAAGAAGTCATAACCATACATGCTTAGGTATATCGTAGAATTTATCAAATTTGTTAGTTTGACGGATTTGGAAACAAACCACGCACACAATCCACTAAAATAAACTCCTCAAAATATTTTCCAAATAGAAATGTAGTATATGTAGGTACCTCAATTTCATATCCAAATCCATAGCATTAGTTTCACTGGAGCCACCAGTGTTACCAAGTTAGGGGAAAATCCCCTAAATTTAGGGTTTTTTTCAACCTCTTAGGGGGAATTTTAGGGTGATAAAATTTTTAGGGAAAATTTTAGGGGGAACCTAAAGAACCTTAGGAAGAATTTGGGGCTTACAAATCAGCAAATTCCATCAAAATTGGTGTCAGCGACAGTCGCTTTAACTTTTAAAATTTGCTGGTTGGACCAACAAATAAAATTGTTTACTTGTCCTGTACCTCCAGAATATCCTCGATTTGATATCGGTGGGAGATATTGTGGACATATTTACATATTGGGGAGTTCAACATCTTCTCTTATGAAACTGGTACGCGTTTTTTAGATTGCTAATAAATATGTAAATAGAAAATTTGTAATAATGTGTTTGTTTAGAAATACGAGTGACTCCTTTTTTTCTTGAACTATGTATTTTAGGAGCAATAGGAGGATGAGCTATGTATAGTTGGCTACGAACGGAAAATTCCCACTTCGATTAGCCCAACTTAGAGCTACAGCTAGTAGCTGTCGTCGCTTCGCCTGTAGACCGATATACATATGTTTTCGCGGTACCATTAGACCCACACATGAAGCGTCTGAATCCATTTTTTTGGATTCTTTGTTCTGTTAAATTTATACATTTTCTTTCATTTTGGCAGAACGAAAATCCAAAAAAAAATTTATTCGGTTTGAGCGTGTGTGCTCGATTACGCTTCGTACCCTCGTCTTCATATCACAATTTGCGCTCAGCATGAATCCTTTTTGGTCATTTTCTGTCCTTTTTTCAATTTAGGGGGAAACCCATCATTTTAGGGGGAAATCGAGTTGAATTTAGGGGAAAATTACGCAGCCAACCTGGCAACACTGGGAGCCACCGACTTGGTCTGGTGTGGGGAAAATAAGTTTGTTGCTCTGCAGATACTCTGCGCAATGAATGCCATAAAGGTTCATGAAAATATCCTTGCAGAAAACGGTAAAATAGAGAGTATCAGGTCCGCTTATATTTATTCGAAGCTTCAGAATATCAAAAATAAGCCCGATAGTTGGTCAGATGTTCGTTTTGATAAAATCTGGAACCGTGTTGAAAATGAGTACCTCCCGTACAAATAACACCTCCTTTACACTGTAATTCGGCCTTAACTTTCGACACAATATCGTTAGCGACCTGGAATTCGATCCAGTGCCTAATTGTGACATTATGTTTGCAAAGCAAAATAGATCTGACTGAAGGATCATCTACCTCCCCAACAAAGCTATAACCATATTTCTGTCGACGGAATTCCGCAAAAAAAAACTACAAATTTGACAGAAAGTCCTTATGAAAAGTTAATAATGGATTAAATCTATATAGAGTTACCAATACTTTAAACTATTAGAATTCCATCACCCCAAACATTTTTTGTTGGATTTAATAATATCTAAATAGCTGGGCCACAGTAGCATTTTTCGTTGAAATAAATACATATCGATGTGAATTTTAAAGTTAACATCCATGGTTAGCCTTACAGCATCACTTTTTCTTTGGAAGTTTCTCCACTAACAGGGACTTGTCCGGGTCGCACGGTCGACTGGAACATGGCACCTTTCTAAAATCATGATCAGAATGATAAACCTTTTTGAAGCTACAGCGGGAGCTGTCTGTAAATCGCATTTGCCAACTTTGCAAAATTCAGGAGCGATGTTGCTGCATTATTGGAGAAGCGTTTAGTATTTTTATTAATTAAAGGATTACTGAACGATCATTTATAGTATGAAGCGTTTGATTAATCGTCTCCTCCTTGTCAGAATCGCGATTCTACATTTTAAGACTTTTAACAAAAATCTAAATTTTTTGCAAATGGAATGTTACTGTCACTTCTTCTGGTATGATACTCCACCAGTGGCGTAGATAAGGAAGAGGGGGTTAAGGAGATAAATACCCCTACTCTGGTTACACACCGTTATATAGTGGTAACATACCTGCCTTTTTTACCAAAATATAAATTTCGAAAACTATGCGGTATTTGATTTAAAATGATGTTTAATTACTGCTACGTGCAGGACTTTTGATATGATGGCTGAATACACAAAATTCACTAAAACAGAATCCTCGAGGGTCGGGGATTGCGCTGCTCTTCAAGTATCGCCGCTGCAAAATGCATAGATACTAAAATTTCATGTGTAAGCCAACATTTTTATGCAAAAGAAAAATTGATCCTTAATTGTTTAAAAGATATATTTTAATAAAAATACCAAAAGAGATGTTTGTAACGAAAAATATCACTTTTCGACAATAATTTTTGCCTAGATCTCAATATTTTGTAACTGAAACATCTATAATATGATAGGCTGCTCACTTTATCTAGTTTTGAACAAAAATCTGTCTTCCGACAATTATTTACAAAATTCCCCGCAACAATTTCATTGTTTTTTTTTTTGTTACAAAAAATTGTTAAAAAGGTCTGCAAAAATTGAATTTTGAGGCATGCAAATTGATGTCATAGAGCAGGGGTGTCAACCTCGAAACATGCCCCGGGTCAAATATGACTATCTAAACATTTCAAAAACGACAATATTATTTTTTTTCGAATTTTAATCATAGAATATTTTCATTAAAATATGACAATAAATCAGAGTCACCAACGATATTAGCATTATAATAATCCTTTAGAAATGCCATATTTTGAAAATGTTTTTCAAACAAATTTAGAAATTTTAGATTTTAATTTCTGCCAAATTGTAGACTACTGATCAGAACATTGAGGCTTGAAATAGATTAGACGCGTCAGCAGAAGCATCGGCATCGCGAAACGTCAAGCCCAATGCATTTTACATTGCTGACAACAATGTTGAGCAGAAGACTTGGCATTCAGCGTATTTGTGAGCTATGAAATTCTGCCGATGCTGCTGCTGACGCGTGTAATCTATTTCAACTATGACGCTGCGGTCATCCAACATTCTAGTAGCCCAAAACTACCTTGTCAGTAAAAGTTGCTAGGCTGACATAAATGAAGTTCGGATAGAAATGTGGAAAAAATAGATAAATATGTGTTTCCGATTTGGTGTGCAACAATCGCATACACCAGTAAAGCTACAGCTAATATGCCAAAAGGCAACATACAGGTGATTTCCTCCCCAAATACAAGTTTTTGAAGTCATTAACGTTTGACCTTCTTTTCAATCCAACTGTCACCGTTAACTCCCGCCTAGGCAAAGCCAAAAACTTTTTTCTAAACCAATTTTCGGGACAAAATAATTTCAGAAATTAATTTAATATATTTCCTGCTAAAAAATCGCCTTACCTCAAGTAACCGCCAGCAAATTGTTTACAGAACATAGAGGAACATTTCTAAAATAACCACATAGTTTAAGCTTGCATAAGCCCCCGACTTCTTGATGGGTTTTAGTAAATTTGTTTTGACTTAAGTTCAACATCTCAGATTTTTTAATTTTTCGCATTTATGCTGATACACATTCAGTTTCTTCGACCTGGCCGAGGGCCGCACAAAACTGCGAGGTGGGCCGCGAGTTTGACATAGGTCTGTCATAGAGAGATTTTGATTGGGCAATGATTTTTATAATAACTAACTAACTAAATAAGTTAAACAAAAAACAGGCAGAAACAAATTTTCATGCAAAATGTTAAAAAATTGGAGGGTGAATTAAAAAAAAAAAATACGAAATGATAAAATAATGATCAATTTGACCTATGACCACTTTTTTTTTAAATCTCTCGCGGGCCGTATATTGCACAAGCCTGCGCTGTAATAATGTCCAAACACGGAAATTTACCTCAATTTTAAAATCTTTGCACTGCGTTTAGTACCACTGAACTTAGTACATATCATCGATTAATTTGATGTGCTTGAATGAATAAATTACGCAAAATATAATCCCCGAGCAAAGAAAATTAAATTCCTTCCTTCCTTCCTTCATCGGGTTGTTAAGAAAGGATTTTATTTCTCTTACCCGAAAATTTGAATCCATGAATCTGACAGGATAGTCGTTGTATGTACAGGAAAACCCCGACTTACGTCGTTAATTGGTTCCAAAAATATGCGACGTATGTCGAAACGATGTGTATATCGGAGCATTATAAAGTCGAACCCCTGTTGCAAGTCTACAATAATGAATTGCCAAAACAGGCATACGAACAAGCAATAATTATGAAGCTATTTTGTATTCAAATAATGATTATGTGGACACATTTACATAAAACGCTTTTGACATCAACAATTTTTATTTGATGATTTAAAAAACTCTTCCATGGTCCTTTGTCGAGTATTTTTTCCCTATACAATTCTTTGCACGGTAAAACCGTGGTTTCGTGGTTGATCTTTTCACTTCGTCTAATGTCTTTGTCATGAGTTTGGCAAATAGCATGAGCTCCTCATATTGCTTAAGCTTAAGCTCCTCATAATGCTTCGGCCAGTCCAGATTTTGTAAATTAGATGTCCGCGTCTTCGGGATCTTACTCGGTAGCAGAGTCTTTAAGAACATCTCCAGTGTTGAGATCATTTTCCAACGAATCGAGCTGTTGTAATGCCGAAATCCGAATCCAGTTTTGTTCGATTTTCATTCCGTCAAAGTCATACATTTTCTTCGATTTTGACAGAACGAAAATAAAAAAAAAAAAATTATACGGTCCGTGTTTGTGCGGCATAAGAGCTCCTCAGTCGTTAACTTGCGACTGATGAGAAACCAACTTGCTTTGCTACTTCCACGATTTCCTCTTCGACGTTTTCTCCTACATCGTTGTTGTTACTCGTAATAATGCAATCAGGCCATAGCTTTTTCGAGGCTTGATTCGATTCGATTCGATGTAGTTTGTTTGTTGCAATTCATCCCAAGCAGTCTTGTTTGTTGTTTCGTATTGCTTTCATAATATTAAAGGATTGCCAGTAATCTCGCACTGAAGTCTCACTTGATACATTTGCATCGATAGTTTCGACTATAGTTGGCGCAATGTGCATCCTAGATAATACGCCTTAAAGGTCGATATTACCCCTATGATCCATAGGTTGGTGCGAAGGGGTTCTATTCGGAGGTAAAAAATTAACCTTTACATGGGATTCATGTCGTTGACAATTTGTGGATGATCTGCCCCATTGCTCTGCTTGCAGAAATTCTCTATAGCTGGACAAAAATAAGATTGGAACCATTCCACAAATAAACTGGAAGTCGTCCATCCGTTTTCATTTGATCGAAAAAAAAACCGGCAGAGACGATTTTGGAACCCCTTCATTGTACGCGGGTTCTCAGAATGAAATTTATTATTTTGTCTAATTTGGGATTTCTGTGGCAAAATGCAGCGACGTAAAAGCGGGGGATCGTAGACGCAATGTGAAGCATGATATAAATTCAATAACAACTTATACCGAGGTGATGTATAACGGGATTTACCTGTATTTTGAACGTTGATTGTAGAGTCGTGACTATGACAGGTAATTAGTAAAAAAAAATATGCGGATTCGCCATTATTTCATACAGAGCTTTGATAATTTCTGCACATTCATGATATGATAATGCCTTTTCTTCAAAACTTAAAGAAGCGATATAATTATCTTCCCGATTTTCGGAGATTCTTCAGTGCGTATGAAATGCAAAAATCGCAATATTTTGAAATCGATATTGGTCTGACATGCAGACGCGGATTTGTCAGACTTTTCCTAACCAGAAATGATCTGTAGATCATCAGTTTGTCTAATTTAAAGGTAAGCACCTTTAAGGTACGTGCTCGTAGAGACAATTCATGTGATGATCGCTGTTTTGCATTCAATTTCGAGCCGTATTTAAATAATTTTTGATTGGTTTTACTTTCCTAATATCGACTATGGATTATATATATTTGTAGTCTGTATAAAAAATATACCCATATAGTGCTCAAAACCGGTAGTTTAATTCGATCGCTGAGCGATTATCCCATGAGTCGTCTCTACGAACACAAACCTTTAATACTTAATCTTTAAATGGGAGTTAATTTTTCGCTATAAATAGACCCACTGAAAGCGGACGTTTTTTAACCATTTGTCAAAGTTCGGCAATTTAAAGTCAAATAAAATTTATTGCTACTCAAACACTCGGCCGAAGAAAGCATTTTTTGAAAACTAAATTTTTGTTAAAAGTCAATCCCATTTAAGCGTACACATACAGAGCGACGCCAAGCTTTCCCGGGCGATTCGATGCTATTGTCCAAGGGAATTTTATACGCTGTAGATTAGTGCTGTTTCGCGCCAATACTCGATCTTTGGGGCTTATATGCGCAACAATTGGCATATATATATTTTGATCGGCTTCGTGGCATGGGCTGTTTTTTGTGTTGTAGTTGTATGATGTGTGGATTGTCGTAGGTAATGTCCCTTGTAGAATTTTGAAATGAAAACAAAAAAAAATCGATTGAGGCGTTTGAATTTGGAAAAAATTATTGTATAACGATGGATAAGTCAAAAAGGTAACCTTATAGTAGAACGCATTATAGCGTAAAAAACAGGCGGCATTTGGATTTGACATGAAAAGTTGAATTGGTTAAAGAGGCGACATTTTTGAAAACATGCATAGTGCTCTGAAACCCGGAAAAAATCGCAATGAATTGTTGTAGAAACCGATAGTGAAGGAGGTATATATGCAGCGATTTGTTTAGGAATATGCTACAAACCGGGTTGCCTTGCACTGTATGTTTTCAAAAACGTTTCCTCTTTGAGCCACTCAATTCATGCCTCATCTATATGCCACTAAAACTGGGCTGTCCTGCAATGAAAGTTTGGTATGGTCACGGCCACGGCATTTGTCATTGAGACTTCCTGAGCCAGATGGCCATAACCTCCCTCCCTCCCTTGCGGGACGACAATATTTATCCGACTGATAGCCGGAAGGGTGTTCTCCGCCGGGATGCCTCCCTTTGGAACCCCATCTTGGGATACGACTCTAGCTGGTCGGCTTGTCTATCACCACAAACCCCCTCGAGTCTAACGCCTAGATGGGTAAGGACCATGGTCCCTTGGGCACGCCCATCCCCGAGGTACACTATTCGCTAAAGATTTCTCAATAGCAGGTGTGATCCTCCTTTGGCCCCCTTTCGGTAGACCTAACGAATTCGGCTTGCTAGCCGCAGGATTGTTATGCTTGTTTACTACTCGTCTGCTTAAAGCAGACTCGTAGCGCTACCGCTCACATTGGTCTGCCCCCCGTCCGTTTACTAAGCAGCAATTTGACTCAGTCCGTGTGGTCATCAATCCACGAACCAGCTAGATATAGGATAGGCCATTCTCCCTAACTAGCCCCTTCGTGGCTTGGGTTATGCGAAGCCGCCAGCTCCAAGACTGGACACGTACGCTTATAATGTGTTTCTCCCCTACGTCGTGTCAGCTGGTATGGCTGACTTTTCGGAGGAATAGGGAAAAAGTCAGCCATGCTGTGTCACCCATACATGACTAGGGAGCTCGGGAACGTCATCACCCGAAGGTCTTTGTACAGATCCACGCCATGGCGTATCAACCATACCAGGGGCCTCCCTGCGCTGCTCAGGTATGTGGTGTCGCAATCCACCAAAGGCCTGTGCCACAAGGACACTGACTCCCTTGCGGAAAGTTATACATTACAGCCTGCATAAGTTGAATTTGTATTTCAGTTATTTGTATTTGCTGTTTTAGATGCGGAATGGGCTTCTTATAAAATATAATGCGATGGCGGAGGGAGGTTTCTATCAAATATTCTGCTGCGTTGACTCCTTTGCTGGTCATGGACTTCAGAGGATACTCAAAGATGTCACCATGCTGAAAACGAAAATATGACTTATTATTTGGTTAGTTCGTGCTTTCTTCTTTTCATAATTTCTATTTTTTCACATGATATGATAACATAGTCACCAATTTGTTAGAACCGCGAATCTATTTTTTCATAGTTTTGAGAAAAAAACTATCTGTAGTTTCAATTCTAAAAAATACTCTAAATATACACTTTTTTTCTGAAATATTGATAGAAAGTATTATTTTTATGGGTACATAAACACTAAAAACAAAGACTACACAGTGGCGTAGATAGCTTTTCGGAGAGGAGGGGGATCATTTTGCAAAATTACTTATACTTTTACAATTTTAAAATGTCGAATTTCAGAATAACAATTTCTGTATTTATTACACTTAAAATTAGCAGTTTATTGGAGCAAATTTTGATGCAAAATAGATAGCAATTTTGCCATACGAAAAAAAAACTATGTCCTGAAAATATTTCATCGATAATTTTGTCCTTTTTCCTACGGTGCGAGTGAATCAACAGTATTCCAATTTTCGTATCGCTACTGTGATTGGACTATCAGTGCTTTATATTGGGTTAGATCAGTCGCTCCCAAACTAATCCAGACAAAATCCACCGACTAGATCGTATCGTCCGACATCAAGTTCAGAATGTATCGTAGAATCTACGTGCATCATTCAAATTTCAGTACACTAATCAAATCCAGGATTTAGTAGACCCTGTCCATAGTGGGTTCGATTGTTTGCATTTTGTTTTCAAAAGCTCTTTTTCTTATTTTTGGATATCTTCGCGAACCTCTGAGATATTCACGGAACCCTACGCGTAGCTACGTTTGTTTGTTTGTTAATTTGTTTTCGAATTATTGCTGTCTGCTTAAGACTATATATGTATTTTTCAATTTTGGAATTTTCCACATTTTTTTAGAAGATTTAGTTAGTTAGAAAAATAAGCCTGCTTATAGCCTTGCGAGTTCGTCGCATTCAATTCAATAAAATTGCGAACAACTAGCGAAAGTCAAGACAGGGCATGCCCTGCTGTATACGATAAAACCTTTCGTCAAATTTTAACTTAAAAAAAAAGAAAAAAAACGTACATAAACTCAAACAATAAAGGATGCTCCAAAATTCATTCGCATTAGCTTTCCACTCTCCTGAAGAAATCGTTATAGTCTTATGTACCTACTGTATTGGAAATTACGCTTCTGTGGAAGAGCACTCCGTGTTCCACATTTTTTAAATTTTTAACCGAACATTGAGATTTTCCGGCAAGAAATGTTCAATCAGTGCATACATTTTATTTTTCTATAGTAGTACATACCTACTTCAAAAAAAAAAAAAATACTGTAGTGCTTGCCTGAAAATCTAAATGCAGATGTGAAAAAGTAGATGAACGTAAAGCCCTGTGCTGTAGTGTTTCTATTCTACGTATCGATACGCTTCTATTATACAAGTGAAATTTGAGGAAATACTAGATTTTCTATTGCAGTTCTGCAAATGGTTTCACGTTTTTATGAAACACTACACACGTTGAATAATTCCATCAAAAAGTTTACTTTTGCTTTTACTGTACGTACCTAGAATAATAATGCAAAATGTGTGACCGAAGAAGGGATTGATCGCCTTGATCCCCCCTTATCTACGCCACTGAGACTATAGCGGACTTTTGTGGTTTTGGCAAATTGTTTGGAGATTCAAGATTCTGGCATCTTGTCTATGGAGATTTTTGGACATTTTGGACAAGGGTAAAGGAACCCATTATCTCAAAATCGCTAATTTTGTAGTTTCGCGGTTCTGGCATATTTGGGATAATATGATGTATACAAGTACATATTTTGTTTTTTTTTTGCAATCACATGAATCCACTTTTAAATGTAAGATAAGTTTGACTTTGATTTATTCAATTGTTCCACATTCAACTAGCATCCCATATTCCGATATTCTAGCCTCATCCATACTCTAAAATAAATTCATCTCAATTTTCTTTTTTCAAATTCCACAAGAACTTATCATTCGTTTTGCCATTTTCTACCAACATAACACTAAACGTATATTATTCACCATCACATAGTACATAATAGCCAAAATAGCGCAAAAGGAAGATCTTCTTTTATATGGATGGCAGCAGCATATGTTTTCCATTAGCCAGAAAACACTTCTCAAACTTGCCATTTTAACGGAAATATTGCGGCTACTTCTTCTGTCTCCGTTGTTCGGCTGCTTGTGTTCCACTTGAAATGACTTTGGAACATCCTTTTTAAGTGCGGAAAATGTATGCTGACCAAATGGTGCACTCATCGTCTTGTTGTTGTTGTTATTGTTGCTTGTATAGTTGGTCGATTTATACAGATCAGAGGATGGGTATTGTCCTTTCGTTGCCTAATAGTTTTGGTCATTAGTTTCTTTTTTGTTGTTGCTGATGCTTTTGTTTTCAAGGTTTTCCGTGATTTTTTTTTTTAATCTAGAATATTTCCGGAACACGCTATGACAATGTTGACAAAAAAGAGTGGCCAGACGAAAAAAAAAGTTAGAAACAGAACAAAAAGACATTAGAGAAAATTTATTGTAAAAAGTTTAAATTTATATAAATGTTCACGAATATTTCTCAACAACACGTGTTGCAATCCATAACATGACATGAGGAGAGTATGGTTGTTTAAATTTCTGGAAAATTTTAAACAATTTCAGCCAGATTGTGTGATTATGACAATACACAGTAGATACACAAACGTTACAAATATTATTTCATATAATTGACCGGAAATGTGTGTTGCCTATACACGCTGCGCTAACCAAAATCTCAAAGCTCTCTAATTGAATTGTTTCCAATCCAACAGGCTATTTCTACTGTTTTGTGTGCATTGCGGTTCCGTTTGATGGTATTATACGCAAAACAAATATTTATTAAACAAAACATCCGTATGTGAATGAGAATCCTTCGTTCAATTATACTATATTCGTAGAATTCAGTTTTAAATGAACGCGTACCGCAGCTAACAGGAATACGAATTGAATAATTTCAGGAAAGACTAACCGGAACTATATGTACAACAGGCAGGATGGAATTAAATCCGGCAAACTAATTATTGTATATTGATTTGTGAGTGAATGCTGCGCGATGAGTTCTCTGGAAACTTTTTGACAATGCGCAAATTTTGTTAATTATTTCAGAAGAGAAGAGTTATTTTTCGATAATTGAGATAATTATGATGGACATATGAATTTGGAAAATTGTATTAAAGAAAAAATGACGTCGATTTGTCAAAAATGTCCCGAATAAAATTTTTGTTAAGTTTCAAGATCATCACTAAGAGGATTTTTTTCGTAATTTAAGTATTCAATGTGCGCCTTCTAATTGAAGTTGGGTCAAAAAATATTCACAATTGTATGGCATGAGTATCCACAAAAGCCCCTGTCATCTTCGTAAGCCTAGATTCAACCGACTGTTTTTTTTTCTAATTCTATATGTATGTAAAAGAAATGTAATTTCCCTTTTTATGATTACACTCGCTCTCCGGTTACATCTATATATTACAGCAAAAAGTATGAAATGAATATATTTCGTCCTAGAAAACCACACCAGCAATTCCCAAATCTCGTGACTTTTCATCATTCAAAAAAAAAATTGCTGCCTTTTCTCTACATGGATACTTTCTGTTGACTGCACTTTTTTCCGTGGCCACTCGACATTCTCTCTCTCCCTATTTCATCTAAATGTAAAGTGTGTCAACTTTTCACAAAGCGAAAAAAAATCTCATAGCGCTCTTGTTTTAGGTTGTTTTTTTTTTCTTCGGATTTCAAATGACTGGAAACTATGCAGACGACGACCACGACAAGGATTAAGTCAAGGAAGGCAACATTGTCGATGTCGTTGTCGTCGTTCCCGTCGGTAAAATAAACGATGCCTAGACCGCGAGGAAAAAACTACATTCTGATGAATAAAAATATGTTAGCATCGCCCGCGTTATACCTCGGTCGACACAATTTATGCTACATATACACACTATTCACGTAAATCCAAGCTAGCGTGGATGGATATTCACATATACACACACGGTCGACATGAAGTCCGTCGCGAAAGATTTCCCACATCCTGACATACAATTATGTGCAAAATGTCAGCCGAGGATATTTATGCGCTCGGGCAAAATGCATTCTTTTTCTGCAGCCCGGCGCAAGCTATGTACCAGCATTCTCTCTATATTACTATTTGCTACACACCCGCTTTCATAGAAAAAAATCCGCATGTGAAAAATTATGAATCAGGATAGTAGTATAGGAGATCTCAGATTTCTTCCCCACTCTACCCTCTAGCCGGCGGCGGGCTAGTTCTTTTCATTGTGGAAAAAACAGGGTTAGATGATGCAGAACTATGTGTAGTTTTGTTTAAGGATTTTTTTTCAGCTTTCTAGTTTTGCTTGTGTGTTTGCCTATAAATGCGGGCGTTTAGCAAAGCGAAAGTATGTTTCTTTCTACATATGGATGTAATGTATATGAAAGTTAATGGAAGCAGTGCATACATTTGTTTCCGTGACTGATGTCCTTTTTAAATGAACGAAGCGGAATTATGTGGCAATGCTATATGAGAGAGAAAATCATGTTGATTGTATTATTATTTTTTCTTGTTTCGAATGAATTGTGCGGTTATATTGCTTCTGGCATTAAAGAATGTTTAAGTTTTACTTTGTGACAAAATTGTATGGTGGAAATCAGGAGAGATGGTGGGAAGAGTATTTGTTGAGTATTAGGTACACGATAAAAACTGGAGAGAAATGCCGTCTGGATATATTGATTTCTAGTTCTGAAAAAAATAATAATAATCGTTTGTTGCAAATGCAAACAATATCTAATAATAATTATTTCATAACGGTACATTGAAGTGTCAAATCTGGGATTAACAAAAGTCAGTTCAGCGTGTGCCGAATGAGTTATACTTTACGATGTTAGCAATCTAGAGACCTGAGATCGAATCTCGACAAACTTCTTTTCTAATCAATCTCCATAAAATGTATTATTATTATTAGAGTAACGAAAATTTCGCAAATAAACAACACAAATTTCGCACAATTTAATTTTGAATGTTGGGAATTTCGCTGAAATTCGCATAAAAGCATAATTTTGTGCATTTTGAAAGTTTTAGAAAATTGGCTTATTTTTAGATGAATTCAGTGATTTTTAACAATATCTTTCTAGTTAGTATTCCTAGAAAGAGTTATTGTACATAAGTTCTACTGCTAATTAAATTATCTATGCAACGGTGCCTTAACCCATAGGTTTCAAAAGTATTTTTATGGTTTTACAAGCTGTGAGAGCTCGCTTTGTTCGCTCTCCCATCTTGGGCTCGCTGCGCTCGCACAAACATTCTCTTTCAAACCGAATAAAATTGAAATAATAAATTCGATTTATATGTTCAAGCAATTCAGACAGAATTCTGTGAAAAATAACTCATTATGAATGCTGCTCATTTGGAATTGCGACGCAGGGTTAAAAAAAATGATTAACCCTTTAACGACCATGGTTCCAACAGCAGCATGAGTTAGTTTTTTTAAGAAATATCACTTTCGTCAACATGTTCTTCCCAATTTTTCCGAACTTGCTATATACTTCTAATCGTATTCGTCACAGACTCAAATACGGTGCAGCAAATTTACTAAAACTCCCTAATCCGTTCAAAGTGACCAAGGGATAGGAAAAGAGCTTGCTTTAAAATTTTACTCATCCGTTCCGTATATCCGACTTTGGAGATATAGACAAGCAAACCATCTACGAGGTATACCGTCAGGGGAGCACCTAGCCTTTCGGCCTTTATCTCCCGGTCCGTCTAAATGTTTGGACCTTCGGCTTTTTACTGACAAGGTCTTGTTGTCAGATGGGGATTTCTTCATCCAGTGAATGCACTCACCTTCAGAAGCCTAACCCCGGGGCTGCATCACTAGCTGTCTTGCTTAACAACCTCCAGCCACTACGAGGCCAACTCCTTGAAGGGTAAGGACCATGGTCGCCTGGGCACACCCATCCCCGTAGTTCACTATTCGCTACAGACTTCTCTATAGCAGGTTTGATCCTCCTTCGGCCCCCTATTGGTTAAGCCTCACGTGGAGATATAGACAAAAGAATTTGAAAAAGAACTGTTTTTAATAATTATTCTTTGTGATTTGCATATTTATACAGTTATTCTGGGTGTACACCAATCCGCTGGAATATTTTGACTGAAATCTGGTCATTCATTCAAGGAATACAGAAAGAAATACACGAAAAACAAATCTTTACAATTTTACTCATTGTGATTTTTTTTTTTATGTTTATTATTATTTTGATATTCAGGGAAAGGACCAATTCGGCAGGAAAATCTTCCGAAAATCTGCTAAAAAGTTCAAGAAATATAAAAAATATGTAAAAAAAAACTCATTGTGAATTTTCTGCTTACTTCAATAGCAGTATAGCTATTCCGGTCGGAGCCTTGTGTAGACCCATAAGGTGGGGTCAACTTACCGAAATTTTGCAATTCGTTCAAGAAAGAAGTATATTAAAAAGAATTGTCTTCATAATTGTGCCCCATTGTGAATTTTTCATATGTCTCGATGGCTGTCCTGTTACTTTCGATAGAGACCAATCCTGTAGAAGAAATTTACTGAAATCCGAAGATATGCTAAAGAAATACACGCAGAAATAGGCGAAAAAAACCCATTGTAAATTTAAGCCCATTGTGAATTTTTTGCATATTTCAATAGTTATTATGCTATTCGGGCCAGAGCCTATTTCAACAAACCCAAAATACTGAAAATCTGTCCAGCCGTTCTCGAGTTATAAATGGTGTAACTAACACGACTTTCTTTTATATACAGGGTGTCCGGAAACTGCCGCATACACGCACCGGATTGTGATTCTTCATGTGATTTCCAGCAAAAAAGTTGTATGGAACATGCCCCTTTGGCTTAACCCTTTAGGCATTTGAAGAATTTTTAAGATATCATTTTCTTGTACGACTAAAACCGACTACCCTTAGTTTTAATCCGAATGAGCCGAATTTTGGTGGGTGGGGTCACTATGACCTCTAATCCCAACAAACCAAAATTTAGCACTCTGCTCCAATTTTGGGGGAGTTATGGATGTGCCGTTTTGAACAATTTAAATGGGGGGATATTGGGGGTCCTTGACCGGAGCAATTCAATGTTTAGCTTAAAATGATCTTGAACTTATCGTGAATACTTATACAAAAATTTACGGCTGAACTAGCATTCTTTCAAAAGTTATGAAGCGTTTAAAAAAGGTCTAAAATGAAAATATTCTAATGTTTGTTCTAGTCTAACGCCGAAATATTAAATTAAACTCTAATGTGTTATATATCATTGCAAAGATAATTTAATGTAGTTTTTTTCGTCCTCAGACCATTTTTCTATATTTCTTACCGTTTTTGAAATAATCGCAAAAAACCGAAAAAATGCCTCCTTTCCCCCTTTTTTTAAGGTTGCGGACCTCCGATCGTTTGGGACTCTTAATGTCATAATCTGGGGACCATTCCCAACCGTAATCCAAAAAAATTTCCGATGGATTTTTGCCGACCAAATATGCCATTTTTCTTAGACTAGAACAAATTTGTAAAGAAAAGTGTAATTGCTTTTTAGACAGCCCCAAATTTTGTAAATTCTGGAGGTGAGGAGTTGTTAAGTTGCTCGTTAGGGGAAAATGCCGAAGAGAAACCCCGGAAAAAATAATGTTCAGCCATAATACAAATTATTTTGTCGCATGGAAATTTTTCGATTTTGTAGTAAAAAAAAAATTCATCTACAAATTAAACAAAAAGAGCCCCCGCAAGAAACATTCCTTTATCCCTTGTGTTGAGAAAGTATCGGATAAAGACAGTAACAATTTTTCCTCATGTTTTCTGGTAACATTATGCAAATATTGCCAAAAAAAATCCTTATTTTAATTAAGATATGATCCTAAGGCTATGCACCAATTTTTAAAATAATATTACAAGCACCTACCTCACTTTGGTGTGCGTTCCGTACACCTTTTAACAACATGGGAAATAAATTTCTTGTGCGTTTGTTCGGCTGTTTGCGGACACCCTTTGTATAACATTCATTTTAAAGAAAAAAACATTCTTATATGTATCTGTTATACAGGGTGTCCGAAACTTCTGCATAAACGCACCGGATTGTGATTCCTCATGTAATTTCCAGCAAAAAAGTTGTGAAGAATATACCCCCAATTCTTAACCCTTTAACTGTCACAGGCATTTGAAAATTTTTGAAAAAATCTTGTTTATTGTACGACTAACATCTCAATATCTTAAAAGCTAATCTAGCTAGAATAGGAAAATAAGATGATTATTGCAGGCAGCAAATTTACCTAAAAAATAAAACTAATCGCACTATCGGACAAATCGGATAAGAGGCTTGGCTTTTACAGAACTTCAAAGTCAAATTTTTGTGATTTGACACAAAAACAATATATTTTTCCATCTGAATTTTCTCCAACTTCTACCAAAGTGAGGTGCTCATATGATTCTTTTGAAAATTGGCGCATAGTCGAACAATTATTTCTTTCTTACATCATTTTATTCTAGCGTCGTTATTTCTAACGTGCCTTAAGTGCATTAAACTAGGATTAATTTTAGTTCGATTTCAATTCAATTCAAACTGCCCCTGAAGATCTGGAATGTGGTATTTTTTTTTTTTTTAAATTAACCCTAGCTTTTTGCACTTTAGGCATTAAAACTGAAATAACGAAGCTAGAATATTTTTTTAGCCTTAATATTACAATGAATATGGGTAGATCGGTCAATATCCTTTTATAGTAAAAATACCCAAACCCAAACATTCAAAACAAAAAAAAAATTTTTGATGCCAAAGTGTTCAATACACTCCCAAGTATACACAGTAAAAAGTTGCATTAAATTGCATCATGGGTTAAGGGGGAAAGGATGGCAAAGGCGTAAAAATTCAGGTTTTTTGCAAATATCTGGAAAACTGTGAGTCTGACCGCAAAACGTCTACGAAATGAAGTACATAAAATTATAGCACTATGAGTGTATACGCTATACCCATGTACAGACCTAACATGGGCGTAAAACTGAAAATATTAAATTTCATTTTTTCAAGGGGGGAAGGGGTAGATGGGTTGAATTCGCATATACATATTTAATATCTTATAAAGGCATCCAGCAGCTATTATTTGCTATAAATTTGAAGTTTTTCGCGACATTCTATCAAAAGATATGATGGAATATTGCTTTGTAGGGGACGTAGGGGTAGTCAGACCTTTTCCACTTTCCACAACGTCAAGCATATGTCACAATTAGGCATTGATGAAAATTTCAGGTCGCAAGCGATATTCTGTCGAAAAATATGGCCGAATTAAGCTATCCCGGAGAGGTCCTTTGTATGGGAGGTAGGGGAACCCTTGGACCGATTAGGCCCATTTTTAATACCATCCTAGCTTTTACCAAAACATTCATATGGCCAAAATTTAAAAACGCTAACTTCATTACTCGGGAACTATCGTGCGAACTGACAGACACACGGACGCACATGGCTTATTCGAACCTGACCCTAATAATTTATTTATATACTTTGTCATACCTCCGGCGGCTCCTTTCAGGTGTTACATAAATCGTCGTAACAAAAACAATATACCCTATACCATCTTATGGGTATAGGGTATAAACAAATTTATCCTTTAGAACGTCATTATAACAGTTAATTGTAGTATTCGTCACGTATGTTCAAAAGTTTGTACGAAAGTGTACTCTACAAGTGTCAAAAAATTGTCTTGGAAGCTTAATGGTGCCAGTTCTAAGGCTATTTCCAAATATTTATATTGAGTAACGTGTACTAGCAACCTTTAAACCCCATTTTTCGTACTTGTAAGACACGCTCTGGTACAAAATTTTGGATATATGTACATTCACATAACTGCAATTAACTGTTATAAGCACGTTTTAAGAGATAAATCTATTTTTTCTATTTTCGATAGAATTTAGAAGTGAAAAAATGTAAAATTTGTTAGATTTTTTGTTCACTTTGAATGGG
Organism: Microchrysa polita; assembly: GCA_949715475.1. NCBI lineage: Eukaryota > Metazoa > Arthropoda > Insecta > Diptera > Stratiomyidae > Microchrysa > Microchrysa polita. Next base: position 5,701,731 of record OX454415.1, on the reverse strand, counting down.
GGGTAACCTTCGTTTTGATCGTATGGTAATAATTTTTTGGTGTTGAGCACAATTGGGCTTGGACTAGGCACCACACCAAATTTGATCTGCCTGGCTCAATTTAAAACGAAGCTACAGGCATGACTTTTTGAAAAATGATGCATTCAACTTTTGGTTAAAATCATATGCATTTTGTAAGCAATATGTGGACAAAATTTTATGACTCTAGGTCTATTCTATCAAGAGTTACAGTGCCAAATGTAACACTCAAATGTAAAACTATTATGCTTTTGGGTCTAGCGTATAATTTTCTGAGGAAATGTATAGTGTATTCTATATCATTACAAAGGTAATTTTATGTATTTCATTTCGCACTCAAGACGTTTTGCGGCCAGACACACAGTTTTCGAGATATTTGCAAAAAAACTGAATTTTCACCCCTTTGCGAATGAATCAGAATTTTGTATCTTTGGTCTAGTGTGACGTCACAGCACGATAGCCGATTGTCAAATTCGTATCGGTTGGAATAACTTTCCTGCGCAATGCAGTAAACTTTTTGTATGATAGGACATTTTGTATAAGTCTGGTAGTATTTTTGAACAAATACTGCATACAAATTTAAGTAGACAGTTTTGTTCAAAATTTAAAAGAAAAATGTTTTATACAAAGTTTAGCTAATGTAAGCCTCACCTGAGACAACAAATTGTGAAAAATATATGTGCAAAATTTTGTACAGAAATATCTACTTAAATTTGTTTGCATTTTTACGCAAATCCATTCTCCACTTGCATATTTTTGTACAAAATAGCCATTTCTCAAAAAGTGTGTAGATATATGTACACAGATTTGTTGATGTGAGGGTTATGCTTTGCGACCCGTTGCCAATTGGATTAATTTACCAAAAGTTGCAGTCGTTTGAAATCCAAGTTTTTCAATCCAAACTTAACATTTGCGTAAATCCTTTTGAATTTGACTCTATTTTTTTTTTTTAGTTTCTTGTGTTGTTTCCGAAGTATAAGTCAGGCACCTTCACACCCATCCATTGTGAAAAATATGCATTATGACAAAAAGATGCGATTCTGAGCAACAAAAGAGTATTTTTGAACTTCCAAAAACCTACCAATTTCTATACGACTATTTTCAATGCAAATCGGTCATCCGAAAATAAGTCGAAACAATGTGTTTCACATTTTCTGATTGAAGGGTAACCGGGGAAATAATAATGGAAACTGTCAATTGGTTACTACTCAAACAAACTAAAGAATCTACCATATGTCTATGGCGAACCCTCTATTGTCGAATTTACTTAATTCTCAAAAAAAAAACACACAAGTACATTAAAAATCCTTTTCAAAACGCGATAACGTCATAACACTCTCTAGTTAGTCAACATTATCTGCATCTGCATATCCTGTCACTGTCAAAGTAAGTTACAAATGAAGCTAATGGAAAAGAAACTTTTTCGCTAAATGCGATATTTCATTTGAAAAAGGAAAACGGGAACACGATCTAACTCAAACTTCATAGAAATAAATTTACAAGTGGGGTGTACCCATGCCATTAAAATTTAGTTTGGAACATTTTTTTTTTCTCTCTTCAGGAATAGCTAATATCTATCAGCTAGCTTTACCTATAAACCTTCTCGACCTCTAATCGTCTATAGCGCGCACAGTATAGTTTTATCTTCCTTTCCATACCAATCGGTTGCTCGTAGATAAATTGTAGTCGGTCGACTTTTCCGGAGGTATGTATAACCGAACTGGTACATTTCCTTAATGCAAAAGCACAACCTTTCCTTTTTCCTCTTTTTATACTCGCCACATATACTAAATCGTGATAAATAATGGGAATGTTGGAATAGTAAACTACTGCTCATTATTTTTCCTTCGAAAATCACATTTTGCTGCTCTGGGCAGGGTTCTCTGCGGTCACACCTGGACGGGCTGAAGCAGCTTGAAAATATCAACTGAACTTCTCTCTATAGGTTTAAAAATGGGAAGGTTTTCTTGCCCTACCCGCTTATTTTCAATTTCAGCGTTCCTACATGTAGCATGGAAAATATGTACTATGTGAGGTCTATGGTTTCGACAATTTTTCATTTTGGTCATTTTATATGGATTTTTTGGCATATGAAATCTAGAGAAAAAAACAAAACATTTGATATTCAAGTCAATACACGAAGAAAGTTTCCATCTAAGAATGGCACGTTCCTTCTTACTCGTCCTTGTGCATATACGACGAGTATAGGGTATACATACATAATATCGAAAAATCTCGAGGGATTTTGATTATATCCAGGAAAATTGCGCGAAACATATTTGTTGTTGGTTCTTCAGTGCCGTACATACGATATGGCAGCAACATATGTATCCATAATATATGACTATACAGACGTAAGGATACAACTTTCTCAAGAATCGATTTTTTGTCGTATCTCCCAGTTTTTTTGATCTACTCCTGCGAGTATACTCTCCTCCTACGCTGAAAAACCCATTTTGAAGACGCAACGCTTTACGCTATAGTACCCATATCTGCCATGCTGAAGTGCAGTTCGTCTCCCTTATGGGATAAAATGGTTTCCTGTTTGTTGGGCGACTGTTATAAATGAAATTAAGAAAAATCACCGGAACGTCAATTCATTCCTCGCAGTTGGGTATCGCATCGTCTGCGTCGTCTTCTTCTTCTTCTTGAAAGTGAGTGTACAATATTCCCTACAGTTTTTATTGGCAATGATTCTATGAGTTTGAGTTCCTATCAAGCAAGTTCCACCACTGCATGAAACTCTGAAGCGCACACACTAGATCGGATGGTTGAAGTGTTATTAAGATATATGATAATGGGTAACGTGTGGCATGTCATGGGCCATGTATTTGCAAGGATTATCCATTAGGAGGAGAGAAAGCGACGAGCGAAGAGGGATTAAGGATGAGATGATGACATGAAACGTTTGCGAAATGCAGTGGTCGTCCTCGGTTTAATTGTGATGCATTACGGCATTATATATTTTGTGGAAAATGAAATTTGTTTTGCAACGTGCGTGCCTTATTGACTATGGATTTTGGGCGTTTTTCATATATATAGGAAAAGGATGAGAAATTAGTTTTCGGAGGGTAATGGATTTTCTATAGAAATATGCATTAGTTGACCATGCCGAGGACGAGGAAGGGACAGAGTGGTTTCTCAACAAATCAAATGTATTCCCTATTTGCAGTTTGAAAATAAATTACTGTTTATAATGCCAGCGGAATTTGAGGGCTGATTCCATCCAGGAGAATGAGTCAGACGAAATTATTGATTGATTAGGTCATGGCAGTCGACTGATCTTGAGCTGATTGCGTTGGTATAGGGTCAGATTCACCGTCTATGACCCTGCCCCTGGGCAGTACTCAGTACTGGTCGAGAATTCTCATGAAGGGCTTAACAGGGGTGTATATATTTTAAAATTCATTCGCAAAATGTCATATCATTGGACTCTCAAGTGCCATCGTCGCGCTTATTTTGAAGTAGACATGCGCCTTGGGAGGATTGGGTGATTACTGATTAAATTCAGCTGATCGTTAAAATAAACGAAACTGGTACGTCAAAAACGTCTTTAGGAAATCTTCGGATGCCCCAAGTCTTTCTTTACTTATTCAGAAGATGATTTAACAGAAATATCAAACCAAGCGGGATGTACAACTAAAATTAAATAGACCAAATTAATTAAATTGATACTCTGTCCAATCATTGAATTTAGTAGCAATTGAGCAAATGCTGCACGAACACTAACTGTGATTCAATAGTCTCATGCTGCAACAAATCCATTTTTTTTCTAAATTCCAATCAACGCTGGAAAAAGGGGGGAAGCTGAAACTATTGTACAGGTATATACATATATTAGGCGTTAAATTTTGAAAAGCCTACTGGCGGCAAATACATACGATTTTTGAAAGAATACTTACCTTCTATGTCGTGATATTAAAAAGCGGGATATTGAAAAGCGGTATTTTGAATTAGCGGGTGGAATGGCGGGATTTCAATTTAGCGGGATTTAAAACTGGCGGGATAATGAATGTCGGGATTTTGAAAAACGGGAATATGATGGGCGCCCGTATATTATCCCGCTTTTTACAAAAAAAAATCAGTTTAACATTATCCCGATATTACTAAATCCCGCCACTTTAAAATCCCGCCATTACAAGATCCCGCCACATCAAAATCCCGCCCACTAAAAACCCCGCCGTTTTAGAATCCCGCAAATTGCGCACGCGATTTTTGAAAGAATACTTGGGACACCTACATAATCCCGAAAAACAAAATCCCGCCCGTTCATAATCCCGCTTTTTCCAAAAAATCCCGCTTTACATTATCCCGACATTACAAAATCCCGCCATATCAAAATCCCGCCACCTCAAAATCCCGCCATTCCAAAATCCCGCCATTTCAAAATCCCGCTATTAAATAATAAAAAAAATCCCGCCAAAATACCGCCAAATTTTTTTTATTGTTAACAAAACATATAGACATGCGTTCGACTTATCAATTATTTACATTAGTTTATGCGCCAAGTTTTTCAAAAAATCCGTTTTTTCATAGTCCTCTTTAGATGCAAGTATATTCCTTAACTGCTGGTTACGTCTAAAGACCTTTTGGATGCGACCTTCGGATCGGGACGGCCCAACTTGGTTTTTAGCTAGGAGCAATTCTTTACCTAGTAATTTCACCAGCCGTTACAGACCGATATGGCTTTTGCTTGTGATAAAGTTAAATCGTCTGTTCCAAGCCTCAACAATATTTTGAGTTCTTAGAAAATTTGCTGCAACTGCGTCAGCAATACTCCAGAACTTAGGCGAGTACCTTGGTTTTCCTGGCTTTCCCGACTTTCCCGCTTTTCAATATCCCGTCACAGAAGGTAAGTATTCTTTCAAAAATCGCGAGCGCGATTTATGAAAGAATACTTACCTCTTGTGACGGGATATTGAAAAGCGGGACTTTGAATAAGCGGATTATTGAAATGGCGGGATTTTGGATTGGCGGGATTTTGATTAGACGGGATTCTAATTGAGCGGGATTTTTAATTGGCGGGATTTTGAAATGGCGGAATATTGAATGTCAGGATTTTAAAAAACGGGAATATGATGGATATCGTACCCAACCCGTTTATTTCTTCGATAAAGATGACAATTTAGCGGGTTGGGTACGTTATCCCGCCCATCATATTCCCGTTTTTTAAAATCCCGACATTCAATATCCCGCCATTTCAAAATCCCGCCAATTAAAACTCCCGCTCAATTAGAATCCCGTCTAATCAAAATCCCGCCAATCCAAATCCCGCCATTTCAATAACCCGCTTATTCAAAATCCCGCTTTTCAATATCCCGCTTTTCAATATCCCGTCACAAAAGGTAAGTATTCTTTCATAAATCGCGCGCGCGATTTTTGAAAGAATACTTACCTTTTGTGACGGGATATTGAAAAGCGGGGCAGAAAAGAAAATTACCTTCTTACTACATCACATTTGCCGTTAAAATATTGATACTGCTATACAGATTGGAAAGTGAAAGGTAGCTAGTATTCTCTTATCAGTGAGGCGGTGAGATAAAATTTCAATATTAGTGAAAATACCTATGTATTTTTCCAAATTGACACGAAGTTCGGAGGATGCAGATGCCAAAAAAATAGGGGATTGGTTTGGAATTAATTATATCCATGGGAAAAATACCTTTAGACGTAGAAAGCAGTGACTTTTAACTTTAGAGGACTATGAAAATACGGATTTTTTGAGAAACTTGGCACATAAACTAATGTAAATAATTGATAAGTCGAACGCATATCTATATTTATTTTTGTTAATAATAAAAAAAATTGGCGGTATTTTGACGGGATTTTTTAATTATTTAATAGCGGGATATTGAAATGGCGGGATTTTGGAAAGGCGGGATTTTGAGGTGGCGGGATTTTGAAATGGCAGGATTTTGGAATGGCGGGATTTTGGAATGGCGGGATTTTTATATGGCGGGATTTTGTAATGTCGGGATAACGTAAAGCGGGATTTTTTGGAAAAAGCGGGATTATGAACGGGCGGGATTTTGTTTTTCGGGATTATGTAGGTATCCCCAATTTAGCCCCTACAGAATACGACTCTCATACAGTGGAGACTTCAGTCTCGACTACTGAAAGACCAGATCAGCTATTTATCAAATGAAGTCACCTGGTCCGTGGGTCTCCGAGAATTAAGTATCCCCATGCCAGGAGACCCATTATTTTAACGGTTTGTATATCCCGTCATAGAAGGTAAATTGCGCACGCGATTTTTGAAAGAATACTTACCTTCTATGACGAAATATTGAAAAGCGGTATTTTGAATTAGCGGGTTATTGAAATGGCGAGATATCAAATTGGCGGGATTTTGATTAGACGGGATTTCAATCGAGCGGGATTTTTATAACTGGCGGGATATTGAAATGGCGGAATAATGAATGTCGGGATTTTGAAAAACGGAAATATGATGATCCTGCCCATCATCGTAACCAACCCAAATCTAACACTGGCGGGAAAGACCGCTTTCGTAGAGTTCATATTATTTTCTAATAATGTGTAAATTATTGGAAATATGACGCTTTCGGAAATAAGAACCCCTTCGCAATTTGCCGGCCATATGCCAAATCCGGCCCTGTTCGCTGGGCCAAAACTACTGTTGTGCATTTTTGGGTTTGCATAATATGAATACTAAATGGCTCAACCTAGGCCTCGAGATGTGCTAGTGAGTTTGGTGACTTTTTTAGAGGTATATTTAATTCAACAGCACACGATATGCAAAATTCTTTATTCTGCGTAAATGAGTACAGACTCATATAAATTATGGGAGCGATCGTAGTCCGCCAAATGTTTCCGAATTTTCAAAACCATCATAAACTGTATTTGTATTTCGTTGGTTTCGAACCCACGCACGGCTCGGCGTTTTGAAGATGAGTGCGCTCTCTGGATTAAGCCGTCAAATTAATCTTTGTTACGTATCGCTACAAAACTACTAATGGCCCACAATCTCAAACATATGTGTACATTCCTTTAACGGTTACGACTGTCACCTCTGGCTCTCTTTTTGTTTTCGGCAACATAGCATATAGCATGTAGCCAATTTCAACTTATCTAAATGTTTCAAACGGAGTTGAAATTCCCATTCAGATTTTCGATATCTGCAAAATACCCATAGGCTATAAAATTGTCCAATATGTGTATACGGTAAAAGTTTTGAAATTTGATCGTATCTTTTCCTCTGTATTCACCCCAAAACGATTAGTTTTCATATGTTTTGTACTACATACGCCAGTTGTATCATATGAAAAAGCCAAATGGATACAAAAAGCTTCATAATACTCTCTCCTTTCAAAAAGACAGAGAACTGAAAAAAAATCAATACACAACGTAAACATTCAAAACATTCAAAAGAATGTTCATTTATCTGGAAAATATCCTGCCTAGCAATGATTTTATGAATAAATATTCATATTTTTGCTACCTGTGTGTATACACTTTTCCAAACACATTTTTTTCCATTTCATATTTTATTTTGCATTTCATGTTTTTTACTCTTCCTATATATGACAAACAAACAAAGCAAAATTCGCTTATGCCTACGCCGCCCCCCTCTCGTTCGAATCCGTCCAACAAAAGTGCTGAAATTCGTACCATAAACAAACACTTCCTTTTTTGTCGTGCTCTATGTTTGTGTGTGTTTATTTCATGAATACATACATTTCATATGACACGGCATGAAAAACAGAAATCCTTTAACATTTATCGCAACAGTAATTTTAAAGGACCTTATGTAGGTGTATACATGAACAAGTACCTATACGTCCTGTAGGTGTATTTAAGTCGAATCTTTAGGTACTGTACGTACGAGTATGTTATGTAAATATGTAGCTACGGAAAAACGACAACGTTTCTCAACACCGGCCATATATACGATTTCCATATCAAAGTGGTAAATGGCCGTGACACGACGACACAGCACACAGGTGTCCCACCTGTAATACGATGTCGAGATCGAGATATTATGCACAAGAACGAGTCCTGGCCAAAGGATGTACCCTTTAAAATGTAACGAACGATATAACACCAAAGCCTTGGCCAAGCCAAACATAACCAGAGCACACACACACACAACCCACTCTCACATCCAAGTATGATCCTTCCTAAAGATGAACGCGACAAAAGTGACGAGTTGTGTGTGCGCGCTGTGCTTTTAAAGGATTAAACTTGAAAATTAAACTTAATTTATTTTGTATTGTTATTTTGGATTACAAGTAATTTAGTTGTCGTGTAATCAGGTATGTACGAGTACTCGGTTGGTATAACGTGCCAGAAGAGTTGGCAATGATTGTTCAACTTTCGCGAGTTGCGCGGAAATATACACGCGCGGTTTTGGTTTTTGTCGTATGTTCTTACCTTGTTAATTTTCTGCCTGTCTGAGCTCATCTTTAGTGGAATGTACATACGAGTACATATTGTGCAAAGAGACGAGAGTTGTGTTCTGGCTACATATCTGATGATGTCGTACAAATAAATACGATTCCCACGCTCCATCAATGGTAACAAACTGGTGTAATGGCTCTAGTTCTATATGTAGGTAATAGGCAACCAAACCAATTTCGACATGCAATTCAACGTCGATGGCTCTCATAAAGTTGTAGACAGAGAGGAATTCCTGGCTATAGGTGATTATCGACTTCGTGAATAATTATTAACTACCCGAAAAGTGGGTGGCTATATTCTTGAGAAAGGAAAAACTAAATTATGATAGTGAAAATCACTTTTGTCTTCAAGCATAAAAATAGTTGCTCAAGGTGAAGGTGGGTAGGTAAAGTAGGAACAGTCACAAAAAATTCATTGTCCTGATCAAATGGCACAAATATCAAATTGTCAAGAAAAGCAAGCCATTGATTCGACAGAAAAAAATTATTTTCGCATGGTTGTACCTAGGCCTGTTCCTAACACCGGTACATCGGTTTTAAACCGGTGTTTAATCAGCATCGGTGCCAATATTTTGAAGTACCGATATCCCAGTTTTTTTTTCGGTATTTTCAATCATGGGCCGGTCCCCGTCTTCGCCCGTTTTTTTTTCAACCATGGGCCGGTGCCGTTTTTTTCCCCAACACCTATGCACTGGTTCTTACCCGTTTTTTCCACCCATGGGCCCGTCCCGTTTTTTTCCCCAACACAGGTGCACCGGTTTTTTTTTAAACCTATTCAGTACCGTTTTTTTGTTTCTTAGCACCTGTTCAGTACCGGTTTTCAGGTTTTTTAGCACCGTTTTTTCAGTTTTTTTTTTGACACCTGCTCTGTATGATTTTTTCATGTTTTTTTTTACATCTGTTTAGCATCATCTTTTATACGAGTTTTATTTAGTAAACAAGATTTTAGTTTTTTATGAAAAACGAAGAAAAAAAACGAGACCGAGGTTAATTTTGGCTTCGACAAGACCGAAGTTTGGATACCCTTCACTCTTCTCGGTTAAATAATTTTTTTCCGGCGTACCTATGACGTGTGTTTACAAAAAATGCTTAAACTTTATAACGACTAAAGATAGAGGGGTCATGTGGAACATTAATTCTACCCAAATGAGTTGTGCTATCATCCTGTATTGTATGGACCATGAGTCGTTAGACACCCTGTATAAAGATGCATTGATTGGACGATGTTGTATATGGTTAGGTATAGGACGCCTGTGACTTGTGACTGTCTTGCGGGCAATTTATTGCAAACTAAAGAAAGCAAGAATTATTATTGTACATACATGCCAACACTGCGAGTTATTGGAGTTTTATTTAGTACGTCGTATGAACCATTTGAGCCAAAAAATATAATGACATGCGAAAGAATCGCCCGATTAATCGTCAGACTACCTAATGTTACCCTGATCGTCAGATCTCAAATGGATTAGACGCTGTATGCGGTAATTGTATGCAATTTTAATGATCTGACCAAATTTTTTTAATTCTCACAAGACTTTTGTGAGATTTGACTACTCACATTCCAATTGACTTCCATATTGCGTATTTTGTCAAAATATGGAAAGGGCTAAAAACTCGACACCTCTTGGTGACACTCTGTTATTTTTGCCCTATCACTACTTGAAAGGTATTGCTGCTAAGACTGTTCCTACGAATGTTCTGAGTACGTATATCGTCAAAAATGTCAAACTTTACGATGGAACCGTCAGATGGACTCACATGACAACAGTGTTGCCAATTCCCGAAATATAAATAGTGTCCCTCGTATTATTAACAATTTTCGAGTTTCTTTCTCATCCCAGAAGAAAATTTAGGCATTATTATCTTTATTTATAAATAACTAGCTAAGAGAGCTCGCTTCGCTCGCTCCCTCATCTAGGGCTCGCTACCCTCGCGTTGTTCGCTTCGCTCACAATTTGACACAACTTTAAATAACTTCACTTTAAATTAAAGTAAATACCTCCTGTTCTATTGTCAACGACCTTTATAAGCGAATCGTATACGTTCTTCTGCTCGGCACTCAAAAGCGGCACATTTATTCGAACTCGTTCGGCCAGCTATTCTCGATCATAATCTTGCTCCCGCTGCAAGTCGCGATTAATTGCATCGCCCATCAAATGATTTGGCGCTGGCATTCCCAATTTCGACAGCAGACTGCCGCATATGAGCACGGTCATGTCTTCGATAAGAACTAACGCTTCGTTGCGCATCTCGTCGTTAATTTCAAGATCGAAATTCGAAGTTGTTATGCGAACTCCATGCTAAATGTCTTCATCCATCTCGTCCTTGTATTTGTTCCACAATGCGGTCTGGATACGCCAATATGAACAGAAGAAAATGAAGGTAAAAGTGTGAGAAAATGCACTGTCCTCATAATTTTGCGCGTGTTTGATAGTTATTCACAGCACAGCAATTATTTATCTCGTATCTTCTTCACCCAAAATTTAACGCAAAACGTCTTTTAACACATTGAATTCCACAATTATTCGAAATTATCAAAAGCTTCATAACGAATTTTCCACCTTTGCATCGTCTAAAATCATCAAATCATTCGATAAAATGCAAAACTTTCTTCCTGAATTTTTCGAGTTTTCTACTAAGAATTTTATATTTCTTCATTCGAAAAGCTATTGTGGAAAAATTGCAAGCAAAAAAAAAATAATTTTCAAGTTTTCCAATTTTCCGACTTTCCGGAGGGTTTTCCCAAAGTCTTTCGTAAAAACCTCCTGGTAATTGAAAACAACTGAAAACAAATTGAACCAAATCGGTCCAGCCGTTCTCAACTGCTGAATTACTTAGATTTTTCCAATTTTCCAACATTTCCGGTGGGTTTTTCCAAAAATTTTCTTTCGTAAAAACCTTCTCCTGGCAATTACAAGCAACTGACAGAAAAATTTGAAGTAAATCGGCCCAGCCGTTCTCTATTGATGAATTTTTCGATTTTTCCAATTTTCCGACTTTTGCGGAGAGTTTTCCCAAAATTTACTTTCATAAAAACCTTTTCTTGGTAATTGCAAACAACTAAAAAAAAAAATTTGAACCAAATCGGTCCAGCCGTTCTCAATTGATAAACTACTTCGATTTTTCCAGCTTTCTGACTTTTCCGGAGGTTTTTTCCAAAATTTTCCCTTCTTCTGGCAATTGGAAACAACTGAAAAAAAAATTGAACTAAATCGGCCCAGCCGTTCTCAATTGATGAATTTTTTCCATTTTCCAATTTTGTGACTTTTCGGAGAGTTTTCCCAACATTTTCTTTCGTAAAAACCTTGCAAACAACTGACAAATAAATTTGAACTAAATCGGCCCAGCCGTTCTCAATTTATAAATTGCTTCGATTTTTACAATTTTCCGACTTTTCCGAAGGGTTTTTCCAAAATTTTCTTCTGTAAAAACCTTCTCCTGGCAATTGGAAACAACTGAAAAAAAATTAAGCTAAATCGGCCCAGCTGTTCTCAATTGATGCAATTTTCCGACTTTTCCGGAGGGTTTTTCCAAAATTTTCTTCTGTACAAACGTTCTCCTGGTAATTGCAAACAAATGAAAGAAAATTTGAACCAAATCGGTTCAGCTGTTCTCAATTGATGCATTACTTCGATTTTTTCAATTTTCCGACTTTTCCGGAGGGTTTTTCCAAAATTTTCTTCCGTAAAAACCTTGTCCTGGTAATTGAAAACAACTGAAAAAAAATTGAACCAAATCGGTCCAGCCGTTCTCAACTGCTGAATTACTTAGATTTTTCCAATTTTCCAACTTTTCCGGTGGGTTTTTCTAAAAACTTTCTTTCGTAAAAACTTTCTCCTGGCAATTGCAACTGACAGAAAAGTTTGAACTAAATTGGCCCAGCCGTTCTCTATTGATGAATTTTTCGATTTTTCCAATTTTCCGACTTTTGCGGAGAGTTTTCCCAAAATTTTCTTTCATAAAAACCTTCTCTTGGTAATTGCAAACAACTCAAAAAAAAAATTTGAACCAAATCGGTCCAGCCGTTCTCAATTGATAAACTACTTCGATTTTTCCAGCTTTCCGACTTTTCCGGAGGTTTTTTCCAAAATTTTCTCTTCTTCTGGCAATTGGAAACAACTGAAAAAAAATTGAACTAAATCGGCCCAGCCGTTCTCAATTGATGAATTTTTTCCATTTTCCAATTTTCTGACTTTTCGGAGAGTTTTCCCGACATTTTCTTTCGTAAAAACCTTCTGCTGGTAATTGCAAACAACTGAAAAAAAATTGAACCAAATCGGTCCAGCCGTTCTCAATTTATAAATTACTTCGATTTTTACAATTTTCCGACTTTTCCGAAGGATTTTTCCAAAATTTTCTTTTGTAAAAACCTTCTCCTGGCAATTGGAAATAACTGAAAAAAAAATTGAGCTAAATCGGCCCAGCTGTTCTCAATTGATGCAATTTTCCGACTTTTCCGGAGGGTTTTTCCAAAATTTTCTTCTGTAAAAACGTTCTCCTGGTAATTGCAAACAAATGAAAGAAAATGTGAACCAAATCGGTTCAGCTGTTCTCAATTGATGCATTACTTCGATTTTTTCAATTTTCCGACTTTTCCGGAGGGTTTTTCCAAAATTTTCTTCCGTAAAAACCTTGTCCTGGTAATTGCAAACAACTGAAACAAAATTCAACCAAATCGGTCCAGCCGTTCTCAATTGATGAATTACTATACATTTTTTTCGCTCCATTTTTATATACAGATAGATTATTCTGTAAACAGTTCCAAATTATACTTTAAAGTTCCCAATTCGACTTTGTAGTGACGGTAGCTAACCGAAATCGTAGCAACATTTCTGTCACTAAAAAGTTCCAACTGCTACCATGTTGGAACGTTTCTAAAATTAGTTTGCAGGATTTGATGAAATTAAAATTTGGGTGACCAAAAACGTGACCCCAACTCAATGAATCGGCGGAATCAAAAGCCTTAGTTTACGCTGCTTAAAATGTTGCTTGGAATGGCCCCTGCATACACAACAACCAAACATGTTGAGAGTCTCGGCGATTTTAGTCGTGTAGTACCTATCCAAGCGTTCTATACTCGAGATTAAATAACATGAGCAGGTTCTCATTTGTTTTATATGTGCAGGTCGTCTCGTCACCTATTTGCATGCTCTTTGGATCGCGGAGACCAAAGTTTCCCCCCGCCATGTGCGCTGACCCTGACAGTTAAAGAGCTTGCGTCAAAACTAAGCTGAAATCAAAAAATCAAAGATGGCATTTCTTGTTTTACAAAAAGCACGTTTATGGACGCTCATAAAGTCAAAATCACCTCTTTCTTCTTCATTATCTTCTACAAGGAATTGACGAATCTAACGGTAGTTATTACAGTCATTTATGCAAAAGGCGAAAATTCAGATGGGCCTTAGAGAGTTTTTACCAATTTAGGTATGTATTTAGAATGGTTCTCTTTCAATTAAATCCAAAAAGATTTTAGTCGTGTTGCTGAAGATGGGCGGAACGCCGCCCGAAATGCATCCAAAAAAAAGTTGATTTAACCTGAAAATGTAAATCTAAATCATGTTTTTAATTTTAATTCTAATCTAAGAATGATTTTTCGTATTTTTTTTAATAGGCGTTTGTATGAAAATTAATACCGTTATGTATCGCAACAATTGCTTCACTCACAGTGTGTATATCAAAACCATCATGTTATGTTCATGCACACCATCATTACCGTCCGTACTCATCTACTATTCCGCTTTTAGTATTGTTTCAAATCCAGTTCTTCCGACTGCTATGTGCTATCTTTTCTACTCGTATCTATAAAATTCCTTATACAAAATGTATCCAATCTATTAGTTGTTTTGAATTAAATGCTTTTAGCGAGTGTATCAATCCAAAACTTAAAACTGATACGATGGATCTCTTCAGTCGGTATCTCTTGTCTATTCAAGTACTTTTCTCAATAGGTATAAATATCTATAGCCAGCCACCAGGGTACTTAAGTGTTCTTGTGAATCTTGTGTACATACTAGTGTATCCAGTCATCTTCAAAATGAAGCTTCGCATAAGTTTCACGATCAATTTTTAATACGTAGAGCTAGCTCTCGGCATGGTTTTGAAAAGAAGCAACCCAGCCAGTCGTGACTTAACAAATTTGGACGGATGATACCTTACTTCGATTGTGGAAAAATGTCTTTCCCGATACTCGTCATGATATCTTATACAAAGTAAATTGACTTGTGTGTCGTTTCAAATTGTGTAGGTACTTCTTGAGATATCAAGTCAGACTAGACTTGACTATAATGACGAAATGTTAGATGTATAGTAGATTTGGAAAAGAATCTTTATGGTTACCTGGATGATGCAGGAACTGTATAGGCACTGGCACTCGTATGAGTTTATACGAGTATGAAATCAATGAGATGTTCTTTACACTGAATTGAACTTCTTGTATACATAATGTACATACATAATATGTCGAGGTAGTATCTATTTGTTGACAATGTTTTGTTTGATACTAGCTCTTTAATAGCATCTGTATAAACAATCGTATAACATTGTTTGCTGTCCTTTACAGCAGCAGCAGCAACATTGACAAAGGTTTGTCCATCATGAGAACAGCATTTGATAGTTCATAACCAGCTGAAAACTATTCAGATATGTATGTTTACGGGCAATTGAAATTTTATGTTATTCTTCTTCTAGAGTTGAATTGAAGGACCTAACCGAGGAGTCATTCTTGTTTGATGGGTATAGAAATGTATGCGCTTGAAATTCATGTGAATAGGAACGGAATGCTCTTGAAAAGCTATGAGACTCACGATAACGCAGAGGAACCGTTATATCTTTGAATGTGATTGAAAACTTATATGATTAAATAGGAAACTTAAAAATAGTTTTAATACGCATTCGGCGTTATAATATGTTCAGAGTGGTCGAAAAACGATTAATTTTGCAGAATGTTTTCAGAAATCACCGCAAAGTGTTCACAGTGCTCTATTCGTAATTCCATATGACAACCGACATTTTTATTTTGCCTATAATTCGTAGTCTGGGTGGTGTAGCGGTTAGTGCGCGCGCCTTCAGTGCACAGGATCCTGAGTTCGAATCTCACCGTGTCCCATGGTGTTTTTCGAACCCACGAGCTTGTGACGGACTATGATCTCACTCAGATGTTAAACGAGTACCCATTTATGGGGATAAATAACACTGCTGAGCGTGATGCTGATCTCATTACCTCAACAAAAAGCAGATAAGATCTTGGAAATAGGATGTCACTAACACATCCTGCGGCCTTAGTCCAATGCTGGATTGTCGCGCCTGTTATTTATTTATAAATCGTTCTAAGTAAAAAAATTCGCTGCTGCAGCCCCCTTTGCAACCTATTTGGTCACTTCAAACTGACCGTCCATTCTCTTATTTTAGAAAAATCAAGAACATTTGCAAACACCCAAAACTGATAAATTTTTTTCTGGTGTCAGTTTAAATATCAGAGTAAGCGGACATGTGCTGAATAGGGCAATTGGGTTTGGGTCTTATGTTTTTACATCGTTTGTTGAAAGTTGGCCCAAATCATAAGTTTTCGTGCACTCTGAACATAATATATGTTGGAATTATAAAAGCAGCTTTTTCCTTTTCATGCGACGAAAGCTTAAAAATCACAACTGATTACCGTTATTCGATTGATTGATTAAATCTTGTAGTCAATATATATTAAAACTCACGACGAAGTAGCCTGTTCTTAAAATAGGTAAATCGGTTTGAAATCGTTGTTGACTCAGAAACTGGTAACAATCGGAAGAGGGTTTTCTAAAGTAACGGTATCTTAGTATCGGCTCTTGGTTTTTTTTTGGTACTGGTTCTTGTAACCTCAAACACCGTTTGAGTTTTTTTGGTACTGGTTTTGAACCCACTAAAAACTGAAACACTATCCCTTACTTTATCCCTTACTTTAAAAAAACTTTATTTACTAAAAAACAGCTCATGGTTGGTATTGTATAGCTGTGTCGGGTGTCAGGCATATACATAATCGATCAAGGGCCAAATCACAGTCTGATCTGCCAAACGTAATTACTGAACCGTTATCGCTTCGTTCTACCCATGGTGTCACTTGTTGCAATACGGATTCTTTTCCGGCAAGTCAACGTTCTTCTTCAATTCAACCATCATCTGGAGTCACAACCCGTAAGCAGCCGATAGTTCAGAAGAGAGCGAAGAGGCAGAAACAGCCCAGTCAACCGCCTCAAATCAGCAACATAAGTGAAGTTGATAACATTCAACAAACATCAGGGCCTTCCAGGTATGCCTCAACCTCAGACGTCGTTCATGTTAGATCGCCGTTGTTATCTCCAAATGTGCCTGTATATCATCTTCCGACCCCATCTTCAACTTTAGTCGCTAATCCAGCGCCATCTACTTCTTCAGCTAGCATCGAGACGTTGTCGATATGACCGGAAAGTAATGCATTAAATAACACTTCCCTTCTACGTGTTTGCATGCCACCCAAACAATTATTCATCTCAAGGTTGGCATATGATACTTCTGCATCGGATGTAAAGCAGTACATAGGTCAAAAATTGGGCTTTGAACGTACATGCCTTGCTTGTGTGCAGAAAACTGACGAAGAATAATCTTCCCAACAGAATTGTTGCTTTTTTTAAAATAACTATCTCCGACCAGGTAAAATTGCCTTGCAGCCATACTTTCTGGCCGCCTGGTGTTGTATTGAAAGACTTCACGAACCAAAATTTTCTCCGTCAACGCAGCACCAAAATTCCAAAATAGTTTTAAGCGTTTCCTTGTATTATCAAGATGTACGTGGGCTCAGGACCAAACTCCAACAACTAAACTCATCTGCTCTAACTTTTACACATTCTATCATTTTCTTATCTGAGACATGGCTGAATTCTTCTTTTTTTACTGGGGAAATACTCGAAGGATTCACAGTTTTCCGGTGCGATCGAAATTACGAAAATTATGGAACTTCTGCTGGTGGAGGAGTTCTTATTGCCATTCGGGATAATTTAAATTGTTCATTTATCTCCAAAATTGATTCTGAATCTTTCGATGCAATCACAGTCGCGCTTCATACTTCGGGTTCCTCGTTACTTTTGATTTCTTGCATTTATGTCCCTTGCAACTCCTCCTTGGCTGCATATGCGCGTCTTTTTTCCATTTTTCAAAGATATGCCATGTATCTCATCCTAACACTTCAATCGTTATTTGCGGCGATTTCAATTTACCTCATAGTCAATGGCCTCACTCACCAGGTCTTCCAACTTCCTCATCCTCGCCTTCATTACTACTGTCCCTAGTCTCGTTTATGGAATTCTGTAATTTGCTACAATTTAATATCACCCACAATATCATGGGTCGGATGCTCGATCTAGTCTTTAGCAATTTGCCTACTACAGGTTTGTCTTCTCTTCGCGATTTGTCACCACCATATGTTCCATGTGATTCATATCACCCTGCCTTATGCAATGACATAAATTTGGAAATTCTCCCTATCTGGACAAATCTTCCTGCTGCACCTATTCGCTTTAATTTCCGAAAAGACAATTTTGAAGCTTATAATTCAAAATTAGAATCATTCGATTGGTACAATATTCTCCTAGATTTAAACTGTGAATCACTGGATAAATTCTACAGCTTGATCTATAATGTTGTTTTTGAGTTTGTACCTTTGAGTAACTTTAAGCCCCGGAAGGGTCCTGTCTGGTTTACGCCCTTGATATACCGTATGATTCATAGAAAGAATAAGATTCGCTTGAAACATAAGCGATTCAAACGTCCTTCTGATCTCTGCGATTATCACGCGATTAGAGCTAGAACTGAGAGACTCATTACAGCTGCGCGTGCTGGCTATGTCTGTAGCATTGAAAATAGCGTACGTAGTAATGAGAGTAAGCTCTTTTGGTCTTACGTGCGCAACATGCGATCTTCCACTTCACAGCCATCCGTTTTTTCTTTGGGAGACATTAGTGCTAGAATTCCCCAAGAAATTTGTGACCTGTTTGCCTACTTTTTTGCTAGCACTTTCAAACGCTCTTCCTTATCAAGCAACATCGAAGAGCTTTCAGCTTCTACCACACCAGTAATAACTCGCACTTATGTTAATACTCTACTCTCTTCTCTTAAAGCTGACAAATCAACTGGCCCGGATGGTATACCCAATTCTTTTCTGAAAAAACCCACGGTTAGTCCAGTACAATTGGTTCAAAATAGCCCCAAACCTAAACATCCAAAAAGAAAAGAAATTGTTGATGCCAAATTGTTGAATACACTGCCTAATATACGCAGTAAAAAGTTAAACAAATTTGCGCCATGGGTTAAGGGGGGAGGAGGTGGCAAAGGGGTGAAAATTCAGTTTCTTGCAAATATCTGGAAAACTATGAGTCTGACCTTAAAATGAGCTGAGGACAAAACAAACTACATAAAATTACCTTTGTAATGATATGTAACACTCTAGACATTTTTTCAGATAATTATACCCTAGACCCAAAAGTATTATAGTGAATTTACATTTTTTGAGTTTTACGTTTCGCACTGTAACTCTTGATAGAATGGACCTACTGTCATAAGATCTTGTCCATATATTGATAACAAAATTTATTTGACTCGTACCAAAAATTGGAGTGCTCCGACCATTGACGCCCCCCTCACTCTACCTAACATTTTTCAAAAAGGCATGCCTGTAGCTTCTTTTTAAACTGAGCCAGACAGATCAAATTTGGTGGGGTGCCTAGTCTAAGCTCCATTATGCTCCCCACCAAAAATTATCACCATCCGATCAGAACTAAGTGTACCCCCCATACAAAGTGAACGAAAATTCTAACAAATTTCACATTTTTTCACTTCTAAATTCTATCTAAAATGGAAAAATAAAATTTATCTCTTAGAACGTCATTATAATAGTTAATTTTAGTCTTCTGAATGTATGTTCAAAATTTTGCATCAAAGCGTACACTACAAGTATCAACAAATTGTGTTTGAAAGTCATTGGTACTAGTTCAAAGGCTAGTTCCGAATAATATCGAGTAACGTGTACTAGCAAACTTCAAACCCCATTTTTCGTACTTGTAGGGCACGCTCTGGTACAAACTTTTGAATATACATTAGGAAGACTACAATTAACTGTTAGAATGACGTTCTAAGAAATAAATTTTATTTTTTCATTTTAAATAGAATTTAGAAGTGAAAAAATGTGATTTTTTTTTAGAATTTTGGTTGACTTTGTATGGGGGGTACCCTTAGTTTTGATCGGATGGTAATAATTTTTGGTAAGAAGCATAATGGGGCTTAGACTAGACACCTCACTAAATTTTATCTGCCTGGCTCGATTTTAAAAGAAGCTACAGGCATGCCTTTTTGAAAAATATTAGGAGGAGTGAGGGGGGCGTCAATGGTCGGAGCACTCCAATTTTTGGTACGAGTCAAGTAAATTTTGTTATCAATATATGGACAAGATCTTATGACAGTAGGTCCATTCGATCAAGAGTTACAGTGCGAAACGTAAAACTTAAAAAATGTAAATTCACTATAATACTTTTGGGTCTAGGGTATAATTTTCTGAGAAAATGTCTAGAGTGTTACATATAATTACAAAGGTAATTTTATGTAGTTTGTTTTGTCCTCAGCTCATTTTAAGGTCAGACTCATAGTTTTCCAGATATTTGCAAGAAACTGAATTTTCACCCATTTGCCACCCCCTCCCCCTTAACCCATGGCGCAAATTTGTGTAACTTTTTACTGCGTATATTAGGCACTGTATTCAACAATTTGGCATCAAAAATTTCTTTTCTTTTTGGATGTTTGGGTTTTGAGCTATCTGTACTAGACTAGGTGCATTATCTCTTCCTCTATAGCTATACTATTTAATAAGAGCATCCAGGAAAGGGTTTTTCCTTCTCAGTGGAAGTCCTCCTTGGTTGTGCCTATACCCAAAAATAGTGATACGAACGAAATATCGAATTATAGACATATTTCTCTATTATCTTCCTGCTCTAAAGTTCTGGAAAGGATAGTCTATAATTACATATATGACAACTTTGGGCATCTTATCTGCCCATATCAACACGGTTTCTGTCGTGAGAAATCCACTGTCAACAACTTGGTTGAATTTACCGACTTTGTCGCTTGCGCATTCAACAATCACCTCGATGTGCATGTTATTTACACAGATTTCGCTAAAGCCTTCGATCAAGTGAATCACGGAATATTGATTAACAAATTATATTCCATCGGTTTCCCTCCATCTCTGATAGCATGGCTATTCTCCTACCTTTGTGACCGTAAATCGTACGTGCCATTTAATAGCAAACTTTCTTCATCACACTGGCCTTCATCTGGTGTGCCCCAAGGGTCAATCCTTGGCCCACTTCTCTTCCTTTTCTTTGTCAACGACCTGCCCTCATCACTAAAACAGTGCTCATTACTCTACGCAGATTTATTGAACAAATTTTTCAACTATAGCGAGCACCGACGATTGCATCGGTCTCCAAGCTGACTTAGACGCTCTATCGGAATGGTGTCAACTTAATGATCTGTACTTAAATATATCAAAATGCGTAGCAATGACTTATTCGTTGAAGGTATCCCCCATTACATTTCCTTATAATATGGATTCGGTCCAACTTCAGCCCGTTTCTACGTTTAATGATCTTGGTGTTGAATTTGACTCAAAACTCCGTTTCATTGATCATCACTCCGACATCATTAAACGTGCTTCCAAACTTGCCAAGTTTACCTTAAGATGTTCCCATGAATTTAATACTTTAGGTTCCAGTGTCAGTTTATATGTTTCGCTAGTGCGTAGCATCTTAGAATATGCCTCAGTCGTCTGGTCGCCATCGTAGTGCAGTCATATTAGCATTTCAAATAGAAAAAAATAGTGTAAGGCTAATTTTTGGCTAATTTTTGTTGTTTTTGAATCAGTGGGCTCCCAGGAATCTACAACTGATTTCGCTTAAAAAAAAATTTTGTTCGGAAAGGTCCCAAAAAGGACAAAAAAGGATACTCTTTAATCCTTGACCCGAGGTCGGCATGCGGGGTATCATATCAAAGGGGACGTCGAGTACATTACATATCCGGTGATTGTTTCATGTTTCAAGGACCCTCAAAGGAATAAATCGAGCTTAAATGGAAAATTTTCGAGGTTCCCGTGTATCTTTCCAAAGCCATAACTACGAGAATAATTCAAGTTGTCCCTACTTTTATCACTTTTCAGAATCTAAAATAGCTGGAGATTCTCCCATTAAATTTTCTAAGAAAAAAGTTGATCGGAAAGCTCTGAAAAAGGACACTAATTGCACACCTTAGTCGAACGTGGGCATGTGGGGTGTCAAAGAGGATGTCAAGTAAATTCCATATCCGGCATTTGTTACCTGTTCCAAGGACCTTAAAAGGACAAAATTGGGCTCAACTTAAAAAATGTTGTGTTCCCGTATCTGTATCTTTCTAAAGCCGTAATTTTCCATTTAAGCCCGACTTATTCCATTTAGTGTCCTTGAGACAGGAAACAATCACCGGATATGCAATGCACTCGACGTCCTCTTTGATATGACACCCCACATGCCCACGTTCGATCAAGGTGTGAAATTAGTGTCCTTTTATGTCCTTTTTCAGAGCTTTCTGATCAACTTTTTTCTTAGCAAATTTAATGGTAGAATCAGCTATTATAGATTCTGAAAAGTGATAAAAGTAGGGACAACTTGAATTATTCTCGTAGTTATGGCTTTGGAAAAATACACGGGAAACTCGAAAATTTTCCATTTAAGCTCGATTTATTCCTTTGAGGGTCCATGAAAAGGAAACAAACACCGGATATGTAATGTACTCGACGTCTCCTTTGATATGATACCCCGCATGCCGACCTCCGGTCAAGGATTAAAGAGTATCCTTTTTTGTCCTTTTTGGGACCTTTCCGATCAAAATTTTTTTTAGCAAAATCAGTTGTAGATTTTTGGGAGGCTACTGATTTAAAAACAACAAAAATTAGCCTTACTCTATTTTTTTCTATTTGGAGGCCTGAATTGGGATATTTTGACTGCACTATCGACAGATAGCAGCACGAAAGATTTAGAATCAGTACAAAGGAAATTCTCCCGCAGTGTTGCCAACTGGAAATTTAAAAAACGGCTAAATTTAGCCGGAAACCCGGCTATATTTTTTTCAAAAACGGCTAAAAATCCGGCTAAATAAATTTCAGCGAGAAAAACGGCCAAAAAACCGGCTAAATCTTACAAAACAGTCACATTACGAAAAAATATAGTAAACAACTGATTTTAATAATTTTATTTCTTTTCTGGAGAACTACCCGTAAACTATGCCTTAGGCAGATTCCTTAGTTTTATTACATATATGCTCCAATCGCTGGCATTAGGGTCAAAATTTACTTTGTTCGGAGTTAGATAGCTCAACTAGTCAAAACTGTTGTATACAGGTACAATTTCTCGGTCAAGTCCATAACCACATTAGGTTCGAAATTGTGGAACATAAAATTCGTAAAAGAAACGTCCACGTAACTATGGGCAAGGGCATCCGCATTTATGTATGGATATTTTGATTAAAAGTTAACCATTTTAGGCCAAAGACACATATTTAAATCATCATGACGATAGTGCATCATGATTATGAAAGTTCGAAATTGGAGTGACACATATGTATGCTTTCGTCATTAGAATTCGTCATTTAATTTTGACGTTTGTGTAAATGGTGAAAATGTCCAATTGCGAAATTTTGATGAATATTCAATTAAATAATTTGAGGACACACTTTTCTTAAAGAATTTGAATAGAAATGTGTAAAAATTGATAACAAATTTAATATTTTTGTAAACATTCTTGTTCTTAAATTTTACAACAGATGGCGTCCCCAGTCCTTATTGAGCAAATGATGGTCCAATTGCGTAATTTGGGACTCGTGCTAATTATGATAAATTTGCGTCATTCGAAAATATGTGTGTCAAGCTTGTTATTCATTTTCGAATTTGAGCTCTCCAAATTTTATTTTATTTTCCATAGTTAAGAACAGTGCTGCCAACTAGAAATTTAGAAAACGGCTAAATTTAGCCCGGAAAACCGGCTACATATTTTTCAAAAATGGCTAAAAATCCGGCTAAATAAATTTCAGGCAGAAAAACGGCCAAAAAACCGGCTAAATCATTCAAAACAGACACATTACGAAAAAAATATAGTATAATACTGATTTTAATAATTTTATTACTTTTCTGGAGTACTACCCGTAAACTATGTTTTAGGCAGATTTTTTAATTTTATTACATATATGCTACAATCGCTGGCATTATAGTCATTTATATTTTTATTAAAATTTAACCATTTTAGGCCCATTTTAGGACACATATCCAAATCATCATGACGATAATCCATCATGATGATGAAAGTTCGAAATTGGAGTGACACATATGCTTTCGTCATTAGAATTCGTCATTTACTTTTGACGTTTGTGTAAATGATGAAAATGTCCCTCACGATTGCGATATTTTGATGAATATTCAGTTCAATAATTTGAGGACACACTCTCCTTAAAGAATTTGAATAGAAATGTGCAAAGATTGATAACAAATTTAATATTTTCGTAAACATTCTTGTTCTTCAATTTTACAACAGGAGTCATTATTGAGAAAATGATGGTCGAAATGCGTAATTTGAAACTCGTGTTAATGATGATAAATTTGCGTCATTCGAAAATATGTGTGTTAAGCTTGTTATTCATTTTCTAATTTGAGCCCTCCAAATTTTATTTTATTTTCCATAGTTACGAAATTTATAACAGTGGCACACATATCTTCGAATGACGCAATTACGTCATTATCACGAAAATTTACCATCATTAGCACGAATTCCAAATTACACATTTGGACCATCATTTGCTCAATAATGACAGGGGACACCATCTGTTGCGAAAGTGAAGAACAAGAATTTTTGCAAAAATATTAAATTTGTTATCAATCTTTACACAATTCTATTCAAATTCTTCAAGAAAACTGTGTCATTAAATTATTGAACAGAATATTCATCAAAATATCGCTGTTGTTAGGGACATTCTCATTATTTACCAAACCGTCAAAAGTAAATGACGAATTCTAATGACGAAAACATATTTGTCACCTCAATTTCGAACTTTCATCATCATGACGGATTATCTTCATAATGATTTGGATATGTGTCATAGCTATCCATTGTTCCATTGTTCCATTGTTGATGCTCCAAAGATACGAAATTGATGTTCCAAAATTATTAGCTTGGCTAGGAAATGGTATAGATTTTTGATAAATTTGTTGCTACAAACCCAACAACAAAATGTAATGCATCTACGAAAATGTGTAGTTTCTATGAATCGTCAGATGTTGTGCAAGTAGCTTGCCCAGTAAACTACAAAAGATAGATTTAAGTGAGTATATATTTCGGGGACAACTTACCCTCTTCTTCAGCACTTAGTTATGCTGAAGAAGGGGGTAAGTTGCCCCCGAAATATATACACACTACAAAGTTCCGGCGATATTATTAATATCTATGAATCGCGCTAAAAGGTTTCCACCCTTGTAATCTGGCATGATTACGTTATCTGTGTTAAAGAATTGACACTTTGAAAAATGGAAAAATGTTCAGGTACTCCCATGCTCCAAGAATTGCTTAGCAAAGAGTTTTATCTTAGATACTGTCTTTCATTTTGCAAATTATTCAGCATATTGCTTAGACTAATATCAGTTTACGTGAAACCCATTACCCTAAATTTATTGAAAAAAGGTCTCCGCGACAATTTTTTCCCAGGAGACATAGGTGGGTATAGTAGGTCCTTACCCTAATACACGATAATAAGTGTATGTATAGAAATAATTTGACGGCGATTAATAACTTTGTTTGTGAATATTGAAAATCGATTCTAGTTTCAAAGTAAGAAAAAACATTATAAAATAATTTTAGCCGAAAAAACGACCGAAGAAAATCAATTCCGGCTAAAAATCCGGCCGGCCGGAATTAGAAATTTCTTCCGGCTAAACAGCACGGTTTCCGGCTAAATTTGGCCGGAAAACGGCTAAATTGGCAACACTGGTTAAGAAATTCATGTTCCATTGTTGATGTTCCGCAATTACGAATTTGATGCTCCAAAGATACGAAATTGATGTTCCAAAATTTGAGCTTGACGGGAAATGGTATAGGTTTTTGATAAATTCGTTGTTACAAACCCAGAAACAAAATATAATGTCAGACGTCAGACGTTGTACAAGTAGCTTGCCCAGTAGACTACAAAAATTAGATTTAAGTGAGTATATATTTCGAGGGCAACTTACCCCCCTCTTCAGCACTTAGCTTTTGTGCTGGTAAGTTGCCCCCGAAATACATACACATAAATTTAATTTTTGTAGTCTACTGGGCAAGCTACTTGCACAACGTTAGTGTCGAACACTACAAAGTTCCAGAGATATTATCACTATCTATGAATCGCGCTAAAAGGTTTTCACCCTTGTACTTAATCTGGCATGATGACGTTATCTGTGGTAAAGAATTGACACTTTGAAAAATGGAAAAATGTTCAGGTACCCCCATGTTCCAAGAATTGCTCAGCAGAGAATTTTATCTAAGAAACTGTCTTCCATTTTGCAAATTATTCAGCATATTGGTGGTTAGTAAATTACATGCTTAGACTAGGTACTAATATCGTCAGTTTACGTGAAACCCATTACCCTAAATTTATTGAGAAAAGGCAAGTCTCCGCTGCAAATTTTTCCCAGGAGACGTAAATGCAAGTTTTCCTTTAGGTGGACATAGTAGGTACATACCCTAATACACGATAATAAGTGTATGTAGAAATAATTTCACGGCGATTAATTATTTTGTTTGTGAATATTGAAAAATTGATTCTAGTTTCAAAGTAAACACAAATTCATAAAATAATTTTAGTCGGAAAAACGGCCGAAGAAAATCAATTCCGGCTAAAAATCCGGCCGGCCGGAATTATAAATTTCTTCCGGCTAAACAGCAAGGTTTCCGGCTAAATTTGGCCGGAAAACGGCTAAATTGGCAACACTGTTCTCCCGCCAATTAATATTCAAATCAAATTTGCCTTAAATACCTTATATTGATCGCCTCCGAACTTTAAATCTGATGAGTTTGATTCAAAGAAGAGTTTACTTGGACATGTGTTTTTTTTTTTCAAATGATGTCGCGGCTATCCGCATAGTGAACTATCCGACCGCATTCAAAATGATTAAATTTTTTTTTAATAATTTGTTCTGCAACAGGCGCTATTACTTATTTTTAGAGTGAAGTTAACTTTCACCACACTATGTACGCGAAAAGAGTGTCAAGGAGAACATCAAATCCTTCAGCTTCTACTAAATTGGATTTCAAAAATTATGCATTCTAGATTTGCACAAAAAAACTAATTTCCTTTTTGTTAGTGCATATCCACAACGAGCGTAACAATGGAGCGAATCTAGTTTATTCATTGAATTTCAAAGTAACTTGACTTTCGCTCGGACTTGGACTCCATATTTTAAAATATGTATAGTAAACAAGGATATCATATTTCTGACCATACGATGTTCTTCACACTCTGCGCTACATTAACCTTGAGCTTACCGACATCAGAGAAATATTCATCCGCGCGCATTTTTCTCTGCAAAAACTCTCGGTACATTAAACATGAATAAAGTCAAGTAAATATAATTTTGAAAAAATAAATGCATCAATTTACAAAGAAAATTTACGATTCATATTTGACAAAAAAAAAATTATAATACCAGACAATACCTCGCATCCGAGTATTCTTTTCCATGTCCATGTCGTTCTGATGCGACTACACTATTATAGCAACGAAAAATATTACGGAAGCCGAAAAAAAAACAAAACTAGACTAAAAACGAAAAAGGACTACTTAGCATGATTTCAAACTAGAAAACCGAACAAAAGACACGATAGTAGCAATCCACTACTATACGGCTCTATACCGACAAGTCGCAACGTTATGACATTACAGGATAATCCGAGGGTGGGATGGGTAAAGAAAAAGGCCACGTCGTCGTCGACAACACCGAAACAAAAAGAATCCTCTCGTTCTCGTTGATTATTATTATGGTAGGAAAAACAGACGGCAGTAGGAACGAGAACAAGCCGGGACACCAAAAAGAAAGCAGAAATGAAAAAAAACAAGGAGATGAAAAAAAAAGCAAAAAAAAAAATCATTTTTTACGATCCTGTTTGTTTGTTCTCTTCATAGTAACCATTTTTCACGCTTACGTATATACTTGCTCCGGCTTCCTGGTTCCTAGTTAGGATTCCTATTCTCTCGCTCTACGGTTCTGGCCACCCTGGAGCATATCTATACATGGTAATGTATTATTGTAGGTTGAAAGGACGAATAAAAGAACAAAAAAAGGATAACGCCACGAAAGAATGTCGAAGAACAAATGAGAAGTTTAGCAATGGCTTCAGCGGTCGTGCATTGAAACCGCACGAACGCAGTTCAGTCCGTGTCGCAGATATCGACAAGGAAGTGTACGAGTAATACCCTCATTCTTACTCGCGCCCGGTAGCCTTTTCATCTGAGTGTGTTAGATCATGATGACTGTATAGTACCGCGTAGTAAGACGTCATACTTCCTTTTCTCTAGACTTGTACTCCCATGTACACTCTACTTCCACTTCATTCGTGTGGAGGATGTGGCGATGCTCCATAAGCTTTTCTACGCCGGCCGACGACGTATATACACGGTAAGAAACTTCGTTGTGTCGTTACGGTTGGCTTCACTGTCGACACTTATCTAGATGAAAAGTTTAACGGGCGGCGGCAAGCAAGGCAAAAAAAAAAAATAGAAAACGGAACGGAGTATGAAGAATTATTTCTTTAAAGGAGATTTTCTTAAGTGCTATGCCGTTTTTAGATATTTCTGGCATATTTCCAACCATTTGAGGTTGTTTGGCCGAAGTCAGGAATATTCATTTCACTGCATAGCATCAATCAATCTCTTTAGTATGAGCGTTGCAAGGACATTTCTTCCCGTTTTTTGTACATAGTGTTTTGCCGACGAGGACTTTGTTGAGGACCACGCCGCGCGCCGTCGACAAGAGTTCAATGTTCAATAAATATGAACAAGTTGAATGAACGAATTAGCCAAATGGCTCGTGAGAAGGAGGTAAAAGAAGTGAAAATTATTTTTTTCCTGTGAAGTATTTTTTCTTCAAGAGGTTTTACAGCAAATTGTAAACTGCTGGAGCATTCATGCAATTTCACAAGTCACAGTCGGTTCTGGAAACACATACAATAACCGAGGATGTTTCTTCGCAAAATCAGCCGCAATCGCTCGTCAAAAACATTGCCGACCAATTGCGCGTAGGATTTACCATCTATGGCGCCCTTGGGCAGTAGTCGAATTGCCGCCTTCCGTCACTAGTTATGGCAGTCGTATTCACATGGATGGCAATTTTTCGTGTAAACCGTGGATCATGACTGGTAGAGATCTTTCGTTTTTTCTACTGTTGCTTCGCACTGACACTGCGATATTACACAGATAAGCTTCCTAGTGATCCTGCAGCCACAATTTCAAACCAAACTAAAAACTGTATATCTTGGACAGCTATATATATTGTCAATCTGTTTAGTTGGTAATGCTCTAGGTATACCAAAGCGCATTTACCAGCCGACTGAGTGGGCTCATGCCTAGGGCGGCGAATTTTGGGGGCAGAATTTTTAACAGAATTTAAAACGCCTCGTATTCAGAGATTTTAATTAAAACTTTGGTGCTCAGATATTGTTCCGATTTTAGACGTGTTATCCTAGTTTCCTAGTTTGATCATTTTTCACCCAGCAATATTGCCAAATATGTATTCGCTTTGTGATGGGAGAGAATATAAGCAGAAAAGCTACAAAATTCGGGACGGCTCACAAAAACGGCATTACCTCTGGCGGTAAACACAGTGAGTCACAGTTTGCGGTAGGGAGCCCAACGTTCTCTACTTAACGCAATTTTTATACGCTTCTCAACTTTGTAGCCATAAGGCGGAGTAAATGGCGGGAATGAAGGGCGGAAAATTTTGAAAAGCCTACTAGCAGCATATTATGTAAATCTGGCACTGACCAAAGCGTTCGTTTTCGCCACTTTCATTTGAAATATCTCAAAATGCGTATTTTAGAAATTAAAATTAATCAAAACTTTGAAAATAACGGAAATATGCTGCCCCTCAAAATTTGCCGCCCCGGTTAGTTGCCCAGGTTGCCCATATGGGAAATCCGGCCCTGGTGCGTGGTTTGCCGAACCTTCATGTGAGCCTTCAATGAGAAATACTTAAACATGCATGCATGACGTGACTTATGGTAGAGAAGTGATGCAAAAAGGGAAGGCCATGAAATTCCCAGAAATAAAGAATTAAAACCGTTGCTGATGAGGTTACATTTTTAGCTGGCCTATTAATCGAGTAAAAGATAACGGAGTAAAAAAAAAATTTCCAAGCTGCGTCAGCGTTCTTTAATTAAAACAGAATATCATGAACACCAAACTTTTCTTCAAAAAATTCCTAAACTCACGTCCATACCACAACCACCGTCGTTCCAGAAATAGCAACGCATCTGCTCCATTTTCATACATTTCTATGCCCATCACATTCCACGTTGCCAAACATTTTTCAACTTTACCGCAGTTACGGGTCCGTTAAACATTTATTAACGCTCTATATCGGAAATTAATATTCAACACATAATAATTATTAGGAGAAACGACTTCCTCGTCGTAATTAAGATGTTGGTGTTCTTAAAAACAGGCGAAAGCAAAAAAAAACTACCGATTGACGATGTCGATAATGTCTCACACAAATACCCGCATAAATTATCAAAAGACTGCGTGCACTAACCCCCGGAACAATGATTAATAGCCTAGAATATGTCAACAATAAATACGGCAGGGAGACCAGACATTTAAAGCGATAAATTAATTTTGGAAATGACAAAAAAAAACACCCAAGTGTGTATATCTCAATTTAAAATGACTAGGAATATTCATGCATATGCAAGTAGTCTGAATAAATATTTTTTTTATATATAATTTATCGGTTCAATATCGAATTTCCCCATTAGAAAAACAGCTTGACAATAAATTTTGTTCAACAATTTTGGTGCCACATCGATTTGTTTTCGTACAAATTGATCAAAAATCTAAAAAAGAGTAAATTTTACAAACACCACCTGTGACGAGATCAAATTTCAAAAGTAATCAAAATACCTTTTTAGACCTTGCTGCCGAATCATATTTGAGCTAAGCGTATTTTATAATGTTTGTCTATTCAGGCGTTCGTCAAACTGTTTACAAGATAACGTGCACATATGAGTTTACCCTGTGCGAACCCGAAAAAAAAGGACCATGAAATTTCTTCCGGAATGTCCTAATCCCTACACTCTTCGCATATAGGTAAACCCGACATAAGTTTCAGAGTAAAACTTTTATTTACTTTTACGTCTTATCCTCGGTCCACCACAACACCTTCTGGTATCTAATCTGAACCCTATCGTTGGTACGTTATTCAGGACACATCCAGAGGTATCCACAGTTTTTCATTTCCTGGCCAAAGTATGTACGTAGGTATGTACAATGTTCAACATAAACATATATATACTCGGGATCGGGATGTCGGGATATGGCTTATTTTCCCGGGCAAGTTTTTCCTGGTGCTTCGTGACTTCGTGGAACAACTTTGATGTCGAATGTATACATAAAAGAACTCTAGGATACGTGTAGAGTGAATCAAACTTTTGATAAAGCTACAATGTGAATGATACCTGGAAAGGACGACGTTTATAAAAGACAAAACACAAAAACGACATCGGATCTCTTGCTGCGGGAATAAGTTTCAGAAAAGTTGCTTGTAAAGGTACATAGTTCTTCTTTTCATTCTGCCGACAGATATTGCCAGTGCACGTAATTCACCTTACCTAATGCGTCGTCTTCGTCTGTCTGTAAGCAGAGCGTATAGTACAGACCAGCATTGTCGACCGAACCTTCTCTCCAATGGGATTGTGACGATGCACATTATGTTGCTCGCTGATTGGCTCTGACCGTAATAATATTGTTACAATGAAATTGTATTACAAGAAAGTTGGTTCGAGTTGTTCAAGAGTTGAATGTTTCGAAAAGTGCACGAGAAAATTGGATTATATGCGTCACTTTTAGATTTATTGAAGCTTAAGTTGAATGGAAAACGACGCAAAGCAATAGAATATGGAGTAGTGGTTTTAATGTTTTCAAATAAGAACTTTTTTTGGCGTTGGGAATTGTTGCTTTTGCGAACATAATTGTGGACAAATTGGAGTTTGTCCAAACTGTATGGGAAGTCGACAATTTTATCTGCATTATTGATCAATTTCTTTGGAAAACATAAAATTCAATTCGGTTTACGGAGGTGTGATACCCAAAAAATAATCTAAAGAGTTTCCTTAAATTAATTGAGAAGAAAGCAAGAAAGAAAGTCTTTAGAAATAGAATCCCCTAATGCATATCTACATATGATCAAAATCCTCAAAGTAGGTATACAATTGAAATTGAATTGAATTTTACCGTTATCGTGCTTTCGTGCTTTTGTGGATGTTAAAGAAAATCACGTCTTGTCTCGTTAAATTAAAGTTAACGACTTGCCTAATCATTTGTTGAAAAATTTGACTTAAATTTTCGAAATTATGTATGTGCATAAAATTTCGCATAAACTGACATTTTCGCCTTTTCGTGTTTCTTTGTTATTAGCGTTGCTCCCACGACACATATTCAAATTTTAGACATTTTTCATTAAAATGTCAGACAATACTTTTATAACGGTATCAAATTTTCAAAGTTGACAAAGGTTACAACAACGTGTCTGCCTTCTAACGGTAAATTAATTTTGACATTTAGATTTAAAATTTTGAAAATTTTGTACCTACATTAAACAGATTCAAAATAATTTTTGAATTGAGTAAAATTTAAAAAAAAATGTATTCCAAAATAATAAATATTTTGAGATATCGAAAATTCGAGTAATTAAGAACAATGAAATAAATTTCATATGTTTACGTTTGTTGGTTTTTTAATGTCCGTGTAGTCTTTTCTTGACTTGTTCGGCTTATCGATGTCACAAAATACATTGGGGCCAACAATTACTGGAAAATTCGGCTAATCGAAGTCAAAGTTATTAAAAACCAGCATGGGGTTAGGTTACTTTGCAAAATTCGTGGTTGATTCGACTTATATCTAGAAGTCAGAACACGTTTTGGGACTTACAAATTGCTTCAAGATATCGAAAAAATCGGCTAACCGAAGTTCGAGTTACGCAAAAGTTTATATGGGAATTTCAAGGGACCGAAGAAATATTTCGACACATCGAAAATTCGTTTAATAGAGGTTCGTGTTATCGAGGTTTGACTGTATTAAAAAATTCTCAATGAGCAACAATTCACAAACAGTTCTTTTTGACATACTTGTGTCTGCGTTTTTTGACCGTATTGGCGGATTGAATTTAATTTTTTCCTTCCGAATTGGTCTCCGCCCTGAATAGCAGAGTAAGTAGTGAAAATTCACAATGAGCAAAATCATGCACAGAGTTCTTTTCTTTGCATTTATTAGACGAATTACCAGATTTCAGTAAAGTTAATCTCCATCATTGATCTCTATTCAGTAGAGGGCAAATGGCTATGCATAGTAAAATAACTATCGATTGAAACATGCGAAAAATTCACAATAAGCAAATTTGAGAAACCGGTTTGTTCACTTATTTTTGTCTTCATCTCCTGACCAGAAAAGCGGATTTCAGTAATCCCCACGCCCACGGAATTGATCTCTACCGCGATCAAAACAATGACTATTCAAACATGCATAAAATTCGCAATAAGAAAAATTATCAAGATATCATACTTTTACGCACATATCCTACCTAAACAGACTAGCGCATAAATTTCACTCTTCAGATTGGTATCCACCGAATTGCTAAACAATTATTGAAACATGGGCAAAATTTACAATCAGTACCTAAATTTATAGAGGCAGTTTTTTTATCATAAAAGATATGACAAGCGGATTTTTGTGAATCCTACACCGAACCAAACGTTTACATAATGGTCATGCAATTTTGCGTATATAGGGTGACTTTTTCATTAATTTTCAGCCAAAGAATATTTTCATCGATACTATGAATTCAGTTTCACTGACCTTACACTTTCTAAATATGTAATGAAATATTTCATTGAAATAATGAAAAAAAAAAATTACTTTGATGGTTTCATAATAATAAATGGTTTAAATAAAAAATTACGCAGCACAGCATTGAACCTAAACCTCTACAAGTGTTAGTGACGTTTCATTTGCCTCAATACGCTTTAAAAAGCATCAGAAATTACCTACCTACAGTAGGATACGGTCTCCGGACCCTATGAATTGAGCACCAACCAGACTATACGTGATGAAGGTTTCTAACATTCACATAAAGTATTTGTCAGAGTTGAGAATAGCTTTCATTAAATTTATGAACAATTCATCAATATCGGTCTCATAAAAAAATGTTCTGATTACATGCATATAATGAAAAAAAACATTTATCCAATGTATCTTCATATGATATGATGTTAGAAATCATTAGTTTTTACTAATGTTACATTGATTAATTAATAAGAAAAAGCATCATAATATCAACGTATACAAATCGTTACGTTAATGAATAGCATTCATTAATATTGTGAAGAGTTTTTTTTTTCAGTGTATCTTTCGCCTAAATGACTTCAAGAAACATTTCCAAAAATTAGCCGGAAAAAAATTGATCTCTTGATCGGTTTATCATATTTTAGTAAATTCATCCTCAACCTCCCCCTCTCCTGAAGGACTTTCACCATCGATGGTAAAATATCAATTGCAAAATTCACCACAAGAACGATTTCAATGCAGTTAATGTTCTCCTACGTTCTACTCTGCCTTCTCCACCCGAATGACTTTGACGCTCAATGGCAGAATAACAATTGAAGGGAAATTTACGCTGACACCTCCATTATCTTATGAAACATCTGTAAAATTTGCCAGGAGAAATTCAGCCAGGAAATAGCAGAATAACTATTGACACATTAACTATTCACAGGGTGCGAAATTTTTAAGAAAGTTTTTTTTTCACATACTTTTCTCTATTTTGTCTCCTGAACGGAATATTGGATTACAGTAAATTCCACCCCGTGTCCAGACTTCCATCAGAAGCAGAAGATATCGAAAAATCATGCAAAATTTGCCCATAGAAAAATGACATTTAATTTGCGCCAGTTTTGGCAATATCTCTTAATCGGATCAGTAAGCAACCCCAAATAGGGAAATAGGTTACGGAACATCCGGAAAACTAACCATCCTTCCTTGGTTTATTTTCCGGATGTATGAACCAAAAGTTTGTTCTTTCTCATTAAAATTGAGACGGAGTGGTAATTGTCTTATGAACCCCATCAGTATTGACGACCTAATACGCAACACCCTGTATACATAAATAAGCGCTAAAAACATATTCCCATCTTCTCAATATGCACATTTTCAGTATTGCGAATTTTATTCCCGTGCAGAAATGGGACCGAGCCCTATCCGGACTATAGAGACTTAGAGATCCGGATGATCGGGGTTTTTACTGTATTACGAATTGTGTACTTTGGGGATATAGAATTAAGGGTTTGGAGTTTTGGTTTGAGGAGTTTGAATGAAGGATTTCGTATTTAAATCCATATTTCTTCAGAAAAGCTAATACCCCTTTTGAAATTCAAAGGAACACAATTAAAATCGAACACCTAGAATTATTCCAACGAAACAACAAAAGCTACTCTCGTCTCTATGCGTATTCTGAACACTCTATAAATCCATAAACCAAATTGCCTCAATTTGAATATTTCTTCCAATTCTATAGCAATCTGAATTTAATTAGGTTGATATTTTTAATTGTCCCCAATTTACATAACAATACAAAATTCAATTGTATTGCTGGCGCTCATTACGTTCAAGTGGAGCCTGAAAATGTGACTTTATCCGCAAGCACGCACGATTGGTGTCATAAAATTCCAATAAAAGATATCAAAACACCTACAACACGAAGCACATGTAAAACGTGTGTGTATCATGAAAGCCGACACGTAACCTATGTTTGTGCACACCTACCAGTTCGGCCATACACACAAAACGCCATACGTCCCTGAGCTTGAGGCAGTTAATAAAATTAAAAAGTCTCCCCTTTTTTGATTAATTTCCGAGAGCAATGGCGGGCCTATCAAATAATTAAATCTACGCAAGTTGACATGAATCCAACCATACATACCTCTATTGAGGAGTCACTTAAGCTCACACCACGATTCATACGAACCCATTCAAATCTCTCCCGCAGGGGATGAAAGTGAACTCGTGCATAGCCATATTCTCGATGCTTTCCTCAAACCAAAGGAACTCAAGATATTTTGCATCAACAATGACGCACGAAACGGAATCTTCTCAAACCTAATTTAGCCCGCAAGCAACGATTCAGTGGAAGCTATTTGTGTTAGGCTGACCTTTATGCAGTTGCTTGCTATAAGATTGAACAGTGTTGAATGCCAATCGACTGGAAGCCAAAATTCCGTGCGAAGATGAGAGAAGGATTATGCAATTACATACCAATATTCATTACGGCAAGTGTTGTCGAGACAGTACAGAGCTGATAGTGGCCAAGTCAAGGTTTTCTACAAACGTGACCACAGTCGTCAGAAGGATTCTTCGTTGGCAGTAACCCTTATTAATATGCAGACGTTATTGATATTGTACATTACTGCAGTATCGAACATCGTAACATCGGATCGTAACCGCAGGAACAATGCCCGGCAGTTGTAGGAGGTGTGTACACTGTACAGAAATGGGAACTAACTTTGGCAAGTAGGTTGCAATGTAAGATTCGCATATTCATGGTATGTGAAGAGTGAACCCTTTTTAGGAAGTTCATAGTGCACATTGGAAAATGCATTCATGACTTTGTGTAATGGTATACGGACACGGGTCCTGCTACTTATATGAGTGAACACGCAAAGTATACTTCTTCGGTGGTTGAACGTGTCGGTTGCTATTTTATAGCCACCTGAATGAGCTCCTGTAGAGTGAACATTCCGTTACGCAACAATTTTCAATAGATGATAGGTTACACGGTGGTAAATTGGTTCTTTAACCTGCACTGTACACGATTGTATGCATTGTGTGTGCACATTCACAAAAGGTGTTGAATTGGAGGAAGCTGTGGCATTGTCAGATTATGACTGCACCTCTTTAGTATTGATCTCACGACTTTGCCTTCTTATACGTTCGGAACGAATTGGATTTATGTTCAGACAGATACAATTTGGATGATTGCTGGATAAATTGGAATCACGTGCATCATTTTCAAGGGTAGGAGTAGTTGAAGTGGATTTAATAGGAAGTCTGTTTTCCCATAGATTTGTCAGATTTGCTTCGTTACTATTACTGCTGCTACTACTATTGTGCTTTAGCCCATTGTCAGGCTTTGGTCTCTTACCGTTTAAAGAAAATTGACCGTTAGGTGAGGGTTTTCACACTCTATACAACTTTAAAACCGTAGCATCCAGAAGCTAGACGTATTGAAGTGAAATCTCCATAGCCTATGAGACATTAATAAATAACTGGCGCGACAGCCCAACACTGAACTAAGGTCGGAGATGCGTTAGTGATATACAATTTCCAAGATCTTATTTGTTTTTTTTTTTTTTTTTTTTTTGAGGTGTCGAGATCAACAGCACGCTCAGCAATATTGTGTCTCCCCATTAATTGATACTCGTTTTAACATCTGAGTGAGATTATAGTCCATCACATGGATCGTGAGTTTGAAAAACACCATAAACTGAATTCGTTCACGGTGAGACTCGAACTCACGACCCTATGCACCGAACGCCCATACACCAACCAGACTACTACGAGACATAGCCTAACCAAATATTTCTGTGATGCCGTGGACCCCAAAAAAACAGAAAATACCTGACATATTTAAGCGAGTAAGTTTTTTAAACAGACTTCCTTCGCTGTCTTGTTCTGATGGATCATTTTTACGAAAATGGAAAATGGGAAAAAGGAACAAGAAAAATGGAAAATGAAAAAAACGAAAAAAGTCAAAGGAAAAATCAAACATGGTAATTGGAAGATGAAAAACATGGAAAAAGAAAAATGAAAAAT
This sequence comes from Microchrysa polita, assembly GCA_949715475.1. Lineage (NCBI taxonomy): Eukaryota > Metazoa > Arthropoda > Insecta > Diptera > Stratiomyidae > Microchrysa > Microchrysa polita. The sequence goes on along the minus strand of OX454415.1, from coordinate 5,664,121 downwards.
AGAAAATGGAAGATGGTAAATGGAAAAACGGAAATGTAAAACGGAAAATTGAAAATGGAAGATGGAAAACGAAAAAAAACTGAAAAAGAGAAACGGGAATTGGAAAACGAAAAATGAAAAATTGAAAATGGACAACTGAAAATTGAAGCTTGGAAATTGAAAATGGAAGATGGAAAATGAAAAATTAAAATTAAAACCGGAAAAGTGGAAAATAGGAAATGATCCGCGAGGAAATCGAGAAAGGAAAATGGAAAACTGAAAATTTAAAATAAAAAATGAGAATTAAAATTGAAAAAAAAAAACAAAAAAATGGAAAATTGAAAAAAAAAATGCAAGATGAAAAACATGGGAAAATGAGAATTGAAAATAGAAAATGGAAGATGGAAAATAAAAACAGAAAAATAAAAACGGGAAATGGAAAACAAAAAATGAAAAATGGAAAACAGAAAGTTGAAAATTGAAAACGGAAGATGGAAATTGAAAATTGAACGGAGAGTGGAAAGTAGGAAATGGAACATAGAAAATCGAGAAAGAAAAATGGAGAAGTGAAAGATAGGAAATTGAAAATTTAAAATAATTGGAAAAAATAGAAAAAGAAAAATGGAAAATTCAAAATTCAAAATTCGAAATTCAAAATTCAAAATTCAAAATTCAAAATTCAAAATTCAAAATTCAAAATTCAAAATTCAAAATTCATCTGTGCAAATAAACGAGATAATATGCAAGCGGCGCTGTGGCGAAATTAATAAGCGTTGCAGATGTTTTCTAAACGAGAATACTGGACAGACAGAGCTAAATAACTGTGACGGCGAAGAGGAGAGAATCTTTCCTTGAACGTTGCAGAACCTAATCAGATACATAGTGGAAAACAATATTGATTGCATTATTTAAATGGAAAATAATGAGCGCGAGGTATTGTTGCAACCATGTAAAACTTGCTTGAAATATTTTGACAACATATCCCAAAAAGCAGCCGAATCAAGCTCAAGCATTTTGTGCCCTTTTTGTACCTATAAACAAATAGTTGAATCCTCCATGAGAATCGTTTTGTAAAATTTAATTTTGGTGGTCCAATAAAAAAAATTTTGGTACTGAACAGGAAACACGCTTTTTATAAGGACGATCTACTGGCAGGGATTTTTTTTTCGAAAGCGAATGTCAACTGATTTTTTATTTACATTTGGCAAAAGGAATTAATGTCAATTCACAACCCCCCCCCCCCCCCCCCCCCCCCCCCCCCTAAGTAATAACAACCCAACAAGAACGTTCTTTTAAGAAAGTGCATCCAAGTAATTTACGCCGAACCACAACGAAATAGAGGAAAAGAGTAAAAAAGTCTGAGCAAAAATTTTTTTCCGATCATCGCTAAATCTCAATCAATTCGACCACAAAAAGTTATCTCTGGGTAACGGCTAATTTTTCTTTTTTTTTATGTTTTAGAGAAAAAATATTTTTCTACAACTTGTAGGTATATCTCTTCTGAAAAATTGGATTGAAATTTCTTGAGCAGATTTTTTTTATACTCGAAGATACACTCAAATACATATTTTTCCACTTGTCAATTCTTCGGTATCCCTAAATGTAGATGAAAAAAAAAACAACGACTCCAACAAAACAATTTTTTGTTTATTTTCACCCCATTTTCTTCGAATCATGAAAGCTAATAAATAATATTACACACACCCACATATTGAATGCTTTTTGGTCTTTTGTTGTCGTACACGATATACCTAATACGAAATTACCCGATTGGGGTTTTTTTTAACAAAAGTTTTAATGTAATGAAATTTCTATGTTGCCTTTTCAACTCTCATCCTGTTCGAGTTAGGGATGTTTTGTGTGGGAAATTAATTATCCTAAGTATATAATAGGGAATGTTTGTTTTGATGTCAGTGCGGGAGTGCGTGTGAGGGAATGTGTTGGGGACAATGTTTTGTTGAAAGTTGGTGTGAAATCTTGTGATTTATCGGGATATGGGTAGGAGAATCCTAATTTTCGGAAATGTATAGACGTATGGAGTATGTGTTGGAACTTACTTTATTATCAAGTACCTAAAATAAATATACCGCAATTTAGCAGAGTGTTAATGATGTATGCAGAAATGGGGAGGTGTGTTTGGGTAGGTGTATTGTAATCACTTTTACAACTTTCTCCGTGGTTAATAGTTTTTTGTCTCATTTGTTGTGATATACTTTTAGTTGGAAATTAACGAAAAAAAAAATAAGAAAACAACTGATAAATCTTCACTACTGATGTATCTGATAAACAGTCACCAGTCTGCAGCGTAAACTAAGGCTGCACTCTATAGAAAGGGCTTTTTCATTTACACAAATTTCCTTATTTGTTGATTTTTTAAAATAAATTTTTCCTTATTTTTCATTCAATTTCATTTAAATAGAAATTCCGGTAACTCTTATCTATGCGATTATATTTCTAGATACGAATCAGCAAATCATACATTACGAGTATTTGCTAATATCAAACAATGATTTCCGAACATTATACCTCCATAACTCCTGCTCATTTGAAACTATGTGTGTAATGTTTCATAATTTACGTATAGCTATGCATGTATTTTCAAAGAAACAATAAATTCGCCCTATAGCCACGGAAGCAACCATCATTGTAGCCGTATGACCACTATACCTATATTAGTCCAGTCAGACTTCCATTTTCATGATCCAAAGCCATTAATAATAATAATTCAGTGTTATCGGTCCGAAACCATCGTCTCCGTCCAATTTATGTATAGTACAAGCTGAAAGCTGGAAAATGATGAATATTTTTGTCCCGGAATAGTGCTGATTACATGTTGTGTAGCCTGTAAGCCTATCAACATTCTCATTTGAAATTAGTAACGTGCATCATTATAATAAAAATAATATTCGTCTTCTTGTTCATTAAACTCATAATTTATGATCTGTCAATTTCATTGTGTTATCATCGTTACGTATACTTTTGTCTTGTGTCAGATCTAAGAATTTGCATTGAATTTAGGTGCATTTTGTTCAAGAAGCCCTTTAAGATCTTTGATAAATTAGTAACTGCATTACTAGAAAAGAAACCACATCCAATTGAATTTTCTATGGTAGTGTAATTATCTGTTTGATCGATTGGATTGTTGATGTATTATTTTGTCAAGTGAAGTAACCTATAGCTAATTAGGAAACAATTACAATTCAGTTTCATCATTAATTGATGGACTTTTTCAACGAAGTACATAATACCTTATTCTAAATTTAATATTCCTTGACTTAACGATCCGTTTTCCTACCACACTTAAAAAATACTCTTGAAATCTCATTATCCCTTTCATTGATTGATTTTTGTGAGGCCCGAATATTTTTTTAATTGAATGTTATTAATTTAGATTTCACATGTTTTTTTTATTATTGAAAGATTATAATTTACCCTCAAAAACATTCCGAGACCTTAATATTAATGTCATTTCAATGTTCATACTTCCTATTATGTCCTTTTGGTTGACTGAATATTGAAGACAAATTTGTTTTACGCACTTTGAGATATTAGTATTATAGTATACGTCTAGTGTAATTTAGGATTTAATTAAATTATTACGACGCTTTGTTTATGAATATGTCTATCAAATAGGTATGGGTCCGGTGACCAGATACAGTAAAACTTCGTTATAACGCTCTTCTGGGGTCTAAGCCAAAAAAGCGCTATAACCGGGAAAAAGCTATAGCCGGGAAGTTCAAGAAATATACTTCATAGAGGCATACACCTTTTAGGTGAAATAATTTATTATTCGATTGATACATGGAATGAAATAGAAAAGAAATGGCAATCAACTGATTACTGGTTAACCCTTCTGTCGGCACCAACTACAATATGCATATTCTATACCCAATTGGTCTGGCTGGACCTACACTGAGAAATTTTTTTTATTTTCTCGAAAAGGTGAAATTTTTATCGGTAGAATCATTCTATCGATTCTTTACTGCCATTTTTAAACAATAAAAGTATTAAAATCATTTTTGTAGATACACTAGTAACGTTTTTAAGTGGACATATTTAGAGGTCAGGTGGTATTATTATAAACATGTTTTTCCCTTATTTTCATCTCTTCTTGCTTCTCTATTTTGATGGCGTATATCTAGTAGAAAGTTTGTTCGCATTTTTCAATGCCAATATCCTTGGGCAAATATTTGGCGCTTTGTTAGTAGATTTTACCTCGATATAAGCCTTTAGATTTAGAGAAGCAGGTGGAAAGAAATAGGGAATTTTTAAGCGCGAAAGTCATTTCATTCTAAATTTTTCGTAATTTTCTTGATCAAATCTATTTAGCAAGACGCTCGGAAGTCTCTCACACTTAGTCCTAACTATTACAAAGGAAATAAAACTGGTTTGAATTTCCTTGAATCAAATCTCAGTTCATTAGGTGATGTTATAAAACGTGATGAAATTAGGCATACTTATTTCCCGAACTTCACGGCTTTTCAAAGAAAAATCTGAGAAATTTTTATCGTTTATAGTACAAATTGAATTTTAATGACATTGTTACATTATAAATAGGAGAACTTTAATCGCATTTCATATTTGCACTTTTTACCTCAAAAGAAGAATGGGGGGAAAAACTATAGGTCTGGCCAGACCTATTGGGTATCAAAAAGCACTATAAATTGAAAATCACCAAAAACATACTCAAAACTTCAACCGATTTTTTCAAATTTTTGCAAAATGCTTCTAAACATATTATTCTAGGATATCATGAAATATGAAGTCGCTGCGATTTCATATTCTATACTTTTATGACCAAAATATAGTGCCAAAGGTCTGGCCAGACCTTCGTGCCGACAGAAGGGTTAAAAAAAAACAGATAATTTTTTTTGTTTAAGACTGGCGACATATTTCAGTAATACCTACTGACGTTTTCAATTTATTGAAAGATCCTTCCTCTATGTCCATGCTATAGGCGAAAATTGCTCGAATCTTCTTTATTGCAATTAAGACTGTTCTCTTCGGTGTCGATGGATGCTGATGCAATTAGGAGATCTTCAATTATACTTTCGATTGTTGTTATGTCTTTCCCTTTTCCAGGAAATTTGACCTTGATGTGAACGGAACAACTTGTGCATCATGGTTATGTTTGTGATTATTACAATGTAAGGATAGACTACGTGCTCAATGAATTTGTCAAAATAAATTGCTTTAAGAAAATGAGAAAGGGAAAAGAGCGTTATAACCGGGAAATAGTAACGTTATAACGAATCGAAATTCCCTGTAATAAATGTTAATGGGGCCGAGACCGAGAAAAAAAGAGCGTTATAGCCGGGAAAGCGTTATATCCGGGAGTGTTATAACGAAGTTTTACTGTGATCATAGTAAAAAAGGAGGGGACACAACAAATTTTGCCTGCAGATATGGCGATATCGTTTTTTTTTCTTATTTTTTGGTTAAATACATAAAATTTATTTCGGGATACCTACATAATCCCGAAAAACAAAATCCCGCCCGTTCATAATCCCGCTTTTTCCAAAAAATCCCGCTTTACGTTATCCCGACATTACAAAATCCCGCCATATCAAAATCCCGCCATTCCAAAATCCCGCCACCTCAAAATCCCGCCATTCCAAAATCCCGCTTTTTCAATATCCCGCTATTAAATAATAAAAAAATCCCGTCAAAATACCTCCAATTTTTTTTATTGTTAACGAAATAAATATAGATATGCGTTCGACTTATCAATTATTTACATTAATTTATGCGACAAGTTTCTCAAAAAATCCGTTTTTTCATAGTCCTCTTTAGGTGAAAGTCACTGCTGGCTACGTCTTAAGGTATTTTTTCCATGGATAAAATTAATTCCAAACCAAACTGCTATTTTTTTGCCATCTGCATCCTCCAGACTTCGTGTCAATTCGGAAAAATACATAGTTATATAATACATATAATATTGAAATTGAATCTCACCGCCTCACTGATAAGAGAATACTAGCTAGCTTTCACTTTCCAATCCGTATAGCGCGATTTTTGAAAGAATACTTGCCTTTTGTGACGGGATATTGAAAAGCGGGTTATTGAAATGGCGGGATTTTGATTAGACGGGATTCTAATTGAGCGGGACTTTTAATTGGCGGGATTTTGAAATGGCGGGATATTGATTGTCGGGATTTTATAAAACGGGAATATGATGGGCGGGATATCGTACCCAACCCAGCAGTATCAATATTTTAACGGCAAATGTGAAGTAGTAAGAAGAAATCGCGCGCGCGATTTTTGAAAGAATACTTACCTTTTGTGACGGGATATTGTAAAGCGGGATATTGAAAAGCGGGATTTTGAATAAGCTGGTTATTGAAATGGCGGGATTTTGGATTGGCGGGATTTTGATTAGACGGGATTCTAATTTAGCGGGATTTTTAATTGGCGGGATTTTGAAATGGCGGGATATTGAATGTCGGGATTTTAAAAAACGGGAATATGATGGGCGGTATATCGTAGTCAACCCATTTATTTTATTAATTTACCCTAGCACTGATTTGCATTTTGTTAAATTATTTTAAGTATGTACTTTAACTCTCCATTCTCTAAACCGAATAAAAACTAATTTTTGGAGAATATGGTGCTCACATATCTGTATATTTCGTATAATAAATTAAATTTGTAAATGGGAAAGCCAAACATGGATGGCCTTATGCGCAAGTTTCCCATCAACGTTTTTTACTCAGTTTGAGTCAGTCACAAATGGACGATACTACCCAAGTTTTTACCTAATAATTATACCCTATACTCATAAGATGGTATAGGGTATATTGTTTTTGTTACGCCGATATTATGTAACACTTCAAAGGAGCCACCGGAGGTATGGCAAAGTATATATATAAATGATCAGGGTCGGTCCCTGAATCGAATAAGCCATGTCTGTCTGTCTGTCTGTCCGTGTGTCTGTCTGTTAGCAAGATAACCCCCGAAATAATTAAAGCTAGCAGTTTGAAATTTTGGTCAAATGTTTGTTTTGTTAAAATCTTGGACGGTATTGAAAATGGGCCAAATCGGACCACGGGCTCCCCTTCCTGCCATACAAACTACCCCTCCTTGATATTTTAATTCCGCCATAACTTTCGGTAGAATATCGCTATCGACTGCAAATTGTGATCAATGTCTCATTCTGACATATACTTTGAGTTGAAGGAAAGTGGAGTAGGTCCGACAACCCCTACCCCTACTTCCCCTACAAAGTTATATTCAGCCATATCTTTTAATAGAATGCCACGAAAAACCTCAAATTAGTATCAAATGGTAGCCGTTAGATGCCTTGACAAGGAGTAAAGATGCGGATCTTATGCCAGCCTTACATAAGCAAAAATTTTTAATTCTGTACAAAATGTCCTTTTGAACAAAAATAATGTCTGCTTGACATATTCAAACATTAAGTAGATTTTTTCATCATCAATGTGGCACGATAGCCCGATGTCGGGCTTTGGCCGCCTGAATCGTTGACCTCCAATTGTCGCGGTTACGTGACCTTGTCCTCCCTTCTGGGGAAGCCCAGCAGCTGGTCGGTGTCCTCATCTACAGAGTTCTCCCAGCGAGCTCTCGGTCGTCCACGCAACCTCGCTCCGTCAATTCACCTTCTTTGGCCTGCGATTCTCGTCCATTCGTTGTACACAACTCGCCGATTGCAAAAGTTGAAGCTTCACGATTTTCAATATTGATTTTTGACCAAAGTTTAAAGTAATCTGTTGAAACTAAAAATTTTGTCATTTTTACCTAAAATATTATAGAAGGGGAATATGTCCCACTAGACGAGGTCGTCTAGTCACCTTAAGTACCAGATATTATAAGAAAAGATATACAGAAATTGAAATTGAGGGATTTGGTGCATAAAAAATCGAAAATAAATGCTACACAATTTTCTGCCACTAAACCACTGCGGAATTGAGATGACGCTTCTTTAAAAAAAATCTATGCGAAGGAATGGTGTCCATTTTCATCACTAAACTCTTGGTGTCGGCTAAATCTTTCGAGTAGATTCACTTCGATTTCGATTCCGTATCGAAGGATAGGCAGCGCAAATCGGACGAATCAAAGTTGATCTGCTGCGGAAAGTGGAAGAAAATTAACGAAAACTACTCTGAAAATTTTGTGATGAAAACGGCCAACATTTTATTGCATGATTTTTTTAAAGGGTGTCTTCTGAATTCGGCAACTGATGTGAGTGTTATAGGGGCAAAAAAAATGTAGCATAAATTTTCTACGACGTTTTTAAAATCGTCAGGTGCCCGTATGCTATTCTGGACAATCGGCATACAATGGTGGCAATCTTCCTTCTTGATTTTTTTTTGCCTAAAGAATAAAATGTTTTTATTCAACGTTGCCATTTATTTTCGCTCACTTTGTTTAATTTTTGCTATTACCGGCATATTTTTTCCGATAAAAATGAGTAACTCACACTCCCAGAATTAATTTTATCCAACTTTTTTTTCTTTTTTTCTCCACAAGTGTTAGGAACTTTTTTGTTTTGGCTGCATGGTCCACCTTTCACTACAAACTTTTCAGACGGACACGTACAATCCAACTATAGACAGATATTTACAGAAATAACACAACCAACTTTATCCCATTGCTTTTCATAAAATATTAAAATGCTGAATGTTTTAGAATAAATTGGATACAATTATGCGGTAGTTAATATAAGTGAATAAGTAGTTAATATAAGTGAATGGTCACTTAATATAACAAGGTGTCTAATTTGCAAAGTTCGGGTGTTAATATATTTTAAAAGGACGTTAATATAAGTGAGCGTTTATATAAGTGTGTGTCTATACTGTACTTTAAAACGCAACTTAGGAAACCATATTAACCCATTATGCATGGAGTGGCTATGTGCACACACAATTACGCTTTTGACGTTGACTTTTTGCATTCAAATTGTTTCAAATGTCAAATAATTGCTAAAGGTCGCCTTACATTGAGACGCTTTTCGCCGCATTCTCTGATATATTGGAGCATTTAGGTTTATTTGCCACAATTTTCCAGTAAATTTAATTCAGAAAAGCAAGATTGTTAAACATGTTTTTCATACCAAAAAACGTTTTACATTTTAAGCAATTTTAGTGTCGACGACAAAATGAGTGCATTGGTATGACGGAAAAACATGCATAGTGGCCCATATGAATTACCGTACTGGAAAATCTTAATTTTATAAAGTTTACCAAAGTTCTACTTAAAAAAGATTCCAAAATATGTGGTATGTGTTTTTTTTATTTGGGCAACAGGTTCTTCATTTCTTTTTAAACTTTTGAATACTGGCTTCAACTGATGTATGTATCTGTTTTCGCATTCGGTCTCTATACATGTATTCCACCTTCTTAGACAAAATACCGAAAAATTTAATATTGCTGGTGTTGATTAGATATAGTCACAACCACATTCGTGTTAAGTTACCGACATGAAAATTACTGGCGCTTCCTTTTTGGTGAATACACTTTATACCTAAGCTGAAAGGTATAAAAAAAGCCATGCCATCATACATTTTCGAAGCGTTCTTTTACTTTTTCATTACAAATCCGTTTTTTTTTTTTCAAATTTACGAGCAAGGTGAAGCCCCTTAGAAAAAAACTTCTACGCCTATGTGTTTAATTTAGTATGTGTGAATTGCGATAGTGTGAAAAAAATTGTGGCATTATTTTTTGTTGATGCCCCCTCTGAACTAACGCATAGAATGTGTCAGCATGGTTTCTCTAAGATACCTTAATTCCCGATTTGGCAAGCTCCATTTCGATTTAAAGGTACGTTGTCCTCGACGCGGCCGCACGACAGCGACTCGCTAATTCCATATAAAAACTACTCGTTTCTCTCTCATTTTAAAAACGAGTTTTTGTATGGAATGAGCGAGTTGCTGTCGTGCAGTCGTGTCGAGGAAAATGTACCTTAAAGGTACGTTGTCCTCGACGTGGCCGCACGACAGCGACTCGCTCATTCCATATTTAAGGTACGTTGTGCTAGACGCGGCCGCACGACTGCGACTCGCTCATTCCATATAAAAACTCGTTTTTAAAATGAGAGAGAAACGAGTTTTTATATGGAATGAGCGAGTCGCAGTCGTGCGGCCGCGTCTAGCACAACGTACCTTTAGATAGGTTGCGATTCGAAACTTATTTATAATCATTTTCACCATTGGGATCTCTAAATGAACGGCTTCTTTTGATCAATAGATCGGAGCTATTTTATATTTAAAAACTATTGCTTACCAGTAGCTATAATTTCAAAAAATTATGAAGATATATTTTGATTTCTAATTAATCTATATTAGGGACTATACATTCAATTATTCTTCTTTTTTCATACCTTGTTCCTGCGATGTGGGCACATCGCCCGTTCTGACGGTAATGTCGCAGCATATTACAGTCAATTATTGATTTAATACTATTTAATGCTACATTGTCAAAATATTGTTTCTCATATTTTCCTTCTATTTTTTTTCAGGTGAGTCATACTCTGCTTTAAACTTTGCCAATACATTTCTGAAAAATTCGCTTCACAAGTAAGTTCCAACCATGCTATTATGATTCAACGTTGTTGATTGTTGAGATCATATTACAAGTAAAATCTAAACATTTACCCCAATTTATACACAAAATATCCATTTAAGATAAATATTTAGATTGTAAAGTTAAGGATACACATCATCATCCACATTGGAGTATATGTTAAGCCAACATACATTTTCATGTGGATGAGCCATCATAATATTGCCTGCTTTATAAATCGATAAAATCTTGCTGATAGTGTGTATGCATATGCGTAAATTAATAAAGTGCCTAATTATGGACAGGAAATAATGTTGATAAGAAAGTTTATTATCTTCGATTTAGAAATTGATGATTTATCGTTTTTTGCATTAGAAATTCTGAATTATTTTGCGAGCTATGCTAAGTATTATAATTTTTATTGAAATCTGTATGTAAATATTTAGATACCTAAGGTCGATCCAGACTTTTCAGTCATCAGTCACAGTCACACACATTTTCCATACAAGATTACAGATTGTCAGTTAATTGATCGACTGTGATTATACTGAAAAGTGTGGATCGACCTATATTTGGCTAACAAATTTTGCAATATGTAAAATAATATTGAGACGGAGAGTTTTGCGTAAAAACTGTAATGCTGCTGCCATTTAGCGTTTTATATTACGTCAATAGCTAAAAATTGTGTCTGTACACAAAAGATTTAAATTCCTCTATACTATATGTAGGCGATGTGAATATATAGCCACATCGCCTACATACATCCATTTACATATTGCAAAATTCAGATACTCATCTCACTATTACCGGGATCGCTCAAGAAGAAAATAATGCTTTTGGTATTCACTAGTTGAATCAAATATTCATAATAGGATACTCTACACTTCGTGTAAATGTATCCAAAAGGGAACCAAAACTGAATATTCATAGAGTTGCAATTTAGGTCGTTTGGTTGCCCCACCACACTATAGTATGTATCTCGGTCGATATACAACACCTAGTCTCTGCTCTGAACCATCTCATCATACATATCAGTTCTATAACTCGAATAAGGATATAACCACCACCACCACAACATATAGAAAATAGAACGTTAACATACATTTACACGTAAGCTTTTCAGGCGCGAGAAATTGTTAAGAGATCCTTGAGTTTATGAATTTTCTATCTGAAGTTGTTGATGATGATGATGACGACTATAGGGACGACGGCAAGGAAGAACCGGGATGTATGTGAAGTGGTATTGCCAGAGCTCATTTTTATTGAACGGACGGATGCAATCTTTACATAATTGGATTACATCAAATCGTCTCTATATGTACATTGAATTGGATCAGGACGTGAGGTGAATGTAAATGTAAAATGCAATACAGACAGGGACTTTACCATGCAAAGTAATTAAACTGTTTTGTTGAATAAATTCTTCGGAATAAAAAGGTGTATCGAATATCCTTTTTTATAATTTTTTTTATTAGTATGCATATTACATATGCTTATGTAACTAGGGCGAGATAATAACAGACGGAATCGATAGGGAACCGAACCATAAAGAAAACAACAAGTTTCTCAAGTAGCTGGAGTTTTTCAGGTTTCAGGCTCAAACAAAATTTCAAAATTCAAAATTCTGCCCCATGAGACTATGCAAGAATCGCCGAATATAACAGAGTTTTTGAATTATTTTTATGGTAACATCCACAGGGCATTCACTGAGTTCCTCCTCATTCTGACTTTCGTTCGTTTCCCCTGCTGCAACTTCATCCACGATTTCATTATCGGTCAAAAATGCTGAGATAAAAAGGCCGTCATCTGCTGTGAGATAATCGAGTGGGATCTCCAGTTGCATTTGTTGTTGAGGCTGATCACAACCCATTCGTTCAATGGTAAGGAGTCATCAGTGTTGAAGGCATTATCGATCACCGACAAAGCTGCCTATATGCATTCCTTAGGGTTTCAACCGTTACCTGATGCCAAGATTTACGTAAAAGATTTATTGCATCAAGTAACGTGATTTTGAGCTGTTCACCAGCGTCTATGCCTTCAACAATGCGCAATAAAAGTGAACGGCGATAGTGACTTTTTAATGAACGGATGACTCCTTGATCCATGGGCTGTAATTATGAGGTAGTGCTAGGAGGCATAAACACTATCTTAATGAATTTTAATTTGTCAATTTTTGGGTGAGCTGGGCAATTATTAACCAATAACGCGATTTTTCGGTTTTTCTTTGTAAGTTCATAGTCCCATTCGCGTACATAATTCGTAAATAGTTCGGAGGTCATTCAAGCTCGTTTGTTGGCACAATAGTCCACTGGCAATCTTTTAATAGATTTGAAGCACCTTGGTTTTTCGATTTGCCAATAACCAGTAACTTCCGCTTCTCCTTGCCCGACATGTTGGCACAAACTGAGACTTTGACTCTATCTTTGGCTAATTTGCCACCCGTACACTGTTCGCCCTTGAATTTCAACGTGGTATCAGGAGTCATCTTATAAAATATGCCAGCTTCATCGGCGTCAAAAATTTCGTCACTGCTATAGGTATTGGCTTCGAATCGTTGGCCAAATATTATCCAGTAATTGGCAACATACTAACCAGTGATTTTTGAGCTGCAAACATCATGTCGAGCTTTCCACCTATCAATCCAGCCATCGCTGCATACAAATTCATCGTTCATCTTCCTGTCAAATTCTTCTGCTTTTGCTTTCCGCACAGATCCACTAATTGTTGTATTACGTAATCTTTGTTGCGAAAACCAAATCGGACCACGGGTTCCCCTACCTCCCATACAAACTACCCCTCCTTGATATTTTAATTCGGCCATAACTTTCGGTAGAATATCGCTATCGACTTGAAATTTTGATCAATATATGATTCTGACATATACTGTGAGTTGATGGAAAGTGGAGTAGGTCCGACTACCCCTACCCCAACTTCCCCTACAAAGTTATATTCAGCCATATCTTTTGATAGAATGTCACGAAAAACTTCAAATTAGTATCAAATGGTAGCCGTTGGATGCCTTGACAAGGTAATAAAGATGTGTCAAGTCCGACCCATCTACCCCTCCCTCCCCCACAAAAAATATGAAATTGAATATCTTGGGCTTTGCGTGCCTTCTAGGTATGTACATGGGTATACACTCATCGTGCTATTCGCACGATTAGAACTCGGTCTCGTTTTGTTCGTTTTTTTAGCACTAACTCGTCAAGCTAAAAGTCGCTCACGAAAAACTGATATGGAGAAAACACAAACAGAAGCCGCGTAAATCCAATTGGATTGAAATGTATTGTGTTATTCCTCACGTACGAACCTAAAGAAAAAACAAGAAATGTCAAAAATAATCCGGGTATTCCCCTATTTTAGAAAAATAAAAAGTTCGTTATATCCGTATCTGATGAGGAAAATCGTTGTAAATTGGGTTCGCTATATGTGATTGTTCGTTATAAGCGGGTTCACTATAACCAGTAGTTCTGAGCTAGTACAGTCGAACTTCCCTAAACGGACACTTCTAATAACCGAACATTTCTCATAAACGGACACTTTTATTTGCTCCAACGTTTTTCCTTATATTTTACTAGAAAAATAACTTCCAATAGCCGGACACTCTCATAACCGGACACGGACAGTTCTTTTATACCCTTTCTGAACAAACAATTCTCTAATAAACGGACAGTTCCACAAATAGAATTCGAAATTCTTGCATTACAGAATTGTATTACGAGCAAAAAAGTTTTGAAATTACCGGAAAATCGGCCTTCTATGTAAAGCAAAATTCACTTTTCGAAAATCGCGGCACAAATCTTGTTTATCTCTCCGTGTAGGTGGAATTTCTTACAGATTCAGGCAGGCGCGCACAGAGGATTTACGGGGCCCGGGGCATATAAATAAAAGTGGCCCCTTTGAGAAAAATAACATTTATCCTTGGAAACTCTATAAATGTTGTTCCTACTACAGGATGCCAGGACGCTGGTACCTGAGAAAGCGGCATTAGGGTCTTCGAATCATAGGTTCACGGGATCGAATCTCATTGTAGGCGCAGGTAATTTTCTATGCTTAAACATCACTAACACCTATAGAGGTCAATGCTGCGCCGCGTGAGCATTTTTATCATAAAAAAAGCAATTGACGAACACATTAATTTAATAATCGAAATTCTTGTCTCTTCATAAACGTTACTAAAACCGAGTGTGCACTGATCCATAGGAGAACAAAAGTCTAAAACCAAACCAGTAGAAAACGTTGAGAAATTTTGGTAGTTCGAGAGCATAGTTACAGATAAGACTACAATGAGTTAACAATAATAATCAGAGAGAGACTTGAATAAATATAAGTTTATGGAAACTAAATTAGAAATAGTCATTTAAAGGGATCCATCGTTTTCAGTTTCTTGGTTAACACTTTCTCTATAAAACACACATAGTTCAAGGACACTCAGATTTTAAGAGAATACCGATTAATTAGATAAATTTCGGCAGAGTGTGCTGTTGATCTCAACACCTAAAATATACCAAGATCAGTGCCAAATTTAGATTTAGCAATTTTAATTGAAAAAAGTAGGCGAAGGGAAATCCTATAAGGTCCTAGAAATGCTTTGAATAACGCAAAACAAGATAAATAGAGATTTAAATAAAATTTATCTGACATCAATTCGTGTAATAATTTTGCAGACGTATGCGCACTACGAGACCACTGTCCCTGCGGGGCCCTCTCCAACGCGGGGCCCGGGGCAAATTGCCCCTTTTTCCCCACCCTCTGTGCGCGCCTGGATTCAGGAGTTCAATTTATGTCGCGGCATTTAATCGTGCAGTTTTCTATTCTTTTAAAATATGAAAATTTTTTTAAAAAAATTTGTCTTTTGAAGAAAAAGTGCAAGAACAAGTCATTTTAGAATTCACGAAAAAATAGTGTTGTCGATCTCAAAAAAAAATGGAATTGGAAAAACACGGTTGAAATGAGACATCGTGGTTTTGAATGGATTCGCAGCGCAGTCCAAATTAGATTAATATAATGTTATTCCTTTGTGAAATATTCTCATAAGCGGACACTTCCAATAAGCGGACAAAATCCCAATCCCCAATGGTGTCCGCTTATGGGAAGTTCGACTGTATTCGCTATAGCCGAGGTTGACTGTAATTGGCTCGACACTCTAGCATTGAATCAATCTCTGGTTCCTGTTAACTTCTTCTTATTTACTTGCTCTAGTCGGTCTTTTGAGGTGTTGTGATCAATATAGCACGCTCTGCCGAGTTTTTCATCATCAGATTCGATAATTCGTCTGGGATTCAAAAGCCACCATAAACTGCATCCGTCTGCAGTAGGTTACGAACCCATGAAATTGTATTTCGAAGATTGATTAGCAAACTCCTTTATGAAGCCCGTGTTCATACCTATTTATCGAGCTTTGATCGCCTGATTCGCTTGATTACATGAGTTATATGCGAAGGTTTTTAATCTAAAGCTAGGTATAGTTTGCTATTTAAATACCAGAGGAAGGTTAAATGCAAATATCTTCGCAGAGATTCATCATTACTGCGGCCACAATATTCATATCCTTGTTGATGGAACATGATCATAATGTGTATATCCGCAGCAGTATATCATACAACAAAGGCTTGCACATACGTACATATGTACTTATATATTACGAAGAGAGAAAAAATTACAACATAAAGACTTATATTCACAAGAGTGTAATTAAGACAAAAGCTCGGATTTCACTGTAATCCTGCCCATAAATTCAGAGAGAAAAAGCAACGTCAATATACTAGCTTGTAATGATAAGGTTGAACAAGTTCATCCGTAAAACATAAGAACTTTGTATGTCTATTCATATGCCTATGTATGGATGTGCAATACATGTACACTCCCTTTTATGAGATATACTGCATGTTCATTACTTGAATCAAGTCAAAGGACGCAACGTTAAGCATATCCGTATATGGACGTAGCGTATTTCTTGTTTTTTAAAGACGAAATTGTCTATACACTTCCAGCCGTATTATACAATATAGAAAATTAGCGCTACTCTCTATGATAGCATTCACTCATCCACGAAATATACTCCACATTAAACACTCCCTCGGGTTATTATTCTAACCCAAAAATCTAGTGAATTTCAGATGCAGAATCTTCTAGGGAGGGGAGGATAAGCAAGCATCAATCTAAGGTGAAAAAATTCAGACTATATCGGGGAGTTATAAGTATGTATCTATGGAGGACAGTGAGCGTGATTGCTAAGTGGTCGCCGCCACTCATAGTTAAAATGTCCTCCCCCTAATACGAGCGAGCAAAACCTTCTGGAGAGTATGTATCTTATAAGAGTACATACACTTATGCAAGGCTTACTCTACCATTTGTTAAGTATGTATGTACTTTCGTTTGCAACGTATAGGTTCGTACGAGATTCGAATATTATACAGAAACGGTTGCATGTTTTCTTCAAAAACACTTTAGCATGTACTCATGGACATGTAATGTACATGCACATATGTACATATTTTGAAATATTGCATGAGCATCATTCCCATGTAAACGTTTACTATACATATATGTAAAGGATGCAAGAGGGCAAGATTCAAGTACTTCACGGCATTCGAAGTGATCCTCTCTGCTTCCTGAAAGATGTACTTCTATGGGGTTGGTAGAATACAACATCATATAGAGACACTGGCGAGGGTCAGAGAACAAAAAAAAAAACGCGATGATTTGCAGTCAAGGATAAAAAAGTATGCTTCCGTTTGTCGTTTAAATAGGGCGGTTGGTTGGATATTTTTAGACACATG
Source organism: Microchrysa polita (assembly GCA_949715475.1). Classification (NCBI taxonomy): domain Eukaryota; kingdom Metazoa; phylum Arthropoda; class Insecta; order Diptera; family Stratiomyidae; genus Microchrysa; species Microchrysa polita. The sequence continues at coordinate 5,646,843 of OX454415.1, read as the reverse complement.
GCAGGCCATCATAGATTGAAAAATCTGCTCCCCAGACATACTTCAAGATTTGCAATGATACGCGAGGGCATTGTAATTTTGAAATAAGTTTATTATTAGATGTTGTAACGTTTAACGAGGAGTTTCGATTTAAGTATGTATGTAGAGATAGCTAATCAATATGAATTTATATTGCCTGACTGTGTATTCCATCTGAATTTACGCTGATGCTATTTTTGTTTTCTTACGGAGTCTGCTTTTTGGAGGATTTCTTTCATCTCGCGCCTCAGCTAACTCAGCCAGTTCAAAGTACTGATTAAGTCTCTAAATATTAGTTTCGTCTACAGGTGTTTCTCTGTATTATACGAGAAGTTTGAATGATAAGCGCAGCTTCAGCTGTGATAGCTCCGGGTCGTCCAATTTAATCCAAAATAATCAAAAACGATCGCTTTGAGTACTCACTTCATCAGTAGTAAACAAAAGGTCGACATTGACTATGCGATTAATATCGCAATGAAAGCTCATTTCTGTAGAGAAAGCTCATTTTTTAGGTTCCACTACCGAATTCGCTGGAGAAAATAAGCTTTCTCCACAGAAAATGTGCTTTCTCCATAAAAATTAGCTTTGATAGGGCAATCGATTGGATAATGTATGCGGACTCTTAGTCGGCCAATTTCAACAAGTTATTATAAATATTCAATTCCGGGAACGTCTCATTGGTATATTTGCATTGAGACCTCTAAGCGTCTATAACTCAGTAAATAATGTGCTGACCTTGTGACATGACGGTCGAAGGTTCGACTCCCGATTGGGATGAAACTAATTTCCGTAAATGTCCTCAATTTTAGGTATTTTTCCAAAAGTTTTGTGGTTTTGTATACATATAGGCACACACACCAGGTCTATCTGTGCACTTGAATTTTAGCGGGAGAATTGGTCTAAAGCGATGTTGAATGCTCACAGTGCTTTGGGACTTTTGATGGCAGTTACATTTGTGTTCCCGATAAGTCAAGATTTCCACAATTAGTAATAAGTGTGGATTTTTTTCCAAACTTAACAACTCTTTTCAGTGTATTTTAATCAGAGGAGAATTTTATTTAATATCCTCAAATCTTTGATAATCACTTGGGCACCAAACTTAGACATCTGTATATCCCAAATAGGGTCCTTACCATGCCTCCAAGGAGAACTGCTTATAATGTTTCCAAATCCATAGATAAAATATTTGTCCAGAATGCTCCAGGAGCAATAATCGCTTGGTGATCATGTGGGTCACCTCAGGGAATATTAGTACGCAGCTGTCCGGTTTTAAGCTACAACACATTTATGAAAAATGTATTCCAATAATGTCCCAGAACGCTTCAGGGGAAATAATTGCTCAGCGAACATAGCGTTAGTATTTTGTAGTAATACAAATCCTAATATAAATTTTAATGACATTTTGTGGAATTCCAATATGCCGTCCTAAAACAGAACAAAGCAGGACTTTCGATATTTTGTCAGGATGGCAGGTTGATGTCGAAAAAGCAGGACTGTCCAGCCAAAAACAAGATGGATACGACCATACCTGACATCGGCGCGTCAACGAATTACTTCGCAGCGTCAAAATTGTCATAGACTTTGACAAAACTTTTAAAAAAGTAATTCGCAATATCTTGTCCAAAACTAATAAAATTAATTAATTAGTAATTTTTGTTATTTATAACACTTCCACTTAATCTTCAATGTTATATTTTTTATTAGTAGTGTAGTAACCAGGTTCTAAACCTAGAACTTGAGATTGCGAAATGTGGTGGAGAAAATTTTTTTTGTTGTTTCTTATGTTTTTTGGGATACTGAGCACGAATCCGGAGCTTCCCACCAAAATTTCGTTGCGGAACAGGGTCGAAATCGCGAAAAACCCTAAATGTTCGCTGTTTTTCCGTTTTTTGGCTCCTAACTATGAAACTATTCATGTCTGCGAAATGTTAGAGAGAACATGATTACGCGTCTAAAGAGACATAAATATTATAAATCAGTTGAGCGGTAAAACTATACAATATGCCCCACTTTTTTTCAAATGGATGTAAATCGAAAACCTTAATAGATTTCATTAAGATATTTTGGTAGTTTAAAATGTTGGTAATAAAATTATCTTGGCAATATTTTGGAAAAAAATAAGCAACTAACGGTATTCCGTCGTTTCCCTTGAGCCAACGATGGGGCGCTTTGTAAATAAGATATAGGTAATATGCCCCAGAACGTGTTAAAAAATGCCCCACCAATAAACCACACTTCTTTTTAAATATATGCGTTCAATTGTCAGACACATTGCAAAATATAAAGTTTTTGCATTCAATTAAATGTAGGAGTAAGAAATATAAGTTGAAACAAATGTCTCAAATATTTTCTTCTAATCAGATGTTCCCGTTGCTAAGGGTAGAATTTGATTTTTTTGTTTAACGTTTTAGTTTTGAATTGTTTTTCATATTTTTTCGATCAAAATACTTATTTTGCATTTTACTCATAGTTTTTTAAAGTTTTTGTTAAAATTAAATTAATTTTTAATTTTTTCCTTATAATAAAAGTGGGGCATATTACAGTTAGCATGTTGGGGCGTTTTGTCAAGTTTGGTGTATAAAATGCCCCACCTTGAATTTGCAACAACGCTTTATAAAAATGTGTATGTATCATACAATCTTAAAGGTTATTTAGTTTTTATTTCAACATTTTGCTTGCTTTCCCGAAATTCCAAGCTCTTCCCAGTGGACGAAAATGTATATGGTACTCAGCACAGTATCTTCAGATGCAAAAAACACTTGGAAATGACTGCACATATCAACTACCAAATCTTGCAGTGAAGAAAACCAAGTTTTTGGAGATATAATTTGACACTGCCGCGTCTAGACTATGCTCTACGTTTGAAATATACGCATGGGGCGTTTTGTCAACTGGGGCGTTTTGTCTAGTTTTACCCTACTACAATTAATAATTTAAGTTTTCAATTTTTAACATAGTTCCGTATTATGAAGTAAATTTTGAGACTGAAGGGTTTTTAATAAATTTTTGGTCGCAAAAGTTGTATTTCGTTCCGAAACAGGGTCAAAATCACAAAAAACGCAAAAAAAATGACTATCAATTGTAGCGATACCGCATAACGTATTTTAAAGATTAATATCGCGTTGAACCCGCGATCATGTTTTCTCTAACATGTTTATGGACAGGTTTTCGGAGAAATGTACAGTTTCGAAATTTTAAGCTAAAAACGTAAAAATCCGAAAATTTTCGGGTTTTTGCGGTTTTGACCCCGTTTTGCAACGAAATTTTGGTGGGAAGCTCCAGATTCAAGCTCAGCACCCTAAAAAACAGACAATAGAAAAAAAAATTATCCACCACATTTTGCTATCTGAAATAACCTAGTGACTACACTATAGATTCTGAGTTTGAAAATCCTCACTTTTTTGTTGTGTCAATTTTGTTTAAACTGATACTTTTGAAAAATCGGTTTCATAATTTCGGGGGGTGTTTCATCCCCCTAATCTCCCCTTGGGTTCGCCCCTGTAGACTGCATTGTATGAAAATGTTCACACCCACGCGAGTATTCGCTAGTTTTGCAGCATTTAGCCGAACACCGGCCGCAACTCTCTTTTTGGGTAGGGTACAACCGGTTGTGCTGCACTGCCTATTTCCATTAATTTACGCATGTCATTGTTTTTATCCTTATAGTAAGTATAGGCGTATAGAGGTAATATTTCGAGTTTCACGTCGATTTCTTGGTTTAACCCTTTTATCCAAAGCCATCTATATTTCAAAGCCCGGAACCAGAACCCGCTCATATTCTTTTGCGGCAGATCATAGGCTCGATTAGTTGGAAAATTTACATTGCGGTAAAGGCAAATCGGGTTGGGTCGCGGCAAACTTTACACGAAAAGTATTGGTTCCCGGTCGATTTTCGTCGCGAAAAGTGCAATGTGTCGTGAATTGAAGTGTCTATAATGCAGTGAAAGAAACAAATCCCGATAAAAAGTGAATTTTCCACGTGTTTTCGCGATTTTTATCAGAGCAGACACGGTTTTTATACATGCGCTGTGCTTGTGTTAGTGCATCGTGCAACGTATATACGACATATTCATAGGCTCGCTTTGTGTGCATGTATTGCTGCTTTCCGGCTTTCTAAATTAAGGTGGCTTTGCTTTTATCTATCATGTCTAATCCCAAGTTCTACAAGTGGTATGGGAAACATTTTTGAAATTTAACAAGAAGTCCACATAACCTGAGCGCTCTTCCAAAGTTTATGAAGCACACAATTTCAAGCACAAACTTTTACTAACAAATGGAACTTTTGATATAGAGTTCCAAAAATAGTCATTGGTGCCTCCAACTAAGTCAATCGGAAAATCCGATAATTTTCATTTTAGGGACTAGCGCGGAGCCTTATCTCCATTAAGTGGGCTAATTTCTTGGGTGGGAAGGTGTATAAACCCAATTGATATTTGATAGAGCAGAATTTTTATAGATATATAAAAACTTTATATAGCCAGCCAATTGGTCTCGTATATCCCTCTCAGGATTTTCTAAATACGTCTGTGAAACACCGTGAAACAGTCACAGTAAAAAACCTTATATTTCACATATTGCAGAGTAGTGGCCGAATGACTACGATTACAAGGTCCTCTTTGCAAGTACAGTTGAATAAATTAAATCAGACTGTGCAATCCAATATCAACTTTAAATAACTTTGAGCTTCGTCAATAATAATAATTTCAGTTCTTTATGAAAAAAATGATAAATATGCAACATAATGCGATTAACAATACTTATTACCTTCAGTATTCGCGAACTTTAAACGTATTTAATAGAAACACCGAGAAATCAATGCGCGCAATCATCTTGAAATGACGAAATTCAAGCCGCACTCTCATAACTTCTTGGCAATCGACGATATGAAGACGATGAAGACGATGTCATATGCATAAAGCTTCACTTTCTTATGCTCATTTCTCAATTTGATTCCATAACGGGTATCCCATAAAGAACAACCGCAGTGGTAGGTCGTATACATAGGAAATACTGTACGCGCTTAACAAAACTCTTGCTCGTCTTTATGAAGATTAGTAAACGGACAGATCCAATTTCAAATCGCATAAGGCGTTATTTGAATTGTATTGCACTTTGTTGCACTATACCATCGAACGAGACCATTCGTTCAGGGTGGCTTCTGTCGTCGTTGTTGATCCTCAAGAAGAGAAGAATAAACGGCAAAACAAGTGAACGAACTTACCTGTCAAATGCAGCGCTATATATAGGTATTATACATGGTACAACGAATGTTCAGGTGAATGTCGAAGGCACCTGAAAATAGATTTCTGAGTTTTGCATCCGATATCTTATGCCAGGGAATTTTCAAGATAGCTTGGAGCAATGGAAGTCTCTGTAGTCCCGGACATAGTGTCGGCTGGAAAAACTATAACTTCCGTATAGATAGAACAAACACAAGTTATCATCAACAATGTGCATAGTCGTATAGCAGCAAAGCAGTTTTGCTGCTATGGGGCAACCCCGAGTTAGGGATGGCATTGGAACAACAGCAAAAAAGCTCGAGCTTTTAGCATCTTCGCATAGATTTTTCGGTGCAGAGGCTGTTTCAACAATATTTTTGCATGTACCGACATTCAACAAGCACACCATCATATTTACCCATCGAATCGTGGACGTTTGAAAATGGTGGTGAAAGCTGAAAGAGCTAAAGTAAATGGATTGGGTCCGATTCAATTTTCCATCGGGGTCATTGTAGTCCGACTGTGTTGGTGGCTATGGTGTTGGAATTTTACGTGAATGGAAATAAGTCAGCTGAGAATAATATATGAAATCGAAAACCATTGATATTCATTTCAAAGTGGGTTTTTTGGTCAATATAATTGATGTTGTGCAGTTCGGGTTGTTTAAAATCGAAAGGAATTGGGTTTGAGGATGAAATCGGCATAAAGATGGAGGAATATCATTATCATCAAGTGTTTCATTCGTAAGGGTTTCCACTGAAAGGTTATCTTATCCTTCTTAGAATAAAAAAAAAACTCATTCATTTTGTTTAAATATTATAGATACCTCGCTTTATCTGCATTCCTTATGTCGGCCCCACACTGATCGAAGTTCGTTAAATTCCCTTATCGCGTCTATCCTTCCCAGGCATGCTTTATCCTCAATTTTGATCTTTTGTAACGCGCGGTTCGCCGAACTCCGATGCGTGCCGAACATCGTAACAATAAGCTCCGTTGCTGGAATGATTACAAGAGGGACATGGGACAAGCAGATTGTACTGCACTATGGTCGTCGTGCGGGGTTGGAAATTCGAAAAAGCTTGGAAAAACAGTGGGAACATCGATGGAAGCTGCAATCGGTAGTCAATCACGTATTTTTTGGCTTACCTAGATTTCCTGCAGGGCATAGGCAACTGATAGTAAAATTGGGAGAAGTTTTAAGCCAACAAAACCTGGTCCACCGTATGCTCCAGTGAAAAAAAAAATTGGAGGTAGCGTGTAAGTCTACAGCATCCACAAAAAACTTCGAAAAGAAGAGATTAGACTATAGAGGAAAGTAATTAGCCAAAAGCCGCCCCTGAAAAGTTATAATTCCAAGAGGTGGCCCCGCAGGCAGCGTAGCGAAAGAGATGGTCTGTTTTGGGGCAGTAGAATCCTGGCATAACAGCATTAGCAGTATTTTTCAAAGATGGTTTAAAATAACCCACGGTCCAGATGCCAAGTATTGATACGAAAGCAAAAATACCAGTAGACGTTCGTGTTTTACTCTACTTGCCTACATGGAACCTCAGCTCGAAACACAGGTGGCGTCATGGCCTGCAGTGGAGAAGTGTAAGCTGATAGTTAAATCATTTCCCCGATTACCCAGAACAGGGTACAATCTAAAATGATTTAGAGGAATTTTCGACGCGCTGCCCCACTAGAGGTTGAGTCAAAGTATCAGCTGACTCACTACGTGTCAGTAGAGTCGCGCATTAACTTCGCATTTAATTTATACCGACGGCGCAAATGTGACAATTATTACTTTTAATATCGGCACAAGGGTCATCCATATCCACCTACGAAAAAATCATCTCTTTCATTTGAAATCATCATTTGCCATTCTCTCTCTCCGTTCGTAGAAAACAAAAATTCCAGGGTGGCAAACATCTACTTTCTCAATATTAGCACTGCTGTTGACTGAACACTCTGTTGGAAAACTTATAATTAATTGGTGAACTTTTATTGAAATTTCTCACTTAGGGGAGTTATTCAACTCACACCCGTTATATTCTGTCGTGAACACGCCTTCATAATAAAATTTTAATGCCCAAGTGCCATAGACCAAAGTATGTACTATACACATAGTATAATCCAAAAGCGAAGTAGTGACTTCTCTGCGAATGGCAAATGTTAGACCGAATTTATCTTTGAAATATGCAGAGAAAGTGTGGATAGGATAGCTACACATATACCTACCTATACCTATCTACCATCAAGATCAAGAGCCATCAACGGGCACTTTCGTATTCAGAAGACAAAAGCAAGAAAGTTCCTTATGGAAGTAGGTAGTTTCGTAGTCTAGTTTCACAAGAGAAATATTTTCAGGTCCTTTATTGATTTCAAGAGTGAAAGAGGCTTAGGGGGCGAAAAGTTTTCATGAGTTTGCAGATATTCGGATAGAAGTTTACACACAAATATAGATATGAATTGATTTTTATTTGCATATCTACTTCGTCTGTTCGGAATATGTTCCATATCGATTCATGTCCTTAGTGAATCCATTTGGCAACACTATACAATAACTGAATGAAAACCACACTCGTTCAAGTGCTCCATTGAGAGTCCTTCATACCGTCTATGTGTGTTTAAAGTGATGTTTGCCACACCATTGTATGTTCTTTCCTTAATAAAGACATATCGGATCATAATAGTCTGCAACTGAAGTGCTAAAGGAAATCTCAAAGAGTGCTTTCCTACTCTTTAAGAAGACGAAAAAAAGAACGATTTTCATTCAAAGACATCCGGAGCATTTATTGCAGGAAGCACATTCTGAAGTAAATAGCCATACGGCAATAAAATCCTCTAAACTCATTCCTTTTTGCAGAAAATTCAACATCTTCAACAGAAGAACCATTTACCATCGGCGTAATTTATCTGATTGCAGAAATCTATCTTTAGATAGGCACCTGAATTGAAGGATTGCCAAACGAATCTCTCGTCGCACAAGAAAATGTGAACTAAAGTAATTTGAAAAGGATGTGACAGAGTGTTTGCGTAAAACAAATAGTGACAAGGATGATCAGATGGATATGCCGCCGCCCGCCGGCCGCCCGCTAACACAAATTGCAAATACAAGAGTGAAGTGAAGTTTAAAATTTTCTCCAAAAATAAGATATCCATCTCTTATGCAAAAGTAGATTCGAAATTCTCTATACATATGTGACGATATAGGATTAAATTTGAAATCTCCAGTGAATCCGGGTGTTCAAGACGACAAAAATATCGTCGACTGTATGTAATGTACTTATAGGGAAGTGGTGGCTCGAGTGGAAATAATATGAACGACAACGACGCCATCGTTGACGTAGTCGTTCTAGATGGGATATTGCATCGTATATTCGTCGTAAAAAGAAGACAAATAAAAAATCGAAAGATTTCTAATCTCTTGGCTTGACGTAGTATTTAATATAGGGAATATGTGTGTGGCGGGGAGCGAAAAGTTGGGATGGAGTGCTGACACACGACAGTTTTCGAGCTTGCCATATGCCGAAATGTTTAAGGGATGTAGATGTGGAAAGACATACTGTTTGTATGTCTTTCCACATCGATTATTATAGCATTGTGCCGCAAGGCATTTTGGTTGCGTCCTTACTAGAAATTTTCATGGAAGCATTCCCGAAGGGATCAGATTAGAAGCTTTACAATTCCAAATGTTTGAAGATTTCCGAATGGTTTTGATACATTAACCGATAATACCAACATACTGAAGTGTTGTTGACAAATCCAAAAATATGTCGTTTCAGTGCGGATACAACGGGAGTTCTGTAAATTTCTCGTGAATGTTATCAACAGGAGCGTTACTATCGTCTATCGCTTAGTGGCTGTCATATAATAAATGAACGTCATTTTGCATTTATGGGGAGGCACTGCCGTTCTTTTTTTTAAGACATGACAAGCATATATGTATAATTCCGGCGCCACACTGATCGATGTTGTCCACAGCTTTGATCTTTTGTACTGAGCAGTTCGGTGAACCCCGATGAGTGTCGCGCAGGCATCCCAGTCACAAGTCATAAGGTGCCGTTTTACGTGATTATCCATAGCAGTGGACCACAAACTGACCCTTGTGGGACTCCCATTATAATCCAATCCTCGATGGGTCCGTCGCTGGTATTGTAATAAAGAGACAAGAATATAGATACAAGACAGTCTGGAACATCCATTCTTTGCAAAACGGTATGAATGGAAGCCCAGTCCTCGCGATTGAAATCGTTCTTGACATCGTGCATTACAACCGAACAACATTAGCCGTTTTGAAGTGTTTTTTGGAATTGTAAACCATCTCAATTGCATCCATGGTAGATCGCATTATGGTCTAAAACCATTCTGTCGATCGGCGAAGCTGCCTTTTTCTTGTAATAGCATGTAGAAAATAATTCACTCAAACGGTTATGCCATGGTGTCGAGCAGACAGCTTGGCTGCAGTGGCGTAGATAGCTTTTCGGAGGGGAGGTGATCTGTAGTCCGGATTTTTTTCAGCACAGGAAATGCATTTCTCAGGGGTTCTAAATAATGAATTTAAGGATTAGTCACCATCTTGTTTCTATGCTTTTCTAAGGAAAAAAAAAATTTCTGTAGTTGTTTGAGGTCTGCCGACGAGATCGAATAATGGGCTGGTTTTGAAAGTGTTTCAATTTTACTTGTTTAGCTGAGATTCTGGAGGAGTAGGTTTGACACCGCAAAGCAAATATTGTTCGTCGAACAACGTGGCACTAGGGATCAGATGAGTAGTTTTCATAATTCCCACCATATGCAGTATTATTGAAGCAAGTTAGTCTAGCATGTGCAGTAATGCTGCTCAATTAGAACCCTATTGTACCACTAGATATCAGTGTTCTCACTTTATTGCAATCGCAATAGATCTGTTGCGATTTTTACGAAATGTTGTAATTTACTGCACCACTTCATTTCTGTTCGAATGGACTGCGATTTGGCAACAGCCAGGAAAAGGAAATCATTTTTTCTGCTTCTGCTGCTGCTGTCAATGTGGGTCATCAAAGGCAAATGCGTGTGTTCTAAATTGAAATGTTTCTGCTGATGCCGATGCTGACACGTCAAATGTATTTCAAGCAAGGGGGCTAACGTGTCAAATTTCCTATTGCGTGTATGATACGCTGCGCGGAGTTTGCCCAACCCAACGCAAAAGATCGGTCAAATATCGATAAATTGGATTCCCCCAACCACACTACTAACAGTTGACAAAAAGTCGTTCCAACATCTAGGAAAACTTTTTGAATATTCAGACCAGATTTTCAAATGTTTCTAGTAGGCGAGTTGCTTAATGTCACTTTTCGAACGAAAACAGCATCCACACCGGCTGTCATATGGCAGACGGAAAATTACGTAATCAATACATATTTCATTTTGAAAGTTTTGTTTTAGATCTACTGCGAAAAATAAGCAAACACTGCGGTTTATTCTTTACATCTACTTCGTTTTTTTTTTCGTTTTTTTTCGCACTATCAGAAAAACACCGCTTGAAGAAAACCAAATATCATATACGCGCATTATACGCTTGGAATTGACGAAATTTAAGCTAAGGCAATAACAATTATGCAATTGAAAATAGTGTAAAAAGAGTAAATTCCGAATTCCCCGTGTGAATGGCATTTTGGTAGATATTGCTACGAAATTTAGGTACCAAATTAATAGCAAAGAACTAAATTTATATAAAAAACATGATCAATCCCCTTGATCCCCCCCTTATTTACGCCACTGCTTGGCGGATATGAACTTGGTTCTCATCCCGGTTTATTCAGTTTAGGAAGAAGCACCGAAATTTGTCGCTTTTATTCTATTTTAATGGTTATTTCGGCCAAGCTTGATCCGAATCATGATTTTTCCAAAATAGTATTTCGGTCCGAACCCCTAACCTGCAGCTCTTTAATTGATATGTGCTTTTGACCTATTTTCTTGACCACTAAAAAATCCAATCCCCACAGCTTAATGTCCATATCATCGCAGCGTTTTCTGAAACTATTTTGCTTGCTTTTTCTAATAGAGTTGCCCGCCGAATGAGCCGTCGCGCTTTCAGACAATTGTGTATGATACCCGCAATTTCCTGAAAAAAAAAACAATTTTTTTAATTTTTTTCTTACCATTACATATTCGTTCCGGGCCAGGAAACTATAAGAAGCATGTAATACATCGCAATTTGCTTAAACATAGTTCATAGTTCATAGCGTTTAGATACCTATCGTGCGTTTTGGAGACCAGTGGCGTAGATAAAGGGGGGATTGATCCTCCCTCTCTTGTGGTCAAACCAATTTTTTATTATTTTTTTAACCCTTCTGTCGGCACCTACTACAATATGCATATTCTATACCCAATAGGTCTGGCTGGACCTACTGAGAAAAAATTTTTAATTTTTAGAAAAAGTGAAATTTTTATCGGTATAATCATTCTACCCATTCTTTACAGCCATTTATAAACAATAAAAGCATTAAAATCGTTTTTGGAGATATACTAGAGGCGTTTTTAAGAAGACATATTTTGAGGTGGTATTAGTACAAACATGTTTCTCCCTTTTTTTTCTTTTATTTTTGCTTCTCTTTTTTCATTGCATATCCGCACAGAAAGTTCCAATTCCAATATCTTTGGGGAAATATTTGGCACTTTGTTGGTAGACTTTACCACGATATTAGTCTGCAGATTTGGGAAAATAGATAGAAAGAAATAGGGAATTTTCAACCCCAAAAATCAATAAATTCTAAATTTTCCGTAAATATCTCAATTAAATCTATTAATAAACACCATCGTAAGTCACTTGTACTTAGTTCATACTATTACAAAGGAAATAAAATTCTTTTGATTTTCCTAGAATCAAATCTCAGTTGATTAGGTGATGTTATAAGGCGGGATAAAATTAGGCGTACCCAATTTGCGAACTTCACGGCTTTTTAAAGCAAAATCTCAGAAAATCTTATCGTTTATCGTACAAATTGAATTTTAATGACTTTATTACATTATAAATAGGAGATTTTTAAGAGAATTTAATATTTTCACTTTTTACCTCAAGACGAAAATGGGGGGAAAAACTATAGGTCTGACCAGACCTATTGGGTATCAAAAGCACTATAAATTGAAAATCATCAAAAACATGCTCAAAACTTCAATCGATTTTTTTAAATCTTTGCAAAATGCTTCTAAACATATCATTCTAGGATATCATGAAATATGAAGTCGCTGCGATTTCATCTTCTATACTTTTTTGACCAAAATATAGTGCCAAAGGTCTGGCCAGACCTATGTGCCGACAGAAGGGTTAAGAAACTATATAAATTTAGTTCTTTGTAATTCAATTGGCCAGCCACAATTCGTTGAAAATTCCGACAAAACGCCTTTCTGTTTCAAAATGGCCGGTTTCACAGTATGTGCCATACCATTTCCTTAACTAGAATTGGGGCAATTTCCAGCGCCGTATATCTCGTCTCGTCCTGACACTCTACAGATTCAATCGGATAGATTTTTCATATAGTTCCACTGCCACTAGAGAAAAAAACATTTGAACAAATCTCAGCATTGTTGGATATTACGCGAAACAAGAGAAACTGTTGTTGAACTACACTCGGCTTCACAAAAATCGGCCGCCGCTTTTGTGTTTATGATGATGCTACCAACTCGAATGTTACAACTTCACTTTCATGGGGAGTACCCTTAGTTTTGATCGGGTGATAATAATTTTTAATGGGGAGCATAATGGGTCTTGGACTAGGCACCCCACCAAATTTTATCTGCCTGGCTCAATTTGAAAAGAAACTACAGGCATGCCTTTTTGAAAAATGTTAGGAGGAGTGAGGGGGGCGGCAATGGTCGGAGCACTTTAATTTTTGGTACAAACCAAACAAATTTTGTTCGTAATATAATTAATAAGATCTTGTCCCCCTAGGTCTATTCTATCAAGAGTTCTCTCTCTTCATTACCGTAACTCCTAGTGGAGCATGGTGCGTTGATGACTACCGTGTGTAGTCATCAACGTTACAAAGACAACTGAATTCGGAGTGTGGTATGGTTGTCAGCCATACCACTTCCTAGTCGCATTGTTAGTTTTTTATTCCACGATAAGAATATTTCTTATCATCTTCTTCTGAATAATAAACTTGCGACGAGTCGTGCCGAGTTTGGAAACTCGTTTCTCTATCAAGAGTAACAGTGCGAAATTGAAAACACATAAAATGTTAATTTACTATAATACTTTTGGGTCTAGGGTATAATTTCCCGAGAAAACGTCTAAAGTGTTAAATATCAATACAAAGGTAATTTTATGAAGTTTGTTTCGTCCTCAGGACATTTTAAGGTCAGACTCATAGTTTTCCAGATATTTGCAGAAAAGTGAATGTTTACCCCTGTGCCACCCCCTCCCTCCTTAACCCATGGCGCAAATTAGTGTAACTTTTTACTGCATATATTGGGCAGTGTATTCAACAATTTGGCATCAAAAATTTCTTTTTTTTTTATGTTTGGGTTTGGGGCTATTTTGAACCTATTGTACTGGACTGCTGCCCGTTGACTTCAAACCTCTCATTCGTCAGTAGCAGCTTCCACTTTTTTGTAGTATGTAGTAACAAGCGTCTCACACAAGCAAAAACAAATTTTAAAGATAGTTTTCGTGCAAAATTTGGGATTCCAAAATAGGGTTTCTTTGAATTTTTGTTGCAGTTAAATGATGTGGGGTACACTATGCCTCACAAGGGGTTAACAGGAACCAGAGACATACTTGCTGAAATACGAATGCAAAACAATCGTTATTCAAAAGGTCTCTTAAACTCTTTAATTAGTGCCTTTCGCTCTGATTAAAAAAAAGTTTTGACCACAGATCCCCTCTCTCTCCGAAAAGCTATCTACGCCACTGCTGGGGGCCTTCATTTCCATTTGTTGAAGACAGTGCAACATTCAGGACATGACGTAGCATTGATGATGTTTCGGGTAGTGCCAGCTGCTAGCCTACATTTTAGTCACTTTGTTCAACAAACCGGCACCCAATTTTGTTTAGTCTAAACTCTCACCATAGTACATTTTTTTGTTAACCTTCCACTTCCTACACATTTAGACTGCAGTGCGTGTATCAACAGCTCACTAACGATTGTTCAGACCAAACTCAAAACTCAGTGACAAATTGACCAGTAGACTACTGATTAGGATTAAGCTTAGGGCGGCAAATTCGGGTCAAATATTTTTGGATGTTATTCACCTTTCTAATGCCGTCGAAGCCTGAATTCAGTATAAATATTATGGATTTAGAGCTGGAAGTTCTACCGAGGATACGTGTCTTTTTTTTGTCAAAAGGGCTGTATATGAAAACAGTGCCAAAGTCGTCCGACTCTTTGTAGATCTCAAGGGTGTATTTGACCACCTGCACTATAATGCAATTCTGCATCAGAGCGAAGCAGTTGGTTGTCCATAAATTGCTCTCTGGTATAACTCGGACAGAGTCTCCTTTGTTCATGGTGTGCCTGAGGTGGTTGAAAAACGTGCGTCCATTTCTATGAAACCTCATAATAGACGACCTATTGATGGTGTTGGGATCTTTGTGCAAGTGTTGTGCGTATGCGGACGATCTCCTCATCCTTCAGTTTCAACCGAGAAAACTGTCCCAATGCTGCTTAAGTAAGGGTAAGTGCTGTCACAGTCGTCTCCCGATTGTTCAAATGGGCGAAGTTAGCTTCAGGTGCCGGAAAGAGGTGACATATTTGGGGATAACGATAGGGGAACATTTAAACCTCTACTCTCACTTTGTGAATATGAAAGGAGGATCTATTGGATGCTGTTCCTTCTGATCACAAATCAGGAGGGGTGTGCCGCTGTCGGAATGTTCAATGTTATGTAGCGAGAGTGTGACAGGAAAGTCCAAACGTGAAATCGCGGACATCCTCCGTCCTATCTGGATGGCAATCTAGATGGGACCAGTCCGTCAAGAGTATAGGGTTATGTACGAGTATGCCAAGAATGTTCGTCAAGCCAGAGGAAATCTAGACTTAAACTTTAACCTTAGTCTAGGACTCCTCATCATTGGGTATGGATCGTTGAATTATTATATTCGGCGTTTCAATTTCTCTGATAGCTCTGCATATCCCCTGCATGTGGACGATTGGAAACCTTTGTTGTCTCTATGTCCAGAGCATACTCGGACGTCAGGCATGAAAGCGTGTGGGGAGTGATATTTTAGATGGGGGAACTTTGACATTTCTTTGTCCTTGTCGGCTAGGGAACAGGTCAAGGCCTTGAATGCTTGCGCATTGAAAAGACGGAAAATGCTATTGAATAGAAGCTATTAACTAGCTAAGGATTTTTGTGTGTGCATTGTATCCTTGCACTAACCAGCATAGCCACAACCTTGTTGTGGCTGCAGCCAAATTTTTTCTTTCTTTCTTTTCCATCCAGCAATATGGCATACTGCTACCTCTATACGTGCCATAGAAGGGCGTTGATTGTCGTCACAAATACAATCGGTTGTCCTTTAGAAGACCGTCCATTAAAGCCCTCCGTGGCAGGCATTAACGTTAAGGCCCGAGTTATCCGCAATTCAATTCAAATATATATTATTTCATTGAACTTTTTGGAACAGGTTATTCGTCACCCTCAGTGTTATATAAAAATGTAGAACGTTCATCACCCATGAAGCGGAAAGCTCAAAGCTCACACCATTAAATTACACAACGCTACATCCCCGGAATGGCAGGTTATGTTAGCCTGCCGAAAAGCGTAATCTTTTGGTGAACAAAACTGACTAATAATAAAATGCTTCAATGCTAGAAACAGAATAATTAATATATGTATGCAAGCATGCACTGAAAACTGCAAAAATGAAACAGGAGAGGTAGAATCTAAATTCAAGTCAACTTAAATTGACAAATCCTACATTAGTGAAAATTTCTTCTTCTTTTGTGTTTCTTAACTAGCTCAAACCAAATTGTCAAATCAAACTTTAGCACCCTATCTAATCGTGATGATTAAACGTCTTCAAAAACTCTATCAATGTGATCAAATCTTTTATTTTTGTCTTCATTTTCGGTTTAAAGCCAATTCACTAGATTAGATGGCCCCCAAAGATGTTCCTGTCAACAAATTGGATTACAATAAAACTTATTGTATTGATACTACATATATAGGAATCTTCAAGATGCTATTGTCGTTATGGGTTTCATTCTTCGGTGGTATCACGTTTTAAAGATTGACGAAACGCGATAACGATTGTACTTCTCCCGGTATATAAACATTTCGTCAGATCCATTTCCAACTTAAAGAATTTTTTTAAAGCTCACAAAACGTCGGTCGCGACCGTCCCGTCATCTGCTCTGATATGATTTGATTTCTGTAATCCGTTTAACGGTAGACAGCGTACGCTACTACTACTAGTTTTTTCTTAAGGAGACATGACTTTAGCTTTAATTGGATTTGGTACATGGATATTCAAGATGAGACGGATAAAATTCCAACAATGACTTGAACGTTTTCAGAACGATGACAGAATATTATATTTTCTATAAAAGAGGTGCACAATGCACACTACCATAGTTCTTGAACATTAGTTTAAGTTTCGTGAACGATGAGGAGAATGCAATTAGATTTGAGTTGATGTGAACATTTTGATAACAACCTAACAGGGCAAGGAAGTGGAGTAGAGTTGAAGTTCGATTTTATGGGAATAAAATTCAGAAGAAAATACATTTTTGAGAAATATGAGAATATTTTACGATGATTTGAAACGACTTTAATCCAACAATAGTATTATTTCTACATGCGCCACATGGAATCGCAAATACCCAGAGGCACGTTTGGCAAATGTCAAGATCCTAGATCATCTTTCACAAAAAAAAAATCTTTTATCGTTTTGCCTCTTAAATATTCCAGCTATATTCATAATAATTTGAATAAAAAATGATAGAACTTCATCTTGCTCTGTGTGTCTCCCGAAAAATGCCAGCAAAATCTTAAATTCTTGTCATCCGAATTCATAAATCAACTTCTCGGTACCGTGAACAGAATCATTTATCTGTCGTGAACTAAGAGGTCGCACACACACAGCACGAAGCACGATGTCTAATGATAACGCTGAAAAGGCATTTTCATTGATCCGTCTACGGCTCGATGTTCACCATCATCATCATTATAAAGAGCACCAACGAAAGATACGACGAATACAAATAAGATATCATATCGCGACATGGCGCGCCCCTAATTAATTCGATGCCGCTACATTTTGAAAAATTATCATATGTCACCATCCGACAAATATGAACAAAAAACACAAAAAACCACCTACCAAACTTGAGAAGAAGTCCAGAAACAATAATGCATAATTTAGTTAAATAAATTAGCACGGAAAGTCTCAAAAGTTATTTTGTAAAAAGTGGTAGTCGCGCTGCGAAAAAAAAGCTGTTTATTGTTCAGACCTACTAGCGACAATGATGATGATTGAATAAATTTTCTACTGTTCTAACGAGCAGTTTGAAGAGACGTTTAATTCTTTTTTTTTTGTTCTTAATTAATTGGTTTTTATGTGGTAAAGTTGGCAGTCGGTATGCATAGATATGAAAATTAATTTGGCCGTTTTATATCAAACTGTGACAAATATTACTACGTTTTACGTTGGGAGCGGTAATAAATTTGTTAAAATTATTGAAGTGGATGGAAATGAATGGAGCTGAAACAGAATGGGGTATGTGCTAATGACAGCTATTTATCGTATGATAATCACGCGAATAAAAGAAGATAATGACGGTTTCTATGGTGGGATTTCATAGTTTTCGTGAATGATTCGATGAAAGATGGCTAATTTTGCAAAAAAAAAAAAGGCGTGGGGTTTCAGAAACTATTATCTTCTGTTTTGTCAAAATTTTGATTGATGTCGATGGGTTTTAGAGATTACAAGTATGTACTTTGAACTCAGAATCGACTGGACAGAAATTTATTATCAAAAATTATCATGGTCAATTCTCGGGAATATTTTTATGAAGGGGAATTCAAATTTAACATTTTTAAAATTTAAAAAGAAAATCAAAATTCTCAAATTTTCAGGATTATACAGCACAGAAATTTATTATGGAAATACATATCGCAAATGGTGGCCCAATCGCAAACAGGGTCAAATTTTGGAAATATTATTATGAAAGTGGGTTTGAATTCAAAGCTCTCAAAATTGAAAAAAATAATAATAAAAAACAGTATTTTCAAAACCAAACTTCTCAAAATTGTCCAAATTTTCAAATTCTCAAAATTTTCAAAATTCTCAAAAATTTCAAAAATCCCAAAATTTTCAAGCATTCCAAATCGTCAAAACTCTGAGAATTCACAATTTTCGAAATTCTTGATTGTATGTACATATATTCTCAAAATTCCCAAAATTTTTAAAAATCTAAATATTCAAAATTTATAAAATTTTCAAAATCCTCAAAAATCTCAAAATTTTCATAAATTTTTGAAAATGTTAGAATTCTGAAAAAAGTTTTTTAAGTTCTTAAAAATCGCAAAATTTTCAAAAATATTAAAATTCTCAATTTGTAAAATTTTCAAAATACATATATAACATTTTCAAAATATTTAAAATCTCAAAACTCTCAAAACACCCAAAACTTTTGAAATTTTCGAAAATCTGATAATTAAAAAGAAAAATCGAAAAAATTTAAGTTTTATCAAAAAGCGCAAAATTCTCAAAATTCAAAATCTTAAAACTTGCAAGAATAATAAAATTCTGAAAATTTTCAAATCCTTGCAAATCTCAAAATACCCAAAAAATATTAAAACTCGACAGGACACAAATTAATTATAAAAATCACAAAGGGTGGACCAAATTCAAACAGAGTTACCTTCTCAAAATTGTCAAAATTTTCAAATTCTCAAAATTTTTAAAATTCTCATCTCAAAATTTTTAAAAATTCCAAATTGTTAAAACTCTGAAAATTTTCAAATTTTGTAACAATTTTCGAAATTGAGAATTTTGAGAATACATACAATTAGTATTCTCAAAATTCCCAAATTTTTAAAAATCCCTAAATATTCAAAATGTAGGTATAACATTTTCAAAATTCTTGAAAACCTCAAAATTTTTAAAAATTTTAAAATTCTGAAAATAGCAATTGTTCTAAATTCTTAAAAACACAAAATTTTCAAAAATATTGAAATTCTCAAAATTGTAAATTTTCAAAATTTTTAAAAATCTCAAATTTATCAAAACTTTAAAAATTTTCAAAATTCGTAAAACTCTCGAAAATCTCATGATTAAAAAAAATCTAAAAATTTACAATATTCTCAAAATTCAAAATTCTTAAAACTCTCAAGAATAATCAAATTCTGAACATTTTCAGAAGATAGTTCCGACTTCTTGAAGAGCCTTTTCAACCCGTTTGATTGAGTCAGGCAGAGGGTCAGCCCGTAATTTATGGAAGTTCCCGTTGTCCAATTTCTCTTTTACGGCGTTATCGTATTCTGTTTTATCCAATATTACTATATTATCACCCTTATGGGCTTTAAGATAATAGACCGGCTTCTGATTCAGTTTTCTCAGTATCCTCCATTCATTTTGGGCTGCTTCTGTCCATGTATTAGCACTCTCCCTGCGGATAATTTTAGCAGCTGTTGT
Source organism: Microchrysa polita (assembly GCA_949715475.1). Classification (NCBI taxonomy): domain Eukaryota; kingdom Metazoa; phylum Arthropoda; class Insecta; order Diptera; family Stratiomyidae; genus Microchrysa; species Microchrysa polita. The sequence continues at coordinate 5,627,007 of OX454415.1, read as the reverse complement.
TCTTTAATGTCTCGCGGTAGCCATCTAATGCCTGCTTCGATGTTGACGATCGTTTCTTCCATGGATTTTTTTTTTCAGCTATTGCAAAATTAAGGCCATTATTGAGTAGTCTTAACTCTTCTATAGTATACGTGATTGAGGATTTATTTATAACAAAGTTCTCGAGGTGAGTTATTTCGCGAGCAGCTGGTGTCACTGTTGGTGAGGGCTAAATTAAGATCGAGAGTGAAATTCTTCCCGCGGTGATTTTATCAATAAAAATGCATACTTACTGTCGTGGAATATGTCACGAACGGTGGGGAATTCCATAAGCTACAATCCGAGACCGGTTCCATAACTCTGCTCGCTCGGCCATTTTATGTATTATTTTTCAATTCCCCGGTCATTTGACATTTCACGATGAAATAACCGGGGAATCGGAAAAAATACATAAAATGGCCGAGAAAAATTATGGAACTGTTTTCGGATTGTAGCTTATGGAATTCCCCACATATTCCACGACAGTAAGAATACATTTTCATTGAAAAAATCGCAGCGGACAAAAATTTCACTCTCGATGTCATTACAACTGTTTCTTTTTTATTTTTATATTTAGAAAAGCTACAAACAACGGTGAAAATTATACTTTAAAAAATGTAAAATTCCAAGATGGTAAACTTCGAACGCATAATCACATACATTTTGCATATCAGACTCATATCTAAAAATTTTAAATTTTAAAACAAGGTTTCATTTAAATACATTCAATAGCATTTCCATAAAAACTAACTTTCATAACAACCGTATACCAAATGATTCATTGCTATATGCGCATAAAACGTCCCCAGTACTTCAAACTTTGCTCATAGTCGCGTGAAATTTTTCGACACTCAAAACACTCATTTGAAACAATTTCGGCGTTTATCGTATATTTTGCTCCTTCCTCTGTATACTCTGCTACTCTAACATGCAGTACCTACATTATGGTCTAACCATAATAAAAGCAGCCATTTAAAGTTTTCGAAAAACAGCTTTTATACTTATATAGTAGAGAAGAACTAGAACTCAACCAAGGTGAAAAACGATTGAAATCCATTCTTCACCCGCAAACATTCGTGCGCACCCAGAATACTATACTGGGACATCGTAGAGAGAGTGAAAAAAAAATTAAGGACTTTTCATGTGAATTCCCCGAAAAGTTTTCAAACATACAATGTTATAAATTTGAGATGAGGTTAAGGTTGTATGAGCGATGAAGTCCTAATGAAAAAAGGCTATATAATGTGTACACTGTACACTACGATAGGAGTCCTTCAAGTTTCTACCACTTCGTTCTAAATAAAATGTATATGTAGTCGTAAATTTAGTTTTTATTTTATTCGCAGGCAAATAAAAAATTAAATTTGTAAAGATCCAGGTCCAGTAGCGAATTTAGAAAGCTTGTCGTAAAATTGAGAGATACCGCATTTTACGAGTGCCGGCTTAAATGCGGTACTATGATGGGCTGAAAAGTGTAGTAGAAAATTGAAATTTTATCGAAATCGTGGCTAGTTTGGTTGGAACGATGCTTTCAAATTTTATTTTCAGGATATTTTGCTGAAAGTGTTCTAATACATTTTTTCATTTCTTCTTTTTCCAGGTCTCAAATACACAGACAATCAACGTGTCATCATACACGTAAAAGATATTAACGACGAACCACCGTACTTTATAAACCGTCCATTGCCCATGCAAGCTGTTGTTCAGCTCAATGCACCACCGAATACGCCCGTTTTCACATTACAAGCTCGCGATCCAGATACCGATCACAATATTCATTATTTTATAGTGCGTGACCGTACCGGTGGACGTTTCGAAGTTGACGAACGATCAGGTGTCGTACGTACACGCGGCACAGATCTATTTCAATTGGACATGGAATATGTGTTGTATGTGAAGGCTGAAGATCAGAATGGCAAGGTCGATGATCGACGCTTTCAAAGCACCCCCGAAGAACGTCTATCGATTGTGGGTGGAAAGCGGGCGCCACAATTCTATATGCCCAGCTATGAGGCTGAGATACCGGAAAATCAAAAGAAAGATTCAGAGTGAGTACACATAGAGAGGAATTTTGATGTTTTATTGTCGTAATTTATCATGCATGCAAAGTAGGTTGTAATTTGATTTATTTATTGATTTTTAAGTGGTTTGATTCTGAGAAAAAATGGTTGGTGGATAAATGCGAACTTGTTAATGGACTGGGATGGGTTATACCTGTTTGGAATAATTGTAACTACATATTTAAAAATTATTCAAATTCAAATTTTGAAATTACCAACGAGATTTGTTGGGTACCTACATATTGTCAAAGTGTTTCCGCGCTCATGGCGGTATGATGGATCAACCGAGACTCAATTATATTGAGAAACATACATAGAAGTTGTTCGATTCCGTCTGTGTAAGTGATGAAACAATTAGGAATATTTTTTGGTAAAATCAAGCTCTCTTACATGCGATATTCGATCAATCACTTTCCCACTATAACGTGAGTTTTTGGCAAGCTTTGTTCTCCACGGCCAGAAGTTGACTGTCGTAACTTTAAGCTCTAATTTACAGTGTTAGGACATCATTGCTTAGGACGAATGCTGATTGATGCTTCAGATTTACTTTCTTTAACATTTTCCATTTCTGCATTTGACTGATAGAAAAAACTAAAGGCTTCTCAGTAGCTAATTTTGTCTATTTAAAGGGTAAGAGTAATAATAACAAAAACGTATTACTTGGTTTGTTTCTAAACTGAGCAATAGTAGGCGAAGTTCCTCCTATAGATAATGTAGCTAACCATCAAAACGTGGATATACGGTCTCCATCTCCGATATAAATTATGAACAAATTCATATTTACTCCGTTTATTTCTCAAAATTCCCAATTTTAATATTTTCAAAAATTTTATTATTCTCAAAATTTTTAAATTATAAAAATCTTTCAAATTCTCAAAAATATCAAAATTGTCAAAATTTTCTTAAAATTCTCGAAATTCTTAAAAAATTTGCCATTCTCAAAATTTTATTAGGTAATTCTCAAAAATCTATAAATTTTCAAAAATATTAAAATTCTCAAAATAGATTTTCAGAATCGACTGCCTAGAAATTTACTATTGAAAAAATCGCAAATGGTGGACCAACAAATTGACTCCGTGTACTACTTAAAATTCCCAATTTTCAAATTTTCATTTTTATTATTCTCAAAATTTTAAATTCTCAAAATTTTTCAAATTATCATAATTTTTAAAATTCTATAAATTTTCTCAAATTTCTCGAAATTCCTAACATGTATTCTCAAAATTCCGATAATTCTCAAAATTTTCTAAACTCTCACAAATCTCTAAATTTTTAAAAATATTAGAATTCCCAAAATTGATAATTTTATTCTTCTTCTTCAAAATTCTTAAAAATCTCAAAAATCTCAAACTCCTAAAATTCTTAAAATTCGCATTAACCCTTTCCCGTACAGAACGTCTATAGACGTCCAATTTTGAGCATTTGACATACAAATCGTGTCAAATTTTGGCGTTGTGTCCGGCAATGAGTTAATGTATTTTTAAAAATCGGCATAACTGCCGAGCTACTGCATACACTGATAGACAGATATAGCATTAAGTAATAAAACCTTCCCACTGAATAAAAGGAGGGCTTGATCATCAAACTTCCGAAGAAAGACAGCAATAATTGAAGGGTAATTTGTGTGCTTCCTGCTGTTGCTAAAATTATAGCAAAAATTATACTGTTACGACTTAGGATATACTTAGAAACTACACTCGATCAAGACCATGTTGGCTTCCGATCGGGATTTTCCTGTGTTGACCATATCAACACCTTGCGAATCATTATCGAGCGATGCATTAGTTCAACTCACCGCTGCACTTAGATTAAGGTTAGGTTAGGTAAAGGACCGCCTGGCTAACGCCAAGCGCGCTTATACCAAAAATTATATACCATTGTGTCACTACCGATGGAGTCATTCCTACGTTCCGTTTAAAGCCAGCCTGTGCTAACAATGTATTTGTTGAGAAATATAGGTCTCACATCCCGAAGATCATCTGTATCGTAATACATACATACTTAAATACCTCAAATCCATTGAATTCTTCCTTTTCTCGGATAAGGCCGGGCATTCACAAAGAAAATGGTGAACACTCTCTTCCTCCTCTTCATCATCACAACTTCTGCAGAAGTCGTTGTGAGGAATTCGAATCTCCTGGCTTGCTCCCCAATAGGGCAGTGCCCCGTAATAACCCCCACTATATTGTGTATATATTTATGTCAATATAAACGGACATAAGTCTGCGCAGCAATTTCCTGTGACCCGGTAGCCAGCGGTTCTCTGAGTGCATAGCGGCACCCTTGAATAGTTCTAGATATTGTAAATGCTGATTCAAGTGATTGAATTGCAGCTTGACTATCAGTGTCTATAGTGACATCCTTACCAGTGACAACGTGCCTACCCAACCATAGAAGCGCTTCCGAAATTGCAGTGATATCTACTTGGAGGACGCTGCAGAATTAGCAAGGCGACAAAACAAATTGATGTCCAGTTTCTTTCTACCAATGACGACTCCTGCGTCCGTCTTGGAAACCATCAGTGTAGATGGAAAAGGACCCGATGGCCTGGGTCGTTTCGTTGCTCCAGCTTTTCCCAGGCGGGATTAAGGTAGAATAGTTCCTGCCAAAAAAGTATTTGGGAACAGTGTAGTCAGTCGCCAGTGGCAGGCTGAAGTTAAGAAGTATCGTTGAATGACCATATAATCCAGCGCTCGCCACAGACCAGTTACACGAAAGCGTAACGCCATGTAAGCTCCTGGCCGTTGGCCGTATATGTCCAGTGGCAACAGTCCCAAAACCATATCTAGTCCGAATGAAGGTGTTCGAAAAGCTCCTGTAATCAGACGAGAAGCCAACCTTTGCACTTTAACAAGTAAATTATGATAGGCAGTTGTGCTAAGAGTGGTCCATCACACATTGACGCGATAAAATAGGCCGCACAATAACTGTATACATCCAATATACAACCTTTGGTTGAAGGCCCCAGGTTTTCCCGATAGCTTTCCTGCACGAAGCACGAGTACAGTGCCACCGTAGCTTTGTTCACCCTTTCTTCGATGTTAGGATTCCATCTTATTTCCTTGTCCAAGATAAGACCAAGAAATTTGGCCTTGTCAGAGAATCCAAGTTGAATGCCTGCTAGTTTAGGGAGGTTAAAAGTTGGAATCACACGTCATCGCGTGAACATGACTAAGTCCGTCTTGACTGGATTAGCCCCGCTGAGGCTTGCTCTCTGCACTGGCTTTTCATCAATTTTGCGCTAGATGCTTTTTGCTATTATTAGCGCAACTTTTGTTAGCGCGAAATCCCGCGTTTTTTGTCCCAGACTTGGAAGTCCAAAGTGGCGTCCGACAGGGATGTATCCTTTCTCCAAACGTGTTCCTCATAGTGATTGGAGATGTATTGCATGCCTGGCTTTCAGGCTTAAACAGAGGAATCCAATGGACTCTTACATTTTGTTTGCAACACCTTAACTATGCTGACGATATTTACTTTCTCTCACAAAAGACTATAGATCTCTCCGGCATTAGATCTGGAAAGGGAGGCTAGCAAAGTTGGGGTAAGGATCAACACTAATAAAACCAAATTACCTAGCCCAGTTATACGTAGAGTAAACCCAACACCGTTTGCCATTCATATGAATGGATACCCTATACAAGAGGTAGATGCATTTCTCCACCTGTGAAGCATAGTTGCCTGAAATGGTGGTTTGTCGTATCAAACAGGCTATTTCTCAATAGCAGGTGTAAGCACCCTTTGGCCCCCTTTCGGTTAGCCCTAACCAATTCCCTTCGTGAATTGGGTTATGCGAAGCCGCCAGCTCCGAGGCGAGACACGCTGCGTCCGTCGTGTGGGCTTGTATGACTGACGAAGGACTAGGGAAAAAGTCAGCCATTCCGTGCCACCCATACGTGACTAGGGACCTCGGGAGCGTCAACGCCCGAAGGTCTTTGTACAGATCCACGCCATGGCGTATCAACCATACCAGGGGCCTCTCTGCGCTGCTCAGGTCCGTAGTGACACAACTCACCAAAGATCAGTGTCACAAGGACACGGACCCCCTTGCGGGAATCATATGGGAGCAGTATGTACCTGGAAATGTGCCCAAGAACCTTTGAATTTTGTCTCCGTCATTTCTTGGTCCGAAAAAGTAAGACAAAGTAGTATATACTTCGTTTCGAATTTGAGCCTCTGGGCTATTTCTATTGACTTTATCAGACATGTTTGCTTATTGGTCTTCAATATTTACTCTCACTGTTTGAAGCTCTGAGATAATGGCGATACAAGCCCCAAGCCTGTTTCGTATCTAATGAAGCGGATAAGTAAAATACAAAAAATAACAGGCGCGACAGTCCAACATTGGACTAAGGCCGCAGATGTGTTAGTGACATCCAATTTCCAAGATCTTAACTGTTTTTTGTTGAGGTGCTGAGATCAACAGCATGCTCAGCAATGTTACTTATCCCCATAAATGGGTACTCGTTTAACATCTGAGTCAGATCATAGTCACATGGTTCGTCAGTTCGAAAAACAACATAAACGGAATTGGTTCACAATGAGACTGGAACCCTCGACCCTGCGCATCGAAGGTGTGCGCACTTACCACAACACCGGCCAGACAACCAGCGGATAAATGCTATATAGTAAATGTGTATTCTGAAATCGGTCTTCCACGGCAGTGTGAAAAACCTCAAAACTATTTGCCCCGATTTACCGCCCCTTGAACTGACGCTCTAGATACCACCCTACTCTGCCTACGGGCGAATCTGCCACTGGAAATAGCACGTCTACACCTTGGCGTCATAACGTACACTCCCAATCAATAGGATAGTTCCACTTGAAAAATGGCTGTATCTCGGTAAGTGATAACGGTATTTTCTTCAAACTTGGTGACAATATTTACAGTAGCCTGCCTGTTGTTTAAATAACAGAATGTCTTAAATCTGAAGTCCCGTTAGGATTTTCTTTCGAGAATTCTTAAAAAGAGTACAAATGGTGAAGTCAATAGGATAGTTCCAGTGGAAATAAAACATGAAATAACGGTACGAAGGGATAATTTTACTTTGAAAAATGAAGCTGGTAATAAGAAGAACTTTATTTAAATAATTTGAGCTCAAAAACTTAATCTGGGATAGAATTGTATAGGTTTTAACGGTAAATTAAGTTGATTTCGTCCGGAGCTCCTCTACACGTACGCCAAAGAGCTTCAGTGTTCTTAAACTATCGTTTAACGGTATAGATCTTCCTCGTCATTCATTCCCACACTTTTTTGATGATATGTAGATCTTAGAAGTAGGAAGGTCTTTCCATAACCTTGATTAGTTGGTCTTGAAATCAATCTTTTATCAGCCTTGCTTCATAGTTGGGGTCATTATTTTGTTAAAATCTTTTAGGAATGGTATGGAAAATGTCAGAAGTTTTAGGCAATACATTAGGAAGAATATCTTTAAAAGCCTGGGTACTCTGAGTACCCCTAATTTAAGAAAGCTGAGTAGTTCCACACCAAGATATTCAACCCGAATGGAAAAACTGTATGGATTGGACAAACGCGTTATTTTTACTGACGGAAAAGATTAAATCTCGTCGGTTCAGATGGATTTAGGTATTATTTCCACGATTTGAGCTAGAAGGAATTAATTTTGTAGACGCATCACTCAGAGTAAGAAATGTCGAAGTATGCGGTTGAATGTCTCTGTGTGGAATTATTGAGCTTGTGGAAATTAGCGGTATTCACAACGTCCAGGCTTCCAAAAATATTCTGGGTAATATAGTTCTTAAAATTACCGACATTTTCCATTCAACTTCTTTGAGATTTTATCAAGATAATGGCGTCAATCATGGAGCAAGACTGATAAAAGATTGGTTTCAAGACCAACTAATCGAGGTTTGAGAAAGACCTCCATACTTCCTAGATTTAAATACCATCAAAAATGTGTGGGGATGAATGACAACGAAGATCTACACCGTTAGACAGTAGTTTAAGAACACTGAAGCTCTTCTGCGAACGTTTAGAGAAGTTTGGAGGGAAATTAATTTAATTTACCGTTAAAACCTATACAATTCTATCCCAGATTAACTTTTTGAGCTCTAATTACTTAAATAAAGTTCTACTTATTACCAGCTAAATTTTTCAAAATGAAATTATCCTTTCTTACCGTTATTTGATGTTTTATTTCCACTGGAACTATCCTATTGACTTCAACATTTGTACTGTTTTTAAGAATTCTCGTAAGAAAATCCTAACGGGACTCCGGATTTGAGACTTTCTGCTATGCAAAGAACAAGCAGGCTACTGAAAATATTGTCACCAAGTTTGAAGAAAATACCGTTATCACTTACCGAAATACAGCCATTTTGCAAGTGGAACTATCCTATTGATTGGGAGTGTATGTCTTTTGGCAATATTTTGTATTTGATCCGTATTTGGTATGCAGTCGATTTTCTTTTTTCTTTAAGTAAATTTTCTTTTACCGTTAGTTCCCGATTTTAAGCCGACACTTCTGGCTTTTTGTTTTCGTTTTTTTTTCTTCGCTATTATCAGATTTATTATTGTATACCAGAAAACGACTTAAACGACAGTGATACCGTTAAAATGATTAAATAATTGATGAAATAAGAAAAAACGGTAAATGAAGCTTTGGGAAAAAAATGTATATTAAAACAGAAATTCAATAAAAACCCATTTAGGTAAAACCAAATTTTTGCGACTAAAAATCTGTCTGTGCACCACTTTGTATAAATAGCATTTCCATGACAAATTAACATTTGGCCAAATCCAATTAACATTTTTTCACATTGACTCAGCTTTTTTTCGATTTAAATTTAGACTCTTCCAAGTCAAATTAATAATTTTCCATACTATATTTTGGAGTACATAATTAACTAGAAACTTTTCTTGTGTGTTAATTTGCTTTGAACAAATGTTTTTTTTTTCAACCCAGATCTTTATATGTATTTACTCAGTATATTTTTCAGTGATAAATACTTATCTAATTCATTCTTTTCCGTTTTTTTCAGCATTATTTCTGTAAAAGCCAAATCATTTGCTGATCGTGAAATACGCTACACGTTAAAGGCCCAAGGACAAGGTGCTGGCACTTTCAATATTGGTCCAACGTCGGGTATCGTGAAATTGGCAAAAGAATTAGATTTTGAAGATTTGCGACAGCCTCACGTGTATTCGTTAGTAGTAACGGCTACTGAAGATTCTGGCGGTTTTTCGACTTCAGTCGAGGTGAGTTTTACTATGTTTTGAATTTTCGATTTCAGATCGCGGTGTTGGATGGGTCTAATCAGAGAATAATGAATGAACGCAGCTAGACATATTACTGTCATAAGTCCTGGAAGGGACAAACATTTGTATTTTCACATCTAACAAACTCTTTACTATCACATGATAGGTCAGTATAGTAACATTTCAACTGGAAAACCTACCATTAACGGCTAATTTGTTATTGGCTAGCGGAGCATTTTTTCCTAATCATTATGTGACCCAAATGTGATAATGTATTGCAGATATGTACCACTCATCCATGATGAGAATAAACCACTATCAGAAGATGTTCAGTTTGAACTTTAGCTTTTGTGGCCATGACACACAATGTCCCATTTCAATTTATTCTTAACATTGACGACCTTTTGTTAACACATAAACTTCATCTGCTGAAAAGTTTTTCCTTTTTATATGTACATTTGTATATCGACTTCAAGGATGTGTGGTCCAAATTCTTTTCATCCAAACTCTTTCTTTCCACAATCCGACTCGTTTTCCGAAAATATCTTTTGACCTTTTAATTCCATTTGAAAATCCCATTTTGTAATTTATCCTTTTTTCTCTCTCAACCATTTCAGCTAACGATACGTGTTACTGACGTGAATGACAATGCCCCGAAATTCGAATTGCCCGACTATCAGGCGCACAATGTCGACGAGGATATTCCGCTCGGTACCAGCATACTTAAAGTCAAAGCTATGGATGCCGATTCGGGCGCGAACGCTGAAATTGAATATCTCGTATCGGATGACCACTTTGCCGTCGATTCGAATGGCAATATTGTGAATAATAAGCAATTGGATGCGGATAATAACAATGCCTACTACGAGTTTATTGTAACGGCCAAGGATAAGGGTGAGCCGGCAAAAACGGGCACGGCCACCGTTCGTGTTTATACGAAAAATAAAAACGACGAAGAACCGAAATTCTCACAGCAGGTGTATACACCGAATGTCGATGAGAATGCCGGTCCGAATACACTGGTCACGACTGTTGTCGCATCGGACAAGGACGGCGACAATGTGCGATTTGGGTTTGTCGGTGGCGGTACGAGTTCAGGTCAATTTGTCATTGAGGACATTACGGGCGTAATTCGATTGCACAGCAAAGCAATTTCATTGGACCGTGACAAGTACGAGTTGAACGTGACCGCTATGGATGATGGGTCCTGTTGCGTGAATGGCGAGTCAACAATTCATACGTCGACAGCTGTCGTTGTTGTGTTCATTACGGATGTTAATGACAACAAACCTGTGTTTAAGGATTGCGGAACGTACTATCCGAAAGTCGAGGAGGGTGCACCGAATGGCAGTCCTGTGATTAAGGTTCAGGCAACCGATGAGGATAAGGGCGTGAATGGACAGGTAAGTGACAATTGTTTGGAATTGAATTTTGGGATATAGAGCGGGCGGGTCAAAAAATGCGAAGACGACATTGAGAGACATTTTCTTGGGTGTAAATATGGGTTCAGAATGCTGAATAAGCATTGGAAAGAGAATTGAGATCCTTTTGATTGAGCCGACGATGTACAAATAAATTGCAGTATCGTGGACAAACATTTCGCAGTGTTTTCTAAACAATGAACAAACATTCGAAACAAAGGAGAAGGGCAGTCACGTGCAAACTTTTTGGAAAGAGAAGGTGTGCGGAGAAGAAGCACTCACAGGAGCATAGGAGAAATTTTATGTTGAAAATATGAACGTGATTCCATTAGCTTTCTATGAGAAATTGCTTGGATCAACAAATTTAACTGAAGTGTTTACTCCTTAAATGGCGATTGTGCACTTTCATCTCTCGCTTTTTATTTGTATTGCAGAAACAGAAGAGGTGAGTACTTACTTGAACTAATTACTTCACTTGACCTATGTATTCTCAACCGAGGATGTCAGCCTACATTTGTAACCAGAGTAAGGCAAGAAGTACTTGACCTTACTCTGTGTAATAACTCAATAGTGGAACGAATTCGTTCCTGGCATGTGTCGGATGAGCCCTCCTTATCTGATCACATGCACATACGCTTTGACTTAAGCTTTGCGGTTGCTGCAGGAATCGAGCGAAGAGTTCCTCAAAATACCAACTGGTCGGGATATACCGAGTCGTTGGGGGAGCATCTGCAGCAAATCGACAAAAGGGTCACAGGGTGGTTGAGTCTAGAAAGACTCGTGGACGAGACCACCAGGGCAATTCTGTCCTCCTATGAAGAAAACTGCCCCGTGCGGGTCTTCAAAGAAAATAAGTGTGTTCCGTGGTGGAATCATGAGATAGCTTGTCTCAGGAAAAAAGTGAGGAAGCTGTTCAACAGGGCCAAGCGCAACGGGGACTGGGCTCTGTATAGATCCACCCTCACGGAATACAACAAAAAGATTAGGGACGCTAAAAGGCAAAGTTGGGCAAACTTTTGCGACAGCGTCAACAATACCACCAAAGCAGCTAGACTGCACAAAATTATGGCAAAAAATGGTTGCAGCACTATTAGCACTTTGAAGGGTGCAAATGGGGACATAACGAGGGATGCCGAAAGCACAGGCATGCTGCTTTTAGCAACCCATTTCCCCAGCTGCAGACTGGACTATAACGTGAATGATGGTCACAGTTGCATGAATCCGCCCAATAGGGCAAACAGATCTGCCTGGGCAGCAGCAAAAGATATCTTCACGTATGGCAGGGTTAGGTGGGCAATTGGGACATTCGATCCATTTAAGTCGCCCAGCATGGATGGAATCTTTCCGGCGCTCCTACAAAGAGGCCAAAGCGAGCTGATACCATTCATGGTTAGTATCTATAGAAGTAGTTATGCTTTGGGATACATTCCGACAGCCTGGAAATCAGTTAGGGTAGTCTTCATCCCCAAGGTGGGTAAAAGACCGGCGGACGATCCTAAATCGTACCGCCCCATCAGCCTTACATCCTTTCTCATGAAAGCTATGGAAAAAATACTGGACTCTCACATCAGAGGCACACTTCTTAAGACACGGCCGCTGCACCCAAAACAATACGCCTACCAACCGGGTAAATCCACGGAATCGGCACTTCAGAGCTTGGTAGAAGAGATCGAGGTAGCCATGTCCAATAAGGAAACAGCACTATGTGCATTCCTTGACATAGAAGGCGCCTTCGATAACACCTCCTTCAAATCCATAGAAACGGCACTACGAGCCAAAGGAGCCGACAATACGATCATTACCTGGGTGCAGCGTATGCTTTCGTCAAGAATTATTTTTACCAGTATAGGCAATACTACCCTTTCTGCTTTAGCCACTCGTGGCTGCCCCCAAGGAGGGGTACTATCCCCCCTCCTGTGGTGTCTGGTAGTTGATGGATTGATGTGGAGACTTAGCTCAGCTAGGTTCTCCACACAGGGGTATGCGGATGACCTGGTTATCACGGTTAAAGGCAAATTCGAGGAGGTCCTACCGGATGTCCTGCAGAGTGCTCTGCATATAGTCCAGGAGTGGTGCACAGCAAACGGGCTGCGCGTCAATCCAACAAAGGCCGCCGTGATACCATTCAGTAAGAAAGGGAATCTCCAAATACTGGAGTGTCCCTCCATGTATAATGCACGGCTAACAATGCCGGAAACTGTCAAGTACTTGGGGGTCACACTTGACAAGAAACTGCTATGGAAAAAACATCTTAGTCTGGTAGCAGAGAAAGCAGTTAAGGCCTTGTGGATCAGCAGAAGCTATGCGGGGAAGGCATGGGGTATTAAGCCTTACATAGTTCTGTGGATCTACAAGACAATTGTTAGACCTATTGTGGAATATGGGGCGGTCGTGTGGTGGAGAAGAGCAACCACCATAGACGGAAGACGGTGTCTCGAGAAAGTTCAGAGGCTGGCCTGTCTTGCTGTCCTTGGGGCCTTCTTTTCGAGCCCCACTGCCGCCCTCGAGGTCCTGCTAAACTTGCCACCTCTCCACATACACATCGAGGCAGTGGCAAGATTAGCTGTCATTAGGCTCGCAGCATGTGATGCGGCGTCTCCACTGAACTCAGTTCAACAAGGATGGTTAAGTAACAACAGATTGCTGGATATGCCATCAGACCATCTGGTCAAAACTCTCCGTTTTGACCCTTCTTATAATGCAGAGATATGGGAAAGGGTGGACTGGACTGACAGATTCAGATCACTCCACCCTAGCACCATCGAATTTTACACGGACGGCTCCAAGACCGACACAGGATCTGGAGCTGGAATTACTGGCCCGAACACTAATATCTTTATTCCTATGGGAATACATCCGACCGTGTTTCAGGCGGAAGTGCACGCAATCGAAGTGTGTGCAAGATTATGCCTTGACAAAGGTTACACCAACAGGAAAATAGCAATATTCACTGACAGCCAAGCAGCAATAAAAGCGCTGACGAGCTGTACTGTCACATCTAAGCTCGTGTGGGTTTGTCAGGAAATCCTCCAACAGGTGGGCAATCTCAACAATCTCACCCTTTTCTGGGTACCTGGGCACTCGGGGTTTTACGGCAATGAGAAGGCCGACGAGCTCGCAAGAAGAGCATCCACCACTCCCTTCTATGGCCCAGAACCTTACTGTGGGTTACCACTCTGTATCTGCAGAAATGTGATTAGTGAGTGGGAAAAAGCCAAAGCCACCACACACTGGGAAGCTCTTCCAGGGCTTAGGCAGTCAAAACTCTTTGTCGCTAACTACTCACCCAATCGTACCCTTGGTCTGATGAAATTAAGCAGAAACAGGGTTAGGATCATATGCGGGCTCCTTACGGGGCATTGCCGTTTAAACGGTCATTTAAAGCGCTTGCGCATTGTTACCGACGCCAGCTGTCGCTTCTGTGAGGCTGACGACGAAACTGCTTCTCACATCCTGTGTGAATGTGAGAGGCTAGCTAGGCGCCGATTGGAGTGTTTCGGTATTGCTTTTCCCTTGGAAGAGGATATCGCCACTATCAATATGGCCCAGCTGAATCGATTTATCGAAGGCAGTCGATTAGATGAGTTCATCTAATCCATAGTAGGGGCAATGGTACAATAGACCACCGGTCGCAGTGCCTAGGGCAACTCTTGTTGCCTGTGCCCTCAATAAATCTAATCTAATCTAATTGCAGAAATTCATTTGGAATAGTAAATGAAGCTCAGCTTGCTTAAGGGTTGTCTATATGAAATTGTCTATTGAAACGAAGGCGCGACATTTTTGTATGGTTTCTTAAAAATTTAGTCTCACAACTCATTTTCTCGAGTGTCGTCGGTACAAATTGTATTTATTATATTTTTGAAAATTTCGATTCGAAAACATACAAATGGAATTGAAATTCGAAAATTTCGATTTGATGGCGAATGCGTAAATTTGAATGGAAAAAAAAATTTCATTTCTGTGTTCATTATACCTATGCCAAGTCATTGTAGCTAGCTAAACTTAAATACTTCTCACAAAACCATAATCCACAATAATTTTCTCATAATAAGACAAATTGACAGCTTTTCCATTCAGTTCACATTGATGGCATCGTAATCACCGCAACTCTGCGTTAAAAGCCCTTTCTATTCTCATCGTGCTATCAGCATTTTGTTTTTTCCCATAAATCTTGCATAATTGACTGTGTGTGCATATATGGATTAGATTTCTTACATGTCAGTTAACGTTGAGTTAAACTCTCTTACCAATAAGTAAGTATGTATAGACGAAGTAGGTACATGACGTTACGTACGTATATGGCAAAACTTGTTGCGTGACACTATAAATTTTCATGCTTTTACTTCTCAACTGTTACGGATAGTATCGATCGCCTATTTTACGAGTAAGTGCATACCTATACGCACATACATATCTGAGTACACCTTATAGAGAGGGTCGCGCTGGTTTCCTTTTCCTATGTAAACGTATGTAAGCAAGCAGATTTGCCTATTTTAAGGAAGAATCTAGGTACACGTATCTCCTTATATGTTTGTAATGTGTACATACAACATACGCAAGACATTCTTACGATAAATTGCACAGCTTCAATTTGTCAATCTTTCACGATAAAAGCATTTGCGTGCTAAGGGATATTGATGGGGGTTTTTGAACGACAAAACTATACGAGCGCATGGATTTGTAGATAAGCGCGGAAGTATGTTAGGATAGGAAGAAAGATACGTACATTTGCTATCTGATTTTGAATAAGGATATTTATGTAGATTTTGTTGGTAGTTTTTCAGTAATTTGACAAGAAAAACATAATAGTAAAGGCTTTTTGACTTCGTATGGTTGAGGAAAGAAGGAACTAAAAATAGTCCCAATTTTCCTTTAATAGAAGGTAGAATTTGATGTGCAGAAAATCGTTCAGACGAAGAAGCAGAAATCATGGAAACTAAATGGTGATCAACAAATAACAAAAAACTCAAAATTGAAATCCATTAGTTCAAAATCCTCGATTAAAAAATCCCAATAAAACAACCCCAAATTAAATTTTTGTCGCTGATTTAGGAGGGGATCATCCTTAAGGATGATCATGGTAAATTTCGTCTACTTACTATTGTACAAAAAAAAATAGGTGGACTGCGATATTTTAAAGCGTAAAAATGCTAGTTTGAGTTCTGGAACGGCACGAAAACTTTCTTACTATAAATAAACAGCTGCGCGTAGGAGGTGCGCCAAGTCTCGAAACTTCAGGTTTTCTTCAAATCGAAAAATTTCAGTCTCAGTCATCCGGATATTCCGTGACATGAAAACTAACAAACTATCATCCGCACATTACTGCTGAGACTGCAGTCTCGAAGACGAGATTTATGCTCGTACTTTTCAGGCCTTTTATATTCGGGGTTTAGATATAAGATCCCGTAATCCCTCGTTTCGCATAGTATCTCGAATCTGAAATTGAAATTGAAATGATTTCGCGATGATCCCGAGAATATAAACCAGCTACGGAATAAAAAGCAGAAATCGTAATCGAATTGAATGTAATCAGGAGTAAGGAGTTTATCGTTAAAAAGCGATCAGAATCATTCTAGATTTAGTGTAGTCTTTTAGGTGATTTGTGATTGCAAAATGTGGGGGGGGAACATTGTTTTTGATCCTTTTTTTTGGGTGCTGAACTCGATTCCGAAGCTTACCACCAAAATTCAGTTGCGGAACAAAGCCAAAATGGCAAAAGTCCCCAAAATTTCGGAGTTTTCCCGTTTTTAGGCGTATGACTCCGAAATTTTACATTTCTGCGAAAAGCTGTACATGAACATCTTAGAATGCGTTAAGCGGTATCGCTACGGTTAATATTTACGTTTTATCTTATGTTGACCCTGTACCGCAACGAAATTTTGGTGGGAAGCTACGGAAAATAAAAATGCAACTTTTGCGACCAAAAACTAAAAACCGTCCGATCTTAAAATTTATTTCATAATTATGAAACTATATGTTAATTATGACAAATTTAAATTATCAATTGTAGTAATATGTACAGCTCCACGGATTTATAATATGCATATGTCTCTTTGGAATGATGCGCTCTCTAACATATTCCTCCGGAGTTTTTCGCAGAAATAAATAATTTCAGAGTTAGGGGCCAAAAAAACGGCAAAATTGCGAAAGATTTGGGTATTTTATCGCGATTTTGACCTTGTTCCGCAACGAATTTTTGGTGGGAAGCTCTGGCACCCCGCAAAAACATAAGAAACAAAAAAACTCTCCACCACATTTTGCAATCTCATGTACCAGGCTTATCACCTACTTACTACACTAATTGTGCTTTCGTAAAATTTGACTTTAAATGTTTCACACCTTTTCTATCAATACTTTAAGGATCGACAATAAACAAAACTGACGGGAAACCTTAATTGTTGTTCCCGATTTTAAATGTTTATCCTCCGAAAAAAAATCCGGATACGATCATGAAGTTGAAAAAATTTTATGCTAGACCCCCCGAACTCCCTCCAGATTATTGAAATGTCCGCATTTTCAAAATTCAACGGTTAACCCGCTTACGTTTACGTTGTTTTTAGCCCTCTCAGCCCCTCTCGTATAGGGTTGTCAAATCGACCACGTCTCTCGCCCGGCATCTTCAAAAAAGATAGGGGGCGGGGTATGTAAAAATAAAAACAAATCTTGGCGCATATTGTTGAACCGAGAGATGATTCAAATACATCCACATTTTAGACTAATCCCTTTCTATTGAAGAGGCCAAGTTCATGGCACCGTCCAATAAAAATCGTTGAGAAGTCTACATGGCCATTCCATCCACTGCCACGTTAACCTCCATTTCTCAGTGTCAAACAATGTTTTTCTCCGGGACACAGATCGCTTACTGTAAGGTGACCAGACTCCCGAAGGCCCAATGCTGTACACATTCTTGTGGAATTCGTTTTTCAAGTCCGAGGTCTACGTCGCAAAAATGTTTGCAATTTTTTTTTATCCGCGACAGACAGAGAGAGGTCTGAGCACAGCTTAGGGCAAGGTACATGATCTGAGTGTACGTATGAACCAGGGGTATACACCCTACAAATTGCCTTCCATAGACTCACCGCTCGCTTCGCTCGACAAGTGGCGTAGATAGCTTTTCGGAGAAGGAGGGGATCATTTTGCAAGATCGCGAATACTTTTTCGGTTATAAAATTTTGAATTTTAGAATGAAATTTTCTGTATCAAATAGGAACACTAAATGTGCAAATTTTGGTGCAAAAAAGAAAATAATTTTTGAAAACAAATTAATGAAAATATAAAACGCTCTGCAAAAATTGTGAAACTACATCGATAATTTTTGAATCTTTATTACGGTGAGAAATCCACAGCATTCCAGTTTTCGTAAAATTTTTTGCTGATGTGAGGAGACAATTGGAGCTTCATATTGGGTTAGGGGTTAGATCATACGCATAAAAATTTGATTTGCGATCAAGTCACTGGCGGCATATCTTTCAAATTGGAAATTGCTACAATTTTTTTATATTTATAAAATCTAGTTTAAAAAGTTGGCCCCATTCGCTTTGTAGTAGTTCTTCGTAATAAATTTTATAATATTCATTTATCTAATTTTGAATTTTAAGAAAAGAATGATAACAAACTGAAACAATTAGGGATGTTCAAAAATTGGAAGTTTAGAAACATTTTCTATTCATTCGCATAAACGCTTCTTGGGAAAAGCTTCCCTAAAACTACCTTTTAAAACTGAAGTGAACATAAAGTCAGAAAACAACTCTTCAACTAGTGTTCACGCCTAATTTCAGAAAGACTTGTATGTGCTGCCATACAGATCCAATGTGAGCAAGTGAATGAACCAGAATCGCAATGGAGGCCCTGTGCTGTAGTGTTTTTATCGACATGCTTTTAAAAACGAAATTTGAATACATTTTTAATTACAGTCGTGAAAATGGATTCACGTAGTTTTATAAATTATTACACACGCTAAATAATGTCAGGAAAAAATTCACATTTGCTTTGTTTTAAGTAAAGTAATGATAAAAAATTGTGACTAAAAGAGGGTGGGGGATCAATTCCCTTGATCCCCTCCGTATGTATGCCACTGTACTCGCCTTATCCTATTTATCAGCAGCGCTACGTATCAAAAATGTTGGCGAATTCAGAGAGGTCTGATCGGAGCGAAGGGTGAGCTATGGGATCTGAGTAATCCTAAGAACGAGCCAAAGGTCTAAATCTTACCAATTGCCATCTATTGGCTCACCCCTAGCTGCGATCGCACCTTGCCTTATCCACTATCTTACCAGCGCTGGTCGCAAGTATGTTGGCTCACCGCTCACTGCGCTTGCACTTCGCCTTATCCTATTTCGCAACAGCACTGGGTCCCGAAAATGTTGCCGAATTCTCTAATGCGCAGACAAACAGTGCGAGGTCTGAGCGGCGCGAAGGGCGAGGCACAGAATTAAAGTAATCCTAAGGTCGAGCCAGAGGTCTAAATCTGATCTAAACCTGGTTGCAATATTTCTGGAGCAGATTATGCATTTCTCCATGGTTGATGCCAAGGCGGTTCCCTGGGATCTTAATGTCGCGTCGTTTTGAATTTACTCTAAGGAAATGTGGAAAAAAACTGTATCTAAAACCCATGCCGAGTCCATTCTTTAGTGTACCAATAGAGGTTGATTTTCTTATCGTTTTGTCATAGGGAAAATAAATTAAAATCTCATAATTTGACGGTTGTAACTTCTGAACCAGCTACAGCCTTGAAATGTCCACCAAATACGAACATTGCCGTGTCCGCAACAAGTTTGCCAAATTTGAAAATTACGCTCAAGAATTTCCAAGTTATGGACAATTTTCGATTAGGAAACACATAAGTGCGATTTAGGCAGCTGTAGCTTCCGAACGCGAATAGGTGGACCATAAAATTTGGAGGAATAGGAGCTCTATACAATTGTGGAAATTTTTCAGAGAGATCGGGAAGGGGTTTTATTGTGTGACATGAGGAATGCTGTACATTTTGCTGTACATTTCTCAATGCTGTACGACAGGTCAAAATGCTGTACTGTACAGCAAAATGCTGTACGTCTGGTCAGCTTAGCTTACTGACTCAAATTCCATAACCCGATGACATAAGTGTCGGTTTAACTTAAAATACCTGGGCCAAATATCCATTGCAATTAATATCTTCATCCTGGTTCGAAGCTCCGGAACCGCGAAAACCTTGATCAGTTTTTATCCTATCCAAGTTACGAGTTGTTTCATTGTTATTATTTTGATTGCCTGTTTTCATTCTGAACGATTTTCTGTCAGTACCCAAAATTTATTGCCGAAATTGAACTCCGTGGCCATGTAATCTTGTCTCAGGCACATTTCAGTCAAGGTGTCTATTAAGAGAAAATAGAGCTGAAGTTTTTGGGGTTTTTTAGATTAAAAAAAAAACCCTTATGAAATCGATTTTGTCCGTCCGTCTGTCTGTCCGTCTGTCCGTCCGTCTGTTCACTAAATAACTCGCGAACGGCTTAACGGATCGGCATGAAATTTGGTAGGAATGTGTAGAATGGTAACAGTCTTTGGCATGAAATACTTAAAAATTGGTATGGCAAAGATAACAGGGTGTCCCGGACATTTACAAATTTGTTCACTAAATGCTTGCGAACGGCTAGGGGGAACTTTTGTGTTTCCGATATTTTCCGCTATGTGACCGCTATATGGCGAACGGTAAGATAAGTGTCGCTAGTGTCGATAAGAAGAACAAGAAAATTCTGATAGGGTAATGTTCCCATCAATATTGTGCATAATTCTTATTTATTACCTATAAAATATACGTGCAAAATTATTCACTATGTATATGTATGTATCCAAAATCTAAAAAACCCTCGTATCGCGGGCGCAGCCCTCTGTACGCCGGTATTTTTTGATAAAAATATACACTCCAATGATGGGCAAGTTCTTCAGGGCCCAGTCATCCATTAAAATTCTTCTGAGCTTAAACGCTGAGGTACGTTCAAATAACCTTCTGTGACAAACGCCGTGCGTTTATTAGCACAAACAAGCGGACGGCGAGAGCTTTTGTAGTGGCCAGCAGACAAGCATTGTGCATTTCACATTGTAAGAACGATGGTTCTTGCAACGCCGTCTATATATTAAGGCCGCTATGTAGAATCTTAGACGTCAAAATCAGCTTATAATTTTTGGTTATGTTCGCCAATGTTGCACTGTTTTGTTATTGCTTTGTATTACGTCATATGCTTGTTTTTGTTGTTTGTTCGTGTAAATCCAAAATTTAAGAGCTAAACTATGACGTCATTGTACAGCTGAGTTGCGGCTATGATATTTCTAGATGGCGTTGGTTCTTGTCGTGCAAGTTTACCCGTCCGGTTTCGCCTTACAATCTGAAACCACCCATTGTGTCTCTGCTTCGCAATTTCTTACAACTTGAATGTGCACGGATAGAAGAAATTTAACATAGGTATTCATAAAGATGAGCTAAGGAGTCACTTGTATAAGGAGTGCCTGATCTTGGTATTCCAATATTGTTGGCCCAAGTAAATGGTAACCATACTTCCTTAGTTGCGCCAGTGTGTTACGTTATCGTAATACACATCTGAGTCATATTTATTTATTGATGATGATCACACAAAATTTTCGATAATAGCTGATCTCATTGCAAGGGAATGCTTTTCTTCACACATCTTGACAAATCGATACTGATCATCTCTCATAAACCAACTCTCGTATACAATACCGAGGTAATTTAATCCACCAATTTAATGATCAATCACTGAACCACTAAATTTTAAATAAATCCAATTAAATTAGTCACCATCCGAAAGCAAAAGAATCATGTCAGTTTATTTATTTATTTTTGTTATTTGGTTCATTGTTTTGCTAATGCGATTCGAATTTATTTAAATCTGAACTAGCAAGCTGGCGGCATGTATGTAATAAATCTTTTTTTTTTCTATCTCTACGTTAAAATACTTTTGCCGACTCTCGCAGATATGAATTCACGATGCGAAAAAGATGACACCACATTGGTATGCAGCAATGTATCAAAACATTTTTATCGTATCGTATGACTGTAACTAAATATCTGCTGATAGACAGACATACAGTAGTGTCATAAAATTTCTGTGCTAATATGTCAAAGCAACCGCCCCGCGCGTGATTGCGGTGGTGAATATTATTGAAATCCTGGAAGAGAGTATGTATGATACAACATCCGAATTTATATAATGGATTCTTTTTTTTTTTCTTCTGCCGATTAGCATTCTTTTAGAATTCAAGGTGGTAATTTTGAATAATGGACGTTTTTTTTTATTGGGGTCTCATTTATTCATTTTTCTTTTGTTAGGAAATATCAGGATTAAAATTGTTGTAAAGTTCTAAAAAATATGTATTTCGCTTTTTTCCCTAAATTCATAATAGCAATTCGAATAACAATTGCCCTTTCTTTTCTCTAACAGTACACTTCGTCAGTGTTTTGCTTACAATCCGTATCACAAGCCTTTCATTGATTTAAAAAAAAATAAATAAATAATTTTGCATATTGTTTCCGACAAAACTTTCAAATCCAATATTTTAGCAGATTTATCGTTAGACGATACACAAAAAAAAACGCCTGATGACTATCGCCTTCGAGAATCCCAGTTTTATAGACCAGACCAGGTTACTTGTTTGAATCTTTCCCGAATAAATCGATTTGAGATAAAGACGTGTCTTGGTAATTTGATACATTACGACTTGTCTGCAACACTATAGTCATTTACAAAAATGCGAACACTGTCTTCAAATAAACTCTCTAGGCTATAGGTACTCCTACAACTTCAAACCCGCCCAGCACATATTTGTGTGTGTGTCACAAAACATAATCTTCCCTTCAAATTCCAAATTGTAGAATACGGCTTCATTATGCTGTAAATAATCCCCCCAAAGTGAGTCATTTAGAGACGGAGTGCAATTACTGCAGGGTTTATAAAGTACAAGACCCATTTGTACTCGTATACGCGCTAACCTCCATTCCTCCTATTGAATATTGAATTAATTGCTTGAGTAATTAAAGTCTTGCGCTTCGTTTGCATACCACATACGACATACACACGCGAAGAAACAAGTGCATAATTGCGCTAAATACCATATTTATATGGTAATTATTGCAAATTGGTAATGTCACATTAAGTTGTCATTGTCACTCTCGCTTGTTGACTATATATGGTTAAGGCACATGCATATCTACCATCAGGAGTATCGGCAATACGTTTATTTTCATTATAGTCCGTCTTAGTAATAAAATCTGAATTTTATGGCCTTTGCTAGAAAAAAAGTTGAAATCGTTGAAAAAAAAAATTCTATCGAAATATGACAAATTGAATTGACACTTCTTTCGGAAATGAATCACACAATAAGTTTTAACTGACATTTGTATTGAAAATCAAATAAAGAGAGAGAAAAATCATTTGAAGATGAAAACATATTTTATTGGCTTCTTGAACTCGAGTTCAGGTACCTACTCAAATAAAGATTCGGCCCCACACAATTTGTAACATACACTCAGAAAAAAAAATTATCATTTACATTTGAAGTTAAACATATGAAAAACAAAATTGGAATACATCAATAAATCATTTTAAAAACAAATAGTTTTATATTAAATTTAATAGGATTCACAATGATCTGCTCAAAATTAACTGAAACATCGATTTGAATATATTCAATTTTGTTTTAAAGTTGTTTCATTTTGAAGGCTGTGTCCGTCGCTATTTTATTCAGTGCTAGTAATCTCACATAGCTTAGGTGTAGGAAGTAGGACTACGAAACGATAGGTACCCGGTTCGATTCCCAGTTGAAGCAAAAAGAAAAAAATAAGTTTTTAAAATATGGTAAAAAACCTAAGTATAAAATAAATAAAAAAATATAAAAAAGGGGAAAAAATATTTGTTCACTTTTTTAATCTTACAAACAAAACATTTTAAATTTTAAGTGAAATCATTTTTAAAATAAAGTGAAATCACTTTGAAAATAAAGTGGATTGATATTCCCTTTTGAAAATGAAACATTTTTGAATTAAACGTAAACGTATAAGCCAAATCATATTTGAAAATCTTTGAATCATAGCTATTATTTTTGATTTTATAACGATTTTTTTCTGAGTGTACAAACGATTACCTACTTTGAGAAAGGATTTGAACTAGTATTATTCTCATTGGACCTGGGACTCAATTTCTTAATTTTGTTTATGTCCTAATATAGATTTAATCCAAATCCAAAACTCCTCTCGCAAATATCAAGATGTACCTATATTCTACCGTAAGCATTCTATTTAATTAAACCTAAACAATCAAAGCCAAATTCAACAGCTGGCAAATATACAAGTACACTCAAATATGTACTTGTATATACCATACAAGTGCAGTTCAAACAAAACTTTTGCCAAACAACTGTCCATTTTAACCTCAATGTCCTGAAAATCCATACAGAAATATAAATTCACCAAACTTCCCCCATCGTAGTATGCAATTCGACGAAGATGTGTCTCCTAATATCTACCCTAAACAAATTGAAACTAATTAACTTCTCTTATTATTATCCTTGCCGAACAGTGTACTCGTAGATGAAGGGAGTATAAGAACGGTGCTCTAAATGGGAACGTAAGACTCTATATGTGAAACTAAACCACTGTCTTCCAAATGATGTTCTGTTTTGCCAAGCAAGTAGAAATTTCAAATTATACTCGTATCACAGTATCTGCACTTGTCTTATCCAAAAATTTTCAAAATTTGTCGAAAACTTTTGCATTTAGTCGTATTTCCTATTGTATGTATATTCGTACAATTACCGGGAGTCCTTGAATACATGCTGTGTAGTTGTGTAGTGTATCTTCTTAGCCATATTCATAAATTTTATATTTTAATATGGTGTTGCAATTCTTGTGACTACGGACTATATACAACTATCTTCGAGCGCTAAAGAAATTTGTATATGTGAGTTACTATACACTGGCAAAGGAGAACAACGAAACAACACGGAACAGATGTTTCGAGGATAGTCTTCAAAATGACAATTCTTTGATATTCAGTATCTCCGAAAATATACAATAACTTAAGCTAGCGTCAGCAACAGAAGTTTTGCTTTGACCTGAGTGGCAGGAATATGTAGGTATATGCACACGAACCCTGCTGCAGTATCGCTGCAGCAATCTTTGCTATTGCTTTGCTTGCGAAAGCAATTGTTGCGAAAATAGTTGTCGAAACTTGAAACAAATTTTGAACAAAGTGTGTGTGTATCTCTAATTTCAAATTTTAGCTGAAGATGTTGAGACAAGTTGATAGGATCAGTGGCGTAACGTTTCTTAAATATCTTGGTTTCGAGATCTAAATGGGGGCCCCTAACCAGTTTAATTTTCAACTAGCAAACACTTCTAAAACCACTTCTTTTGTCCGAGAATGGTCAGTTGGTTGTTTCCTACTACACCCTGAGGAAAAAGAAACAAATCATGAAATTTCAGAAAATCTAGAATAAGTTTTGCAGGATTCGCCATACAATAATTTTCCAAAATGATGAACCCCGGACTAAAGATTCCAAACACCATCGGCTCGATTATCGGTCCTGTCAACGTGGTTGTTCTGCAAGTGTGATTTTTACGCTTATTTCTTTAACCTTTGCCCATTAACATAAGATTTCACAAGTTGAAATCTGTTCGAATTGAAACGTCTTATTCCAATAGGAAAACAATACACTTCAGCCATACATCATGCTTTACTGGTTTATTTTCGCCTTTATCACAAAAAAGTTAGTAGAATATGACAGGGTGGTTTTGGTTATGTGGATTTTGACCGACTGGGTTTTTTGCTTTGAATGGATTTCAATTTTCGTATGGGTTAAAACACATCTTCTGTTTAATTTATTAAAATTTTAAAAGTTTTTGCATTAGCTTTCAATATTATTCCTGTCAAAAGGATCTTCATTTTAATCAGTGCGAACAGAGCAATAGCACCCTCATCATCTTTGTTTTTTTTTCTGATTTTTTTTTTAACATTTTTATGTTTTGACTCTGTCACAAAAATTCGAAAAGCGTCACGAAAATTGCAACGAAAAAGCGTTACGTTTTTGGGTGCCATTCAAGGTTCAACAGAGGTTGGGCTTGGGTTCAATTTACGTTCAACTTGGGTTCAACTTAATAAGATAAGAGAGATAAACTACAATAGAAACATGAAAATGTCCCACTGAGTTGCGGACTTGTACGCAAGCTGATGAAAAATGAAAAATGAAAATTTTGATAAATTAGCTAATATAACAATACAATAGGGAAACGTATAGGTAAATTAATAAGTGTGTACATAATTTTGTTTTTATTGTATTTTTAAATAAATATTTAAGAGGTACGCCTGTTTTTGCATTAATAGGACCAATATATGATGATTGTAAAAGCTACGCTGGTCTTTCAATGTAACACTATAAAATATTCCTCGTAGTTCTCGGCTAAAGCTACCTCGAAGCAAAACGAAACTTTGCGTAAGGCCGCATATTCACGGCAAATCCATGTATTTTATTCGATTTTCGTTCTGTCAAATGAATCCATTCACTGGTGGATTTGGATTTTGGCTAAAACGAAAATCAATGGATTCGAATTCGTGTATATGTGCGGCCTAAAACAGCGTTCATCCTAACTTGTTTCACTGCTTTAAACGAAGCGATGCAGAGCCGACTAGTGATACCTGCCATTTGCTCCATTTACATTGATTCTAATTTTGCACTATTCAGCAATATATATATCTCCGCTCCTGATTGGACTTTCAAAAGAAAGACACTAAATTGTTCGGTACAAAATTGCCTTAATCTTTTGTATACTGACTGTTCATCTCAAAGCAGTAAATAAAATGCTACTACCCGTTTTGTTCATCAGTTTTTTGCAAATAAGTCGATAACGGTGAATTTTCACTAAATTATTAATCATAGTTTACTTGTAGCTTATTGAATTCCCTACAATCCAGAAAAAAAATTAAATCGATACGATCATCCACAACCGACATATGCCCAAGAGAAAGTCGACGATCTGAGATAGCAATACATTCTACGGGTATGTACTAGGGATGTCAAAAACCAGCCCATAACCCGATTTTCGTTTTTTTCCGTTTTTTTTTGCAAAGCCGGTCAGGTCAGACCGTCCAGTTTTAACCGGTCTCAAAGTACCGGTTTTCCGGTTAACCGAATATTTTCATTGATTTGCTTAGAATTCTAGTAAAAACATGCATACACACTCGTATTGCTATAGTTCGTATCGTATGCAAAATAAAATCAAAGCTACAAGGAGAAGTAATTTGACGAAGCAATGGTTCTACGAGTAATAGCAATAAGGAGAGTGTTCGAAAATATGTTTAAGGGCTGCAACTTGGAAACGAAATTTTTCATTGGGGACAAGTAATAGAATTGCATACGGAAAAATCAAGAAAATATAAAAAAATTGTATAAATTTAGAAAGAATTTTTATCCCGGTTTTAACCGGATGGACAAACAACCGTCCGGGTTAAAACCGGGAGGAGGAAAAAACCGAAAAAAAAAATGGTTAACCGTTCTGAAAGTACCGGTTTTCGGACTAACCGTCCGGTTTTTGATATCCCTAGTATGTACCAACATTCAGTTGGGCTTTACTTGGCGGCCAGTTGTCTTTCGCTGCAGATAGAGAGAGATATGTTCATTACGCGACACGCTTGCGAACAGTGACTCCATTAGTGGTATTTTTTGTAAATGAAGTCAATTTGACAAACTTCGTTTTTTTTCGAAATAGTTTTGTTTGTTTGTTTAGTTTCGCCATGAGTTTTTGTTTTGTTTGTGCAAAATCCCTAAACGAAGGTAACGTTGTATCCGTACATTGATTGAGAGATGCATTGAACGTGGTCTAGGGAGCATGAAGAAATTTTGGGAAATGTGAATAGTGTTCTAATGCATCAATCATGTTGGAAAATTCAACAAGTCAACAGTCAGCTGAATTTATTTTTGAGTAGATCACAATCTTCAAAGGTATGAAGCAGGAGGCATTGTTGGCCAATTAAAGAAAAAAGAAACGATTTGTTGATATACTGCAAAATTATTTAACGAATCATGGTTTCTTAGTATCCCAGGCTGTAGAGGATACACAAATTGTTCAAACGGCTTTAGGCATGTCGTCCAGGTTTGACTCAATTTTCATCGTTGGAGAAGACGTTGATCTGCTGGTTATATTGTCAGGTATTGGATATCATGTCTAGAGCGTCTATTTTAAAAAATGGAGCGAGGATCCGAAAATACAATTTTGTATTCATCAACAGGTTTAAAACACCAAACTCTTTCAGAGGATATACTTTTTCTTCACGCCTTCACAGGGTGTGATACGATTTCGGCCGTTTTTAGATATGGAAAAAGTAGGCTTCTCTCCTTTTTAAAGAAGAAGGAACATACTCACGTTTTACAATCGCTCGAGGTTTTTAAAGCAGAGTGCTCAGATGCAAACACTATATGCACTATCGGAAAGAATGTTTTCATTGCCTTGTACGGAAGTACACGTAACGACACATCACTAAGCGATTTCCGTTTCAAACTTTTTGCTCGCGCAGGAACGAAAATTAAAGCTAATCTTGCTGCTTTGCCTTCCACCGAATCAGCCGCTGATCATCATTCCTTACGAGCGTACAACCAAATACATGGCTCGGCAACGTTTTAAATCCAGAAAACTTGGGCTGGAAGCGCACTTAGGTGGGATTGGAGCCTGTGATGATTTCGGAAGAAATTATCCCTTCATACCTATTAAATATTATTTCGTGCTCTTGTAAAAAAAACTGTGGGATAGCATGTGGTTGTAAGAAGGCTGGACTCACATGTACCAATATCTGTAGAACGTGTTGTGGCAAAATATTCTCAAATGTCGCAGTCATAACCGAAGACATAAATGATGAAGATTGCTACGATGACATTTATGATATTCGAACGTTGGTCCCCCTTCCACAACCAAGTAGATCTGTATATCATATTCAGGATTATACTGAAGAAAATAATAAAAACGTACCCTCATCACTAAATAAACCATCCAAAATTAAAAGAAAGTAAATTAGGTACTTTATCCCATTAGTGAACTGCCAGGTTTTTGGAAAACCTTACTTTATGGGGGTGAACCTATTTCAATTTCCGCTACTGTATTACAAATATCGGGTGGGTAAAACGTCCATTTCCGATGAGGAGGAAAGATTTTTGGAAAATTTAATGATGAAAAATGCTAACATAAAATGGTTACCGCAATCGCATGTTCTGATGGCTTCAGACTTTTTTCCCTCAAAAAGAAGGTATACGTCAACAAACTACAGACTTTAACAGTGTTAAAATAGAATATTTGAGCAGAAGTTGCGCAGATCACAGCGGTCGCACTCCAACTTGTTTTCCAAAATGTCGTGCAAAGACCCGAAGTTTCACCATCCTAACTGCATCTGCAACAAATTATACCTATAAGTATGTACGAGTATAACGCATAGTTACTTCGGAATGCTCACTTTCTTTCGGGTAAATCTCGGTTGTAGCTGATCGTATCGACTTAATTTTTTTTCTGGATTGTAGGGAATCCAATAATAAGGCACAAGTCCACTCTTATTAATTTTTACACGAAAAATCACCGTTATTGACTTATTTGCAAAAACCTGATTTGAAAAACTGTTTTTTCAACTTTGACACGCTGTAACATTTTACCTACTGCTTTATGGTGAACAATCGCTATGCCAAAGATGAAGAAAATTTTGTACCAAACAATTCGGTGGCCTTTTTTTGGAAATGCTACTATTGGGAGCGGAGATATACGCCGGAAACCCAAACAAGACAAAAACCTTCATAAGTACCGTTAGAAAATTTTTCAAGTGGTGCAAACTTAAATTTAAGCTTTCTGACTAATACCCTATCGATTTCTAAAATAATCTCAGACAGTGCCTGGCATGCACTCTGAAGCCCGATTTCACGACCGATCGCCTGGAGTATCTCCTCGTCACTACGTTTGACGTGATTGAATATAAGATGTATTCGATTTAGTAAGAATGTGCGCCTCTAAATAATAAGACACCTGTAAGATCCAATAATGACAGTATGGAACCTTGACTTTGCCTTTGCAGGATGTTTTTTTTTATTTCACCGACTCGATTAAACAAAGAGCCAAGCGGCAATGGGGGCCTCTGCCGGTAGGGGGGTCTGTGTTCCACTGATAGAATACAATAATATATAATATAAATGCAATTTCCAATTCAAAATATTGCTTTGGGGATTGATGACACAATAGTCAGCAGCCGTGTAGGTCGAAAGGCACTATTTTGCCCATAAAACGTTCTAAATAAAAAATGTGCTAGTGTAGTCACCGATAGTAATTTGCAACTAATTTCGTCACTTGAAACTGTCCGCCCATCCTCTTATTTTGAAGAAATTAAGAATATAGGCAAACACACGAAAATGCACATTTGTTTCGGGCTATCGGAGTGTATTTAGATAGGTTTGAGACCTGGGTTTTTACATGTTTTAAAAACTGAGCTCTGTGGCTCACTTGGCTTGGCATCTACGATGCTACCTATAGTAATCTAGAGGTCCGGAGATCGAATCTCGGCGTGGTCCTAAACTTAGAGAAAGCATGCGTTAGTCCAGAGTGGGCATCAGAAAATAAAAATGGCACCGTTCTCACACTATTGCAGTCCATAGTATGCGTGAATATTTTATGCAAACGTCAATTTTTTGTTTACAATTGAGAATATAAAATCCGCGCAATATTCATTACTCTCTTAAAATGCCGACGTGATATTTAACCCTTCTGTTGGCATATAGATCCAGACAGACCATTGGTACTATATCTTGATGAAAAATATCGTTCAATCATATTTTCCACCCCTTTCCATATAAATTTCAAAGGAACCGACACGGCCACACATGCGATCAAACGTTCGGCGAAATGTAAACTATGTCTAAAGAATCGAAAAAACGGCGCATCATCGTAAGACACAGTATGTAAACTGTTTCTAGTACCAAAATTAGACCTCTTCAAAAAATAAGATTGATTTCACAGAAGATTCAGCTACACCTTAGGCATAATAGCTCGCAGGCAGTCAGAAGGGTTAATAATTGCATCGACAATATTTTGACATTTGAATTATTTCGTGGAGTGTAGTGCAATAAATTTGGAGCCAAACACATATGGGTTGTGTGATCACATAGCCACTCTGGACTTACGCATGGCATGTGTTGCTATGTTTTCTCTAAGGTCCAAAACTACTGTACATGTGCGGATGGGAAATATATGTATAGTCCTTGCAACATTATAAACACTCCGAAATGATATGCAATGTAACGTTGACTCGGCTGAGTTAACGCACCATGGCCCCAAATGGGACTAAACGGTACTGAGAAGAAGAAAAAGGTTTGATAGAAATGACGCAAAATAGGGTGTTTTCAGTGTGTCAATTTGTATGGGAATAGAAATAATTTGGGACTGTTTTCATATAAAAATTGCGCCAAAATACATGTCTTCCGTCTCTCTGAGCATATTAGAAGTCGAAAATGGACTGAAAATGAAAACATTTCTAGCAGTAGTTTTAAAGTTTGAAGTTATTTTGAACAGTTATACCAATATGTATTTGGCGGAATCACATAGCATGGCACTTTCCCGAAAATTAAATTTATTTTTCACCTGTCTACTTCTTTTTGTGCACTGAGAAAAAAAATCCCATTAAACCAATAGGAATTAGCCATTTTATCCCATTAGATTTAGTCAATGGGAAAATCCCATTATTGGGTTAATAGGATACCATTAATTCAATGGGATGGAACATCATTAAAATAATTAGATCGAACTATTAAATCAATGTGATATTATACTATTAATGTTAAACGATATCCTATTAATGCAATCATGTTATCCTATTGCCTCAATAAAAGGACATCCCATTAAATTAATATGATTTTCCCATTGAAATTATAGTTTATCCTATAACATGGATAATGGGGCACCCTATTAAAACAATATTTTTTTCTTATTGGGACAATAGTTATATCCTATAAATTTTATAGAATGTCCCTTTGAAAATACGGTTACCTCAATAACACGACAGGAGAGATGTTGATTATTCATTTCAGTGAAGAAATGGGTTTAAATAGGAAAAGGTTAAACAACTTGGAATCCAGTGTTCAAAAATGGACCATTATTAAATAAATAAAATAAAAAAAATCACTACATGTGTGAATTGAACTAATAAACCAGTTAAACAAAATCTCACGCCATTTTAAAATAGTATACGCGGTCTATTGAAATAAAATTTAGGTGACCAATATTTTTTCCCATCACTGTACATATAAAATTGTATATAAATACACGGGAGTATGAAGATGAAAATCATAATTAAGTCCCGAATTCGCATCTATTTCAAATTTACGAAATAGCGAATTCAGCGAAAATTGCTATTTTAAAAAATAAATGCGAAATCCACCCATTTGTACTTTTTCCACGAAAAAGTTAATTCAATTTTTTAAGAGAAAATATTTTTCCATCTCAGATTGATTTTTGCATTTGAATTGATTTTTTGCAAAATTTCCAATGTTCAAAATTTTTTTATGCGAAATTTAATTTTTTTTTGCGAAATATCTGTACCTCTAATCATAATGCATAAGCATACGTTTTAAAATATTGGCACTAACAATGTAAATCTGAATCAATCTTATTAGATAATCCCATTAGTCTAAAATGTACGTCCTATTAGAAATTCAATGGTGTATAATATCATTAAACTAATAGGATAAAACTATTAACTTGTTTAAAATAGCCGAGGCGAAAAGTTAATAGGAGTCCCATTAACAGGTTATGGGATGTTTTTCTCTGGGTGTGTGACCATCAACAAACGTTTTATACTGCCACCAGGAAAATTATTATCGGTAGAACACCCCTCCCCTCCTTTACTCCTGCAATTTTCTAATTAAAGCCCAACCTTGAGTCGCTTTCAGGCCGCAAAAATTTGAATATGCCTCCCAAATCCAAATGAAAGATTTCTGTAGCGACTTTTGGTTTCTTTCCGTACTCAATCGTAGACTTTTGGTCAACGCTTATTTTTCTAACCATAGTCGTTTTTATACCCTTCGCTCATAGGGTGAAAGGGTATACACATTAACTTTTTCATGAAGTTTGTAACGCATTGAAGGAAGCATCTCCGACCATATAATAAGTATACATACATCAGCATGACGAGATGAGTCGATTGGACGATGTCCGTCTGTCTGTCTGTCCATCTGTCCGTCTGCTGCAGCGCGTTTTTCTCGGCTACTATAAAAGCTACAGAGCTGAAATTTTGCACACGTGCTTATTATTGTTGCAGTCTGTTTGTATGTTTGAATCACCGAAATTGGATCACAAAGAAAAACTTTTGTATTTGTGCACCAATCTCAACCAAATTTCACACAAATGTGTTTCTCTTGATGACACAAAACATATCTAAGAATTGAGCAAATCTGACCATGGGTTCATGGGGTGGCCTTAAAAAGTTCTTCTAAGAAAATTTTTTGCACCAATTTCACAAAACCTTGAATTAATGTGTCTTTACCAAAGCAAGAAAAAAGTTCAAAACGAATGGAAACGTACTGTGGGGTCATGCTCCCGCAACCCCAATCAAATTTATCTGAGTAAATATTTTTACTTGCCCACTTATTTCAACCAAGCCCAAACCTTTTGTCAAGACGGAAGAAAAAGAATGAGGAGGGGGATTAAATACAAGTCATAGGTACGCCCGAAAAACCTTTTAGCCCAAGGAGAGCGAAGGGTATCCAAATTTCGGCCGCGCCCGAAATTAGCCTTGCCCCCGGGGGTTGGCATCTTTCATTCCGTTTTCGAAGTATCCAGTAAAAAAAAGCGTATTTTTTTATCGGTTGAAAAAGTGGTTTCTGTCCGGTTTTTAGATATGAGAGAGTTTTGGCATGTCGTAGAAAAAAGTACGATATAGTTTGACATTTCATGCAAAAATTCGATTGCTTACCGTATACGAAACAGTATACAGATTATCATAATTTTGCATGTCGGAAGTAGGCATGGTTCAATCATTTCGCCAATTTCCACTGTTTACAGAACATCAAATATACGGAAATACACCCATGCCCATTGTTTCGAAAACCGGTTTTCTCATCCATCATTTGTATCGGATCACAACCGATTTTTCGTATTCCGTTTTCTAAAAGTTTGATCGGAATTTCATCCGTACCGAAATACTGTTTTCAAATATCGAGTAAAAACCGGTGTGGTCGGTTTTCAGTATTGTGTAAACACAAAAGAGTTTTCTCCACCGGGAGCCTGTTTTAACCTCGGTCCCAAAAATTATGGTCCACATCTCATGCAGACTTTTATCAAAAACAATGTCAGTTTTATAGGATGAACAAATACTGATATTCATAAAGGAGGAGGCAATAGAGTACGCCCTGAAAATGCGTCAATTAGGGCTCTCCTAAAAAAATATTTAAAAATTGTTTGCTTCCTCAGTGAATTTTTTTTTTGGCCAGCAAGCAAAATCTTGATGTATAAAAATATTGAGAATGGTTTCGTTGTTTTTTTTTAGAACCGGCTCACGTTCTTTAAAAATATACGGAAGCAGTTATTGGCCATATGGTTAAACTTAAGTAGGATGAATTTCTACCACCCGAAAATATTCTCGTTTTTTTTTGTCAGCCCCCTCCTAAACGCCTAAACGTCAGCAGTGATCAAAAGCAAATCTGAATTTTGGAACTGATTTATGCGGATGGGTTTTCATTTGGTTGATTTAAACCGGGTGAGTTTCGTATACTACACCCAAGCTAAGTCCAATATTTTCGCTATAAGGCAAACGAGGCCAATCCATCTATAAACATCCGCAAGTGTTTATGTGTGTATATGGGAAACAATGAAACAATTTAGAACACTATTGTCACTTGGCTCTCTCCATTTTTACGCGTAGGTATATATTACAAAAAAAAAGGCTTTCATAAAAAAAAAATATAAACTTCCAGAATTTATAATCCTGCCAAATTTATAATAACCAGTAAAACCTAGATTCTCAAAACAAACCGAAAGAAGGATGTTTCGCATTCAAATTTGTGTTTGAAAATGTATCAAAATCTGCAAATGTCTCCTAGAGGGAGACGTCTGGTCACCCTGTTTTTTTTTTAAATTTAAGGACTAAAACCCCTACTTAAAGAAAATTTTGATGTTTTTGATATTTACTATATTTCATGCACTTATATTTTTTTTACTCTTTATCTTCTAGGTCAAATACTCAATTGTCCAACAGCCCAATCAAAAAGGAACTAAATTTACCGTTGACGAAGAAACCGGCGAAGTGTCAACGAACAAGGTCTTCGATCGTGAAGGAGACGATGGCAAATTTGTATCGGTCACCGTAAAAGCAACAGATCAAGGCGAACCCAGTTTGGAGGGTGTTTGCTCATTTACCGTTGAAATTACGGATGTTAACGACAATCCACCACTTTTTGATCGACAGGTATGTAACACAAAAAAAATATATATATTTCAAGAAGAAGATATGATTTTATAACGGTTCTTTCAATTTGCAGAAATACGTCGAAAATGTCAAACAGGATGCCAGTATCGGAACGAATATTCTTCGTGTCTCGGCTTCCGATGAGGATGCCGACAATAACGGTGCTATTGTTTATAGTTTGAGTGCACCGTACAATCCGAACGACTTGGAATATTTCGATATTCAAGCCGAATCGGGTTGGATTGTACTAAAGAAACCGCTAGACGTAAGTAGTACTTTTGACCCCGTTATTTAAATGTTTCACAAAGTATGAATTTAGTTTGAATTATTTTTTGTTATCGTGTAGTTTGAAATACTACTACCCGTTAAATCTGATTTTAAAAATTTTATGACGTAAACTCACCAGTATAATAATAATTTATGGTTTTCACTATTTTAGTTAATTTTTGATGTTTTTATTTGGTTTATTTATTTTTTAACCGTATGAGTGAATGTATGTATATTGTGTGTATGTTGGTTCAATTTATTTATTATAGAAGATTAAGTAGTCTCATCTAATTAATACAATAATTCGAAAAGTTAACTTCTAGGCATACGATTTAATTAGATTTAATTAAAACTAAATAATTGGAAGCTTTCTGGTAATATATATATTTGAATATGTGTAAACAACATGGCTGCCGCAGAATATACATGCAAAATGTATAAGTTTAGGCTCGTCAAGAAAAACATGACGTAACGATGCAGTTTGAGTTGTTAAACTCAATGTGAGCCGCCCTTGTATTGTAAACATTTTTATTTGAACATTTTAATTTTTAATAAATATATAGAAATTAGCACATGAAAGGATTGATGATTATACTCGTACTAAGCAGCGATCAAGTCTATCGAATAGGAATTGTGTATTCATTTAATGAATTGACTTGAGTTTGTTTTCAGCGCACATTTATAGTTTTGTCTAATTTCATTTGTGTATTTTTATAGGTGATTGTTCTTTTTTTAATTTTAAGTTTTTCTTTAAACTAGGTTCTGCAACTAAGCAAAGTGATAATGAAGCGACGATTCCTAGTGGGAGTTTGAATACAATATTTAAAAAAATATATAATTGAGTTGAATTTTTGGGCGCACTTTTCATATTCATAGTTTTAGTAATTTATTTATCAGTGACAATATTTATTTTGTTTTAGACGGAATGTGTAAATTGGTTTTCCATATTGTTTAACCTGCGGTGGTAAATTTGTCAATAAATCAAATAAGAGAAAAGTTTGCAACGAATTTCTGTTTTGGAATGTAATCAGAGAGAAATAGAGAGTGAGAGAGGGAGAGAGAGAGTATGACATAGTTGAAAAGATAAAATTCTCATTTTTTAAGTCAGCGTTTCATCCTATCAGATGTCATCTGGCGAGTAGCCACGACCACCGGGGTAGTAATAATAAATTGGATACCGAAAACAAGACAATATGAAAAACCATTTATACAGACTTATTTTTAATAAATATTTAATTTCCTAATTTTGTAGCGCCATCTTTTTTTTGAATATACTTTCAACTTATTTTAAAAAAAGGACATTTATCCGAACATAAACAATCAAATTAGCTTTTAGATAGTTTTAGTGTTTAGTTTTTTTTTCCTAATGCCGTTATTTAACGGAAAACATTATTTTTAGAAAAACCTTCAATCCAGAAAAAAACAAGAAAAACCCATATCGTCGACAAGGATTTTGAAAATTAATTTTTGGCTGACACTAAACCCATTTTTTTTAGTGACTTGCAGCAAAATCAATGTTTTATTTTCATCCCCCTCTTTCGGAAAATTTATTTTGATGACTATACCGTTTTCAGCAAAATATTATATATAGTAATAATAATAATCATCATCATCATCCCAGGCATCATGTA
Source organism: Microchrysa polita (assembly GCA_949715475.1). Lineage (NCBI taxonomy): Eukaryota > Metazoa > Arthropoda > Insecta > Diptera > Stratiomyidae > Microchrysa > Microchrysa polita. The sequence goes on along the minus strand of OX454415.1, from coordinate 5,589,927 downwards.
TGACATACACACCCATTTAACGTACATGATTTTACTTCACGATGGCACTTGAACCATTTTTTTCATAGATTTACATCATACTCGTATCTTTGTATAACTTTGCATTGAATTAAGTGACCTGAATTTTACATAATAGTGTTATTAAAAAAAAATATTTTTTTTTGTTTTGTTGTTGTTTCATACTTTAACTAGGACGTAGTATATTGTATAGTGATTAGTCGTAATCAACATACGAAAAAAAAAGTGCAAAAACAAAAACATACAAAAAATATTTTTGAAATTTTTAAAACTTTTGTGAATGATGAGAATTTTTGCATCTCGTATTTATATGTATATGAATATTTTTGTTGGTGTTGTGGTTTCGATATATATTTTTACATATCTACACGCAAATTTTTTGTAACTATCCGTTCTTTGCTCAAAAAAAAGACAACTACTAAAAAAATACTGTGGACACATTTCATGAATTAAATTTTGTAAATTCATTTTTAAAAGTTAAATTTTAACCGTTGAAAACATTTTGAAAAAGCGTTGTATCCACAGTATTTATCCTAGTACGTGGGGGACATTTTCAAAGTGACATTTTCGCGCATCATGTTTGGGGCACGACGTGTACAAATACATTATTGTATGTAGACAGAATTTTAGACAAGAGTCTGGTAAAATATCAGAATCATTAAGCACGATGGCCGTTATATACACAGACAGCAACAACTTAACAAACTACTCGTACTATTAGTGAAACGAACAAGGAATTTTTGAGCGTCGTTTCGTTGGAATGTGACACGCACTAATAAGCCAGAAAGAAAACATAGCAAATGACAAAATCAAAACTGAGAAGTACGTCGTAATAAAAACAGAGAAATTCAAAAATGGCGATTCAATTTTTGTGTTCCATTTTTTTGTTTTGAGGACAATTGATTGTTTTTGTTTTGACTTACTTACTTGTCAAATATTGGTTTTGATTTGAAATTTTGGTTGTTTAAATTTTTTACTAATTAGGGATTTTCTCGTAACGTAAAGGAAGTTTGTTGTTAGTGATCGATATGTTATATTTTTTTGTAACTAAAACCAAACACCGTAAAATGTCCTATAACAATTTTTTTTGCCTTCAACTTTACGGGAAAAAACACACTCATGGTTGATGGATCTTACAGAAATAGCAAATCGATACATTTCGCTTCAGGTTTAATTTTAATTTCAAATTTTTAAGGTGATAAGTTTAATTTTAAGGGATATATTGCATGCGTGATTATGTTGCTTAATATTTTATTTTGGTTTTGGTATGGAAGCTTTTCAATTACGAGTCAGAATAGTCTCAAAGCACTATATTTCGTTGAATGCGTATACATATTAAATCAAAAATTTGTCATTTGTTATGAAAACAATTCTGATTAATCATGGAAAGCTTCCTAATACAATTTAATGTTATTTTACATTTTTATTGTCGTTTAATTTTAATCTTTGGTTTTCTGAGTTCCTTAAATGCACCACGTTTTTTTCCTTCAGTTTCGCGTTTGTGTCTTCTTAATCAAAATTATAAACAAAAAACAAAGTATCAAATATTTTTAATGTTAATATTGACTATAGATATAAATACTTAAATTCAAACCTATCTATTAGCCTACATCAATTAAGATGAAAATAGATTCAACGATACATTTAATCTATTTCTTTTTGTTTGTATCAATTTCATATGAATCAATTGTTATGTGGGCGATTTAATAAAATTTCAGGGATGCTACCCTGTAAGTAAAAAAAAGATAAACCGAATTTTAGCCATGATAAATACAATATAATAATATGCTAAGCTAACCCATAACAATTGCATAGACTTGCATTTAGCATTATTGCTAGCGATATGTAGCACCTTCTATTTATCACTCGTCAGATACATGTATAATATTCATAATAACTGTAAATATTATACGCTAATCGGCCATTTGCAATATCCTGTGGTAGCCAAAGAGGGAACGGGTTATAATGGTAGTTGATATGAAAAGAAACAGCGAAAGAGAACGAGCGAGCTTATAAAAAATTTTATTAAATAATATTGAGTAAATAATTGTATATTTTTTAGGTACTTAAATCATCTGGGATGTAATAATAATTCATTTTTGGAAGGCATTTTATTTACATTTATTTATTATTTGGAAAGTAGAACTAATTTTAAGTAGATTTGGTTTATTTTTTTATGGTTTACTTTGGTATAGTTATGTTCTAAGTTTCTGTTTTTTTTTTTGCTTAATATGCATGTAGAAACGTTATTAATTTAGACGACATGCAGGTTCTACACTAAAAAAAATTACGTTAAGAAAGTGGTAATGATATGAGTAAATTAGAATTTACTGAGCTGTTTCAGAACTTGTAACAATAACATGAATTTTGAAGGCGATAAATAACCCGCCTGATTTTGCATATACCCGATAAGCAAAAAAAAAAAAAACACCGAGGAGAGCCTAAAGCTTAACTGGAGTTCATCGCATCGAGTCGTCCAGTGCTTGGGTGGCGGAGAAATTCTGATAGAACGCAATGAAATTCAAACTGATTTCTGGATACTTCTTCAATTTAAAAGTGAAAGAATTTTCGAAAGAGTAGGATAGTTGGCTCACCTTTTGTTTTGGGTCCATTTTTTCTGCCAGATAAGGCATTATTTGACGGTTTTCTTTTGTATGTGTTTCCCTGCATCTGTTAGTAACTATGTACATATGTATTTTCAAAACTAATGTATTTTGGTGCAATAAAGGTTTTGTAGTTATAGTTCTGAAAAGACACCTCTGATTTCCGGGATAGTTGCCCTAATCCTAATGCATATTTGAATGTGAGAATAGTTGCCCCTAGGGATAAATCAGTTAACATTTTAGTCAAAAGGGAAAATTAGATACTAAAATGTAGAGATAATACAATAAATGCTTGAGGCTACCCTGAAGTGGCGAAATATTTAGTTTATCTCAGCTATTTCTTTCTACAAGATCAATGAACGCAACCAAAATGAATTTTGCTTCCAAAAATATCACAAGTTGTTGCTCCTACTATAAACGGATATTTACAAGCCATTTTTGTAATTTTAAAATATTTATTTCAAGCTTAAGGGTTGTAATTTAACCTACTGGGGAATGAGGGATAGATGCCTTTACGAAATGTCTTGGACATCTATACCCCAACAATTAAGGGCATCTATTATTTTCTGGGTGGATAGATGCCCCACATTTTTGTACAAAGTTTAAGTAAAAAAATATAAAATTTCACTAGGAATATAAATGTAATTATAAAGACCTGACGAATATGAAAAGAAGCTTCCGCTGACTTGAAATAGAGAAAAGTTGCGCGCGATTGAAAAAATACCAAATTCCAAGTTCACACAAGTTTAAAATGAAATTTTCGTATTATCGTTACAACGGGGCTGCGTGGACATCCCTAAAAACAAAATTGCAATTACTGTTAGTCCTAGGCGATGCTCTTTTTATTCGTTTTGTGTCTGGAAATACTAAATAGTTTGAGCAACTGCGGCATCTATCCCACTGGGGCATCGAACCCACTTTTATCCTAACCAGATTTTGCATTAGAAATATTATTTCTTGACGTGAGTGAACTGATGCCATGAATCCATCAAATTGTTTATCTGTTACCGGGCATTGTATAAGTAAACGAAACGTGCAAAAACAGATGCAACTTGCGTTTTTTCGCTTAGGGTAGCATTTAGATTCAACTCCAAAATTGGCAATTCAAGTGGTCAACTTTATGCTAAAATTAATGTATTGTCGTAAACATCCATTTGAAAACTATCATAATTGATAAAGAAGCCACTCAAATCCCATATTTTTCCTTTTCATAGATATTTCCTCACGTAATTTGATTGATTTTGTATCTTGCCGTTTCCTTAATTTAGGTTACATATAACAATTACAATTATTGTATTAATTCTGTTTCGTAACATCGTGGGTACGAATTCTAACTAATTGTGAAAATCTTGACTTATCGTTGCACTCTATACACCAACTGCGGTGCGTAGTGTTTTGGCATGGCAACTTACCAGGTCTATTGTAACAACGTGGAACTTTGTCAGTTAGAGGAGAAGAGCCGTCTGCGGGAGAAATATCGAGTTATTCAATTATGAAAATGTCACATTGGAATATTTTTATTGAGACCCTTAGTCCTGACCACCCTTGGAGTACCAAGTAGAAATGCCCATATAGTTCCATGGTAGCTGGGCAATAGAATTCCTATACATGCGCAACTGCAAACATACTGCGTCGCAACACTCGCACGATCCACAATCCAAAATAAGGATCGTTTAAAACCGGTCTGGTTCAATGAAAATGTTTACGTTATCGCGCAAAATGTTTACATTTTAGAAGCTTGACAACTTTAGGTAGGGACCTTTCACTTCACTCTTATATCTCACGTAGTTTTTCGTTTCCTTTTATACTCTATTTTCTGAGTGAACACCCAATGTGGGACACCACAAGCCGCTAATTATACCACCTAGTTAAATGCTGATATTCACATTGATTTTTGATTTGGATCTATCGGTGTTCTGTGAATCCTGAAGGCCTAAAATCTCATTTCGAACGGCAACCGCGCGTGAACATTATAAAAGTGTTCTTTTTGGTAGTATGTACTATCTTTTTCTAAGTATTCAAAAACACTTTATCATCTTTCTGGAGGACTCTTCTCATCGAATCCTGAATTTTGATACCCATATAGCCTATAGCCCACTATACCGCAAAAAATTATATTTGGAGCTCAGACAAAGTACAGTACAGTCCTATCCAGGGAATGTATCATATTGTTAATGGTTAATGGTTAACTGGCACTGCCAAATTTCAAGTTCGATTGAAGTTATTTTGCAAATATGTCTAATTGCCTTAGTAGCCATTCCTCTTCAAGGATTTGGCTGTATTTTTCTGCAAATCCTAAGCGAAAAACTTGTGGATGGAAGGCACAATAGGTGCTTTGCTTATTGCTTCGCTAAACAAGCTAAAGCAGCAACAATTCACATTTAAATCGATCGATTTAGCAAATAATTAAACAAAGCATATTTTTATTCGTTCGGTCTCGTGTTTTCCATTTTTTTTCTTTCGAAAAACTCATAACGGGGATATTATATTATCACCTGTTCCATTAGTTTAACTGACACGATTTTAAAGAACCCAACAAAAAGTCTAGAGTAGCACAATTTGTTGCAATAAAAATTCAGAACTTCATCCTCACCTATTTAGAGCTGTACAATCAGTGGCGATCCTAAGTAGGGGTTCAAACTCCCTCCGAAAGTGATTGATGATACAGTGATGGAGAATACGATATTTGACTTTGTTTTAAAGTACCAGTACACTTCTGAGGCAATGATGTTTTACAATTCGGGGTTATTGTTGAAATAAGGTCTAAATAATTGCTCTTTTCGTCGCAGGAATTTTGTCAGCTTTGGTCGTATTGCATTGAAGTTACCTAATCGACAACTAAGCGCGTTAGGCCCAAAACTTTGTTAGAGTATTCAAGTAACTTATTGCCACCAGAAAAAAAACCGACTCAAACAAATTTATCTCTGCTGTCTTTTATAAGCGGGAAGATAGGTTAATATTGCTGAGGAAATAAACTAGGAAATTAATGCCTCACAGCTCACACCATTATAAATAAAATAACTAACAGGCGCGACAATCCAGCATTGGACTAAGGCCGCAGGATGTGGATGTGACATCCTATTTCCAAGATCTTATCTGCTTTTTGTTGAGGTAATGAGATCAGCATCACGCTCAGCAGTGTTATTTATCCCCATAAATGGGTACTCGTTTAACATCTGAGTGAGATCATAGTCCGTCACAAGCTCGTGTGTTCGAAAAACACCATGATCCACGGTGAGATTAGAACTCATGACCCTGTGCACCGAAGGTGCGCGCACTAACCGCTAGACCAGCCTCACACCATTCCTTGAACATAATTCACCAATATTGTCGACTTTCTTATGCACCTACTCATTCTTTATTATCAAAAGTAAATGTTGAATTTGAATGCATTTATTGTTGAAACTATTGTAACTCTATAATGCATGTTAAACGAAATTGATAAAGAAACTTCTACAAATCAATTTAATTTTGGAAGGGGAGAGCCTCTAGTCCGAATCTCACCTTGGTTGTAACTGGTCGAGCATATTGCAAGGGACGGACATAATTTCACTGTGGAACGTGTTATGGGTGATTTCCAATATTCAAACGAGCAAAACGTTTCACTCATACGAAAGTGCGAAACAACCCAGGATAACAACTCAATGTTTTTATAAAAGGATGAGAAACACCAGAATCTAAGAGGCAAGTCAGTTTACTTCTCCCGCTGTTTTTTGTCTCCGAACGTCAAGAAGTTACCGTGTCGAGAACTGTTGTATCAGGGTAGGGAAACCACTTTCAAAAAAACCTTCCCGAAATATTTTTTGCTAAAACTTCCTATAGTTGTTGTTAGAAACGAAGTTCTTATGTCATTTTAACATTTTCAAATGAAATTGGGAGCTGCTGCATTTTTAGATCGACCTGAAGACTAATCATGAGCTCGCAATAATGTACGAACTTTAATGTCCTAGGCTTCAAATGCTCATTTGATATTTTTTTTAATTATAAATTTCAAAATGCTTTACTCCACATAAACTTTTACCTGTTTGAAAAGGCCAATAAAAATTAAAACTTAAGGTTTATTTTTATTGATGGAGTTTTCATTATAAGAGTAAAATAAAAATAATGGTCATTTTCGGTACCTAACCCTGTCTACAAAAAAAAAGTGTTACCATGGCGGTTGTATTTTTCACAGCCCATTCTTTTTCCTACTTTTGATATATCCGCGGAACATTTGAAAAGCCTAGTAGAACATTATTTAGGGCTGATACTCGAAATTTAGAGAATTAGAATTTAATACCGTTTTTAGCCTGACAATTTTCAATACATGGTTGCAAAATAGCACACACAAATAAGAAGCATCCTCGTATTGCAGAGGCGATGTTGTATGCACCACAAGAGGTTACGGCTAATACTGGCCGAAAGTATCAGCAGCCATAATCAAATTCCCTACACTCTCTTGGAATGACTTCCGGAATTTTGGCCTGCTTACCTTGTTATGTCACGCTCTGTGACTCAGTTGGTTGAGTCGCACTCTACGATGCCAGTAATCTAGAGGTCCGGAGATCGAATCTCGGCGTAGTCCAGGAAATATATAGTGCTTCCAACATTATATACACTCCGCAACTCTATATGCAATGTAACGTTGACTCAAAGTAGCCTATAAATGGCTGAGTGAACGCACCATGTCCACAAGAGGTTACTGTACAGATAAGATAAGAACCTTGTTATGCCCTGTTAAGTACATATATTCGTTAAGGGCCCAATAGACTCAGCGATTTATCGGCCAATCAAAGCTCATTTCTGTGGAGAAAGCACATTTTCTGTGGAAAAAGCTAATTTTCTCTTGCGAATTCGGTAGTGGAACCCAAAAAATGTGCTTTCTCCACAGAAATGAGCTTTGATTGGCCGATAAATCGCTGAGTCTATTGGGGCCCTTTACGCTCTGCCTTTCTTCATATAAGTCATTGGTGTTAAAGTTGTCCTCCTTTAAAGTTCATTTTATTTGACAGATATGTACCTCCTGACTAAAAAACTGCGTGATTTTTAAATATTCCCAAAATAAATATTTGCAGCTCCCAATTTCAGGGCTGGCTTTCATTCTGCCAGCCCTGAGCTTGCGGTACATTACATTTTAATTTTCCAAACATAGGCCTCCTGCTTAAAAATAAAGAGAGATCAGAAATCAAATATTTGCAGGTTTCGATTTCACCTGTTTCAGAGTTATGTCCAACAAAATTTTTTGACAAATCCTGAGCCATGAACATGGTATGTTTGTCTTAAGGTCGTTGAGTCTGCAGCCAAGCTAGGTAAGGTGGTAAGCTAATACATACTCTTGTTGAAGCCATTTTGATAATCATCTTAATTTAGACGTAGAAGAATATCATCGTTAGAGTACTAGAGTCCATAGTAAAACAAAAGTTTGCGAAACCTACAATACATTATCTTTTCTGAAAGGCAAATGTCTTCTAGTCGATTCTTGGAATTGCAGGCTCTGTGGATCCTCGAGGGTGCACTATATTCAAAGGGCAAACATCTGTTTACTTAATAAATATTCCGACGCATCACTTATTTATAAATCTGTTTTTGAACACATGACTATATGCCATAAGTTCTCACTTTCCAGTGAAAGCATTTGATAAATCGTCGTCAAATCTAGCAGTATTTGTATTCGATGATTTAATTTTTTGTACACATATTTATAAAATGGAAGTGTTGCAAAGAAAAATTCCTTCTCAAAAAATTACGGGTTCCAATTTATTCATATCATTACCAGAATCGTTTTCAAATATAAAATTCACAATTTATAATTCATAATATAACAAACGTAATTCTAACTGTAATATTTCTTACATTATCATCAAGCTAATACACCAGCGCCCTTCGAAACTATCGCTTCATATTTGGAGTCTCTAATTTTATAACCCATTAATTTTGAGATATGTATAGGACATAATTCCCTGCCGTGTAATGTTACATCAGTGAATGTGTAATCTCCATTCATAAATTTGTTAAATTAACGTTTCATTTAGTCGTAGCTTATTATCTTGTAAATCTAAATCAGAAAATTTTACATTCTTTACCAATTTATTATACAATATAAAAGAAAATATTTTTTGATTTTTTTCCGTTTCCGTTTCATTTTTCTTAAAACCAAAAATACAAAAAACGCCATACGGGTCGTCGAAAAACAAAAATAATCGCCAAAAAAAATTAAATACAATCTCGAAATGAAATAAACTCGAAACAATTTAAAAATTGACGAAACAAACAAACGATGGATGAAACTGCTAAAAATGATTTGAATTATGTACATATTGAAATTCAACAAATAAAAAGCGTGACAGATATCGATTAAAAGTGCACGCATCGGATAAAGGAGTGCCCGTATCGTCGACCGATGTCGATGTCGAGCTCGACGTTGTTGATCGAAATAATAAGCCACCGATATGGGAAAAGAACGTGTATGGCCCCATTCACATAAGGGAAAATGTCACTGTTGGTACGGTTGTAACATCGGTTAAGGCAAGGTTGGTATCTATACTAAGCACATCTTTCATCCACTAACACAAAACAAATCCACTTAGCTAGTACACATACTTACTAAAAAAAATACCGGTTTAGACCAGTTCTTTTCGTGCAATGTCTGTATAACACTTTCGATTGGTTCGTATTCGTTCAGTTCGCTCGGAACTACCGCTACGTTAAGATTTCGGGTAGGCGGTGAGATGAATGAACGAAACCTTAGACGAGTTGTATTTCGTTTAACATTTTCCCGCCTCGGTGAGGAATTGGGTTTAGGTACATGCTATATATTAACAAATTCGTCGTTGGTTTTGAAGAGGGAAATGGTTTTTTTGTCGTCCTCATTCACAATAAGAAAAATTTTGTCGGTTGGTGGAGAGATGTAAGAAAAGAGAATTTTTCAAATTTAGTGGAGTAATTTTGGTGGTTTTTGAATTTTGACTAATGTAATAATTATAACTTTATCTATATCTACATTTTTATTGCTAATTTTCTGCTAACTGAAAGATAAGCACTGTTCGCATCCATGATTGGAACATTTTTTTTTGTAATATCTGGATGCGGACATCTTTAACAAGAATTGGACAAGGTAATTTTTTCAAAGAAAATTTTTTAGCAAGTAAGCGCACAATCCCTGTTTGTGTGTGTAAGTGTGTGTATGCTATGCCGTTTAAGTTTGAAATAATTATTCGGTTGCTGACGAATATTTTTCAGTGATGTTCAAGTTGATTTCTTTGTAAATTTACACTAAAAAATACTCGTCAACCGGCCGAGGAATGCTAGCGAATTTTCAATAGATTTCTTGTGCTAGATTTAGATTTTCAGTTTGTTTGTGTAATATATTCTTAAAACACATTTTAAATTTCTACTAATCAATATAATATTGCACCATATATATTTCTGGCCGTTGAATTCTCAGCTTTAATTATATTGCTAAAAATTATTTATACCTCAACAACAACATGTAATGTCCTTTGAAAACTACACTTAAAAACTTGTATGCGGCTTGGGATCGAATCGATATTACCACCGACTAAGAGCTACCCGCGACTCTCTTGGAGAAGACTTTGCAGACTATGATTCTGCGGAGTACATGTTTTCGCGCGACACAAAAATGATTTGGAACAAAAATTTTGGAAATGTTTTTTTCTTATTTTTACGAATGATGTGTGTGATCATGAGATATAATGTACTCAATTTTTTCGTTCTTTTTTGAAACATTTTGGTTTTTATCATTGTTTTCATCCGGTTTGGGAGACATTATTTCGGTTAAGGGTCATCCAATAGATAGAACTAAGTTTTTAATTTTTGATTTTCTGCCAAGATAATATTCAAAGACGTAGATATAACAACATAAATTGTTTTTGTTGTATATGTTTATATGCAAACATATAATCACAAGTGAAATTTGTTTTTTGTCCTTTTTTTATATTCTTGCCTTCTCCTAACACGCTTGCATACTTGCATACACGATGATTGCTCTATAAATTACGAAAACTATGTCGAAAAAAAAAACACGGAATGTCTACATTGACCATAAAATGAAAACAATGAATGTTATGAAAATAAAATATGTATGAACATACTGTCATCATGAATATGAAACGATGATCCTCAACAATGAACCTTGAATTGGGACCGAACACAAAATAAATGGCATTTATTCGGTCAATGAATACCAAACCGAAAAAAACGTGTTACGTCGACAAAAATAATTCATACTACGGAATAATTGCATAAATCGAAACAAATCTCGAATCGTCTCAATTGCATGTGTATGTGTGTCCCTGTGACTGAAAACACCAATCTGAACAATATGTTGTGATGGTCATCGTCGGCTCATCGAATATTTTGAACAACAATAAAAAAAATAATATAAAAAATTAAACGACATAAATATTTCTGGACGTGTGTGTGTGTGTGTGTGCATATATAGCGTGAAACATACAAATTAGAAGCAATGGCACAAGATAAAGGCTATCCACCCTTATCACGTACGGTTGAAGTACAAATCGATGTTGTTGATAGGGCCAACAATCCGCCCGTTTGGGATCATAACATTTATGGACCGATACACGTCAAGGAAAATATGCCAGTCGGTGGAAAAGTAGTCTCGATCAAAGCCAGGTCGGTGTGTTTGATTAACGAAAAAAAAAAATCAATTAATGAAAAAAATTCAAAAGTAGAAATTCGAACTTTTTTTGTTTTATAGTTTTTTTTAATAAAAATGAATATAACTCATGAATAACAATCAAAATCACGTGTCGTTCCATTGAGAGGATTAATATTAAGTGTTTACACGAAGATGAGAGACGAGAGTAAAGAAAAATGAGCCGAATTTAGTAGGGTCCTTTTATAGGATTATTGTAACAGTTTTTCAGTAAGAGGTTTTGATTTTGTAATACATTGGTTAGTTTTAGTTATAATTTGATAAATTTGATTTTAGTAAAATGAGTCGAAGTGATTCTTATTGGTCAGTGGCTGTGAAAGGTATTACACATACTACAGGAAATTAGAGAGCTGCATATAGCGTTTCCAGTACTAATTTGGAGCTGAAATTTTGCAAACTGGCTTATTTCTCTTGTGGGTTGTATCGAAATCGGATCATAGGATTTGCCATAGAAACCCCAACCCCAAAAGCAAGGTCCTCGTAAAAAAAAAACATTTTTTCTGGTTCCATCTTCCCAAAAACCCAAATTAATGCTATTTTTATCGAAAATACAAAACTTGCCATAGAAACCCCACTCCAAAAACATTTTTTTTTTATTAGACTAAACCTCATGTGTGTTTTATTAATGGGGTTCTTTCGAAGATACACGAAATACATAGAAAGTTGGACCATGGGGCTGCCATAGAAACCCCGCCGGCAAGTTTTTCGAAGAATTCTTCGCCAAACTTCATATAAATGTGATCTTATCAGAATCACAATACTTCGAGTGGAAATGGATGAAATCGCACTATGGAGTGATGGGGCTACTATAGAAGACGCTCATAAGGAGGTTCTTCTAAGAAAAACTTTATGGACCAATCGGTATCAACGGGGAAGTCAATTGCATTTCTTATCCGGTGTTTGTTTCCTATTTCCAGGACCCTCAACGGAATAAATCGCTTTTGAATTGAACATTTTCGTGTTTCCCGTTACTTGTTATCTTTTCAAAGCCATAACTACGCGAATATTTTATGTTGCCAACCAATTTAGAATTTATAATAACTCAAGATTCTACCATTAATTTTGCTAAGAAAATATATGATCGAAAAGCTCTGAAAAAGGACATCAAAGGAAACTGATTTATCCACGTTCGATCAAGGATTAATTAGTGACCTTTTATGTTATTTTTCAGAGTTTTCCGATCAAATTTTTTCTTAGCAAATTTAACGGTAGAATCTTCAGCTATTATAGATTTAAAAAAATGGAAAGATACACATGATAAGTTACGAGGAAACACGAAAAATTTCCATTCAAACCCGATTTATTCCGTTGAGGGTCCTTGAAACAGGAAACAAACACCGGATTTGTAATGTACTCGGCGTCCCCCTTGATACGACACCCCGCATGCCCACCTCTGATGAAGGATTAATTAGTGTCCTTTTTTGTCCTTTTTGGGACCTTTCCGATCAACATTTTTTAGCAAAATGAGTTTGTTTTAGACTCCTGGCATCTTACTGAATCGAAGACAACCAAAATTAGCCTTACTCTATTTTTTATATTTGGAGGCCTGAATTGGGATATTTTGACTGGGCTATTATTGAAGTCGCAAAACACATGTAGGACTGTCAAACCACAATGGAATGGAGTCATGGGGCCTAAAAACCATAGAAACCCTACCCCAGAAAGCTTCTTATGTAGGAACAGATGGAACCAGAACACTACTCATAAGGTTGCCCTAGAAACGTATCAGCTCGAATGAAAGTGAAAGGTATCCAAATTTGGTCCTCGCCTAACTTGTCTAAGGACGTAGTCCAAAGACTAAACGAAACCTTTTTGAATTTTGTGATGATCCCGATTGTGTTTTTACCCTGATCCGTAAATGTACTCGTCTGTTCGCACGAAAAGTCTCGAAATAATGAAACAAGTAATTTGAAATTTTCGTCAAATATTTGTGAAATATTTTAAATCTTTCAAACAGTTTTGAAAATGTGCCAAATCAGACCTAGGATACACATGACTCCCCTATAAACGATACCCGACAACAGTGGCGCAACCAGGATTTGGTCCTGGAGGGGGCTAAGTTCATCCATATTACTAGATATGATGTTGCTGCCGCAAGTTGGGGAATGGTGCTATTTTTCAGAGTGCTATACATTAGTGTTTCAAAGTGCGGTCCTATTCACTTTTTTCGGTATAATACTTTCCTTAGCGTCACATGTTAAAGTATTAACACTTTGCCATCTTACTGATTAATTTGACCAGTGCAGAAATAGTGACACCGCACGGCGACGCGGCCGGCGCCGAGCCGATTTATTTTGTGGATTTTCGCAATGTTCTACCATTAAGGTCAAGGCTTTCAGCGGATTCACCGCAATCAGAGCAAAATGTGTAAACGTACAACAAAAAATAGGAATTTAGGCTTGAACCAAAAACTAAATGAACATTGGGAGCCTGTGTCTTGCAAAGAAACAATTGATTTCGAATTGATACGATAGGGACTCACTACATTAGATCAAAGGATGCAACAATTGAATCCAGTTCAATTTTTATTACCAAAAAATATTTGTATGTTCGACAATTTAAATTTAAATATTTCTCCGAAATGCTATACGGAAATATCTTTTATCAATGCCTTCTTCTTTTTCTCCTACAATGAACAATTTTAGTTTTTAGTCGCTATGCCGCACACTAAGTTTCAGCCAGTGGTTCCAGCCCACGTTCCGTATTTTTTTATAACATTTGCAACGAAGTGAATTGTTTCAAATCTCATTTTGCAATTTTTCCTTTCCCAATTTCTGGGTCTGGGAGGGGCTTTAGCCCCCTTAGCCCCTCCCGTGGTTGCGCCACTGCCCGACAAAATAATGACCTCAAATGTTTTTTTTTATGTCGACTTGAGACAGGTCATTCAAACTGATACAGTGTGTAGTGGGGCTGACCCATGGATCCCCTGCCTTCCCTACAAAGCTATATATCTTTTGAGAGATTGTTGCATAGAAAAACTTGTAATGTTGGACAAGTATGTTAACAGAGACACGGCTTTAAAATATTGTAAATTGAGCAGATCTGACCCATCCATCCCCTTTTTCTCCTACGAAAACTTGATTTTATTATGTCTGTACATGCATGAGTATAAGGTGTACGCAACTTCTCTTTTAAAAAGCAAATGAGGACTTTTTAAGGAATGACCATTGTTACGGGTTACTCGTGTAGCGGGTTCAACTCGACTACGTTGCGGCACGTGGAGAATATCCGAAAGTGCGGGCCGGCTCAACGGAGACGGACGTGGGCGCCACACGTTTCTAATTTCGTACACCACGACCAGAAACGCGAAAATGCCGCCACGGATATACTGCACGCGACATAACGAGTAAATTGGTGGATGAAAACACCAGGATTACCGTGCTTAGTACTGTGAAAACATCAAAACTCCACTTCCTTCGTTAAAAATGTAGAGGTCTTATATTTTCAATTTAAAATTAGGTTCCTTTTGCCTCATCCGGTCGGACATTGGGGACCCAAATTGAAGAGTTCGACTTTTCAACGATTCCGCAGGACTCATGGCTCGTAGCGTGGAGGACGACTTCGAATATTCCCAGTACGATTCGCGGGAATTGTGGTTCGCAAAACGTAGCAATGCAAATTCAAATGCAGTGGCAAATACAATACAGGGTGTTGGTGTTACATAGCTTTTCATACTATTTAACAAAATTTTATTATCGGAATTACAAATAGTGTCGTGGAGATTGGTAACACCATACCCAAACATTTCCGTATCAAAAAACTTAACTCCCGCCGATGGATTTTCATTTTACGGCGTTGTCAAAATAGTCGGCAAATTTAATCCACAATTGTTAGACTTGAACCCTTAACAAAGATCTCTCATCGCCGCCTGACAATGGAGCAGGTTCAGTTGTAAAAACTCCATAATTGTCTATAAGACTTTGTTTGTGTGGTCCTGCTACGAGGGCCTCCAGTGAGCAGTCTTTTTGTTTGCTTTCTATGGGGAAATCAGACAAAGATGTTGAGACACCTGACACATTGGTTAACACATAGAACGAGTTAAGCTAGACAATTCGATTCGAAAGATGCACACAGGAGCACGAAGCTCCGCGTGTATAAAAGGATTCATCTGACCCGTGTTATGCTATGGCTGTGAGACATGAACCCTCATCCAAGCCTTCGAAACATTGCTGGACAGAATCGAACGAAAGGTCCTTCGGCGAATTTTCGGGGCTATTCGCGAGCGAGATCAATGGCGCATCCGGCACAACTACACGAGTTATATCAATTGTACGTTGTGCTGGAAGTATCAAAAATCGTGAAGCCTCAACGATTGCCGTACAACGAATGGACGATAATCGCATGCCAAAAAAGTCTATGAAAGCACGACAAGTTAACGGAGCGATATTGCGTGAACGACCGAGAGCTCGCTGGGAGTACTCAGTAGGGGAGGGCGCCCAACGATTCAGGCGGCCAAGGCCAGACGTCGGGCTATCTTGCCACATTGCTGATGAATTAAGCTGTCTATCCGGACAGTCGCTGTATTTCTATTTTAGAAGCAATTACCTGATATGCGACACTTACTTGCGTATTCTTTTTTTTTTTGGTTCTAAGAAGGACCCTTTTTCAACAATCTATCAATCTAGTATGAAAATCTGCTACCAAACATCATTATTGTATATGACATGCAAATTCAGACGAAAGTAGAGATTTCAATCTAATTTTGAATTTAGATTAAGTTGTTACGTCCTGGTTTATTTATACAAAATTCTCCACGATTTCTTATCCTAATCCTCGCTGGTGCTCACATATGTGTTTTGGCAATAACTTTGAAATGATGATTGCTATGGACAATTTTATATTCTTGTCTAAAGAAGTCACTTCTTGTCTTTTATGTGCCATAACAAAAATTTGCATTTATGCGTATGTTCATTCGAGATACGATGTCCACTTGAAATATAAATATGTTCCTATGAATGACTTAACAAAAAACATAAAAAATTCAACAAAATAGAAAATCCCAGCATCCAATTTATCCAGAAATCATTTCATATCCTTGCTCGTTAATTTCCGAAATGATTATTTTGTGTTTTGTTTTTTTTTTTCTATAAATTTCCGGAAATGTTTGCGATAAAATTCATAATAGTCAATGAAAACAAAAAATCTACGAAACAGGATATTTCCATTAAAGGATCGTAAATCAACGGAATAAACTATAACATGAAAATTTCCGTGTTATATGAAAACCCGCCAAGTCGGCCGGCTGTGCCGAGAGTACGTATGAGCGAGAAGCTGTCGAAAGTGAAATGCGAAACCATGATTGCTTCCGCGTGCTCGTCTTCCGCGCGTTCGTTAAGTTTTTCCCGATGCACGCTCACGAATAAGGATATAATTTTAAACAATCTGGAAAGTTGTAAAAGGCGTCAATAAATGCCAACGAAAAATTTACGACTTTAATATTTTTGGCCTGATAACGACGACACGACATACAGCTACGGCACTCGTCGTCGTCCTGCGAAATTCATCTCAGCGCGTGTGTGTGTGTGCCTGTTGTGATCGGCAGGTCTAATTAATTTTTTTTTGTGCTGACTCTAAAGTTGTTTTTTTTTTGTTTGGGCTCCTTGTGGCATGTTGTCGAGGAAGATTTGTTTTAATGTCATAGTTATTCAAGAGTCCAGTTTCATAGAAGCTCGTATAGAAATGAGATTTTTTTTTGTTTTCGCCGAAAAATGACGACAACATTTTACGAGGCTTCATTTTCGTGAAACTATGAATTAAATTAATTTGATGTTTTTATGTCCATGAATTCAAGGAAAATGTTAAGCTTTTTAACGTTCATTGGGAACGTTCAAAATTCCCATTTTTTTGTCTGCATATCCTTCGTACCTATTATATTTCAAGCACCTGAAACATACTGGTCTATGCTACAGACCAAAAATCGTTTGTTCAAAAGTAATTCAATATAGGCAACTCAACTATTTCTCCTTTCATCCCTGTAGCCATCAGGAACCGAAACTTAAAATCAGTCGATTCCGAACTGTATTCAAATCACTTACCACAACCAGTTGGGCTTCGTTCATTTGAAATGAATATTTCAAACACAAAACAAACATTCCATTCCAGAGGAATGTTTTCGGAGAATGAAAAACTATTTCGAAATTCAATTAACAATTTTTTGAAAAGTTGTACGTTACGTTACGGTCGTGGTTTTTGGCATTTAAACGCTTCCTTATGTGTGAATGGAGAATTGTACGAGTAACACCGTTCAGAATCAATTGAGTAAAATCAAATGGCACATTATGCATTTGGGTAGGCAGTCTATTGAAAGAAGCATAAAGGACTCATTGCACCCGATTTTAAGTGCATTTTGATTCGATTTGGTATATGGTGTCAAGGTTCATATTATGAACTAAATAAATCCTTTGTCGGGGCTTTCATAATTCCCGCGGGGCAGGTACTCGGCTTTCCGGGCACATACACAATAAGTGGCTTTTCTATGCCCTCCAGGTGGTGACAGATGGTTTCGTGTGATAGACCATCTTCTTTAGCTAATAAGTCACCCAATCATGGCCAGAGAGGTATCCTACAAGCAACCTCAACTCGGCTCTACTCAAGTTAGTTTTAGTCCCATAGTCATAAAGTCTCATCAACTCCTCCGCTTGACGTTGCCCTTAAAGGCTGTTCCTATAGTGAATCCGTTGGGTTTTAGACCACTCCTTAACTATTTATCTGGCAGAGGCAGTTCAGACCACAGTAGGGTTCTGGTCCAATAAAGATGGATGACGAGCCCTGTCTTGCCAGTTTATCTGCTGCTTCGTTTCGCTCAACACCTTGGTGCTCCATAGGATATTTGATGACACATCCTGGAGAAGTACCCAACAGTATGTTACTAGCTTTAAAGTAGGGCTGTGCGAGGAGAGAGCCATAATGACCGCTTGGCTGTCAGCAAAGATAGCAATGTTGGCATCGTGGAGATTGGAGAATCTCCCTGGCACAGACCTCGATCGCATGGATCTCAGCTTGAAAAACTCTGGGCCACGTACCCATTGCGATTGAGATCCAGGTAATAAGTCCAACAACACCAGCACCAACCGTTCACTTTTATAACCATGTGAGTACCAAATTGTGTAATCCAGTTCTGAAAAGGGAGTTGCCATTTTCCCATACTAAGCGCTCTGGAATGAGGACCTGAAATTTCCTACCGAAACAAAACTTCGTTGTCGTATAATCTGATCTTGAACACATGTGTACGCCAGGATCCTGTTTTAAAATACTCAAGTGACCGGAGTCACATAACTTATACGTTAATTGCACGCGAAGAGCATTCAGAGCTGCGGTTTATTTGATAAAGATATGCAGTGGTGAAAGTCAGTCCTTCTATGCCAGCCATGCCGAGACAAGCAAGCGTTCATTGTTCATATTTGTGCCTTGTATCGCTATGGGCATAAGTTACCGTGGGGCGAGCCAAGGTACAAAATATCCATGGAATCATTTTTGGCGGCCCCAAGCGCCAAGTTTGTCCAAAGGGACTTTAGTTGGCATGTTCAACACATTAACAATGTGAATATTCCAATTTAATGCTGATCCAGCGTGACTCCGAAAGATTTTGCTTCGTTCGAGTACTTTAAGACTTTTCTACCTAATATCTCCGACCCTCTGGTAAAGTTTCTTTTACGGGTACATATGGCACGATTACAGTTTTCTGCGGATTAACGTTTAAACTCTACTACGTGAGGGGCTGCCTACGTCACCCCCCCCCCCCCCGTCGTTCCGAATCGGTGAATTCAAATTTGCCCCTGTCAACAACAGCTTTATCATCAGCATAATCGATTGCAAAGTAAAGGGTGTTTTTTTTAGACGTGCGGTTTTCAAAAAGAAATAGAACGCATATAATTAATGTTATGGCCAAGTTCTTAGCTTTGTTATAAAGATAAGGGTTTGCCATTATTTTTTAAAAATGGTTTCGGGCAAGTGGCCGCGGCTGACTCGAATAAATTTCAGCCGAGACGCCCAATTTTCGACCACTTTTTGCAGCAATTGGGACCGTATGTCAGCAATAACGCGCCGAATATTCTCTTCCAAGGCGTCAATCGTCTCGGGCTATTAAAAAATAGCCCAGCGGTTTTAAATCGCACGATCTTGGAGGCCACACCACAGGCCCACTACGCGAGATAATGCGCTCACCAAAAGTTCCCTTCAATAAATTGATTGTTTCGTTCGCTGTATGGCATGTAGCGCCGTCTTGTTGGAACCAAAGGTCGTCCACATCAACATCACATCACATCAATTCAGGCACGAAAAAGTCATTAATCATTGCTCTATAACGTTCCTCATCGACTGTAACATTATGGTGGGCTTTGTTTTTGAAGAAATATAGACCAATGGTCCCCTCTGCCCATAGAGTACACCAAACAGTGACTTTTGGAGGATGCAACGGCGCGCGGCGCGCGTCTCAACAATGGCTTGTGGATTATTATCACTCCTTTCTTCTTCCTTGCCTCGTTCTTTATACCACTCCATGGTTTCGCGTTGCTCGACCTGCGGTGTAGGCACATCGCCCGTTTTGGCGGTAATATCTCAGCATTGTATTTTTATCACTCCAAACGCAACAATTTTGTTTATTAACGTATCCATTCAACCAAAAGTGAGCCTCACCGCTGAACAAAATTTTCGTGTGAAAATCGGGATCGGTGGCCATCTCGTTTTGCGCCCATTCACCGAACGTGCGACGCGCTTGATGGTCGTTCGACTTCAATTCTTGCATGAGTTGAATTTTGTAAGCCCGCAAGCCAAGATCTTTCCGCAAAATCTTCTATAAAGTGAATGGGCACAGCTCCAATTGTTGCGCGCGATGGAGGATGGACTCATTCGGGTCTTGTTCTGCTCCACAGCAGCAATAGCGTCTTTGGTACGCTCTGTACGGCGCGGCGTCTCTGAGCATCCACTAGAGTAAACGTGGTGTAGAACCGATCCATGGTTGCTCGAACCGAACCATTATTTTGGTAATAAATTTGCACGATTAGCAAACGTTAATCCGGAGTAAGTAAGTCTATTCATTATGAAATGGCAAACCAAACTGAGCATAAATCAAGTGACAGCTGTCAAAATTACCAACTTCGAAAAAAGTATTGCCAGATTGAAAACCACACTCCTAACAAAAACACCCGTTAGAAGTAGCCATGCAAACAAAGTCTCTGGAGAAGTTCATTTATACAACCAGAGACCATAGAAGTGGTGAAAGAATTCCTCCTTACGGACATCTTTTCATACAGGGCCGGATTTCCCATATGGGCAACCCGGGCAGCTGCCCGGGCGGCAGGTTTTAAGGGGCGGCAAATTTGAATTGGAGATATCATAGTTGGCAGTGAAAATGTTATTTGGCTCTTTTATTTCTATACTACTTTGTCTTATCTTATGATGAGATATCACGCATCCAGGACCGGATTTCCCATATTCCCCCAATTTTAAAGGCGGCATATTTGTGAAACTTTCATCCATTGAATGTTGTGTGAAATATACACATTTCGATATTTTAGGAGACAGATTAAATAAATTAGAAAAAAAGTCAAGAAAACACTGCAAAAGTCGTTCCGTTGGTCAGTATGGCGGACTTACATATCTGATGTCAGTAGGCGTTTCGAATTCTGCCGCCCTACCGACCTTGTCCCTTATTTTTATAATCTAACGATTGATCGATTGATCCTCGACTCAGAAATTGTATCAATTAGGCTGGCTAATGAATTAAGCAAACACTTCTAAAATTGGAATAAAGTCTGATCACTGAACTATTTTTTTTTCAATCTCAATCAATTTACGGGGCGTTAAAAATGCCGCCGTAGGCTTCACCCTGCCAGTTCACAACTATCTTCTTCTTCTCGTTTGTACCGAAACCCCTTGTGGGGCATGGTGCGTTCACTCAGCCGTTTATAGTCTACTTCGAGCAGTGTCTCAACCAGGATCTTGTTCTGGAGGGGGCTAAGGCTAGCCATATTACTGAACATTTGTCATGTTCGTGTTTTTGCGGATTTTCAAGTCCTAGTACCATCATTCGATTCCGCAATCATCGCTCTGAAGAATACCGTCAGAGCGAATGGTTTTCTATAATTTTGGCTTACATTTTTGTTTCCCATTTTGATCTTCCTACGTTGGTGAGTTCAGTGCAGAAAGAGTGAAATCACCGTGAATCTGGATTATCTAAGGATTGTTCTGGGTATCACTAGTGATGCGCAGGAATAAATGTAAATTCCAGGGGTTCAGCAGGGTATTGGAAGAAATTGCCACCGCAAACAGAGCAGAATTTGTGAATGCTCGCGGTACTACACGAGATAAAAATTGAATTAATAGGCCCAAACAAAAACCGAACCGAAGTTGGGCTAGTACCGTTCTAATGGGTTCAGGCTGACTGACTGTTCTTTATGTTACTCTTGTATCTAGTTCAATTTTCGTTTACTATAAAATATTTGTACAGCGATGATAATATATTTTTGCGAAATTTCCTACAGAAATAAGTTTTACCGATGCCTTCTACTTTTTACCTTAACTACGTACAGCAAGCTACCTACTAATTATGAACAAGTAAAATGCATTTTTCATCTAGATACCTACATATATCCTCTTTTGAAGCCCAAAGTCACTAAAACTTAAATATCACTGAAAAATTAAAATCTTCAGTTGATTTGCTTTTTTGCAATGTCTGCGGTGAAAAATATTCAGAGATCGGTGGAAATGATTAAAAAAGCAGGCGGCGTGTATACGGAGAGGTTTCTAAAATTCTGGTAATGATGTTGTAACTGGCACAGACCATCGACAACACTGGTGAAGAGCCATGAACACAATTTTTGTGGAAATCTGCAACGAAATGCGTGGCCTCATATTTCATTTTAGAGTGTTTCCTTTCATAATTTCTTGGTCTGGGAGGGGCTTTACATTGCATATAGAGGAGTGTATATAATGTTGCAAGCACTATATATTTCCTGGACCACGCCGAGATTCGATCTCCGGACCTCTAGATTACTAGCATCGTAGAGTGCGACTCAACCAAGTGAGCCACAGAGCGTGGGAGAAGTAACATACACTCGGAACCAAGAACACAGGACACTTTTACTTTTTTTTTAATTCTACCCTATTATAACGAAAGGTCTTGACCACATTGACCACCAATAAACGGATTTGTTCCCTGGATCCACTTTCTTTTTCCTAGTATCTATAGCATATCCCACCTCCTTTTCATGGAAACTGCAATATCGGGCTAGTTTCATTAAGTATTTGTAGTCTGGCTGGTCTAGCGGTTAGTGCGCGCACCTTCGGTGCACAGACTCATGAGTTCGAATCTCACCGTGTTCCATGGTGTTTTTCGAACTCACGAGCTTGTGACGGACTATGATCTCACTCAGATGTTAAACGAGTACCCATTTATGGGGATAAATAACACTGCTGAGCGTGATGCTGATCTCATTACCTCAACAAAAAGCAGATAAGATCTTGGAAATAGGATGTCACTAACACATCCTGCGGCCTTAGTCCAATGCTGGATTGTCGCGCCTGTTATTTTTTTTATTCATTAAGTATTTAAAACGGCCAATTCTGGGGCTGCAGCTGGAGAATGGTCGTGACTATGAGAAAAAGGACTTAATATCCATTATTTGGGAGTCGAGACCTTTCGATTGACTTCAATTTTACTAAACATTACGGAAACTCATCCCGTACTGAAAACAATCAATTTAGTGGGCTGTAGGGGGAGAACGGACTCCAAGGACTATCCGCTCCTCCATGAGCATATATATACTTCTGAACATTAGCTTTGATTAGAAGTTCAATCCAAATACCTTTCTAAGCATTAAATTAACTGCAATTTTCACTGAAGTTCTGCTACTTCCAGAAACGCCGGAAACCAACGTACGTTAAACTAAATTGTACAACTCCTATGAATGCGACTGATCTATTTTCAGCTTAAACTAGTGACGAAGGGCGGCAACTCGACTACTGCCCAGGGGCGCTACAGACGGTAAATCCGGCCCTGTTTTCATATTATGGACACTGATCATAGAGGTGTGATTTTTGATAACGCGCGCGTTGATTTTGGGGATTTTTGTTACTGCACGGTTAAAAAAAATTGTATAAACTTTATAAATTTTGGTATACATATAGTTCCATAGACTTTCTGTATAAAAATTATACCAAGCTTCTTTATTAATCGAAGTTATCAGTTGAAGCTATACAGTTCATGCTAATCGCGTATAAAATATTTTTATAAGCTAACAATATAAAAATAATCCGAGTAAGGTGTAAATAGTATTTATCCAGATATATGATAAAAACTATACAATTTTTTTATTCAAAATTAAAAAAAAAACGACATTCATTTACATCTGAAGGATAATGTATGCCTGCAGAAAACCCCTTCTGGGACATACTGTTGCAGGCACTATACTCGTATATTTCCTATCCGCACATACATACATTTTTTACCACGCCGAGATTCGATCTCCGCACCTCTAGATTACTAGCATGCACTCTCAACCAGGTGCGCCACAGCGACGCACGAAGTCAATCTTTCCAAATGCGAATGCAATGATTTTTTTTAGAAATGTACAATATAGGATAAACTTTACCTCACTTTGGTATAAAATTTTTCTATCAGTTCAATATTATTAAACAAATTATCGATTGGTATGCAAGTTGTAATTTATAGTATAAAATCAATAACACGTTCTGATAAAAGATTCATATAAATGCTGCATAATTTTCATTAGTATTTTTGGATTAATTTTGTAACAGCTTCGTATAATTTTTATACAAATATCTCGAATTCAATATTTTAATACAAACCTCGGATAAATTTAATAAAAATTCATATAAACAAAATTTATACATCGCTTTTGTATACAATTCATACTAAAAAATGTTTACATAAGCTTTATACCATCAGTTGGTATAAAAAATACACCAGAATTTTTAACCGTGTGGGGATATCGTATCCAAATCTCCTGTAGGTCACAATAGGTCACAACCTTGTTTCCTTTTTCTTGTATATATATTCCAATCCTGATACAATGTGGCTTCATAATATAATTTAAAATGCATAAACAATTAATAATACATTCTTAACTAACGAAAACCAATTAGCATATTCTGTATTTTCCCTTTTACATGCATTCATTTGCATTTTACTATAAATCTGCTGTGGCTTATACCACACAAAAAAGGACACTCACGACCTGTTTCCTTTCATCAGCACAAAATCCCTTTGTCGATTCCATACTATCCATATATACAGCTCAGTCCACAAAGATGTGTATAATCTTTTTTACTAAGAAAAATCTTAATGTGTCCTTCTCTGTGCATTAGAACATTCTACATGCTCTCAAACGCCACTAACGAGCTAGCTAGCTAGGACTAGGATACCCGACATAAGAAAGAGTCAAATGACTTACGTGAATCTTCTTTACTTAGTATAAGAATATCTCTTTTACCAAATTCATCTATCCTGGTGGTGTTACGTTATCCACTCTAAAGGACACAGTTACTTACATACTATGTGCAATGCTGCTTTGCTATCCATCGTTAGTGTCGTACATCGTTTGTATGTAACCAACCCGAAAACCAGTCTCCAAGGATAATGTGGAACGGCTACAAAGATATGAAAGAAGTAGAAGTGAGTCTTATACATACAGTCAACCAACAGAGAGAGAAAAATTGTCTATAAAAGCCACTGACCCAAATTAAGATCGTTTCGCTCTCTTTCTAGACATTTAAGTGTAATGTAATTTCCCTTATACTGTATTTCGTTTCGTTTTCTTCTTTTTTTTTATTGTTTCATTAAATTCAGTATATCAACCTGTTTTGCGTTCCCGGTAAAACACACAAACATAGTATTTTTGTATTCAAGACATAAAATGCACTTAGAGCTTTTTGCACATGAAAGGCTTGTTTCACACGGACGTTAATATAGTAGTATACTTACAGGATTATTTCAGTTTTTTTTTTAGTTAAGTTGCGTGGGGTTTTAAAATAAAAATAAAATTTACAGAAACGCGCCGTCACACATTTAGTTGAGTAGACTTTTAGCGACTTATCCGCGGTGGAGATAAACCTACGCAAAAAAAAACAAATAGTCAAGTCATATAACATTGTACTTGTACCTACATACGTGGTATATCATATCCTTTGCAGAAGGATATTTGCATAGAGTCATCCACAATATTATATTACATTATAGAGAATATGCTGCCCTTCCTGGCAAAAGCTTTTTTTTTGTGGTGGCTAAATGTTTTTCATGCCACAGACAGGCAATGTGGACGGACACAGAAAAAAAAACGCAACGGGAACGTAAAAACAGACTTAGAATAAAATAAAGTATATAGCTACGAGTGAACAGCACTGCACTATGTGTGACAACTGAATCCTTTTTGTTCTTTTATGATTTTTTTTTGTATTTTTTGTATTTTTGTCTGTTTTACTTTTTCTCTTTTTTTTTTGTGAAGTGAAGTGAACACACTAAACGAGCACTGTTTGTGATTGCATGCCGCATAATAGTAATAGAGGATATGATACACAATAATAACAAAAAAAAAACCTACTATAATGCTCTCCACACCATTTGCGCCCTATTAAGAAGAATAAAAAAAAAAAAAGAAATATTTTTCCACAGTGTGTGTATTTTCCTGTCACTCTATATTGCAATTGTGTATTCACCAAATCCACACCCCTGCCCCCTCTTGTACGTGTAGTTGAGTCGTTATCCTTCCACCGAGCACCAAAAAAAAAAAAGTAAAAACCATTTTGTACTATGCATTTACCACTCGAATTTTCCTTTTTTTGGGGTTTTGTTTTTGGGTAATCATCTGTGTACAGATTTGTGCAGCAGATTGGTTTTTTCCCCCGTTAAGACTATTATGAAAATTTGAAAATTTTTACATTTTTGTTTTGCAAAACTGCACACTTGTCCGCTTGAATTGGTAAAAATTACATAGCAGTTAAACGATTTTTTTTTTCGTAGTAGGAGAAGGGGTAATAATTATTTCCTGAAAAGGATATGTTTTTGGAGGTTTGCCCAACAAACTGTTATAAGTGTGATTGTGATGTGTGAATGAGTTTGGAGTGTGAATGTTGAGATTATACTTCTATTGGTTTACAGGGTTTAATGGAAATGGGATAAATTTTATACAGCAATGAATGATCCTGATTTTCGGGATGTGCGAATTTCCAAAAATCGTTTTTTTGTTTTGATGGTAGTAATCTTTTTCCCACTGGAACTAAGCAGAACCTAAAACCTTACTTTGTATCTCTGTGACCCACTTGATCCACCTGAGTTGATAAAATCGTTTTTTGCATCTGAAGGAAGTCATCTTCATCTGGAATACTTCAGAAAAAAAATTTCCATCACCAGCAGCGACCACATGACCCTAACCAGAATGAAACTGAACGGATCAATCAGTCCAGAATTTTAAATTGGTCACAGATTTTGAATTTGATTTTTTTATAGAAGAAACATTTTCTTTTGCCCAATGTTTCGCCTATTTTCGTATGTCTTCCAAAAAAAAATAAGATTTGATCCGGTCATCAAAATGTGTAGGTTTTTACTAAGATGAATTAAATTTCTATACACCTAGGTTTTCAGGTTTGCTAAGAACAAATAGTCCCGCGAATCTAATCCCGGAAAATAGAGCGGATGAGGATGCAATTCGGAGCTTAACTCATGAATTTTTCCCATGCAAACTGCACATTATATTGGTGCAGCAGACATTTTTCCTGTCCAAATGCGGCCGTTTTTTGTAATCCTTATTAAATTGGCACATTTTCCGCCATTTATTTTTTTAACCTTTTAAAGGCAGTCATTGGGAATTATATCGTGTGCATTTTAAAATAGTCTCCATGACTTTGTTGACTGACCATAGTACATCATTCATTTTAGGAAAGTCCCCGCGACGAGCCTGGTACTACATGTGGATACCCACTTTCACTTTTGGTGCCGAATCACCCCGCGGCCATAAATGTTTTTACTGATGTTTGGGTCTATGGTGGGTTATGGCGGATACATTGGCGTACAGGCTTTCGGAGAGCGAGGGGACCATCGCGAATATTTTTTCGGTTATAATTTTTCAGAATCAAATTTTCTGTATTTATTTCACTTAATAGCAAGACTAGGGTGCAAAAAAGGATACAATTTTTGAAAACAAATTCCTGCCTAAAAATATTGAACGATTCGCAAAAATGGTGAAATCCACAGCATTCCAGTTTTTGTACAAAGTTTTGCTAATGTGAGGGGACAATTGGAGCTTCATATTGGGTTAGATCATAGGTATACAAATTTGATTTGCGTTCAAGTTCAACTTTGAAAATTTCTTAAATTTTTTTTTATAAAAAATCTAGTTTAAAAAATTTCAGTTTAGTGTTATTTAAATACGGCTCGAAATTGGATGCAAAACTAGCATCGCTGAGCGATCATCACGTGAATTGTACCTTAAAGGTACGTGTTCGTAGAGACGACTCATGGGATGATCGCTCAGCGATTGCAGTTGAACCGTCGGTTCTGATCACTATATGCGTATGTTTTCTATACAGACATGTTCCTTTAGGTCATAGTCGACCCAAGGAAAGTAGCACCATTAAAAAAATATGCAAATACGACTCGGAATAGGATGTAAAACTACGATGTCAGTTTTGCATCCAATTTCGAGCCGTATTTAAATATTTTTTTAATGGTTCTAATTTCTTAGAATCGACTATGGACTGAAGGAACATACATATACGCATATAGTGCTCAAAACCGGTGGTTTAACTTCGATCGCTGAGCGATCATCGCATGAGTCTTCTCTACGAACACAAACCTTAAGCAAACGTGGCACCCATCTGCGGGAAGCTTATTTCATTTGAAGCAAGGGATACAGTTGAGCCATGTGAGATATGCCTATACCTTGGACAACTTTCAGAACTTCAATATTCGATCCATCCGCACTACATCGGGCATTTTTATACCCTTCGCTCATAGAGTGAAAGGGTATATTAACTTTGTCATGAAGTTTGTAACGCATTGAAGGAAGCAGCTCCGACCATATAAAAAGTATACATATATGATCAGCATGACTTGGGGAGTCGATTGGGCGATGTCAGTCTGTCTGTCTGTCTATCTGTCCGTCTGTCTGTCTGTTGCGACGCGTTTTTCTCGGTCAATTTAAAAGCTATGAAGCTGAAATTTTGCACAAATGCTTCTTTTTGCTGCAGGCAGTTTGTATGTTTGATCGGTAAAATCGGACCATGGGGTCATGGGGCTGCCATACAAACCCAACTACCCAAATTAGGTTCTTCTAAGAAAAACTTTTTTATTTGTGCAGCAATTTCAACAAAATTTCACACAAATGAGTTTCTCTTGATGACACAAAACAAATCTAAGAATGGATCAAATCGGATAAGGCGTCATGGGGCTGCCATACAAAACTTCTTCTTCTTCATTACCGTAACTCCTAGTGGAGCATGGTGCGTTGATGACTACCGTGTGTAGTCATCAACGTTACAGAGACAGCTGAATTCGGAGTGTGATACGGTTGTCAGCCATACCACTTCCTAGTCGCATTGTTAGTTTATTATTCTACGATAAGCATATTTCTTATCAACTTCTTCTGAATAATAAACTTGCGACGAGTCGTGCCGAGTTTGGAAACTCGTTTCTCTATGAGTGTCTATTTCACAGAGTGGCGACTGAACGATCACGGCCACAGAGCACGACATACAAAACTAACCCCCCAAATTAGGTTCTTCTAAGAAAAACATTTTTATTTGTGCACCAATTTCAACCAAATTACACACAAACGTGTTTCTCTTGATGACACAAAACATATCTAAGAATTGATCAAATCTGACCATGGGGTCATGGGGTGGCCATACAAACCCAACCCCCATTTTGGTTCTTCTAAGAAACATTTTTTGCACCAATTTCACAAAACCTTGAATTAATGTGTCTTTACCAAAGCAACAAAAAAGTTAAAAACGAATCGTACTTTGAGGTTATGCTACCGCAACCCCAATAAAATTTTCCGAGTAAATATTTTTATTTGCCCACTTATTTCAACCAAGCCCAAAACTTTTGTCAAGACGGAAGAAAAAGATTGAGGAGGGGTATTAAATGCAAGTCACAGGTACGCCCGAAAAAAACTTTTAGCTCAAGGAGAGCGAAGGGTATCCAAATTTCGGCCGCGCCCGAAATTAACCTCTGCCCCGGGGGTTGGCGAGCGTAGCGAAATCACTATAGGTCTTGATTTGCCTTCTATAGTTGAACATGGTGCGACTACCGTGTGTGGTCAACGTTTCAACGACAACTGAAATCACTAGGTATAGTCTGTCATAAATGGCTGTCAGCCAAAAATTATTTAGCTCAGCTTACAGGGATCAACTGTCGTTTGACAGGAGCCAGCCTTGCCATTTCAGTGAATAGGTGGGAAATTCAACGAACTTCTGGACTCGCGCTGGTTTTTAGCTAAGATTATGTTGAAAAAAACTGGTGACGCAGCTTAGGTAAAAATGGCCCCAGATTTCCCACTTCGCATGCCCAACTTCTTATACTCGGGTTCCGGCAAGATTTGAAGGCCATTTCACCTAGCGAAAGCTAACGGTACAATTCAGTTAGCAGGAAATCGTGCATGATAGAGAGTAGCGTAACGATTTTTTTTTGTACTGCGAAGCTTTATCCACACTGACTCCAATTGGCGGCATGTCAAAAAAAAAAAAAAAATGGCATCGCGAGGTGCCTTTTGGCAGGTACATAGTATCTACACTTGATACCAAATGGAGCCTGAAAATTATATAATAAAACTTTCTTTTTGGAGATTTCTTTAAATATAATTATCAAAATCGGACTGCGCGTTTAAATTATTATTAGGCCATTCAAAAATTACCTACACAATTTCATACATAAAACGAATTAAAGTTGCATAGAATTGTCACTTTGAATTCGACCAGCAGTTGTCAAAGTGTCAGCTGACAGATGATTTAGTTGCCATGTTAAGTATCAAAATTAACCAAAAGGCAGTCAGTGCAGATGCGATGACAACAGCTAGTTGGCGAGCTTCCGACTAAGTCGCTAAGTCGCAGTTGAAGAATTATACAATTTCACACATAAAACGAATAAAAGATGAAAAATTGTCACTTTGAATTCCACCAGCATAATAAAACTGGGTAGCCAACCAAATGGCAGTCAGTGTAGATGCGATGGCAACGGCCAGTTGGCAGCGCGAGCTTACAATTGGCGGCCAGTGTGGATACAGGTTAAGTCGCAGATCTATCTAAAAAATGCATTTTGCGGTTAAATATACAAATTGCTTTAATTATCTGAAAACCACAATAAGAAGACCAAAGACCAAAAATATCTTAAGGTACATTTTCCTCGACACGACTGCACGACAGCGACTCGCTCATTCCATATAAAAACTCGTTTTTAAAATGAGAGAGAAACCAGTTTTTATATGGAATGAGCGAGTCGCTGTCGTGCGGCCGCGTCGAGGACAACGTACCTTTATAATCGGAGAAAACTGAAAATATGATTTCCCCTAACACCAGCGCTCAATATCAATATCCACATAAGAAACCGATACAAGCCCTCTCTGCCTCTTTCTCTGTAATGAGTAAAGGTACATTTTCCTCGACACGACTGCATCGGCTCTAGCGACAGCGACTCGCTCAGTTCATATAAAAACTCATTTTTCTCTCATTCGAAAAACGAGTTTTTATATGGAATGAGCGAGTCGCTGTCGCTAGAGCCGCTGGGGTCGTGCCGAAGAAAATGTACCTTAAGCCTGAATTTTTATGGCAAAGCGTTCATTTATTTTGTGGGTAATATACCACCGTCCAATTATGATTTGCAATAGATGAGACATGCGGGAGGTCGCTCAGTCTAGCGATGTCCTCTGAGGCGAGCGTTGTTAAAGTTAACATTTCTTCCAAACATTCCACGCGATGATCGCAAAGCGATTATTATTTCCTTTTTATAATTTCTGGAGAGTTCTTGGCAAAAACTATCTACGGAGCTGTGTTGCATGTATTCCCAGTATCGACTAAAGTCTAGAGAAATATAGCGCCATTTGTATAATATGTAAATAGTGATCTGGGAGTTATAGACTAGAAATAGTCACTCAGCGATCATCGCATCAGTCGCTCCGAGCAAGACAAAATTTCTTGATCCGATTTTGTGCGCGGAATCGTTAAGTATGATGAAGGTACGTGTTCGTAGAGACGATTCATGTGAATATCGTTCGGCGATCATAGTTCTGCATCCAATTTCGAGCCATATTTGCATATGTATTGTATGGTGCTACTTTCCTTGTATCGGCTAAGACCTAAAGAAACATCCCTGTATAGAAAATATTCGCATATAGTGCCCAGAATCGGTGGTTTAACTTCGATCGCTGCGCGATCATCATATGAATCATCTCTACGAAAACAAATCTTGAACGGCTTTAAGGGTTTCAGGTTAACGTCCTGTGTGTGGTTCGAATCGCCGCATGCAATCTATTTAATTTTACCCCTGCTTTTGCTAAGTGCCCCTTTAGCTACTATTCACGACTCTAACCCGCGCTGCCTGATTGATTTTGACTTATGTAATTCATTTACATACTTACAAAATTTTGTGAGCATGCTCTGTGGCCGTGATCGTCCGATCGCCACTCTGTGAAATAGACACTCATAGAGAAACCAAACTCGGCACATGACTACACACGGTAGTCATCAACGCACCATGCTCCACTAGGAGTTACGGTAATCAAGAGAGAGAGAGAGAGAATTGCATCCCGTAAGTGAGATAATAATTTCTTCAACATTCACCTGCTCTAAAACCGGAGACATTAATCAAATCCATTACAATTATTATCTCTGTGCTCTTTTAAGTTGCATCAAACTAAGATTTATTTTGTACAGCAAGTTCTGCTGGACTCTGATAAATATCCATTAAAATAATGATTTATATAAGATTCATGGGAAACAACAAAGGTGCGCCAATCCTTTCAAATTGAATTACAAAAATTGCAAAATTTCATCGTGTCATATTCATTCCATAGTAATGCTATTTTTAATTCCATAAATCTACACTAATTACATTCATAATAAATACGCGTGTAATTTAATTAGTGTTGGATGCACGGAGCGCTACTTTTTTTCTCTCTCTCCTTTAGTTGGTTGCCATTTTCATAGTCAGTGAGTTGCAGTTTAAGGGTGTCCACTAACGGTTGGAGTGAAAAATTTCAATGATGTGATGCATGGATTCGGATTTACAGCATAATATTAATAATAATAAAATTAAAGGGTGTGACGGTTAATTTGATTTGCTCAGGGTATGCTGATGCTGAGCTACGAACACTGAACTCACAAGATAAAAGAAAAAAAACCGTTCATGATTTAGCAACATAAAGTAAGTAATTGGAATAGAGATGGAACTCCATATAACATTAAAATCTACTGAAAAACATTTTACCTTTGAGTGTGTGCTGTAAGTAACGTGTACATAAAGGAAGATATCTTCGTGTATATACACGTTACTTACAGCACACACTCAAAGGTAAAATGTTTTTCGGTAGATTTTAATGTTATATGGAGTTCCATCTCTATTCCAATTACTTACTTTATGTTAGCAAGTTGGAAGACTATACAAACTGCCATGCAACGAAGCTGAAAAGTTATATGATCACAAAAAAAGAACGGGCAAACTGTTGTCACGCTCTGTGGCTCACTTGGTTGATTCGCACTCTACGATGCTAGCAGTCTAGAGGTCCGGAGATCGAATCTCGGAGTGGTCCAGGAAATATATAGTGCTTGCAACATTATTTAAACTCCTCTATATGCAATGTAACGTTGACTCGAAGTAGCCTATAAACGGCTGAGTGAACGCACCATGCCCCACAAGGGGTTACGGTACAGAGAAGAAGAAGAAGAAAGAAACTGTTGTCCACCTGAATTTTCGGCCATATCTATGAATCCATTAAAAACGCAGAAATGTCCTGATTGCTAATCATTAAAAATTATCTCTGATGCCATCAAGGTCCAAGTTTTTCAGCTCCTTGCTGTTAAAAATCCGTTGCATCGTTTCTGAAACTATTCTGGAGCTTTACAGGAC
This sequence comes from Microchrysa polita, assembly GCA_949715475.1. NCBI lineage: Eukaryota > Metazoa > Arthropoda > Insecta > Diptera > Stratiomyidae > Microchrysa > Microchrysa polita. The sequence goes on along the minus strand of OX454415.1, from coordinate 5,556,557 downwards.
AAAACATTTTGAATCGTTTAAAGGACTCAGCCTACAATAGCCTAGATGTGACATAAAAAAAAATGCGCGCAAAAGAGCCCTGAACACACTGAAGCTTCATCAAATTGGCAACGCAAAATCTGTAAAATTCGCCAAAGAAACCTTCAGGGTATCCTTTGTGCTGGTTGACTTCTAATAGTTTTGCCCTTTTCAAGTCTATTTTCATTCAGATTTTTCGCGACGGAGAAGTCTTTATGAAGCGACTTGTAACTTAGACCAAATGTTAAACGATGCGACTATACAAGAAAAATCCTGGAAAATATCATTTTCGTTTTATGTTTGGTTGTCCTGTGTTGTCGACGCCGATAGGAGATACCTATAGCTTGTTGCTTCGTTTCATCTTTTTTTTTGTGTGTGCCTGGTGTCTATTTGCTTTGGCTTCAAGGTGAGCGGAGCTTTCCCGCATGGGCTACTTCTCATCCTCCACTCACTTTTTTTTCTGTGCTCTCATAATTGAATTTTACCTTCGGGATGCTTTTTGCCTGCAGAGATAATTAATTAAATTGCACATTTTTTGCCATCGCGCGAACTCTGTGCACCAAGTTCTGCTTTCGTGTCTCTGTACCTATATTGCGAGCGTCCCAGTGAAATTGATGTTATTCGTATACGATTTGAGAGAGAGAGAGAGAGAGATCAGAGGAGAGGTAAAGTAGCGTGGTGTCTCTTTGCAGGCTTAAATAGTCTGCTACTGCTGGTCGGGTGTATTCCCAATGAAAATTCACGGCTTATGAATTTTTAGGCTATTGTGTGTCGAGAGTTTAGGTTTTCGGTGCTGTTTTTTCATTCATAATCAACCTTCGACTTCTGGTGCGGAAGTGCCAGGAAAAATTGGAGGTAAATTAACTCCACAAAAGAGACAGAGACAGTTTTAATTCATTTAAGCGCCTTAAGGACTATGGGGATTTGTTTTTTAAGTTTGATGTTTGGGATATCAGGTCTAGTTTACCTGGATAAATCCGATTTGAGTGCGGAGGCGTTCAACTTTGGCCGTATGGTCACAGAGGGTTTTTTTTTGTTCGAGGAAGTTTCGTTTCTTTAGTGTTTCAATTTGAATTTAGGGTGGTGGGTGAGTTGTTTTTTTCTTGCGTTGTTCGGGTGTGGAAAATTTCAGGTGAGGTGAATGTGAGTATGGATAATTGTGAACATTTTTTTGTTGTTAAATTCTCTTTTTTTTTGGGCAAACCTCTTGCAAATTGTGTATGGCTGAAATTGGGCGTTGGACTTCGTTTTTTAGGTTTTTTATATTGTATTTCAAGTTGAGTATCGTTCAGCTTTCTTATTATTTCTTTACCGAATTTTTCGAAAAGGACTAGGTAACAATTTTTTTTTGTATACAATTACTGTGCCTAATTATGGTTAAATACCACCTCGGATGTGTTTTCTTTTTTTAAGGTTTTTTAGTCTGCTGGTTGTTAATATGCCACATTGTGGAGATTATCAGCAATATTTCTTTACGGATCAGGTCAAGTACGAAATCTACATGTTTGTTACCCCAGGAAAAATGGCATTTCACTTCGGAAAAATTAGATGAAAGCTGGATTTTTGCATGAGCTTTCCTTTCGATATCCTAAACAACACTCCAAAAGTCCCCTCGGTACGACAGCCGCTAGAGGTGCTACAGACGGTCAAAGACCATCAAAAACAGATTTTTATTTCGAATATCTCGATAACGGTAATCTGTGCTAAAAAGTGGTGTATGGCGAATTTGTAGCTCTTGTGGTTTCAGAATAACATGTCAAAAGTCAGTTTTAATTCGAGCATTCCTAACTGTGCCAGGAAGTCTAACGGTATTTTTAAGCAAGTTTTGACGAAAATATCTATAACGGTAACTCTCGCTAGAAGATGTTGTATGGGTAATTTGTAGAAAATACGGTTCTGAAGAAAGTGGCCAAATTTATCCTCAATATATACACCCTTGAGGGTGCTATTAAGGTTAAAACCTTAGAAAAACGAGAATTTTTGGGTTCTTCGTCAATGCCTCTGTAACGGTGGTGTATGCTGTAAGGTCACCTATGACATATTTGTAGATTCTGTGGCTGCCAATAAAATGCCAAAAGTGGGCACCCAAGGAAGTTATAAGGGACCAAAAATCAAAGTTTACCGTTTTTGGGGAATATGTCTATAACGGTAATGTTCACTAAAAAGTGTAATATGACAAATTTGTAAAAACCCAAAAATCCCTTTTTTCGAAGTTTTGAGCCCCCGTATCACGACTGATGGTGTACGTATTGATGATAAATTTGGTCACTTTTTTCGAAACCGGTACAAATTCGCCATAAATATTTTTTTAGCCGGTGTTACCGTTATAAAGATTTTGCTGAAACTTTGTAAAAAAAAACCGTTAGACCCCCTAGCATCGGTAGGGGTAGTCGAAACAAAATCTACCTTTGGCATTGTATTCACAAACCACAGGAGCTATACATTTTCCATACACCACTTTTTAGTACATATTACCGTTATCGAGATATTCAGTTTTTGAGGGTCTTGTATCCTCTGTACAACCGGTAACGGTACTCGTACAGACGGGGATTTTTGGGGTATTGTGTAGGACCTTGAAAGGAAGGGTAATACAAAAGTCCAGCTTTCCCCTAATTTTTCCGAAGTTTGCCCAAATTCATATTTCCTGGGTATCAATAATGTAGGTGAATCAATAATGTTGATGAATTTTTGAAAGAGGGGATTTAATCATAGAATTTCGGTAGAGTAGATTTTGACGAGCGTATTTGGTCATTGGGCGGATTTTCAACCTGTGGGTATTGAATCAACCTCAATCTTCATTTAAGTGGGTTACCATTCGTGATTTATCACAATATAGTTTGAAATAAAATTTTTTTTGCATTATTTCGCAAGGAAAACGAAGTCCAAGTAGCCAAAAATCCTAAATGGATGGATAATAAAAATTTGAGTACCTACCTAAATTGGATTTGTGCCATGGGAAATTATTTTGATTTTGATCCTATCTGGCGCATGCGTTCTATTCGCAAGTCTATTTTTGTGACACAATTTTCATTTATATTCTGTATATCACCTAGCAATAATATTAATAATTTTTTGAATGGTATTCTATTTTTTCACAATAAATGTAACAATATGACTGTTAAATTGATTTAGAAATCATTTCGTAGGTATAATAATTTCTAAATGAGTTTTTGATGTTGCTTTTAAACTAGCATACAAAAGAAGTGTACAAGTCTTAAACACAACCTTAAGATGGAACGTACGTTTTGATTTTTGGTTCCATTTTATGCTTTTTTTTTTTCGAAATAAGAACTAGAATGTATTTTCCACGACAAAGTAGGGCTCATTTTTTTGTGCGAAAAATCAAACTTCATTCTAATAAACTGATGCTATTCTTTTTTACATAAAATACCAAGTAAAAGCAGTTTATCTACGAACAAAAAAAAAAAACACGTCAGTAGCATCTGTGGAAAATGTTCGATGGGCACTTAAACTTTCCGAGAAAAAAAAACATTACATACACATACGCGAGTTCGCAGCAGCATCATCATTAAAACGACTTTTTCCTCTATGTGAACTCAATCCATTCGAATTTAAAATTTTTTGGTCTTTTTTTACCCGGACGGGTCTGCGATTTTGTGCCCCGAATGCAGGCCATTTTTATATATGTATGATATGAGCACACTCGTTGAACATTTTCTACGAAATTTTCTCTCCTGTTTTTTTGATTACTTCATAGAAGTTACGTCGTTTTTTTCGCTCGTATGTTCGTTCGACGCGCGTATAATATCCTTTGAACATACACTCTAACGTAAAAGTAGGACACGATATAGACAGAGGCAGAGAGAGAAGTAAAACAGAAGTTATAACTAACTGAAATTTCAGAAAAGAGTTTTTCACGTTCGCATATACGAGTAGAGAACTTAACTGAGTCTATAAGATGTTTCTCTCTTTTTTCGTTTTATTTTTGTTAGCATTCTGTAAATTTAGTTTCTCTGATATAAATATTTGAAACTAATACTTTTTTCTTTTTCTCTTTTCCACGTTTTTTTTTTGTTTGCGTTGTATGTTTTCAAACATACATTTGAACGTTTGCGACGTATGAAAAACAAATGCAATATTTTCGTATTTTGACACAATGTCGTGTGTTGAAAACTTTGTCATCGATCGAACGACCACGAAAACGGTTTTTATCGTAAACGTCCTGTCGTATATCGTGTGCGCTAACATCTATCTACCGTCTACCATGCTTGTCCATGCTGCCAACATGACGATATCTCGCATGCGATTAAACTCCAACTAAACACAATTGGGCAAAAAATCGCATATCCACCACTACCGACCGACATCATCATTTTCATCACGATCATATCAACAAAACTGAACAACACATGGTCTATACCGGTCGACACACGTATCCTTTTCGTCCGAATTGAACAAAAACTGTATTCTGCATATATCCTGGACAACACTTCATATTGCCGGAATATGTTTGAAATTTGAATGTTGAATGATGGGCGCATATGAAATGATGATGAAACGAAAAATAAAAAACGAAAACGAACATCCCTGGCACTAACAACAACTTGACGCACACCACAGTTCGGGCATAGAAGGAAATCCGACAGTTTTTTATCGACTTATGCCCGGCTCGACGGCTCAAACGAATAAATTTCACACGTTCTATTTGCAACAAAGACCGGATAATGGTGATACATGGGCCGATATAAAAGTTAATCATCCGTTAGACTTTGAAAGTATAAAGAACTATAATTTGACGATACGTGTTGAGGTGAGTACATATTTTTTATTTATTTAAATTTAATGCGCATTAAATACACTTTAAGCTTAAGAGAAATAAACTGAGAGACTGAGAAAAAGAAATACGTACATACAACGAGAGTTTTACAGGGTAAGAGAGAACGTCTCTCTATTTGTGGTATACCCATATTTGTCTAAAATATAGGACCGCAAGAATCTTTTCACAATTTGTGTCTGTTAATTCAGAAGGCAAGGGACAATTTTTTTTATAACTATACATTTTGTTAGTGACATCCAATTTCCAAAATCGTCCATGCTTTTATGTTGACGTGTTCAGATGAACAGCACGCTCACCAGTGTTATTTATCCCCGTAGATGGGTACTCGTTTATGATCTGAGTGGGATCATAGTCCGTCACACATGGGCCCTGAGCTTGAAAAACTCCATATACTGAATTGGTTTACGGTGAGACTCGAACCCACGACCGTGTGCACCGAAGGTGTACGCACTAAACACAACACCAACCAGACAACTACAGACTTTTTATAAACTAAAATGATTTGTATCAATTCATTAACCACAAGCTTTCCGAATAAGCCCAATTAGATCCACACACTATTGAAGAATCGGTACCTTAGATTCCCCTAATCATACATTGCTAGCATAGTGGCCGAATGCCGAAAAAATAATAAAATTGAATCCTCTCCATCGCCTCTGTCCCTCCCAGACGCGTGTCGTCCATAACTTTGATCTTTTGTACCGCGATAAGTGTGGTTGCAGCCTAATAATAATTCTAAATTTACCATTCGTATATTAATCCATGTGAGCTTCGAGCTTTCTGCTTCGGGAGTCCTGATGGTTTCTCAACCTTCTCGTTGAAACTCTACAAATAATTTCATAACAGTACTTTAAAACATTATACCTTGATAATTTTTTTCATATAATGCAACAATTTTTTTACAGACGTCACTTTCATTCCCATCAAGAATTTACAAGTGATAAGGAGAAGTGTTCAATTTTAAAATTGCCCTTCACAAGAGCAAAAGCTTTTAAGGCATTTTCGCCTACCAACTATCGAAGCTTACGCAGGGATGTTACTCAAAGAACAACAGGTTTTCACGTGTATTTGATAGCCAAAACTCATATCAATATAATATATACAATTTACCGTTATTGTGTCTACTTATGATAACGGTAAATCTGTCAAAAGTGACATACCGTTAGAAAGCCGACAACCTTTATCAACTGTTGTTGATTTTCTAACGGTATGAGGAAAGGGTGTGTTTTTTGGTTGGGATGTGTCTTGCGGAATGGAGAACGCAACAGATTTGACATTCTTGGTTGGAGAATAAAATGAAGACGGGGCCCCTTTTTGAAATAAAATCTTTAGTGTTAACACGAGCTGCTTCTTGCCTAGTGCCGATTATAGTGCTAAATTCTTATACAGCTAAATTCTGAGTGACGCTGACTAGTTTCCCGACCAGGATTACCACCCCAGGTTAAATTAGTTTTTCTAACAGAGGGATTAAAAAGGCGCTTGTCTGACGTGGGCAAGTCCCTAATTCAATTAAATCTGCGTCCGTCGGAGCTATCCGTATAATTACTATTTAGTTTTTTGGTGGGCACGATCAGATGCCTGCTGCGCTATTCTTGTTATTTCGCTCGTTTCGTTTATTATTTGTATGTCGCTAGTTTCAAGAAAACCGAAAGCGTCTTCTCGACTTCTGACGGGGACAAATTGCAGGTTAGTGTCCAGCTGACGGGAATTTGGCCAGGTCTGCAGGGAGGCTCGAATGACATAAGTCAAGGCGCCGATTACGCCTAACTAAAAAACTAAACAAATTGATAACCTTATCGTTCGCTGCTGCAATTTTAATAAACATTTATATTTAGGAGTGGCCGGCTAATTTTTTTTTTTGTGAACTAGCCATAGGTTAATATTTGCTCGGTAGAAAAACTGGAAGTTTTGATACTCCCAGATCAACGCTCGCTCCGTTTTGAAAGTGTTATCACGGTCGAGGTTAAACTTCAGCCAATAACACGGTTAGTTTGACGATGAATCTAGATTTAGATTTAGATTTGACATGGGCTGTGGCTACATGGTAGCCCTGGGCACTGCGACCGTTGATCTATTGTGCCATTGCCCGAACTATGGGTTAGATGAACTCATCTAGCCGACTTCTTTCGATAAACCGATTAAGCTGGCCCATGTTCAAGGAGGCGATATCCTCCTCTAAAGGGAACATAATGCCGAAGCATTCCAAGCGGCGCATTGCTAGCCTCTCACATTGACAAAGAATGTGCGCAGCCGTTTCGTCGTCAGCCTCGCAGAAGCGACAGCTCGCGTCGATAACAATGCGCATGGTCTTTAAGTGTCCATTCAGACGGCAGTGCCCCGTGAGGAGCCCGCAAATTATCCTAACCCTGTTTCTACTCATGTTTATTAAACTTAGGGTACGTTTAGGTGAGTAGTTGGCAACGAAAATTTTTGACTGCCGAAGCCCGGGAAGAGTTTCCCGGGCTTTTTCCCACTCACTTATTACATTTCTGTATGTACAGAGTGGTATCCCACAGTAGGGTTCTGGGCCAATGAGAGGCGTGGCGGATGCTCTCCCTGCAAGCTCATCGGCCTGCTCATTGCCTTCGACACCCGAATGCCCAGGTACCCAGAAAAGGGTAAGACTGTTACAAGAGCCTACCTGTTGGAGGATTTCCTGACAACCCCATACGAGCCTCGAAGTGACAGTGAAGCTCGTCAGCGCTTTCATTGCCGCTTGGCTGTCAGTAAATATTGCTATTTTCTTGTTTATGTAGCACTTTTCAATGCATTTTCTTGCGCACATCTCGATTGCGTGTACTTCTGCCTGAAACACGGTCGGTCGGCATCCCATTGGAATAGAAAGACTAATACCTGGGGGGCCGCTAATTCCTGCGCCAGAACCTGTATCTGTCTTTGATCCGTCCGTGTAAAATTTGATGGTACCGGGGTGGAGTGCTCTGAACTTTTCAGTCCAGTCCTCCCTCGCCCACGTCACTGAGTCGAATGTGCAGTCGAAACGTAACGTTTTAACCAGATAGTCTGATGGCATACTAAGTAGGTTGTTATTACTTATCCATCCTAGCTGCACCGAGTTCAGTTGGCATGCCGTATCACATGCCTTAAGCCTGATAACGGCCAGTCTTGCCACTGCCTCGATGTGTATGTGTAGTGGTGGGAGGTTCAGCAGAACCTCCAAAGCGGCGGTAGGGCTGGTGATGAAGGCTCTAAGGACGGCTAGACAGGCCAGCCTCTGAACTTTGTCCAGATTCAGCCTACCATCAGTAGTGGGTGCCCGTCTCCACCATACCACCGCCCCGTATTCCATAATTGGTCTAACAATTGTCTTATAGATCCACAGAATTACATCAGGTTTGATACCCCATGCTTTTCCCGCATAGCTGAGATGCTCTTTCCAGAGTAATTTCCTGTCCAGAGTGACCCCCAGATACTTGACTGTGAATTATACATTGAGGGACATTTCAGAGCTCTTAGTGTCCCCTTCCTACTGAATGGCATCACTGCGGCTTTTGTCGGATTTACACGTAGCCCGTTAACAGTGCATCGTTCCTGTACCATTTGCAGAGCGTTCTGTAAAACATCCGGTAGGACCTCCTCGAATTTGCTTTTAACCGCGATGACCAGATCGTCCGCATACCCCTCGGTGGAGAACCTAGCTGAGTTAAGTCTCCACATCAATACATCAGTACACCTCCTTGGGGGCAGCCACGTGTGGCTTGGGCAGTGAGAGTGGTATTGCCTATGCTGGTATATATTGTTCTGGACGACAGCATGCGTTGCACCCACATTATGGTGGTATTGTCGGCCCCTTTGGATCTTAATGCCGCTCCTATGGAATCAAATGACGTATTATCAAAGGCGCCTTCTATGTCTAGAAATGCACATAGTGCCATTTCTTTATTGGACATGGCCACCTCCATCTCTTCCACTAAACTTTGTAGCGCCGATTCCGTCGATTTGCCCGGTTGATAGGCATATTGTTTTGGGTGCAACGGCCGCGTTTTCAGGAGTGTGCTCCTAATGTGAGCGTTCAGTACCTTTTCCATAATTTTCATTAGAAAAGACGTTAGGCTAATGGGGCGATACGACTTGGGGTCGTCCGCCGGTCTTTTACCCACTTTCGGGATAAAGACTACCCTCACTGATCTCCAGGCTGTTGGGATATATCCCAAAGCAAAGCTACTTCTATAGATACTAACCATGAAAGGAATCAGCTCCTTTTGCCCTCTTTGCATGAGTGCCGGAAAGATTCCATCCATGCTGGGCGATTTGAAGGGATCAAACGTCCCGATTGCCTACCTTATCCTGTCATACGTGAAGATACCTCTTGCTGCTGCCCAGTCAGCTCTGTTTGCTCTGTTGGGCGGATTCATGCAACTGTGGCTATGATTCACGTTATAGTCTAGTCTGCAGCCGGGGAAATGGGTTGCCAAGAGTAGCATGCCCGTACTTACGGCATCCCTCGTGATGTCCCCGTTAACTCCTTTCATAGTGTTGATCGAACTGCAACCGTTTTTGGCTAGTACTTTGTGCAGTCTTGCCCCTTTGGTAGTACTATTGACACTATCACAAAATTTTGACCAGCTAAGCCTTTTGGCGTCTCTGATCTTTTTGTTATATTCCGTGAGGGTGGAGCGGTACAGGACCCAGTTCCCGTTGCGCTTGGCCCTGTTAAAAAGCTGCCTCACCTTTTTCCTGAGGCGTGCTAGCTCCCTATTCCACCACGGAACACACTTATTTTCCTTTATAACCCTTACAGGGCAATTTTCTTCATATGAGGACACAATTGCCCTGGTGGTTTCGTCTACGAGTCTTTCGAGACCGAGCCACCCAGTAACTTTCTTGTCGATCTGCTGCAGATGCTCCTTCAGTGTCTCGGTATATCCGGACCAGTTGGTGTTTTGTGGAACTCTGCGCTCAACTGTTGCAGAATCTGTAAAGACTAGATTGAATTGAGTCCAGCTTACTCAGCACAATCACTGTACAAGTCTTTCCAGGCTGCGGTTTGACCACAGTCCTTGTAGCAAAGAGCTCATTGGTTGAATTGATAAATGTTGTTTGCCCTTTTCGCATGTAATGTAATATGACATTCTTATAAGTCTCCGCGGATAACTTACAAGCCTCCCACGGACCACCTTCGGTCCGCGGACCACCTGTTGAGAAATAGTGATCTAAGGCAAAGGACAACATCACCGATCTTTTGCTTTCGCAATTGATGAAATGGTGTACAGTAAAGCGTTTATAATCCGAACATTGGATTAACCAAACCGAGAATTTGCCGTTAAATTTTCAAAATTTTACTATTTTCAAAATTTTGAATTTTTAAATTCTTAAAACTTTGAGTTCATAATTTGATTGTTAGAATTTAGATTTTTCATAATTTTTAGTTTTCACTTTTCAGATCTAAGGGCGGAATTCATAGTCCCCACTTAAGCAATAAGGATTCCCTAAAGGAATAAGGGTTTCGTTTATATAAGTGAGCCCTTAAGGGAGCTTCGTATTCATAGACATCACTTATTAGGGCGTTGCCTCATTAAATAAACGATTCACTTATTTGCCATATCTATTGAAAGTGACAAATAAAATTTAAAAAATATCAAGTAGTTAAAAATTCGAAATTTAAAAAAAATCAAAGTGTTTGAATAAGGATATGTCAACAAATATATGAGTTCATAAAAGGTTACTAGATATGAACCTTAGCGAATAAGGGAACCCTCTAGGAAACGCTTAAGCGTTCGCTTATTGAGTGACTATGAATAGCGTCAGTCCCTTAAGGGTTCCCTTAAGTATATGCGAGGACTATGAATTCCGCCCTAAATTTTTTGGGGTAGATTTCGTAATCCCTCCAATAAGTTTGAAGATCTTCAATATCTCTTCATATAACTCGTCAGCATCACGCAATTAGTTCGAGTTTCTCGTTTTCGTTCAGTTCTACAGTTCAGTGGTTAAATTACTTTTTTTGGCATTCCTCTAATTTTTCTATTGAAACTGCATCAATCGAACGTTCGGTTATCCGAACCATCCATGTCGACATTAGTTCGAATGAACGCCGGTCGCTTGTACCTTGAACTCATTTTTCTTTCGAAATCCTTCATATGTCAAGCACGTATACACATTTCATGAAGACTATCAATTTTGCGTAATAGTCATAAATGGTTAGATAGGTACCAAATCCTTATGATGATGACATTCCACTCCACACCATTTTATATTAAAATATATTGACGAAAACGCCGTAAGCTTTCAAGTGCACACGCATACTCTCATTACCGTATATTACCTGACTCCTATAATATATAATAATAATCCTATAATAGTCACTTTCGTCGTCCCTCTACTTCGGCAAATAAAAACATGTACGTGTCAGATATTAAAGGAGATCCACAAATAAACATTATTCACAGATGCTAAAATGCCATCGATGTAAATACTACACCTACAGAATACAAGTGTGCGCACCCAAATGGCGAAATGTGGAAAAATCCTGAAAATGTAAGATTACTGAAATGGCTCTAAATTTTCGTGTTAACACCTAGTCGACCATTAACATCTCCATATTAAGCTGCCGACAGAAAACCAGGAAAATTTATATTAACCCATCACGCTCCATTTGTATGAGATTCTCTCTTTGTTAGTGAGATGAAGCCACCTGTCTCAAGCCATATTGCAAATGCGATAGTTTCAGTACCGAGTTTTAGTGCCGTAGTCTATAGTAATAGAGTGAATTCACACACACAATATTCTATGGTTATTATGAAAAGGATTCAAAGAATCTGCCGTAATAACAGCTTCCGTTCTATACGAAGATGTATAATATAGTAATGTAATCGGTTCGGTTCGCACGGAAATGTGCGCGTGTTTTGAAAAGGATCCTCTATACCGTACTGGCCGTGATATGTACATACAAATGGAAAGAAGAGTTCCATATAGTGTTGAGAGGTGAATGATAACGACTTCCTATAAGTGCCCTGGAATTTGTTCCGGCAAAAGGAGCATTCATCCAGACACACAGAGGAAGTAAGTTAGTTGTACCTCCATGTACATACGTTTTGTCTATGGCCTCCTTATAAACCTCAATGTATGGAAAGAAAATCCGCACGTAAGCTCTTAAATATTAATGTACTTAGGAGAAAAGGAAAGTTACCACGAACCATTTCCCTTCATATACGAGTATACGGAGTCGTCGGGCCTACTATACACTACCGCATACGAGCTGTTTCGCGCATTCGTAACAGGAGACAAGAAATTTTGTATGCTAATTCGATTGTCTTTCCGTACGGTTAGGCCGCTTATAACGGTATATAAGATGTTGTTGAAACATGCGGTCGTGTTCACATTTATTACGCAAATTTTCAAGCGTGCGAGAAAATAAGCTCTATATGTACGCCCGTTCGTTGCGCTCAATTTCTTTCAATAGAGGTGAAAGATATTTGTCATATTTAATTGTAAAAGTAAAATATAATGGAGTCTGGGAAGAGTGATCTAAATTCAAGAAACTCATGAGAAAATAAATGGTGTGTGTCGTCGGCGGTGATGTTAGTTCACCTATCATGACGGTGCGCGGGTGATGTGGAGAGGTTGTCGGTTTTTTCCTTGTAATGAAATGGGGGGTACAAACTTTGTTTGGCCTGGTGCACAATCCAATTCTATTTAAAATCCAAACAAATTCAAGTTATTGAACTCACGATAACGGGATTATGGATTGAGTATATATATGTGATTTGGGGATTACCCGAAGCAGACCACTACTATTTGGGTCCATTTTCGTCCCCTTACAGTCATCAGTGATTTCCAGAAGTCGACTGATAATTATCGACTTCTTCCTTCATCACTGAGTCCCGTGTGATGAGTAGCATATCTTTGAAGCTAAGTTCCCTCATGGATTCCACACTGATTGTGGATTTGCCTAGTATCCTTAGCCTCCTACTACCTAGTGCTGGGCATTCACATACAATGTGTGCTGCCGTCTCAGCCTCTTCCAGACATAGTCTGCATACATCATCTTCCACGATTTTCATCTTAGATAGATGAGCTTTAAAATTACCATGCCCTGTTACTAAGGCAGTTATCCAACTTAAGCCGCTCCGTGTGTAACTGAGTACTTGTTTGGCTTTCCTCCCTAGTGGACTGGTAATTGCGTTACGAGCCTGTCTACAAGTGGATAAGGTTCGCCATCGTTGCCGATGTATGGAATCAATCCAGCCATGTATTCTGGCTTCAATCATATGCCGTTTCCCAAAGCAATTTTGGGTTCCGGTCCTTGGAACTTTTCTGCTGATCCCTCTTTTGCTAAGGTATCGGCAAGTTCATTCCCCAATGTACCTACGTGTCCTTTAACCCACATTAGCGTAACTTCGTTGATTGAAGCACACTTATTGAGCTTCTGGACACACTCCAGTACCAATTTTGAATTGATGTTGGATTGCTGCATGCGCTTGATCACCGATTGGTTGTCGAGTGCTATCAGAATTTTCTTCCCCAGTATCCCGCCTTCCAGAATATGATCCAGCGCGTGCAGCAGTCCAAGCATCTCCGCCTGATATACCGATACATACTCTCCTAGGCGAAGTGAGCATGCAAGGTTTAGCTCCTCGGAGTATATTCCAGCCTCCGCTCTTCCGTCCATGAGCGACCCATCAGTAAAAATAGCAACATCACGTGGATACTCCTCGTGTATCCTACCATCCTCTATGAGAGTGATGTGATGTCTTTCGACTACCCTACATCTTCTCATACCATCCAAAGGCATATGAGTCTCCCTGACATTATCACGAACAATATCAAGGATCCTCTTATGACCTCCGTTGCTACCAAAGTGATGCCAAGTACCATCTCTTACCATTCTTATTGCTGTGAGCGCCGCACTTTGTTTTATAAACAGATCCAGTGGCGGTAATCCCAGTATAACCTCCATAGCATGTGTTGGAGTAGTTCACATTGTACCACATATGCTTATACATGCTATGCGTTGAATCCCATCCAGCCGTTGCCTAGTAGTTTTCTGGCTACCCTTGGGCCACCAGACCACTGCTGCATAGGATAGAACGGGCCTAACCATCATTGAATAGATCCAATGTGCCGCTTTTGGTGATATACCCCACCTACGTGCACACACTCCCTTACACTGATGCAAAATCCTCGATGCTTTTTGTGTCTTTTCGTTAACATGAGAGTTCCAAGTAAGTTTGGGATCTAAGGTTACCCCTAGGTACTTCACCTCCTTGGACTCTTTTATCTCCGAAACCAAAAAGCAGCATGGGAGTGGTTTCTACATCTTTCCTTTTCAGAGTAAAGACTATAGTGCTTGACTTGCTTGCGTTTATAGTTAGCTCTTGTTCATTACACCATTCTTCAGTTGCTTTCAGAGCTTGCCTCATGCAACCTTGAATAATGTTCATGAATTTGCCACTCACCATAATTGCTAAGTCTTCAGCGTATCGTACTGTATGTACGCCCATCGAGTCCAGTTTCCAGAGAAGAGAGTCTACGGTGATGTTCCACAGTAGAGGCGAAAGTACCCCTCCTTGTGGGCAGCCCCTGACTACCCTTCCTCTTATTCTGGCACATCCATTACTGAGATTTACTGCCCTCCCACTGAGCATCGAATCGATCCATGTTATTATCAAGGACTCGATCTCCCGCTCAGCTAGGGCATTTCTTAGTTTGCTGTATGAGATCTTATCAAAAGCACCCTCTGTATCCATAAAGGTTGACATAGCGATACCGCTGTTATTAATCTCTCTTTCTGCTACCCGCACTACTTCATGCAGAGCGGACTCAGTAGATCTACCTGCTCTGTAAGCATGTTGACATCTACTCAAAGGTCTATACATCAGCGAGGTATTCTCTAGATGGTCCACCAATACTCGCTCCATTGTCTTCAATAGAAAAGAGGTTAGGCTAACCGGCCTGAATGACTTCGCTTCCATATAATCCTTTTTTCCCGGTTTTGGTAGAAAGACAACTTTGGTCTCTCTCCAAGACATTGGGATATACCCTGTCGATAAACAGGCAACGAATATGTTCCGGATCTTCTCCAGCAAAGCTGCTATGCCCCATTGTATGGATGAGTAAATGAAGAGGTGGATTTTGAACAGGTATAGATTTTAAATGGATAGGTTTTTGCAGGTGGATTTTTTACCACACCCGCATCTGTAGAAAATCAGAGAATTGACTACGATATCCCGCCCATCATATTCCCGTTTTCAAAAATCGCGCTATTTGAATATCCCGCCAGTTAAAAATCCATTTTAATTAAAATCCCGTCTTATCAAAATCCCGCCGATATTTTGATATCATGTCATTTCAATTATCCGCTAATTCAAAATACCGCCTTTCAGTATCCCGTTTTTAATATCCCGTCATAGAAGGTAAGTTTTACCGCCGTTGTAGAGACTTTTTTTTAAAGCCACACGTACGACAATGGAGTAGCAAAAAACCAACTTTACATAATGTTTTTTTTTATTGCGAAATACTTTCTCGATAATTTATAAAACTCGTGAAAAATTCCATTTACCTTCGGGGTTTGAAATTCCTCCTAATAAAGCTAATAACACTAAGAAGAGCCTCGTGACAGCATGACTTGAATACAAATTCGATACCGCGGGCATTGTTCAAATCACTCAAAAGTTGTTTCTCATTTGTGTCACAACATTCATCTGTATAATATACCTAAAAGGCATCCGAACCGTTGAATAAATTTGCAAATGATCCAATAAATAATGAATGAATTAATTGTCAACGGCGCGCATCCTTTCAAATATTCCACTTCAAGATGTATACTCGTCGTGTTTTAGCATTCCGCGTCCATCATAAGAACCATCAACAACAGCTCGTGATGGATATTCCCAAGGATTCACATCTTATTAGCAAAGTACGTATGTATCACCAAGCTTATTTGCATTTTCCCAAATGGCGCGTGGTTTCGGTTGTTTGAAGTCGAAGTTTTCGACTACAACCGTACGTCCAGGGTACAGCTTCTTACCTCCAGTATGGACTCAAAAATGTATGTAACAATATGCGCAGGATATCTAACACAAATTACCACATGTTATCCGTTACCGGACTGATAACATATTTACCATCCGTTATGCGGCGAGTTTTGAACATGAATTTCCCTACCAAAAGTTGGGACAAACTTTTCGTCCAACAACGGGTCATGGTATCTTTTTCGCATCAGAACGACAATTTGATTAGACCAACTTAGATACTATGTATATTTGACATTCTCTCCGATTATGATCCATGCTGAAGTGTGACAAACCTTAAACAACGAGATGTACTACCTTTGTTGACAATCAACAAAATGTTGACTTATGCCAGGATCGACCGGGCACGCGACAGAAGAAAAATACGAGTACCACATCTTTGTCCGGAGATATTACCTTATTCGAATAAATTTACAGATTTTCACCCCCCAAATGTTAAAACCTGAAGACAATTTTCCAGCTTAGTTTCTCGTAATTTATTCAGGACATTTAGGGTCTATGACGGGCCGGTATATGTATGTTAGCGCACCGGTATCGTGCACATGGCACGTCCGTTGCGTATAGTCGACATCCTCGACATCGTCGTGTTCATATGAAAGGTCCTCGGGCCCTTGGGGAGTATGAAAGATAATGCTTTTGTTTGTAATTCATCTTGCTGGCGTGTCGGGGATTCCGGGACGGGGGTATTTTGTACAAGCAACGTCTTTGGAGGGAACTGTATAGGCCGTTTTGTTGCAAATTACTTACTTCTTCATAGAGTGAGAAGTTACGCTCGGATATTGTGAGGCGGATGTTTGTTTTTTTTGTCGGTTATGCCGAAAGAGTTACGAGAATGTTCTTTTGATGGATTGTCTTAATTTCGTTTTGATATTGTTTGGAGATGTATCACATTTTAAACACGGTGAAACAGGTGACGTTTTGGGACTTTTTCGCAGACTATATGGGGTTGCGTGTGAATAATTTTCGGGGATATGTGACGATTTGGTGAAATGTGGTTTCGGGGGTCGGGAAACTTTGTTTGGGTTTCATGTTAACAGACGTAAATAAAGTTAGATATTTCGTAATTTAAGGTTCACTTTTATTTGTATGGCATGGCAATAAAGGTGTGGCTGACATTTGGCACAAGCGAATTTTATGTGAAATTTCAGTTAACGAAAATATTTGTAAGACATGAGAGGGAAATATCTCGAAAATTAACTTTTTGGATGATGAGCCAAAATTCAACGGTGAAATTAAGCAGTGGCGTAACATACGGTGTTCCATGTGTTCAGTGGAACACGGGCCCCCAAGCCAAAGGGGCCCCCATATCCGAAATCGTAAAGAAGTTTTGTTTGATTGATCCTTGGGTAACTGTTCTCTTAAAAGACATTAATTTTTACTAATCTGCAAGAAAAATTCGTTAGTGAGCTACAGAATCTAGGAAAGCAGCAAAAAATCAATTTTGTGAATGGTGAAGCTTGTATCTCTAAGTATTAAAATGGTTTTTGCGCCGGAGAGGCGCAACTCATAATAAGTTTTTGCTCATAATAATATTGAAAATAATAATAAAGGTTAAACTTAGGACGGAGTGCCTCTCTTGAACCAATAATCAACGCCCGATCTAGTGAGGGGCAATTCGTTCATAAGGGTTCTTATATTTGAATTTCCTCTGGAAATTGCAGTCTAGATTGACGTTTTAAGTTCATCATGATAAAAAGGCAACATTGACAACCCGCTCAAATTTTTACCAATCAGCATTTGATGAGCATAAAGAAAAAGTTAACTGGAAATGAACCAAGGCTGCTTTTCCGATTTCTATTCTGTTTTCGTATGGAATCTTATGAATGGAAAAATTATTTCTAGGTGGGATTCAAATACATAATTCAAAATGTGTCTTAAAGGCATCCTTCCTGGTGAAATGAAGTCGACGCTTCCGATGAACATTTTCAAAACAAAAAAATCTTAGGGGCGGCAGTTCGTCGCGTCGTTTTGCCCAGGGCGGCGTAAGTGCCAGAGCGTGCTCTGCTAATAATCCAGTTTTTGGAGAGCATTTGAATATGATTACTTAGCTAAGAAAAATATGTTCACAATGTTAAAAAAAAGGATAAAGAATGACATATTGATCGAAATGGCTAACGACAGTTACTAAGATCATGCAATAACGGAGACACAAGAAATCAAGAAACAGATGTCTGTCGACAAACTAATGAGTCAAGATACGTAAATTTACCTTTGGAGGATCTCTACCATGAATTTTCTTACCGTCGATTTAGTTTTCCTTGGACATGCATGTAATCCTCAAATCAAGAGTAATCAGTTTTAGTCTACGATCAACGACTCTTACGAGATAGGTATTAGGGAAGGGCACACCTGGAGGTTGTCTTTTCGCCGCGACTCTTAAGATTTTGTGATGAATAGATGATCTTTTTGTTTGTTCCAAAAAAATTAAAAAAACTTTTAGAAAATGTGTAATGTTCGGTGGTACTATGGGGACGGAGCCGAAAATCTTTCGAGGTGACCGTTCAGGTCCGGCGGCGCTACGAGCGAATGCTCTGCAACGAGCTCAGCGATGGCACATGCTTGTTCCACCTCAGGTCGGTCAAGTGGGCGGGGTTGTTGCTTGCTCGTTGCCCCTGCCATTACAAGGATAACAATTATCATGTGTCTGATGGTTGAGGTATAAGGAAGGATGAACGTAGGTCACACTTAACAAAAATAACCGGGTGAAGACAATAATCGTCGACTGATTCACCTATCAGCTCCCAGCCCAGATCATACAGACTGTTGGCCTCTAAACCCAAAATCCCAACCATTGAGATTCCGTGGCCAAAAAACAAAATTATCGAAACCTCCCAAACGGAACAATATCGTCTACATTAACGTTATCTCACTGACCTGAACGGGTATTAGACAGAACTTCTGAAAAGAAAAAGCTGTTCATTCACGTTATAAGACATTATTTTTATTATCGAATTGTTATTTTCTTCTAAAACAAAAACAGCCGGAAGTTCCACGGATTTGATTCTTAAAAACAAGTGTAAAGTATAACTTATCATAATTCAAAACAAAATGCGGTAAATATGGAAAGCAAATGAAAATTGAACTTACCCCGGATCCGCTGTGGCCGCATCGAAAACAGGAGCAGCTGGAACTACAATATTATAACAATTCCGTACAAGATTAAAAAAAATCAATTCCGGATATAACAAAAGAAGAAATAACACACGATTCTGATGTCTAGCGAATCCAAAGAAGTAGCTTAATGAAAAACTAATGAACAAGGCGGATGATTATTATGATGCTGTCGTTGTGAATCGCGTTAATTCCATTGTAAGCTGTCATGTCATCCAGATAATCAGCTATTGTGCCCACATGCACGATGGCGTTTTGACAAACGTAACGGAGTCCGATGATCACAGTTATGAGAAGAAGAACTCGAAATTCGAGCTCCGTTGAGGGACTTGGTGGATTTACCAAGTGCAACTTGGATAACCGTAAAGCAGATGGAACACTGAAGGGGTCAATTTTGAGCAATTTTGTATTCTTTTTCCGGATACCACCCACGTCGGCATAAGTCGCATCAGCCGTAATCATGAATTTCACTGACTTGCCGCTTATTAGGACTACGATATTACAGATCCGAGAAATCTTTTTACGGTTTCCACGTTCCACTCAACGCAAAATCTTCTCCTAAAAAAAAGAACCCAACCCTGGATCGAAATCTTACGGATTTTATCTTTTTTTTTTCGATTCTCACAGAATCGACAATTTGCAACCGCTCGCCTTGAACGTTCAAACTCGACTCTCCGTCTCTCAAACACGCCGCATCATTCTCCCGCATGCAGCACGAAGTTGGCCCCGCGTGCAGATTGTCAAATCTGAGCGCAAATTTAAAAAAAAAGATCAACGTTCCCGGCAAAACAAAACCGTTGTCTAACAACAACCTTCATCAAAAAAAAAAAAAAAAAAGATCGTTACAAATGACGTTCGTTGCTTTTGCTCATAATGTGGACTGCTTTAAATTTGGGATATGTTCTGTCAATTTTTTCTGGTGAAAAAAAAAAATCGAGCGTGAGGGGCCCCTATTTCGATTTCGAACACAAGAAAATTGGGAAACGTTACGCCACTGAAATTAAGCAACATATAATTTCTCTACAAATAATATTGACTAGCCCTATATAAGTCTAATATATCGTGCATGCGATTCCCACCACGCCAAGAAATGTAACCATGAATTTGGTCACATCTTCGGAAAAGTGAGAGAAAGCCTAGGTTGAGCCTTTTTTTCTTTGGTGCACTAAACAAGATTTCAAAAGTCCCTTTCTGTACGTGTGCCGCTAGCGTTGGTGTAAGCGTTTTAACATCTGCAATTGTTTTTAGTTTTTAGTAACGATAACGGTAATATGTATTGAAAAGTGGTGTATGAAAAACTTGCGGTTCTATGTAGGGTCTAGGGTTTCAAAAGACTCCCATCGATTGACGTTGTCATGAGGTCAAATGTTTTTCCTAAAGAGGTTTATAACGGTAGAGTTCACTATAAAGTTAAACATACTACAGCCGCCCCTTGGGGTTTGTTTCCCACATATGGCGCACATAAAGACATTAGAAAAAAGTCTAAAAACCTGATTGTTTTTTGTTTTCTGTGAATACAGCTACAACAATAACATAACAATAACAACAACAACAATATACAGAAATATAATCTATGACAGATTCGTAGCTTCTGCAACTCCAAATATAGTGACGAAAATCCTCATTGATGCATGCCCCCTATAAGGAGACTTTTTTACCGTAAATGTTTAAATAGAAAGTCCCTTGGAAAAATATACATAACGGTAATGTTCGTTAAAAAGTAGTGCATGCGAGTTCGTAGCTTGATAATACTCAATTTCGTAACGCGCACCCCTCAGAAAGCTACGCGTCAGGATAAAAAAAAATGTATTTTCGACGACTCTTGTGAATATATTTATGACGGTAGTTGTAGTATATATCAAGATACCAATCTTCTGTGTTTCGTAAACCCAAGCTAAATTCGGTAAGTTTTCGAAATGATAATTTTATATGGAAGTATTTTTAGAAATGAATTTCTCTCTAGCGGTACGGAAACAGAAAAGTTATTTGTCACGAATTTCAAGCTTCTATGGCGTCAAACAAAATGGCGAGAAAATCTCTATAACATCTCTGTGACAAATTTGTAACTACCCTTACAGCAAAAACTCTCCGGGGAGATTCGATAGTGAATGTTTCTATAACGGTACCATATGATGAACTTGCAGCTACAGTGACCTTAAAAAAATTGAAGATGTTTTGGATTATTTTCCATTCTATAACGGTATCGCTTACAAGATAGCCTTGAAAGATGAACCTAAAAATCAATTTTCCATTTATAGTTAAAATTTCCCGTTTTCGTTTGTTTGCCTTCTTTTGATTCGTTATAGATACACATATAAGCTCTACAAAAACTGGTAGCAATCATATAGGGAATTATGTACATATATTGAAATGCTACTAAAGAAATCCGCACTCAGACATATCAAAAGCTTACTTTTTGACAAGCTTAAAAACATAGACTTGATTCCAATCTGCCATCATTCACGTTTCTTACCAACTTCTCTAATCGCCTTTGAATAAATTACCATATTTCTTCAATCCGTAAATTGCCGCTGTTCGCCTCCTACATGTGATACCATTGTCATAATCCTTGTATCAGGCACGACATCAATAACACTTATTCCTTTCGTATACAAATGCGCGCCATTTCAAATGCTTGTCAATTGCCACTTACTCTAAGACTTTGCAGAGCACTGAAGAATCTAGAATCATATAAACAAAATCCTTTCCATCATTCCCGACAAAAATAGAAAAGCAAAACAAAAAAGATGGAACGGGGGAGGAAAATACAATCTGGCTCTCTCAAGTTGTACGAGTTAAGTCGCGCGTCCTGCGTTACTGATGTTCTTCTATTTATCGTCATCTAGTCGAAAAGCACCTTTCCGATTCTTGTTTTACATCGAATTGAATGACTCGCGAAAAAAGAATCCTTATACAGCTCTACAGACTGCTTGCTCTTCTGTAGAGTCTATGATGCTCTCCATTGAAAGAGGTGTCGTACCTACTACTCGCTGCCGTGTGAAATGAAATACGTATAAAATCCTTGTCGCAATAAAAAGGAAAGTAATAGTACACTTGGGGGAGTAATAGTACACTTGGGGGAGAAGCTCGTCGTAAATGGTAAATCAGATTAGGATGTAAACGGATTTGAAACGGAATAGGCCCATAGTCGTCATCGTGTCGTCTTCGCGTGTTGTTTGTGTGATGACAACGACGCACGAACTGACATTTTTGCACAAAGACATAAAGGATGATTTTCTTATTTTTTCAGCAGGAAAACTGTGGCGGTGAGGCGGAGTTATATGCAAATTGTAGGTTTTAAGTGCGGAGTTGTGAGAAGGGTACATAAATTGTATGATTAATATTTTTTCTTGGAATTCAGGAGCAAGGTATTATTCGTGTTTACTGTCTTTACGATTGTTCTACATTATAAAGTGATCTTTTTTTTATACGAGCGAAAATTAACTATTTTTTCGAATATTACCGGCTGAATACGAATGCCGGTATTCCGAACCGGCATGATTACCTACCAGCTAAATTCACCTGATTGAATGTTGAGTTTGGCTGCTTAGAACCTATAGGAAACAAGTGGGTACTTGCTGAGATGATCCAGGAGTTTGATTTATCTAGCAAGTAACTCAAAACCCCCTACATAGTAAGCCAGGAACCAGAAAACTCTCAAACACTTTGACAGGCAATCATGGGCCTGAGAACATTGCGTTAAAGGGAAATCTAACAGTGTCCCTACAAAATAAATAACAGGCGCGACAATCCAGTATTGGACTAAGACCACAGGATGTGTTAGTGACATCCTATTTCCAAAATCTTATCTGCTTTTTTGTTGAGGTAATGAGATCAGCATCACGCTCAGCAGTGTTATTTATCCCCATAAATGGTTACTCGTTTAACATCTGAGTCAGATCATAGTCCGTCACAAGCTCGTGAGTTCGAAAAACACCATGATCCACGGTAAGATTCGAACTCATGACCCTGTACACCGAAGGTGCGCGCATTAGCCGCTAGACCAGCCAGACTACTATGGTATAGGTATGCGTATGCATATATCGAAAAATTGCACACTTTTCACTCATTTTTCATATATTGTAACCGCTACTACACTCTGTATTAGACCCGCCCCCTACCACACTCTTAATTAGATCCTCTTCCGGTCGTCAGTGACTTCCATAAGTCAATTGATAATACCAGTGGCGTAACGTACGGTGCTCACATGTCCCAGCCACCAGGGGTCCCTAGCTTAGTGGCGATGAGTGGCGAATTTTTTACTGTGATTTAAAAAATAACATTTTGTAGGTTTCTGTGTCATTGCAATATTTAAGCTTAATTTGGGACGGATGCTTAAGTGCTCTGTAGCGAAACGTTTTCTTTGCTATGAAGAAGCGAGAAAATTTTTTACTGTTGCGCTTAAAAAATCAGAGATGGCGTTAGCTCTTGCTAGCCCTCCATCCCCCGGAACAAAAGAAATTCTATTGCTAATCGATTGTCTAATTAATAATATCCATCCGCTTAAAATCCACCAAATTTTTGAAACAAAGCTGATTTCTCATACATTTTTGATCTCGAATGCAAGATATTTTAGAACTGTTACGCCACTGGATAATACCTAAGCATAAGGTGACCAGACTCCCGAGGGCCCAATGCTGTACACATTCGGATTTTGGTTTTCAGTCAAATCCCGAAGTTATCCATCCGAGCAGAGCGCAACCTTTTCATGATACTCGCAAAGTACCTACTTATTTAAAACCTTGGTTTCGTTTATAGCAATAGATTAGCTGATATGTACCTTATTGGGCCTAGAATTTTTTAGTTGGTGACGGCTTTTCAATATATCTATAGGTAGGGGAATCGTCGTGCTCTGTGGCCGTGATCGTTCGGTCGCCACTCTGTGAAATAGACACTCATAGAGAAACGAGTTTCCAAACTCGGCACGACTCGTCGCAAGTTTATTATTCAGAAGAAGATGATAAGAATATTCTTATCGTAGAATAATAAACTAACAATGCGACTAGGAAGTGGTATGGCTGACAACCGTATCACACTCCGAATTCAGTTGTCTTTGTAACGTCGGTGACTACACGTACACACGGTAGTCATCAATGCACCATGCTCCACTAGGAGTTACGGTAATAAAGAGTAAAGGAGGTATTACACTATCAAATAAAGTTTGACCAATGACGCAAAAAGTTTGTCCCACTAGTGTAATAGCAAAATAAATGACCAAAAATGTGTTTGATCAAAAATAAATGACAATCGTGGTCATTCATTTCGGGTCAAACATATGACCTTAGTGTAATAACAAAACACATCTTTGGTCAAATTTATTTTGCAGTTTTTGGTCATACGGTCATTCCAAAATTAGCAATTTCTTGTGTGACCCATGGTGGTCAAACGAAATGTTTCGATTGGGTGCATTTAATGATCAATATAAAAAATAACGACAATTTTATACTTTTTTGCAAACTGTGGAATATTGGAAAATTCAAAATTTAAATTAATCCGTGGAATTACATCGAAGAAAATGTTTTTAATAAACTTTCAGTAATAGCTTCGACTGGAACAATCTGCGTGTTCAGGACACAACTCTAGTTTGGAAATCTCATCTCTATCAAAAAATGTTGGTAGATGCATGACATTTCAATCATTTTCTCGAATTTTTCTGGTTCTAAAAGTTTATTTTTCTCCTCAACAACTTGGAACCTCTTGGCCATAGTCTCAACAATAAATTAAATTGCAACTAGTAATTAGTAATCCACGATTTATAAATGAATTTATCTCTTTTCCGGTGGAAACACAGCACATATTTCCCATTAAAAAATGTGGAAAAAATTGAAAGGACGAAAAATATTGATTTATTTGTAAATTTGGGTTCACCTTTAGGCAACTGTTAGATATTGTATCTTATTACCAAATATTGGCAGATACCAGATTAGGCAACTGTTAGATATTGTATCTTATTACCAGATATTGGCAATCAATCGAGAACGGAAATATGAAACTATCGCTGTCGCTCTTAAAGTCACGATAAAAATGTTCCCGTGCTTCAATAATTTCGTTCAGGGTGGCAGTTTGATTTTTTACATGGTCCAACGGACTCACAATAAATGACTTGAAACTAGTGTCGATCCTACATATGGGTTTGGAGGTTTCAACCCCCTCCTAAATTTGGTGATGATATTTGGATCAGAAATCGGCTTAAAATAAAACCGGCACCGTAACTTCAAAAGCACAATGTCCAAGTTTCGAGCCCGGCATACAAGTAATCTGTAGCAACTTAACAGTAAGCAAGAGCAAGGGATATAACAATACATGGATGGTAGCAAGATGTTTCTTCTATTTCTTCTTTCACAAAAATTATCAGGTAATTACTTTCAGAATTTTATTATGAACCCACGCTGATCATTGTGTTATATGACCGAAATCCCGGGTCGAAAAGTATAACATTGTAGCACCTTTGCACTATATGCTAAGACTAAGTCTTCTTGGTGGCGTGGTCCGACATGCCTAGATAGTATTGAATAATTGTTTACACAGGTGGCTGATACTGTTTAAGTGCTTGGCCAGTACCAATGTGTTTTGCTTAGGTTCTAATAAAAATGCATTGGTACACGGTTAGAAAAATCGGAGTAAAGTGTACATTCGTTTGATATAATTTTGTGGGTCATTCTTATGTATAAACTTTTCGGTGTGAAAATAATAAAATTCCAATTTATCAAATGTATCTACACTATAATAAGTGTCAAAGTTATACAAAAATTTACCAAACTACGTTTTTAAACACTTTTATATTAAATTTATAAAATTTTTGGGTTAAAATTATTTTTAAACTTTATTTTTATCGTTCTTATAAAACAAAAGGTGTACACATCAGTTTTATAAGATGACCATATAGATTGTACTCTTAACAGTGTAAAAGTATTTGTCAAAAAGTACTTTTTTACCCCTGGTAGAGTAGAATGAATAAGTAAAATGTGTAACTTAAATATTCACTATTAAGAAATATCAATTTTAGTAACAGAAAGTGTCAAATGAGTTTTTATAAATTATCGGGTTCATTTGATAAATTGTGATTATAAAATGGTTCCGTCTGATGAGTTGTGCGTTTAAGACAAATTATCAGAACCGGTGTGTGGCTTACTTGGTTGAGTCGCACTCAACAATGCTAGTAATCTAGAGGTCCGGAGATCGAATCTCGGCCTAGTCCAAAATTTATGTACACATGTGCGGATAGGAAATATTATAGTGCTTGCAAGATTATATACACTCTGAAATGATATGCAATGAAACCTTGACTCGAAATAGCCGCCTATAAAGACTCATGGTCTCTTACTATTTTATACCACAGATATATTAATTGGATAAAGTAAATATATAATTAATTTTGACTTATTATTTATATAAAATATACCCCAAAACTATATCAATTTTACCCTCAATTAGGTAAAATTCGACACCAAGATTATATTAAAATTAGTTACTCCGTTATTATATCTTTCCTAAACTTGACTTATATCAAATGCGAATGTAAATTGTTTATATCATTCTGATAAGTCTACTTATATAAATGATAAAGTATGAAGTTATCAAAATGATATAAATTTTAGATGGATTTATATGTATATATTTTTTTATCAAAATTACCCCGATTTTTGCAACCGTGTACGCAATAATTTTATTGCCTGACGGATACGCAATATTTTAATGGTCTGATTGCGTATCGATATCGAGTAAGATTTAATGATGACTAATTGAAGAGCCCTTTTGTAAACAATTAACCAAAATCAACTAGGCATGGGTGATTTAAAAAAGTAAAAAGGCAGACTAGACTTGGTCGGAAAACGGGCGCGTCACCAAGTTGACGCTCTTATAGCTTACCATCAAAATTGATCTTAATAATTGGAAAAAGATTGATTGTAGGGACTCTCAGGTTAGAAGTAGGACAACTAAAACTACGGTGTTTCTCATTTTTATACCCTTCGCTCATAGAGTGAAAGGGTATATTAACTTTGTCATGAAGTTTGTAACGCATTGAAGGAAGCATCTCCGACCATATAAAAAGTATATATATATGATCAGCATGACGAGATGAATCGATTGGGCGATGTCCGTCTGTCTGTCTGTCCGTATGTCCGTCTGTTGCAGCGCGTTTTTCTCGGCCACTATAAAAGCTACGGAGCTGAAATTTTGCACACGTGCTTCTTATTGTTGCAGGCTGTTTGTATGTTTGATTCACCCAAATTGGATCACTGGGTGATGGGGCTGCCATACAAACCTAGCTCTCCAATTTGAGTTCTTCTAAGAAAAACTTTTTTATGTGTGTACCAATTTCAACCAAATTTCACACAAGTGTGTTTCTATAGGTAATACAAGATATATGCAAGAATGGATCAAATCGGACCATGGGGTCATGGGGCTGCCATACAAACCTAACCCCTCAAATTAGGTTCTTCTAAGAAAACTTTTTTTATTTGTTCACTAATTTCAACCAAATTTCACACAAATGTATTTCTATTGTTGACACAAAACATATGTAAGAATGGATAAAATCGGAGCATGGGGTCATGGGGCTGCCATACAAATCCAACCCCCCAAACTAGGTTCTTCTAAGAAAAACTTTTTTATTTGTGCACCAATTTCAACAAAATTACACACAAACGTGTTTCTCTTGATGACACAAAACATATCTAAGAATTGATCAAATTTGACCATGGGGTCATGGGGTGGCCATACAAACCCAACCCCCATTTTGGTTCTTCTAAGAAACATTTGTTGCACCAATTTCACAAAACCTTGAATTAATGTGTCTTTACCAAAGCAACAAAAAAGTTAAAAACCAATGGAATCGTACTGTGGGGTCATGCTCCCGCAACCCCAATAAAAAAATCCGAGTAAATATTTTTATTTGCCCACTTATTTCAACCAAGCCCAAAACTTTCGTCAAGACGGAAGAAAAAGAATGAGGAGGGGGATTAAATACAAGTCACAGGTACGGCCGAAAAAACTTTTAGCCCAAGCGAAGGGTATCCGAATTTCGGCCACGCCCGAAATTAGCCTCGGCCCCGGGGGTTGGCGAGCGAAGCGAGCAGGGGACGAAGCCCCCTAGTTTTTTTGTATATTTTTCACTAGCTTGAGACTAAGTCCGCAGTTAATTTTGAATTTGTCTTTCCGCAATTTTAGATGAGACGGGAGAAAGAACTTGATCAGTGACTAGAAGACCCCAAGGGTGGTCTATGTACTATGAAGATTTGCAGCGCTTTTAATGCTTTCTTTACAACCGTATAGAGCGGTGAAGTTGCTTAGTAAACAAATATTACAGAAAAAATCTCCAATACAAATTAAACTAAAAGAAAATCGAATACTAATTTCGAGGATCACGGAATACGAAACACTTGAGTTTTACCTTTACCAATAAGTCGCTAGTATGAAAGTTTAGTAAAACCTTCGCTTTATCGATCAAAAACACATTTTTTTAGAAATAAAAGAGGACCATATTATTATTCAAGCTACAAACGAGAAGGCGGAGAACATTTTTGGAGGTTCAAAAATCGGATGGTCCCTATAACTCTAACGATAATTTCCCAGTGTTTTTAAGCTCAATGAGCGCTTATATACCGGCTCTTAATTTAAACTATCTTAAAGCATTTTTGGAGATAGTACCTTTTCCATAGGGTGTATATACCGTCCTAGTCTAGTTCGCGTATTAACTTTCTTCTTCTTCTTTTTATTCGAATTGGTTGTGGAATGTGCAGATGTTTAGAAATGGTTTATCTGACATTTCGATTATTTGGAGAAAATTATGATTGGAATTTGTTAATCTCGCGTTTTTTTCTACCCAGGAATTTCATATAAACTTTGTAGCGAAACGAAAATCGAAAACGAAATCATTCCAGTAACAAGACGACTCCGCTCTTCCTGGATAAATTTCAGAGACAGTCGCTTGTCTAGGCATTATGGATTGGCAAGCACCTCGCCATATGTTGCGAGCGAGACTAAATTTAGTTTCGATTAGTTAGTGCAGCCCGTATATGCCGTCCAAAAATAATTTAAATTTGCCTAAAATCCTTTATCTTTGCTCCGGTATACCTATAAGCGGTCAGTGATTTGGATGCACTGAGCAGTTATAAGATATGAGCACCGCCAACCTTATTCCGAAACCCCCTTTCGAACCCCTGCATGAAACACACAGAAAATTTCTAGAAAGAGCTAGTCACATATCATCCTAATTGATAATTACGGATCCTTGAAACTATCTCCTCGAAACCTTTCACTTTTGGCTCGGATCAATGTGCCACATGTGTTAATAATAAAAGTACGTGTTGGGTGATCTTCGAAATGGTCATTTGAGCCCAACCGCAATGTGTGCGTTTAGAATAGATCTTCTTTCAAGTGGAACACACAGAAAGAAGATTTATTATTGCAACACTTGAAATTAATATAAACAAAAGGCACTTTGTAAAGTATTCTTAGAAGTACATCGGATGATACTTGGCTGCACCAAGGTGACAAGTAACCATTGATGATTAGGATTAAGGAGTGGATGTAAAGTTGTCGAACTATTCGGTTCAATAAAAATTTTTGTGTTATATTGTAAAAAATATTGTTTTTCTGTGGTACTAATAGCCACACAACAAATCTAGCTGCTACTCTAATTTTCCCTAAGTTCTCCGTACACCCCTTTTTTGAATCTAACTTTCTTTTCATTCTCCGCGGTCACTTTTCGTCTTCTTAAATTTTAAATCGCAAGAGGCAAGATTTTTCAAGCAAAATTAAACTGATTTACTAAAGAAACATTTATTCAAGTTAAACTTTGCAAATTCGATAAAGAAATGCAACAATGCACAATAACCACTCTAAATACATATTGGAGCTAAGTTACCTTTGGTCATTTTTTTCTGAAACGGTCATACTAGTGTGATAGGTAAATTTGCTTCGGTCAAACAACTGACTTGAAACCTGACTGACTACGTCATTGGCCAAACCAGTTGGTCATTTGTTTGTCCCGTAGTGTAATAGGTCTCGAAAAACACTTTTGGTCATTGAAGAAGTTGGACAAATTTTGTGTGACCCACTGGACAAACTTTATTTGATAGTGTAATACCACCTAGAGAGGTAGGGGAATCGGAGTACAGTGACTGATTTTTGCATCGTTTTGCGATAAATTAAAATCGCATCTTTCGAGGGCTGTAACTTCTAAATCTTAGCAGCTAGAGCCATGAAATTTTTACCAGTGCGGTGCTCTAAACAAGTCTGACAAACTTATACCCGAGTTATGGATAATTTTCGACTAGAAAACGCAAAACTGCGATTTGGGTAGCTGTTACTGTCACCCTCAATGCAGTTTTTTGTAGCTTAGCTTGGCCAAAACGTAAATTTCATATTTGCAATCACATTCCTGGGTTTGTTCTCATGAAAAACCACTGTTTCCAGAGGACTGCAATTGGTGACTTTATAAAATAGAAACGGATCAAGAAGACTTCTATAGACGAGAAGAAGTTATTACACTTTACCATATTGCTGATTCTTACGGACTCTCAGGACATGGTAAAAATTTCGTTATTGTCGCTTCATAGAGTGGATTATTTTCTATAACTTCGGCTTAGATTTTGGTCGGCCATTTAGATCTTGGTCCTATGCTGCTTGTGCAGTAACAAAGAGTCACATCGTCGTGTATCTATTATGTAGGTTTGTTAAGGCGTTGTTGTCTTTATCACTCGTGGGGTTCTAGTGAAAAAATGTGTGGAGGGTTGTATCAAAAGTTCTACGAGTAAGGTCAACGGGTGCAGCTGGTTTCGAAAAAAGGCATGGAGTTCGTGCATATCCCGTACTACATGATCAAAATAGGAGCTTAAACAAAAATTTAGTTCCGATAGAACTTCAAAGGATTGTATCCCGTTCATTTTTTTCACTAGAAAAAATTTGTCCAACAATTTGGCTTAACTAAATGCCTCTTCACGTGCACTATGTTTCCTAATTAACTAAAAGTAATTAAGTAAAAGCAGCAAAACTAGAATTTTGTTTTTCAAAATTTGGTATGAATTTTTGCGATATTTAAAAAAAATGCAAAATTTGCACTAATTTTTTGCAAAAATTTTGTAAAATTAGAGGCTTGCATTTGATTTTTTTTTCATTTTTTCTTCCCCTTTCCCTATTCCCCTAGGTCTAGGTTTCTTTGTGTGGTATTAAGAATGCTGTACATTTTCATGTAATTATTGGTAAATACCAATGCTGTACGGCAGGTCGAAATGCTGTTCTGTACAGCAAAATGCTGGTCAGCTTACCTTAGCATATCCTGAGTTCGCTCATGGCTTCTTCACTTACGATGAGTTTGCCTATGTTTCTTTACCTGCTAGCTAATGCTGGAAATTATCACACAAAGCTCCGAAGCTGACAGACATTAGAATTTAAAATAGGCAACATTTTTCATTAAATTTATCGAATTTGTAATTGGCCGTGTTTCGAATTTGTTTAGTGGGATTTTTCATGTCGTACACGAAAACAGGCTGTCCTGGTAATGAACTGTTAAAGTCATTCACTGAATTTCATTAATTTTTCCTTAATCAAGGAAAACCTTTCGAAATGCCCGAACATCCACTAAATTTAGTTAATTTTGCCGTAATTAATGAAAACCTTTCAAAATGTCCGACCTGTGAATTTGATAATCGCTATGCACACGTATCTGAAATATGAAGATTAAATTAATTTGGAAATCATGTCTCTCTAATCTAGAGAATTACTACGAGTAGTATGTACAATTGTATTTGTTTTAATTGCAATTAATTGCTAGTATATGTCTGTGTATTCAATTGATTTAATTGGAAGCAAATAATGATTGAATATGCAGGTACACATTACAATGATGTATCCTGCAACACACAATAAACTAAAATTAAATCATCTTCATTTTCCTCGTAGTCTGTTAGTTTACAAATATTAACTAAAAACGGTATTTTAAAAAATGCAAAGAAAAATCCATAAAATGCCACTCATACAAGTAAATGCCTTAAAGTCGGCAAAATATATATTCAACCATAAAATATTGAAACAAATAAAAGAAAAACTTCTTTCATACTCGTAGACAACTTCCAATTATAATTTTCAACGAGCACGACGATTACATGGAATTTGTGCTGCAATTTGTTCACAATTAGCACAGCACAGCACAGACTTTCTTTTGTATAACGAGCAAAGTTCTTGTGTGTGCTGCTCTATACGTAAAAGAATTTGTTCTTATAGTCGAAGTTTACAAACTAGACATTGAGAAACATATATGTATGTACATTCCACCATTGGCGGCTCGCGGTCATGTCGAGAAAGAACAAATTACATTTTGTGCTATATTACGGATGTCTATTCCAATATTATATTCTGTTTCAGTATAAATACGTATACAACGTTTTTGTCGGAAAAATACTTAGAAACTGTTTGCGGATGTTGTTACGGACTCGGACATAAATATATGAGTATGTGTCTGCGGAAAGTAATTTTCAGAATGTTTACGAATTTATTTCAAGGATATTTTATCGTATGACTTTTTTGTATGTTATTAAATTTAGGAGATCTGTTTCGGGGTTAAATTGTTTTCATGCATTACATATCGATTTTTCGTTTGACACCTCTAAGAAAAATGTATCCTTGAAAATCGTTGATTTTGTTCGAGAATGAAGAACTAGATCGATCGATCATTCGTTGACAGCTATCGAGCTCTCTAGCATTTTTTTTACCGTTATGTAGTGGTTACTCTACTTGTTTACCGTTAGGCTTATTAAACAATCAAGGATTTATCGTTTAACTAATTACTATTACTATTGTTTAATATAAAATCAATAGAGTGTTTTAGCATGTCGTAGGAAATAGTACGACATAGTTTGACATTCCATGTAAAAATTTGGCATGGGTGTATTTCCGAATATTTGATGTTCTGTTAACAGTCGAAATTGTCCGAATTATTTGTCGTGATTATATACCCATGGCTACTTAGGACATGCAAAATTATAATAGAGAGTTTTAGCATATAGTTCAGAATATTACGATAGGACGAAAAGTCTTTGATATTTTCTATGAAAAATTCGCTTGCCTATCGGACACAAAACAGTATACAACAAGTTTGTATGTTCGAAGTAGGCATAGCCGACAAATAAAATATCATGAACCCACAATTCCAGGTGTTTATAGTCAGCCTAATTCACGGTAATACACCTATGCCTACTTGGGACGTAAAAAATTGGTAATACTGTTTTGCGTACGATACGCAAGCGGATTTTTTTCATAGAAAATGTCAAAGCCTATTCGTCCTATCGTAATATTTTGAACGATATGCTAAAACTATCTAATATACTGTTTCGTATACGGTAAACAACCGAATTTTTACATGGAATGTCAAACTATGTCGTACTATTTTCTACGACATGCTAAAACTCTCTAAAATCAGTAATTTCGACCAGTTCCTCGAGGGCACTATAGGTATCAAGGATATTTGTGTTGTTTGAGCATACAAATTATTTTCCCTGGGTACCATTCTTATCAATCCCTTGCGCTTACAATCCCCTAATTGATTTTCACAAACAATTTCAATTAGTAAGAGGAACAATCCATATAATACTAAACCAATTTATAAATTATACACGCTCAAAAGAAATTGATATTCAATTAAATTCATAATCCGATATGAAGATTCTTGAGAA
Organism: Microchrysa polita; assembly: GCA_949715475.1. Taxonomy (NCBI): domain Eukaryota; kingdom Metazoa; phylum Arthropoda; class Insecta; order Diptera; family Stratiomyidae; genus Microchrysa; species Microchrysa polita. Next base: position 5,522,967 of record OX454415.1, on the reverse strand, counting down.
ATATCCGGGTCCAAGTAAATAAGCATCAGTACTTAGACTTGACAAAGAGGAGAATGTTGTTCGTATCCAATCAATTGGAGTGGATAAATTTATGTCTAGAACCTTACTTTACTATCGACAGCTAGGTACAAATTTTGAGTAGAATTCAATCAACAGCACCTAATATAGCATTGAAATAATATATGCAATCATTATTCGTTTTCAATATGCATCCATAATCCTTTTCATCGCCAGGAAATGCATGAAACGAAGAAAATTTTCATTTGATGATGTTCTATAAGAAGGATATTGAAAGGATGTATGTGTGTTGGTAGGTATTAAACAAACAGATAAGTGAAGTGAAGATGGCGAATTTTTCTCACATAGTTGTTACCTTTGAATTTTGCAGTGTTTGAGAGTTAGTTTTAATTACATAAACACTCCCAATCAATAGGATATTCCAGTTGAAGAATGGCTGTAAATCATAACGGTATTTTCTTCAAATTTGGTGACAATATATTCCGTATACGCCAGGAAATTTGAACAAAAATTTGGCCAAACTTCGGAAAAATTAAGGGAAAGCTGGATTTTTGCATGAGCCTTCCTTTAAAGGTCCTAAACAAGACCCTAAAAGTACCCGTCTCTACGAGTGCCGCTAGCGGTGCTACAGAGGGTCAAAGACCCTCGAAAACAGGTTTTTCTGAATATCTCGATAACGGTAGTCGTGTATGGCAAATTTGAAGCTCTTGTGCTTTTTCAATAAACGATGGAAATACCGAATACGTTCGGGTACTCCTAACGGTGCCAGGAGGTCTAACGGTATTTTTACCAATTTTTCAAGAAAATCTCTATAACGGTAACTCGTACTAAAAGCTTTTGTGTGAAAAATTTGTAGCCTATAGAGTTTTGAAGAAAGCGGTTAAGTTTCATACCAATACGTGCAGCCTTAAGGGCGCTATGGGGGTTCAAACCTTAAAAAAAGGTGTTTTTTTGGGGTTTTTCATTAATGGCGCTAAAACGGGGGAGTGTGCTCTCTGGTCTTCTGGGAGAAGTTTGTAGCTTATGTGGCTGTTAGTAACACGCCAAAAGTCCCCAAAGATGGGGGCCCCCCTAACGAAGTTATGAGGGTCCAAAGATTCAATTAAGCAGTTTTTGGGGAATATCTCTATAACGGTAACGTCCACGGAAAACTGTTATATGGCAAATTTGTAGCTTATACAACGTTCAACTAAATATCCGAATTTCAGATCGATGCGTGCAATGCTAAGGGCGCTATGAGGGTCTGAACCGTACAATAACGGTATTTTTCGGTTTTTCGTGAATTTCTTCAAACGGGAACGCATTCGGGAGGGAAGCCTGTACCGATTTGTTGCTTCTGTAACCTCAACTTAAAATGCCAAAACAACACATCTATGCGAGCACCCCCAACGAAGCTATGAGGGGTCAAAATTAAACACATTTTTTAATAACGGTAACTTCTTGAGAGAACCAATCTGAGATAAATTTGTAGCTCATCTGGCTGTTAGTAAGGGGCCAAAAGTCCTCAACGATGGAAACCCCCGTAGGGAAGTTATGAGGGTCCAAACATCCAACAATTCAGTTTTTTTGGGAATATCTCTATAACGGTAATGTGCACCGAAAACTGTTATATGGCGAATTTGTAGCTTATACAACGCTTAATTAAGTATTCGAATTTCAGATTGATGCGCGCAATGCTAAGGGCGCTATGAGGGTCCGAACCATACAATTTCGGTATTTTTGGTTATTTTCCTGAAATTCTCTGTAACGGTAACGTAAAACAGAGGCAGTCTGTAAAAATTTGTTGTTTGTATGGTTCCAAATAAAATGCTCCACCGATTTGAATGCGCATGAGGCAACCATACGTGCATTACAACGTTTGAACTAATTAATTTTTGAGGAAGGTATGTGTAGTATGTAGTGTATGTGTGCACGTATGGTTCCTTCAGGTGCATTCATATCGCTGGAGCATTTTATTTGGAACCATACAAACAACAAATTTTTACACACTGCCTCCGGTATACGTTACCGTTAAGGAGATTTTCACGAAAATAACCAAAAATACCGAAATTGTAAGGTTTGGAGCCTCATAGCGCCTTTAGTACTGCCCGTATTGATCTGAAATTTGAACATTTTCTTAATAATTGTAAAAACTTCTAATTCGCCATATAACAGTTTTCGGTGCACATTACCGTTATAGATATATTTCAAAAAAACTATGCTTATTTGGATGTTTGGCCCCTCATAACTTTGCTAGGGGGGCTCGCATCGTTGGGGACTTTTGACGTCATACTAACAGCCACACGAGCTACAAATTTGCTTTAGACGGTTTCCCTCTAGAGGTTACCGTTATTAAAAATTTTCCGAGAAGCGGCTTTTTGTTTAACTTTGACCCCTCATAACTTCCTTGGCGGTTTACGGGTAAATGAGTTGTTTTGGCATTTTAATTTGAAGTTACAGAAGCAACAAATAATTACAGGCTTCCATCCCGAATGCGTTCCCGTTATAAAGCAATTCACGAAAATAACGAAAAATACCGTTATTGTGCGTTTCGGGCCCTCATAGCGCCCTTAGTATTTCAGGCATCAATCTGAAATTCGGATATTTAAATAAGCGTTGTATAAGCTACAAACTCGCCATATAACAGTTTTCGGTGCACATGACCGTTATAGAGATACCAAAAAACTGCATTTTTTGATGTTTGGACCGTCATAACTTCCCTAGGGGGGCTTCCATCGTTGGGGACTTTTAGCCCGTTACTAACAGCCACATGAGCTACAAATTTATTTCAGATTGGTTCTCTCAAGAGGTTACCGTTATTAAAAAATTTCCGAGAAGCGGTTTTTTGTTATCTCTTTGACCCCTCATAGCTTCGTTGGGGGTGCCCGCATAGATGAGTTGGTTCGGCATTTTAAGTTGAGGTTACAGAAGCAACAAATCGGTACAGGCTTCCCTCCCGAACGCGGTCCCGTTATGAAGATATTCACGAAAAACCGAGAAGTACCGTTATTGTACGGTTCTGGCCATCAGAGCGCCCTTAGCATTGCACGCATCGATCTGAAATTCGGATATTTAGTTAAGCGTTGTATAAGCTACAAGTTCGACATATAAGAGTTTTCGGTACACGTTACCGTTATAGAGATATTCCCCAAAAACAGTTTAATTGAATCTTTGGACCCTCATAACTTCGTTAGGAGGGCTCCCATCTTTCGGTACTTTTGGCGTCTTACTAACAGCCGCAGAGGCTACAAATTTCTCCGAGAAGACCATAGAGTACACTCCCCGGTCTTACCGCCATTCACGAAATACCCCAAAAAACACCTTTTTTAAAGGTTTGAACCCCCATAGCGCCCTTAAGGCTGCACGTATTGATATGAAATTTGACCCCTTTATTCAAAACTACATAGACTACAAATTTTCCAGCTTTTAGTGCGAGTTACCGTTATAGAGATTTTTGTGAAACATTGTCAAATCCAGCTTTCCCTTAATTTTTCCGAAGTGAAATGCCAATTTTCCTGGGGTAGTAGCCTACTTGTTTTAAATGAACACAAAGTAACAAAACCGGAGTCCGGTTAGCATTTTCTTACGAAAATACCTATACAAACGGGAAAGTTATTAGGATAGTTCCAGAGGAAATAAAACACAAAATAACGATATAAAAAACGATTTTGTTTTGAAAAATGTGGCTAGTAATGAGTAAAACTTTCGTTAACTGATATTACCTCAAAGACTCTATCTGGGATATAATTGTATAGGTTTTACAGGGAATTTCGGTTAATTTCGTTCCAAGCTCCACTAATTGCTTTCAGAAGCTCTCCAGTTTTGTTAAACTGACGTGTAACGGTATATAACTTTCCGTTCAGTAATTTTTTTCAACCACATGATCATAGCCAAACACATTTTGTGACGGAAAAATATTTTCTTGCATTGATCGAGGTGGGTTGGCAACACGATCACAAATATGTATAGGTGGTTGGGATCCTTGTGAAAATGAAACCATAAGAGAACTCATCAGAGTAAGATTTCAGTTCCGAACGATTAGGCGAAACGCGAGATGGCCCATATAATCAAATACACTGCGTTACTGGAACTCCGAACTTCGGATCACCTGAATCATTGCATTGCACGCTCTTGTAGTCCGAATTCCGACAGCTTCTCTAATCCGAATTTCACTTTTTTCATAATAACAGAAATTTATTCGTCCGTAGTAAAATCAATTCTTTTCTACTTATTCTTTGAAGTGTGAACGAAATTCTTCGAAAATAGAAAACTGAATCTCCGAAGAAATTACCGAAACCGACCATTTCCTCGAAATACAAAACAAGTAATCGGCCTGTGCTAATCCGAATTCCTCTGTAATCAGGATCGACCCCAGTTTATAATAGTATGAATTATGGAATACGCACTGTAATGACTATAACACTCACTCCTGGACATTCCAGTCTCATATATCAGGCCAAAGACCTATTAGCAGCCGCTAACTGATCACCTCCTGGACGCAGTTGTTCATACATATTTAGTACGGCAATTTTCGTGATTTTCCAATAGTCAAACCCAGATTTTTACGCTTTCAAAAATCGTAGTGCCGTGCTTTTTTGTAGAGTATACAGGAGTAAGTTAACAAAAATGTATTCGACCCTTCGTGCCCCTCCAACCTTGGCTACGGCCATGTGCATCATTATGATGACGGTTTCGAAAAAAAAAATCAATTCTAATTTTCAATATCAAACAATTTTAATTTTTTCAAGTATTTTTTATAACGAGCATCACCCACTTTCGGATCGATTAAGAAGGCAATAAAAAGAAGGTGAAAGAAATTCACACTTTGTCTTGGTTTGAAAAGCGTTGTACCGGTAATTGTGAAAATTTCTACGTATTTATTTTTGTTCTGCATAATGCAAACTAAACTCTCAAGGATTTTTTCACCGGTTTTAAATTGTCTTTTGTGACGCCTCGGACAATTAACCATAATCTGTTATTGAATATGTATGTATATAATATTAGAACAAAGTGAATTTTCATTTTCTCTTTTTCATTATCATAAAATTCTGATTTTTATGGACATCCCTAAATAGACGGTCTGCTCTCTCATTTTATCCTAAGTGGTTGAATTTTACATTTCATAAAATTCAAAATAAATGGCCATGCCGATGCCCGTCTGGACATAGACGGGTAGGTACATATGGCTACTGGCAATTTACAAGTCAAATCTGTTCTGGAACATCTCTCTGGAACAACATCATCTTCATCCTTGTTGTTCGCCTTGCCATCACTTGCACCTGCATAAGAGATGCGCATACCTACACTTCCCTTCAATCTTCCTTTTGCCATTTCCATTTTCCATAATATGTATCACTCCGTGTTCGAGAAGCGGAAGCGAAAATTACGCCAATATTTTTCAAACAAAGACTATGCACTTACAATCTACTCTGTGAGTTGGCAGACTTTGACTTGACTGCAATATTCAAAGCAAGTCTCCCAGAGGTCTCAAGACATGGTGTGGCGTTCATGTCATAAAATCGATTTTGATGGTTGTCGGAATTCGGAGCCAGCCGAACAATCGGTAGGTAGGTAGTGAGCATGTAGTTTTCCGCCGGAGTATATATATGGCAGACAGCAGCGATAATAATCAGAATCACGAAATTTGCATTACCTTAACGAACAGAATGCAGTTTGCGCTAGTTTGCATCATGTGCTCACAGCTCACGTATATTTTCTATAGTAAACTGATATCGATTCGACATCGAACTGGCAACATCTCTTAATGCATTTTCACTTTACAATGCCGATGAATTGCAAACGGGAAATGGATGTATTTAGAAAAGCTATAAACGATGCTTGAAGAAGAAATGAACAAAGTTCTTTGCATCTTTTCCGATAAGATAATAATATCCTGTACGTATAAAATTACATAGAAGACATCTATACGAGTTTCAGGACAAACTCATTGTTCATTGTCGAAACAAAGAAACATAAAGTTTGGTCCAAGACATCTAAGCATTCAGCAAACTTTTCTGGCATTTGCGAATAATTTTTGAAGTAAGTTCTTTTAACATTCTCATCTCGCAGGACCGTTTTACTACTAAACCAAAAACTGGCAAAACTGGCACCGCGTAACAATCAACTTTGGAAATTTGCCGATCACGGAAAATTCAGTCAGTTGTGCCGTAAACGCAAGGACTATGTTCCAATAAATTTTAGCCCCGATTGAATTGCTATACGAAAGGCGAAGAATGCCCTGAATACCCGAGTACAAGTTCAACATAATAATCTTTGACACACACACACACACACACAATACCACAGTAAATAAGGACATACTGCACACGAAGCTGGTGAAAGTGGTGCAGCAAAACCATAACCGAAGTGCTGTTCGAATTATGTATGTACGAACAACACCATGAATAAATTCAGCATGTACAAGTACTATTCAGGGCCGGATTTAGCCTCTATTGCGCCCCTGGGCAGTAACGAATTTGCCGCCCTCCGCCACTAGATAAGTTTGAAGGTAGCAGTTGTCACCTCACAAAGGAAATGTAGGCAAAACGTTAGCGGGCGTAAAAATTGCAACTTTCATATTTTTCTTACTAGTAAGCGTATTTTGTTTGAAAATTTTTTATGTTGTTTTCCAGGGGAGGAATCCAAGTGTTTCATGACCCTCCCAAAATTGTTTTAGGAATGATTAAAACTCGAATGAGAACATAGAAAACTGTACAATTCTTATTACATTCGGCTTTTCACTTTCTTTAGAAATGCGTTCATGTTTTCTAATTTTCTTTTCTTTGTCGATCGTTTTGGAAATAGTTTGCGAATTACCACCAACAAAAAAAATGTCATATATTAGCATCATATTTAACAAAATATCTGGTCTATGTTGACCAAAAAAATCACAAAGTGCACGAAAAGCATTTTGATTTGAACGTCCATTTTCGTAAAAGGCTGCAACGACCTTAACGCAGTGCTCAATTGTGTATTTCTCCATGGATGAATTTGCCAAACACTGAAGCAAAGAAATGTCTAATAAAGTTGGGCGAGAAACTTACCGTTAAGGTGTGACACTCAATTAACATCGGGCATTCTATTTGGACCACCCTTTATTTTAAATTATTTTTTATTTTCGATGGAATTTTCCGTTTTTCCCTGAAAAAAAATTCAAATTCGAAAATTTAAGCGTAAAAATTCTTGAAGCTTTGTTTAAACCTATTTACCCAATAGAAACTCAAAAATTTGATAGCCAATTTCACATTTCTAATATCGAGACTTGGACCTTTTCCGAAACCAGATCCTTGCTTCCCAGCGAAGTTTATGTGGGGACAAATTTAAGAAGTAATTGAACACGCAAAAATGTGTTGTTAGATGAGTTACTTGTTTGGGGGCGTTTATAACTTTCCAAAGGATCGCTATCACCAAAAATATTTTTTGGGTTTTTTTTTTCTCCAAGTCTGGGTCAATTTTAGTGGCTTGAAAGCAGGAGCTGGCAGCCAAGTACTCGCGTATTTAAATCATTTAATGTGGCTTCAAAGATGATTTATACTCCTACTCTAATTAAACTAAAGGCCGCCAAGCAACATTTTGCGAAGTCCCAATTTTTGAAGGCGGAATCATATTAAAATTTGAGTTGAGGTTGGGATTAGGCGCTTTGGATTAAGACGAATATGTACATCTAACTAGAATAAATTAAGAAAGCAAATTTTTTTCTACAATTATGTTTGAGTTTTCAAAATCCATCTTTTCCATAATCTTAGACCAATGAAAAAATTTAAGAATTTGCCGCCCCTCAAATTCTGCCGCCCCGGGCAGTAGCCCAGGTTGCCCATATGGGAAATCCGGCCCTGGTACTATTCACCAAAAAAACCGACAAAATCACCAAGTCTTGTACAGAACACAGACGACGAAGAGTCGTTTAGAAAACTTATTCCATATATAAAATGCGTGGCCTATACAATTATTATGCTTCGAGAAAATAGTTCTAAAGGAGCATACCATGCCACCATGCACCATTTAAACGCCCCCGAAAAGTTCCTTCTATTTCTATTCGCTTTCCATACGACGGTTTTGGTTTGGTTCTGTTCTAGCCAGACATACCATACATTACATACGTAGAAATGAAGGATTAAACTCGACATCATACATATATGTGAGAAAGAGCAACTTTTGAATAACTGCTGGAATTAAATAACTTTTCTAAGATTTGTAACTTTAGTGTGTGAACGCTGGAAATTGTTGGACAAGTTCCAAAAATGTTTGTGTTATTATTCTGGGGACACTGAGTAAATTGTAAATTGTAAATTGATTAACACCGTTGCACAGAAAACACAATACATTGTGGGAAGATTTTCTGGGAAATTGCGAGAGTTGAAGTAACAACTCAAGAATACTAAGAAGATGAAAATTATAACGAGCGTTATATACGTCGGTGTTCTGGAGTTGACGACTAAATACCGTTATGTAGGTCCTTTGAGTGTGTTGAGAAAAAAAATAGTTTGTCTTGCTAAAAACTCGAAAAATTCGCTTTTTTTTCCTTTTTTGACATGGATTCATCGAATTTGCAATTTTGGACGTGGAATTGTCAAATTTGAATTATTGACGTTTCGATTTGTCAAATCTGACAGTTATATTTGTCAAATCTCACAGTTTTATTTGTCAAATCTGACAGTTCTATTTGTCAAATTTTAAATAGTTAGGGTAAGAAAAGTGAAAAATTATTTAAAAAAAAAATAACAACCCAAGTAACAATTTCATTCTTATAATACCTCGTAAAATATTCTTTTCTAGCATTAATAGGGGCACTTTACAGGGTATAACCACTGAATAACAGTCCCAATAATGGCATTTGGCGCCGTTTTTTAATCCAATAGAACCTTATTGTAGCACTAAATTATGCTTTAAAAAGGCGTACGTCATTTGCTTTATATCATAATTTTCTGTCATTGAACGAATTTGCAAAAAAAAAATAGAAAAACAAAATTTCCGCAGCTGGCATCGAACCAATGCCTGTTGATTGCCCGTCCTACACGCTACCCACTCAGCTAACCTCACATATGGTCGGCATTGCTCGGAAACACTACAAATGGTTGTTACTACTATAGAAATGCTTGACAATTCTTTATCGACTCTTTTGCACTGCACCCTATCATACATTTATCAATAAAATAGAGTGAATTTCTGCGCAGAGATCACCCTAATTAATTTCGAAGATAACAATGAGTGCATACGTGTGGGTTTCATGCAAGATTTTAAGGATTTCTAATGCAGAAATTGTGTATTTCAGAAAACTGTGTCAAGTGTCAATTCATTAAAAAATCACAAAGTCCATCCTTGTATAAAAATACGGTGAACAATTTATTGGATGACCATAAGAATGTCACACTATAAAAATGACACCGACTGTGCTATAGAAGAATATTATGCATGTGTGTGAGTTAACTTAGAGAGACTATTGCATGTGTGTGGTGTATCATCCAATAAACACAAGAGTGGAGTATTTAAAGGAGTGTCTTCTTAGGTTAACGTTTAGAGACAGTTATATCGAAGTTTTATACCACCATCTTTAAATTTATTCCATAATGATGATAAAAGCTTTCCGGAAAATACTTTAAGGATGTTTTATCGGATCAAAACATTACTTTAAGCACTGTCACACGATAAATGAATTTGATGGTACTATATGATTGCTACAGTGTGAAGTGCTTCTTTAAAGCAAACGAATTGTTGCTTGGGAAGGCCTCTACGATTTTCATTTTCTCTGGTATAATTTTTTTTAAAGTTTAGCCAGATGTCGGAGGAGCTAACTTTTGAATTCATTTTCTTACTGTATACGCATTCCAAGTTCTAAAAGTTCGATGAACAAATGATATGGAAATTCTGAATGCCAGCCAAATATAGGTATATAAAATTAGGCACAAACAACACTCTACCAAAATTTGGCTAATATAGTTCCAATGGATCCAAGGACAAAGACAGTGTGAACCTCGGATGTGAATTAATCAGTGAATTTTGATCAGTGACTGGAATAGCGAAAATTGACCCTTGAAATGGACGAAAAGGCATCCTTCAATTAATTCCCCTGGCTCTTCGCGAGGACAAATTTCAATCAAACTTGAATGGTAATAATAGTAGAGTCCATAATATTTTAGTGTCGGCAGTTATAATGTGAAAGATGTCCTTGAGCAAAGGTCCCTTTTTTCTGCGGGTGTTGCACTATAGACGATCTCTTGTCCAGGGTTGTTTCTCAAATCATTTTATGCGACTAAATGCATTGCTTGATATTTAAGTTTGCATTTTTATTTCAAAAATATTTGGTCTGGGAGGGGCTTTAGCCCCCTTAGCCCCTCCCGTGGTTGCGCCACTGCAACGTACCATATATAGATCTGCTTAATTTCACTTATGCCTTCCTTGAATTTAAATTTGATTATCCAGAATCATTTTTAGTACAATTCAAATGCTATAGCGGGTTGACTCAGGTCAAGGAATCACAACTTCTTTCCCCATTAACCTTCAATCCCACCAATGTTTTTCCTACGAAAATGCTAAGAACCTGGTAGCATACACCAAAACTTTATGCATCAAGTTGGTCATGTACTATGTGCCCCCTCTTTAAGAACTTTCTAAATACGCCACTGCGCACAATCATGTGCTTCCTGACATATTCCTGGAAAGCTTTTCGCAGAATTGTACAGTTTTTAAATTCTAATCCCAAAAAAAAAATGAAAAAAAGCTAAATTTTTTTGCGAGATTTTGATCCTATGCAGCAACGAAAAAAAAACATTAAAAAAAGGGAAAACATTCTCAATCAAATTTGCAATTTTAAATCACGAAGTTCCTGGACTGTAAGTTATTGTAGCTACGTCAGAGGCATATTGAGTCACAAAAGAGAACGTATCAAAAAACCTTATGGGAATGAAATGAAATCCCCAATTATCGAATTTAGTATATGAGAAAAATACATTAAAAAAATTATAATGTTGGGTGGTACTATGGGGATGGAGCCGAAAATATTCCGAGGTGACCGTACAGGTCCGGCGGCGCTAAAAGCGAATGCTCCGCAACGAGCTTAGCGATGACACATGCTTGTTCCAGCTCAGCTCGGCCAAGTGGGCGGGGTTGTTGCCTGCTCGTTGCCCCAGCCACTACAAGGATAACAATTATCATGTGCCTGATGGTTGAGGAATAAGGATGGATGAAGGTTGGTCCCACTATACAAAATTAACCGGGTGAAGACAATAATCGTCGACTGATTCACCTATCAGCTCCCAGCCCAGATCATGCGGACTGTTGGCCTCTGAACCCAAAATCCCAACCATTGAGGTTCCTTGGCCACAAACAAAATTAACGGAACCTCCCAAACGGAAAATAAAACAATATAGTCTACATTGACGTTATCTCACTGACCTGAAAGGGTATTAGACAGAACTTCCGAAAAGAAAAAGCTGTTAATTCACGTTATAAGACATATTTTTTTTTATTATCGAATTGTTATTTTCTTCTAAAAAGAACAGCCAGAAGTTCCACGGATTTGATTCTTAAAAACAAGGGTAAAGTATAACATATCATAATTCAAAACAAAATGCGGTAAAGATGGAAAGCAAATGAAAATTGAACTTACCCCGTATCCGCTGTGGCCACATCGAAAACAGGAGCAGCTGGAACTACAATATTATAACAATTCTGTACAAATTCAAAAAAAAAAATCAATTCCGGAAATAACAAAAGAAGAAATAACACACGATTCTGATGTCTGACGAATCCGAAGAAGTAGCTCAAGGAAAAGCTAAGGAACAAGGCGGATGATTATTATGATGCTGTCGTTGTGAGTCGCGTCAATTCCATTGTCTGTCATCCAGATAACCAGCTGTTGTGCCCACATGCACGATGACGTTTTGACAAACGTAACGGAGTCCGATGATTACAGTTAGGAGATGAAGAACTCGAAATTCGAGCTCCGTTGAGGGACTTAGTGGATTTACCAAGTGCCACTTGGACAACCGTATAGCAGATGGAACACTGAAGGGGTCAATTTTGGGCAATGTTGTATATAATCTTTTCTCCGGATACCACCCACGTCGGCATAAGTCGCATCAGCCGTAACCATGAATTTCACTGACTTGCCGCTTATTAAGACCACGATATTACAGATCCGAGAAATCTTTTTACGGTTTCCACAGTGCACTTCCGCTCAACGTAAAATCTTCTCATCAAAAAAAAAAACGCAACCCTCAATCCAAATCTTACGGATTTTTTTTTTCGATTCTCACAAAATCGACAATTTGCAACTGCCCGCCTTGACAGTTCAAACTCGACTCCCCGTCTCTCAAACACGCCGCATCACTCTCCCGCATTCAGCACGAAGTTGGCCCCGCGTCCAGATTGTCAAATCTGAGCGCGAATTTAAAAAAAAATGATCGTTACAAAATCTTAAAATCCATCTCAGCCCCAAGTTCAAAAAGCAATCACGCTTTTGCCCTCGTCGTTATTTTGATTCTATTTTTTAGATGCTGAAGGTGTGTAAGCAATAGTACGCTCTACTGAGCTTACTCAATTTGTGTGTGAATTGTAAAACAATATTAATTTGTTATAATTTATTTATTTTTCAAAAATTACAAACCCGTCGTACTTTTTGTTTCTTTTTTTTACAATCTTATAAACATTTTCCCGTTCCCAAACGTATTGTCGGCACCATTGTGTCACACTTACGTACAGAAAATGGTTGTTGCTTTCGTTCCAATCCAATCGAAAATTCTGTGAACTTTGCCATTTTCGTAATTGCTTCGCTTCGTTTTTCGGCGAAAAACTTAATTAACCGTACCTGCCGACTGTTGTTGAAAATCTATCGAACAGACACAACATATCCAATGACGTGCGCGTCCTATATCTTCGCATTGCGTCGTACAATGTCTTTGTTGTGCGGTTTCGTTAGAAAGTTGAAATTTCACAAGGATGCTTCGGCAAGAATATAAAGTATTATTTTACGTACTTTTGCCCCTGGAAATTGTATATGAATGAAATGGAACAGAACAGTGAAGTAGGTAGGTACATCCATACAATGCCAGTGGATTTGAATACAATAATTGAAAACGGAAGACTCCATTTAAGTGTGAGGTATTAATTTCGGAGAGTAGATACAACCTGAGGCTTACACAATCACAAGTATGTATACCTACGCTTCTTAGTTTTGGGATACATAAATATATTTGAAATTTCAAATTGGCTTCATGTTGAATTGAATAAAATTAATTGAAATCTTGTCTGAGTATCGTTTTAATTGGCCATGGGCCGACACGTGTTACTCTGTCGGTTTTGTGGTACGGGAAGGCATGTGGAGCATTTTGAGTTTAGTCGTCAAAACAATGAAATTTGAATGTATTTCAAATATATTGTATGATTGCTAGGTACTCGTATGACTTGCATAGTGATGATGATCTATTTGCTTTCACACCTGCCTTCATTTATCCCTCCGTCGGGCGCACCCGGCCTGACAGGCCAGCAAAACAGTTTCTGCTCTGTTCCACGCTAGTAGAGGGGCCCACAACTTTTAAGCTCCGTTTACTCGTCTAACTTTAAGAGTCTCACACGATGCCTACCTATAGTTTTCCATGGCCCTTTAGACAGTTGTGTGGTAAGGACTCTGGCTTCACAGGCCGGGTGCGCCTGATCACGTCATAATTTAGAATGTGCCTAAACTACGCCAAAGCGCTGCATCAAAGATTCCTTTTCACATTTACTTTGGTGCATTGAGAACCTTTTCTAATAACGATTATAAATTTAGACTGCCTGCCTTTCATTAATTTCAATTTTTGTAACGAACAATGGATGCGGTATTTTTATATAACATTTTCTCTCTTGATTTTTTTCTGGTAGGTCGATAATTTTATTTCTGTATAATACTGTTTAGTAAATAGGTTTATTAGTACTATATTTACTTTAATTACATCCCTTAGATACTTATAAGTTAATTTCTGAAAAGTATCTGATATTTAAAGTAGCATGTTAAGGAAAAAGGACGCAAACAGATGGGTGGCCTCTCAGGCCGAGTGCGCCCGATCTTGTTTTGATTTGGGGTGCGCCCGACGGAGGGTTATCTTTGTCTTGCTCTCTCTCGTCTTCTGTCTCTATATGAAATTTATTATATACACTCCCTTAAATAAGTGCGTTAGTTATTGAGCCAGTGGCGTAACGTACGGTGTTTCCCAAAGGCAAAAGGACCCCCAAAGGCCGAGTGTGATATTTGTTTCAAATATGAATGATCATTAGTCAATGGCACAAAAACGTAGTCAAGCCCCAGGGTTAGAAGTACCGAAAACCTAACTAATACCGCCGATTCATGCCTTCAGATTAAATTTAAAAGTTAGGCTTGTATTGACACAAATATTATTAATATGTTTTGTTATATTAAAACACCGGATCGTGTCGAAAAAGGATCTTTATTTTATGGTCTATATCAATTTCCAAACATTGGGTAAGGGATTTTATGACCCTTCACCAATGCGTATTGATTTCATGGTTAGAACATTATGTCTGCACATGCCTATGCCCGCAATTTAGCTCATCGGATCTAACAGTGGTTAGAATGGAGATTCCAGAGTTGGGAGAGCTGTACATCTCCTCCGCCTACATGGCCCATGATAGGTCGGCGCCTCCGGAAGAGCTGATGCGGCTGACAACCTACACGACTGCGAGGAACACTACTCTCCTGGTAGGGTGCGACGCAAACGCACGACATACCTTATGGGGGAGCACCGCAATAAACGAAAGAGGTGAGGACCTGTTTGACTTTATCATTAATACTAACTTTACAGTATGTAATACGGGAAACTGTCCAACCTTCGTTTTCCCGAGCTCGCAAAATTACGCAGGCTGGGAGGAGGTATTGGATATTACCACTTTTGTCGGATAGTGAGAGATTTAAGGTGGAACAATGGAGGGTGTCTGACCTTAATTCTTTTTCAGATCATAACTGGATACTTTTTAATATAAATGTTTCCATGGAGACTCCAAAGCCTTACAGGAACCCAAGGACCACAAACTGGAAAAAGTTTCGACAGATTTTCAAAAACAGACTTCCAAGTCCCCAAATCACTCGATAAGCTCCGTGGAGGAGCTGGACAAGGGAGTTGAAGCATTAGAGAAAGCTATGGAAATAGCTTTTAAAAATTCATGTCCAGTGAAGCGGAGTAGGAAAACCCTTCCGCCATGGTGGAACGATGACCTATCCAAGCTTAGGAAGCTTACTCGGGACATTCTCAATATCTGCAACAAACACAAATTTTGGCAGCCATATAAAGACTGTCTAAAAATATACAAAAAAGCCATCAGAACAGCAAAAATCCAAGCCTGGATCGAGTTCTGTCAATCCTTGGATCATATCAAGGATTCGGCGAGAATTGGAAAATTTTTGTCAAAAACACATTCATGCCCGTCCCTGATAAAAAGGGACGATGGCTTCTGGACCGAATCTACTGGAGAGTCTCTTGAGATTCTCTTGAATACGTATTTTCCTGGGTGCGAAAGTACTTACACACAACAACCGACACTGCATATGGCAGACAACCAACGGAGCGATTTTGTAGTCTCCATCATTACGGAGGAGAAGATTGCCTGGGCAATTAATAGCTTCTCTCCATATAAATCTCCCGGACCAGACGGCATACTGCCCATTATGCTGCAGAAAATGCAGGACTCAGCAAATGGATAGTGAGTCTTCTGAAGACCAGGGTAATTCATGCGGACTTAGGAAACAGTCAGATGACAAAATTCGTCTGTAGAGGGACACCTCAGGGTGGTCTCATCTCTGCGCTACTGTGGCTAGTAGTGATCAATAAAATCTTAACTAAACTCGACGAAGAAGGTATAAAAGTAGTGGCGTATGCGGATGATGTAGCGATCATAGTATCAGGAATGTGTCTCTCCGTGATCAGTCAGATAATGGGAAGAGCGCTCGGGTTAGTCAGCAAGTGGGCTACAAGCTGTGGCCTTGGTGTAAACCCAAGCAAGACAAAGCTGATGCTGTTCACTACAAAAACCAAGATACCATCTTTTTCCCTTCCAAAACTTAACGGACAGCAACTCACACTATCGACTAGTTCGAAGTATTTGGGAGTCATTTTAGACCCGAAGCTCAGCTGGAAGTTGAACATTGAAGAGCGTGTTAAGAAAGCCTGCGTAGTTTTCTACGCCTGTAAGACAGCCCTCAATAAAAGGTGGGGCGCTAAACCAAATGTAGTACTCTGGCTTTATACAGCAGTGGTACGTCCCATGCTGACGTGTGGAGCACTTGTGTGGTGGCCAGCGCTTAGCAGAGAGTACAATATAACGAAACTGGGTAGGGTGCAAAGAACGGCATGTCTTGGCATCACAGGGGGTATGCGAACATGCCCGAGGGATGCGTTGAATGTAATCCTGCATCTTCTACCAATCAACCTTTTTATTAATAAACTGGCGGCATGTAGCGCGGTAAGGCTTAAAGTGTCCAGTGGCTGGACCTCCAAGCCATATCACGCTGATATCCTCAACCAGCTGCCACTAGATGAGATCAAGGCTATAACAGACTTTGCAGTGACTACACTGAGTCTTGGGAAAAGCTTTGCTGTCAAGATTCCGACTAGGTGCGAATGGGGTACGGGTGAGGCAGTAGGGGATTACGAAATCTCTATTTTCACAGATGGATCTAAAATGAGCTGCGGGGTAGGTTCAGGAGTCTTCTGCGATACACTTAACATCTCTGAATCCTACCGTCTTCCTGATCATGCTAGCATTTTCCAGGCGGAATTGTTTGCAATCATGAAGGCCTGCCTCGCACTCGGAAATATTCAAGACAGCCAGAACATAGCCATCTGCTCAGATAGTCAGGCGGCTATTAAGGCAATTAACTCTGCGAAGATATCCTCTAAGCTTGTCAAATGCTGTGAGGAGACGCTAAACAATCTTGGTAGAAAGCACTCAATCACACTAATTTGGGTGCCTGGACATACGAATATAGATGGCAATGAGCTGATGAGTTGGCCAGAAAAGGGGCCTCTATGGACACCTCCTATGAGGAGCGCGTACGTTCCGATGTCAACTGTCAAGGGACAGATTTCCTTGCATTATCTTACGATTGCAGGCGGTTACTGGCGAAACATAAGCACCTGTGCCATATCACGGAAGTTATGGCCATCATATGACTGGAAAAGGACGCCCGAGATTCTAACAAGACCGCGGAAGGATATCGCCAGACTTACAGCAGTTATTACGGGCCATTGGCCAATAGGGGACCATGCGGCCAGGTTGGGTATACCTCACAACTCGCATTGTCGTAGTTGCGATAACGCAAATGAGAGAGAAACTCTAACTCACTTTCTCTGCAAATGCCCAGGTCTCGCTAGATCCCGCTATAGAACGCTCGGTCGTGCGTTTTTTGATAGTCTAGAGGATGCGTCGGAGGCGAAAATAGGGGAGCTGCTTCAGTTCCTCAATTGTACTGCGTGGCTCTAAACGCCTCTCCACTCATGACATCTAACCTTCTGTAACCTCCTTCTTTATTAGTTTAACGGAATATGTGGTTTCAAAACGGCGCCTTCTGCGCTAATTGGGTTTCTGGTCTGCTTGACCTAAGCCACCACTTTTACCTACCATGTCTGCACATGTTCCAAATTGTCAATTTTTAAAATTAATTTGGCGAATTTCCAATTGGAATTGACGAAATTTCATATCAAATTGACGGATTTTAAAATTATGTTTACGAATCTCCAAATCACGTTGTGGAATTTTAATTTTAAATTTACCAAACTCCATGTCAAAAAAATGAATTTTCAAATCACATTGACGAATTTCTATTTCAAATTGGCGTAATGTCTTATTAACGAATTTCCCGATCAAATTGACGAATTTCCAAATCATGTTTACAGATTTTCATTTAAAATACATCAAATCATGTTGACAAATATTCATTTGTAATTGATTACTTTCCATGCCAAATTTGCGAATTTCCATTTTAAAATAACGAGATTTCATATTATTTTGACGAATTTCTAGATCAAAATGAAGAATTTCCATTACAAACTAAATTGTGTTAACGCAGTTCATTACACATTGACAAATTGAAAATCTGGTCTAGGAATTTTCGTTAGAAATTGGCGAAATTCAAGAACATGTTGCTGAATTTCCATTTCAAATTCACGAAATCTTATGTCAAATTGACGAAATTCCATAGAGAACTGACAAATTTCAAAATTATGTTGACGAATTTCCATTTCATTGTTAATGTTCATATTCATGTCTAATAACAATTTTTCCAAATGAATACAGCCGTTCTAAGATGCGACCCAACACAAACTGCAATGCACAGGGAGGGGGAGTAAGGGTAAACGCGGTCATATTTTCCAAAATTGTTAAAATAATTTGTTTGAGCTAAAATGAATTGGGGGAGGTAGATTACGTTGCGGATGACATTTTGCTGAAAATTTCACAGTCCCAGCCGCCTCCGTGCACAAGATGCAGCCGTTCCAAGATGCGACCCAAAACAAACTGTAATGCACAGGGGGGAGTAAGGGCGAATGGGGTCATATCTTCCAAAATTTAAAAAAAAATTTTTTTGAGCTAAAATGAATTGGGGGAGGTGGATTACGTTCCGGATGACATTTTGCTGAAAATTTCACAGTCCCAGCCGACTCCGTTCACAAGATACAGCCGCTCTAAGATGCGACCCAACAGAAACTGCAATGCACAGGGGGAAGTAAGGGCAAACGGGGTCATATTTTCCAAAATTTTTAAAATTATTTTTTTGAGGGGGAGGTAGATTACGTTGCGGATGACATTTTGCTGAAAATTTCACAGTCCCAGCCGCCTCCGTTTACACGATACAGCCGTTCTAAGATGCGATCCAACACAAACTGCAATGCACAGGGGGGGAGTAAGGGCAAACGGGGTCATATTTTCCAAAATTTTTTTTTGGCTAAAATGAATTAGGGGAGGTAGATTACGTTGCGGATGACATTTTGCTGAAAAAATCACAGTCCCAGCCGTCTCCGTTCACAAGATACAGCCGTTCTAAGATGCGACCCAACACAAACTGCAATGCACAGGGAGTAAGGGCAAACGGGGTCATATTTAGAAATATGTTTAAAATTCTTTTTTTGAGCTTAAATGAATTCGGGGAGGTAGATTACGTTGCGGATGACATTTTGCTGAAAATTTCACAGTCGCAGCCGCCTCCGTTCACAAGATACATCCGCTCTAAGATGCGACCCAACACAAACTGCAATGCAGGGCAAACGGGGTCATATTGTCCAAAATTTTTAAAATAATTTTTTTGAGCTAAAATGATTTTGGGGGAGGTAGATTACGTTGCGGATGACATTTTGCTCTCTCTCTCTCTCTCTCTTTGGACATGATTGATAATACTAGAATTTAAAGTAATTTTTATCGTACTAATTTTGCAAATCCTTATTATTCTTATATTCACAGAACAACGGTGCCCAACAATTGGCGTCCGAAGCAACGGTCTACATACATCTGGAAGATGTGAACGACGAGATACCATTATTTACCGAACGAGAACAGGAAACAGTTCTTGAAGGTGAACCGATTGGTACGAAAGTTACACAAGTCAATGCAATCGACAAGGACGGAACATTTCCAAATAATCAGGTAAGAAGTAGTCGATTGAAGTTTCAAAGGAATACCTATATAAACCCACATAGACCTAACCATCACCTTGTTAAAATCCGAACAATATTCACTGGGGCTAGGTATGGTCGCTCCTCCGAAAGGATTGAATATCTGTAGATTCTCTATCGTTTACATTTGCGGTATATGCATCTGATGTCAGGTGAATGAAACGCATTTGGTTCTATTAGTTCCGATTGCAATTACTGCCAGCTCATTGTATTGCTAAAAGCATTTTGTGCGAATTCCATTGAGTGATATTGCCCAGAAAACCCATGAAATCCCCAAAGGTATATATGGAAATGGAGGAAGTTTAGTATAGTATAGTCGGATAAACGTGCTTATAATTGGAAGTTGCTTAATTGCACAGTTCAATTTCAATGTAAGATGCCCCGTTCGGGTGCAGAGAAAAGAGAATTAATGCAGACGGAATGTAATATTGATCCTGTGTAATAGTTTGCGGCAATTTATATACCAAATTCAAAATATTTCACACTTTCAGGTTGACAGTGATTGGTTTCGTCTGTGTCAGCATGACTGTTATTAATTCCAATTTCGTTCGTAGAGGGCAAGGTCGTAAAAATCTTTTGAAAAATGATTCTTTTGTCGGAAATCATGGTAGAAGAGAACCCACATACATTTATTACGCACATTCACTTTTGATGGATATGGTAATTTTGCTCAAGAGTGATTTATAGGAAATTGATATGCGCTTGAGTATAATCGCGCTGTGTAGAGACAGTGTATGATTGAGACCTACCCTACAGTCTTGCGCTATTGATTTATCATCCATCAATCTTACTGTTTTTGATTAGAGCAAAGCTTCAGCACTTGGCAAGGATTTCGATTTGCATATACAGGGTGGGTCGATTACAAGTTCGTTTTTAAAAATGCAATAAAATGAACAAAATTAAATTATTTTCCATGTCTTATGGCTTTATTAGAAAGTAAGTAAGCTCCCATTAATGATGGAACACCGCTTCATTCATGTGGCTGCCACGGCTGGCGTCGCAGTAGCGTATTCTGTCACACCAATTGTCAAAGACCCATTGATGGTTTCAGGCTGTAGCTCACGGATTGCTTGGATGATATTGGCCTTAAGTGCTTGAATCTTTTCTGGATTGTTGGCATAACATCGGTCCTTCACGGTTCCCCACAAAAAAAAAAGGCCAAAGGGGTCAAATCGCAGCTCCGAGGCAGCCAATTGACATCTCCAAGACGGCTGATTACACGATGGGCTGTGTGGCATGGCGCACCATCCTGCATGAACCAGAGGTCGTCCAAATCCATATCTTCAATTTCAGTAAAAAAAAAGTCGGATAACACGGTTCGCATCTCGCGCCTTAAGCAAGGCTGAGCAGAAGTGGGCTCAGATTGAAAAGGAGCTACTAGCGGTAGTATTTGCATGCGAAAGATTTCATTATTTTTTATACGGACGCGAGTTCACGGTAGAGAGTGAATGTTACACTTTTTGGGTCGTTCAACAAAAGTTGAACGAAAGTTGAACGTGGGTTGAACCTAAGTTGAAAGTTACACTTTTTGGGTCGTTCGACAAAAGTTGGACGAAAGTTGAACGTGAATTGAACCTAAGTTGAAAGTAACACTTTTTGGGTCGTTCAACAAAAGTTAACGAAAGTTGAACGTGAGTTGAACCTAAGTTGAAAGTTGAATTTGAGTTGAATTCGAGTTGAATTCAAGTTGAACCCAAGTTGAACCCAAGTTGAACGTAAATTGAACCCAAGCCCAATCTCTGTTGAACCTTGAATGACACCCAACACCCAAGTTAAACGAAAGTTGAACGTGAGTTGAACCTAAGTTGAAAGTAACACTTTTTGGGTCGTTCATCAAAAGTTGAACGAAAGTTGAACGTGAGTTGAACCTAAGTTGAAAGTAACACTTTTTGGGTCGTTCAACAAAAGTTGAACGAAAGTTGAACGTGGGTTGAACCTAAGTTGAAAGTTACACTTTTTGGGTCATTCGACAAAAGTTGGACGAAAGTTGAACGTGAGTTGAACCTAAGTTGAAAGTAACACTTTTTTGGTCTTTCAACAAAAGTTGAACGTGAGTTGAAAGTTGAATTTGAGTTGAATTCGAGTTGAATTCGAGTTGAATTCAAGTTCAACCCATGTTGAACCCAAGTTGAACTCAAGTTGAACCCAAGTTGAACTCAAGTTGAACGTAAATTGAACCCAAGCCCAACCTCTGTTGAACCTTGAATGGCACCCAACACTCACAGGGTAGCACCTAGCCCAACTTCCGCTGAAACCTTGAATGGCACCCAAAACTCACAGGGTACCTGTAATGCCAAAAACGTAACGCTTTTTCGTTGCAATTTTCGTGACGATTTTCGATTTATGTGCCAGAGTCAAGACATAAAAATGTCAAAAAAAAATGGTCCAATGATGCCACCACTCCACAATCCGCACCAAATTATCACTCTCTTCATTCATTGGCTTCTCGGCAGCAACGTGCGGGTTTTCCAAGCCCCAAATGGGGCAATTTTGTTTATTAGCGTAGCCGCCGAGATGAAAATGCGCCTCATCAGAAAAGATAATTTTTCGCCCAAAATCGTTGTCCAATTCAAGCTGCTCTAAGGTCCAAACTGCGAATCGATAACGAAGTGGATGGTCGTGCGACTTTAATTACTGACTCAATTGGACATTGCAAGGGAATAATCCGAGACCTTTGTGCAGACTTCTTCTCAGGCTAGTTCGTGAAATGTTTAACTGTTGATATTGTAGATGGCGTGTTGATGTTCGTGGATAGAGTCTCACACTCTGGGCTACAGCAGCCACATTTTCATCTGTGCGCACCGTACGAAGACGGGGACCGTGAGTTTTGTCCACTGGCATGTCAGTCTCACGAACTTTTTGCACAAATTTGCGTACGTGACGGTCGGTGGGTGCTTCATTTCGGCCAAAACTTCTTTTCAATAAACGCACTGTTTGGGCTAGGCTAGACAGCACTCACTTTGAAAATAAGTTTTAAATATTTCCCAACGTTGTTCAAGCATAAAGCGACTCATTTCGTTCCGCGGAGATATGATACTGACTTTCTATCCTGATTTCGAGCCAAAAACAGCTGTCAGTGTCAAACTAACTTATGATTTAAAAACGAACTTGTAATTGGCCCACCCGTTACATACGCATATGCAACCCACTTGCTCTCTCTCTCTCTCTCTTTCTCTCAACTTGACACGATTCCTTGAAGCAATAACTTGTACCGAGATATGATGCAAATCCATCTTGTAAGCGTTTCATGTTTAATAGCAGTCAGATTAGCACTTGCTAATTGAAAGTGTGATTGAAATTCTGTTGAATATTAATTTGATTTTTGGGTAATACACACACATTGAAATCATCCATTCAGCTCAAGCTCTAAATCCATCAACAAATTGGACTTTAATCTGATTCTAAGCAGATTTTGTGCGGAGAAAATGATTAAAATTAATAAGCCTCATTGCTGTGCAGGCATAACGTCAACGACGATGGTGACTATTATGGCTGAAACAATCTGTTCAACTAATGCAGGCAGACAAGAGAGTGAGTCTATCCAGCTGAGATAATGTATAATCTTCCCATTTTGGAGACATCTAATTTATTAGCTCCTATATATAGGCTGGATGATTGTGGGTTTCATTTTCATAAAATTATTTTATTGTTTTCTATCATTTATAATCCGCTGTCTTTATCGTGTCGTCATGGCCGTCGTCGTTGTCGTTGAAATAGAAATTGATGGCTCAGTGCATTATTTCATGAGAGAGAGACAATTAAACACAAAAGGACCATCCTTGAAGGGATAAGGATAATCGTCTTCACAACTATAGAGCGATTCTTTGAAATTGAATGAAAAGGCCATTCACTTTAGATGTTTTGTCTTTATTGAAATATTATTCCACTTGATTTTTTGGGGAATATAGATTTATTAACACAAAGCGGGTTTGCTATGGGGGGGCTGATTTGTGCAAAGAGCGCTTTTCAGAATTGTATTCATTAGAAATCTTAATTAGTATTTTTTCCATGGTATATTTCAAGGACTTTCGTTTCTTTTTAATTAATTTTAGGTTATGCCAATAGTTTTCTGATGTTCAGACCAAGAGGTGTCTTGATGATTATTGCTACTTTTCTACCCTACTCCAATCAAATTTTACTTTCCTTGAATATAGTTTTGCTGCAAAGTTTTCTGTTGCTATTTTTTTTTCACCTTTCTTCAACCCCAAAACTTATTTCATTTACACTACATCTTCCCCAATTCCTTTAGTCATGTTTGCATTTCCATCTGCATCCTATTTTACTCACATACATACGGATTCCACTTGTTCGATAAGGACAACAACCACTCATTTAACCTTCAACTCCGTCGGGAGAGAAAAATAAACGAAACCGACCTCTGACATGCAGCACGAAAAGGCAATAGCGCACAGTCATCAGAGCAACGCAAGCACTCTATAATATATAGCTTAAGGGTGGAAGCTCTTGTTTACTTATAAGGGGAGGTGTTTAAATTTTCTCATCAGAGAAACTTCTTTTGTTTTCTTTCGTGTTATTTTCTCTCCCCGGGTCCCGGGTGTATTACTACGTAGGTACTATAATACTCGACAAGGATACTACCATACGACACGACTATACTGTCAGGAATGTGTCTACTGTCTGCGATGCTGCTTTTTGTTCACGCGACCGTGTAAAACTCCCTTAGCACTCGATGTCTTTCTAACTGTATATCTGCATTGTGTACACAATGTAGGAAAAAACTATATAGAACTTCGCTCTTTTGCTCGGGAAGAACAAACAGTAGTGTATAGCCCGAAAATGTTCAGCAATGCGATAAGTTTGTTGCTAGAGTGTGTACTATTTCCTATATTCTCTCCTTATCCTCGGGGTGCAATAGGTTTGTGTCTGTGCGTTTACGAACCGATCGTTGGTCCTGTAGTATACAGCTAAAACTAGATATAATTACGAACTCAGATAGGAACAAAGTACGGAGGTAACTGCTTCGAAAAAGGATATCATCTGATTCGGGATTGTTGTAGGTACCTGTGTAGGACAGGACATGTAGTACTGGGTGGAATTGATATTTGGTGTTATTAGTATGGTGAACGCTACTTTTCCGAAGGACATTTTCGGGGCAAAATTAGTGCATCCAGGAAATTGCAACTCATCAAAGTCACCCGCCAGCCGGCCGGTAGGGATTTGAAAGAGAACGGATTTTAATGATGTAGACTTAATTGCACTGCTTTCGCTGACAGCGAACAGGTTGACAACGAGGTCAAGTTGGTACACCGATTATACGGTATACAGATATGTATTTAGAAGTTGAACTTTTGGATAGGGAGTGGACATGGTGGGCGCTTTCAGGTGGATTATCTGCTGAGGTAATATTTGTAATATTTACTGAAATACTTACATTGTTCTGAAAATTATTATTCGCTTAGAAATAAATTTTTAAAACTTGTGTATGTCAAATAATTGTGGCACATTAGTGTTTCTGCATTGAATTGAAAGCAAGTCAAGATTTTTATTTTTAATTCTTATATATCCTTACCATCTTTGATGTGAAGCCTAAAATGTTGGTTCAGTGAAACAGTAGAGTTCTTTACTGGCATTCCGCCGAACAGTGGAGTTGCATAGAGCTAGTGAATTATAAAGACAAAAATGTTTCTAATTTTTAGTAATGGAAAAATTATTTAAATTGACTTTTTTTTTTGATTATTTTTTAGGCAGTCGAAGAAAAATAAGATTAAAAAGGCCAACAAAAAAAAATCAATATCAAATTCGATTTATTGGAAAGGACTACGGTTTCAGATCAAGTAAAAAGGGCGAAAAAAAAATAAAGAATAAGGTTGAAAACATGTTTATTAAGGTTAAAGTTGTGTTTTGAAGATTCCTATTCCTTATGAGGCTATGAATTCTAAAAATCTAAGTAAGAGCTGCGTATCTGTTACTTCTGGGATGGTAGCACCCGCCCTACTTTCGAAAAGAAAGGACTTTTCGCTCAGTTATGTGCTAATTAAGTTATTCTTTTAGAAAAATATGCTAATGGGGAAATTACTGGTATGTGCTAATTTCGTTCTATAATTGAACATTTAGTTCCCCTTCTTTTCACCTGAATTAAGCACTTTGAATGATCCCTATTTTGTGTCTGATTTTCAAATAGAGGACGAAATTGTAGGACCTAATTACTGTTTTATTTGTTTGTTTTTGTCATTCATATGTGATTTGATTCACGGAAGTTTTTGTTTAGTCTGTTGAGTAAATATTATCCCTAAAGGCACTATTTTCATCAATTACGTTTTCCAGCGATATTTCGCGCAGCATAATTAAATTTCAAATCGCCAAACCTGGATGAATTTCTTCAGTTTGTTGATTCATCCAGCATTGGATAGAACATAAAATATAACTTATAACTATAACTCTCACGCTTACCCTAACCCTGCAATTGTGACTTAGGGTAAGCGTTTGCGATTCCATTTTTTGACATTCCATAAATTCGAAAATAACATTATTTAGTTTTAGTGGGCTTTTACCTGTCAGGCGTCATTTGATTAACCCGGGAACACTAATGTGAGTCATTTTGACGCATATTCCACATATTTCCATTTTTCGTAGAAAGGGCGGTTGGCCCATTGGGTTCCGCTACCCATGTATTCTTTAAGAAATATGTTTTCTAATGAATGTCCGAGTAAGCAAACGTTTCCGATTTTATGGTAAGCAGCTATTTGTGTTTTTCTGTGACGGGGTTAATACTAAACGAACGTTTCTTGTGAGTCAAAATGACTCACGTTAGTAACAACCGTCTACATTCTGTAGTTGGCATATTTGGTTTCTTGGTTGTTTCTACAGTTTATTCGGATCTAATGCACTGACTCTTAATATAGCTTGTATAAAATAAGTTTTCCGAAGAATTCTGGCACAAGTTTTCATACTCTTCCACTTTAAATACAGCAATTTCTAAGTGAGTCAAAATGACTTATGGTTAGTAACAAGCGCCTGAAATTAAGGTTAGTGTTCCCGGGTTAAAACCCGCCTGGAGGCGGTCTTGCCGATTAACGTCAACAAAACTGAAGGCAATGTGACAACCAGCCTATCTTCTGACTTTCACGTTTTTTTATTGTTTTCGCTTTCTTTTGAAAGCTTTATAAAAATAGTTTGGCGATTCCATTCGAAAATATCCGCCAATTTGATTTGATTGCATTACATGCATAAATATTTAAGGATTTTTTATAATATGTATTATTGCTAAGTAAAGTACATTATACGAATGTCCCTCTGTTTTCAAACAATTGAGCAGGGTTTTCTGGAGAAACCTTGGCCATTGTACTCCTTGGTACACTGGGCGTTGGGATGTTGCAACTCGATGGGTCCGATGTTCCACAGGGGGCTTCATGTATGGTTGATTAGCGGTATGGCATAAGTTGTCAGTGAGACTGGGACAGTATGGTCCTCTGAACCCTACTCAAGGCTGAATAGTAAAACTGTTTATTCCTATACCCCGCTTGCGGTTTGAAAGCACACGAATAAACTTGCTGTCTAATTATGGAGGTGGGCCTCCGCTAATGGAACGACAACATTACCCAGAGGATATAATAGTCCGAATTTGACAGGCCCCAATCAAGTTTGGAGACTATTTCCTCCGGAAACAAAATATCAGTTCGGTTTAATGCTGCCGAGGTATCCATCATAAAACTACAACTTGAAGGACGGGAAATTAAACCGCTAGTTATGGAGGCTAATAACAAATATTCCTTAAATGTTATGATGACTAGAATCAGAGCACTAGTTCATAATAATACGCTTACAATGTTTTTACAAAAGATGTGACACTATCGATTCAATTAAGTACGAACAAAAAATGATCTCCGGATTTGTAGTTTTGGGGATACAAAGTAAAACCCGCCTCAAGGCGGTCTTGCCTACTCGAGGGTTAAACAAGGCACACCTTTCTAAAAAGCTTGACTTTTTTCCCAAATATATCTGAATCCAAAATGTTCTCGCGTCCCATGCAACCCTGGCAAATAGCTGTCAACAATTTTTTTCGAGCTTAATTACCTACGTGTCAAAAAATTATGCTCGAAGAGACCTTATATTGTTCTGCACAAAAAAGATGCACCGACTTACAACATTTATCTCGGTCAAATAACCGTCAGTGCATTGTTTGTACTCGTAGCATTTAGAGGACGACTCTTAACATACGTAGTTTACGTTTGCTCAAGCCACCGACTTCTTGACGAGATTTAATGATAGTTAGACTTGAATTCAACTCCAACCATTCACTGGGAGCTACCAATAAATATTCTACCTTGGAGAGATAATCCTGAGTTTTTGACGGTAGCTTCGAATTCGTTTTTAAAAATTATATTGCTGGCTAGAAGATCGTTTTGTAAATTTTTATTTTTCCTAATTAATTTACAATATGACCACACCGCACACTTAGCATCGTCAGAAATTATTAGTCTTTGTCGTAAAAAATCGAAAGGGGACGAAAGAAAGGGTTCTCACTTCTAAACATGGTTGCCTCGATATCGTTTTTCAAACCAAAAATATAGCCCAGGTATTAAAAGTAAGTAATTCCATCCCTATACTAATGAAACTGATCAACATTTCCCTATCTAGAACCGGCGCTACCCATTTTCTTTTTCCTTTGCTTTTGTCGACAATAATTTTAAATATTTGAGTAAAGATTCCCCAGTGATATCATTTTTAGGACGCAGTCCTGGGACAATTTTTTGAGGGCCAACAATGTGTATGCTCCCATTTTCAATATTTTAACAATCCGAATTCCAAAAGAACAGAATTATAAAGCCTAGCTAAGACACATTTGTGATGAAGCCTTTCAGGAAATATATTTACATTTGTGTCCTTATTTCCTCTTTAATTTTTATCAAAAAGTTAATTCCGGCAAAGCCTTAAATGAACATCGTACAATGTATGATTAATATTTATAGTCCCAAGCAGTGTTGCTAATTTAGCCGTTTTCCGGCCAAATTTAGCCGGAAACCGTGCTGTTTAGCCGGATGAAATTTGTAATTCCGGCCGGCCGGATTTTTAGCCGGAATTAATTTTCTTTGGCCGTTTCACCGGCTAAAATTATTTTGTGAATTTGTTATACCCTTCGCTCATAGAGTGAAAGGGTATATAAGTTTGTAACGCATTAAAGGAAGAAGAAAGTATATGATCAGCATGACTTGGGGAGTCGATTGGGAGATGTCCGTCTGTCTGTCTGTCTGTTGCGACGCGTTTTACTCGATGGGTATTCAAGCTAGCAGGTAGTTTGTATGTTTGAATCACCGAAATTGGATCACAGGGTCATGGAGCTGCCATATAAACCGAGCCCCCCAATTTAAGTTTTTCCAAGAGAAACTTTTTTGTTTATAAACCAATCTTAACCAAACTTCATAAAAATGGATCCCTATGGATGTTAGAAAAAATACATATGTATGTTAAAATGGATCGGAATTGCTTTATATCATCATTTTCTGTCATTGAACGAATTTGCAAAAAAAAAAAAATAGAAAAACAAAATTTCCGCAGCTTGCATCGAACCCGTGTCTGTTGATTGCCCATCCTACACGCTACCACTCAGCCAACCTCACATATAGTCAGCATTGCTCGTAAACACTACAAATGGTTAGTTGTTTCTATAGAAATGCTTGGCAATTCTTTATCGAATCTTCTGCAATGTACCCTAAATCCATACATTTATCAATAAAATAGAGTGAATTTCAGCGCATATATCTCCTTCATTAGTTTCGAAGATAACAATGAGTGCATACGTGTGGGTTTCATGCAATATTTCAAGGATTTCTATTGCAGAAATTATGTATTTCGGAGCACTTCATAAGTGTAAATTCATTAAAAAATCACAAAGTCCATCCTTCTATAAAACTACGGTGAACAATTTATCGGATGTCCATACGAATGTCGGACTATAAAAACGAAACCGACTGTGCTATAGAAGAATATTATGCATGTGTGTGAGTTAACTTAAAGAGCTTATTGCATGTGTGTGCTGTATCATCCAATAAACACGAAAGTGGAGTATTTAAAGGAGTATCTTTTTAGGTTAACATTTAGAGACAGTTTAATCGAAGTCTTATACCACCACCTTAAATTTATTCCATAATGATGATAGAAGCTTTCCGGAAAATGCTTTAAGGATGTTTTATCGGATCAAAATATTTCTTTAAGCGATGTCACACGATAAATTGATTTCGTGGTACAGTGTGAGGTGCTTCTTTAAAGCAAACGAATTGTTGGTTGGATGGGGCTGCCATACAAACCGAATTCCCCAAATTAGGTTCTTCTAAGAAAAACTTTTTTATTTGGGCACCGATTTCAACCAAACCTCATGAAAATGTATGTGTGCCCCCCAAATTAGGTTTTTCTAAGAAAAACTGTTGTATTTGGGCAACAATTTACACCAAACCTCATGAAAATGTATTTCTCTTTATGTCACAAAACATATGCAAATATGCAATATGCAAATTAATTAAATCGGACCATGGGGTCATAGGGCTGCCATACAAACCCACTTCCGAAATTAGGTACTTCAAAGAAAAACATATATGTAAAAATTGATGGAAAGCAGCCATGCGGTCATGGGGCGGCCCCACAAAAAGAGGCGGCACATCAAAAATGGAACATCAATTTCGTAAATAGGGAAAAATGAAATAACATTTGGAGGACTCAAATTCGAAAATGAATAAAATGGTTCAATTTAATCAAAATATAAAATGATTCAGGTGCGATGATGGTAAGATATTCATGCATAAATGCGGTTGCCCTTGCCCATAGTTACGCAATGGACGCTCCTTTTACGAATTTTATGTTCCACAATTTCGAACCTAATGTGGTTATGGTCTTGATCGAGAAATTGTACCTGTATACAACAACTTTGACTTGTTGAGCTATCTAATTAATTAAATTTAACTGTAATTCCAGCGATTGGAGCATATACATATGTAATTAAACTAAGAAATCTGCCTAAAACTATGCTTGCTATGCTATGGGTAATTCTCCAGAAAGAATTTAAATTATTAAAATTCGATTTTTACTATATTTGTTCGTAATGTGATTGTTTTGTATGATTTAGCCGGTTTTTTCGCCGTTTTTCTGGCTGTAATTTATTTAGCCGGATTTTTAGCGTTTTTTTTTAAATAAAGCTGGTTTTCCGGCTAAATTTAGCCGTTTTCTAAATTTTCAGTTGGCAACACTAGTCCCAAGTACGCATTCGAAAAAGCAACTGCCACGAATTAATATTAAAGAGTCCATCGAAATTTCTTTTTTTTTTTTTAATAAATGCCTTTTTGAACATACGACAATCATCCATCACAGTTATGTTAATGTTGTATCACACAATCACGTGTGTTACATGTGTAACATTTTTATTAAAATATTGTTTTTCATGCAATGAATCATTCCCCACTTGACAGTAAGCAGATTCATATTAACTGTATGTTTTTTTTTCTGTTTAATTTTTTTCTTTGTTTATTTATTACATTTCGACGAAACCATAAATTTGTGGCTGCGTGCATGCACATTATGAGCTGATTACACTATCAATATGAGGAAAACAATGTAAAGCAATTTTTTCTGTGTATCAACCACGTGGACATATGTACTTACTGACTGATGAATGTTTAATTAACATAATACGATGATGCTGAAATATGTTTTATTCCACCGCGAGATTTAAGAGAAAAAAAAAAGCCAGGGATTAAATATTGTAAATATGAATGCTTTAATAATAAATAATAATTATTAAAGGATATAAGTATTGATGGTGTTTCTTTCCCATAATTCACGTGCTCACATCATGGATACAGTTGTGGCGAAGATAATTTAATAAAGGATTTCAGACCACTGAAGTAAACATTTTTAACGGTTTTTATAGATATTAATTTTTAAATCTGACTCTTTAAAACTCCAAACGTACTACAGCATTTTTATTTTTATCATATCCTTTTTAAAATTTCAGGTCTACTACTATATTGTCGATTCGCCGCGTAACGAAGGCAAAGAATTTTTCGAAATAAATCTTCAAAGTGGTGAAATTTTCACAAAAGTAGTGTTTGATCGTGAAAAGCAAGGAGCCTACGCTCTCGAAGTGGAAGCAAGAGACGGTGCACCATCAGCTCGACCGAATAGCAATGGACAACCAAATTCAGGTAAGTGCGTTGATTTCATTTATTTTAAAGGGGGGATTCAATTAAAGTTGTCAACAAAAACTTTCATAAAAAAATTGGAGGATTAGGAAACGATTGTAAATATGCAGGTATGTCGAAAGATCAATTGTTTGTGAGGTTAGACATAGCAGAACCTACAGTTGAATTGATTTTGATGGTCTCTATCGGCTGCTGGCTATTCACCGCGTGCGACTGATTTCTGTTCTTCCTCAATTACAATTTACAATATCAAGAGAAACTACTAAATCACCTCAGCAATAAACATCGTCCTTTTGCTTACGATATGACTACGATTTATGAGTCCAGTGAAAGCGCAACTACAATCCCAATTACAATCTAACTGAATTATCCATAAATAAAATAAAACCGCATTCGATACGATCAAATTTACTCAAAATTGTGTGCACTCACTCTAAATCCTTATATGTATTTATAGCCAGCTAAATTTCGCCTGAAAATTTTTTTCCGCATGCCTGCATTTGGTTACTTCTTCAACTTTTGCTACTGCTGCCTGTGTCCGTGTCCCTTTTTCACATTTTATAAAAATACACATAGTTGAAAAAGATTTACTCCAAACTCCAATGGCAAATGGACAAAATACATTTTTTTCCCCCGAATATTTATGATAGTGGAAAAATATTGACATGTGACCCGTATACTCAAATCGACGTAACACATTCATACTCGTATGTACTCGGTATATCCCCCGAAAAAAGGATTCGACGTTCACGTCCAATTCAGTGGGCAAATTGTATCCTGATGCGAAAATAAAATATATGTACAGTGCGGATGCCGAAGCTCAAACTTTAAGAGTTATCGGTGGTTTTTCGCTGATAAACATGACGACCATCTGGTGGTGGTGGATTTGGATTGGAAATTGAAAAATATATTTAAACGGAATGTGAGTGTGTTTGTGATACGCTATGCAGTTTTACGAAATATTTAGTGCAGTGTACATCCTATTTTCATGTGTTGCAACGCAGCGAGACTTTAGTGATATCTACATGTGCGGTATGCTGTCCCTGGCCGCATTCTAGTCAAGAATGGGTTTTGTTTTCACATCCGCGCAATTTTTTTTTTTTTTACTTTTATTCATTCTAGTCCTATCTGTATTTTTCCAATTTTCCGCTTTTCTAACGCTCCTCCCGCGCTTCATAGCCGACCGTCGTTCCATGATTTTGCAATGTCTGACTAACAATCGGCCAAGTGTATAGTAACGAGTAGAATATGTATGTAGACCCGTCCCTCGTCTATATAATATATAGTTCGAAGCGGAAATCTTTTCACCGGAAAAATTCAAATAAAACTTTTCGCTACTGTGGAGAATTCAATAGAATAGCATAGTAGCAGCTAGCAACTCAGTTAATATATTGTCGGAATCGCATTCGATTGAAATTCACATTCGATTGTAGAGAGAATTGTCAAACCCGGCCGATTGCCGCCCCGCATCATTGCCATTTTAGCTAAGCGAGCTTGTGGATGGGGTAGGGTAGCTTATAGGCAGGATTGAGGATCGAATGCGCGGCATGTTTGTATGGAATTTGCTACATTTTTATTTCTAAAGTAGCTCGAGCTGCTAGTAGTAGGACAAACAGAAAGAGACTCACATTTTGTTTATTTTAAATGAGTTGTACGGAAGACTGACTGCTGAAATGCGAGCACCCACATTGTATGTCACTCATATGAGCGAAGAAGGATATGCCGGCAATGCACCAGATAAAAACAGGATGTGAATTCAATTTTCTAGTATGAATAGGGTGTATCTATCAGCATACGGCGTTGTGTCAGAGTACATTGAATAGACGTGAATATTGTATAGATGAGATGCAAACAATTCATTAGTTGCGCTTAACTCTGTAATATCCTTGTAAAACGTTGACTAAGTGTGTCATCATATGAAGTATAGCAGGGGTGTCAAACTCGAAATCTGGCAGGATTAAAAATGCATATAAATTTTTTTTTTTTCGAAATTTGATCAAAGAAAATTTTTCTTAAAATATGATCAGAGATGATTATGATTATATCCTTTAGAAGTGCCATCTTTTGAAAATTGTCTTAAAACAAATTTAGCAACTTTAGAAAAGAAGTGAACACGCGTAAGTTTAGTTGACCGATCAGTAGTTTGTGAATTTCCGCCAAATTTTGGCATCAGAACGTACGGCCTCCCTCAGCAGTCGTTTAGAAGCAACCAGGTTGCCCAAAACAACCATGGGAGTCAAAATTGTTAGGCTGACATAAATTAATTCCGGTCGAAATGGTGGCTAAAAATTGACAAACATTTCTGATGTGGTGTGCAACAAAGACATAATAATAATAATAAATTCAGCACAGCCGTTATTAGCCGCAGGATCTACTGCCGTCTCGAGGCAACTCGGTTGTAGTGACATAAGCTAAACAGATTTCTCCGTTTTCGTGCTACATCGATTACGTCAAAGCTTTCGAGAGCATCCCCCACACTTGGCTAATCGAAGTCCTTCGCATATACAGAGTAAATTCTGCGCTAATAAACTTCTTGTCAACAGTGATGGAAGGGTGGCGCTCAGCTCTTTCGGTGCCATCAACTGAAGGCAAAATGTTTCCCCAAACGAATCACATCCGGAGGGGCATATTCCAAGGGGATTAATTGAGTCCCCTATGGTTCTGCATGTCACAACTCCCTTTCATCACTTTTGAACTCCGCTAAGTGGTTCAGCTTTGCCATCAAGCACGGTTTGTTGTCAAAGGTCGATCTGAGCCACTTGATGTACTTAGATGACATCAAGTTATACTCGGGAAGCGACGACCATCTTAACAGCCCGTTCACATCGCGGGCGATGCGATGCGATGAGAAGCGAAAAGCTTCTCGTCGCAAGAAAAAAAATTCTTAGCATTTAAATAGGAACCAGCACAAACCTGCTTTTACCATTCAGACTGCTTGCTATGCGACGTCGGGTTGTACGATGGAGAACTTTTCCATGTCGAATCATCGTGCTTTCAGCAGCTGCTGCAAGGTGCTTTGTCGCCGATGGGAGCGACATGGAGGATGCGATTTTTGCTTGGATCGGGTTGCATGCTTTGTGCAGATCGGGTTGCATTACCATTGGGAATATTTATATGTGTCGTGTTGTATAGTGTTATAGATTTGTAGATATTAAATGAAGGGATAGCCGTATGTAGGTGATGTAATAATTGATTGGTCTACTAAATATCCTTTGT
Source organism: Microchrysa polita (assembly GCA_949715475.1). Classification (NCBI taxonomy): domain Eukaryota; kingdom Metazoa; phylum Arthropoda; class Insecta; order Diptera; family Stratiomyidae; genus Microchrysa; species Microchrysa polita. The sequence continues at coordinate 5,487,953 of OX454415.1, read as the reverse complement.
GGAAATTTACAGTGCTGTCCAACCCAGATCGTAGCGTAGCGTAGATTTGACAGTTGTAGTTGTATCTATGAATGGGTCAAAGAAGTAAGATTTGAAGTAATATGCAGTGCGGCACAACCCGGTTTGTGGCGTACGCTTACGTATAAGAAATTTTCGTACAGCGCATGTATTTGCAATTAATTATTGAAGGTAGCGGTAGGTCAGTTGTGGGAGCCTACGGTGATGAGAAAACCGGGGTACCATTTTGGGGCGAGCAACCCCAAATTTTTTTTTTTGTTTTTGACCTCAAATTCGGAATCAGCGACCCAAATCTATCTTAGTGTTTCTGCCACGCCAATTGGACGAGTATTTCCCCGAGAAAACAGGGGTACCATTTTGGGGCGGGCAACCCGAAATTTTTTTTCTTGTTTTTGACCTCAAATTCGGAAGCAGCGACCCAAATTTACCCTAGTGTTTCTGCCACGCCGATTGGACGAGTATTTCCGCGAGAAAACAGGGGTACCATTTTGGGGGCGGGCAACCCCAAAATTTTTTGTTTGTTTTTGACCTCAAATTTGGAATCAGCGACCCAAATCTACCTTAGTGTTTCTGCCACGCCGATTGGACGAGTATTTCCCCGAGAAAACAGGGGTACAATTTTGAAAAAAAAAAAATTTTCCTGTTGTTGTCCTCAAACTCGGAATCAGCGACCCAAACCTGCCGGGAAGAAAGAAAATAAATGCAATTAACGCCTATGTCATTCCTTCAATGACGTACTCATTCGGAATAGTGTCTTGGAGTGCCACCGAATTGGAGGCAGTCCAAAACGGGTTCCTCGCAACATCGGAGGCACAGGCCTAATCGACATTGCTGCTCAACATCATAGGCAGGTCGATTTACTTCGCACTTATTTTCACGACAAAGCAACAACGAGTTCTCTGCATGACGCTGTATGTCAGGCGGACGACAGCCTCACTCCACTAAAGTTGAAGGATCATTCATTTGCTCCTTTAAGTTTAGTGAAGTCAGACTAAGTGAGTATTGATGAATGGAAGGCAAAGGCAATTCACGGTAAGCACGTGGGTTGCCTTTGGCAGCCATTTGTTGATCTATCTTCACCGGTCAAACAGATGGCTTAGTGTAGCGTTCCTCTTTGCCGAAACGGAAGGGTCTATGATTGCTATTCAGGATGGCGTGGTCCCCACCCGTGCTTATCTTAAGCATATTTGCAATCAACGGGTGGATGATGACTGATGCAGAATGTGTGGTTCGGTGCACGAAACGCTAGACCACAACATTTCTGGCTGTCCTGTATTGGCACCGGCGTAGTTTATGGATAGACACAATGCGGTATGCAAGGTAATCCATTAACACCTTGCATACAAGCATGAGTTGATCAGTGAGACAAAACCGATTTACCAGTACAGCCCAGAAGCAGTACTCGACAGCACTCGCTTCACGTTGTACTATGGGGTCGCCAGATCCTTACTGATCACTCAGTCGTCCACAACAGACCCGATATACTCCTAGTCGACAAAACAAGTCACTCTGCATGGATTGTCGATATTGCTATTTCTCATAATGGTAATATCGAAAAAAAAAACAACACGCAGAGAAGAGAGAGAACTGCAGAGCACTTGCTGAAGAAATCAAAATACTTTAAAATCTTGCAGGTAGTTCCTGTAATATTGTCGGCTTCCCGAATAATACCTAAGACCCTTCTGTCTTTTCTACACATACTCAACCTGCCACACAGTATTATTGACACCATGCAGAAGTATGTATACTTCTGCGAACGACCGCATTAGTGCGAAAGGTACTCGGCAGCCTCAGAGTCGGCCTTAGCATTTTTAGCATTCCCTAGCTAGCATGGTGAACCCTACAAATACCCAAACATTTTAGCTTAGTTTTTGACATTTTTATGTCTTGACTCTGGCACATAAATTCGAAAAGCGTCACGAAAATTGCAACGAAAAAGCGTTACGTTTTTGGCAGTTCAACTTTTGTTGAACGACCCAAAAAGTGTTATTTTCAACTTAGGTTCAGCTCACGTTCAACTTTGCCGAACGACCGAAAAAGTGTAACTTTCAACTTAGGTTCAACTCACGTTCAACTTTCGTTCAACTTTTGTTGAACGACCCAAACAGTGTAACTTTCAACTTAGGTTCAACTCACGTTCAACTTTCGTTCAACTTTTGATGAACGACCCAAAAAGTCTTACTTTCAACTTAGGTTCAACTCACGTTCTACTTTCGTTCAACTTTTGTTGAACGACCCAAAAAGTGTAACTTTCAACTTAGGTTCAACTCACGTTCAACCTTCGTTCAACTTTTGTTGAAAGACCCAAAAAGAGTCAAATTCGAAAAGCAAATCGTCACGAAAAACATGAAAATGTCCCACTGAGTTGCGGACTTTTACGCAATTTTTCATAAAATCCTTTTTACGTTTAAAGCAAAAATGGGAGCTGCTACCACTGTTAGTTAGTTCTTTGTAAGAAATACGTATTTATTGACCCTGTAAATCTGTTTAACTTTTCTCATCATCATTAGTTAAATCACACGCAAATTTTGATTTTTTGGTGGAGCTTTCGTTGAAAGAAAAATTTAATTCTCGGACTATTTGAGCTTCTAAATAAATCCCAAAAATATGGGCATAAACACTTTTCTGATCTGTTTTATGCCTGTTTTATCACTGTTTTTCCCTCGTCGAACATTCGAAATATGTACCATGCATCTGAAGGATGGTATTCCAAATTTTTGGCGAGGGAAAAGCAGTGATACAGTGCCTCGACCTATTTTTTACGACTTTGAACTCCGTTCTTGTGGTTTTTGTATCTTTGGGTGTGTGATGCTCATTATCGATAGACATATCGGAGTGCTTTACAGTAGGCAACCTAAGCTGTAGAATTTTAAAACTTACAGCAATTTTATAACAATCATATTTGCTCATATGCATTACTTGAAAATTTTCAATCGAAACAAATTTCTATATGTTTTTGGAAATTTCCTGGTTCCACGGCAATTTTCATTTTTTTATAGAGTTCGGACATTTAAAAATTTCCCATAAGTTTTGAAACTTCAAGCGTGTTTCCAACTTCATTTTTATTTGACAACAGCACTTTCCGAGTGGTGGCCCCCCGAATAAATAAACGTTCGATGGCGTGATGGCTTCTTGAAAGTGGTGGCCCTGGGCGACCGCCCATTCCTAGGGCCGGCCCTGAATATACAAAATGAAATTTTTTTTTAAAGTATGGAAAATAATGTGCCTTAAATGAGCCCGTTTTCAGCTCCGTAAAGATGCGCTCGTTTTAGATAATTTTCAATAACATTTTTCAAATTGTATTTTCAGGTGTAATGCCACACCATACTGTACTCCAAATGGGGGCGACTCATGGTTTTTCGGAAGTTTAGAACCTACAGTCCTGCTTATTAACATTCATAATGTCTACGATATGCTCTTTGCGTTCAAATATGTAATCGATCCCTGATTTAAAAAATAAAATTCTATTGTTCTGGTTCTTTGTTCAATCACTCCATAATTTATTCTCCGGGTGTGTTTTTATATATACATATAATAAAAAAATATTTAAACGAACAAGTTATTAAATTTCTAAAACCCATGGTGACTTTTGGCCTACTCTGTACAAGCTAACCATCTACAGGTATACCGTCAGGGGAACACCTAGCCTTTCGGCCTTTATCTCCCGGTCCCTCGAAGTGTTTGGACCTTCGGCTTTTTACTGACACGATGTTGTTGCCAGACGGGGATTTCTCCATCCGGCGAATGCACTCACCTGCAGGAACCCAACCCCGGGGTTGCATCACTAGCTGGATGACTTGGGTAACAACCTCCAGCCACTAGGAAGCCAACGTCTTGATGGGAAAGGACCATGGTCCCCTGGGCACACCCATCCCCGTAGTTCACTATTCGCTATAGACTTCTCTATAGCAGGTGTGATCCTCCTTCGGCCCCCTATTGGTTAAGCCTCACGTAGGAATTCAAATGTGCACATCCCAGGCTCGTTGGACCTGTGACTACGAGCCTGTGCAGACTCGTAGCGCTGCTTTTCACATCCAGGTGGCCACTTCAGTTTACTAGTCAGCAATGCGACTCGGGCAGTGTGGTCATCAATCCACAAACTAGTTAGATATAGGCGCGTAGGCATTTACCACCAATGCCGTTCTCCCTAACTAGCCCCTTCAGGACTCCGAAGCCTTCAACTCCGAAGCTCACACGATTTACCATACGATGCACTCCCCACCAGAGGACACCATAATCGTGCTTGGCCTTTAGTGACTTCCCTCCCGTAAGTCATGGGAGGAGGTAGGTCACGCCATGAGCCACCCGTACATAACTCAGGAGCTCGGGAACGTTACCGCCCGAATGGTCTTTGTACAGATCCACGCCATGGCGTATCAACTATACCAGGGGCCTCCCTGCGCTGCTAGGTCCGTGGTGTCGCAGCTCACCAAAGGTCGTTGTCCCACTACGTACAGCCATTTTGGCTGATGTCACAAGGACACCGACCCCCCTGCGGGGGGCCTACTCTGTACATAAAAAAATCCTTGAAATGGTAACAATTTCAAAAGAAAAACCCACTATATATATATTTCGAAATAATTAAGTGCAAATAGCATTCGCCAATTAGTCAGCTAGACAAAAAAAAACTTAAACTGTCTCTTAATTCCTTAATTGCCAGTTTATTTCCACAAAACTGTATAAATACAATCCTGCAGAAAAGATTGTTAAATCTATTTAATATCAATAATCATTAAAAGTTATGCCATTCGTTTGCCCTGGCCGCCAACAATAGAGCCCATCGAAAAACGAGAAACTTTTTTCTGCCCGTTTGCAAGCAAGAGAAACCAAATACCAATGAGTAATAGATTGTTAAATTTTCTTAAAATGCTTTTCGCCATAGAAAATTGCCAAGAACATGAAACTTGGCAATAACAATTTGCGTAAAGAATTGAAAAGAAGAAAGAAAGCGCAAGCAAGAAAGTCCTTTCAAAAGACATTATAAGAAGACTGTTGTAACTGTAACTGTCTTATGACCGCGTACGAAATAGAGGAAGAGAGGTTTTCAACGCGGAGCAACAGCAAACATTCGTACTGTATACAAACAGGCAGACATTCAGTTTGGCTGACTGTAAACGGACAGCCCGAAAAGAATGTTTTCTAAATTGTTATTACTTTTAGCGAAGCACAGAGTATACAACAAGAAACTCCCGAAGCATAGAACAGAATAAAATAAATCGAAGTGCTTAAAAGAGATGGCGGCACACACACAGGAAGAGGAGCCAAAAGGAAATCGCTTAATATAAAAATACAGTCCATGTCGCATCGTTGGCGTGCGGCTCGGGTCCACTTTAATATCCTATTACAATTGTTTGGGGCCGAGTGTACTTTTCGTTTTTGTTACAATACTGTTGCTTTATTTATGGGATGTTGATCTCTGACGAGAGAGGCTTGTGTCCAAAAAAGTAAGATTTATAATCCGACAGCCGAGAGGAAGTTGGAATGCACTTTGTATTTTGCCTTAATGGGAATTTGATTTGGATGGATGGAATTCTGTTTTGCGTAAGTGTCTTTCAGCTGAATATTAGACAGATTCAATAAAGATAAATTTACAAGTGAATTTAAGCAATATCCAGAAGTAGCCGCGTTATAGTAGGTAAAGACGTGAAGTCTTTGGCTGAATTAAAAAAGACACGAACTCAGCGTAGTGCACTTAACAAAAATAAGGTTCTTTTGCAGTGGCGTAGCTTTTTTCGAATTCCTTGTGTTCAAAATTGGAATGGTGGCCCCTCACGTGCGATTTTTGACCGCAAGAAATATTGACAGAACCCGCATTTACTGCGGTCCACAAAACATCAAAAAGTTTCTGTTTCCAAAAGTTTTTAAAATGAGACAAAAAATTTTAATAAATATATTGTAGGAATTGTAAAGATCATCTACATGCCCTATCTTACTAATTATCACTAAGTTAAATTGAAGCTACGAAAAAACACCACCTCGATGAGTGCACCATGTAGGTGCCAGTTTCGTATAACAGTCACTGATCCTACACTAGAAGTATTGACCCTAAATCTGAGGATCACATCAACTAGCTCACAGCTTTGACGACCCTGGCCACGTTAAGTCGTTGGCAACGTCATTGCCGTAACCAATGGCGCATTTAATCGATTGAAATGAAATTCAGTCCTGTAGGAGAAACGATCCATTATATGGACAGAGAGTTTAGCGGCATGCATATATTTCTTGATTTTATGAGTCCTAGATAAAAACGTTTGTTTCGACTTATGGAACGATCTTTCCTTCAGTAGATCCACAACATTCCTTGATGCAGCAGTTCCTTTTCTGCAATATTCGAACAGTCAGCAAACTCAATAACAATGGCTGAATTTTACGCAAGAACCTTCAAGATAATCACTCCCTTTTGCAAGTTGAACCTTTACATCTCTTCAATATTTTCGTGACCACAACACAGAAAAGCGGATATTCAGACGAATCTTTTACAATTGCCCAAGGATCTATAAAAGAACAAAAATCTTAATATTTTTCGCTTTTGGGGGCCTCTGTGGCTTGGGGGCCCGTGTTCCACTGAACACATGGAACACTGTACGTTACGCCACTGTTCTTTTGAATGGGAAGAAAAGCATGTAAAGCGGCCAACTCCCAAAATAACGAACATACCTTTCTCCCATGGGCGTAGTCAGAGGGAGCAGGGAAGGCTGCTTGACCACCCTCCTCCTCATGACCAACATACAATTTTATTTTACTCCTGCACTATATTCGCAACAAAACAGCTGCATTATTCAATCTTTGGAAGCGTAAGCATGCGAGTTTGACTACTGGCAAGGCACAAAATTTTCTACTGTTGGCACTGTGGTCACGAAGACTCAAAAAGCCGTAGTTTGCAGGCCTTTTCCTGGGACTAGGATTACTACGTGTGAATGTCTTTCATCATCAATGTGGCACGATAGCCCGACGTCGGGCCTTGGCCGCCTGAATCGTTGACCTCCAAATTGTCGCGGTTACGTGACCTTGTCCTCCAGTTTCGGAAGCCCAGCAGCTGGTGGGCGTCTTCACCTACGGAGTTCTCCCAGCGAGCTCTCGGTCGTCCACGCAACCTCGCTCCATCAATTCGTTGTGCGTTCATAACTTTCTTTGGCATGCGATTGTCGTCCATCCTTTGTACATGCCCCGCCCATTGCAGACGTTGAAGCTTCACTCATGGTTGTATCGGATAGGCCATTGGTCTCGCTCGCGAACGGCCCCGAAAATTCGCCGAAGGACCTTTCGTTCGAATCGGTCTAGCAAAATTTCGGAGGCTTGGGTAAGGGTCCATGTTTCGCAGCCATAACATAGCACGGGTCGGATGATCGTTTTGTCCACGCGGAGCTTCGTGTTCCTGTGCGCAAGTGTCGAATTAATTATAGGGAGGACCGAGAAATATGTCTTATTGGCTAGTTGTATCCGTCGCTCAATTTCGTCGGTTTCGTTGGCGTCCTTTGATAAGTTACAACCCAGATAGTTGAAGTTGCTTGAATTTGCTGGCGTCCTTGTTTTCGATTGCATCATGGCCTTTGTTTTGCTTTCGTTGATATGTAGTCCAACTTCCTTTGCGGCGTTATTGAGGTTATGCAGGAGGCTTTCTGCATCACCCAACCTTCGAGACATGATGTTGATATCGTCGGCGTACGCTACTAATTGAGTCGACTTGATGAGTAGCGTTCCGCTGCTGTCCATATTCATGGCTCGAATTACATACTCCAAAGCCAGGTTGAAGAGCGTCGGCGCCAGCCCGTCGCCCTGCTTGAGTCCAGTACGAGTTTCAAATAGGTCAGTGAGTCAGTGTTAGTCATCGTCATCCTTGTGAGTCGCACTAACTTTGCCGGTATACCAAAATTCAGCATAATGTTGTACAGTACACTTTGGTTGATACTGTCGTATGCCTGCTTGAAGTCGACAAAGATTTGGTATACGTCGATGTTGTATTCCCAGCACTTTTGGAGTGAATGTCTTTAATCGATAAAATTCAAAATGTAAATATTTCCTTCACGATACTCCAAGGTTTTCTTTCTGTTTTGTTTTTAACTGCTAGACTTAAATGAAATATTTGTAACCTTTTTGCAGAAAATAATGTTTTCCACTTATAAAAAAAAAAAAATATGTTTCTGGGAAGTCAATGGGTTTCAAGGCTTTTCATAATGACTTAGAACCACGTTAATTATTTTGCTGGACTAAACTTTTACCAAAACTAAAACAATGCCAATGCTCACCAAATTAATTTTGCATGCTGCTGGTTAGCTTAACTTTCACTCACTGATGGAATATTAGTACAGTTAAAATATCCCAATCAGGGCTCCAAAATTAGGGATGTCAAAAACCGGACGGACGGTAAACCGGTACTTTCCGATACCGACAAACGAATTTTTAGTTTTCAGCCCAGTCGGTTGTTCAATTTTTCAGTTTTAATCGGAATAGGAATTTTTTTTTTCATATTTACAAGAAAAATTTTCGACTTTTGCTTTTGTCTTTGCTTCTTGGAGTAAGACAGAACTGATTCCCAGAAAAACAATACCCTGTAGGTTGTATTCATTGCTGGAATCGTAAATCGTTATTAAATTATTATTTGGACCATTCCTTCAAATCGAATAAAGCGGCACTAAGCTAAAATGATTCATAGAAAGAAGAAATAGAAATTCATCAGTAAGTATTATGATCAAAGGTGCGCAATTGAGTAGAACAAGTGCTCACCAGCTAAACTACGGATCATTTTCGTGATCAATTCTGTAAATTCTTCATAATATTTTATTAATTAACAGTCATTAGATCAAATAGAATGAATCTGTTAACCGGAAAATCGGTCCGTTCTAGTCCGTTTTAAACTGCCTTCAAAAACAACGGAAAAAACCGAAAGCCGGACACCGGGCCTGGTTTTGACATCCCTACTCCAAATAGAAAAAAATAGACTAAGGCTAATTTTTGTTATTTGAGAATCAGTTGGATCCCAGAGTCTAAAACTCATTTTGCAAGGAAAAATTTCAATCAGAAAGGACCAAAAAGGGACAATAAAGGACAACAATAAGTCCTTGATCGGAGAAAGTCATGTGGGGTGTCATATCAAAGGGGAAATCGAATACATTACATATCCGGTGTTTCTTTCCTATTTCAAGGACCCACAACGGGGTAAAACGTGTTTTAGTGAAAAATGTTAGTGTTCCTCGTAATTTGAATAAATAACGAATTTGTGTCCCTTAAAATTTGTTTTAGGGAACTGAATGATAGAATTTTAGAATTTTAAAAAGTTATGAGCTATAAGATCATCAATATTACTCTGGTCACTTGAGGACACTGCCGCATTTTAGGCGATGGTCCTATTATCCAGTAACGACACTATGTAATTAAACTTTGTCGTGTTCGTGATTCTCACGGGCTTAGTAGACCTCCTAAATGTCAAAGCGACAGCGTGTGTAAAAACATAGGCACAAATAAAAGGCGGACACAAGTTGGGCTAATATCGCTCTAAAGGTTCAAGAGAAGATGAGGCAGGCTCTTCTGAGATGAAATAGACAATAAGATCACTGGCAGGACTATATCTCGCAAAGAGCGAATTGAACTCTCGGATTTGAATTGCTGTGATGGAGGCTTGTTATGTTATGATAAAACACCGATCAATACCATGTTTGTGTTCAGTTAAATTTTTTTTAGAAAAGATTTGAACAAAAATTTGGCCTAGCATATTTTTACAAAATTTAAGGCTTCTGTTACAGCATTTTCGATACGTAAAATCTTCCACAATTTAAATTGGAATGAAAAAGCTAACATTTTAGTGGATATTCCTCACACATCTTTTAAAAGTAAAATATTTATAGCTCAGTAAAAAATATTATCGAAGCTAGCGGACTTGTTTTTGCTAAGATCACCTTAAATCGGTGCTTTTGTCCTCTGTTTTTTTTCCACAAAGATATTTCTCAAATTTTGGTAAGGATGTCAAAAACTTAAACAAATCAACGAAGCTCACTGTTTAGTCGCCCCACGAAAACGATTCACGGTTTAAAAAAACACGAAATTCATTGCTTCATTTTTCATTTCTGGGCCTGTGAGGGGGTTTAGCCTCCTTAGCCCCTCCCGTGGTTGCGCCACTGGCTTTGTGTATTCGCGTTGTTATGGCTTTGGAAAAATACTGAAGATAAAATACGCGAAACACTAAAATTGATAATTAATACACGGATTACTCCGTTGGGAATCCTTAAAACAGGGAAAGAGCACCGACGTTCTCTTTTATATGACAACTCGGCTGCCTCCAATTAAGGGTTAATTGGTGTCTTTTTTGGGACCTTTCCGATCAAAGACTCCTACTCCCACTCCTACTGATTCCAAACAAAAAAATTGCTTTACTCTTTGTTTTTCTATTTGAAATGCTAAAATGACTGAACTATATCGCATTGTGTTCGTTGTTCGAATAGAAACGAAAGTCAGTTCGGTTTGATTTTAATCAAAAATCATTTGGCACTTGAATGTAAAATTTTAATGAAATGGGTACAGTAAGTTTTACTTGTTGTAGATTTAAATCACATATGTACCACCACCCCTAAGAAAATCATGATATTTAAATAATGTTGGGCTTGCCCCACCCCTCTGACCGGAATCCTACGCCCATGGGTACCACCACCGATTTCGCCTGGCTACCAGAGCACCGAACGCCTCGTTCTCTGTCAAGGTGGGGCTAGCGCCTTGTCGCATCCATATGTAATGCAGTCTATTTTAGAAACTCTATTGAAAAAAAAAATTCGCAAATAGGCCTAACGGTAACTTCTGAAAAAGCACTGAGTTATCAGTGTACCACAAATACATTTTTTTTGGCACACCATTCAGTGACATCATCTCCCCATTTGTATGATTATCCAACCACTTCTAATTATAAATTGAAAACCTATTTCGTAACCTTATTGTAGTCGCATCACTATTAACGTCCGACCCATTTCTGCAAACAGTTTTTTTTTCTTTTATTCTTTTCACTATTCGCGACAATTCTGGCAACGATGACATCATCATCATGACCATAACTCTCTACATTTATGTTTTTGGACTGTAGTTCGTTGAAAGTTTACTCCTTCATTTTTATTGTCTCGTCTCATAGAGAAAGCCTCGCCATGCCATACCAGCACCAAAGAAACCAGAACACGCAAAGACTCCAAGCCAAAACGACCACAATAATAGCCATTTGATTCCTTTATAAGCGAAGGACAAGAGAAACGCTTATCCGTTTTTAACATCCTCCCGGTATAGAATAGAACTCATAGTGCAGCATAGTGGCCTGATCCTTTTCTGCGTTGAAATTCTCTTTGGTATAATTTGTACAAAATGTCTATATATCGATTTACAATTCCTTAATAATGACTTTGGTGAGGAAGGAGTTGAAGAAGATGGCTTTTCTGTATGTTTTCGCTATATCCTTTGATAGCTCCGCTACTCTACATATAGAACTATACATTGGCTATTGTCATTGCGTCGTCTTTAGGGACAATCCGGATGAATGGAATATGTGTCGTTGTCGACGACGTCGTTGACGATGTCTCGTGGCTTTTTCACCATGTTATTGAATTGAGAACAAAATGCGAATCGAATAAATGCACCATCAAATATAACAGCTGAGCGCTAATAATCCATTTGGCTGCAAGAACTTTGTCAGCTTCATACTATAGTGTAACATTAAATAGTGCTTTGCTGTAGGAAACGGATAGTATTTTTGACATGTTTATTAGTTTTACCAACGCCTTCGAAAGTAAGCGGATGCGCTTAATAATAATCGGCTTATGCGGTTGGAAACATCTCTCTCTCTCTCTCTCGCTCTCTCTCTCTCTGTCTCTATAACGACATTGTATGCATCCTGATGCAAACTGTAAATTCAAAATGACGAACGACTCGTTATGCAGCGACAAAACTATGATTTTTCGAATTATCCCCGGATTAAGTGTTTATTTCCCTTCATTTCTACGCTAATCTCTCAAATACTTTCTGAAAGGCATTACATCAGGAAGTTTCCCAACGTCGAAGCCAATCTATGTAGCAATCCAATAGAATTGCAAAACACACATTCATAGTAATACACATAGAACGAGCTCCTGATGTGAGTGCTTCTCTGGAAATGCTGGAAACAGAGAGAGAAAGAGAGCGCTTTACTGAAAAGCATTACACTAATACTGAAAGTATTTCATTTCTCAAAACCAATCGACGTTAGTTGAAAATCACGAGGATATGACAACAGTTAGTATGACGTCTGTGACCAAGATTGCACCAAGTATATGTCTGTCAGGTTTGGGAAAATTGGAAAAAAAGGAAGAAACAAGAACACGAGACGAAGGAAGGATGCATGTATGTGTACATACGACAAACAGTCATTTCTTCCTGGTTACATTGCGTTGCAAGGCAAAGAAAAAAAGTTAAACGAAAATAAGGATTCAACTATCATCTCCATACCTTGTTCGTGTACACGTATCACTGTTGACTGCGTTTCAGGATGATGGAGCGTTCGCTACTTGCGGTTGGGTTGCGGTATTATGGTGCATTGGAGAATTTCAACGATTTGGCACCGTTGTCATTTCACAGAATAGTACCTTTATGATCTGCTCCCGATACACTTGGCTGATTTCCTGTGTGTATTTAGCGTAATGACGTGTATTTAGATAGAGAATAGAGTCTGGCATGCATTCGATTGGTATTGGCATCCGGAAGGAACATATCAGATAATGTATACGTGTCGTCCTGTTGTTGTGCGGATCGGTTAAGCGTGAATGGGACGATTAAGTGATGTGTAAAATAAACTTTCTTGTTAAAAATTGTTATAATAGGAATGGAACGAATACAATTCTCGTTAGTTTTCGTTCAATAGGAGAGTTGCAAAAAACTGAGAGGATCCGTTTGGGCAGACCGTAGTATCATCAAGCAGTCCCACAAAAAAAAATTCAAAGCAAATTCAAGGTGTTCAGTATGATGGTACCTCCAAGAATATGAAATGTGTAGTGCAGATAGTAAAGCGAGCACAACTTAATAACGCTTAAGATCCAGATATTCCGAAAGGTGGCTCTGCATGCACCTCCGTCTACGGAAGAGAGAGATGTCTTTTTGTTTTATTCAGTTGAAATCTCGCATAACTTTTTGCTTGTAAGATTGAGGGTGAAGTCTGGAATAGATTCAGAGCGTCAATTTATTTATTTATTTATTTATTTATTTATTGACTGAACAGAAATAATGCAATAACATCAGTAACATTAACAGAAGTTCAAAAAGGAAGAAGAAAAAACGCGAAAAAATTCAAGTTGAAAAGAGAAGAAAAGCAAAAAGCAAAAATCATTATGCAAAAGATTTAAAAATAAAAATAAACGAGCAAAACAAAAGTATGACGAATGAGTTATTAGTTAGACATTTTTGGCGAAATAATACTGTTAAATGATGCAAGCGAAGAGGGTAGAGGTCCAATTTCCATAAAATCATATGTTCTCATCGGGATAGCTACATAATCCCGAAAAACAAAATCCCGCCCGTTCATAATCCCGTTTTTTTCCAAAAAATCCCGCTTATCGTTATCCCGACATTACAAAATCCCGCCATATCAAAATCCCGCCATTCCAAAATCCCGCTATTTCAAAATCCCGCCACCTCAAAATCCTGCCATTCCAAAATCCCGCCATTTCAATATCCCGCTATTAAATAATAAAAAAAATCCTAAATTTACCTAGGAGCAATTCTTTACCTAGTAATTCCACCAGCCGGTACAGATCGATATGGCTTTTCCTTGGGGTAAAGTTTAGTCGTCTGTGCCAAGCCTCAATATTATTATGAGTTCTTGGAAAATTTGCTGGAACTGCGTCAGCAATACTCCAGAACTTAGGCGGGAACCTTAGTTTTCCTGGCTTTCCCGACTTGGTATTTTTCGCATGGATATAATTAATTCCAAACCAATCTGTTATTTTTTTTTAATCTGCATCCTCCAAACTTAATTTCAATTCGGAAAAATACATATGTAGGTATTTTCACTAATATTTAAATTGAATCTCACCACCTCACTGATAACAGAATACTAACTAGCTTTTACTTTCTAATCTGTATGGCAGTATTAATATTTTAACGGCAAATGTGATGTAGTAAAAAGGTAAGTATTCTTTTATAAATCGCGCGCGCGATTTTTGAAAGAATACTTACCTTTTGTGACGGGATATTCAAAAGTGGGATATTGAATAGCGGGATTTTGAGTAAGCGGGTTATTGAAATGGCGGGATTTTGGATTGGCGGGATTTTGATTAGACGGGATTCTAATTGAGCGGGATTTTTAATTGGCGGGATTTTGAAATGGCGGGATATTGAATGTCGGGATTTTAAAAAACGGGAATATGATGGGCGGGATATCGTACCCAACCCGTTCTCATCATTCGAATCAAAGGAGAATTAGCATATAGATCTAGATCAGTTATAGGAGGGTTAAAGATGGCATTTGATCGATTGTTGTATAATGGAACTCTTTAATCAATTTTATCCGCTAAACTTCAGTGTATAAATCCTCGGCAAATTTTGTAAAAAAAACATTGTTCAATGAAAGTTTTTCGTTTCTCTAGGAAAAGGAGTTAACGGGAATCAAGTCTTTCTGGGTAAGGAAGATGTGGAAGTTTAATTTTGAAAATGATGATTTGGTAAATCTTCGCTGAACCCGCTCTATGGCATCAGTAGACACGCCAGTAGTCGGAGACCAAACCACTGAAGCATACTCGAAAATGCTGCGTACTAAGGAGTTAAATAATCTCACAGCACCGATTTCAGCACGAAAATCCCTAGTGAAAGCGAAGCCCGCTCGCCTCGAGCCCCTTTTAACTATACTTTCATAGTGATAAGTAAATCGAATTTTTGAATGAAAGATGATTCCCAGGTCGGTGACTGTGTCCACATGTTTTAAAGGAAACATTTTGACGGAATACGAGAAGAATATAGGGAACAGCTTCAGTGAGTAGATCATTGCCGAACACTTCGATGCGTTAAGAAGTATATCATTGGTGAAGGAGCAGGACGACAATAAGTCCAGATCAGCTTGCAACGAAAGGCAATCTTCTAGCATTGAAACAGAGGTAAGCATCTTACAAGCATCAGCGTACAAAAGACATCGGTTGCTTAGAATAGAAGGAACGTCATTCACAAAGAATGAAAAAAGGATCCTTGAGGTACCCCCGATGTTGGTGTAAATTCCGAAGAAATGCTGTTATTAAAAATTACTTTGGATGATCTGTTAACTAGGTAAGATGACATCCACGAAAGCAGCCAAAGGAGAAACTTAACTCATGCAGTTTATTTAGTAGCACAACATGGTTCACCGTATCAAAGCCTTTGGAAAAATCGGTTTAAATTGCGTTGAGAGCCAGGCGCTTGTGAAACGAGTTCGCCACAAAATCGACAAATTCAGCCAAATTTGTGGTAGTAGATTTTTTTTACGGAAACCATGCTGAGCAGAACTAAGTGAATTACCAAAATGTTCATCAATATAATTGCATACAAAATGGAAATGTCTCTTCATTATTGATCGTGATAGATCTTTTATGTTATGCTTTTATTGCCATGGTGTGCACAAAAATAAATCTATAAAGGACAAATTGAACTCGCATAAGTCTCCATCCAAAGTTTTTTGCATCGCGGAATTCCGCAATAGATCGTAAGCAACACTCAGGACCGTTGAAGCGGAAAGCTCAAAGCTAAAATTTATTCATTTTCGAGGAGTGTGTCTCGCCTATGCATTTGGTGCAGAATTGTGTATAACAGCATTTTTATCTTACCGGAACTTAATCTAATTTTGCAAAATACATACATCTGTTAGGCTCAAAATGGACGTTCATATTCTGTCTAACGGATACAATTAAATGCCATCATATCCGATGAAAAGTTCAAGCTGAAATCATGTATTCCTTACAACAGACATTAACCAATTTCATTCTACCGAAACCCATCAAAATTTCTCTACAGAAATCGTGTAGCCATAATTGCAAGTGTGCTATAGAGCAGGGGTGTCCAACATATTTTTTGTTGCCATGATACTAGTTAGCGTTTTTCGCGAGATTTGGGTTACAGTTTTGAACGAGGATGGAGGAAAAACTGCTAGGCGTGTTTTTTGTTGGGGGAAGTGTTTTGCCGAAATACTCAATTTTGACAGATGAAAAATATGAAGGACTTCCTTTTTGAATTAAAAGTATTTTGGCGTAATCGGGCTTTTTGTCGATAATTTGGCGAAAGAAATTGATAAATCGACCGAATTGTACGGACGATGGAAGTCGTTTGCCATTGAATTGTAGCATCCTGGGAAATGAAGAGTAAGGCGCCTATTATGCCAAGACAGATTACGTAATCTAACTAAGTCGTTCTGTGAAACTGCTGAACCCGTTGTCGCGTCATTAATCTTCATATTTTCCCAGATTTATTTTGTGTGATTTTTTTAATACCTATCTAAAAGTAACACCAAAAAACTATTTATATAAAAAATTGCGAACGCCCCGACTGAACGATTTTATAGAAAATATGTCTACTGAGCCAATAATGCGATTTATTGGTGAAAATTTGTTCAAAATTTTCTTTAAATAAGCCGCATTTCATTTTCTCCGAAGTGACTCGCGGGCCGTATGTTGGACAACGTTACTATAGAAGAGACATGTCCATCATACGTGCAAGGTGCATATAAACAGTAAACGATTAGGTATACAAATGTTCGACAAGAATCTGAGCTGGTATTCTGTAAGGGGACAGTCATTTTCGTCATTTTGGGATCATCTAAGGCGACAGTCGCTCAATGTATGTTATATGGCTGTCGCTTTCAAGGCGACAGTCACTTTTATGAAAAATTCACGAAAAGTTCAATACGAACTGTTGTTGAAACATCAATACGGTATCAATAAAACGATGTGAAACTGCGGAACCAATACCTAATTAACATCAAAACCTTGCCTTAAGAAGTAAATTTCTTTTAGATAAACAAAGTGACTGTGCAATGAAAGTTATACCCTTTGGAATCATGTAGGGTGATCACTTTGTGTGGTGACAGAAAACAAAACGGACTTAATGTAACCCACTGTAATGGCGATACGATAAACGATACATGTCAACTGACAGCATATTTTGTGAACAAAAGTGGTGTGTGAATGCAATGTAACACTAATGTCAAACGACATTCACTATCATGACACCATTCATCAAAAATGTGTAGATACGCATAATCTGTTATAAAAACAATATATTTCTTCAAAATTTTCAAATTTTTCTGTCCCGCTATCTATTTACTGCACTGTATAGCTACTTCGTTGGAAAATGTAGAAATTTTGCGATGGGTGAAGGACGGTGTGTTATGCTGGAAATACATGAACAGCGTCAGCAAAAAGCGCGAAATCACAAGCAAATGCATTTAAAATTGCTGACAGAAACGCTGAGCAATATTTTTGCTGTTCAGCGACAGTAACGATGCTGTCGCCACAAAGTGATCGCTATTGGCGACAGTCATGGGCGATTATCGGCTTCGATGATCCAAAAAAAAAATAGTGAATATCGCCTTTCGCCCACGGGTCGAAAGCTGTCTCTTTGATACACACGTAACATATCATTACTACAGTGGGTTACATTATCACCTGTCACCTTACATGATTCCAAATGGTAAGGCGATTACTTTCGATTATCGCCATTGGCGATTGCGATTATCCCCTTATACAGAATGCACGCTCAGTTCTCAATGGTCATATATTGTGCCGAATAGATTTGTTCCGCACAAGGACATCATTGAGCATTGAAATTTTTTTTCCAGATTTATTCATTTTATCTGGCTTTTTAAGCTTCTCACACTCAAACGTACTCATACTCACTCGCTTTCATGATCATCATTTATGGTAAATTTTTGGATAAGGATATTTGTGTAACAGTTGCATACCGCAAAAACGGAATTGTAAAATGCTACTTCCGATTTTTCAATTGCATACACATATCTAGGATAATTTCCGTCCATATAATCGAGAGGAAAACGAACATGACTTTTGTCAGGCAAAACTGATGCAACTTATGACGACGACGACGATGTCGACATCAACGACGATGGTCCTTTCGCCATCGTTCTCTTGCATTTGAATAATGCATGAGAGAACATGAACAACATGTGTGAACGAAAATTTTTTGGAGGCGGAGAGAGTAGTCTAGAGCTCCTAGCTCTTCATTTCATAGAAAGGTAAACGTCGTACTCGTATATGTTGTCAACGTCAACGATTCAGATTAGACTTTTGTGTGTGTAAATTTATTCGTAATTGAAAAATTTTCGTCGTCCTAATTTTGTCTGTGCTTAGTGCGAATGCAAATTTTGAAGATTCTTCTATGCAATTTAGCCAAAATCGCTTGATTTTATTGGATTGGATTTTGTGTTGGCGTCATTGTGTGGTTTTGGAAGGATATATTCGTTAAATAGAAAGGTAGGGAGATTTTTCAATCATATATGCATATGTAAATGAGTTTGGAAGTGAGATTAGTATTTGTAGTTGGGAATCAGTGTGTAATTTTAAGTGATGACTCTCTGTCATTGGTAAATGAAAGGATTTCGTTGAGCCTGCAGGAGTCGTCCATTTCATTAATTCTTTTAAAAGAATCAAAGATCAATTCCACTGAAAATACACACGAAACACATTTAAAACCATATCCCCACTACAAGCTTGACTTTCATAAAATTCCATTGTCTTTAAATTCAGAAAAAAAATATTCGGACAACAAAAAATAAAAACAGAAACATCTTTTTTTAACCCTTGGGGAAATTATGAACTTTTCTCAAAAGTTTCTTTAATACTCGTCTGGGGAAGAACAAAACGTTAAAGTCCAGATTTCACGCTATCCTTTCGTGTCACTTCAAATTCTTTTCATAAACTCGAGGCCAAGTTGTATTCTCGCTCCAATCCGCACCCTTTACGAAATTTTTACACTTCATCCGCTC
Source organism: Microchrysa polita (assembly GCA_949715475.1). Taxonomy (NCBI): domain Eukaryota; kingdom Metazoa; phylum Arthropoda; class Insecta; order Diptera; family Stratiomyidae; genus Microchrysa; species Microchrysa polita. Next base: position 5,468,980 of record OX454415.1, on the reverse strand, counting down.
GGCGAATTTTGAAATAAGTCTGCAGGAAGTCGGTTTCTTCATTTGAGTTTTTCATTATTCCTTTTCACATAACTTTATCGGTTCCACTTATTAACAATTGACTTAACCTTCAATAATTCATTTCATTTTGAATAATGCTCGTAAGAAAAGTGCAACTTTTCCGGACTTTATTAAAAACAATTCCGAAAATTAGTTTGATTGATGCAATAAGACTCCTTGAAAAGACGGCTACGCCACGGTCAGTAGCACTAGCACTCCCTTTATTGCAAGGATGAACAATATTTCATTTTTGTTGAACAAATATTGTGCTGTTTGTATTTAAGTTAAATGCTCGATTTGGACGATGCTTATGTTTTTCTTCAGTCGTCTCGTCCTGCGGTGGGTGGAGGAGTGGATTGCTATTGTAAAGCGACTTTGCACTTTGTACAGCGCGATGCGATAGTTCAAGACCGAATTCACCCAAGAACATTATGGTGGTCCATTGTGTTGCTCTTTGGGTCCTTAAGCAATTTCATAGAATTTTCAAAATACATTTTACAAAGTTTCTTGTGTATATGCATTTTATGGATCTCTGTTTTGCGCGAGAGTTTATGTTTTTTATTTGTGTTTACATGAATGCGTTTCTATTAAGATTTTGTTTTTTTTTTTGGTTCTGTCCAGAAGTTGTTTTGAGGAACGGAATAATACTCAGAATGAAATGGAGGAGAAGCGAAATTGGCTAGAGAGTGGCGATGCTTAATTTTCCAGGACGTTAAAAGAGGCGTGCACTTAAGACGGTTCTTTCGATTGTTTTTAATCATAGGGTTTTTTTTATACCTTACTACCTTTTGACCAATGATATTGTTTTGAATTCAGAAATGTAACTTTTGAAAGCCGACAGCTACAGGCTACTGCAAATTCAAAAAAAAAAATCCGCAGCAATATTCCGATTCTAAATGACTTTTTGATAGCCAATTTTGGACATTTTCATTCCAAAAACACCATTCAACCCCGACTAACTTGCTGTAGATCACGCAATTTACTGCCAAAACATTTGATCTTCAGCAAGGTATAAATGTTGTTTATACGGACTTTTGGTTTTCGATTCGGTGAGTTTTCAGAAACTTCTGTCCAAACTTATAACTTTAGATATTCCCATATCACTGATAAAATGGTTGGATTCATATCTTACCGACCGTACAGGTCAAGTAACTTTCAATAAATTGTTTATCATCTCCCTTCATTCCCACATCCGGTATCCCACAAGGATCCATTCTGGGCCCACTGCTATTCACATTTTCTATTAATGACTTTCCACAGATCCTCAATTGGTGTTATATTTCGGTATCCTCCATCGTCGATTGTTTATGATTACAATGTGCATTAAACACTCTCTCTTTCTGGTGTCTGGATAACGGTCTCTGGCTAAACTTGTCAAAATGTTTCTTTATGATATTTTCTCTGAAGTCTTCTCTCTTGTCTTTTCCTTACACCATAAATAGTATACATATCGCAAGGGTGTACTCATTTGACGATTTAGTTGTGAAGTTTGTTAGTAAATTAAATTCTACTGGCCACTACGACGATATAGTAAATCGAGCCTCAAAGCTTGCGGGTTTGTCCTACGCAGCACTTCGCAATTTCGGTATATCCAGTCAGCTGTTCAACTCTTCTGTTCCATTATTGTTCCAAGCGTTCTTGAATACGCTAGTGTAGTTTGGTCTCCGAATAGTCAAATAGCTCATACTAATGATATTGAGGCTTTAAACAGGAAATTTACCGGTTCTTTTCTGTTACATGTTCCACAAAGACAGACTAACGATAAGAACGGGAGATTATTTCTGATCCGCAAAACGGCAGTTAGCGGAGCAGAACGGCAAACATGTTTGCGGAACATACGCAACCAAATTGTTTCGTAACCTCACCCAATGAAATCTAGTTCACGACATAATCAGATCATGTGATTCGCTTGTCTGCTTTTAAGGTGCGTAAAGTTTGACCCTGTACGATCAAAATTTTGTGAGCTAATTTTTATGTTTGGCAATCGTTCATCTTCGCTAACTTGGGAATCCTTCCGGATCTTTCTGAAATTTGGTACACTCGAAGAGCTATATACTTACACTTAGCTTATATTCCTCCAAATTACACAGTCCTACCTATCCGCCTTCGGAAAATGTGGCTGCCCAAATTCCATCTACAGGTTTCTATAATTGAAAATTGTCCATCACTGGGAAATTCGTGAGCAAACAATTTTGGAATTTGGGAAACTTGTAGAGCACCGTACTGTTCATATTTTGTGAAAATTTAAATGATCTAACTGTCAAGATTCAGAAGCAGAAAGATGCGATTTAAGGTATAAGGTTTGATCTGTGTCGGCTCGATATTTAGCGAGATAATAACACTTCAATCCTTCATTTTCGGTAACTCGGGAACCGACTGAAATTTTCAAACTTGGCACACTTGTACAGCTACTTGGCGCACATTTCCTCCAAGTTTCAAGATACTACCTATCTGCGTTCTGGAGTTACAGCTGCCCAAATTGCACTTTTGTGTTTTCTAATGGAAAATTGTCCATAACATAGAAATTCTTTAGCGGATAGATTGTGAAATTTGGCAGACCTGTAGAGCATTGCACTGTCCTTGGTAAAGATTTTAAGGCGCTAGCTATACAGGGTATGTAGGCTTGTAACTTGCATACCTGAAACTAAACTACACTCGAAACATTGAACGAGCCTCGGATACCACGGACTGATTTACCGGCAACGACCTTTGGCTACAAACAACGGACTACGATTGGTTTTTGGAACGTTCGAACGATGTGGGGCGAGTGCAGTAGTACAAGACTCACGGAAGTCGAACGGGAAATGACCGCATATAGAATTTCGATATTAGGACTGAGCGAAACAAGATGGACCGGATCGGGAACGACCTTATCACCTAGTTCCCAAACTGCGCTGCTTTACTCTGGTAGTGAACTTGAAGCCTCACCCAGAATGGCTGGAGTCGGCATCCTTTTGAACAAGGAAGCTCGCCAATCTCTTATAGATTGGAGGCCTATTTCCGACCGAATAATAACTGCCAGATTCAAGTCCAGAGTAAGGAACATTACCATAATTTAGTGCTACGCCCCAACTGAGTCAGCCGACCAGCATGCTAAGGCCGCCTTTTACCACCTGCTTGGCGACACCTTTGACAACGCTCCCAGAGGTGACATAAAAATTATTATGGGGGATCTCAACGCTAAAATTGGGTCTGACAATGTTGGATTGGACCATCTAATGGGCAATTATGGTCTGGGTGTTAGGAACGACAATGGTGAGTTGTTCGGATCTTCGAAAGCAATCTAAAATCTGTGCTTTTATATGAGTGTTCCACGTGGAAGGTGACCAGTAGCATTACCACCAAACTGCAAACTTTCGTGAATCAGTGCCTACGGCGCATCCTACGAATTCGCTGGCCTGAGGTAATATCTAACGATGACCTCCTCAAAATCACTCGGCAAAATAGGATAGGCATCGACATCAAACGGCGAAAGTGGCAGTGGATAGGTCACACACTTCGAAAAGAGCCAAAAAACATTGCAAAACAGGCTCTAGATTGGAATCCTCAAGGAACCAACGCTAGCCGTTGTGTGGGAAGACCCAAAAATACATGGAGAAGATCTGTTGAGGCAGAGGGAAAATCTATAGGCAAATCGTGGGACCAGCTAAAGGCGATGGCTGCCAATAGGCAGAGGTGGAAAAGAGGCGTAGTCAATGCCCTATGCCCCACTAGGAGTTAAAAGGAACCAGAGAGAGAGCCCTAATAAATAGGGGTCAATACAGTTAGTTACGATTTTAATTCATTTTTCCTTATGAAATGATGGAAAATCCGATTCCGCTATCAACCTCTACAGGAAAGTGCAAACTATAGTAAGGCCTCCGTATGGGTCTTTAAATAAAGTTTTTTTTTTCCTACAATATGTTCCTCGAATCCGCTAAAATTTGCGCGCCGAGGGGACCAGCATAGCATCACTAATACAGCCAGAACTTTAGGGCTCCTGTTTAATATCAGCAGAACCTTGCCTCACCACATATTAACCCGAATATGGGCTACTATTCTTTCCCAATTATGTTTACGATGATATCAAGGAATAAGAATCAGGTTTTATGGCATGCCTCATGATGGTAGGCTCGTGAGTTGTTATTATTTCTCCAAATAGGCGCGACGGGGAGGGGGACTTAGTATGTCTGAGGATTTGCCTGAAAACAGAATTCCGCAAGTATGTGTACATCAGAAATCTGGTCACCTTAACGTAGGACACATTTTCAAATTTCAACCTTAGAGCATAAAATAAGCTTTCTTCAAATTATGATGAGAATCATGTACATACCTTTAAGATTCAATTTCCGCTACAACTTCCATACACTTCCAATTTAGCAACTGCATGTTTGTATAGGCAAATTTAAAATCATCCACATATCCTTTGGCATAATGGCTATGATGGTATCAAAAGCCAAGTGGTGCGCTCTCGTCTCTTTCAAGATTGGCCTGTCTTTTGCCAAAGTTTAAACGCCAAAAACCACTTATTTCCACTAAATTTGCCACTGCTTTTCATACACATAATATGTATGTAGATGTAGCTTTAAATATTTGCCCTAGCTAAGCTAGCTCTTTTATGTATATTTAATGCACTAGCACCGTATGTCAATGAGAGATAACCGACGAATGCATTTAAGCACTTTGGCTAAAGATACTAGACATACATATATATTTTTGTGTTGTCCTGTATACAGACAACTTCATATAATATCCTTAGATATGTATAGGAAAAGAGTAGAGCGGCGCATATAGCAACACATACGTTAAAGGTCTAGATGAGTGTATGAAAAACATGAAATCAGGATGAAGAAGAGCATACCTACATATGTACGCTTCATGATCCCTGTTGTCCTTCTGTCGGTTGATGTTGTTGTTGTTTTCTTTTAGCTTTTAAAATATTCACATAAAAAACACACATATTCACCGTTTCATGCTACATTGCCCATTTGGGTGGTGTATAGTATGCTAGCATACAGGCTAAGTAGAGACTTGAGTGCGAATCCTTATCCTTCTCATATGCAGTGTGGTTTCCCTTGAAATGGTTTAATATAGGGACAAGCCTCCATATGCTGGCCCAGCATTATGTATGTGTGCTGTATGGCTCTTCAAACACACTATGTCTATTTAAAACATTTTTCTTATAAAATGTAACAACTGGAGCCTGAATGATATGAGGTGTGAGCATTATATGAGTTTATGTGTCAGCTCAGAATATCCTTTAAAAAAACGAACACCCAGCACACACAGATTGCACATAACACGCACACAACAATTCACTTGACTTATGCCCAAAAGATTAATGTCGAAAGAATGTGCACGAGAAGACAACAACTATATCTTCGTTGTTTAATCCTAGACACGATGACCTTAATGATTCTGACAGGTTACACCGGTGTTTTTCGGTATTAGCATTTTGCTGTATAGTCTCTGGAACATATAAATAAGATGGATGCGCTGTAAAAGTCGTGTAAGTAGAACTTTCAATACACTAGGTACTAGGATGTATTGCCTTATCCTTCAGACGTTCGGTAGGTTACATTTTTTTAGTAAAACGTAAATATGGCATCTATGACAACTTTAAACAGAAAATAATTTATTATTACCGCACGCCTCTCAGCACTTCTGTCTGCCATTTATCAATAATTATAGCTTTCATCTAGACCAGTGGTGTCCAACTTTTTGGATTTTCGGGCCCACTATGGCTGATTAATGAGGTACAATGGACAATAGCCCCTTTTATAAATAATTCTTCGCTGTACGACTTTTTCTGTTTGATGTACTCATTTTCGATGTGTGAAATTTAATGGATTGACGAAATTTGGAAAAATCATACCGAGTTAATTTTGCATGTTTTTCGTGCTACACTCAGAGAAAACTTATTGTAACATTAACTATGCAAGCAAGTTAATACTACTATTTCAAATTTACCATGAACATGGTTGATTTGTACACAGCAAAAAATCAGGCGGTGTGAACCAAAATTTATCCAAAAAGGTTTAATTTTTTTATACCTATGGAGTTAAATACATTTATTTCACTCCGTCCCGAGTATAACATTTTCCTTTTATCCATTAGGATAAAACACTCAAAATAAAATTCATTTGGATAAATAATAACTTTTATTCGAAATTATATCAGTTTTTGTTTATATGGTGTTAAAATTTACTTAAAATGGAGTTAATTCATCATATCATAAGACACGTAAAAATGAATCGAATCGGACCATGGGGTCATGGGGCTGCCATACAAACCCAACCCCTCAAATTAGGTTTTCCGGAGAAAAACTATTTTATTGTGCACCAATTTCAACCAAACCTCACACAAATATTGTTTTATTGACGCCGCGGAACTTATAAAGAAAATGGAAGAAACTTAATGGGAGAGTGTACGATTAAACACAAGCATAGGTACGCCCGAAAAAAACTTTTAGCTCGAAAGAGTGAAGGGAATCAAAATATTGGCCGCGCCCGAAATCAGCCTCGGTCTCGTTTTTCTTTTCACTGTTGCTAGAACAGTTCCCTAGTTTGGAACGTATTCGAGCCCCCATTTGAATTTCGTACACAAGGAAAAATTAAAAGCATTACGCCACTGTGGGCAACGAAGAGTTCCACCTGTCAAAGTCCTTGGAAAAATTTTCCAGTCTGAGCTGACTTTAGTTTTTACTATTCATTCATTCTCTTTTATAGATGTGTGTTATTTCACACTATAGGGACCTGGGCCAACAAAGGAGCTGGTGGAAATTTTTTTTTGGCGTAGTTTAGTGCTTAGTTTGAAACATTGTTATCACTGTGAATCCCTAGAATTTCGAGGTTAATCGGGAATTCGACCACAACAAAATGTAAAAAAATATTTTTTATGCGAATTTTAGCAAAATTTATAATTTTCAAAATTAGTTTATACGAAATTCCTATTCTCTATTTTCGAAATTTCCGTACCACTAAATATTGTATTACCGTTAAGCTTTTCAACATTCTAAAGCTGTACATCAGGTAAAACTTCTTCAAATATCCCTTTATCCGTGATTATGTAAGGTTAGATACAAGTAATTCATCTACGGAGTTACTTCAGGGAAGTGCCTGAGCTTTACACTCTTACCTCCCGATCCTTCGGACGTTTTGGACTTTGGGCGTTTCATTGGCAAGGTCTTACATATTGTCAAATGTGAATTTCATCCAGTGAATGCCCTCACCTTCAGAAGCCCATCCTCGGGACTTCACCACTAGCTGGTTGACTTGGGTAACAATCGACAACCACCTCTAGTCTAACTCCTTGATGGTTAGGGACCATGGTCCCCTGGGCATACCCATCCCCGAGGTACTCTATTCGTTAAAAAACTTCACAATATCAGGTGTGATCCTCCTTCGGCCCCCTAATGGTCAAGCCTAACGCAAAATTCAGACGTGCGTATAAGTTCGTTTGACCTGTGACTAGTGACTAGTGACTGTGATGTAGTATCTAGCTAGGGCAAGTTGTACAAAACGGTTGTACGTCCCGCACTCATGTATGGATCAGAATGCTGGACCATGTATGAAGGTTACGCGAAAGAAATCACAGCGACTGAAATGAAAATGTTACGCATGTCAGTTGGTGTAACCAAAAGGGACCACATCAAGAGTAGCTACATCCGAGGCAGCTTGTCCATAGACCAACCAATCACCGAAAAGCTCGAAGACTGACGAATGGATTGGTATTGCCATATTCAAAGGCGTCCGCCTGAGAACCCCGCAAAGAGAGCGATATCAATGGAAGTTCCACTTGATGGACCCAAGGCCAGAGGCAGACCGAAGAACACCTGGATGTGTCAAATGAAAAAGCAACAACAACGCATTGGTCTCGGCGATGACACGATCCAAGATAGAGCTGCCTGTAGAAATAAGCTGAGAAATTATCGCCAAAACGGGCGATGTGCCTACACCGCAGGTCGAGCAACGCGGAACCATGGAGCGGTATAAAGAACGAGGCAAGGAAGAAGAAGTAGTATCTGGCTACCCATGATACTTAGCAGTTAGATATAGGTGCGTAGGAATTTTCCACCAAGGCCATTCTCCCTAACTAGCCTCTTCGAGGGTCGGGTTATGCGAAGCCGCCAGCTCACACGATTACTTATGGTGACAACTACCCACCAAGGAACTACCGCTTCTTGCTCGGCCTGTATGACTAACTTTCCGCAAGAGTATGGGAGTCAGCAATGCCTAGAGCTACCCGTACATGACTCGTACATGGCTTATCAACCATACTAGGGATCCCCAGTGCAGCTCGGGTGCGTGATGGCGCCGCTCACCAAAAATCAGTGTTCCCCTACACAGAATGTTCTGTGTCACAAGGACCCAGACTCCCATGCGGGAAAGGTTAGGTACAGGGGCTTAGAGCAGAATTTGGTCCGTTGTGATATAATCGAGAGAATCGTGACTCTACTAACCCATATGCTAGAAATCAGCCCGTGTTAACTGAGATATTATCGCCAAAACGGGCGATGTGCCTACACCGTGGGTCGAGCAACGCGAAGCCATGGAGCGCTATAAAGAACGAGGCAAGGAAGAAGAAGCCCGTGTTAACAATATATTTATTGGGCTAAAATCCCGAAAATCATCGGTATCGTAAAAATACTTGGAGCCCAGTTTCTCGGTCAGGGACCTACACAGATAAAATAATGGATATACCCTCTCTGCCTCTTCTTAATCATCACAGCTTCTGCAAAAAGCTTTGTGAAAAATTCGGAATCTTCTGGCGTGCTTCCCTATAGGACAGTACTCCGTTATTAACCCTACCACATTGCCAATATGCTTTCTGTCCAAAAACAGTAGCATGGTAAAACAGACTACTGCATAGCCCTGGACGGAGCACCTCGCTGAGGTAAGTCTTCACATAAATCCTTCAACAATTAACCACGACTATTAATTCACTATTTTCGAGGTATCAGTTAAACTAGTCTAACAGTTGACATGTGCAAGTCTGATTTAAGAAAACTTTGAATTAGCTGGTTAAGAACATTTTCTTCGGTTAAAAACGGCTTTTTTGAATCCACTTCGATCATAAATATCAGGTTCTTTACCGAGCTGACTGCAGAAATGAAATTCCGTACAAGGACTTCAAAAAAATTTGATTGGTCGCTGACCCCTACAATACATGTATTAGAAATATATTTCAAGGATATTTTCCCTAAAAGACTCACATTGTCGACATTTGGATTGAAAATTATACTTTCAAGTACTTGAAAACGAATGCATACATTGCGACAAAAGACATCTCAAGAATAATTTTCAGAGAAACTACTTTAAGCCTCTGCAAAAACTGCATACAGCTACCATGTCCGGAAATATGCCTATCAGGATGCATTGCTTACTATACTTACACGTATGCACATCCATCACTGCCCTATACTAGAACAACAAGCCTGAGGACTATTGCGACGAATGACGCGATTATCTGATGGCAAAATGATGATGATGATGACGATGATGGTGATGATAATGATGATGAAGATGATGATGCACAAGTACACATTTATCTTTGTTTGTGTAAAATTTACAATGGATTTTTGCACGATTTTAATCGACTACATTGCATGCAATATGCTCACATAATACAGGACTCATATATCTTTGCTGAATAGGACACACATACGTATAGATCAGCGATTCTTAACCGGTGGTCCGCGGACCACTTGTGGTCCTTGTACCGATAGGCGGTGGTCCGCGAAGCGTTTGCTGTAGTTCTGAAAATTCGTTCACCCAAATGAACCAGTTTTAAACAAATCAAACTGCAGCACTTCGAGAACATAATGACGGAGTACAATATACCTATTCTCTCTATTTTCATGGATTACCCTTTAACCCTTCTGTCGGCACCTACTACAATATGAATATTCTATACCCAATAGGTCTGGCTGGACCTACTGAGAAAAAAAATTTTATTTGTTAGAAAAAGTAAAATTTTTATCGGTAAAATCATTCTATCAATTCTTTACTGCAATTTTTCGACAATAAAAGCATCAAAATAATTTTTGTAGATATACTGGAAACGTTTTTAAGTAGATATATTTTGAGGTGGTATTAGTACAAACGTGTTTCTCCCTTATTTTCTTCTTTTTTTGCTTCGCTATTTGCATTGTTTTTATCTAGTAGATATTTCGATCCAATTTTCTAATTCCAATATATTTGGGGAAATATTAAGCACTTTGTTGGCAGATTTTACCTCGATATTAGTCTGCAGATTTAGGGAAATAAGTGGGAAGAAATAGGGAATTTTCAAGGCAAAAATCATTTAATTCTAAATTTTTCGTAAATTTTTTGATCAAATCTATTTAGAAAGACGTTTGCAAGTTACTCATACATAGTCCTTACTATTGCAAAGGAAATAAAACTGGGTTGAATTTCCTAGGATCAAATCTCAGTTGATTAGGTTGTGTTATAAAATGTGACGAAATTAGGCATACCCATTTTCCGAACTTCACCGCTTTTTATAGAAAAATCACAGAAATTTTTATCGTTTATAGTTCAAATTGAGTTTATATATTGATAATGTCATTATTACATCATAAATAACAGAATTAATTATTTGCACTTCTTACTTCAAGAGAAAAATGGGGGGAATAACTATAGGTCTGGCCAGACCTATTGGGTATCAAAAAGCACTATAAATTGAAAATCATCAAAAACATACTCAAAACTTCAACCGATTTTTTCAAATTTTTGCTAAATGCTTCCAAACATATTATTCTAGGATATCATGAAATATGAAGTCGCTGCGATTTCATCTTCTATGCTTTTTACACCAAAATATAGTGCCAAAGGTCTGGCCAGACCTTCGTGCCGACAGAAGGGTTAATGGTAAAAAGTTTTCGTTTCATATGTTATTAGGTATCGAGATATTCAAACTTTACCGACAAAAGGTCGTGTGTTGGAAGCCTCGATTGTCATAAGCACGATAAAAACGAAGGAAAAGAAAGTTTAAATTTTGATTCATACATTTTCCAAAACGGTCTCCAAAATAGATTGGATGGGCGGTAATTTTTTATTAAATACTGTTTTAATCTGGATTTTTGGCGAGGTGAGTCGACCAGCAAAAGGACCAAAAAGTCACAAATTTCGCTGAATTATATCAGTGATTCAATGATTATTTTGTGGTAAAATTTCTCGTTTTTGCCCTAAACCCAGTGGCGTGCACAGTCTTTTATTCAGGGTAGGCAGTACTATCATATTCTGTAAATGAGGTTTAAATCATTTTTAAAACAGAAGCAAAAAAAAATATTTTTTAGAGAACAATATTATACCAAATCCTTTAAATGTGGCTGCAATCTCTCCAAGGAAAGCTTGGTTTATTGAAAACAGATCTAAGGTTATTATAATCAACAATCGGATAGAAGCGTCTGTGGTTTTCACATTTTAATCAAATTTTTTGCTTTTTCAACTAATTTTAATTCAATATGTTTAAAGGTTTAAAACACTTCTTCATTTCAACTCACAAAAGCAGTAAAAAACGCGAGTTGAACAAAACCTTAAATAACATTTAATAACATGTAGTTGTATAGAAAAACGACAGATTCTATGAAACACAAACTTCATTTGACAAATTCTGTCTCCAGCTCATTTTACATGCAGAAACTGCACCAAAAAAACATTTCGATCTTTTATTACGACAACGGTATAATCTCATTCACCCCACAATAACTGTTATTAAAAATAGATAAATAAATTAGCACCCAATTGAATCATCTGCGCAAAATGTGACTCACTGTATGATATCCGTCATTCACCGATAAATTTCGAATTACGAATATGAGAACAAAGCGGAATGGACAACACAATTTCGCCGCGGTCGGACAAGTCGAAAAAAATCAAGCGAAAAGCATGCCTACTTTGTGTTTAGTAATTTTTTAAAGTCCAATTCACCGCATTACACCTACGTGAAGTAGGTGTAATTTCTCATTGCAGAAACCCATACAATGTTGTATTGTATCATTGTGTGAAAAGCAATCCGAATTGTGTCTGTTCTATTTTTTTTTTCGACGATGACTTGGAGGAGAAGGGAACTGATACATAATTCGCCGTGTTTGTTAAACAGAGTGAACGGTGATGGAGGCAATGCATCAGATGAAACGCGGAAAGGCAGTCGGTCCGGACAAAATCCCCGCGGAATTTTGGTTGAAAATGGAAAATGTCGGGCTTAGTTGGCTCACAGTTCTCTTCAGCAAAATCAAAGGTGGGCAACCGATGCCTGATGCTTTCAGGGAAAGTTTTCTTCTTCCTTTCTATAAGAACAAGGGAGACTCACGCAAACTCAACAACTATAGGGCTATAAACTTAACACCTCATACACTAAAGATCTACGAGCGAGTTGTCTGCAACCGATTGAGAAAGATTGTGCGGTTGAATGACAATCAATGCGGCTTTGTTGAAGGTCGATCTACAGTCGATGCGATTCAGTGCATTCGTATTGCGATGGAAAAGTATAGAGCAGCACGAAAGGACTTGTACTTTGTGTTCATCGATCTGGAGAAGGCATTCGATAGAGTACCTCGTGATCTGATATGGTTGGCCTTGAGAGCACTTAATGTCCCCGAGGCATACGTCAGGATGATACGAGACATGTATGATGGAGCTACGACTAAGGTTAGATGCACAGCCGGTGAATCAGAAGAATTTCCGGTGAATGTCGGAGTACACCAGGGCAGTGTATTGAGTCCGTTGCTCTTCAACATCATCATGTGCTACTTATTAACACGTGTCTCCGACGGCCTAGAAATATCTCTTCTTTTTGCTGATGATATAGTCCTCAGTAGCCCAAACATCGTTGCCTTGCAAGCTGCGCTTACAAAATGGTGTGACATTCTGGAGGAGCATGGACTGAGGGTAAGTATAACAAAGACTGAGTTCTTATGCTGCCAATTCTCAGACCCAAATGCACCGATACCAGAAATGTACGTCAAAGGAGAGCAGCTTAAGTCTTGTACAAAGTTCAAGTACCTTGGCTCGATGGTGAACAGCGGAGCTACATGCGATGATGACATCAAACATCGCACAAAGGTTGGGTGGATGAGGTGGCGAGAAAACTCTGGAGTTTTCTGCGATAAGAAAATGCCACTGAAGCTAAAGGGCAAGTTGTACAAAACGGTTGTACGTCCCGCACTCATGTATGGATCAGAATGCTGGACCATGTATGAAGGTTACGCGAAAGAAATGAAAATGTTACGCATGTCAGTTGGTGTAACCAAAAGGGACCACATCAAGAGTAGCTACATCCGAGGCAGCTTGTCCATAGACCAACCAATCACCGAAAAGCTCGAAGACCGACGAATGGATTGGTATTGCCATGTTCAAGGGCGTCCGCCTGAGAACCCCGCAAAGAGAGCGATATCAATGGAAGTTCCACTTGATGGACCCAAGGCCAGAGGCAGACCGAAGAACAACTGGATGTGTCAAATGAAAAAGCAACAACAACGCATTGGTCTCGGCGATGACACGATCCAAGATAGAGCTGCCTGTAGAAATATGCTGAGAAATTATCGCCAAAACGGGCGATGTGCCTACACCGCAGGTCGAGCATCGCGGAACCATGGAGCGGTATAAAGAACGAGGCAAGGAAGAAGAAGTTAAACAGAGTGAACTGGCTTAAAAAGTCAAATGAATCGACCAGGCTTCTTGCACTAATTTTATTAGGTTGAAGGACCATTTGATTTTCTCAAGCCTCGAAAATGTGCCTCAAAGTTCTCCTATCAGGAAGATAGTCGGTAATTGTATGTACGTTTTATGACTCTCCATCGATTTTCCACTTGGTGGTCCGCGACAATTACTGTAACTTAAGAAAGTGGTCCCTAAAGCACAAAAGGTTAAGAACCACTGGTATAGATATTCCTATGCCTATACTATAATACTAGCAGTACCCTGAGAGATAGATTTAAAGCCATATAGACAGCAGAATGAGCACCATGGTTGGCATTTAATTTTCATACTCTCTATGCTCATACTGATGCTGATGCTAGTACACTGCACACGTCGCATCCAATAATTAAAATGTATCACACACATTGTCTTCTGTACCGAGTACTTGACTGAATGGGAATCTGTAAATGTTTGCATTTCGTATTAAGACAGGAGAAGGACGATTGACGATCCTTGAACGAATGGAGGCTGTATGAGTGTATAGGTATAACGAAACGGTGATGGAAGATAAACAAGGATATGCGAAAGCTCTGACAACTTAATAAGTATTTAGTATTCTAGGTTTGGCTTTGAAAGGGTCTTTAATATATTTTTAATTTACAAAAGATAAATCGTCAAAAATCTTTATAGAATGTCAAATAACACAGCAAGAAACGCTTGAAAAAAAAATCATTAATAGAAATCAAAATTTGGCTTCACATACTTTAAGAAAATTTTTAGATATCACATTTTGTACTTTGAACCGTAGAATCTCGCAAATGAAGATAAATCCTCAGAAACATAGAATCTTAATATTTAATTCTAAAATTTAATTTCTAAAAACAAAACCTATGTTCATTTATTTAAAACTTAAATTAATAAGGTGACCAGATTCGTGAATGGTCAATGCTGTACATACTCGAACACTACCTATTAGTAGTCTATGCGTGAGGCTCAACTCAGTTGTTTGTTGGATATCTTCGTTCTTAAAAAAAAAAACGAGACCAAGGCTAATTTCGGGCGCGGCCGAAATTTGGATACCCTTCGCTCCCCCCGGGCTAAAAGTTTTTCGGGCGTACCTATGACTTGTGTTCACTCCTCCCCGCTTCCTTGCTTTTGAATTTTCACATAAGTGCCGTGTCGAAGATTTATTGGGAGAAGCGGGGCACGTGGGTTACTTATAAGAACCAGAAAGAGGAAGGGGGGGGGGAGTTGTATGGCAGCCCTATGAACGCATGGCCTTTCCATCAATTTTTACGAATGTTTGTGGCATCAATTAAAACACATTTCTATGAGATTTGGTTGAAATTGGAGGACAAATAAAAAAGTTTTTCTTCGAAGAACCTAATTTGGGGGTTGGGTTTATATGCCAGCCCCATGGTCCGATTTAATTCATTTTTGCATATGTTTTGTAACATCAATCAAAACACATTTCCATGAGGTCTGGATGAAATTTGTGTATACAAATAAAAAAGTATTTTTTGAAGAACCTGATTTTGCGGGTTAAGTTTGTATGGTAGCCTCACGACCCCATAGTCCGATTTCATTTATTTTCACGTTTGTTATGTGGCATCAATAGAAATATAATTTTCTGAGGTTTGATTGAACTTGGCGTGCAAATAAAAAAGTTTTTCTTAGAAAAATTTGATTTGGGGGGCTAGGTTTGTATGGTAGCCCCATGACCACATGGTCCGACTCCATCTGTTTATACATATGTTTTGTGTCATCAATAGAAACACATTTGTGTGAAGTTTGGTTGAAATTGGTGTGTAAAAAAAAAAATCTTAGAAGAACTTATGTTGTTTGGGGAGCTTGGTTTGTTTGACAGCCCCATGACCCCATGGTCCGATTTGGTCCATTTTTACATATGTGTTGTGGTATCATTAGAAACACATTTGTGCGAAATTTTATTGAAATCGATGAGAAAATAAAAAAAAATTTCTTAGAAGAACCTAATTTGGGGGACTAGGTTTGTATGGCAGCCCCACGACCCCATTGTTCGATTTGGTCGATTTTTACATATGTCGTGTGTCACCAATTAAAACACATTTGTGTGAAATTTAGATTGAAATTGGTGCATAAATAAAAAAGTTTTTCTAAGAAGAACCTAATTTTGGGGGGTTGGTTTGTATGGCAGCCCCACGACCCCCTTGTCGGATTTTAGCGATTCAAACATACAAACTGCCTGCAGCAAAAAGAAGCATGTGTGCAAAATTTCAGCTCCATAGCTTTTAAACTGGCCGAGTAAAACGCGTCGCAACAGACAGACAGACAGACAGACGGACAGACGGACAGACGGACAGACGGACATCGTCCAATCGACTCAGCTCGTCACGCTGATCATATATATACATATTTTATATGGTCGGAGATGCTTCCTTCAATGCGTTACAAACTTCATGACAAAGTTAATATACCCTTTTCGCTTAATAAGCGAAGGGTATAATAATGATTTTGTCTTGATTTTCTCTTTAAACGACATTAAAGTTCCTATTTCCTCGAAATTAAAGCAGATGTCTGGGTGCTTCCAGTTTTTTTAATCGAGTTTCTATTGGAGAACTATTTTGTAATATTCCGTTACAAAGTCTCATCACACCACCGTCGCATATTGCATTGAATCTTAACTAGTCCGTAGGTGGATAGTGCCTTAGCAATCTCTGGATTCTGGAACTAAAAGCCACTGCTCAGGTTCCTTTTTCCCTATTTATGTTAAGGATCGCAGAAACGATCACGGACTTTGCATATTAAAAAATATTTTTATTTCAATTTAATAAAAGAACAATTTATTCATTCTTAAGGCCTGAATAGACCTCAGGCGGAATGAAAATGAAATTTTTGTCCGCTGCGATTTTCTCAATGAAAATGCATGCTTACTGTCGTGGAACATGTCGGTAAAGATGGGGAATTCCATAAGCTACAATCCGAATATGGTTCCAAAATTTTTCTCGGCCATTTTATGTATTATTTCTCGATTCCCCCGTCATTAGACATTTTCCACGGTGAAATGACCGGGGAATCGAAAAATAATACATAAAATGGCCGAGAAAAATTTTGGAACCATTCGGATTGTAGCTTATGGAATTCCCCATCATTTCCGACATGTTCCACGACAGTAAGCATGCATTTTCATTGAAAAAATCGCAGCGGGCAAAAATTTCATTTTCATTCCGCCCGAGGTCTATACTGCGCTTTAGTTTAAAAAGAAGCTTCATCGACAGTACGGATTTTGTGCGCACACAACTATGAAGCCGAATTCTCATACAAAAATCCCGGGGATCATTAAAGTGCACACATATTTGGATTTTGCAAAATTTTGATATTTTAATGTTCCAAAAGCTCGCCAATTATATGTAAGTAAATTTTTTTTTGTTCTCCCAAGCAAAGATTAAATATCATTTTCAATGCTTCAATGACGCCAAATTTTTGCCGATTTTTCCCTCTCACGCATGTTTCAATCGCAAAATTTGTGTGGGGGATTTTTTGCAAAACTTGTATAATGTTAAGCTTAAGCTAAGTTAAGCTATTTCACGCCATAGACACTGGAATTTTCCTTATGGGTAATATGGTGGTCCATTGAAATGCTAGCGAAATCCTGGCAGTTGAGAAAACATGGATTTGTTCTTGCTGCTGTAGTTTTCACGTCTCTTTAAAATACTTCGAAAGTTAGAGCCGAAAATTCGAAATCGTCTTGTCTGATTTTACTGACCTGTTGGACCATTTTAAAGTATTTTTAATTATCGCTAAAAAATGTCAAGTCTCTAGCTAAAATAATTGGAACGAGACCGAGTTCTAATCGTGCGAATAGCACGATGATTGTATACCCTATACCCATGTACAGACCTAGAAGGCACGCAAAAGCCAAAAAATCAATTTCATCTTTTTTGTAGGGGAGGGAGGGGTAGACGGTTGGGACCTGGCACATATTTAATATTATATCAAGGCTACCATTTGATACTAATTAGAAGTTTTTCGCGACATTCTAGCAAAAGATATGGCTGAATATAACTTTGTAGGGGAGGTAGGGGAGGTAGGGGTAGGGGTAGTCGGACGTTCTCCACTTTGCACCAACTTTAAGCATATGTCACAATTAGGTATTGATGAAAATTTCAGGTCGCTAGCGATATTCTGTTGAAAAATATTGTCGAATTAAACTATCACGGAGGGGTCATTTGTACGGGAGGTAGGGGAACCCTTGGTCCGATTTGGCCCATTTTCAATACCGTCCAAGCATTTATCAAAACAATCATCTGACCTAAATTTTAAAACGCTAGCTTCATTATTTCGGGAGTTATCGTGCGAACTAACAGACACACGGACGGACAGACAGACAGACGGACATGGCTTATTCGAATCAGGGACCGACCCTGATCATTTATATATATACTTTGCCATACCTCCGGTGGCTCCTTTGAGATGTTACATAAATCCTCGTAACAAAAACAATATACCCTATACCATCTTATGGGTATAGGAGGGTATAAAAAATACAGCGGTAAACTTGAAAACCTCTTGTTCGGTCCAACTGAAATTCTGTGTGCTCTTCAATCATTGCAATGACTTGCTCAAAATTGTTCTGGTTTTTGATACCTTTCAACTGTGAAAACATAAATAACGTTAAATTGCTACGTATCGCGCTATTATCATCAACTAGTTTTGACGAAACCTAGCGATTCCAGGACCTGCCTTGATTGATTTAGCGTCCGCCAATACCCAAAAAAATGAAAGTAACAGTCGCTCGTCGCCTTACATAATGTTAGCTCTGATCTTGTGTGGTGGAAAGCAATTCGAAGGAGAAGCTCGTTGAAGTGTTCTTGGGGTATCATTGTGTGAAATCGAGAATGCTGTACGACAGGTCAAAATGCTGTACTGTACAGCATAATGCTGGACGTCTGGTCAGCTTAAATTAACTAGCAGCATCCATTCGATAATCCCCAATTTCTAGCGATCTCCTCGTAGAACTTCCGCAGTTACAGTTTTGCAGATTATATATTTATTAGCGATTTTGCTCATATAAATTATTTTTGCAGGGTTGGGCAAGCGACAATTTTGGCGCAATTTTGAACACTCCATGAGCAATTAAACTAGTTAAGTAAAATCGCGTAAGCATCCTTAGTGTGACCAAATCAGGCCCACCAATAATTGACTTGAATGGGAAACGTTTTTTTGCTGTTAGCATTTTTTTTTTTGCGTGGGTAGGAAACTGAAAATTACTCCTGCACAAATTACCGCTAAGGATGGGTAGTAACGTAAGAAAAATTAAAACATTACCGAGACTAGTTTCGGGCGCGGCTGAAATTTGCAGGGTTGGTTACAATATACCGCCCATCTTATTTCCGTTTACCAAAATCCCGACGTTCATTATCCCGCCAATTAAAAATCCCGCTCAACGATAATCCCGCCTATCTTAAAATCTCGCCATTTCAATAACCCGCTCTTGCTTTAAAAAATCCCGCGTGGGATTCTAAAACGGCGAGGTTTTTAGTGGGCGAGATTTCTCAACGGCGGGGTTTCAAAACGGCGGGATTTTTTTTTTGTAAAAGGCGGGATTATGAACTGCCGCGATTTTGTTTTTCGGGACCGTATAGGTTTCCCCTTAAAAAGCACCACCACATTTACCGTTAAAATATGATTGCAAGTAAAAAGATCAGAAAGTAAATGCAAGTTAGGGTCTCCTCAAACGGTGATTTTTAAGTCTGGGAAACCCTAAAGCCAGGCGACTTAATTTAAGCAAAAAGTTGCATGGTCGAGCAAGAGTAGTATCCTCGTGGGATGTTCAGTGTTATTGAAAACACGTGTAAAAGAATGAATTTAATTGTTTAACGGTATTTAACGGGATTATCTCACTATCCACTAGCAGGATTTTAAAACAGCGGGATTTTGAAGTGGCGTGATTTTGTAATGGCAGGACTTTATAATGCCAGGCTTTTAAATTGACGAGATTTAGTATTGTCGACATAATGTAAAGCGGGATTTTTCGTAAAAAGCGGGATTTTTCGTAAAAAGCGGGATTATCAGGCTCTGTGGCTTGATATGCAGAGATCGAATCTCGGCGTGGTCCAGAAAATATATAGTGCTTGCAACATTATATACACTCCTCTATATGCAGTGTAACGTTGACTCGAAGTAGCCTATTAACGGCTGAGTGAACGCACCATGCCCCACAAGGGGTTACGGTACTGAGAAGAAATATAAAGCGAGATTTTTCGTATAAAGTGGGATTATGAGGTGGCGGGATTTTGTTTTGCGGGATTATGTAGCTATTCCAAATGTTCACGCCCTTCACTTATTTTCGGCTAAAAGTTTCTCGGACAACCCTATGACTTGTGCTGCAATTCCGTCGTAAGTCGTGTTCCTACATACGTCTTGTAACCAGTTTATGGGGGTCGAGCTTCTATGGCAGCCACATTATCTTATTTCCGATTTCGACTGTCCTACATATGTTTTGTGGTACCAGAAGTGGTAATAACGTCAAGACTTATTTCCTTGATCTCATTGGCGAAGTCAGAACTAATTTAATAGATTCTGAAATGTTTTTTTTTTGCCGCTGATTTCATCCTAACTGACTTTACTCTGCAAGCATATTAGCCCAAAAGTACAATCACGCCATAAAAAGGGTTCCTAGTCTCTATAAATGTCTTTGCAATCCCACTCGATGTTCTGACCTTCATTCTCGCGCTCATTTTAACCTTCTCTTAAGCCGGAAACAATATTACTACTAAACTCACAACAACCGTTAACCATCTTCGCTCCTAAATCGCTACTTAACACTGTAAGCCTTTTCGTCCCTTCTTGCATGCAAGAAATTAACATTCACAAAGTTTCTCCGTTTTCTTTTCGCCACGCAGTGGTTACTCGCAACCGCACTCTATACTCAGCCGAAACTTTTTTAAATACACCCAAAGAAAAAATCGTCATCGCCTCCGTTTTCAGTGCGACTGAATGTGAAATGAAAAAGTTTTGCGAAAAAAAGAAGAACTTCAATTTGAATTGCATATAAAACCGTTTGGTAACGTTGCGGACTTGGCGCGGAGCAAAAAAAAAAAAAAAGAGGTACATAAATTTGATTTATTCAAGGGGATAATCCATTCCATTTATCCTTCGCGGACTACTAATGCTCTTCTGTTTCTTTGGCGGCTGGGCGCGCAGAGTTCTTCTATTCAACCTTCTTACTAGCCAGCAGGGAATTATCATCACTAGGGGCTCTCAACTCAAGAAATTGGACTTGGTGAATAAAGAGCAGAAGAAGAAACAGCAGTTGCGATGCAAACTACGGCATGGATGGAAAACTTCTTCGGCTTACCGTTAAGTATTCATGCCGAGGAAAAAGTTTTTTTTTTTTGATAATAACAATACTTTGTCGTTTTACATGTGTCTTAGCCGGGTGTGGTGATGAAAAAAGGGTCTAAATTGCCAGTACTATGGATAGGGATGCTTCAATTTTTCCCTGTGTTAAATCAGACAAATCGCAACCATGTCCTTCACTATAAAATTCATAGCCGCAGAAAACAAGGATACGAACCGCGCGAGAGCAATCGACAATCGGCGAAAATTTATACTATACTATGGCATTAAAGTCAAGTGAGCTCTTGATTATATCATTCATAGTAAACCGCGCGCTATGTCACAGTTGTCTGCAGATTGTCCTTTCGAAATTCGCCTCATTGCATAATACGTAGATTTGTAATCATAGACGTGGCTCGTAATTCTCCCTTTTGGCGATGCTATAAATCCTAGAGAATAGTAATTACATTATATTCAGTGGCGGCGACAGCAACGACAACGCGATATGGCATCATCCAAATGCACGCAGTTAGTTTTCGCCATTATGGCCTGTGTGCAAGGCCATAGATACATAGATATACACTCATAGCAGTTCAGGATTCTTCAATTATATATTTTTGAAAAGCAGAAAAAAAAGTTCCTCTTCTTCCTTCGATATTTTTGCGCGTGTTGGACTTTAGTTGGACGCGACAGTCAAGAAGAAACATGACTTCCGAACTTTTTCGTCTGTCTCGTTGACGTAGTTTAAATATTGGCATCGATTCAAAAAGATAATTCTAAAGAGAGATTCTTTTATTTTTTTGGAGAATAGACTCGGACCGGCTATCGGGTTGCAGCCTTAATGGCAGGATGTGGTGATGGCGGTGGTAGTATGTAGCAACAGCAAACGGGGAAATGTCGATGCAGTGCGAGAAAGCGAGAGTATACGATGCGATGGTATCGGGAGTAAGAGATTTTCCGGGGGTAGTTAACTTGTCATGTGACCAATGATTTAGAGTTGGTAATGCCCGTCCGGGAAGAAGTCGAAGTGGATATTTGTTCCGGTCAATTGAGATAATGAATTATGTGAAGCGAGCTGTAATCGAATAAAAAAAGTTTTATTGCAAGATATCTTAAAATTCTAGAAGAAAATTTTATAAAATAGAAAACGGTTGGCAATCCCCTAATGTTACAATTAGGAAAACGCACCTTTAAATCAGTAAAAAAAATTGAGCTGTATGTTTTTTAGCAATAAATTTGAATAAACGATTTTATCAACCAAAAGACCGAGAAAAAATTGGCTCGTTCTGATATAATCAGAGCCGGCATACTGTAAGGCGATAGGCGACAGGCGACAGTCACTTTCATTTTTTTTGAGTATTGCTTAACGCTAAATCTGGGAAGGTAATGAACCTGCAATGACTGCGTATCGTCAAAGATATTTGATCATAGGCGATACGTAGCGTTTTCTTACTAAATTTATTGCAAGCATTATATTTAGAATAAAGCACCAGAAAATGGAAGTGACTGTCACCTATCGCTTTGCAGAGTGCCTGCTCAGTACTAGGCAACAAAATGACAATTAAACTGACATCATTGTAAGCTCAGCAAATTTAAATTACATGTGACGACAAGTTATGTCATCATAATAATATTTAATTCACATATCTACATTACTTGCATATGCCTGTTTGAATCGAATCGACGGCTCAGCAGCAATTCGACTTTTTACAGGCAAAATTTACTTTCCTTAATCCAGTAGGTAACCTGCCAATTAACTGCCTAAAATCTTTCCTTTATAAACCTTCAATCACATTTTTATATTCAAAATCCCCCAATAACTCTACAACATCCAATCGACCCTCTCCAATATAACCACAAAAATAGACCTGTCAATAAGACAAATAACTCTCATAAAATTATCCTTTCTGCATTCGATCTAAAGCCTAGCTGTACGTAATCTGTTGTATTCTCGAACAAAATCATCTATACGTGCCAATTGATGAAACCCGCACCATACACAAGCACTATAATCTTGCCCATTGAATCTTCCCATGTGCCACTTGTCCATTTATTTTATGACTTCTTCCTCGATATTTTTTTTTTGTGTGGTGGACACCTTTAAGTGATGGTCCTGGCCGCAATATCAACTCCCAAAAATCTATATTCGATTTTCGAGATTATACATACGGATGGGCCCGTCAACGATTTCTCGTTCTCGATTCATCGGATAAATGAAAGTCGATATGTTTCTATAGGTACTACAGGATGGACCAGTGGACAAGACCAATGGAATGTCCTGGTGTGTCCACACGCTGTATAGGTGTGAGCATACTCTTCCACTTGTCTTAGCCATAAAAGAGCGCCAACAATATTTATCACCTCTCGAAGACGATCGCCACACCAGTTTCTGGATGCAATACAAAAAGGACATTAACTCATACGGAAATATCTTTTTTATGGCCTCTCGTATTTCAGTGCCAGTAGTGGACCGTAAATTTCTCATTTCATCTTTTTTTTCTTCTGAGTTTCGTTTCCGGTAGATAGCGAATTGAAGAGCGAAGAAGATATAGGATTCGTATCAGACGGAGGCAGGAGGGCGAAAAAAATAATAGAAGCATGAAATTTTATTTGTGCGCGACATATAGTGGAAAGAACCGTGTTCAAGGACATGACAAAAATTTGTCTTTTTCACAAAATCATTCGCTTTCCATATTACAAACGACACACACTTCTGTCGTACGCGAGCTTTCGTCTTTCGATTGAATATTTGACTATTTTCCTCGTGAAAAATGACAAAAGGCGCAGTTTTCGAATTAAGATTGGGAATTGATCCTTGGGGAACGGCACTGAACGTACATCTTGGCGCGGGAACATTCAAAGAAAGATGATGAAACGATGTTCGCTCGTACTGACTTCAATACTTAAATATGTGAAAGGATAGTAAAATCTGCGAAATGTTAGAAAGAGTGCACCAGACTGACTGACTTGACTGCTTTCGTCAGCTTTTCTGTCAATCTGTAAGGATTCTGAATTGAGTATTTTCAGTCATGTTATACATATAGTAAGTATAGTAAGAAGGCAAAAAATATATATTTCTGATTTCTTTGGGGAATATTCATTCAGTTTTATTGCTCTCCATACAATACTCTTGCTTAAGAGAGAAAAAAGGGAAGAGATCCCATGTGATTTCGTGTAGTATAACGGTAACATGAGGCATAGTATTTTTGGCATTCTAGTTAAAACAGTGATAGTTCTTAAAATATAAAAGTTTTCATGTCATATACCATACAAATTGTGTCCTGCTACTCATCATGGTGGTGTAGCAAGATCCCTTTTTTTTTTTGTTATAGGTGTGAGGGAAATCTTCATAAATTTCTCCGCCGAAGCAGGAGGTATGTCAAGATTTTTACTGACTTAAACCCAAAACACCTCTTCCCGAGCCGTGAACCCCTGTGGGATCACATTTCGGTATTACTCACCTCTGCAGTTTGCCGACCTTCGTCTGGCTTCCTCCCAGCGCAGCTCTTTGTGAATTTGGAACACTGCTGCGCTCACTGTATCCCAATTCTTCTTGGAACGCAGCAGAATTCCTATCAAGTTCTGCGGATTTATTTTGCTGCCCACGGCTGACTCTGCTCGGATACGAACCTTTAAAAATCTGGGACACTCAAAAAATACATGCTTCGCATCCTATACTACCATCTTGCATCTATGGGACATTCGGGAGAGTCATCAAACTGCATATATTGCCGATAACCTTCGCGACCTAAGAGACACTGAGTCAAGTAGTGATTGATCTCGCCATACTTCCTGTTTACCCATTCCGCTATATCCAGCGTTGACACCTAGTCAGGAACTCCAACCTCTGGATGCCTCTTTAATCCACCGAATTGCCAGGTTGCCCCTCGTTACGCATACGCAGTAAAACCGGTTGGTCTTGTCAATGAGAACCTCCATCGGCATCATTCCAGCAATGACATAAATCTGTGGTCATTATGAAAAACAGCTTAAGTCGACTTAAGACAAAATCGAGTTAATGTGTTCACTGGATTCGCCGTATTCGACTCCACCTCTACACAAAATTTCGTTAATTTCGGATTATTTTTGAGCGAGCTACAGCGATTGGTTTTTCCGCCTATCTCAAGTAGACCCTCACCGACATAAGGAAAAGCGACTTAACTTAATATATTTCTTACTAAAATATATATATATTTTTGAAAATTGGCCTAAATTAACTTAAGTTACTTTTCCAAATATGAAATAAACTCAAATGACTCTTTTACCACTGAATTTTTAAACAGCCTAAATCGACATATGCGTTTTTTCCATAAGTCCAAAACAAATTCAGTCTTCTTCATCTTGAGTTAAGTTCTTATTCCAAATGGTTTTCTTTCCGTAGAGAGCTCTTATATGGATTTAGCGTTTATTCCTTATCAGATTTACGGAAAGTCCTGTTACAATGTCTATGTAAGCGGTTGTTTCGCATGCATTCATGGTGAAATTGAATAGATAAGTCACTGTTAAATGAGTTGTTGTTCAATCAAATTGCAATTTCGTTAACTATTGAGGGTATGTAGGCTTGTATCCCGCGTACCTGAAATTTACTTCACATTCGAAACATTAAACGAGCCTCAGATACCTCGGAATGATTCAACGGCAACGACTTTTGGCTATAAACAACGGACTAAGATAGGTTTTTGGAACGTTCGGACTATGTGGGGTGAGTGTAATAAAACAAGGCTCACAGAAGTAGAACAGGAAATTACCGCATACAACATCGCTGTACTAGGACTGAGTGAAACACGATGGCTCGAATCGGGGGCGACTTTATCACCAAGCTCTCCTACTGTATTGCTCTACTTTGGTTCTGAAGACGATAATACACCTTGGCAGCCAGGCGTCGGAATCCTGTTGAGTAGGAATGCACGCCGATCCCTAATCGACTGGAAATCTATTTCGGATCGTATCATCACAGCCAGATTCAGATCCAGAGTACGAAATATTACAACTATTGAGTGCTACGCACCGACTGAACCTCAGAACCCCAGATCAATCAGCAAAGGACGTTTTTTTATCAGCGACTAGGCGACACCTTTGATAGGGCTCCCAGGGGTGTCATCAAAATTATTATGGGGGATCTCAATGCCAAAGTCGGAACTGATAATTTAGGCTTGGAACACCTTATAGGCAATCACGGGCTTGGCGACAGGAACAACAATGGCGAAATGTTCGTGGAGTTCTGTAATTCTCGACAACTAGTCACTGGTGGAACATTGTTCAAGCATAAACCCTGCCATCTAACAACTTGGGTTTCTTCTGATGGCAGAACAGCAGAAAACCAAACAAATTGACCATATTGCTGTTTCAAAGACATGGAGAAACTGCCTCTTGGACATCAGGTCGAAGCGTGGTGCTGATATTGACAGCGACCATCATCTTGTTATCGCGAAATTTCGTTTACGAACGGCAGCGATCCAACGATCTACTAACGCACGAATCGTGCCACGTTTTAATGTGCAAAAACTAAAAAATCCATCAATTAAACGCGCATATTCTATCGCTTTGCATGAAAAAGCTAGTGCAGCACTCTTGAGAATCCTACAATTGAAGATAGATGGAATTTTGCCAAGGATTCTTTCATTTCGTGTGGCGAAGCGGCTGTGGGACGATTGGATCGAGGTAGGAGACCTTTTATCAGTGATGCTACTTGGTCTCTTATCTCAGAACGCAAAAGAGTTAAGGAACAGATTAACTCCGGTGCTGATAATTCAGCCAAAAATCAAGTCCGAGCTGAATACCGTTCACCACAAAAAGGCGTGCGGAGAATTGTGAGGCGTGATAAGTGTAACTACATCAGCGCTTTAGCGAAGGAGGCAAATGATGCGGCTTACCGTGGTGAAAGTGGTACCCTTTTCAAGCTTATTAAACCACAAATCTTTCACTACTGACCATCCTGTAAAAGATAAAGAAGGGTTACTGCTTGTCACCGAAGAACAGCAGCTTTAGAGATGGAAAGATCACCTTTTTGAGGTCCTAAACAACAAGTAAGACAGTATCTATTTATCGAACATAAATTTCTAACTGTAGGTCATTCCCACATGGAGTTTGATGCGGATCACGCCTTAATCGAGAGAAAGAAAAAAGTAACGAACACACAAATTCATCCTCGTGATTGGTTCGTACTGAACTGTACGAACTGTTGGTGTCAAAAACCAATTTCATGTAATCAAAATGGATTCCACGGATTTCCTGGATTTCTTTTCTTATTCAAAAACAAAGTTTATGTGGAGAAGCCGGGATGCAAATTCTGAAAACTTTCATTGGGAAAATGTTAAATGGTTAAGATACACAAAAAATGATTTTAGAAAAGTTCATTTCAAAACAACCGTAAATGTAGAAAAGCCATTTAAAGTATTAAACATCCAAAAAAGAAGTATAAATTCAGGAAGTATATCTGAAATTTCTAAGCTACCAGAGGAAGTACGTATATCTGTAAAAAAGAAAAAAGGATCTATTGGATCTTCTTCCTATGATTGATCCTTTCTTTCACGACTTTTACAAAAGTCTTCCCCCTACTGAAATTTCGGATATACACCTCGGCCTAGTTGAAGAAGACAGCAATCAAAATCACGTCTGTGAAGTCGTTTTTTCTGCATTAATTCTTTCGAAGAGGCTGTATATTATTTGTTTATTATAATGATTACTTTTCCTTTCATTTTTTTAATGAATAATTCCGTAAAATAAACAGAAATTAAACATTTATTAAAAAAGACTTTTATTTAAGATCCATCAACAGTATAATGGTAATATGGAAAAAGAACCTATGTCCTCTTAAGATAATAGTTTAAGCACAATATAATTGAGAATAAAGACTTAAGTGGAATTAAGTTTTGTCAACCCCTATTGCTTCATACGGAAAAAACTCTTATTTTGTTTTTTATCGTATTACAATCAAACTGCTTTATTTTTGGAATAAAATTATAGTAGAATACATTGCTCACATGATAATCTACAAAAATGTATTAGTCTTTGGATTTTAAAACTATATAGATTTTTCACAAGTCGTTTTAAAGTTTAAAATCGCTCTCCTGAAAAACTATGAAAACCGACTTAAGCGATTATTCATAATCGCCACAGAAATATAGGCTGCTTCGTGCGAGGTAGTATTAAAGCACACCTTCTATAAGTCGAGTTCATTGGTTTCGCGTAACATGCATAGCTTAGCGCACTGGCCCAGACCGGTGAAGGATACAACAGTACGGTCGTCCCAACCCTGGACAAGAAAATTTTGTTACTAGTCCTTTGACCCCCTATGTTTGACATTATTCCGCCGTTGCAGATGCTGCCTTCTCGCACACGTATTTCAGGTGTTCCCCATAGTTCAGTTTTGAGTCAATCATAACTCGCAGGTACTGGAAGGCGGGCTTCGATGTTATGCTTGAGCTCCCAACTCTGATTTTGAGGGACGCCTTGTTTTTCCGGTAGCGTACATCTGAACGTAGTCTGGATCTATGGTGATTGAGACCACCTCGATATCGTCTGCAAAACCAACCACCTTCACGCCCTTAGGCATGGAAAGCTCCAGGATGGCATTGTACATTATGTTCCATAGCAGGGGCTCTAACACTGATCCCTGTGCAACTCCTGCTGTTATCGCATACTCCTTCGTTCTCTCACTAGTATTGTATTTAAGGGTGCGATCCGATAGATAGTTCACCCCCAGCTAGCGGAGTTGAAAGCGTTCCTTACGTCTAATGTTACCACAGCGCAACACGTACCCTTTCGGAGAGAGTCGGTTCCCAGGGTAGTGACCAGAGTGACTCAATGTGTTTGTAAACATTCTAAGGATCAGAATCGTCTTTACAGGACCATTTAAAAAATTCGAAAAGTTTTGTTTCGGTCAGTCCCTTTTTTTAAGGATCAGAATCGTCTTTAAAAGACTATCTAAAAAATCGAATTGCTTTGTGTCAGCTCACCGCTACCCTCGCACCTCGCACCTCGCCTTAAGTCAGTCCAGTTCAAGCAGTCGAAAAAAGGTGGAACGCGCTCGACGCGGACGAAAGCCATACTGTCGACTTGAAAGTTTTCCTTCCTCCTCCAGTACCGCTGACAGATGGTCGAAAATAACCAGCTCAAAGAGTTTCCCGTGGTATCCAACAATCAAAATCAAAAATCAAGTGGGACGATACTAACTTGGTTGGCCAGCCGGCTTGTTCGGTTTCGGGAGTAGAACCAGGTTATGCCTTTTCCACGGTTTCGGGATGGTTTGCTCTTGCAGGCAGGTCTCAAAACCTCAATAAATTTACACAAATACGACATTGTTCAGAATGTTGATCTCCGAGCCATTTCCGGATTTACGGGCATATCGACTCAATAAATTTCCCGGACAATGCTTGAACCGCAGTTTGAAGAGTTGACCTACCATCATCCAGCCTGGATGAGGCCTGAAGTCGCTCACTTTCCGTGATTGCTATAGGCTAAAGTAGCCCCGGTTTCCTTGGGATCCAAGAGATGTGACAATTGTTTCGAACGTTACGGGACATTTAAGTGGTGGCGCCCTCTGTCCAACTTTCTTCATCACCACCCTATACGCCATTCCCCACAGATTAATATGTCGGCCTCGTCGCAGAGCTGCTTGAGGCAGCCTCGCTTGCTCTTTACAATGGTAATCTTTAGCAGCTTACGCGCGGTTTTATATGACTGCAGCAGATTGCTGAATGCCGACGAGTGCACGGCTCGTTGACTACGCCACATTTTGTGCACAAACACGCAATTTCTTTGTTCGAGGGAAGACTGCTGCAAAAGCCTCCGCATCGAAGTGCTTAGTAGACCATCCAGGTGGTGGATCTCTTACGATTCGACATATTCTATCGACAACCGTAAAGAGTGTAGTTTGATGGTCGCACTCATATATGAGTGTAGTGTTCACTAACATGCCAGTTCAACACAGGCGTCAAGGAGCTACTGGCGAACGTGAGGTTTATGATGGATCCTGCCTTCCCTTGGTGTTGCTATCACCCGTATACTTGATAAGGCGATGTCGAGGTGCGAAAAGGCATCCAGCAGCGTCCGCCCACGCTTATTTGTTTCCCTGCTGCCCCACTTCTGAGCCCAAGTGTTAAAATCCCCAGCAAATATAACGGCGCGGCGTTGTGTGTGCATGCGTCGTGTACCAAGCCATCTGTAAATACCTCGAATTAGGAGTCGTTTCAACGGGGTGGAGCATAGCAGCTGTAAATGTAGATGCCATTGATTTGTGTTTTAACCACCCCACTTAGTTCTCCTGTCGCTCCTGGTTGAAGTGTGTAACCTCCGCAGGTCCAAATCGCTGCAAGGTTGTCCGTGTCTGCGACCCATACTGTATCGCTAAGATTTTTGTATCGGTCAGCAGGGTTGCCAGATATTTTCAGAAGAAATCGCCAAATTTCAGTTTTTTTATAGCCCAAAGTAGCCCAAAAAATTTTAGTGCCAAAATAAAACGTAAGAGCTAATCTTTGTACATAAATAATTTCATTAAATGCAAAAATATACTTGGGAGCAAAGAAATCGATCCACCCTAAACGCTTTAAAACATGATTTATATCTGTCAACTTAGCACTACCACTTTTAAATTTCGATGATCGCTACAGTGCATTAAATGTAAATTCGCCGTGATTCAATGGCAAAAGCAAAAAATATGGCGAGCACCTCCTTCTCTTAAAAACAACCCCTAAGGCCCGTATTTACGAACATTCCTTAACTCAAGGAGACACTGAGTCAAGGATGAATTCAATAAATTAAATGTCATTTCCCATACTTTTTCATAGAAATCATTTTATATTCAGGAGTCAATGCATCCTTGATTTAAGGCAAAACTCAAGAAGACCTTAAGTTTTCAATAGACTTGAAATATTATATTTCAAGGAAGGTGGGTAACTACCTTGACTTCAAGTGAGGTTGACTATAGAAAATTTCAAGGTCTCCTTGAGTTTCTCCTTAAATGAAGTATGCACTGACTCGTGAATATAAGTGATTTCTATGAAAAAGTATGGAAAATCACATTTAATTTATTGAATTTCGGCATCCTTGACTCAAGGTCTCCTTGAGTTAAGGAATGTTCATAAATACGGGCCTAAGTGTTTTTCAAGCCCCAAAGAGCGTATGAAGCCTTAAAATCCAAGTT
Organism: Microchrysa polita; assembly: GCA_949715475.1. NCBI lineage: Eukaryota > Metazoa > Arthropoda > Insecta > Diptera > Stratiomyidae > Microchrysa > Microchrysa polita. The sequence continues at coordinate 5,437,855 of OX454415.1, read as the reverse complement.
TTAGGCATCGCAATGAAACAGATTGTATGCAATTGCATGCTCCAGAGGTTACCTAACTTATCTACACTCTTACAAAATTTTCCGCGCCCCTCTTACCCTCAAAAACTACCCCAACGTCTGCTTAAGTTCTCATACAAAGTTTAAAAATTCAAGTTGTAAGTATAAACAAAATGTAAGTTTTAACACGGTTTAATAATAAATAATGTTTTTTTTTATTGATTTTACAGAGTTGAAAATAAAAACAGACTGTTTATTATTTTTTGAGTAATCGTGTTTAGAACGGAAGCATTTCGGGTGGGTCGATTTTTTTGCTCCCAAGTGAATAAATAAAGTCTCTTTCGAATAGGAAAAAGTAATTGGAAATGCCCTTTTCACGATCACCTTACGGAATGTGGCAGAAATAAAACAATAAAAGATAATTTACTTAAATGTGCAATTTTTTTAACGTCGGCTGTTTTCATTTAAAAAACTTTCAGCCAAAATGGGCCGGTGTCATTTGGAATTGTTCCTTCAATTGTGTCTGACCCATTTAGTGTTAATAATAAACTAAACGCCTTTACCAAGCATTGCTTTTACAATAATAAAGTGACCAGGAATCAGAGATAGCTAGGTATCAGGACCAGTCTCTGTATCAGTCACTATATAACTAAGAGTGCCCTTTTGGCTTTCACAACAGGATCAAACCGAGTGGAATTACAAGAATAAATCTACATGCCAAATTTTGCTAAAATTAACTCATCAGAATTCCTTGAAAAATTGATTTTTAAAACACATAAAAAGACTTAAGACTTGTTATTGCACGGGTCGGAGCAAATGATAGCCTATGGACACCTTCAGGACAAACTCAAATTCAAATTCAAATAATTTATTTAACCTTAAATAGATGAGTTTATAATAATCCAATACATTTTTATCTAAGTAAGTGATCGAGAATACGCTCTTACAACTTGACTAAATTCGTGTAGTATAAACAAAATTGAGTACAGAATTAAGAAGCTTCACAAATTGAGAAATAAGCAAGAGGAAAATGGTATAAAAACGTCTTATGCATATGTATCAATGGAAAAAGAGAGCAAATCCCGAGACGCTCTCTACGAAGCTGTAGCCCTGTCAATAAACAACAAGAACAACGAGAACAAGATTTATGAAAAAATGCGATTTTCAAACTCCTATATCTCCGGTGCTTTTCATCGTATCTCTTTGAAATTTGCTACACTTCGTAAGACGGCGCCAGTGATAACCTCTATCAAATTTGAACACTCAGGGTCAACCAGGGTCCGAGCTCCAGAGGTCCGAAAACCCGTACTTGTTCCGTCGTGTAAACATAGTCTTAGTCGCTTCTCACTTTTGATTTATTCAAATTTCTTCGCTTTTCTTTGGCGGGTGGGACGCTGCCGCGTCCCTAGATTATCTAATTCAGTACCCTTCAAAAAATCTACTTTGTCTTGGAAAAATAATATTTAAAACTAGCGCGTATTTTATGTAGCCCAAAAAATCGCGCGGCGACTTTTGAGAATTTTTGTCGCCAATTGAGAAAAAAGATAGCCCAATTGGCGAGAAGGAGCCCAATTGGCGAGAAGGAGCCCAATCTGGCAACTCTGTCGGTCAGAGACGATAGCAGCGTCAATGGCTCTTTCTTTCATTGCTTCCGACAGTAGATCATGTGCCGCCTGGCCTGGGTGATGTGTGGCTTCAACCTTCAGTCTACCCATTTCCTGGACCTTTTTTGCTACATCCGTGGGCAGGCTGATGGTCGCAATTTTGGGTGCCCCTATATACGCTTTCCGCATTGATTTTATAGCGTCGTCTTGTATCTGGACGTGGACGCTGAGACGTTCCAAAAACGACGCGCATATTTCTCCCTTCGTTGCAGTTTCGTCGAGGTCAAGACACTCAAATTTGGTCTCTGGGCGCAGAGTTTTCATCTCAATTGGCTTAAGTCCCAATACGTTGGTTACGATGCCTTACAATTCTATTGAATCGTTGCCACGTGTACTCATTTGGAAGAGCAGTTCACCTTTTTGTGTTTTTACAGCCCTGGTGACATTTTCGCCTATTTCCTTCAACTTCGTTTCCGATTTCATTCTTTTTAGAATGTCTGCAAAAGACATCTGGCCGGGCTGCGAGATGACCATTGATCTCATTCTCACGTGTTTCTCCTTCTCCGATTAGATACGTTTTTTCGACTCAGCCTTTGTCCAGGTGCCCAAGTCATTCGGGAGAGAGAATTTTATATAGTTTTCTCCATTAGAGACCTAGTTGTCGCCTTCTTTGGGGACTGCTTCGTTTTTCTCTTCGGGGTTTGTTTCTGTCTTTCTGCTATTAAAACTTTTTAGGCTTTTAGTTTGAACCTCCTTGTCGATTTGCTTACTTCGCATCCTTTTCATGTCAAGTTGCTCCCTAGCACTAGTATACATAATGCGTATGTTCTTAAGGCTATCCTTCACGACGCCATTGTATATTGGACTTCGACTCTGTATACTCCATAAGTCCGCAATCATTTCGCCCAGTTTGGTAACCATGTCTACTTCGACTGTTTTCTCGTCTGTCATACATCATACCGCGTTTTGATAAGACGGACAATGATTGCTGCTGGGGAGATTTTTGGAGTTTGGAGCTCCTTCTCAACGGATTTGCTGTCGACGTCCGTCTTCTTCTCACTGATCTTCGTTGAAGTCGTTACGGATTTTTTGATACGACCATCCGAGGAGGATGTGCAAGAAATTAAAAAAAAAAAACCAGACCGAGGCTAATTTCGGGCGCGGTCGAAATTTAAATACCCGTCACATTTGAATGAAAGTGAAGCTTCTTTTGTGTTAACAATTTCTACCGCAGCACTATGACGTGTTTCGATTCCATCTGTTCCTAGATGCGTTAACGCTAATCCAGGAACACACTTGAGTGAATTTTGGTTTGTATTCAAAACGAAAAAAAAACAGTTTTTCTTACACGAACCTAATATGTAGTTGCAAGTCGGTTTGTATGACAGCCCTATGACGTAATGTTCCAATTCCACCCATTCCTAGATATGTTATTAAGCTTTACTAGGAACACATTTGGGTGAAGTTAATATTGGTTCATAAAGAAAAAAGTTTTTTTTTTAGAAGAACCTAATTTTCAGCGGGTTTTGTTTGACAGCCCCAAGACGTAGTGTTCCGATTTCACCCGTTCCTAGGTATGTTTTGAGTCTTTACTAGGAACGCATTTGGGTAAAGTTTGGTTAAGATTGGTTCATAAAGAAAAAAGTTTTTCTTAGAAGATCCTAGTTTCCAAGGGTCGGTTATGACAGCCCTATGACGTAGCGTTCCGATTCCATCTGTTTCTAGATATAGTTTGAAGATTTACTAGGAACACACTTGGGTGAAATTTGGTTTAGATTGGTACATAAAGAAAAAAAATTTTTCTTAGAAGAACCTGAATTTCAGAGTTTGGTTTCTATGGCAGCCCTATGACCCCATGGTCCCAATCCATTCGTTCCGACATATTTACAGCGTACACTAAAAAGAAACTTGTATACAAAATTTCAGCCCGATAGCTTAAAAGCTGAGGGACTAGTTTGCATTGCAACAGACGGACAGACAGACAGACGGACATGGCTCAATCGATTTCTCTCGTCACACTGATCAATAACGTATATACTTTATATAGTCGGAGGTGCTTCCTTCTGTGCGTTGCAAGCTTCATGACAAAGTTAATATACCCTTTCACATAGTGACGGGTATAAAAATCTAAAACAGGCACGGCCAATAGAAGCAAGGACAAGGATGTATGACTTGGCGTTTAGGGTATTCATCGAAGAGTTTAAATAGCCTAGGCTCTAGATTTTGATGTGGTGAATATTTAGCTAAAAAAATCCCGAAGGTTTCCTTGACGGCTGTGGTCGTGTCACTTAGTAAGCCAATTTTTGTACGGTAATCTTACTTGTTCGCGTCTGTTTATTTTTCTGTGGCGATTGAGACGCTCCTGCGGCTGTGATTAAATGACTTCATGGGATCAAATGATTCTTTAACTTTCTACGCTATAACTTTGTTTGCGTATCTCTTAAAAAAATAAGTTCCAAATAATATTTAACCTATTTAATATCTATTTTTTTCCTTCCAGGTACGTACTATTAAAATCAAAGATAATTTCAAAACGAAACAACTTTTGTAAGTACATGAACATACTTATTCCATCTTTCTATCTACAAGCCCTATAAATATTTCCCAATGCTGAATTTCGGTCGCTCTCTCCCTTCTGTATATGTACACCTTTGGCAAACACTCTACAGTCTACACTATCGAACATTCATCATCGATCAAAACCTCGAATGGGGGCACTAAAAAATTGAAAACCTACTTGAATTCTCGTCGTCGTCGTCGTGTGTGTGCATACAATGTTCGTCAACAAATATTGAAAATTTCATGCTAAATCAGAATCATTTACCTTTCGTACATAGAACACAGTGAACGAGTGAAATCGAATGTCTATGCGAAAAACAAAGTCAAACATCTCAAAATTCAAATACGTATTCGACGACTATGAACATAGGAATGAAATGGAAAAGTCGAAAGGAAAATACTACACGTACTATCTGTCACAGAACGGTTGTCCATGAGGTCCTTGGAGAACAACAGCAAGGACAATACACTGTCTCTGTGCGCCCGACTCGCCATATAGTTCAACTCTACATTCTACAACTACTTCTTGAAATAATAGGGAAAAGTAGAACCCCAAGCCACAAAATTTGCACTTTGCAAACATCATCTCGTCATCACGATGACGATCTAATTCAATACGTTGTCGAAGCTCGTATATACACATAGTTCAGCACACGTATCTCTCTTGCATATACCCTGCTTGATTCTGCGGCTCCCCAACAACAGGACACCATGTACCAAGTACCATCCTAACGGCAGCGCAATATGATTCCTCGTTTACAATCTTTTGAATCTTCAAAAGTGATTCAAATGACGACTAGACGCCTGGAGTACGATGTGGATATTGATCGAAAATTGCGGCGGAAAAGAAAATCGGATACTGGCCCACCAGGACATTTCCGACAAAAGGTGAAAGTTACCTGTTCGGAAGAATTTTTTTCTGATTTTGTGATACCTTTGCCTTTTTAGGGACTAGGGGTATGGTTTAGGGCCAAAGAACCGAAATTTTGTCGGCTGTACGTGCAGATTTGATGCCCAAGTCCTTGTGCTCAGTTGATTTGAGTTTTGCACACAAAATACATTCATGCGATGGTTCCGAACATTGTTTGCACGTACAGAGAGAGAATGATGGCAACTTGAAGATGTCGGCAGCACTCTGGCCCCCAGATGGTTCTATTGTATACACGTCCGGGATAGAATTGATGATTATTATTGAAGAATTTTCGGTGTGTGTGTGCTTTTTTTTCGGTGCCTCCATTCGTCAGTTAGTCGTCCTGAACTTAAGGCCAGTTCGCCTGAAATTGTGTGTGAACATGAAAACGATATATGGAAAAGTGTGGGAAAGGATTAAACAAATATTTTTTTATTCTACCAAATTTTCTCGAATTATGGAGTCATATGGAATGGCTATGAAAATTTAATACAGTCCGATATTCACCATAGAAGCATCGGCATTTAAATCTAAATCATATCGTTTTTTATGTACTCTGGAGTTATTTCCCATTGCTCTCACTCTCACCCATCGTCCTGGTCATGTATGTCATAGCTCTGACAGCTTATATGAGCGTGCCGTGCAAGGATCTATAATATGTAGCTCTTGCGAAAAAATTTCCGGTTTTAAAACAGAACAGGGTCTGCTCTCTGTTCTGCATATGTATGTGAATAACACCCCCAAATTTTCCTCCCGGACATTTTTTTGTTATTATTCAAGCTGTTGGCATGACTGCAATCTTTTCATATATTTATGAGTTGATTTTGTTTTATGGAAGGATATGATGCATACCAATAAGGCAATAAATTGCAAACTGCCACCGAATTTAACCACAATGTGTTGTTTCCTTTTTTTTGTTTGTGTTTATCGTTCTATATGTGTGTTTGTGTTTGATGATTCGATATGTCGGCGCGGATCTTGTGTTTTGTCCTTTGGAGATATTTTCAGGGCTTGTGCCTTCTTGAGTTTTTCATAGCTTGTCGATTTATATGTGTGGTTTATTCTTTTTGGAAATACGAAATGCCGCCACCAGATGATACACACACAGAATATGGCTAATGATGTTCAATATGTTTGATTATCGACGACTCGATGGTATACTCAATAATTTATTGGTATTATCGTTGTATAGCAAACAACCGTCGTGGAAGACTTGGGCAATATATTGTTATTGGCGACGAGAAAGATCCTGCCTATTCGGTTCATTTGGAATGAAGTTATTGCCCGGGCGTTTGTTTGCACAATGTGATTAGAGAGTGGATTATTATGAATAACGAAGATGATTGAAGTAGATTGTTAAATTAAAGATTTTGATCCAACGGAATTGTTTGAGAAAGGATATGCATGTGTTTGGATATTGGATGTGTTCACTCATGTCAGCGATGGGGGATACTTTCGGGAGAAATTGTGGAGATCGTCGAGGTTTAAGCCAGCGCTCTGCGCGTTCTTGAGCCTTTGGAAGCATTTACTTTTACTCCATCGGTAGAGCGGTACGGGAGAATATGCAAAAAAAAATCCCAATCTCTTGGCCACCTTCCACGTAGAACAGTCATATAGAAGCACTGTTTTCATAATTGCATCGAAGATTCGGATTTTGGTGCGCCTGGAAATGTAGTTATTTAGCCAGAAAGGAGTCAAAGTGAAGAAGGCTGCCCTTGCCTTATTGAGATTGCACATAAGCGCCCGTGCCGCTCTCTGCTGGTATTATGCTACCAAGGTAGCAGAATTCGTCAACTTTTTCGAGCGTGGCCCGAAACACAAACTCCGCTTAGCCCCCTGGATCAGGGCTCAAGTACTTGTTCTTGGCAGCGTTTATCTTGAGTGCAGCATTACGACTTTCGTAATGAGTTTGAGCTACATTGTCCTTTTTATACCCTTCGCTCATAGAGTGAAAGGGTATATTAACTTTTTCATGAAGTCTGTAACGCATTGTAGGAAGCATTTTCGACCATATAAAAAGTATACATATATGATCAGCATGACTTGGGGAGTCGATTGGGCGATGTCCGTCTGTCCGTCTGCTGCGACGCGTTTTACTCGGCCAATTTAAAAGCTATGAAGCTGAAATTGTGCACAAATGCTTCTTTTTGCTGCAGGCAGTTTGTATGTTTGAATCGGTAAAATCGGACAATGGGGTCATGGGGCTGCCATACAAACCCAACTACCCAAATTAGGTTCTTCTAAGAAAAACTTTTTTATTCGTGCACCAATTTCAACAAAATTTCACACAAACGTGTTTCTCTGGATGACACAATACATATCTGTGAATTGATCAGATCTGACCAAGGGATCATGGGGTGGCCAAACCCAACGCCCATTTTGGTTCTTCTAAGAAACATTTTTTGCACCAATTTCACAAAACCTTGAATTAATGTGTCTTTACCAAAGCAACAAAATGCTCGCGCAACCCCAATAAAATTTTCCGAGTAAATATTTTCATTTGCTCACTTATTTCAACCAAGCACAAAACTTTTGTCAAGACGGAAGAAAAATAATGAGGGGGATTAAATACAAGTCATAGATACGCCCGGAAAAACTTTTAGCCCAAGGTGAGCGAAGGGTATCCAAATTTAGGCCGTGCCCGAAATTAGCCTCCGCCCCCGGGGGTTGGCGAGTGAAGCGAGCAGGGGGCGAAGCTCCCTAGTTATTTTATAGAATCATCCGCATTCTCCAGGTTTTGAAACATTTTCCATCATGAAGCGCGCTCGCTAGTACATCGTTAATGACAATGAGGAATACAATGAAAAAATAGGTGAAAAAATGCATTGTGGCAATTCATTTAAAAGTTTGCGCAGTTTGTCTTATATTATGTTTATGTATTTTAAAGCCCGTTAAGGACCTTAACTGAAGCTCAATATCAATAAATCAGTGAACAAAATTTAAATTTTGATTTTATGGACCAGTTTCAGTTTTCCTTCTTCCGAGAGACACTTCACTGAAACTACCCTCCCTTTAAATCCAAGAATTTAAATAGGTAGGCTACAATAATGCAAGAAATTAATTGTACATGCAAAATCAAGTGTGGAAACTAGAATGAATTTACAATCACTGATAGTTATATTAATTTAATTTAGACATCAGAGCGCGCCTGAATGCATAAATGGAAGAAGGCAGCGGACCAAGCTCCAAATCATCGTAGCTGCGCATCATTCTGATGATAGACGAGTTCATGTAGGTGGAAAGACAAACAGCTGGAGGGTTAAAAATGGCTACACTATGAGTACTATAACTGGGAAGTCTATACACAATATACGCTGCTGTAGAAGTAATTATAAGCCCTTTGCAGATTTTGTATAGAAAAAAAAGGTCAAGAACACACCTTCTTTTCTCCAAGGACATAATGTTTTAAAAGACAACGTTGAGGATACTGTAGATAAGGTATTCCATATTGAAAAAAAAAAAGATTTAGTGAATCTACGTTGAACTGATTCTAAGTCTGTTCTGTTTTGTTCTGCAGACGGTAACCAAACAACAGACGCATATTCCAGTAAACTGCGTACAAGCGAAAGGAACAGTCTTACAGCAGTTCCAATGTTACGAAAATCACTGGAACATCGTAATACGAAACCCGAAAGTTTAGATGTTTAGATGTTTTAAGAACCAAATTTTCAATATGGACGTTGAACTTCAGCTTAGTCGGTCGTCAACTGTTGAAACACATTTAAGAGGAAGAGAATTAATTTGATAAGGATAGGAAGACGGAAAGGGTTTAAAGGAAAATATCATCTGAGCACATTTAGAAACGTTTAGGTGCAGGCCGTTCCTAAGGCCCCATTCAGATAAGGTATCCAGGTCGGCTTGCAACGAGATAGCGTCTTCCAGCCTTGAAACCGACGTGAATGACTTGCAATTATCAGCATATAATAAAAAATGGTTTTTCAGAAGTGGAGGCAGGTTATTAATAAAGAACAAAAATAGTAATGGGCCTAATATTGACCCTTGAGGTACCCCAGAGCACGGGTAAAACGGCAAAGAAACAAAATCTTTAAAAGTATAGGATCGCTTCCAAAAGGAAGGGAAAACCCCCTTGTCCAATACTCTTGTTGAAAATTATCGCAAGAGGTAAGCATAACGACAGGCTGCACTGAAAAAAAAATCCTGAATTAAATTAATGAGCATAATTTCATGTTCTCAGTTATTAAAACTACACGGAGAGAAAAATGTGCAATGAATTCAACAAAATCATGCAATGAAATTCACAACATACAATTTCACAAAATTTGTGGTAAAAGTTATCAAAATGTAGTGAAATTGATTACAATTCAGTTGTTTTTACTGGTGCTGGCCTATTGTAAAAATGATTGCAGTGTAATGACAAAAATCATTGCATGATATTTGTATGGATAGTAACATTTATTGTGTTTGTGGTAATTTTCGCCACTGTCTGTAATAAAAATTATTGCATGGTGTAATAGTTTTCATCCTTTCGTACATGAAATTAACAAGAGCGCGTAATAATTATGAAACTGTCAAAAAATAAGACGACTAATTTATTCGCATGACTTGTAATCTTAGATAGCTTAGGTGTTAGGAGGACGTAGGACTACGAAACGATAGGTCCCCGGTTCAATTCCCAGTAGAAGCAAATTGTTAAAAGGTAAAGTTAAAATAGGAGAATAGAAGTTAAGGAAAAAATGGAAGTAAAAAATAAAAAAAGGTAAAAATAAAAACAGGAAAAAATAAAAAATCACTTTTTGTATTTTTTTTTCTATTATCGCCAAATTATCTTCCTGGCAAATTCTATTGCCAACCAATTGTTAATTTTATTACAGCGCAATGACATTTTACATTACAGATGTAATAACGTTTACATCAGTTGCAGTAGGGTCAAAAATCATTACAAATGCAATGGATTTTATTACAGTTTTAATACCTTTTACTACATTTTTTCTCTCCGTGTAAGTTGAATTGTTGTCGTGAAAAATGTCCTGTTTTCTGTTACCCGGATTTGCCAGGCAAACATCGTGATACTTGTAATCACTACAATGATGGAAACAGTATTACATACATAACAAAATTTCGAAGGGGGTTTGATTTGAAATCCCAAATCGTAGAACAGCCCCTGCCACTGATACTCCGTAAATGGCACACTTGGTCAAATAATTTGAAGACATTTACAAATCTCCAATGATATTTTGAGTGTTGCACTTATTCAGTAAGAAATACCCTGGTAGCATGTCTAAACAAAAATCAGTGGCGCAACGTCTCAAAAATATTTTGTGTTCGGAATCTAAATGGGTATATAAATAATACTATACTATTAGCCAACATTTTTGAAAGGACCATATTTTTGTCCGCTATTATTTTTATTGCAGTGATTCGTATTCTCCTCTTTGATGGGAGCAGTGGCGTAGATAGCTTTTCGGAGAGGGAGGGTATCAGTGATGCAGCTTAAAGGAGTATAGGGGGTGAATAATCTGAATTCTGACTGGTTTTTGTACAAATATTGGAGAGAATTTTTTTTCACAAAACTCGGAGACCGAAACACGTTGTTCAACTATACAAAGTCTGTAGAGAATTTTGTGCGGCCGGAGTCTATATAGCTTAAGCGATCATACTGAACTTTAGTACAAAATCTTATGCAAAAATTTATGGCTGAATTGTTAGTGCTATTTGCGTGGGGTTCCTGAACTCATTTCATTGCTTCAAAATTCACTTTTTAATATATCTTTTACGCCCATCATTAATAATGATAAATTTTCATCATCATGTAAATTACGCAGTATAAATTTTGTCACTCTCATTGCTTTCACATCATATATACAAGAGTTACCAACCATTTCACCATCTAAAAATTGAGGAATCATTTTGTTGTTTTCCTTAATTCAGTGCTGAGATTAAATAAACACTCTTTGTGTCGCGATCACAGGAGCAAGATGTTCAACGATTCAGTTGTTCCTCCCCTTACCTACGCCACTGGATAGGAAAGTAAGGTTTTCCTGCCAACAGTAGCTGTAAAGCTACTCAATAACAGTTTTTGGGAGCGATAAGTTAGTCCTAACTCCCAGCAATTGTTTCTATATATTTTCAAAGTTGTGATCCTCGGCTCATTCACCGATCAGCACGCCACTGTAATTTTTGTTTAACTTATCGGATGATTGGAAGTTTTGCTAATTCTTTATTGTGAACCGCGTTTTAAAATTTCTGGGGGTCCCCCTTAGAAGTTCCACTTAAAGTATTCCAAATTTAATCAGGGTTTCCAAATTTAGCAGGCAATAGCAGCCGCTTAAAGCTGCTTCGCAGCAAAGAAGAGTACAGTCAAACCTGTTAATCGGACCACTCTATAATCGGACCACCTTCTAATTGAACCACACTCGATCAATTTTATTTGGTTTTTCATTGAAAATAACCTTTATAAAGGGACCACCTCTTAATCGGACCATGGACCACCGTCGGTGACTCTAATTGGATGGATCAGTACTAGCAGAACCTCCACAATCGGACCAACCACTGGGTAAATCTCCAAAATCGAACCAAAACTACAAATAGCTAACTTTATTTGCCTGGAGCAGTTAGACTAGTACGAGGTAAATTTCACCACACGGAACAACAGACAGTTACAAAACAATTTGGCGAGACATTTTGTTCTTCAAAGAAAAAAATCTTAGAAATTGGGTGCATGAAGTGGCGAGACAATTCTGGAGTTTCTGCGACAAGAAGATGCCAGTGAAGTTAAAGAGCTAGTAATACATAACGCCTGAGAACCAAAGGAATCGAGGATTGATAGAATCCTGATCCCATATTGGGAAATGGGGAGTCCATTAGGAAACTAATTAAAAAAATCACAAAGCAGTTATGGTGTTGAGCGATTTCAGAACATTAATTGCATAGTGCGTAGGTGACCTTTGTACAAGTCCAATGTTCATGAATAAGTGGTCTAAATTTCCAATATATATTGCAACGTTTAACAATTATTTTGTTCATTCTTTTCTGGCATCCCTTGGTAATCGGACCACCTGCTAATCGGACCGAATTTGATCGGTCCCGTTAGTGGTCCAATTAGACAGGTTTGACTGTACTTCTAACATGTTCAACTGCTGCAATTGATACAGCATTTTTCGCCGTTATAGTGCAAAAAAGAATAAACACAACAAGGCGCACTTGTGATTGAATTTTTTTTAATTGTTTTCGTAATTGGCACTATATGCACTATAATCTGCTTCCGACTTAAAGTTGACGTTTTAGGACACCCTACACAGCTTAGCTGAACTTAGGAATCGTTCGCATCATTGAACTTGTTGTCTAACTTTTGAGCAGTCAAACAAGCTGGAAGACTTATCTTAAGAGCCGTTTACATTATTACCTTGCATAAATGCCCAAAAACTGAGGAGAAGATTTCGTCAGTGGTGCTACTTCCAAAAATGGAAGTCGGACATACTCGTATTCCATAATTATGTAGTAATTTCGTCCAACTTTCAGAAATTTTGTGCACATCCCCTTTCCCCGGAATTAAGAATTCCAAATCGTGGTGCTAGCATCACGTTATGGCACCCAATCGAATTGAATTTAAACCTGTCGTATAATTATATGCCAGTTTCGTCCAACTTTTAAAAGTTTTCTGTCCCTCCTCCTCCCCAGAATCAAGGATCCTAATTGGGGATGCTTGTTGGTATCACGCGATTTTATTGAATATCGTCTAATGTAAGCCGGCGCAAAACTTGCGACAAGTTGAAATAAACAGTAAAAAGAAATCGGCTGACCAGTTGCTGTGTATGAACGCGGCACTAGACTAGAGATGATATTTCAGGGCCTGAATCTTTCATGCAAATTTCTACTTGCAGGTACCTCGGGTCGAACATTTCTTTCTTCACAGGTTTCAGGTACCAAAAATTGTTGAAAAGGTTCTTAAGGTATATAGGTATCTAGAACGTTCATAAAGATTATGGAGCTTGGGATTCCAGTTTCGAGATCTCCTAGACATCAATGAAAACGCGATGTCTTTCTAGTTTACTTCAACGCCATTGCACACATTCATTTTCTGGATAATTTAAGAGTCTTTGCTCTTTCTTCATAGTTTTCAGAGTCATCCAGACATAGCAACCAAATATGAAAATATCTCTTTATTAGCCAGATTTCAAAAGAAACATCCAACCACGACCTTGACAACAACGCCAACGCACACATCGACAACGCCGTTATCACTCCAGAGCGTCTGTCTGGCGTAAGCCCATCAAAAAACCCATTCGGTCTTCGGCTTAAGCTTTTCATATCATCATCGGGGACAAGAAAAATTCTCAGACATAATAAAAATTTGATTTGTTTCTCGAGCCCGTCTACAACCAAAATTTATGTTTTTTGTCTTATCGCTCCAATGAAATGTTTAATAAATTTTTATAGCGAGCTAAACGCAAACACATAGAACAACTCGCGCTAATAAATGAATAAAACATTCAACGGCGCACTTCATTCCAATTAATATTGCCAAATACCTGGAATTGTCCTTATTTTCTATGTCTTATCTCTGAAGCATTTAAGCAAGCTAAATTGTTACGGTAGAAAGGCGACCGGCGTTAAGGATCAAGGCAACATCCGCAACAATTCATTGGGATTCTTTATTCTTTTGGCCGTGAGTGAGGGTATATCTATAATACATTGTGCTGAAATCATGCAGAATGTACTGCGCTGTTATAATTGTGTGCTCAAACACAGAGTACACAGGCAACCGATTGTTGGAAAACAGAAGAAAAACAAAAATTGTAGCACTGCTGCTGCTCAAGACACCTATATCTCGGTAGACTCTATTATCAAGGATTTGTTCAAAACCGAGCGATGGCCAATGAAGTCAGGAGTTATCATTGCCACCGTTTTCCTTTACTTTGTTGCCCCAACAATTTCAGCAGATTGTACATATAGTCTTTGGCCATACGCTGTCGGCGAGAGAAGCCTCTAGCATAGTGAAACTTTTTCTCCCTCTCCCTGTGCCCGGTATTGCTTTTTATTTATTTTTTGATTTTAACTTGGCATTTCACTGCGTCAGAAGACTGCGCGCGAACCCCAAATAGTCGACTATTTATTTTCGCCAAGATAAAGATCAAACTTGGTAATAGACTGCTAAAATACGGAGAATCATCAATTTTAAATTATCTAGATAAACAGCAGCTGCAATGTTTCGGTATAAGTTTGTTGTGCCTTTTAAGTTTTGGTGCGGTTGCTGTTGTCCTCGTCCATAGAGACAGCAGGAGCACTTCGAAATACGTAGAGGATGGGTGTCTACGAGAACGAGTATACTATCTTACCGGGCGATGCAAAGGCTTTTCTATAGGGCTATTTACGGTGGGAATTGCTCTAGAGAGTTAATTCGACAATATATTGTCTTAGCTGTATGGTCGGCTTTGAAAAATGAGAATGGAGGGAATTGGATCGAGAATGATACCTATTGGTGCTGGTGATGTGATGGAATGGAGTAAGGAAAGTCTATGGTAGGGAAGAGTTTAAATTCTTTAATTTGAAAAAACATGCCAGATAATTGTGTCCTTAAAATATTAATGAAAACATTAAACATGATTCATTCATGTTCTTGAATCAATTGCTCTAAAATGGTTAGTTAATTCCATTCAAATTCCCTTCTTCCTGCATTCAAATAAATAGACACATCCAAACCCCAGAAATGTACATCGAAAGTCTGCCGGAAATTTAGTTAAAAGTTTGACTTCTTTTCCATACATATATTTCGACATGAGACGTGTCTGATCTTTAACCACCATTCACTGCGATGCTTGCTCGCCTTTCTACATAATACGACTCTCCAAAGGATTGAAAAGTTTTTGGCTTTTGTATTATATAGAAATGTAAACGAAGAGTACGTCCTCGTAGATATGGCATAAAATCGACTGATGCCAATGACCATATAATTTGTCCTTATTTACGACCATAAAGTTATCTCCAAAAGTTGTATCATACTTTACTGTGATTTTTAACTTTTCGTCTCTTTTTTGTTGGGGCTGGTGGTGCGGTGGTCAGTTTTCTCGTCGTCTGGGGAATTTCTTTATTTGAATGTCGGTATCTGAATTAGGACAGTATTAATACTTCTCGTTGGGACCAAAGTTTATTTTTGGTATTGGTAATTTTGTTTAAATTGCGAACCTAATTTTGTTGCAGAGTGTGGTGGAAAGTTAGGTGCAAAATTGTGTCAATTCATTTATTCGATTTTTTTCATTGAATAAATTTATAACGCTACAACACACTCACTTCTTATCAATAACTACATCATGACATTGTCCCGTATCTATGTTTGTAACTATTTTTCTTTAATATAGTTAAATCTATTCAGTGCTATTCTAAGCTATTCACCGCTATTCAGAACTGTGGCACTGCTATACAAATTCAACTTGCGAATGTGTTTTGGCAACAATCGTTGGACAAGGTTTCATCTGAGAATAACAAACGTAACATTGAACCGTATCAAGTTTGTAGCAGAACCTTGCACACTTTGCATCTTTCAGAATATCCCCAGTAATAGATTGTGGAGGGGCGTGAATCGAACTACTATCGATGACTACTCAAAAAGTAATTAAAGCCATCGAAACTATCTAAAACTATTCAAAATTACTCAGCAGCACATACAAAATTGCATCGAGAACGGAAAATAGGATGGAGAATTTTTTATTTTTTTTTTCGAAATTTTTTTTTTTGCGAAACGGAAAAATGTACCTTTTCCTACTCTTTTCACCCTGGCTCGCAACGGTTGGAGGCTCCAGATTCCTGCCAAAACACATTGAAAGAAAAGGGAAGAAGAAATTCTCTACTACATTTTGAAATCCTAATAGCACGGGGCTTCAACTACAGGAGAGAAGAAGGATTGCCTCCCAAAACCTGAAAATTATTACGATTGACCGGTTTTAGAAAAATTATTTTTTTAAGATTTTTTTTTTTCATTTTTGTTCAGTACGATGAATACTAACAAATAATGTCCGGCGGTGCAGTGAATTTTGGCGTCGTCTCTACTGCAGGAAGCAGCTCTACGATAGTATGATCAAGCTGGGACACTGCACCAATGTTACTACATTCTGCAGCACATTTAATGTCTGATTGCCCTTTTATGGAAATCACAATACAAAGAGAATACAGATTCAAGAGAGTAATTTGGTAACGAAAAGTTCGCTTCTCCAGAATTTGCTAGAGATAGGATTTTATTAAAATTTAAAAATAACTTATGCAACTCAAGACTTCTTTGTTATGAAAACTGTGGTAAGGCAGAGTAAACGCTGCTTGCGTTTCCTGGTTATATTATATTGACATCACTGCGACAACAAACCAGCATATCATTTTCCTGATGAACAGCCTTAGACCAATAAGACTGAGGCAAGACTCAAGCTTTGGATTCTCTTAGGAGTATGATAAAAGTGAGAGCCCGCTAGGCTATAGTACAGGCAACTCGCAGCCCGCGGGCATGCGTCCCCTCTCGTTCTATACAGCCCGTGGCCATGTGAGCACGTATATCAACACAAAAGTCGTGAACTTGGTGGTATGTCAAAAATTCAGCCGTTGAACACAAGTTTTGACAAATTACTAAATCTCGTCGGAAGTCAGTGGCTTATGCTAGCTTTAACTATGTATTCTATGAAAATTTAGATACTTCAATCAATTTGATGGTGGTTATTTTTTTTTTAATTTATTTCCACAAAACTCCGGAAATCCTGGAATTGGTGACTAAATTACCGGGAAGTGCTTGATTTTTAGCACTACTTATCAAGCTGTATTAGTGCATGAGTTTGTTTAAAACTATCATCAGAACATCAGAAATAACTTTTTGTCTCTTTTAGCCACCTTTCTACCGAAGTTAATTTAATCTGACAATTTTGACCCGTCACTGTTGTTTTGGGCGACCTGGGTAACTGTTGTGACAATTTTTCTATCATCTGTCTAAAATTTGGCGCAAATTAATTGACAAATAGTGGCACGGGCCAGGTTTTGAGCTTGACAATCCTCCTCTAGTGCAACGCTGCCTCAGAGTGGCCTACCCAGATTCCGAGGATATTGCTTTGGCTATATACACTCAGGGGTCCAGGTCCCTGATGGCTATGTAAGCCCATGGTTACAGGCAATTGAAGTTACGATCTAAAAGCCTTCAGTTGCTTAGAACTTTTTTAGAATTATAATTTTTCTCTATTCAAATGATTCTGAAGAGACTTGCAACTGTTTTAGTATTACTTGTTACGAGTTTTCCGCATTGTTGGGTACATAAATCAAAAATCAAATTGGGTAAGGGGCAGTTCTTATTTGAGAGAGCCTGAGCTGAGTCCTAAAAACAACAATTGCATAAACGAAATTCCTTTCAATAAAAAATGATGGTCTGTTTTCATTTCTCGGATAATTTGTTCGCATCTGTGCGTTGTGAACCATTAGTTTAGAATAGAGCCCTGGAAAATCGTGCCAGCTAATATTTCAATCTAGAAACCGTAATGGCAACTTTCTAATTTGACTGCCTAATTTTGCTGCTTAAGGTAGGTATAGTACCACCGAGCGAAAAACTTGCATTTATGTCTCCCGTGAAAAATGTGCCGTAGATACTTGCATTTTCTTCACTAAACTCAATGTGCACTCGTGGCCTAATTGGTTGAAATAAAGTCCAACTGCATTGTTTTCACTGGCGAAAAGCGAATTCGATTTCACAATCATAAAAATTTTGTCAGTATTTGCATGGATTTCACGTGAATTGGCGATGTTAAAAAACCAACAGCGTCAACACGCTAACAAAAACACTAATCGGGTGATTTCCAGCAACAAAGGGGCATATGTACTGGACACACCCCAAATTTGTAATCCTTAGTGCTGCGAATATACAGGGTGTACCGCATTAGGTGGAGGAGTTAATAGCGCAACTTGTTTCAGCGAGAAAATTACCAATACATTCGGATTTTTATACCCTATACCCATAAGATGATATCGCTATCGACTTGAAATGTTGATCAGTGCCTCATTCTGGCATATGCTTTGAGTTGATGGAAAGTGGAGTAGGTTCGACTACCCCTACAAAGTTATATTCCGCCAAATCTTTTGATAGAATGTCGTTAAAAACTTCAGATTTATAGCAAATGATAGCTGCTAGATGCCGTTATAAGATACAAAAGATGTGCGAAATTGGATCCATCTACCCCTTCCCCCTTAAAAAAAATTTGAATTCAATATTTTCGGTTTTACGCGCATTCTAGGTCTATACATGGGTCAGGGTATACACTCATCGTGCTATTCGCACGATTAGAACTTCGTCTCGTATTGTACCGTTTTACCGTTATTTTTGCCATTCAATGCGTGTTTCCCTAATATTCTGCAATGTAAATATGAAAAGTGATATACCGTTGGAAAGCCAACATGTTGAAGCAACTTTTATCAACTTTGCCGAGTTGTATACGTACAAAGCACTGTTATGAAATTACAGTTTGAATGTTCGATGAAAATTCTATTTTAAAATTTCTATTAAGTTTGAGTAACTGTATATTGAAAGTGGCGATAATGCTGGCAACAGGAAAAACTCCAGTTTTTGTGAAATTTTATGTACTTTCTGAAACTGCAATAAAATCTTGGATTAAATCATCAGGAGTGCTGCAAACTATGATTTTGCATGACAAGTCACGATTTTCGATGACTTTCACAAAAAGAGCGATAACAAGGTAACGGTGAAAAAAATTCCGATTGTATTGGTAATTTTCTTGCTGAAACAAGTTATGCTACAGTATTGACCACCTAATGCGGGACACCCTGTATAGTGTTTAGAACCGGTGGTTTAACTGATCATCACATGAGTCGTCTCTACGAACGCAAACCTTAAGCATTTTGGTTTTTTCTTAGCGTCAAAGTACTTTTTTTTTGTGATTTAACCCTAAAACAAATTATTTTTCTACATCGATTTTCTCCAACATCTGCCAAGGTGAGGTGCTGCAATACTTTGAAAAATTGGGCATATGATTTTCTGGTTAGTTTATGCGCTAGTTCCTGGACACAAGGCGACTCATACCATGATTTTTTAAGGATTACTAGTCATATGTGCAAACAGTACTCGCTACGACCCAATATTTCTCCAGGCGGCCCACTCAGTGATCGCTGAGCGATTATTGCTCTTTTCTAATTCCTGGAGTCTTCTTGATTGATATTGTCGGTAAGACTGTATTTCGAATATCGATCAAAGTTTGAAGGAAAACAAAAACACCGTCTTCATTTACAATATAGAAACAAATTTAGCCACATTAAAAAATATGCAAATAAGCTTCGAAATGGGATGCCGAACTGCTATCTCTGGGCGATCATCGCATGAGTCGCATCCTAAGATCAAGAAAATATACCAGGATAGAGCATGTAGTGAAACTACCGTACAAATGGACTATCGAAATGTTAACCACTTTCGGTTCTCCTTCTCATTCTATCCTAACATATATTTTCTTAGTCTGGCTGTGATACCAGTACATTGGTTGTGTTACATTCTAGTCTCGCCTAAAGGAGTAGGGTAAAAGTATGATTGAAGGGGCCCATTTGTATGAAATTATGAACATGAAATTGTTAGTTCAGTACAAAGATTACGTAAAAGCAATTTTGTTTGAAGAATATATTGGTTATGTGATTGTCACGGGCTATTGAAGCGATTTAAAATATAAAGACTAATTAATACTAAATTACACTGACTCCCAAGATAATAATGTCCACGCCACTGCCATTATGAATAAGATAGCAAATTGTTACCCATTTTTTGGTCTATAACTCTATCCTTATATTTTCTTGATCTTATGTCATATCTAGGAACACAAACCTAAAAAGAGTAAGAGTCGCTTAGCGATCATCACATGATTCGCGCCGTGCAACACAAACCCTAACCGACTTTAGCTGCCAAAAAACAAATTTCCTTGACGAACATGGTTCGCGTGATTGAACTGCGGATTCTGGCCGAACTAGCAAAGCTAGACAAATTCGGACGTTGAATTTATTATGTCCTAGTCACCGGTTAATTAATTTTGTTATTGCACAATAAAAGAGTTATCATTAACCATTTTCCGAATCTGAGGGTAAAGTTAAGCAGCTTTTTTAACTGGGTAAATTTCTTAAGCCTTAGCAAATTTTAAATCTGATAAAAAACAAGTTCAGTTCGTCTAAAAACCTTTGTTAAATTGTCAATTTTTCTCTCATTTTTTTCGGACTGCAAATCCTATTGATTTGTGAAACAACTGAGGCTGGGGTTTATTCCACGAAGAAATCTGAGGCATGATATTTTATTTCCATCGTATACTGTTCGATAAATTTATTATCTAAACATAGCCCTTTCTTTCTTTCACTCACTTTCGACCGTCCCGGCCTGCAAAGTGTACTGAGTAATACTTAGGAGTTGTCGAGAAGTGTACTAAGCGAATGTTTGAATTTCGAATGGATTTGCCACGTACACTTCCTTCAAGCTATGCTCCATATATACTGTCTAGGCCAATAGCAATGATACACTGAGAAAAAAATCCTGTAAATTAAAAAAATTCAAAAAATACGCATATGATTCAAAGAGATTCAAATATAATTTTGCTTCATATTTGTTTCCCTTTGAATCATTGTATAATCCCTTTGTTTCAAACGGATTTCCCTTTGAACTAATAAGATATTCCTTTTGAAAGTCTATCTATAATCACTTTAAATTAAAGTGATGCAGTGTCAATTTAATCAGGTCACAACCATAAATCGAAAGGATTTCCTTTTAATTTAAAAGGATGGACTCTTTGTTTTAAAGGGATATCATTTTATTTAAAATTAAAGGATTTTTCTTATTATTTATCCAAATGCATGAACTCAAAAGAATACTTTAAATTACACCAAAAGGAGTAATTTTCACAGGGTGTTCTTTCCCTGTGAAAATTACTCATAAATGAGTTTTGATAACTAACCTCGCTATAGGTGTTGGCGACATTTCATTTACCTCTTTACGCTCTAAAATGCATAATAAATTACCTACCTACAGTGGGATTCGATCCCGCGACCCTATGATTTGAAGACTAACGCCCCTACCTACTACACTACACAGACTATATGGGACGACGTTTATAATTTACACCATTGTGACATCCCTCTACCACACTGCCGACCAACTGCGAGTGTAAACAAAAAAAAATCCTATTGAAAATTTGGATTTAAAGGATTTCCCATTAATTTAAAAAGATTTCCTATTGAAAATTTGGAGTTAAAGGATTTCCCATTCATTTAAAAAGAATGAATTTGAATTAAAGCGATATATATTTAAAAGGAAAGGATTATATTTAATTGGAATGTAACTCGATTTCAAAAGGATATCGAGTTAATTTTAAGGGACGTTATTTTTCTCGGTGTATCCTTAATCCGTGCCAATAGCTACGATCTCCTGTTGTGATACAGATGATTTTACCATTATATGATACATCGTACGACGCATGTTGCTTTAGGATAGTCCAGAAAAAATTGACACACGAAAAACTGATTTACCAAAAATAATTAAATCAACACACCCCACCATTGTAATTTTAGAAGGTCATTACGGCCACATCCCATACCGTTATTAAATCTTTAATTTTTCTTTCAACTCGTGTCTTGCTTAATAGTTAAATCAAAATATTCTGCATGTATCTCTTGCAATTTCGTCCGACAATTTCCGACAAAAACGTGGTATTTTCATAAAAACCACTACACTGTGTACACATCTGTACAAATATAGAAAATTTCGCACAAATCTACTGACGGAAACTAGCGCACTCCCCAGGAAATGAGAAAAGTGTGTTGAAATTTAGAGCCGGTACATGAGTAGACTAGACGCAGCATTCACTTATTAAAGAAGCGAACCCTATATGGAAGCACATTGAGTCACGTGCAAACTACAAAGAACTTTTATTCCTTTTCAGTCCATTCTTCGTAGAATTTCCAATTTGATTTTTTCTGAATTGAGACATTCCTGGCGATGCCGTGAGATTATTGTATAATATTATAATAACGACACGGGGAGTAAAGAAAAATTCATATGAAATGAATGTATCAATACGCGTGACGACACACATCTCTTGCACGGCACGTTATTGTAACACATAAAAGAAGAAAGAAAATGAAAAAATATCCAAGTGACTTTAAAAAGGATATTAAATCATCACCTGCACAAGCATCAAGCGTTTTTTTTTGTGTGCTCCCTCTCTTGATGGAATGGCCATACCTTAGAAAAGTCGTAAAAACACTTTACCTTTTTCTCTCTCGCGACACTACTATACGAAATGTCCTCCTCTTGAATTTTTCGTCTCTTCGGACGACCTTTCGACGTTTCAGTGAGGGCTGCTAGAGATTGTACGACGTTTTTTATTTCGACCATTTCTTCCAGCATCAGGGCTGCTAAAGGCAATGGCAAAATAAAGAAATTATGTTGAAAACGACAATCATCCCCAAAAATGAATAACACACCAGCAGCGCAGCGCCACAGTAACGCAGCAGTAGCAACACATCACAACAATGGCTTTTGATATGGGACTATGGGTGAAAAAAGTATACCTATACCGAAAAAAGGCGACATTCATTCAAAATGCTTTCTGCGAGTTTTCTCGGTTTAATGCTACTTCATCATCATTGAACCTTTTTCACCTTTCCACGAAGAGAAAAATAAATGTTTTCGCATGAGTTGTTTGTCAACATGTTGTTAGCGTATAATTTGTATTATAAAAAGAAGCTGATGGAAAGCAGAAAGAGAGTGTCAAATAAATGTAGGAGATGGGTAACGTTTCTAGAGAGTGTTAAGTATAGCCTGGCCTGATGTGTAAAATGGAGGAGTAAGGGCGCGTGTACATACAGTGCGATGCCGAGCTTTTTCGGGCCGGGCGATGTGTGCACACTCATAGCGATGTCGGGCCGGGCGATGCGATTTGTTTCTATGGCAAGAAAACCTGATTTTTCAAGGGGATTTCATACGGCGCTGGCTCGTACGATTTGCTGCTGATATGGGTATGATTTCAGATCGACTTCGTGACACGGGTTCGAGTGTTCTACCATTAGTATTTTCTATATACATACATACTTGTCGGTATGTCTATGTAGTGTTGTACAGTAGAGCCCCGATATTCCGGATTGCTTGGGACCGGACCCTATCCGGATTATCGAATGGTCCGAATTTTCGAATGCTTAGTGCTTACACCTTGGTGGACTGTATTTATACTCAAATCATAAAAAAGATAACCATTCTAACGATAATTAATAATTTCGTGTTCGAAATTTGCCTTATCTTGAGGTTATATAGCAGTAAGCTTGAACAAACTTTATGAAATTTTCGAATTTTATGAAAATTTAAACAAAATCTGACACAAACCCGAATCCGGATTATCGAACTTCCGTATTTTTGGGTCCGGATTATCGGGGTCCTACTGTACATAAATTGTAGGTAGGTAATGTAATGATAAATGACTAAAAGAGGTAGGTAGCCTTTCTGAAAATTCGCAGTGTTAGTTTGCGCGTACGCCTTTTGAGGCTGCCGGCCCCAAAATAGCATCCCCTTCTCGGGGAAATACGCGTCCGATCGGCGTGGCCGAAACAGTAAGGTAAAATTGAGTCGCCGATTCCAAATTTAAAATAAAAAGAAAAAAATTGTTTTGTCTACCCCTGTTTTCTCGGGGAAATACTCGTCCAATCGGCGTGACAGAAACACTAAAGTAAATTTGGTTCGCTAATTCCGAATTTGAGGTAAAAAAAAAAACAAGATAAAAATTTTGGGGGTTACCCGCCCCTAAAATGGTACCCCGGTTTCTCATCACCGTATGTTCCCATAACTGACCTATCTACCGCTACCTTCAATAATTCATTGCAAATACATGCGCTGTCCAAAATATTCTTAAACGTAAGCGTACGCTACAAACCGGGTTGTGCTGCACTGCATATTTCCACAAATGTTACTTCCTGGACCTATTCACGAAATTAACCTCTCTATTTTTACGTACATACATACAATACACCATACCACTACGAAACCGATCCAAACACAATACGTATCCTCCATTTCGCCGCTAGAAGATTTCAGCGGCGACAATGCACATTTCAGCTGCTGAAAATGATTCAACACGGAAAATGATTCAACATGGAAAAGTTCTCCATCGTACAATCCGACGTCGCATCGCAAGCATTCTGAATGGTACAAGCAGAGTCGTGCTGGTTCCCATATAAATGCTTAGACTTTTATTTTCTTGCGATCGGAAGCTTTTCGCTTCTTACCGCATCGCATCGCCCGCAGTGTGAACGGGCTGTAAGGCGTGAAGTCATTTTAATCTGGGTTTTATCTTATCCCAGTTGTTACCATGAATTATGGTATGCCTGCCTGATGTCGAATAAAATTTTCCTGATAGTGATCACCCAGTCCAGGCACAACACACTCGGGGTGCATTAAATCGCCTGAACCAAAAGGCTAAAGCGATTCTTTTGTCAAATTACGTCGCCTAGTCTGCGCTCGCATAAAAAGGTTAAATTTCGGTTATCAAATCAATCGTAAGAATATGATTCGTCATTTCATAAATTTAAACACGAGCTTTCTCTATTCTCCTAATTCCTTAATGAGGAATTTCCCTCTTCCTGACTACACTCTCGCACTGCATGCCTTCTACTTCTACCAGCACGTTAAGGCACTAGAGCAGAAGTGTGACTAACGTGATTCTTTGTCATGCCTGATTGGGAACTACCGCATGGCAGATTTACCACCCTTGACTACAGATATCCTGTGTCCTGTGGGAGCTTTCATTAGTAGATAGTCTTTCTCCGTTCCCCAGATGAATTTAGGACTTCAAGGAAAATTTGTGGAACACGTACGAAATTCTCATTTCTCCTGATTACCAAAAGCTTTCCCCAATTTTCTATCCATCATTCACTATAATACCCCCTCTCAAGAAATTGTAAATTGGAATTCGTTTATCCACGACATCCTCTCGTATCATGGGAATTTCGACAGTGGGTCAAAGCTCTCTCTCAATGTATGAACTGTCAGCGCCCCCAACGGGGGAATGTCGCGTGGATGAGTTTTGTCTTTCGATGAATTCGTAGGATATAGCGCCCAATTCGATGGAACAACTTTTAACTTTCATACCGTGGCACGTTAGGCCATACATACCGTACAGAACATCATCGGTCGGTTGTAGACTTCTCGCCTAAGATAGAGAGGTGGCGTTTTTGGGCCCAGCATCAGTAGATCTGCGCTGTTTAACATGTTTACATCGTGAATATGTGATGCGACATCAAACCAAGCACACGACTGTTCGTGATATCAGATATTCGTATATCGTCGCGTAGTCCTTTTTCGTTCACCGCATCCTATATCTCTCGTTCTCGTTGTCGTCGTATTCGCGGTACAGCAGAGTTTCATTCATTCGGTTTTGCAGCAATGATGATGATGCCGCCCGATGCTGCCGTTTGAGAATTTCGTGAATTAGCCATATATAGACGAAGTTGACTCGTATGTGTATGACCGCGAGCGATAGGATTTGCATTCGTGGTTTTATCTATTTCAGTGACCGTTGGTTAAAATCATGTTGTGTGCTGTCCTTCGCTTATGCTCCCCCCGAATCATGGGGATGCCATGATGCTGACATGCATGTGAATTTGTTTTGTGTTGCGACTTATCTGTCGTTGTCCATCTGATGATGAATTAAATATTAACTGTTGGGTCGAAGTGAAACGATAAAATGTTGGTCGTACATATGCGGTTAGAAAATAATTTAAGGAAGAAAAAAATTGAATGATTGTAACATGTTTGTGTCCAACGCACTAATAGATGATGATGGTGAGCTGTTGTGTTGTTTGGTACCCGGTGTGATGCGCGGGATGGTGCAAAAATAATTACAGTGTTGAAAAAAGGGCTATTTGTTGTTTGAGTGTATGTGTGTTAAAATATATCTAAAATCTAGAGCATAGTGGAATTACGGTGATTATTCTCCCGTGAGGTTGTTTCTGTTAAGCCGGATTAAGTGATTAAACGGTATAGGAATCCTACATTAAATCTGTATAGTGCGTTACTTGTTGTGTTATATCCTTACATATTATAGTCCTGTGTATGGCTGTTCAGGCTGTTAAATAAATGTGTGCAGATCAAATTGTTAAGCTAGTGTTGAAAATGTTGTGTTGCTTGTAAAGTGTGTTGGAAAATCCAAAGAGATAAATGACATCCGCTTGATGGATGACGACGGAAATGGAAGCTGAAATTTTTTAGTGTTTTTTTGAAATGTAAGGATATATTATATTACACATAGATTTTATGGCAGTTGTTGACTGTTCAAGTGTTTGTGCATACTTGAAACTGATGTTCGAATTAAATTTAAATCATTTTGATGGGTTCTGAATTACATTCTGGCAAATTACATTTCTATGCGATGATCAGTCTAGAAATTTAAACCTTTTTGTTTTCTCTCAGGACTTTTTTTTTCTTTTGAATTCCCGGCAAATTATAAATTATCGGGGACAACTGTTAGCTAGCTTCAATGTGAGTCATAATTCTAATATGACAAAAGAATTCGAGCGTACAGCGAAATTAGTTCAATTAAAATTCATGAATATGAATACATATACAAATTTAGTTTAACCTGCGCCTATAGGTAGGCTTTTTAATGGATAGCCAATTATTATTTCTAAGAATTCAAGAAAAATATACGAGGAGTAGTAAAAACAGATTTATGATTTTATGTGAGAGTCTCGTTACTACTGATTACAATGATAGTGTAATTTGATGCATAATGATTTACTGATTCTGCCTACCAAAGCGATAAGTCGGTGTGTTACTATCTAGAATTACCAATGAATCCTTAATTGACTGATAATCATAACTCCCCTTGAGTTTGACTTGAATCGCTTAATGTTTCTTCTGTTATCCTTATCATAGCTTTCAAAAATGAAAAACCGTATGTCGACTAGGTATAAAATTTTTCCTCTAGAAAATATTTTTTTTATATAGCATATAGTGACGCCCTGCCATGCATGGGCGTAGGTAGGATTTCCACAAGGGGGTGGGGGCAAGCCAAGCATTTTTTCAACATCATGATTTTCATAGGGGTTGAAATTGTTGGTCGCAAATATAGTGTTGGCAAATATTTGGAAATGACCATCTACAATGATCTTTTTCACCTTTTAATGATAAATGGCACCCGCACGTGTTTTGGCTTTTACTCCTGCTTTTGATTACATCAAACTGGTCGACGATTTTCCCCTTTAGACCGTAGTTCGTCAGTGCTTTTTATGTGCCCTGTGCCCTGTGTCTGCATATTCGAATTGTGATTTGAAGGAAGTGGACCGAGATCTTGTTTCGTCAGTCTCTCTTATTCTTTACAAAGTGACATCGTCAGTTATTTTCAAAACTATATTTAAAAGGAGTTTATTAGAATATTGTTGAGATAAATATTTCATAAAAATTAAAAAAAAAAAATATTTATTAGAGTGACTGAATTCTAGTGCTGGTACATGATTCAAGTGCCCCCCTCTTCCAATTGGTTTCATTGAAAGCATCATTACGTTTGGATGATAAATCGCGTCAATATGAAATTCTAGGCTACCGCTGTTCCAACACATTTTGCATCCGACATATATCCACAAGGAATCTTTGAAGGAACCTAATTGGCACTAATCGCTGGAAATATGTTTTCTGCTATTTGGGAGGCCATTGTAACACCACAAATCGTCAATTTGCATTCTTCAATTGGCAATTTCAAAAATTCATTGAAATTCTCTTCCATGGTTGAGGATAATTGCGAATAGCGAATCCTAAACTAAATTGGTATGGCAGCATTTCGAAATATGCGGGAAATAGGCCCCAGCTCTTATCAGCGAAGAGGCTTTCGGGAAGTAAATCCAACTGTTCCTTGGTATGGTGGAAATTTCATTTACGTTTCAGGAGCATACGCAGAAAAATAGAAGAAGCAGTTGATATTTTTCACGAAGTCCAACGCGAGTAGGTACTCAACAGTTGAGACTGACATTACTACAATGCACGATACGAAATGTATTTATTTAAGAACTTTAAGGATATTCATGTTTTGATCTAATTACAAATTAAATGAGATTCTCAGTCCCATTTTCAAACTAAATAATAATAATAATAATAATATAAATAAGTATTCTGCGCAAGTTAACCTTTTTGTGGTAACCAGCACATTCCCGGTGATGTTGACGCCCTTGCTCGTTGTTGAAATTTCGTTTCCTGTGCTATGTATACATCGGAATGCTTGTGATCACTATTACTACATACATTGAAAAATTTCGGATCTGGCTTGAGCCCTGAAAAACCCTGACGTAGGATCGTCACTTATTGTAACTGATAGCTTCTGAATATTTGCTAAATAAGTCCTTTATAATAATTGAAGGAGAGGAGCCTATCAAATCGCGTTAAGCTTCAGAAGTAGGGAAAACACTGAGAGACGTTAAACAAGTTTTTACTCAATGCAACCGGACTGAAGTGATTTGTGGTTTGATAACCGAACATTACAAACAAATTTATTAGATGTTTAAATGTTAATTTTGGCCCGGTTGAAATACAATAGAAACGAAAAAGGACATAACTTTCAAACTGCAAAAGAAGTAAGTGGGCAAACAGCGGAGTTGGCTTACAAAAAAATAAGCGCTTTAGTAATTTGTTTAGTGTGTTTTGGAAAACACTTGTCCTTGGCTCAGTAACTAAACTTTTCATAAACCCCCTCCCGGAATATTTTTCTGTGTACGCCACTGCTTAGCAGTAGTGTCGTATCTAGAGTTAAACTCGCATTTTTACGCCTTCAAACATTGTATAATGCAGCGATTTTTTTAGAGTATAGTACAGCAATGGGGATTATCGGAAAGGCGGGACGGCATCTCTCCTTGACCCTGTCTGGTTACGCAATGCTGTCACTTACATGTATGCAACTAACATGTAAGTGACAGCATGATAAATTTGATAAATTTTCATTTATCTGACAGACAAAGTAACAGATTAAAGTTTAACTTCAATTTATGCATGTTTCCCTACAATTCACCGTGTTGCGCAAGAACGAAAACTCTATCATTAGCGAATCGATAGAACTTGTACCGATGTCGTGCCATTTCGTTTATTAAAATCATTGAGGGGCATTATGAAGATGTTGAGATAAAAATAAAATTTGTTGACTCCCTATTCCCCCAATTCAAATTTTGACTTCAGTTTCTGAAACTACGTGAAATTTTACGAAAACCATTCTTTTTTCGGCACACAAATTACAAGTTTGTAACTATCAAAATTAACTCATTGCCGGACACAACGCCAAAATTTGACACGATTTGTATGGTCAAATGCTCAAAATTGGACGTCTATAGACGTTGTGTCCGGGAAAGTGTTAAAAAAAAAATTTACTTCGTTGTGACGGCACTGCTGTACTGCAGCGATCAATGAGTCATAGTGGTGAGGATCATTGCGACGCTATTTTGCAGAAGTTTACGGATGCTGTATCGTTTCCATCTCTACAAGTGTGTGCTCCTCAAAAACAGATATTTGTTTCGGCTGCTAACTAACAAAGGATAATCTACTCGATCAGTTTTTTGTTTTTTTTTCATCCTTTAAACTTACTGTGTCACAAGATGCCGACATCCTCTTGGATATGTCATACTGGCCTCCGGAACTAATTGTCAAGGATTTTTTGAAGCGTACGTCATCTCGTTGACGCAACCCAAGGCGCGAACGTTAAACATATCTTTATATTATCAAAATACTAGAGGTCTCAGAACGAATTTGGAGGAATTTTACATTTAGTAAGCTATCGTAATACTTGTTGCTTGCATATATGACGACACACTCTAATTTAGGTACTTATGATTCTTGTTACTCTAATGCTTCCCGCATATTAAAGAGTCAAAAATGTTCATATGTTGTCATTTGTGCCGACTTTAACTTTCCTCACATTAAATGGTATCCCAATTCAGGTTTCCTGATTTCTTCTGCCTCGATTTCCCAACTATTAAGTTTAACTTCTTTCATATGCTCCTTTGCTCAGTTTCACAAATAAATACTATTCGCAACGCTTCCAATCGACTCTTGAATCTTATTTTCACCAACTTTGATAAGTCTTTCATTCTTCTTCTCCTTATGCGTGAATAGATTGCCATCATCCACCGTTACTACTTGAATTGTCTCTTAAAATTTCGCGCTCTAGCCTGCTTCGAAAGCAAGGAAAATTTAACTTTCTCAAGGCTGATTAGGTATAGTGCTCAATTCAAGGCTTGCGAAAATTGACTGATCGAATGTACTCGCGAACATTTTCACTTTCTATAATATTCTGTTTGACCTCATTCCCGCATTTGTTCCCATTTATAATACTCCAAAGTACCGCAACAGTCCCGCTTGGTTTATGACGGAAATTTTCAATTCATTTCGAACCAAAAACCGTTGTTGTTTATTAATTTTGTTTCGAAAATTTCGAACGAAAGCCAAAGAACTTATTGTGCCGGTCAGAACTGCATACCAGCGTAGAAGAATCCATCCAGCGAAACAAAAGTAAACAGTTTTGGTCATAAGTGCGGAGTCTGCGCTCAACCCTGTCTTTGCCTTCTAAGATATGTTACCTCAACAAAACTGCTACCGAACCTCCATCAATCTATGAGTTGTTTGCCACATAATTTTCCTCCGTATATTCACCACAATCCTCCGAATTCTTTAATCTTCAGCAAGACATACATCTTGTTTATACGGATTTTGGAACACTTTTGACTCGGTGAGTTTCTTCAGAAATTATACTGTCCCAAATTTCTAGCTTTCGATATTCCCATATCATTGATAAAATGGCTCGATTCATATCTTACCGACCGTACAGTACAAGTCAAGTAACTTTTAATAATTGCTTAGCCACTCTATTCATTCCCGCATGCGGTATCCCACAAGGATGCCTTCTGGGGCCACTGCTATTCACATTTTTTATTAATGGCCTTCCGCTGATCCTCGATTGCCGTTGCTCTTTGCTGATGACCTAAAGTTTTATCTTTCTTTATCTTGTAAAAATGTTCCTAGACTTCAGAGAAAATATCATTCTCTGAAGCCTTCTCCTTACACTATCAATAGTATACCTATTGCAATGGTGTATTATCTTCTTCTTTATGGCACGATAGTTTGGCGGACTGCACTATCAATAGTATACCTATTGCAATGGTGTACTCATTTGATGATTTAGGAGGGAAGTATTATCTTCTTCTTTATGGCACGATAGCTCGGCGCGACGTTGGTTCTTGACGGACTGGATTGAAGACCTCCAATTGTCGCGGTCACCTCGTCCTCCATGCGACCGTCGTTAATCCTTTGTACATGTCCCGCCCATTGCAGTCCCTGCAATTTCACGATTTTCGACACATGTAGCTCATCATACAGCTGATACAACTCATGGTTGTACCGGATGCGCCATTCACCTCGTTCACGAACGGCTTGAAGATTCTTCGGAGAACATTTCGAAAGTTTTATTGTAAAATAAACTTTACTGATCAATACGATGATAAAGTAAATTGAACCTCAACACTTAAAGTCAGCTGTTCGACGCTTCAGTTCTATTGTTCGAAGCGTTCTTGATAACGCTATAGTGTAGTTTGTCAAATACCTCATACCAGGCACGTAGCCAGGGGAGGGGTCCAGGGGGTCCGGACCCCTCCCGAAATGTTTGCAGAAATAATCGGAGTCAGCGTTTTGATAACATAATTTTCAATAAGATTGACGTCTTCTTAGCTCCGCTATTTTTTCAGACATCATTACTCATTCACTTAAATAGCAGTCGATTTCAGAATTTAATTAATATTTTCAAACTGTTAGCTTTAGTTGAAAATGCCGCTAGCAGTGATGCGGCTGAACACTACATATGTGTAGAAAATTACTATTCGCATTCGGTACATAATTCTCGTTATTATTTATCCTAATTTGCCGAAGAGTTTGGTGTTTTAAACTTTCCGCTGCTGAGGTCCTAAATGTTGCTGAGAAATAATTTCAGAACGCGATGAACAATAGTTTAGAGTTTAGACTGAGCATTGCTGAAAATCCAGAGTGCGACATAGTTCCATAGATTTCCAGCTTATACCTATGGCTAAATTAATATATTAGTCATTTGAAAATGTGCACGAGATAGGGTGGCCAGACATCTCTCTTTAGGTGGATATGTCCTGCTTTTACTCTCTGTGCTCCCCATTCCAGCCCAAATGCCACGAACTTAAGTTCGAATCCCAGATTTCTTCCTACGATTCCCTAAAAAAAACAACCGCAGATAGAAAAACATCCATTGTAGCCTCGCCACATTCCGAATTCAGTAAGCAGTAAGCTTAAACTATATAATTTTGACGGTGGTGTATTATGGATCAATCGACGAACTATATGCTCTTGGAAAGTATCAAGACATTAAATGCGAGCCAAATACAACTTTATACCACATTGGTTTTAGGGAAACTCGGCATTTAAATCATGCTGATGACCAACATTGTGAAACATGCAGCCACAATCAATAATTTGCCCTATTATTACTTGGAGACAGTGGCGCAACAACGGGAGGGGTAGACCGAGAAATTGTGAAAGGAAAATATGAAAATAATATAATACACAAGTTTGAGTTCTGCCTGCCGGTGATCCCAATGTTTTTTTTACCTGGGAAGATATTTGCGCAACATCAATCCAGGTTTTGTTTGTGCATAAATTCCTTTTTTGCATTTTTCATGCCTTTTTTCTGAAATTTGGATGCGCGCCTTGATCTAACTTGTAAACCGTTGTGACATACATTTAAACACTCCCTCGTCAACCACAATGCTGAAAAGAGTGATTCAAAATTGGGTTTCCATGAAAACAAAAAAAAGTCCCCATGCGGATTTCGAGTATAACATTACACTCGTGTTCTTACTACGCTAAAATACGCAAAAATTTGCACCGAAAATTATTGTGAATGCAACGGGAACTACACATATAGAAACACCACCGTATAGCATCATTACTGGAAAATAGCACCATCATCAACTTGCGACAGCACCTTCAAATGTCCAGTAACATGGGTGGCCTTATTCATTTCCAGGATAAGATCCAAGTTGCACCACTGGTTGCAGCTCTAATATATTTTTTTCTAACGATGGACCCTAGTGAAATAACCATAAATATAAATCTTCCTTTCGGTGCTCCTAACAAACCCTCCCTTCTTTTTAATTTAGAATTTTTGCTATTAAATACTGTACCGTTCTAGCAAAAGAACTCCAGTAACACACATTTTACAAAATCACACTGTTCATTTCGAAAAGGACTTCCCCTTAATTTCTTTCGGGACACATGGAATATTGTAGTAATTCTTGGTGTACTACCATGTTGAAATTAACATAATAACACAGACCATAATTTAAATTTAAAGGTTAAAATCGTTTTCATCAAATTTTTAGAAAACAAAAAAATAGTACGGGGGGCAATATTTGGACCCCTCCCGAAACAAAATCCTGGCTACGTCCCTGCCTCATACCAATCCAGTGGCGGAACAACTTCACTCGGGGCCCTCCCGCCAACTTCTTGCGTGGGCCCCCGACACTGAAAAAAATAGCAGAGGGAAATCAATCGAAAACAC
The DNA here is from genome assembly GCA_949715475.1 of Microchrysa polita. Taxonomy (NCBI): domain Eukaryota; kingdom Metazoa; phylum Arthropoda; class Insecta; order Diptera; family Stratiomyidae; genus Microchrysa; species Microchrysa polita. The sequence goes on along the minus strand of OX454415.1, from coordinate 5,404,232 downwards.
TCTTGAAGGTCGATCCACACTTTTCAGTCATCAGTCACAGTCATTTCCCATACACGTTGACAGATTGTCAATTAATTGGTTGACAATTTGTATGGGAAAATGACTGTGACTGATGACTAAAAAGTGTGGATCGTCCATAAACCAGCTCTTTTGAAACATGATTTTGACGACAGTTTTTCTACTTTGAACATCGTACTTAAAACAACTTTGCTAAGAGCTACTTTGACTCTTTGCATTCTTATATTGGTAATAGCGTTCTTGTTGTAACGGTTATTCAATTAATGATTTGCTCAATCGTTTTTTTTTTGTTTTAAATAAAAACGCCCACACAGCGCAGCATTGACCTCTATAGGTGTTGTTGGTAAATTATCTGCGCCTAGAATGGGACTCGATCCCGCGAACCTATAATTTGACGACGAGCACCCTATCTACCCTAATGCGCCACACACACAATCAATCAAAATCCTTTTTATTAATTTTCGTTCTGTCAAAATCGAGGAAAATTTTGACGTAAAAGGGAATCGGACGGCCTAATTTTTTAACTTGCTAGACAATTGAAAAAAAGCGACACGTTATTATCTTAACTCTATTCCTTATTTCATCTTTAAATTTAAGTGTGCTCTAACTTAAATCCTTCAATTTTAAGAACGTTTGTACTTAACATTAAATTCAATACAGCCATCTTGGCAAGACTCCTTTCAAACCAAATGTGGTCTCTGCACTACAGCCCTAATGACCGTGTATACACCGCAAGCTAGATAAAATATTTTAGTCTTAGACGACATATACCTACAGGCCGTACTAACTAGTTTCAACTACGTTTCATACCACATCAATCTCAAAATATTTTGTTGTGTGTTTGACAGGTATGACAAAGTGGATTGGAATTTAGTCCGAAAGTTTAGAGAAGGTACTATCACCAAACATTATTTGCAGAGGGACCTAAAGAATCTTTTTGCCAATATGGTACTTGGCAAGGAAAAGGGTGGGTCGGATTGCAAACAGCGGCTAAAGTTACAGCAAATAGCGCAGCCATGCCATTTGAGGATCCGGATTGAACTTTCAAAGATTTTAGGACAATACTAAATTTGCTTAACCAAGGGACCTGCTGAAAGAGGAATAGGTAATAAATTTAGCATTTGTTTTTTTCCTTCTTGTCTACAAAAAATATCCACGTCGTGTTGTTTTTCTTAGTCGTGCTGTTCTTATGGTTCGAGAAATCTTTCATGTGGCTTTTGTGCCCCCCGTCACGCGGGCCCTTATGCGCCGCCTCTGTACCAATCATATTAAGGCTGTGCAAAGAAATTCTACCACAACGCGTTTCTGTGAATTTAGCATACCTTTCCTAGCCGTGAATTGTCGCTGAAGCATAAAAAATAATTTTTCGAAATTTTCCGGTCCCAAAAAATCTGCGCCTTAGGCTCCAGCCTACTCAGTCAGTCTCCTGGTAATTCAGTTCGCGCAAAATCACAGTGTGCGCTAAAGTGAAATCAGCAACAAATCCGGCAGCTAACAAAAAATTTGGCTCGCTAGCATTTCCAGTAAACTAAATAAATTAACAAAAAAACTATTTTGGTGTTTTGATAGACCAAAGCGCAGCATTAGAATCAAATTGTTCTTGGCCGGGCCTTCAGTCCCTCCTCAATTTCTGTTCTCGCTTATAAGTCTGCCGAGGTGTAATACGCAGGTCAGATCGCGAGGTGCAATCAGTTTGTTCACATGCTCTTCGTCGATTAAAATAATCCTGATATGGAGGGAACCTGGTTGATCCCCCTATAGTAGGAAGGAAAAATTGCTGAAACGCGTTTCGTACATCACCAGAAAAGTTTCACCGAATTCTTTTCAATAAAATTTTTTGTAGTGAAGCGGGTGGAAAAACTGGAAATCCTGTTCTCGTAACCACCAGTCTTCACTTCACGTTGGTCTTCAATGAAATGGAGTGAATTTCCTCAATTTCACTTCAATAATTCGTGTTCGAACGCGATATTTTAAAATAGAAGTAAGTGGGCATCTCTGGAGGTACAGCGGTTGTAGAGACATTAGCTTTACCCCTAGGATACCTGCGAATATCTAGCGTCTTCTATTACACGGTCGCGGGAATTTGGATTGATGGTTTGTTGAAATTTTGTGTTTTGGCATTATAATGCAGTATGAGGATTTTTATTCTCGTCCAATTTCGTACCATTCTACACCTTTTTTACTTACTTCACTACATCACAGTCCCAAGCGTGTGAATGATACAAATTCGTGATTAAATTAAAAGAATTAAACTACCCGTTTCCCCCAAAGAAATAATTTCAATTTCTGCCTTATAAATCATATTTACTGTGGCGAAAATTGAAAATAATGTAACAATTTTCCACTTTTCCAATAAATCGAAAATTCTCAAAACTTAATTTCAATTTTAACGAGATACAAAAATAAAAAAAAATAAAAACAACAACACATTTAGGTATGAACAGTATCGGCCCACATATCTACGATTCGAAATTATTTCGAATTCAAAACCGCACCCACTCCTATATCGCAAGAACATAATTATATATCCTGCAAATCGAACAAAATATATATCGCATGCGAAAGACATGATTTTACTCTCCCTCCCTACTTGCGTATCGATACATTACACACACTGTTGAATTACAAATTGAACGTATGTATGAGGCGAAAATGTGATTTTTAATTTCATTTACGCGTAGAGCAGCACAATAACAAAATTGCGGCAAACGAGACAGAAAAAGACATCGCGCGGCGAACAAAAATAATAAAATAAAAAAAAGGAAACATGGATCGGGTTTATTTTAATCGTGGACGCACACACGCAACAACACAAAATGGATTTTCAAGTGAAAAATTGAATTGAAATTGAAATAAATCGGAAATTTTTTTAGTATAGACGTGTAATCGAGTACATCGAGGTAATCCGGATTGGAAATGAAACGCATATGCGCAGAAAAAAAATGAACAACGAACGAACGGAAAAATCAGATTGAACAAAACAGAAATTGGGTGTGAATCAGAAATGCATCATTAAACATCGGCCGGCTCCTATTGTTCGACGTCATTTTTACATTATCCTGCGAATTTTTTTTATCTTTTCTGGCAAATTGGAAAATTTAATTCCGTTGGGATATTAAAGTATGTAGGTTGTAGGCTATGCGAATACGAGTGTAGTGATCCATTTTTCTGGCAGACTATCCGGCAGGCCCTCAATCATTAAGACAAATTTAATTCTTTATTTGGAAATTGAAGACTGAAATTTTTGGTAATATATTGTAGACCATTTTTAATGTTGTTAATTAAAGCCCTTAGTCCCGGAGCTACTTGAATATCATTTTTTAAGTCGGGATTTCGTTTCTTTAATAAAAATAGTTCTTAAACTTTTGGGCTTTTTGGGTACTTCCCCTAGTAGCAGATTTTTACCAAAACCAAAAATACATATAATTATTGACTGTAGTAGCTAAAAAGGAACTACAAATCTTTCAAGTTTCTTCAAGATCCTATAATAATTCCATCCCCCAGAAAACTATTCGAAACCCTCAAATTTCATTCAGATACCTTCATCCCAATATCATTTAGAACGACACGTTCAAAAATACTTTAACTAACCATTGGATCGATATCCATCGTCCACTTGCGCCGTCAGTCTCTGCGGTACTATTATATTGTCCCGAAGTGAAAATTGCAAAAATCCCTTTTATTGTCTATTTCTCTAATTCCAATCCAATTTTCCCACATACATAATTTGCTTCGGTGGAATGTCTTCATTTACTTATGTCTTAATAAAATATCCTGAAATCCTTTTCGGAAACGTTTTGTTGCAAGGATACGTTCCAACGAAGACAGCACGACACGCGACGATAGCCTTGGCATTCGTAGATAGTTCACAATTGTACTATAAACATTTTTTTAGGTGGGTATAGTATTGTCTATCCTTCGGTTATTTTCTTCTTCGGATGCTACTTTTCACCAGCGGTAAATTTCTCCAAGAAGTGTCCTGCGTTAGGTTAGACTGATTGATATGCACGACATCGCTTGTGCCATTTACTTACATCCCGCCCGTTCTATAGTGGCATGAAACCCTCCGCATCCTTTTCCTAGATCGTCCAATAAACGGACGGACGACACCGAGACGGACGCGCCAACAAAACTGATACAGCAAATGCAGATTCAACAAAATGCCACAAGAAATAGAGAAAATCTGTCGTGGACAGGAAAAAAGGAATGCTACTGAATTTCTCTCGTTCTATGGGTTCTGAACACGGAGAATATGAAAAGTATCTCTTGAGTGTTGAGTTGCTTGCCTTTTCGCGAAGATATTAGATTTTTCGCGATTCTTTTTTTTTTGTCGTTCTTCCCACTATAAGCTCGAAAGTGGAGGAAGAGAATATGTAGGCTTGGACCCCAAATGAAAGACGCGGATTAATAAACAGGAAATTAAGCTTTAGAAAGGGTTTTACATCAAAGTATTTTTGGTCATGACGCTTAATCTTTTGGAAAACTTATTCATGCATAATAGTCCTCGGGACCGTTGTCCGTCATTATTGCTCTATTGTTGAGGGTACTTTTCAGTAATGTGTAATTCTTTAAGTTGCGTTGTGTTGGATCGGAGTGCGTGATCAGAATTGATGTGCACATCGTTATAATGTAGAGGAAGTTAAAGTGCACCTTCTGGTTGGGTTTTGAAGGTTTATTGAGTCTAAGAAGTCGCAGTTAAACGAGTCAATTGACGATGATATTTATGGGTTCAATGTTAATGTGAGAATCTCTCGATTTTTTTTTTGCTCTAGAATATCCCTACGTTACGAATGTATTTGGAAATAGGCTTAAATCACCGTTGAAATGGGCCTGGTATAAAAAGAAAAAAACTCACACAATTCCACATCCACTTCAAATGATATCAAGCATTTTTGTTTAAATGTGCTCTGAAAATAGGAAACGAAATTAGCATAAGAAAATTAAGCCAAAATATGGCCAGCGAACGGCAAATGATTTTTTTGCATGATGGTTGCAATTTTTGAAATAATCGCAAAAAAAAACGAAAAATTCCTCCTCCTTCTCCTTCTTTTTAAAATTGCGAACCCCCAATCGGTTGGGACTTTTTTTCCCATAATCTGGAGCCATCACAAACCATCCTGCAAAAATCCCGCGATGTAGATTTTTTGCCGACCAAATATCGTATTTTGCTTAGACTAAATTAATTAGGGATGTATACTTTCTCATACGGCCGCTGAATATCAGGCAACATGATTACCAGCAAGGTAAATCGACAGAAGCTGCCGTTCATGAACTCGTCAGTGAGCTCGAGAAGAACTTGTCTCAGAAAGACTGCACTGGATGTATTCATCGACATCCAAGAGGCGTTCGATAACGTCTCACTTACCAGCATCTGTGATGCAGCAAACGACCATGAAATCGACCATGTACTGATAGGGTGGATGGGTAACATTCTCACTTCAAGGAATATCACAGTTGGGTCAGAAATCATCGAAGCAGGGTGTACCAGCAAGGGCGGGTTTCTCTCTTCTTTTATGTGGCTCCTTCTGATGGACAGTCTGCTCTGGACTTTAGATAAAAGCAGAGTGTTTGGGGAAGCTACTGCAGACGACCTTGCTGTAATAGTCAAAGGCAAATTTGTGGACACAATCTGTGTGTAATCGATAGATGGAGTAAGCAAAATCGGCTATCAGTAAATGCCGAGAAGACAGTCTTAGTTATATTTACCAGAAACTGAAGTTGGGGAAACTTAACCTTACCCAGGCTACCGGTGTCGAACTTCACTACCGGTGTCGAAATTCATCTATCTCCTACAGTCAAATATCTAGAGGTGCACGTGAACCCCAAACTTACGTGGAAACTCCATATTCAAGAACACTGCCATAAAGCCTGCAGGCTGCTCTGGTGCTGCAGAAGTGCAATAGGCAAATCTTATACTTCCATCATATTACCCATCCTGCTATACGCTTGCATTGACGCATGTGCAGAGACTGGGCTTGCATGCTGACGCATGTGCAGAGACTGGGCTGCCTAAGCATCACTGGGGCAATGAAAACCGCGCCTTCCGCGGCACTGGAGGCCCTCCTAAACTTACCACCACTTGATGTAGAAGTGAAGAGGGCAATGGTCGACGCTTATCGTCTTATGAGCATGGGCACCTAGTAGAAAACATCATTCCACGGTCATGCGTCAATAATGAAATCACTTCAAAACATCCTCAGGCGTTGATGCCTTCGGACAGGATAATTTCAAAATACGTCTTCGATAAGACATACCAAGTAATCCCTACGGAACGGACAGAGAAGGATGATTCGTTGAAGGCCACTTTGACTTCGCTAGAGATGACATAATTATCTACACTGAGGGATGGCAGGGCTGGTTCAGGGATCTCCTCAGCTTAACCAAGAATTGAGCTGTACCAGTCTGTTGGGACCATCACATCGATCCGTCAAGCAGAAATTTACGACAACCCACGAATGTATGCTGTACAACTGGCGCGGTCGAAACATTCGAATCTGCTCTGACAGCCAAGCTGCACTGTTCAGAAATATCAAGCCAGCTGGTATCGAATTGTCATCAAGAGCTGCTAAGGCGGGGCAGACTAAACGGGCTACAGTTGGTGCGGGTGCCCGGACACTCAAACATCACTGAGATGGCAGATGAACTCACCCGACAAGGCTCTAGCTCACACATACTAGGTCTGGAGCCAGCTTTTGGCGTGATCAAGCTTACCCTAAAAAGGGAGTCGGCTGCGATCCATGCCGGAATCTGGGAGAACATAGATTCCTGCCGACAGACTAAAGCCTTCATCGGCACACCCATGCGACACGTGGCGTTCTTCTTGCTAAATGTCTGGAAAGGGGTCATAAAGACCCTCACAGATCTAGTGACAGGTCATTGCTCTCTAAACTACCACCTACACAACATTAAGAAAGAAACAGCATTGCATTTCATATGCAGCTGCCCTGCCTTTTGAATGTCAAGGATGAGGTATCTGGGCGATTACTTCATCGACGAGAGCGAGGCGTTCTCACTATCTCTTGCGAATGTGCTCCGCTTCGCGAAATCCTGCATCAATCGCAGAAAAAACAGCGCCTAAGCGCAACGGATATACAATGGGTCGAGTTAGTGGCCTGAGTGCCCGTACCATGTGGTCCACCCACATGTTCGAGCGCGGCCATGGGGTGTGTTTTAGTACGTATGCGTGTCCAATTCGTGCGAATCGTGCTGGGAAGCAACCGCATTTAAAGGACCTGTTTCTTTCTTTCTTAGATTTCACAGCCCCCGGAAAAAAGACTAAATTAGCACGTTATAGTAGTCGAAAGGGGGGGTTTCGACAGAACAAATTTTGACCAGGTTTTGACCATAGGAAATCCAAATGATAAAATCTCCCTCTTTTTTCTTTTTACTTGCGTACTAAATTTGCGGCAAGGATTTTGAACGTTTGGAATTAGACTTGGATTCTTTTTAGTAGTTCGTCCTAAGTCGATTTCGCCGGGTGTTTTTTTATGGTTTTGTTTTTTTAGGGTGGCTTTTATTTTCCTGGTAAATATTATTTTGATAGATGGCAAGAAAGTTATTCAAAACACGTTTCCCAATTTATTTTCTTTAAATTGACCAGTCTGATGTTTTCTTTTTAATTTAATTTTCATTAGAAAACGATTTACATATGTTTTTCAAATTCTACTTAATCAACAATATTCACTCCAGGACAAACGTCCTATCGCCACAATCAACTCCCCACCCCGAAAATGTGCCCAAAAAGGAAACAAACTTCAAAATTTACTTACCATCCCGGAAAAGAAAACTTTCCCCGATCACCACACTTTTTTACGGGAAAAAACCGGACGCCCCATACAATTTTATAAATACTCGTACGTGTGTCTCTATTATCTGATTTCGAGGAAAAACTTTCCCAGCACCCATAGGGACAACGATACGAATCAGAAACTTTAAAATGTTCACCAAACTATGTGTAGGAACAAAGGTGGAAAGTGTATACCACCTATATCGCCGGTGTTACCAATACCTTTCTACTACCTCGCCGAATACCTTTCTACTACCTCGCCGCACAGACGATCCTGTGGAACCTCTGATTCTCGCTGTACATAATATAGTTAATTTAACGGGTCGAAGATATCGTCGGGGTAACTTTTTCCGGAATGTCGAAGGAAATTTTTCCGGTTTGTTCTCATGAAATACCCTAAAATGGCTTCCTTCTTTCCGCAACCAAGCATAGCGAGAGTGAGAGATACACGTGGCGGAATTATGTGTTCTCTCTATTTCCTTCGATTTGTGTGCTGCTACTGCTATAGTGAAAACTCAGCATCGTTCCTGCGTTGTCATTTTTGCCTAGGTGAAAAATTCATTTCAAGTTTTTGTGGTATCGAAAAGTTTTACCAACAACAGTTTGGCCGCAGACGAACATATTGCAAATGGCGAAGTTTGTGTGGGCGATAGTGGTGGATGAGTAGTGTGCGCGCGGGGGAGGACACGCAGTATGTATAAATTCGAGTCGAGTGAGACACTATTGTTTGTTAGTTGTCCTTAATCTAACGGTAGAGTGACTCGGTAAGGCAAAGGGATGGGTAGATACAACAATTTGCGAAAGCAAAGTTAGTTTTGTAAAAACAAATTAAGGTAGGGATCTAAAATCAATTAGGTCGAAGAAACAATATTGTGTGTGTGTGTGTGTGTGTTACTTTTCAGAGCACACTGTGACGGTATTTGTATCCCGTCCGCCCGAGATAAGCACAAACAGGTGTTAAGTTAATTAGAAAATCATTTTGTTGTAGAGCAAATGGAATAGGAAGGGGACTAGGAGAGTTCACTGAAGTCGAAATTAATATGTAGTTGAAAATGGGATAATATAAATTTATCGAGCGAGAACAAGTGTTATTTGGCGACACTAATGGGACTAAATGGAATAAAAATTTCTTGTGGTGAATCTCGCGAGAAGCCTTAAAATATATTCCAGGCAAAAGCCTTGAAAGTGATAATTATGACCCAGGACAGTGTAAGGATGGGCAAACACGTTACTTTCCAGTATTAGTTTCAATTTCTGTTACCGGAAAGCAACGGTTCCTTGATCCAGTTGCTGTTCCTGTTCTGGTATCTATCCACAAGGATTTTAATTACATACCTCCATTAGCATTAAGGGGAAATAGTTTTAACAAATCCTGATACCTTTCCTTTTGATACTCATATTGACTATGCACTTCTTTCAGAGTGAAAAAGGGCATTTCGTCTTGAGTATCACAACTAAAAGGATCCAACGTTATCTTGTTTACGCTCGCCGTACCTTTTCGAAACTATTACTCTACTCTAATTGGTAGAAACTTGGTTTCAGGCAAAGACTGCCGCTTTATGCTAGTTAAATTTTCAAGGTTTCATATTAGGATTAAAACCTAATTACGCTGCGGCTTCGGAAGGACGCAATTTGGTTGAAACTTATCAAATGCGTTATTCTCAGCATCCCCTTTGGTTCAACAAACATTTTGACCATTTAACCTTTCTCTGCACAAAATGTCCTTTTTCGACTTAAGGACTCCCCAACATTGTTGGGAATATCCTGAAATTTGATACTAATGTTGCCTAAATGTACCTTTCAGGACGAAAAAGGACAATTCGTCCTGATTGACTTAAGAAACAGTATTGGGGTGTGCCATACTCTATTTGTTACGGCGAAATACTTTCCTATCAATTGAATATCCCATATAGACTGTATAGTGCAGTTGCGCACTTCTAGAGCGCAGTTCCTTACACATTTTCTGAAAATTTCAAGGCTCCCAAACGCGGCAGCTTTTGAGGGTCTACGATGGGTTGTTTACGAGATACATAGTCTCACTGACAAGCAAAAACTCGGGATCCAATAGACCAATTTTTCTGAAATTTGGCATACTTGTAACCTGCCTACAAGGTCTTTTCATATTTTATGAAAATCCCAAAGCTGCAAAAAGTGTCAGGGGGGGGGGGGGTCTACGAGATAGTCGCACTGAACGTCAATAAATCAGGAACCAATAGACGGATTTTTCTGAAATTTGACTAGGGTGGCCAGATGCCCCGTATTTTACGGGTTACCCCCTTTTTCGAGCACCGAAAGTTCGAAACCCCGTAATCCAAAAAATAAAATACGGGGCAAACAATGGATGATTCAAGAACATTTTTTTTTATTGTTTTAAAGTCAACCAAATATTACCAGGACGCGAAAGTGACGTAATCAAGCTAAACACTGTTAACATGCATGAATGCGTTGCAGTATTTTGAATCAGGATTCGATTTTGCCGAACACACTTACCTGTACAGTCTGCAACCCTTAAATTTGCAGCACAAACTGAAATTTGAGCAACTAGAGAGAATCGTCGGATATCTAAACATCACTACAGTCATCTTGGATGTATTTTATGAGGAATTTTGTGTAATTTCGCCCGTAATTAATAAATATGTTCAGGAGATGAAGAGATGCCGATGAATTGATAAGCCCTGATACACGGACAAAATTATTTAAAGCTGTCAATAATAGCACCAAAATATGAGTCGAATTTTAAAACTGGTCTTTTCTATCCTGGCAGCGTATTTCGGAACCCTTGTTCAGTTTATCTCACGCAGGTGACGAAATGGATCAGCTTTTCGTCCCAAATTTTCTAAAAAAAACCCTTATCCATTTCGTTAAAAACAGCCAAAAAGCCTTGTTCAGCCCGAACGAATTTTTAGCTGTTTTCGACGTAAAATGTACTCGAGCTATGCGAGCTGGTCCACTATCGACGAAATCGATAAGGGTTTGGGTAGTTTTGGCACAAGAAAAGCTGAGCCTCAAATTAAATGCGACTTGAAAATGACCTTTAAAGTTTTTTAAAACTTTATATTGCAAAATGAAGAGTTATTAGAAGCTTTATCATCAAATAAGAAACATTATTACAAAAAAACGAGACCGAGTTCTAATCGTGCGAATAGCACGATGAGTGTATACCCTATACCCATGTAGGTACAGACCTAGAAGGCATGCAAAACCCAAAATTTCCAATTTCATATTTTTTGTAGGGAAGGGAGGGTATAGATTGGTCGGACCTGGAACATCCTTAACATCTTATGAAGGCATCTAACAGCTACCATTTGATACTAATTTGAAGTTCTTCGCGACATTCTATCAAAAGATATGTCTGAATATAACTTTGCTGGGGAGGTAGGGGTAGGGGTAGCCGCTCCTACTCCGCTTTCCATCAACTTCAAGCATATGTCACAATTAGACATTGATCAAAATTTCAGGTCGCTAGCGATATTCTGTCAAAAGTTATGGACGAATTAAAATATCAAGGAGGGGTAATTTGTATGGTAGGTAGGGGAACCCCTGATCCAATTTGGCCCATTTTCAATACCATCCAAGGTTTAATCAAAATAAACTTCTGACCAAAATTTCAAACCGCTAGCTTCATTATTTCGGCAGTTATCGTGCGAACTGACAGACACACGGACGGACAGACAGACAGACAGACGGACATGGCTTATTCGAATCAGGGACCGACCCTGATCATTTATATATATACTTTGCCATACCTCCGGTGGCTCCTTAGAGGTGTTACATAATATCGGGTAACAAAAACAATATACCCTATACCATCTTATGGGGTATAGGGTATAATGACATATTGGCATAACATAGTTTTTTTTTTATTTTTGCCCCGTAAAAAAATCGGAAACCCGTATTTTATACGCTAGTGACCCGAAAATCCAAGGCAGGCAGGTGGTCACCCTAATTTGACACACTTGTAGATCGCCGTTTTTTCATATTTACTGAATATGTCAATGCTCTAGCCTTTATTTTCTGGAAGCCTTTAAATTTAAAAATTGTCATTACGTTATTTTCGTGAAGTTAACATTAGATGAATGTTCTTCACTTCTTCTTCAATTTTCTTAGTTGTTTGCAATATAATTGAATGTATTATGAAGAACTCTAAAAAATATCTATCTACGCCACTGGGCGGCTGTTTAGCAATTCTCCAGGAGCGCCATACAGTAGAAATCCGATACTGTACGTTATTTAAAACAAGGATTACCCTGTTATTTCACAAAGCCGAAAAGCATTAAGAACTGATTTCATACATACTCCATAACATCCCCTTTTGAAAGACACCTATCATACCCATAATTCGCTTCTTGTTGAAAAATTTCCTTTTTGATGGTATTAGCCTTTTAAAAAAATTCAAAATCAGTTTATAAACATTCTGGAGAACTCTTCTGAAAGAATCATGCATTCTATTGTGCACTCCACAGACAAAAAGGACCTTTTCTCTTTACTCAAATACAATGCGCCCCACCGCTGAACTACCATCCAAGTTTCATTGAATAATTCCAAGTTACTCTTGGCTATCCCTCCAAGTAACAACCTCCAATTCGATACTTTGAAACTTTTTCAGTAAATGTTACTTTGGAACTGTTACTTTATGACTGTAACTTTGGAACTGTAACTTTGCAACTGTTGCATTCGAACTTTTACTTAGGACCGTTTTCAGTATATGTTACTTGGAACTGACTTTGGTAACAGTCCCGATGCGTTGAGAAGTTATTTGTGTCGTAGAAGAATTTTTTTTGCCGAACCTTAGGTAATGTTTTGAGACATGAATTTGGATTAAGTCTTTTTTTTGTCGCAGTGGTCGTTTTGATTGATTTTATGCTTAATGTTAATGTAAAAAAATATCTTGACTATGATATGAAACGATTATGCAAAGTAACGGCTATTTTTTATTTTCGCGAATGGTTAATAACAGTTACAGGCAAATTCTGTTAATAGTAGCAGTTAGCGGAATATTGGCCCATCCCTAGGGCAGTAGTGCAGATAAAAGCGCAATTTTAGCTGGAGTAAGTGATTTAAAAACAAAAACAAAAAATCTAGATGAATGTGGTCAACAGCACGTTCAGCCGAGTTTTGTGTCGATACATAGCTTCACCCAGAAATATTTTTATCCATTTTTGTGTTGGAGTAGACCTGACACGATCACTATCTATGAGTCACATGTGTGCAGTGGCGTAAATAAGGGGGGGATCAAGGGGATCAATCCCCCCCCTTCCGTCACACATTTCTTATTATTACTTTAGGTACATAAAACAAAGCGTGTAGTGTTTCATAAAAACGTGAAACCATTTTCAGAACAGCAATAGAAAATTTAGCACTTTCTCATACTATCGATGGACGTCTTTGTTGTATAATCGATTCAAAGAATTTTTTCCTCATAAATCGAGTGAATCCTGGGGCCCCTCATGGTCGTTGCTCCGAAACGATTTATATAATGGAACCAGCTGATGTAGAGACAACACAAAAATGTATGCTCACAATGGTATTCAAACGAACGTTCAGCTATATTCATAGTCTTAACCGCAATTCACCACAAGAGTTTGTTTGGAATTTTAAATTTAAAGCTTGATGTAAGAAATGGTAAGTTAATGCGAAACTTTGTTTTTCACTAAAACACTCAGCACGTTTTAGAAAACTCTGCTCTCAAGCATATTAAGTCAACAAATTGTGCTCGCTTTCATTAGTAACCTCCTGCAGTTGTTTTCATAAAAAAATTTCCTTGAAAAACTGGGCAGCCGCAAATCTTGAATTAGCCGGATTTCTTCCGGGGTTTCAACGTGCATGGCTTATTTTTATAAATGCACTATCTCGACAGTTTTCATAGAGAATAAGGGCAGAGCTAGTTAAATCTGCGGAACCTAGCCAAATTCCAAGATTAGTATTTCCGAGGGAGGGAGCTCTGGCAATGTGTTATGTGGTTCGATCCCTCATATTGCTGAAATCCAAGCCACCTTGTTCGTAGTTTTCCCTCCAATACTAGATGAATCAATGCAATCGGGACCAACTGAAGAAATCAACGCTAAGGTTTGGCGAATTGAAGTTCCATGAAAATTATGGAAAACGACTCCAAAAGAAATAATGATGAAAATAATGCATTTGGACATAAGATTTCTCACAAAAGAGTCTGTTTTAAATGCCGTTATGCGGCCAGCGCTTATGCGACTCCCTATTTCTCATTTCATATGAATTTCCTCGGGATCTCAATATTTATTCAGTGGACATGCTCTCTTGTCACTCATCAGACCTAAACAAAAACTTTAGATCGCATCTTTCGGAAATCAAAGCGCGGCATATCGCATATAAATGAAACAAAAACAATGCATTTCCTCTATTTGAAAATTGGGTATCCCTCTCTTTGGCAAAAAAATAGGGATCATGCAATGTCCTTAGTTCTGGTGAAAAGGAGAGGCGGAGAGGTGTAATTCTCCAATTAGTATCTTTTTTATAGAATGACCTAGTTAGCACATTTACTTTTCGAAAGTAGGGCGGGTGCTAAAATCACAGACGTAAAATTTATGAATGGCCTCGAAATTTATAGCGAATATAGCTAGCAGCTACGGTGTCCTACAAGTTTGTAAATTTTAGACATATATACTCACGAATTACTTTATCGTTTTCATAATTTCCCTTTTTTGGACATATAACTGTTTTGAGGTGTTCCCGCCAGAAAAGCGGCGATGCTAGGTGTTCTATGACTCCGAAAAGTTTGGGAACCACTGATCTAACCCAATATAAAGGTCTGGTACTCCAATCATAGTAGCGAAAATTTGTACGAAAATTGGAATACTGTGGATTCACTCACCGTAGTAAAAAAGCCAAAATTATTTCAGGACACAGTTTTTTCGTATATGTATGACAAAATTGCTATCTATTTTGCACCAAAATTTGCTGAAGAAACGGCTAATTTGAAGTGTAATAAATACAGAAATTGTTATTCTGAAATGCAACATTTGATAACCGTAAAAGTATAAGCAATCTTGCAAAATGATCCCCCTCCTCTCCGAAAAGCTATCTACGCCACTGCATGTGTGCATAGAGTTCTTCACTGTTTGCGTCTATGAGTCAATTCTTAATTTCGGCAAAAACCGGTCTGGTATAGAACTGGTCTAAAATTGCGACTATTTTTTTTAAATCTCAAAATGAACAAAAATCCCTTTAGTGGAAGTGCCCATTAACCGTTTGTTGTTCATAATTCCAACCACTAACGGTGTGAGAAATTTGAGTTTAAAATTTTATGGAACTTGGAAACTACTTGGAACTCGGGTACTATTTTGGGTTCTTTTTTTGCGAATTTTTGTTGAGATTCTGTCTCTAATGCTTTTTCGTGATTTCGATATTGTGCAATTGAAGAATATTACGAAAACCTGAATTACATTTTCATTTAAAAAAATTGATCAAACCATTAAAGGTTTAAAAATATGAATAACATCTTTCTTAAACTACAAGAACAACATTTCAACCGCAGACACTAAAAAAAAATAGCACAGCATCCCTTTAAATTCGTTGACGGAAATGAGCATTATCCTGTACTTGATCGTACGCTTCACAATCATAAAAGGGACATTTTCCACCGTATACCATTCATAACGAGGAAAAACAATTCATTCTGCTCTGAATGCAATAAACATAATGCACATATGCATGCATATGTCGCCGCTCTATGTGTGCCATGCGAACCGTAATACGACGTAGCGTAGAGTCCGTAGTATGTACTACACACATCATCCTTTTGTGTTCGTTTTCGTAGTTTTTTTTTTTGTATTTTATGTGTGTTCGTTAAATTTATTTCATTCATTAGTCTCCTGGCCAATTTTTCAGGTTTATTAGGAGTTGTTTTACTATTACATCCCCGGGAATAGGGGGGCTTGAAAACTGCCGTTCCGTTAAGGGAAAGAACAGGAGAAAATTATGATTTCGTGAAATCTAATTCGACAAAAGGAGCAGAAAGTTCAATATATTAATGTGTGGACAACTGGACCGCGATTTCTAAATTTTCCATATGTTTTAAAAGCTATCCTGCTGCTCCTGGTCATCAATTCGGGGGTAGGGGATTGAATTACTGAATGCGGAAAATTCGTTCAAGATGTACCTATAGAGTATAGACAAAAGCTGTAGAAATAATTTTTGTATTGGCAAATTTTGTAGATTTCCGACAGGTATTCGACGTGGTTGGTTAATTAGGTAGGAGGAGTTTAGGGTGAAATTTACCGATTTTCTCGTGGTCAATTCTGCAGATGTTTCAATAGGTATTCTGCTATTGAGCATGCAAGTCATTCAGCTCTTGATGAGAGCGGATATAAATCAGGCGAGAGATAGGATTCACTAAAATCTGTTCAAAAGTGTGGTAAAATACTGTCTCCAATAATTAACTCGTTGTAAATTTTGCGCATGTTCCAATAATTGTTTGGCAGTTCGGGGTGAAAACCAATCTAAAGGGTCCAATTTACTAAAAAACGCTAATTCGCTCAGGATATGTATGGGCTAATGTATGTCGAGAAGACCTGTCTTCATAATTTTCTGTTGTTCGGCATACAGACCAATCCATTGGAGCAAATTTACTGAAATCCTCTAATCTGTTTCAACTGTTATGCGATATTCTGAAATTCGTGCAAAATATTTGTTTTCATAATTTTTTCCATTGTGATTTTTTTTCGTGTTTCAATGCTGTTCGGGGTACAGACATATCCGATGGGACACTTATATGCTGAGAAGATAAAGATAAAAGTATGTGACAAAGAAGTATTTTCACAATTTTGATAATTGTAATTTTTAGCACGTTTCAATGCATAGGTATTGTAGTGTGGGTAGCCATCTACCCTCTAATGGGTAAATACGAATGATTTAGGTTAAGCTTACTGAAACTCATTTCAATTCATTCAATTTAATAAAATCTATCAATTCGTTCAAGGACTATACGAAAGGGGACTGTTTTTATAGTTTTGCTCATTGTGATTTTTTCGCGTGTTTCAACAGTTACTCTGCTATTCGTGGAGGAGACCTATTCGGTTGGATTTCTTTTCGCTAGACGTTAAAAAAATAAAACCAAAACTATGCGAAAAAAAATCATTGTGAATTGTTGCTCATTGTGAATTGTTGTGCATCGTGAATTACTGCTCATTGTGAATTGTGGCGCATTGTGAATTTTCTGAATACAGTCTTGATAATCCGGATCAATTATTGCAAGGGGTAATCCGGACCATCGGAACATCCGGATTAGCGCAATCACTTTTTTCTGAGGAAAATCAGTACAAATAAATAAAAAAGAGGAACAAAAGCCGATAAATGTATTATTTCTTTGAAATTAGTCAGCATCATGTCATTTTCCAAACCGTCCCGTAAAAAAGTACGAGACCAAATCTACCCTTTCACCCTAAAAATCTCAAATATCCGGATTATAGAGTCAAAATTGCTGCCGAAATCCGGACTATAAAATACATAGTGGAAACATTTATTGGTCCGGATTAGCATGATATCCGAATTAAAGGAGATCCGGATTACCGAGTCAAGACTGTATACATATACTGCTATTCCGGCTGAAGCCTTGTGTAGACAAATCAAAAACTTACTGACATCCTGTAATACACTGAAGAAAGACAGATAGAAGTATAAGAAAAAGAATTGTCTTCATAATTGTACCCCATTGTGAATTTTTCATATGTCTCTATAGTTGTCCTGTTACTTTGGGTAGAGACTAATCCTGGGAAGAAATTCACTGAAATCCGCTCATATATTGAAGAAATACACGCATAAATAGGTAAAAAATAACCCATTGTGAATGTTTGCTCATTGTGAATATTTCGCATGTTTCAATAGTTATTATGCTATTCTGCCAGAGCCTAATCAAACAAATCCGAAAAAAGGTTATTCGAAGATCAAAGTCAGCTCGATATATCAACTCCTTGCGGATGATAAAGTAAATTAAATGGTGGAGATTTTGCAGCACAAAATTAATAAAAACCCTGCCTTCAATGTGTCATTACAATGCGAAATGCACAATGCTTGTCTGCCGGCCGCTATAAAAGCTCTCGCCGTACGATTTTTAGCCGTACGGTCGTTTTCGTATACATAGTAGGTATGTAATGGGCCAATTAGTCAACTAACGGTACAATTCCCGTTATAGCCAAAGCTTACGTTTTTACTTAGCCATTCCGGCTACAACTGGAATTTGTGGAATGCCGCGTCATATCGATATAGCTTAAAGCTTTATGCCAAAAGTTTCAAGTGATTTGTGGCCTTGCCTCTTTTGCCTCGATGAGGGAGATACGTACATACTCCACGAAATCAGTCGATACGGGTGAACGGCATACGTCAATAAGTGAATTTCAACTCTCATTCGAACTTATGAAATCCCACTATGAACAGAAGAACGGGCGGTATGAAGCGTATCTTAAGTTACCCAGCCAGCAAAAACCACATGTGTGACCCATCACTCATGCACTACACGTCAGTCCTTTGTCATTTATCAAGTTTGCATACAAACAGTATGTGATGATGCGCCTTATTACGGATAAAGACTACAAAATCGTTACCCATAAAAATGATGTAATAGATATGTAATATACATATATGTTTTAATGCATCGCTCATGAAAAATATTCATGACTTATGCAATATGAATTAATGATGTATCATTCGTGACAAATGAAAAATGCACACCTCGAAATAAATCCTTATGAATCCCACGTCAAAATGATGAATGTAAAAGGCTTCAAAGCGGGCCATTTCTGATTTAGCGGGAATAATAGGACCACGCGGGCATGCAGGGGCGACGTGTTGACCTATACACTTTTGCAAACAATAACAATTTCAAGCTAAGCTAATTAAAATTTTTGTCGTCTGCAAAAGTGTGGCGTGATGGCCATCTGTTCAGAGCGCGTAACGCCAACAACATAAAAACCTAAAGAATCAAAATTGCGTTTTACCTTCAAATGAAAATAGAAAGAGACAGTATTAATGGCATTTCCCTCAGCTGACCATAAGGCATTTCACTTTTCACAGCACAGCACGTCCACTCGTGATGCATGAAGTGAAGTTTATTTTGGACTATTTGGACGATTCATGACGCCAATGCTGGCTGGGTACCTAATTGTTCTGCTCAAAATGTTTTTGAATACAATTTTGTCAATTGACCAAAATGTACAGGATAGACCCATTCAAAATATGGAACAGTATTGCTACAATAAAATGCACGAATGCAGAGTGTGACAAGATCTTCCTAATAGGAATAAGAGGACCCAAACCAATGAGCACACTATTATATAACACAGACGAAATCACGAAAAGCTCAATTTGTTTGAACGTTTTCTTGATCAAAATGCTCTCAATCGTAATTGTAATATTTACCACAATTTTTCTATCTACGACTACGCATTTTTTCAATTCTACAGACACCCACAGGGAAACATATATATCTGCATACCGAGCTAATTCTTTACAGTAAATTTCAATAAGACGTCACAAAGTCTCCATCTCATTCAACCAAAAATATTTTCCCAGAAAATTCCAATCGTCCCATCGGCAGCCGGTCGATCTGTGAAACAATATCTTCGTCATCAATAATTACAATAGCGAACTTTCTCTAATTAAGTTTTCCCTACGAAGAATTCAGTCTTTTTTTTTCATGAGAAATTTTCTCATCAATACTACGGAAAATTCCTTCAACTTAACCAGTTTGCACACTCTTAAGTTCCGTTTCAATATCGTGTTTTTTTGTTGTCGTCTTTTTCTTAGCTCATTCCACTTGAGATTTTTCATTCTCCTCGCAATACGCAAAGCTTCATCGTAACGTCCCCTCGATCCCCTATGTTCAGCCTGAGCTGAGTAATTGAAAAGTTTCGTCGTCTTCATTGAAATTCACTCCATTGATTGCTTCTGATCATTTTTAGTGTCACTATCACGTTCTTTGTATTTAGAGATACCTTACTAGTAGAGCCGGCTCTTCAGAAGAGTTCTGTTCGTCTTGTCCTCTGCGCCTGTTGTTGACTATCATCCCCCGCCTGTTCTGTTTCCGTTCAAGTATATATTGTTCCGGCAATTTCTTATTCTGCATTCGTCTTCTTGTTATCGTGTCGCGTCATTGGTGCCTTTGACTTGCTCTTATATGTAGAAATCATTCATCGGTACACACAACAAGTACGAGTATACCAGCCGAGCGACGAAGAAGAATCTCTTCAACTTCATCAACTAGTATTCCGCGTTGCTCATGAAAAGAACAGAATAGGATAACTGCATTGACTGGAACTATGTAATGCTCGTATAGTGATTGGCGGCGGCAAAAGAGAGCAAAAAGGGAATAGGAATAAGAAAGGATTTTTGTTGATAGTGAAAAAAAAAAATCGTCAAAAGGACGAAAGATTCAGATTTGTGAAGCAGCCAACATGATCGACCAGAAGGAAATGCAGTAATGATCTGAAGGCATTATTCCATCATAAAGCATCGTCAAAAGGACCTAGGATTTTTTTTGTGGAGAACGAACCAGTTAACAGCCGCGGAAAAGGGCGTGACTAGCTGCTTTTCTCCATCTCGCAACGGAAGTACCAGGGAAATGCCAATAGCACACCGATTTTTTTTTTATATTAAATGTCCCCAAGGAGTCGATTGATTGCATAAAAGCGACGAAGCGAGCACAATCTATAGCTATTATGTGTGTATCAGTGTGTGTAACTATCTAAGTACAGTACGTGCGCTACCTAACTTACTGAATTGAAAGTGTATAGACTTAAGCTTGTTATTTTTCTTCAGCTTTTTCTTTCGGTCGATTCATCTGACTCTCTCGACAATGCTTGCCTTTAGCACTTACATTTGATTGGTTCTTTTCGAACCGCACATCGCACATACGTTCAACGTTCGGGCAAATTTCACTTTAAGGCGATAGAGTTGAGGCATGAAGAACGAAAAATTTCAATGACTACGACAAATATTCTTTATTGCATAGCAATTGAAAAAGCAGTTCTTTTTCATTTTCATGGTGTTGTCAAGTTGTAACCGTTTTATTGAAAAGATTGCGAAAAAGTGTGTGTACCTACACCCTACACATCCATACGTAAGGATGTTGAACCTATGAGTCCTGTCATTTCGTTTTTACGACATGTGTGAATGAGTGACAAAAAAGAGCTATTCAGGTCAACAAAAGCGAGTAATTACGTTTCGGATTTTATAGGATTTTAGACTGAAGTGGCGGTTTTTAAATTGCTTAAGGGATGTGTAGGATGATGGGTAGTTAAAATCCAACTGTTCTACACTAAGCTAAATTCGCTGATTTTATGTTTTTTTCGCTGCAAGAAGACGTTTTACAGAATATTCAACAACTGTCAAAATTAAAGAATACTTATTGAATTGCAGATGATGTTAGTGTTTCAGCAGATATCAACACACAGGTATTACCTTTGGCACTGAAAGTTGTATGCAAAAACCTAGTATCAAACCTGCGTTAAAAAAAACTAACTTAACCTAATTGTTTTCATAATGAATCCTTCCTTATTAATCAATGAATTGAGTGTCATCATTATCATTGCTGTAACTCGCCTGACATTTGGATTGCCAGTCCTGGGCTCATCAACAACACCACATAGGAACCCTTCCTCACTATATCGTCCGACCGTTTGCCAATGTTTCTTAACCGGGGAACACTAACCTTAATTTCAGGCGCTTGTTACTAACCATGAGTCATTTTGACTCACTTAGAAATTGCTGTATTTAAAGTGGAAGAGTATGAAAACTTGTGCCAGAATTCTTCGGAATACTTATTTTATACAAGCTATATTAGGAGTTTGTGCATTAGATCCGAATAAACTGTAGAAACAACCAAGAAACCAAATATGCCAACTACAGAATGTAGACGGTTGTTACTAACGTGAGTCATTTTGACTCACAAGAAACGTTCCTTTAGTACTAACCCCGTCACAGAAAAACACAAATAGCTGCTTACCATAAAATCGGAAACGTTTGCTTACTCGGACATTCATTAGAAAACATATTTCTTAAAGAATACATGGGTAGCGGAACCCAATGGGCCAACCGCCCTTTCTACGAAAAATGGAAATATGTGGAATATGCGTCAAAATGACTCACATTAGTGTTCCCGGGTTAAACTGGATGAAACGCCTCAGTATACATAACATCTGCGGCGCCCCTGATGGGCAGTAGACTAATTGCCGCCCTCCGTCACTTATATGTCCTCCGAATTTTGACTGTTAACTGAAATTCCATTCCATTCGTTTAAGCGTTCAAGATAGTGTTCCTTAATGCCGTTATATTTTTTTAATTGCCAGATGAGATATCCGCAATAGCACCGTCACATATGTCACGTTTTCGTCAAAATCTATATGTTATCTTCCAAAGCCAGTGCTGAATTGGCAGTCTGAGGCAACTTAAAAATTTGACAAATTGTTTTTGCCACCCATTTTAGAAAATTTGGAAATCAAGGATCAATCGATAAATCCTCAGATTGTAAAATAAGTGAAATAGAACTTGTAGTGAGTAGAACTTGAGTAGAGGCAAATAGAGCGGAATAATTTGCAAATCTTTCACCAAAGCGACCGCTTTTGCGAGTTTAATTCATTGCCTGCGTCTTGAGATCTCGAAATTCCATCACAGAATCAATGGAAGGTATGAAAGTCTTAGAAATATGCCGCCCCAGGCAGTTGCCCATATGGGAAATCCGGCCCTACATACACAGATAAGAAAATGTACTCAAATTTCAAACTAACTGGGATGGCTTTTGAAGGCACATTAGCGAAGCCTTTTCTGCTTTGCATCGACGTACGACTAGCTGAATAGAATTTAAGACGGATTATCCTAACTGCTTGCTGTGCGAGCAGTTTCCAACCCCCTGAGACCGAAAGAAAAAGTATAGTGCAGTCAAAATATCCCAATTCAGGCCTCCAAATAGAAAAAAATAGAGTAAGGCTAATTTTTGTTGTTTTTGAATCAGTAGGCTTCCAGGAATCTTCAACTGATTTTGCTAAAAAAAATTTTGATCGGAAAGGTCCCAAAAAGGACAAAGAAGGATACTCTTCAATCCTAGACCGGAGGTCGGCATGCATGGTATCAAATCAAAAAAGACGTCGAGTACATTACATATCCGGTGTTTGTTTCCTGTTTCAATGACCCTCAAAGGAATAAATCGAGCTTAAATGGAAAATTTTCGAGTTTCCCGTGTATCTTTCCAAAGCGATAACTACGAGAATAATTCAAGTTGTCCCTACTTTTATCACTTTTCAGAATCTATAATAGCTTGAGATTCTACCATTAACACTTTCCCGGACACAACGTCTATAGACGTCCAATTTTGAGCATTTGACCATACAAATCGTGTCAAATTTTGGCGTTGTGTCCGGCAATGAGTTAAATTTGCTAAGAAAAAAGTTGATCGTAAAGCTCTGAAAAAGGACATAAAAGGACACTAATTTCACACCTTGATCGTACGTGGGCATGTGGGGTGTCATATCAAAGAGGACGTTGTATGGTGAAAGGTATTGAACTATTTACGATATTTGAAGATGTAGGGAATTTAGGAAAGGTAAGTTTTTGCTTGTGTCAATTTTTAATCAAAAATGTATTTAATAAAACAAGAAAAATGTAAATGAATTTCCTCGAATTCAATCCTCTCTAAGTATTATTCATTATTTTTATGGCAATTTTTTTAAAAATATTTTTTAAATTTGATGCCTGCAAATTTGAAACAGATGCAATATGTACCTTCAAAATGCATTATCTAGAATATGACAAGATCCCAAATAAATTATATTTTATGTGTCAATTAAGTTTTGAAATTTCGGGCTTCCCTTGAGTGGTGAATCGCGCCTCGCCACTGAAAGCTCAAGCACGGTATCACCAAAGTTATCCCAAACGGAACAGTTGATGGTTGATCTACTTCCTCACGTTACCATCAACAAAGTTGCACTTGCCATAAAACACACCCGAAAAATTCCATAGCGCTTGTCCCAGACGGAATAGCCATGATCATGCTTAAACATCTTGACCCACAGGCCATTGAGTATAACACCGGTAAAAACCTTTATCATACCTGAGTTCCGAAAAAGGCCACTCCAATACCTAATAGGGTAAAGACTATTATACTTGAAGAGTAATACCGTCCTACAACGTTTTTGTCTCCTGTCCTGTGGCCATGAAATACACTAGTGCTACCTCTCCGGGAGCACATCGGCACGGCATAAGACCACATCCGCTCTCGAAGTTATGACCAAAATCTTTAATAGACAGTTTAGAAACTGGGAGTAAGAATTGAACGAATCTTTCAAATTAATTAATTTAAAGTTTAGTACGTATTGACCTAATTACAGGGCACATTTCTTAGAATTTTTATTATCTAAATCGCGAGAAAATTATTTTTTCTATAAATTGAAAAAAAAAAATGTATATTTAGAGCGTTGGTTAATCAATGTTTATTTCAAACATTTTTTATCTACCTCACCAAACAAGTGAGTCAATTATTTCCCCACATTTCAAACATCCTTTGTGCTCTACCCGGTGAAGAATTCTTTACATAAATATTTCTAACCCTTGTCCCAAAATTAACCATAACATTCGACTAATTCATTACTACCCACAAATCTAATCCATAATTCACAACTATGAACGAAAATGGGATCAACATTGCACGAGTATGTGTGTACTCGTATAAGCGCAAAACCGCTGAAACTTATCATCCTATATCCTCGACCTGTGTGTTCGGTATATTCTCCTGAAAGTCCCTTGTTCATTTTGTACAATATAATTGACCAAGACACAACAAGTAGTAGGATACGCTTCTCGCATGAAATGTTTAACAGCCCATTCACATTGCCGGCGATGCGATGCGATGCGATAAGCTTCCTATCGCAAGAAAAAAAATTTCTTAGCATTTAGATAGGAACCAGCGCGAACCTGCCTGTACCATTCAGACTGCTTGCGATGCGACGTCGGGTTGTACGATGGAGAACTTTTCCATGTCGAATCATCGCGCTGTTTTGAAGAGGCAATGCGCATTGCGGCGGCCGGAATCTTCTACCAGCGACATGGGGGATGTGATTTGTGTTTGGATCGGGTTTGTAGTAGCACGGAGTTGTACGGTTGTACGATGGAGAACTTTTCCATGTCGATTCACCGTGCTGTTTTGAAGAGGCAATGCGCATTGCGGCGGCCGGAATCTTCTACCAGCGACATGGGGGATGTGATTTGTGTTTGGATCGGGTTCGTAGTGGCATGTTGTTGTAAGATGGAGAACTTTTCTATGTCAAATCATCGTGCTTTGAGCAGCTGTAAGGTGCCTTGTCGCCGAAGGGAGCGACATGGACGATATGATTTGTGTTTAGATCGGTTTCGTAGTGGCATGGTGTATTGTATGTATGTATGTACATAGAGAGGCTGGTTTCGTGCTGTTTGATGCTGATATCGATATGAGAGGCATGCTTTGTGCAGATCGGGTTGCATTGCCATTGGGGATATTTATATATATGTACATACATACATGTCGGATGCTGTATAATGTTATAGATTTGTACATATTAAATGAATGGATAGCCGTATGTATGTAATGTAATAATGGATCGGTCTACTAAAAAGCCTTTTTGGAAATTTACAGTGCTGTCCAACCCAGTTCGTAGCGTACGCGTACCCCCAAAAAAGGGCATTCGGATTTGACAGTTGTTGTTGTATAAATCTGTGAATGGATCAAAGAAATAACATTTGTGGAAATATGCAGTGCAGCACAACCCGGGTTGCTGCGTATACTTACGTGTAAGAACATTTCGGACTGCGCATGTATTTGCAATGAATTATTGAAAGTAGTGGTAGATAAGTGAGTTGTGGGAACATACGGTGACAAGAAAACCGGGGTACCATTTTGGGTCGGGCAACCCCAAAATTTTATTTTCTGTTTTTGACCTCAAATTTGGAATCAGCGGTCCATAATTCTTTTAGTGTTTCTTACCACGCAGATTGCACGGGAACAGGGGTGCCGTTTTGATGCGGGCAACCCTAAAAAAATTTCCTTGTTTTTGACATCAAATTCGGAATCAACGACCCAAATTTACCTAGTGCTTCTGCCACGCCGATTGGACGAGTACTTCCCCGAGAAAACAGGGGTACAACTTTGGGGGGCGGGCAACCCCAAAAAAAAATTTTTTGTTTTTGACCTCGAATTCGGAATCAGCGACCCAAATTTACCTTAGTGTTTCTGCCACGCCGATTGGACGAGTATTTCCCCGAGAAAACAGGGGTACCATTTTGGGGCGGGCAGCACCAAATTTTTTTTTTTGTTTTTGACCTCAAATTCGGAATCAGCGACCCAAATTTACCTAGTGTTTCTGCCACGCGGATTGGACGAGTATTTCCCCGAGAAAACAGGGGTACAACTTTGGGGGCGGGCAACCCCAAAAAAAATTTTTTTGTTTTTGACCTCGAATTCGGAATCAGCGACCCAAATTTACCTTAGTGTTTCTGCCACGCCGATTGGACGAGTATTTCCCCGAGAAAACAGGGGTACCATTTTGGGGGCGGGCAACCCCAAAATTTTTTTTTGTTTTTGACCTCAAATTCGGAATCAGCGACCCAAATTTACCTAGTGTTTCTGCCACGCCGATTGGACGAGTATTTCCCCGAGAAAACAGGGGTACAACTTTGGGGGCGGGCAACCCCCAAAAAAAATTTTTTGTTTTTGACCTCGAATTCGGAATCAGCGACCCAAATTTACCTTAGTGTTTCTGCCACGCCGATTGGACGAGTATTTCCCCGAGAAAACAGGGGTACAATTTTGGGGGCGGACAACCTCAAAATTTTTTTTTTGTTTCTGACCTATTTCTCCGAGAAATGGGGATGCCATTTTTTGGCCGGCAGGCTCATAAAAGTGCGCGTACGCTAGAAACTGGGTTTTATTGCACTACATGTTTCCAAAAATTACCTACCATTCATACATATTTGAACAACAATTAACACCAAATCCAAATGCCGCCCGAAAATTGTTTTGAAACGCGTAAGCTAACACTTCCAGAAAGGTTACCTACCTCTTTCAGTCATTCATCATTACATGACCTACCTACAATTTATCTACAACCGAAGCGCCATGCCACGAAGTCGATATGAAATCATACCTTCGTACATACAGCAGCAAATCGCACGAAATAGCGCCGGTATAAAATCCCATTCGAAAATCAGGTTTTCTTGTCGTGGAAGAAAAAGCATCATCTCGCAACAAATCTCATCGCATCGCATCGCCCAGCCCGACACCGCAAGGAGTGTGCACACATCGCATCGCATCGCGTCGCATCGCATCGCCCGGCCCGGAAAAGCTCGGCGTCGCTCTGTATGTGTACGCGGCCTAAGACTATAACAGGCACAATCTCTCTTCTTTTTTAAATACATTACCCGCCCATAACATATATCCGGGACTAATAACCATAGCTACGTCTCGGATCATGGCGATGTGCTCTGCTAGCTCGGCTCGTTGTCGGAACAAAATTACTTGGGAAAAGTTTAAAAGGATTCCTCGTTTCTCGTGTTGAATATGCATTGTTAATGAATGAATACATACATAGAAACCTCGGAAAAAAGTAACACTAAAACCAAATAAAAACCAACACATACATACTCGTATATACGGACAGTAAGCCCCCGACAGAAAATATATACCGAAACATGGAAGTCTGACATTTATTATTATCCTTGTTGTTCGCCTTTTTATTCTGATGTTGTGTGGGCCCAGCAACTGTGTATACATACATTATATAGTTTGTTGCCGTCAGCATTTTTCTTTGCTCTTCGCCGACTATACATTTATGTATTTTTATACATTTTTTTTATTAATATTGAATGTATAACAGATAATGGAAATTTATGTCGTTCGGATTAGCTCAATAGTCCGGGCGTATGGTCGACAGATCCATACATAAGTAGCCCTTTTCGCAGAAGCGCGTACTGGAAAAATAATCAACTGTGCTGGGCTGTATCCAGTATTCTGGATAGTCTCAAAGTAGGCGTTGAGTGGTTCGTGGGAAAGATGGCGGGTGCAGATGACGACAAGCGGCCACCGATAAAGAGAGAGATAGGAAACCGGCCATCGGCCGCAATTTCATTAAATTTTAAATGATTTGTATCTCGACCAAAAACATAAAAGATGACTGTTGTGCTCTCGCGATACTTAGGCAGATTAGCTCAATGAATTTTAATTTTAGCAGATGTGAGATTTATGGTTTGGATAACACAATATGAAGATTCAAGTTTCAGCGATATTTAACGTACTTTCTCTCTCTCTCTCTCTCTTGATTACCGTCGTAACTCCTAGTGGAGCATGGTGCGTTGATGACTACCGTGTGTAGTCATCAACGTTACAAAGACAACTGAATTCGGAGTGTGATACGGTTGTCAGCCATACCACTTCCTAGGCGCATTCTTAGTTTAATATTCTACGATAAGAATATTTCTTATCACCTTCTTTTGAATAATAAACTTGCGACGAGTCGTGCCGAGTTTGGAAACTCGTTTCTCTATGAGTGTCTATTTCACAGAGTGGCGACCGAACGATCACGGCCACAGAGCACGTAACGTACTTTATCCACCACAATTTTGTTTTCATCAGGTTGAACAATCCTCGTTGTATCTATTAATTCAAATATTCTGAACGCCAAAACGCATATAGGCCTAAAGGCCTCTTATGTATATCCATAATTTTGGGCACTAAAGAACTTACGACTCCCCACGAATTTAGTCCTAGAACAAAGAGGGGAAAGATGTCGTATTGGAAGGAATGCATTCATGTATAGTCAAACCTCGATAGCTTGTAGTGCCAAGTGAGCGTGCCGTTTTTACGAGTTATACGAGGTTATACTATACTTGTCTAGGGAAACGATATACGAGATGTTGAGGTTTTAAAATTTTCGTTATTTAACACGTTTACTGTCTATGGGTCCGGTGTAAAACGTTCCCCCGTTTTGTCTATACTTGTTAATGAGTCACATGTGACTCATAAATCACGCCCTGCAATCTGCCAACGATGATTAATACGACCCTGAAAGCGCAGTAGAAAATGTCGACTTCTTATACCCAAAAATGCATTTATCAGTGGTGTGTGATTCCCTATCTCCAAAATGATGAATCCAGTGGCGCAACCATGGGAGAAGCTAAGGGGACTAAAGTCAGATCAATTTCTGGGAAATAAAAATTTCGAAATTAAATATGAAGTAATGCATTTTGTTGTAGAATTTTAAAAACACCTTTATTCAAAAAAGATCACATATTGTCAAACCTTTAAACCAGTGTTTCCCAACAGGTGGTCCGCGGACCGGAGGTGGTCCGTGAGAGACCCGTAGGTTGTCCGCGGGGAGAATCTGAAAACTTCTTGCAAAAAAGTTACAGTTAGTTTTCTTGAGCATGGAAACATGGAACATGGAAATGAAAAGTTCCATTTGATCACATGCAATGCTCATATGTTTCGGTTCACAATCTTTTTCTGTTTAATAAACTCATCAATTGCAATGCGGGAAAGAGTGAGAAAGAACATGCTGATTACGAGTTGTTATTACACTCGCACTAAGCTACGAAAATGCTTTCCCTTTGGGGAAAAATCTTAGATCATGTATATGGCTACATTAAGCTGACCAGACGTACAGCATTTTGCTGTACAGGACAACATTTTGACCTGTCGTACAGCATTGGGAAATGTACAGCATTCCCAATACCACACCATGAAACCTAATTCACTACATCAGGGGTCGACAAAGGGCGTCTCGGAAGCCACATGCGGCTCTTTTACTCATTTAGTGTAATTTAAGGACTCAAAGCATTTTCAAACACTTGCAGAAATATTCTAAAAGCCCAATATTTACCATTACCTGCTTAAAATATATAGCCCTGAATTATCATGGTAGTATAAAAATCATAGCCCATGTTCCACTATCTGTTTGATTATTTTTTTTGTAGAAATTCGCAGAATCAAAGAACTCACCAAGGCGCAGTTAAAATTTCGACTCGGCAACAATAAGTTCGATTTCAAAATACATGGTATAAATTTTAGTAGCTGCTTTCCGTGTTTGTTTGTAAGGCCGTCCATTACAAATTAGATTTTAAAAATAACGCATGATCCAATTTTGCTGTTATTGCAGCGGTCCTAGTATCAGCCGTTTCATCCTTGCTCTATAAACAAATTTCGAAAAATAGAGCCCCATTGCCCTATGGAATTTTATCGGTCTTGGGTCGCATCTTTGGACGGCTGTAACTTTCGAACTGAGACGGCTATGAAATTTTCAGCAAAATGTGCACCCCAACGTCCTTTATATCCGCCTTATAAAAAAAAACTTCGAAAAATAGACGCATATTGCCCTTGATACCCCCTATGGAATTTTATTGGTCTTATTGGGTCACATCTTTGAACGGTTGTAACTTTTGAACCGAGACGGCTAGTACTCTGAAATTTTCAGCAAAATGTGCGCCCAAAAATCCTCTACATTGGCCGTTTTATCCCCGCTCTAAAAAATTGTTTCCCCAGATAATACGTACCGTTACGGAAAAAACAATTTGGCTCAAACATCAAACATAAATGACAATCGCAATTTGTCGCACTTGTAAAGCCAACTAGCTCTATAAGCTCATATTTCCTTACAATTTCAAGGTACTACGTATCAGGCAGCTTTCATAAGTTACAGCGGCTCAAATCGCTGTTTTGTGTTTTCTAATTGAAAATAGTCCATAACTCGGAAATTCGTGAGCGCAGACTTGCAGAACACCGTACTGCCCATATTTTGTGCAAATTTAGAGCTTCCTTATGGGTCCAGTTTAGTACAACAGAACCTTGCCTTCTCTTGGTTCAGCACATATTTCTCAGAATATCGGCTATGACTCAGTTCTGTTTACAGAAATGAAGGTACGATAATATGAGGCAGGGACGTAGCTAGGATTTTGTTTCGGGAGGGGTCCGACACTAAGTATCAGAAATTTTGACATTACTAAAAATTAGAATTAACTGTGGAAACTAGTTTCAAGCCCCATTTCAGCACTGCTCACACATTGCTACTCTCCCACTGTTCATAAACAATTATTATCGAAGGGCTCGTGGGGCTTGGTATCAGTGCGAAGCAGCAAGCCTAGGGTTACTTAAACAATCGCAATATACGACATTTTTTACTTTATAAGTTTTAACCAAACTCTATTGCGCATATGTATAAATGTACCTTACCTAAAAAAAATAAGCATTACTGCCGTTGCTTGAGTGAAGACTGAAGAAGTATGCAAAGTATTCGGTGCCCGCGTCGTGCGGCTTTTGCCTTTCTTTTGCACGTCTCTTAAAAAAAGCGACTTCATTGTTTCAGGAAAATATTTTATTTCAAATTTTGGAGCCAATATGAAGCCTTACGAAATTTCGATAAATTGGAAGGACTTGTCTGAAAACTGAATTCCGCAAGTATGTGTACAGCATTGGGCCTTCGGGAGTCTGGTCACCTTAGTCTACATTATTTATTTTCTAGTGTTCTGTTAACATTATATTGATGCTCAGTGAACGTAATGTGCAAATGTATGTTCATTTAAACGAGGTTCCACCGTTATCCTGTCACTTCAGAATCCCAAAAATCCTTTGAAACCGATCACATACATTGCCCCAAACATCACCTATCCTTACTTTGTTTCCTGGTAAAAAAAATGTCTTTTGGGTGGTAATATCCTTTTTCGAAAACTCAAAATTAACTTTTTGTCATTTCAACGAGTCCTGTATGTGATGTATCCATATCGTCTATAGTGCACTTCCACAGAAAACAAAGACCTTTTGTGCCCAAAGACATCTTTCACATAATAAGATATATATTAAGGACTGCACGACTAAACTGCTGTGCGCAAGTTTCATCGAAATCTGTCCACGGGGAGAGCCAATTCAATGGTGAATTCACCGCTATTCCCGCCACTCATCAAAATTGTGATCTCTGATTCTTTGTCAGGGCCATCAGAGGATAATGTATACCAAATTAAGTGAAGATCGAAGCTTAAGCTTTGTTACGTTACAATGTCACATTTTTTCACGGAACGATCCCCAGTATTTCAGATATCCTCCGCAAAGACATATGAATAAGGTGTTTTTTTTTTATAGAGGTCTGGTTTTCAAGAAGAAATAAAACGCATATAATTTAATGATATGGCCAAGAAATTAGCTGTTAAATCGCACGATCTTGGAGACCACGCCATACAAGCCCACGACCAAAAGTTTCCTTCAATAAATTGATTGTTTCGTTGGCTGTATGGCATGTAACGCCGTCTTGATAGAACCAAAGGTCGTCCACATCAACATCCTCCAATTCAGGCACGAAAAAGTCATAAACAATGGCTCTATAGCGTTCCCCATTGACTGTAACATTATGGCCGGCTTAATTTTTGAAGAAATATGGACCAATGATTCCCTCTGCCCAGCACACCAAACAGTGACTTTTTGAGGATGAACGGCGTCTCAACAATGGCTTGTGGATTATCATCACTCCAAATACGACAATTTTGTTCATTAACAACCGATTCAACCAAAAGTGAGCTAAATCGGTAAACAAAGTTTCCTTGTGAAAATCGGGATCGGTGGCCATCTCGTTTTCGGCACGATTTGCAAACGTTGTTCCAAAGTAAGTCTATTTGTTATGAATTGGCAAACTAAACTGAGCATTAATCTAGTGACAGCTGTCAAAAAAACCAACTCCGAAAAAAGTTATGCCAGATTGAAAACCACATGTCTAAAAAAACACCCTACATGTCAAAATTAAATAAATAACAGGCGTGACAATCGAGCATTGGACTAAGGTCGCAGGATGTGTTAGTGACATCCTATTTCCAAGATCTTATTTGCTTTTTGTTGAGGTAATGAGATCCGCATCTTGCTCAGCAGTGTTATTTATCCCCATAACTGGGTACTCGTTTAACATCTGAGTGAGATCATAGCCCGTCACAAGCTCGTGAGTTCGAAAAACACCATGATCCCCGATGAGATTCGAGCTGATGACCCTGTGCATCGAAGGTGCGCGCACTAACCGCTAGACCAGCCAGACTACCATGTCAAAATTACTTACATCAAAAATAAGTGTGAATGAAACGGAGCCCTCACTAAATAGTAGTGTAAATTGTCGGTAGCATACCTTGAATTTCAGTAATATGGATGGCTTTACCCCCCCTCTCCAGGACAAGATCCTGGTTGCGCCGCTGGATGAATCCATGCATATTTTAATAAGAGATATTCAAGGTTTGCGAGGATTTTTTTTACCAATCAGGTTTTCAAAATATTGGATTTCGTTCTGCATGACATGGCTAAAAGGATCCAGCCTTATTTGCTGTCTAACTGATTGCCGAAATTGATTGCATTGCATATCAAACTGCGTCAGAATGTGAGGACGTTAAGGCAACAATCTACTCCGCTCCAAAGTTTTTTGTGCCTTCAACCCGGTACGGAAAATTTTTAGGCGCTGACAGCTGACATTAGGTCTGTTTAATTTTGAACGTCAGTGTCGTTTGTATACAGAGTTTCGATGAAATGACAATTCAGACAAGGGCTATGGATAGCTTTGTTCATGTGTGTATTTGTGTTTTGATTGATTTACAGCAGTGACTTCCAAAGAGGAGTGGATATGCAATGGGGCCCTGGGCCCAGATTAAATTTTGATGTCATGTTATATTAGCATTAACCTAAAAACGTTTTTAAGTGAGAGTGGCGAATTTAAAACTTTGGAGAACTCGTTTTTGACAGTAACGACCAATAATAAATTCGCGTTCTCACTATTGATTTTAACTAACATTTAAAGTAAATGTGTCACTAAAATTTAGAGAACTCGAACGCTTATTTGCGGTTCGTAAATATTAAAAAAAAAAAACCTGGAGACTCTGGAGGCCATTCATTAAGTCGAAAGCTCGAAAAAAGAGAAGATTCTAAACGACTCGTACCTTCTGAAAGCGATATTTTACGATAATATGTGGAATTTGAAATATAATTAAATTACCGAAATCAATTCCACATTACGTGTCAAAACAATTGTTTAAAAATCCTGCTTCTGGCTCCTTTTTCTATACGGGAATGACTTGAGTTCCGAAGACTTTTTCTAAAATTTGTTAGCCCTTTAACAAATGCATGAAGTATGGGTACTTCTTCTGCCTTTTGATATTAAAAATAACAGGCGCGACAATCCAGCATTGGACTAAGGCCGCAGGATGTGTTAGTGACATCCTATTTCCAAGATCTTATCTGCTTTTTTGTTGAGGTAATGAGATCAGCATCACGCTCAGCAGTGTTATTTATCCCCATAAATGGGTACTCGTTTAACATCTGAGTAAGATCATAGTCCGTCACAAGCTCGTGAGTTCGAAAAACACCATGGAACACGGTGAGATTCGAACTCATGAGCCTGTGCACCGAAGGTGCGCGCACTAACCGCTAGACCAGCCAGACTACATTGATATTAGTGACTGTCCTATTTTTGCCAGGGTTCGAAAGGATGTGATCGTGAAATATTTTTTGCGGACCAGGTATTGTTACATATTCACTGATTCTTCCACTTTACACAAGAGCATTTTCAAGGAAGCTGAGTACCAAAGTAGAGTTTACTAAAAAAGGTTACCCTAAATTTCTTAATCCAAGTGAACCCTTCAGTTTGATTTGCTCCTTAAGCTTCGAAAAATCCCTAACGAAATAAAATAAATTTCAAACGAATGATGCGGTTCTAAATTCTCAATCGAACTTCACATCTCGCAAAGAGGGCATCGACTGAAAAAGGTTGGGAACCATACTGCTTTACAGGGATTTAATACTATAGTACACGTTCGCCAATAGACAGTAAATTGCTTAATTTTTGCAAAAAAAAAATACGAATGCCCGGGTTTGATTACTGCGAAGAGTTTGCAGCTGTATGCAGTAGGTGAAACTCTGGGAAGAAAACCCATTTTCCAAAATTTTCTTTACGAAGGTTCGCCACTTTTCATTTTCACAGACATGTTATAAATTTGACTTCGGCACCAACTACGCCTAATGAGAAAATATTTCCGAATTGCAAAATTTGTGTTGATTTAAGTTTTTTGAATTTAAATTGTTCGAATTGATTTTTGATCGGGGGCTTGGGAAATCAGAAATCTCAAATAACTTCAGCGTTAAAAGACGTTGAAAACAAACGTGTCAAAACTACCCCGGTCTTCCCTATATATATTTCTACACTATGAAAACCATCAAGACAACGATTTATGCAAAAGTTTCTCTTATTCTTCGTCCTCGTGTGCCTCGTGTATAAATTTCGCAAAAATCTCAAATTCAATGGATAAATGACTTTTCCGGGAATCATTATATGAAAATATTTCAAAATTCAAGAGATTTTCGAAATAATATGTTTCTTTAAAAAAATATCCTCTTTCCTTCCATTATTTTTCGGGGTTCTCGAATTACGGAGCTAAGATCCGCGCCCGGTGGCATGGCAGCGCATCGTTCCTTATTGAAAAACTTGTATGCGGCGCGTATTTTTTTTCCTGTCTCCAATTTTCAGTAAATCATTTCGTCGAGATCGAATAATGAATATTTAATTGTGCAACAAAAGGTACACTCTGCCGTCGTGATTCGTGGCATGTTGTTGCTGTTGTTGTAATTTTATATTTATATTTGTTTTTGATAGATTTCAATTCAGGGGGTTGGCCAAGGGAAAGCTGTCTGAAAATATCATATTTCCAGGTACATATTGAAATTCATTCACGTGTCATGTTGGTTTCACGCGAAAAAGTTGAATTTTGTGATGAATGAGTATTAAAATCAGAGCAAATATAATTAGAAATGTCTGTGGCATTAGGAGGTGTAATAATGGTTAAAATCTGAAATTAAGCGCTTTTATGGCGGATAATTCGTACGTCTTATCTAGTGGTTAGTTTTATCCTATAGACAAGACGCACACCAATTTCCGAAAGCTAATACGTTGTGTTGAATTGAAAGTTTGTTTACTTTGCATAGTTACGCCATATTTTGCTTGGTTGGTTTTGTCGTATGGGCCAATTCAAACTATTCGAAAACGACCGTACGGCGAGGGCTTTTATAGTGGCCGACAGACAAGCATTCTGCATTTCACATTCACATTGTGAGTCGTAAGAATCGTACGTACGATTATCCATGCTGTTTGTTGTTGTAAAGTTTCATCGTACGGTCGTTTTCGTATAGTTTGAATTGGCCTATAAAAAAAGGCGATTTCAGATGAAAGCGTAACCTACAAAATATGACGCAACTATGCAAAGTAAGCAAACATTCAATTCAATACAATGTCAACGCTTTTGGAAAATGGTTTGCGTCTTGTCTATATGCAATAAGGCCGACGCGCATTAGATGAAATATACGAGTTATCGGCCCTTAATATAATAGATACATGAAATTTGTTAATTAAGTGTTAGAAGAGAAGAGGTTGCTCGTAAAGGAGGATGATCGGAATATTTACGCTAAATGGTTCTCGTGTTCCTCGTGAAGAGCATTTACTTGATCTGGCGAAAAAATAATCTTCTTTACCAATTAAAATGTGACCGTTGTGTTGAAAATCTTCAAAATGAAATGCGGTAGATTTCTAACGCATGGACTTTGATTTGGGTGGATTTTATATCAGAACAGCCGCCTTTACCAATGTCCAACTTCCCTAATTAGTTTTCCATTAACATTTTCCAAGAAATTATAAGATAATCCTTTCAAACGAAATCGTCTAGACTACATTAAATTTCAAGTTAATTTCTTCCCAAAACTAATTTCTGCCTTTCTTTTCTTTCTTTACAGGTACGTAAAATATACAATTAGCAAAATATCACCGCAGAATATTCCAAAACTATAGACCAAAGAGTAAGCAAAATACCTTTACCAGTTGCATATTTAATAGATGATAAACAAAATTTCATATACTTACCCTTATCGCCAACCGCATACGCATTCCACACCTGGAGGGTGGAACTCATTTTCCAAGTGCTTGGAGTAAAATTTATTATTCATTCTCAAAACGTATAAATACGTATTCGTAAAGTATAGCTCAAAACCACCCCCGCATCTTATCATCCCTCTCAACTCGAAAATATTCGAAGAGTTAATCATGAAAACTATTCACCGTATACAAGACGCTGTACCAGGTGTATAGGTACGTGTATACTGTGCATGCTTATAATAATTTTCAAACGACAAAGCTTCATAATGTATATGACTGCGCTCCTGAAAATGTGCAGTCAGGGTCCTGGGTCCAAACCATCATAGAAAAGGTGATATGTTGTGTTCCGGAGAAAACGGACGCGAAAATCCTTGGATATGTAGGAAATTCCAAATAAACCAAGCATAAGTTGCTCATACGAGCAAGAACTATAGCATATGAGGAGCAAGTATAAGGATACTACGCCTGATTATTATTATTGAAGAAACTTTCTAATTAATGCGAATATATTATGAAATATTCAACAACAGTCAAGAGTGCATTACCATTCGGTCTTTATGTTTGTTTGTTGAAAAGGAAAGCACAAGGAGAGTTCTATTTTATGCGAAGAAAGCCGGCATGGAAACAGGACAGGAATTTGGAATTGGGTGATAGTCATATCATGAAACCTATATATGGGTTTTTAAGTAATTAGAGATGCTGAGATTTTTAAGAGGATTTTATCGTTCTGGTATTTCCGTCAAGGCTTGAACTTGTTAACAATTTTGATCAGAAAATCAGATCAGCGTGTAATGCATAATAGCAATTGTATTGAAGTTATGCCCGATTAGACATTTTCATATTTCTATTGAGTAAAATCACAATAAGCGAAAATTCACAATGGGTTATTTTTCGCCTATTTGGACGTGCATTTCTGTAACATATCAGCGGATTTTAGTAAAATGGCCCCATAGGATTGGTCTCCATCCAAAAGTAACAGGACAACTATTGAGACATATGAAAAATTCACAATGGACACAAATATGAAGACAATTCTTTTTCACATACTTCTTTATGTATTTCTTGAATGAATTATCAGATTTCAGTAAGTTGACGGATTGTTCTACACAAGGCTCCAGCCAGAATAGCAGTATAATCATTGAAATATGCAGAAAATTCACAATGAGTCACAATTCACAATAACTGTTTTTTTTTTACCATACTTTTGCCGATATTTTTTGAACGTCTAACGGTTTATTGAAAGATTTCCCCGTCAAATTGATCTCCTCCACTAATAGCAAAGTAACTACTGAAATACGCAAACAAATTCACAATGAGCAATATTAAAAGAACAGTTCTCTTTCACATCTTTCTTTCTGTATGTCCGGAACGATTTGCCGGATTTCAGCAAATTGATTTCACCGAATTGGTCTATAACCAGAATAAATATTGAAACATGCGATCCGCCGAATTAGTATACAACCAGAATAAATATTGAAACATGCAAAAATTCACAATGATCAAAATACGTTTGTCTATATCTCCTGCACGAATCCCAAAATTTGAACAAATTTGCATCACCGGATTGGAATTTTCCTCGATTAGCATAATAAGTATCAAAACAATATTCACAATGAACAAAATCATGTAGAGAGGAGCGTTAGCGGATTTTCAAAGATTTTCTCTTCCG
Organism: Microchrysa polita; assembly: GCA_949715475.1. Taxonomy (NCBI): domain Eukaryota; kingdom Metazoa; phylum Arthropoda; class Insecta; order Diptera; family Stratiomyidae; genus Microchrysa; species Microchrysa polita. Next base: position 5,365,846 of record OX454415.1, on the reverse strand, counting down.
TATTGGTCCGCACCCCGAATGACCGAAAAGGGATTGAAGATCTCGGACAATTCACAATAAAAAAAATTATATAGACAGTTGTTTTCTTTTCTGAATATTTCTTAAACGAGTTACCGAGTTTAATTGGGTTATACTCGGTAGAGAGTAGAATGCAACCTATACCAACCCATTGAACCATCTGAAAAATTGAAAAAAAAAACAGTTTTTCTTCACATAGCCTTTTCTTTCACCGGATCGATTTCGAACCCGAACAGCAAAACAGATAAGTGGATTTTAGTGAATTCTATCTCTCGCCTGATTTATTTCTGCCTTCATCGGCATGATTTCCACGCTCATCAGCACAATACCTTTTGAATCATCTGTAACATTGACTATAGAATAACAATTTTGAAGGCAGTTTATTTTCTTAATTTATGTATATCTGTTGATCGAGAGATCCTACTTCAGTAAATTATTCCACCTACCCTCCATCCCCACCCTCACTCCTTCGACGACCAGCGCTTCGAATCACTCATGAAACATTTGAAAAATTGTCCGGGAAAAATGTTGAGGTAGTTCATTTTCCCCAGCTTTTGTTAATATCTTTTGATCGACTTAACATATTTCAGTAAATTCCTAACCGCCCCCTTATCTTGAACTTGACTCGGATGGAGGAAAAAGAATTGGAGGAACATTTTCAAGGCAGATCATTTTCTCTCATACGTTTCACTCCGCCCTCTACCCTTAATTGTATAATAACAATTAATGTGAATTGACCCTGACTCCTCTAACGTCCACCACCAATAGCTTATGAAACATCTGGAAAATCGACCATGAGAAACATTACGATGGCAATTCAGTTGCGCCTCCTATTGTGAATATCGCTTGATCAGATTGACGTAGTTCAGTAAATTGAACCTCCTAATGGTTTGGTTTTTACATGAATAGCTGCAAATCGATTGAAATTTGCAAACACTCCTGAATGAATAGCCAAATAAGAATTTTTTGGAAACGCTCTTTTTCTTATTGTCTGGGCTTATCCTTTGATTTCAGCAAATTTGTACCCCCTTTTGAAGGCAACTTTTTCTCACAAATCTTTGTCTGCATTTCCTAACCGGATAAACAGATTCCAATAAATATACCCTTTCAGATTGGTCTATAGCAGAACAACTATTGAAACATGAGGAGAATTTACAAAGTACTTCTTTTACTAATCCTCCGGATACCGCTGCAAATGATTAGCGGATTAACGAAGAGCAGAAGAAGCAAATGGAAAATTTATAGTGGGCAAAATTGTGAAGGCAGCCGCTAGTTTTGATGATTTCTCTTGAACGGAAAAGCAGATTGTTAATAAATGTTCGCCACATAATTGGAATCTACCCTAAATAGAGAAATAAACATTCAAACATGTGGAAAATTCACAATGAGTGTAGTTTAGTGAATTTCCCAAATCCAGATTGTATCTCCTATATCACCTGAAGGAATTAGCTGATTTCAGTGAATCCGCTCCACTTAATTGCTCTCCACCCTAAATACCGGAATAGTAGTAGTAGTATTGAAATATGCTGAAAATTCACAATGAACAAAATTATGAGGACAATTGCGCCTCATATTCTTTGGCTATTTCTGCTAAACAGTTTACCGGATTTCGGTAAATTCCACCCTCATCGGATTACCGTATTTCAGTAAATTACACTGAATCCATGGTCCAGTTGCCCATATTCCCGGAACGGATTGTAGAGACCTCATTTAGTGCCGTACACCCCCAATAGCAAAGTAGCTTTTGGCACATCTGGAAAATTACTAGGGTAGCTCATTTTCTCCAATTCGTCTATATCTCTTGTGCGGATTAGCGATTTCCAGTAATTCTGTCCTCCATACTAGCATATGGACCATCCGGATAACTATTGAAATATCTACAAGATTGCCCAACGGAAAATTATCAATGCTGTTCGTTTTCTAATCCTTTTGTCGGATTAACGAATTTCTATAAATTCTACAACCGCACTCATCTGAATGAGTTCTACATAAAAGAGACTCATCGAGAAATTCGGTTAGGAGTTAAATTATGAAGTCATCTTATTTTCTCAAAACGTTGTCTATTCTTCCTGAATTTCCATTTACAACATTTCTCAAAATTCTCATTTTACCCTCTTTTTTTCTCTATCCCTCGAATGGAACGCTCCCTCTTTCCCGGAATTGACTTCCACCCTCAATAGCAGAACAAATCTTCACAAACCTGGAAAATTGGCCAGCAGACTGCAATTGAAGCCACCTCTTGAACGGAATAACGTATTTCAGTAAAGTTCCACCCGGAACTAAAAGACTTCACTCTGCAAAAACTGAATTGTTTTTTCCATATCTGCGAAATTGACCAGAAGAAACAGCTCAATATTTAAGAGTCAAAATTTCATATGAAAAGCAGAGAAAAAAATTGTATCTTCCCCAAAAGAAAACTTTATTAACTTCCGCACATAGCCTTGCAAAAGACTACATCTTAACACGTAATAAAATGTCTAAAAACACTACCAAACTTACGTTATGTGATTTTCGACAAGAAGTGCTTTTTCCTGTTCTCAGACAAAAAACATTCCGACTACAAGTAAATTGTCTTTCATTTATTATTATTATGTGTTGCATTGCACTCTGTTTTCTTGTTAATTTTAAAGAGCAAGAGCACTACATTCTTGGCTTGACTTTCTCTATAATATACGCAAAGGACGAAATCATATATTTTATCGAACAAGCTTAAGGTACTAAGAAGAACAATTTTCCATTCTTCTTATGCAAGATGGCATACATTTCCGATGTAGCAACATTCCGACCTCTCATCCTTTTCAAAAAAAAATTAAGTCTTACTACTATCCTTAACACAATCATTACATTACGGTATCTCTATATAGAATTCACTTAATTAGGAAGCTAATAATGGTTGATGTTTATATTTTACTCTTAGTTTAGCGTTGCTATTCCGAGCGCCACCGTTTTCATTATCCCTATTATAGTATAGACCCTAGAACGGTCAAAACAACAAAAATCTACCTACAAAGGAAGACAGAATCGTAGAAATAAATGTAAAAGGGAAGAGGTTTCGTTTGGGTTAATAAAAATAAAAGCCTTGCTCCCGCTCCCTGGAAGGATATACACCTAACTCACAAATTATAATGAAAACATTTTCATTTTATATATTTTCCTTTTTTGCATTTTGCCGGGATCCTTTTTTCCCTTTTCTTTTTTGTTTTGCCGGATGCGTAATGGTTCAATTGTTGTATAAGAAGAAGTTTTTGAGGCCGCACACAGACTTTCAGGGGACATCATAGTCATTTCCGCTCGGTTCGTCCGAGGTGTGGGAGTAATGTGAAAGTTGTCTTGTCAAAAGATTTATTTCAAAATAATGTTGTTGCATGGGCAAGGATAATGAACGTTAATTTTCGTATTTTGGCGCGCGGGTAAATATAACGAGTAGTGGTAATGCGGTTGAAGGGCGTGCTTCTTTCTTTAAGCAGCGAATGGCGAGATTTAAATGTTAAGACGTGACGTAGTAGATTTAGTTACTGTTTATATTTTGAATTCAATAAAAGTGCCTTATAACGGTACTCGGACATATATCTAATTATTATTCAAGCCCATTCCAGCAAAAAGCTCAAAAATCAAAGTAACCGCGTAGCCTCTAATTTTATCTGACATTTTCGATTTACTGTTATCAGCTTTAGATTGTAAATTTCTTTAAAAAATGTAACGGTACGGTAGGAACATGTAAAATTTTCTACTTTAGTTAAAAAAAGGTTCTCGGCTTAAGTTATATCATCAAAATTTCGTCGTGTTGAAGTTCCTTAATACGAAACCCAGGAATCAAAATCTAAATTCTAATGAATTCTAAAAAAACCTTCAAACGAAAATTCACACGGTCGAAATAAAAATAAAAACGAAAATCATAAAATTTAATTAGCAAAAAATAGTGTGGAGGAATGCAATTGATAATGTCTGCGGGAAATTTAAGAAACTTTGAAAATTTTGAATAAATAAATTTTCGGTTAGCAAAGTTTTTCACACGACTTTAGTCGCACTGTATCCGTATCCGAGAGATACATGACACATTCTTTTTATTGCCATCTAAAAACGATTTGGAATATGCAATAATTGTCTTTTCTTTCAATTTCCCTAAATATTGGTATTGTCAAAATTTGAACTTTGTCAAGTTCGTCGATGGAACTCCAGAGAGGCGATGTACTTATGTCTCAGGATAAATCTTTTTTTTTTACAATCTAATTTCTGGTTAAGTCAATATTTTGTCCCGAATGGAAAAAGGCCGGTCTGTATAAGCAAAACATAGTCCAACATCGGCTATGTAGCATTGCTGGATTTTAGATACGTCATTGAGATGCATAAGGACAGTTTAAAACCAAATTTGCAAGCTCTTTGTGCTTACTGATGGAGGGCCCTCAAAAGCTCGTGATTTACGGTTTTTCGATAATATATCTCGAAAATAATCAAGAACATCACATTTCCTAAAAGTAAAGCCTAAAATTAGTTCCTTAGAGTTAACAGGGTTAACAGGTCTCGAGATGCAGCCCTTCAAAGATAACCCTTTTAAGCAAGAGCCAAGAAATTTAGATAAAAAACTATCACGTGAACGTACTGGAAAATAATTCCCCAGGTGTTTTCCAGCGAGAAACGTGTACATGATTTATCGGAAAATCTTAACCCTTTAGCTGCCACAGGCATTTAATTTTTTTTTTTGAAATGTACTAAAACTACTAAAAACTCAAAATCCCTAAAACTACACTAGCTAGAATGCTAAAAAAACAAAGTTCGTCAAAGCCAACCAATTTTCCTTAAATATACAATTAACTGTTTCAAAACCGAATAAGCACTTCAGTTTCTAGAAAGGTTCAAAATTCGAGTGGAGTCAAAATATTTTTTAAAAATCCTGAAACCATGGCATTTTTTATCCAAAAATTGCAACACTCAAAATAACAAAAGACTCTGGAGGCCTGTAAAGTTCGGAATGTGTCAAATACCGTCCAGTCCCATTCAAAATTGAACTTTACAGGCCAGAGGTCTTCTGATATTTTGAGTGTTGCAATTTTTGGATAAAAAATTCCCTAGTTTCTGATTTTTGAAGAAATATTCTGACTCCAATCGGGAATAATGAAGCAAACGTCATACCGTTAGGAAACCTAAAGACTATGCGCCAACTTTTGAAATTATTTCCCGGAAGGTCCCGGTGCAATTTTTTTTACAGTACAGTCATTTGAACTTAGACGAAACGATGAATTGTATCTCTCGGATCTAGAAAAAAGGTCACATCACTCTCTAAAAACCAGTTATTTTTTCGACATGGGGTGAAGTGATAGAGCATTTTGTTGCTGTTGCAGCGCCAAAAGAAAATTTAGGAAATATTATTTTCTTTACGCTACACCGGTTACCGGGTAGCAATCACCGTTCGCAAGGTACATTGCTTCGAAACACGCGATTGGAAGTGCCAACTTTAGCCAAGATAATCACACTTTTATGTTACACAATATTTGACTTTCTATAATTCGGGAACCCATTGACTGATCTTTCTGAAAATCTGGCACACTTGAAGAGCATTTTGGCGCCTACTTTTTCTGCAAAATTTCAAGGTCCAGCCTATCAGCGTGCGCTTGCTACAGACAGCCATCCCAAACGCACTTTTGTCCTTTTTTATACATATTTTCATATTTAGTTATTTGAAAGATATAATGCCTCATCAAAAAATAATTATTTCTTATATGAGGCACATATGACTCATGCAGATGGACCCCATGAGTCGCATGTGCCTCATGCAAATTACAAGTTGTAAGCCAATTAATTACCAAAATTTTTTATTCTTATATATTTTTGCAATTATATAAGATTTATGCATTTTTCTTGGTTTTAAACTGCATTTGTTTATTTATTTTGTAGAATTTCGGCAATTAGTTTTTCAATTAATGGAATATTATTCTGCCATTTTTATAGCCATTTTCTGAGAATCGAAAGGATTACATTTGGATTTTTTTTTTGAAGCGTATAATGGAGAGGCAATAATATATATTTTCGTCAATACTCGCTATTCAAGTTTACTGAAATATAGACCAAAATTGGAGAATTCGAAGAACTAATTATGTGTCAAAGAAAATTCGGCATTGCTGTTTACATTTTTTTGAACTTAATAGAAAAATCCGACAACTGTCACTTTTCTATACATTGGTCTGAAACGAAAATATAATTTATTGAAATGATAACTACAAATGAACCACAAAACATTTATACCGCATGGGTGCCTAATCCACCGCATGTGAATATAATTAATTTCCCACAATATGGAGTCCATGTGAACAATAACTCCCAAAATCGCATTAAATAAGTCTCTAAATATTCTACGGCGGCTGTCCTATAATAACAATCTCCTCTGCCGCCCGAAATACAAACTCGGGGACATTTTGCAAAAGCCAACAACCCCACAACGACCAATAACTGTGGAAACTTTTCGACCACTATAATGACCAATTAAGCGAATGTGTGACAATAATAAAAGGCTCCAAACATCGCCCGAAAGACAACATCTCTAAAATGTACTTCGGAAATGAAAGACCATTGTCCGGTTTCATTTGAAATCTGTTTGATCATTCGTGTTTCATTACCCTGAACCGGGGCAATCTGCGTTTCGTGTATAGCGTACAATGAACGCGCTCACATGGCCTACTCCTGTTTTATGACCACATCATGCAGCAATGGCATGTATACCAAAACTCACTTAATTTAGTCGAATGATAAATGTCCTGGAATAACAGTTATGAATTACGATGAAACACAGGAGTACTCATAGTCCTTTATGACGAGCCATTATTACACTATCGCTCATATAGTATGATGCAAACAGACAGACAGACAGACATACGTCTCGGTCCATCCCAATGCCAGCCTACTCGTAGACTGTGTATAGTATTGTCATTTCCATCTTTCATTTAGCGTCCCGGTCCCGGGTATCGCATCCAACGACTTCGTCATATAAACAAAACTTTGCTGATGATATAATAGAGGAGCACAAGACAGAAATGATGTTGTAGTAGACCGGTATAACAAAAGGAGGAAGTTGAAACTACATCATGGGGCTTGTTTTCCGAGCCACCATGACGACTGCACATTGCTAACTATTAATGATGTTTGCTAGTTACTGTACCATTGTCAATGCGTTCCTATTATTCTTGAGCCGAAGGGTGTTCCAGTGTAACGCCAACGTCGTCGTCGTCGTCGTTCTTCTTGTCGACCACATAGTCAAACATATCCTTTTCGGATATACGTTTATACGAAATATGGCATCTGTTGACATTATTCTGTCTCGGGCCGGACAAAGTCATTCCTCTTCTCTTGTACACATTTTCAACATGTCGTCGGTCAGAAATGTATTTTATACGACTATTCACATAGTTTAGAAGATTTCTGTCTTCCCGAAAAACGGATAGCGAACGGAACAGTAGAATATGTTCACTTTGTTGGCTAGAGAGAAATGTGTTCAGAATATGTCGAGAATCCGGTGTTTGCCTCGACAAAATGTCTTTTTCTCTTCACAACACAGCCCTTCGATCTAAGTCGAGCATATATGCAAGATGCAAAAGCATGATCGAACATATATCCCTCTTGAGTTTGGCTCACGTTTAAAACATATACGACAAAATAAGGATAACTTTGGGTAATATGTACCTACTTTTGTATACACACACGCATCCATGTTTGTTCCGAAGAAAAGAAAAACAAAACAAAAAAGTCACAAGACAACAACATTCAGTCACCCCTTAATCACATTTGGCCCGTGCGTCGTCGAATGTCGTTTTTCTTACATACACTCACTCCATATCCCCACCATAGAATGCCAATTCACATCTGCAAGTTTTCGCAAACTCAAATGAAAAGAAAGTGGAAGCAATAAAATAAAACATTAAAAGGACCAACCGAATTATTCTTTGTATGGATATGGGAATGGAACATTTATTATACATTTTTGTGTCTGATCTTCTGGAAGTCGTATAATGTATGAAGAGAGAGCGAGAGAGAGAGAAAAGTATGTCCTGAAGCAGAAAAACAATGAAATTTCAGAACGGACAAATCGAAATGGAAAATTGAATTGCAATGTGATCTCATATAGTAGGCAGTCAGCAAATATACAAATTTTATGATCGGTCAATGGACGCGCCACGTCAGGATGTGAACGTTCTTTATCTGATTTTGATGGACGATCGATGTATGTTTGTACCTTTCTGTAGGCTTGTGTAGCCTTTTGGAAATCTTTTAGGATTTTATTGATTCTACTCTGATCCGAAGGAATTACTTTTATTTGATAGGTTCACCTCATTCTCAGGTTTATGATGAATTGATGTCAGTGACTTGGAGATTTTCAGATTGTGTCATAGTGTCTTTTTTCGATATTTGATGGCTGGTACACATACTTTACTTTTGTCATTTCAGTGGCTAATTTCTTTGTTATTGGTGACTTAACGGCAGGGTTAGATTCCCGAAATTGGCAGCCTGGAAAACTGCCGGAGGTGACAGATTTCGAGGGGAGACACATTTTTGAAAGTTTCTATTCGTTTTACATTCTGAAAAGGATGCATTTTGAAAACTCGAAGAGGAGCTGACATAAATTGTTGGATGACTCCGCCCTCAAAGTTATCTTTCAAGCAAAACTCTGCTAGATACATTCACTCCGAATGGCCTACTAGTCTAGTGGTGGGTAATTTGGTTAGGCGTGTAAAGCAACTTCGTAATGCGTTGGCCCCATCTTAAAAAGAGTGGATAAAGCATATGCTTTAGTGTTTAGTGTCTGTATTTATAGGAAAACTAGAAGAGCTTTTGAGTGTAGAAGTTAGCTAGCTCGAGAACCTGCATTAAATGTTGGAAATGATATTAATATTCGAGTACCTAGTCGCAAGCTCCTATTTTTATGAATACAATCCTCCAGTTTAAAAAAGTAAAAAAAACGAAAAATGTTTTTGGATCTTAAGGATCCTTCCGAGAGTTTAGATCGGCTCAAAGGAGGAGCTTACTCAAGCACACACTTTCTTTGTTAATGTCCCTATTGATCCCTTGAAATTACTGAACATCGTGCTATAACAGGCGTATTTAATTATGATCCACTCATGCTTCTGTGCAGGGGCGTACGCGCAAAAATGTTTCGGGAGTTGACGTTGGTGAAACAAGGCAACACAATTGAATATTCTAAAACTGAACCTTGTTCGGTTACTTAATGCCAATCACTACACTTTCAATCCACTTGCAATGAATCAAAACCAACCCCAAGCCCAATAAAAGTTTATTGATTTATGGAGCTTAAATCGACTAGAAAGGGAGGTTGTCTCCTCTAATGAAGTTAGTGTAAGATTGTGTAAAAAAAAACTTGCGAAAGACACTCAACTGTGCTAGAACCATCGCGACGGCCGATTTTCCGACAGACCCGGCAGCTCTCTAGTAGGATTTGAATGGGTTTTAAGTTTTTCTGCGGCAAAATTCTAATACCTAATTCGCATGTTATAATTTTGACCTGTTCTAATTTCCGAGCGGCTACTGTATCAGTAAAAGTCGAATCTGGGTATAGACCTGCGTAATCTATGCATGCACGTCCAACAGGCCCAATAGTTTATGATTTATGGGTATCATAAATATAAATGTGATGTGCTCTTTTCACTATCTTTGCTTATTTCAGTACCACTTGTAACTCATTCTCATTTCATTACCAACATTGTAACTAGACATAAACATTATTAAATAAATTTCAGTATTTATAAATTTCAGTATTTCTATGAATTTAGGTCCTCCGCATAAGGTTCAAGGACCATTTCAGCACTACCACACTGTACATATTTGGACACAGTGGCGTAGATAAGGGGGGATCAAGGGGTTCAAACTACATATTTTGTACATTGAGAAAAAAATTAACATGTTTCACAAACAAAAACATTGGTTTAATTCAGCACTGAACTAAGTAAAGATAAATTTACTGGGTCTTCCACTTTAGATGTTAAACTTACTGATATTATTGACAAAATGCGAGAGTATTGTTTTTCTTAAGTTAGTTTTTATATAGTTTAGTTTCGTTTAATTTAAACTCATAAATAGGAGCGTTCTTAACTATCCAGTACAGGACAGAATATAGCATAAATTTCATACAAATTTGGCAGTTGTGTTTTAGTGTTTTAGAGTGGCATAATGTACGTGTACGGTGTTCAATGTGTTCAGTGGAACACGGGTACCCAAGCCAAAGGGGCCCTCAAAACCGAAATCATACAGAAATTGATAGAACCTTGGGTAACTGTTCTTTTAAAAGACATTCATTTTTACTAATCTGCAAAAAAAAAATTACGAATCCAGAATAGTAGCAAATCATCATCATCATCATTTTGTCTATAGAGAAGCTTGATTTTCCTAGTAGGGAGGCGCAACTTACTGATATTCTCCAATAATTTTTATTCTGACTCGCAATATTTTTATTTGTGTATGTATGTATTAAGCCCCATAAAAATACATTTTCAAATTTTTCGATAAATTTTTGCTAGGCTCTTGTAAAAAAAATTTGAGTCTCAGTCCCAAAATTGGCTAATGAGAAAGCAATTTTGTGCTATAATTTGAAAATAAATTTTTATACTCATTGTTGACAATGTGAGCGATATTGTCAAATATTTCAATTTTACAGCAATAAAATAAAGGTCTTGTGTAAATCAGTACAAAACACAGATTTCGTACACAGTTTTAAATACACTAGAAAGTTTTTGTATAAGAAATCAGCTTCAAATTTAGTCAAATTAATTTTTGCGCTGAAATTCGATCTCACAAACACATTTGCCATTTAATTCCCAATAGAAAAATATTGAGACACACACTTTTTTTTACGTAGAATTTGTTTATTGTACAAATATCTCAATTGACTTTTTTCTATTTGTACAAAACTTTCGTTTGCACACTGTGTAAAGTCTTTGTTTGAGCCGGGCCTGGATCCCCCACCCTTTTATTAACATTTCTTAATTTTTCTTCCAAAGAAAAAAATCTACGCCACTGCTTAGAGAATCTTTACAACCCTTTGTCTGATGAAATTATTTACCGCAATATAGCCATTTTATGATGCTCTGTAATGGCGGCGTGCGCTGGCGAACGGAGTCAAACGTAATAGATTGCAGAAAATGTTACGATGAGCACAACATCATCAAATCTCAACACCCAACATTGTGTCTGTAAACTCTTTGAACTGAATTTTCCCGAGAAAATTAATTAAATTTTGTTGTAATTGTTGCGCGCACGAAATTACACAACACTATACGCGAAAAGAATATGACATTGTGTCGAAAGATTGCAAGGAAGGTTTATGGTTTTGTTATATTTTTTTTTGTGACAGTCAGAGGGAATTTTCTGTAATGTGATTATTATGAACTATAAAGGAAAACGAGACGGTTTTTTATGGGTATGAAAAGGTAATAATGTATTTAGGTTAGTATCCTGCGAGCTGAGATTTTGATTAGTTAATTCTGTGAATTTGTCCATTTTAGACACTGTTTTTTTGTTTTGATTTTTAAGCTGAGAGTTTGGAATTATTTTTTACCGTGTGGAATTCGGTCTCTGAAATTTTTCTCGTCCTACAAATCTTGAAACCATTTTGTTTTACTGAATTAACAATTGCCATACAAAAACCCAAACGTATTCAAAACTGTAAATTAGCGACAGCATATAATACAGGTTTTAGGCATGTGTGCAGGGGCGGCGCATGGGGGCCCGCGTTGCGAGGGGGCAGGCGGCCCACGAGTATTATAGGCCCATAAGTCAAAGCCCAGTCGAATTATTTTTTGAGCCGTGAAAAAATATGACTACAAAAATAAGAATAAAAACATCCAGCGCCGGTAATTTTTGTATACAACGAGAGATGTGCGTCTTTTCGTGTTCCTAGCGAACCCTGTACGTACAGAAAGCTTAATTTTATTCCAAAATACCTAAAAAAATCTTATGGAAAAAAAGTCGTAACTTTTTCCAGTAAATTGACGGATTTTACATAAGCCGAAATTTGAGAAGGGTCATACTATACGAAAAAGCCTAACAAAAAATCGATTTAAATCGAAAACTAACTGTCAATAAAGAGTGATTTAAATTTTTCAAAAATCGACAAAAGACTACGAGTTTTATCAGGAAGAATCAAGAAGTTGGCCGGAGGGCCCCGAATCAAGTTGATCCGCCACTGCATGTGCGCCTTTATTTCATGTTTCATGGAAAGTTCACGATCTTTTTCCTCCAAGAATGATCAAAGTACAGAATCGTAAACAGCAATTAAATTTTTAAATTTATCTTTTCACAACCATTAAAATAGCCATAATCACAAAAAATGTCATTGATTAATTTATTTCACATTTTGCCACCAGGCGGTGGTGACCCCCCTTTAACCCAATTAAACTTCAATTGCTCTCTCAATCCGCCACATAATTTCCTCCCATAACTAATAGACCGTGTATTATTCGTCGCTTGAATTCACTCGCCTAAAGTTTTTCATCGAAACGAATAAGAACACGAGAAGCAGAGCAGCAAGGACTCTCTTCATTCTTTAATCGGGCGCTCGTGCTACTTATACAACTACTTTTACGTAATCCATTTCCCGCTCGAATAGAACAGAACACACACACAGAACAGAACGAACATTCCATCTTAAATACCAGCATCTTTCCTTCTATGTCCTGTATTCAACTTTCATACTCGCTCTAACTCTGCTCTTCGTCTTTTATTCGAGGACGATGACGACGAAAACTTTTCTTTATCGCTGCAAAACTATTTGTCTAAGTACTTATGAAATTAAATTCTAAACTTACATAGTTTATGGAAAGAGCCTGTGTGTGTGTGTGTCTGTTTGTTAATCTCTGAATAGGAAACTTGAGTTCTTCGAAGCGGTCGGTCGGAATGATGGCGAATCCATCCTTCCGTTCAGTTTCCGAAATTATCAAGCGAACGTAATAATTATTGTTTGATAAGGTGTTTGCCTTTTGGAAAATTAAATACTCGTATACATTTAGAAGTCAAAATAAAAGTCTCGAAAACAGATATGCACATTTCAGAAAAAAAGGATCTTACGTGGCATTCGTTACTATTCAAGAGCAGCAGTTACCTCAAGCAGTCAGTCATTTCATCAAACCCAATGACTATAGTGAAGGCAAATTTATTCATATCTATGTAACGCCATACACTTTTATCGTAGATTTTAAGGCAAAGTCGATGAAAGATTAAAGGAAATCGTTTGGAAAATTATCCTGTATCTTGTCGAAAGCCCTGAAAAGTCTCAAGCATCCATGTTGATAAATATAAGGATTTCGACTATGGAATTTATCCGCGGAATAAAGTATTGATTTTGGCAATTTTCTAACCAATTTGCTGGCTTGAGTAAATGTGTTGATATAATACTTACATGATTTAAGAGGCGTCAAGGCATGATCGTATTTTTTTGTGATTTTTATTAAAAAATAATCTTCAAGATCAAGAATAAGGTATCAAGATTTTTTTTTTTGCTGAAATGGAAGGAAGTACGAAATTGCAGAAATCCCTAGAACAGAATTGAGCCGAAGATTTAGCACCAAGATCCAGAAAAAATAATAATAGCTAATGCAATTATGAATTATTAGGAGTTTCGAATTTAATTAAGTAGGTACATACGGGAACCATTTATTTTTCTACGAAAAATTCGCTTCTATCTTTTCAAGAGCCGCCTTAGATCTATAAGCATGGTTTTCCACGAATTCTTCCCGGATCGTTCCATCACTGAAATCTAATTTTTTTGACTAAAAAGATTATCTATATTTCATTCATGATTAAAAAAAAAATCAAATAAAATCTGCAAGGACAATGTCGGCGTTCCACTCAGATTAATTTTTAATAGAACACAATTACCTTTTCGACAACAACATACCAGTATTAGAAGGACATACGAACTGTGCGTAGGTGGAATATTTTTCCCTTAGTCATTCCAAGAAATTAAAAATTTCATCCATACAATTTCGCGGAACATTTCATTACAGCGATTTCTTTCAAGAGCTGCCTAGGGACCACCTTAATTACTTCTCTTCAAACGATTACAGGAAAATCCTGGACGAAAAAAAAAATATGACATACCACTTTAAATCCACATCTATACAGGGTGTCTCATTCATGGTGGATGATGTTTAAATGGTAGGTAGTGTGGCCCGTTTGGGGAAAATTAGTGTTTAACGGGACCCCTTTTTTTTACCGTTACATTGTAATAGCATTTTTTGTAAATTGTATCAAAATGCCCGACTTGCCGAACTCAATCAAAAATTACCGCACCACCAAGCATTTCATGCGAGATATGATTTCACTTTATTAAAAGGGTTTTCCAACAAAAATTCTAATGATAAAAATTGGTGGCGTGGAAAATTTTGATTTAGTTGGGCAAGTCGGTCAATTTGATACAATTTACAAAAAATGATATTACATTGTAACGGTATAAAATAGATGGGTCTCGTTATTACATTAATTTTCCCCAAATGAGTCACACTACAGCTACCATTAAAACATCCTCCACCATGAATGAGACAACTTCAACTTCCTGGGTTGTAACTTATCAAAGGACGCCAACGAAACCGTCGAAATTAAGCGACTGATACAACTAGCCAATAAGACATATTTCTCGGTTCTCCCAATTATTAACTCAAAGCATGCGCACAGGGACGACAATCGCATGCCAAAGAAAGTTATGAACGCACAACGAATTGACGGAGCGAGGTTGCGTGGACGACCGAGAGCTCGCTGGGAGAACTACGTAGGTGAAGACGCCCACCAGCTGCTGGGCTTCCGAAACTGGAGGACAAGGTCACGTAACCGCGACAATTGGAGGTCAACGATTCAGGCGGCCAAGGCCCGACGTCGGGCTATCGTGCCACATTGATGATGATGATGCGCACAGGGACACGAAGCTCCGCGTGTATAAAACGATCATCCGACCCGTGCTATGCTATGGCTGCAAAACATGGATCCTCACCCAAGCCTCCGAAATTTTGCTGGATAGATTCGAACGATAGGTTCTTCAGCAAATTTTCGGCGTCGTTCGCGACGGAGATCATGTTCAACGAATAGACGATAGTCGCATGCCAAAGAATGTGACAAACGCACAATGAATTGAAGGAGCGAGATCGCGTGGACGACCGAGAGCTCGCTGGAAGAACTCTGTTGGAGGTCAACGATTCAGGCGACCAAACCCCGACCTCGGGCTGTCGTGGCACATTGATGATGATGATGATGAATGAGACACCCTGTATACATAAGTATTTAAAATACATATCTGCAAAAGAAAAATTGTTTTTTACGCCAGTTTGTTTTTTTTTTGACTTGAGCTTGGGCTACAATATTTCACGCGAGATCTCAATCCAAAGAGGGCGAAAATGAAAAATTGTAAAAGTAATTTTCAGGCGATTGTATACATATGTATGTACGTGTGCGTATACGCGTTCGTTCTGTTAAAGGACTCTTCAACATGAGAGAAAAAAAGGACACAAAAAAAACTTTTGAACGATGTTCAAGAACCGAGAAAACCTTGAATCCTTGATACAATACAGAAAATAAGTATATCGGATGTGACGATGAGTCACCACCGCTCACCGGTCGGATACTCATAGCATGTCCATGTATAGGCAAATTGCTTTCAACGCATAAATATTCCGTTCGTTTTGAATGTCAGGAGCAATTTAATGCTTTCGAACTTTTCCTTGGATTACATACATACTCGTATTTGGCAGATTGTTTCTGAATGTCATGAATCATTGTTGACGCGGTGGCACGGGGAAAAGGCTACGCGCTGACATAGTATAGTGTACAGGATCTGGAAAATGTTATTTCAAATTTTCTCTTCGCTTTCCAAAAAAAAACGGCTGTTAAATTTGTCAGATAACGTCTTCTGTTTTTCGGATAAATTTTCAGTTCGGTCGATGACCGAAAAGCTCGGATATCTTCTGCCTATCTTTAAGAGCGCCCACAATTTTAACTTCGTTTCAATTGCATTTCTTATGAGCTGTTGCTTATTCCGCCGTGCGTCGTGTCGTGATCCATGTCCTTTCACCACCATGCCCATCGTCATTCGTCGTTGTTGATGTTGATACTCGCACAAGTTGCGAAAAGAATTTCTTTTTTCCGATGGCAACAGTTGGTCCAATTTGGAACGTATATGGCAACATGCACACAAGGATCCTTTGTCATGATAAATTATATCTGATTATCTCTTCAGTTTTTGTGTGTGTGCCTGTCATTAATATTTTATTCGCGATTTCAACAATACGTGGAGCTGGAAATGCGGGCATACGGATAGCACATGACAATGGAAGAAATTGCGTGGAAACGGCGACAAAAAAGGCGACGGATTTGAAATTTTATTGCTTCACTTTTTTGTCCTTCTTCTATGCCATTCATATCTGAAAATAATTGCCTGTGAGGAGAAGAAGAAGACGCTGCTTCCCTCATCGAAATTACAAATCCTTGATGGCGTCTTTTTTCAATGATTTTACGCCTACATGCTAGTCGTATTGTAATAACGTTTTTCAATTAATTTATTGATTTTTGGTTAAACATTTACAACCGTATACCTACATCTGTGCAAAAAGCGTGGGTAATTGTGTCTGCATGCGGTATTCAGCCTACCGCTGAAATGATTGTGTCAAAGTACTTAAATAAATTAAATGAAATAAAGCTATTGTGAAAAATTTGGAATACCTACTTTATCGATTTGGTTACAAAAGGCTCTTTTGCCTACGTGCACGTCGATGTAAAATTAATTAAGTTACGCTTGATTCACGGTATAGTTAATCAGAATGGACGATTTAATGACTAATTAAGGATGAAATGTAAAATTCAATGTGACGTGCATTGATTGCGAGGAGGGACTTTTTGGTTTCGTATTTTGTTCTAAAAATCATAAAAATTGTGAAATTCGTTGATACAGACAAGCTCATGCTTCTCCTCCCAAACGAACTTGGCGTCCTTTCTAAGAAGCTCGTCAAGTGGGCCACGAAGGTCATTCATTTCAGCGATGAATACACCAAGAAATACTCGCGTTGTTGGTCGAGGCAAATTCTGAAGTGTCTTAATGTTGTCGGGGTCTGGGCGTATTCTTTTTGCATCAACAAGGTATCCACAGAATGGAATCGAAAAACACTTTTCAATACGTAGCCTGAGGCCGTATAGTCCTGAAACCGGCGAAGTGCTTCGTTGAGTTGCTCATTGTGGTCTTTCAGATTAACGCCGCTTACGATAACATCGTCGATGTAAGCAAAGGTGCCGTCCAGTCCAGCGAGCATAGTGTCCATCAACTGTTGAAAACAGCCTGGCGCTGTTTTTACTCCCGGTTGCAGGCGATTTACAGTGAAAAGGTCCCAATGCGTGTTACTATGGTTAGTAACTTCTTCGCATCATCATCAAGCTCCAGCTGAACAAAACGCATCCGAAAGGTCTATTTTACTGAAGATTGTTTTATTAACCAGTCTAGTGAAAATAGATTCCGGGGTTGGAAGCGGATATTAGGTTAGATTAGATTTAATAAGGGCATCGGCAGATTTGCCAAAAGCACTGTGACCGGTGGTCTATTGTGATCTTGCCCACGCTACAGGTTAGGTAAATTTATCTAACCGACATCTGATGGTTTGCACGCTGCTGAGGTGCTCGGTTTGTAGGCAGCGCTCATAGAAGGTGAAGTTGTTGTATTCTGCTTTTTGTCGAATTTGGCCTGCTTCTCGGGAAGCACCATTCTCCTCAGAGCGCTGCCGCTTGGGGGGAAGGACTTTACGGTCGGGATTGACCGCTAGGGATCTGGCTTTCTCGGGGCCATGCCCCTGCGAGAGATACCTTAGGTATTTCTCGCAGGCTGCACCTTCAAGGCCTCTTCGTAGTGGGTCCCGAAGTCCCCCCGGCGAGTTTTTAGGTGGAAGCCTTGGTTTCTGCTTCCCATCTCTGCTTCTATCTGATGCGGATCATCCACATCAGAAAGGTATAGTTCCGCCGGAACCAAAGATGAGGCGTTAGTTGCCTCTATATCTGAGTCTGAGGTAGTCTCAGGCAGATTTGCAGTTGGGTTTTTGTTTTGTTTTTTTTTTTTTTGTTTCCTTAATCATTTCTGTCCCACGAGTAGCTACGGAATTATAGGGCCGCCACACCTGAGCCCTGCTTAGTGCAGTAAGGCTGGATTTTACCGGAGGTCGCCTGGTATCCGGCTGCTCCGTTAGTGATGTCCATTTGTGTCCCTCGTCATCTTCCCCCGATGGGCACGGGTCGCATAACTCCCCGGGGATTTAGGACAAATCTAACATCGGACCCTAACTAACACATACATAATGAATGTGAGATTTTCCCGGCCCGGATGTATACAGTGGATGTTCGGATCCCCATTCCCGACTCGCCTAATAGGTGGAATAACTCCACGCACCAGGTGAGTCATGTCTGAATGTGGAATGTGGATCCTCCCACCAACCGGCCCTCACAGTTTGGCCTTCACCAAGGTGAAGTTACTAGAGGCCACCACGTAGAGGTACTGTCAGCACTTCCCGCAATTGCTGTATTGAACCAATATCACCTTACGGACTGACCACCTCGCGGATATTTGTTGGGCTCGGGAATGTCGTTGAGGCCAGTTTAGTAATCGCCGCATATGCGAGTATTGCCGTTGTGCTTGCGAACTGCAACGATAGGTGCGGCTGATTGAGAAAATTTAACAATGCTGATGAAACCCAGATGCTGGAGCCATTTAAGTTCATTGGCAATCACTGGTGCAGCAGCGAATGGTACCGGTCGAGCCTTGCAGAACTCAGGATTGGCTCCCTGTTTGAGAGTGAGGGTGATTTGCGTTTTAATACATTTACCGAGTCCGTCAGCGAATAGTTGAGGAAATTTCGCCTTGACTTCTGCCGCAAAGCTGTGCTCGGCATCGATGTGAATATTGTTGCATGTCAGCGAGGAAATTGGAACATCCCACAATCCCAGCTGTTGAAAGAAATTGATGCCCAAAAGGGTGAGGTGTGCGGATACATGACATTTTCCAAAAGCTTTGCGGTTGTTGAGTTTGACAATGCATTCGAAATATCCCGAGACATCCACAGTGTGGCCAGATGCGCCGGCTGGTGGAATTTCGCAGGGTTTGAGGTGTGGTTTGCCCAGCTTCTTCCAATTATCATGTGAAATGATTGAGATATCTGATGTACAGTCCAGTTGGAGCTTAACCTTTGTGTTATTAATTTGTGTAAGGGCAAACTTGCGTTGAGCTTTCGGGAATGATCGGGGACCTTTTTGATTGACTCGACCTGGATCCAAGTAATGACGCTCGCTATTCGCCTTCCGCTCCTTGAACCCGGTTGCACTAGAGCAAAATCCCGTCTTGTGACCCATTTGCTTACAGTCCTTACACGTTTTGTAGATAAAGTCGTAGTCTATTACAAAGTGACTGCCCGCGCAGTATGGGCAAGGCTGACGTGGTGCCCGCAATCGTTGTAAGGATTTTCAGGTAGACGCGCTGCTCAAGTTTGCTGATTCCTGATTTTTCAGCTTGCTACATGGTTTCTTTGCTTGGACCATCTTAATCTCACAGTTTGGCGATATTTCTCTAACGATATCTTTATCGTTTTTAAGACAGATCATACATTCAGCTTCATTGACAAGACTCTGCAGGTTAAGCTTTAGAATGGCTGATGCTTCCTCCGCTGTTGACGCTTCCATTTTTACATACTGGTTCTCCACTTTTGCGAGGAGATTTTTGAGGGTCAAGGAGTCTTGAGGTCGATTATGAAGAGCAAAACTTTAAAGTCCTCGGCTGTGCAGCTCCCAATGCCAAACTTCTCAGCATGTTTGTTGATTCTCGCGGCAAAAGTTGCGCAGTCCTTAGAGTCCAGTTTCGATAACCAGAAACATTTGTACCGGAGAGCAAATTTTGTTTCCTTCAGACTGAACATGCGCGTCTGGCGCTTAACTACGTCCGGCAGTTACAGTTCCGTCGGTTTCCGTGGCAGGATGGAGTCGGCGAAACGCTGGTAATCAGTTTGCGAGAATTTTCCCATTAAAAGCTGAATTTTCGGTGCATTGTTGAGACACGCTGCGCTGTCGAGCGTGGCAGAGTAGGGATCATACCACGACTCAAAAGTCAGGTTACTATCGGGTTCGTAGACGAAATCCTTGATGGCGTCAGACAGATCCTTGATTATTGTGGCCGAACCGGTGCGATCTGCCGGAAGTGTCAAGAGCAGCTCGATGCGAGCCTCCGATTTCGCTTGTCGAACGTCTGCGGATGCTCTTTCCTGCATTGACGTATCGATGAGTATGGGAGATGACCGAATCCATTTCTGGGGTTATACGCGACCAGAAAAAAAAACATTTACAACTCTATGTGGTGAGCTACAGAGATTATCCCATCCTCGTCGCCACTGGAGTAAAATACTACTAATTATTGCTTGCTGTTTATTTGACGGATGATAATTTACAAAGAGCACGGATGACACGCGACTGACTGCAACGAGCGACTACACAAGTCAAATGCGTGTCGTACTTGTACGAGTCATGTGTAGGTATTCGTTGTCAAGTGTAGGTATTCGTTGTTGTAGCATTTAGTACGACACGAGTCAAGTGTGTGTACTCTTTGTCGTAGCAATTTCAAATCAAAACGGATTATGTTTCAAAAGGTTCGATCGCCAGCAGCTCAATGATGCTAAAAACTTAGGGACTTTCGTTCTCTATTTTTTTTCCAACACGCTGAAATAATAATGTTTCATAAAAAAATTCAAAAATTCAAACGCTTGGCTGATGACGATTTGTTTTAACGAAATTCCTAAGTAACCTAGAATCTTCATATTTTTGGAAAAATTTGATTTGATTTGTTACGAGCACAGTTGATCTATAATCTGCAATACATCATGATAATTTATGTGTGAACACGTGTACTTAAAAGTTTTAGATATCAAACGTTAAATTTGACTACAACTTTCTTTTCTAACAACGTACACCATCAACAAAAAATGCACCAAACAAAACTGACAATGCAAACGCATGCAATAAGCACACAAGCACTGTCCCGCTAGTCAACACAACAGTCAACAACATGCAACGCACGGCGAGAAACAACTATATAAGACAAGGCGAGTGACAACGACGAGTCAGTAGCATTCTAGTCTTGACATCGAAGCATCCATCAACCGTAACTTGAATCGTACAGCTAATGTAGCATTTGCACGTTTTATAAATTGTGATTATCAAAATATGGTATTGGTCTATTGTTTCACTGTTAGAACCTCACAAATGAAAAAGCACGTGAAACAACGATGTACTATCTCGCTTTCAATGGAAATACCGTCTAGACTAGACAAGAGCAAGTTAAAAAAAAAAGGTTTTCCGTTCAATTCCTAAAATTAAATTTAAAGCGAAACTGGTAAAAAAGATAGTAACTTATTTAAGGGCGAAGAAAACAATGCGGGCTATGTTTTTCTTTTATAAAAAGTCATAATGATTAGCAAACGTGAAATTCCCTGTGTGTAGTATTTAAAGCTCCACATACGTATTCCAGATGACATTGATATGATTGACACGGTGTCTGTGCACGAAAAACTCTTCTTTTTCTATCTAGTTTTCAGAAAAATATGTTTTTATTTTTTTTTTTCATTTCTCTTCTAAAAATCTAGGACAAGGATTTCAGTTCAACATCTCTACTCGTTCCATAAACAGCACGAAAAAACTCAATACAACTTTATTAAGTTACATTCAACTTTTTCACTCCAAACTTTGACTATACGCGAGCGCTCGCATCGCGTCGTATAGTCGTCCTGGTGGCACAGCGCGTTTCGTGATATGTACCACGCTCTCTGAATCGTATCGACACATTCCCGTATAAATATAAAAAGAAAAAATCAGAGTGCTGCAGCAAAAATTTCCAAACATTTCATTTTACTCCATGTCAGCATATCTTTCTTGGCGGCAAAGTTATGAAAAGTTGTCGGGGTTTTTTTTTTTGGAGATTTCACAAATTTTTTTGCTATTGACAAAAATGTATTAAAAAATCCAAAAAGTTATATAGACATGTTTTTGACACACTTTTCATTTTCGACATCGACTTAAAAGCGCGGCAGTCGGTTTAGGGTGTATGCGAAATGTTTTCAAAATATTTTTTTTTTCTTTTAATCGAAAAATATAAAGTTTGAGTCCTGCTATCTGATAAAGGAAGGACAGTTATCGTATCATAGATATGTTTTTGAAAATTAATACATGACATGTACTTTGATAATAATAATAATTGACTGACAATCTAATTTTAAAAATGTTGATCAAAGCTCAACAATTTCTTCGATATCTTTTACGTGTGCACGTCCTTTCGTTATTCGATTGATTAGAAATTCTCTTTAAAATAAGAGAATGTTCGATTTAAAAAAAAACATCCATAGTCGATATCCTGGCACTGTATTTATGTCAGACGTGTCCTTGTACTTTTATTATATGTTTTCATCAAAAACCGACAACAACGACCAAGTCGACAGCAACGAAAACAACAACTATGACAATCCCTTGTATTCCTATAGCTGGCAGGGATAGAACTTAGTAAACTTATTCTGTCAGAACGTCCCACACAATTATATACATGCGAAACCGAACGAACCCCAAGGAGTGTACGTTTGGAAGCTTCTCGTCACGTTTGTACGTTACGGCTTTCGCTGTTTCTGGCTCTATCATCAGATTCGAATCTGGGAGTATCAGTACATATCAAATTCATTTGGGAAAACCATAACGATGACAACGACGACGACGACGGTTACTGGCTATGGATTCTAGTATGTTCTTTTACGATACATATTCTCGTAGGAAAACCCAAGAAAACCTAAACTCTTTCGGAAGATGTGTGTGTATATTTTAAATCCACATGTGTCACTGTTGGATTCTGTATGTATACGAAGGATAGAAATATCAAATTATAGAAGTTTGTAAAGCGGAAGAGATTATTTGTCAATTAAATTTGTTAATGCGTGCTGTTGTCATGTCAAGACTAAAAAGATTAAGTTCAGAGTTAGAGGTTTTTAAATTTAGAATGAAAATTAAATAAGTACGCTAGGCAACAATAAAAAATAATAACGCTGCCAACAGAAAAGAGCCGAGAAACTCACGTAAAAATTGGCAGCGTGTTAAAATTAGACGCTGCCTTAAAGTTGTCTATTAAAGACGAGACAGAAGAATAAGAATGTCGGCTAATCAGGATTCTGAAGTATTTACCAAAAATAGGGACAACACAAACATCTTCAGACGAATTAAATACGAGATTCATACCCTCAATAAAATCAAACTATTTTCCTAATATTCCAACCAATTCGGTTGGATTATAGAGCAAAATTGCAAAACAATAATAATAAATCTTAATCCTTATTGCTGTCGCATCATTGTGCCTAATTGCTTGGTTATTATGTAATTTCATCCATTTTATTATAGTACTCAAAAGGTATCATCATTTGAGTCTTACTCTTGACTTGAGCTGGCGGGATTTGCTAATACCTCTTGTCCTTGTGTTGTTTTTATTCATTGATTCTCGACAAAAAAAATATTCGAAATTATTTTATAGCTATTATCTGCGTTGAGGTCAAGGACTTGATTCCAATAATTGGGGCATTGAATCTTCTTAAGCTTTATTCGAAAACAAAAAAAAAAACAAAAAATGCTTGTCCTTCAATTAAATACGTATTTATTTCAGATCCTTAGTTTAAATTTGCTTTTATTTTCGGTTGTAGTCCAGTAAAGATGTAATTTTAAACAGAAAAAAATAACCTGAGGCCTTTTTTGGTATCTGTATAGGGTCCAAGGAGTCTAAAATAAATTTTGCTGGAACAAACGGTCTCAAAAAGACAGAAAAGGACTCAAAATTATTCTTGACTGGAGGTAGGCGTGATGGGTATCATATCAAAGGGAATATCGGGCATATTACATTTCCGATATTTTTTTGCCTTTCAGGCACCACAGACTGTGTAAACTAGTCAAAAAGGATCAAGTTTTCTCTTATATGCTCCGATTTTATGTTCCCAAGGCTAAAAATACACAAAGATATTAGTCCGCAGCATATTTCAGACCTCTATTAAAATCTATAGATATTAGTTATGTTAACATTCATTTTTTTGAGGAAAAGGGTTATGCCCAAAGGCCCTAAGAAGGATAAAAATTGATGCAAACTTTTTCTTAACAAATGCATAGGAACGCTAGCTATCATATCAAAGGAGAAATCGAGTGCAATCCATGTGCGATATTATTTCCTTATTTCAAGGATCCAGGTGTGCCTTAATTGGGTAAAAAGGACAAAATTTTGGGTTTTTCCCTTTTTCCAATTATGTTCCCAGTGTCGTAATTAGCCAAAAATGCTGTAATTATTTTCTTGATTTTTTAGAATCTACAGACACTAAACGCAGACACCACTCGTTTTGATGGACAAAAAAAAACTATGTGAAAAGGTCCTAGAATATAATATAGGCATCATAGTATCATTGCGTCCTTGTGGGTTTGGGAACATGAAAATGGAAAATATGGAAGAACCAAAAATATGTCATTTTTACCCCACTTATATGCATTTTTGGGTCCTTCAAATGTGGAATTAAAACCAACCATGGATTGCACTCGATGTCGTCTTTGATATGACATCCAGCATGTCTATTTTTGTTAACGAAAAGTTAGCTCCTTTTTTTATCCTTTTTGGGACCTTTGCGTTTAATATTTATCCTAACAAATATTCAATGTTTATATGTTTCAAAAAGTCAAGAAGAGTTAGGTACAGCATATTATTTTTGGGTAGCTATAACACTGGGAGCATACAGGGTGCTCCAAAAGTCAACGTCAACCCGAAAATAGACGATAGCGCACATGGTGCCCGCTAAAAAAAATAGTCATAACAAGTTTTGTCACCTATTTTTAAGGTTATACGCAATGGAAAGATAGTCGAAAAAATTCTCGCTTTGTTGTAATTATTCACTTTTTCTCTATTCATTTTTCTTTGCACTATATTGGCAGCCAATTGTAGCCCCACCCAAAAAGTAACTGTTTTGGTTTTGAGAGAAATCTGACCTTCTTTGCGGAACCTAGAGATCAAAATCATTGATTCATTTCTTGTTTTGCCTTAACTCCTTGCGTGAGCATGGTGCTCTTATGACTAACCTCGTGCAGCGGTCAACGTTTCGACAACAACCAAATTGGAGTGTCATACGGTTGTCTGTCATACTCAAAGCCATATTATATTACAAAACCGGGAAGCTGTGACAGAAACTGGGGAAATCAGCCCATATGTTTGCCTTTGTGAACACGTCAAAATGGTGTGCGGGGAAAATTGTGCCGTCCGGGTTTCAAACACGCGAAAATGCACTTAACCCTTTCCCGGACAGAACGTCTATAGACGTCCAATTTTGAACATTTGACATACAAATCGTGTCAAATTTTGGCGTTGTGTCCAGCAATGAGTTAAACTAAATATTTCACGCATTTTTTACTGTTTTCAAAACCTTCTGGTGCCTAACATATTAACTTTTGGCAATTGCCCTTTATCGTAATGTAAATTTGGAGCCTGTCAAAGTGTATGAGAGTTTTGAATTTCCTGGCTTCCTAGTTGGTTTTTATTTATTATTTTACCATAAGAATATTCCTTATTGTTTTCTAAATAATAAAGGCGCGGTTGGCTTTGCCGAGTTTCGAAAATTCGTTTTTCTATGAATCAAAGATTGGCGACCGAACGATCACGACTACAGAGTTCGGCATTGATTCATTCAAGTTCAAATAACTGTATGTAATGTAAAAAAAAATGAACCAGTGCTTTGAGACAAGTGATTTTTAGAGGCTGCGCATTTTGTCTAGATTCCATACCGGTATCACTTTTGCTTCATTATTTCTAATTTCAGTCAGTTTATTTTTTCAAAAGATCAGTTTTCATGCTATTTTTAGAAAAATAATTGCAACACTTAAACTTGTGTCTAGACACTGAAAGCCAAATTTGAGAGACACAAGAAAATTTATTTTTCATTGAAACTTTAAAAGACAATGATTTTATAACGGTACTTGAACTGTCTAATCTGCAAAGCTGATTCAATGGTAGTTTTGACGTTTAGTTGTCAAAATTTTGGAAAAACTCACTTTGGAAGTAAAATACATTTTATGTACGTACCCCAAGCAAATTCTACGCCCAACATCTTTTGGCAGTAGTTTGGCATCGATTCATGATCTTAACATGGTGCTTGATGTTATAATTGGTGATTGTCGAAATAAGGGTAAATCCACATTTGGAATGCTTTCGGCTGAAGCACAGATGTTGTTATACTTGAGGCACATAAAACTCGTCCGTTCCAATTTCAATGAGAGAAGATCAATATTTGATCCTTCCACATAAGCTGATTTTAAGATGCCAATTTCTTATTTATTCAAAAATTTTAAATAAAAAGTAAGACTATGCAATTTTAAAATAATTTACGATAATGTTAAGTGTTAAGTTCAGAGGTAAGGTCAGAGGTTGGCTTGATGGTAAGGGTGGGATTTTGGCTAGTACAACAAGAAATCTGTAAGGTAAAAGTAATATTCTATGAAAAAATTAAAGTACAAACAAATTATGATAGCAAACCAGTGGGTAAAGTTTCTTTGAATTGCAACTAACAAAGGACTGCTATAAGTTGCAGAGCTATATCAACCAAGAAAACTGACCTCAATATGGTAAAACCAAATCAGCCAAGCAAAAAAGGCAAATCGAAATACGTGTGTTTATTTAACGAAAGATTACAAAAGTCTTTATTTAATTCTGAACTCCTTTCCAAAAATTTTAATATTCTGCTAGACCAGTGCTTTCCTATTCGTTTCAGCACACAATTGCTAAGTGTAGGTACCATTTGCTTTAAGAAGTTGTGATTCATGGCAATCACAAAATTGTCAAGGGTCATAATGAGCCCGAAACATAGTTGTAACAAAATAAAAAATTGTTGATTCAAATTTACATAAAATTTGAATGTTAAGGAGGCATGGGCACTTCTCAGATAGGTACCTATGTCAACATTGGGTATAGCTGATAGACGTCATTGGTTTTGTTTAGGCTAAAAACGTTTATGCCGATAAATAATTTAAGTTTTTTCCACTGCATTCAATTTAGTAAAGCAAGTTTTAAGCGCCCAAAGAAAGCTATTTTGCTTTCAAAGTGAGTTTTTCCAAAAATTTTACATCTATACGTCATTGACACTAATATACCGTTAAGGGCAACATTTTAAAGAAAATTTTTGTCAACTTGGCAGATTTCCAAGTTCAACGTATAAGTTTGAAATTTAAATGAAAAATACATTCTGAAGTGTCCCTCAAGTATGGATAATTGTACGAGTATCTTGGCAGCAACGTAAACTTTTGAAACCATTGGAAAATCCGTTTATATGAAATTTTTAAATACCAAAGTCAATTTTTTTAATTATTGATTAAGCGAGTGGTCAACTTCACTTTAACTGTCCAACTCGTACTTTTCGTTGACCTCCACAAAAAAGACTACAGCACAATAGGTAACGGTAAAAATATACGAATTCTTTAGTTTTGCTCAAAAATTGTTCTATCAATCCTTGTAAACACACTGCATAGATTCTGCTTAACGATCTGATCAGCAGTTTGTCTATAATTTTCAGATTTAACAACAACATAATAGAAAAGCTATGACATTTAGTATTTATGGAATTTTTTTTCTCGTCATTTTAATATTTTTTTAAAGATAGTTTTCGCCATTTCATTAAATTAGCTCTCGGCAAAAATGCACAATCAACTAAATGTTTTACGTATCCTGACTACGTACAAGCCATAAACAACAATCATATAATTTTCTTTTATACCTTAAAATTTTGCATTTATATGCAAAAATTTTCTCGCGTAAAACCAAGGAGCAGAACCGCATTACCTTTCAGGATTTTTATCTTCAGGCATGGCATCTTATTTAACCCTATCCTCTTGTCCTTTACCGTAGCTTGAAGCACTTTAAAACAGAATGTTTCATGCGCTCACTTACACATATTTTTCAGTAGCACATTTTATATTTTTTGTTTCAAGTTTTGGAGCAAAATGTACATTATGTATGTACAAAAAGACTCGCTGTTTGTTCTCCTTTGTTACATTGAAGATTTGATTTCGTAATAAGTACATTTCGTGTACATACATATACATATATATACCCAACTTTGCGCTTCCAGTCATACGAATAAATAAAATTAAAGGACATAATTATCTCCGGCACATACCTTTTTCTTATTCCCGATTTTTTCTTTTTTGTATGTACATACGAACGCGTTTCAACGCATAGTAGACGTTTCGGCAAAGGAATACAAATGAGTTTCATTCGCTTCATCGAAAAAAGGAAGAAAACACATATCTACAAAAAAGGAAATTTTAATGAAAAAAAAAGAAACGGAAAAGCAAACAATATCAAGTCATTCAAATCAAGGGATTGATACATATTTGAGTGTATGCTGGCCTTTCTATCAAGTCCGTGTATTCATGTGAACAGAGAACGGAAAATGCAAATATTGAATCAATATGTTGTACTGTTGTCGAAAAGAATTGAAATCCCATATCAAAATTATTCAAATAAAATGAAAATGTTCCTTTATATACATGAATGTATTTTTTGTATATTTATTTAATTCAATATGTATGACACGAAAAGATTCATAGGATAGAGAAAAGAAATATTTTCTCAATTGAAATTTTTTTATGAAGACAACAAAATGCTCGAACTTTTCTCTCTTTCTCTTGCTGCCGCAATCCCTCCTGCGATTTAGTCCTTTTTTGTTGAATTTGACAGCAATAACTTCGTTTGTGTTGTGCCTATTTTGCAAGTGAATTTTTACTAACCGACTCCTGTAAATAGAAAATCTGTGCAAATATCAAAGGTTCTATGCAGATAAGATTAAAAAAGAAACAAAAATATTCAAAACTGCTCATTCTCCCTACGGATCATCTCGACACACTTTAATTTTAATATACGAGTACGTGCAACAAAATTTCGCAAAACAATTACTAAATGATTCGTCCTTTTCCCACCGGTGTATCTTCTGCCAAACATATAACTCCCAAGTGGTGGTTGTTTACGCGTGTCTCTTCTACAAAAGGCTATTGTGCTATATCCTCTCCACGGTTGGACCAATGCCAGAAAATCACACATCACTTCTATTGTCCTGAAACGTACTACTACGAACAAAAGCTTATGTGCGGTCTCAATACCCTCGTGTGATGGACTCTCTCGTAAAGTACACCAGCAACAGCAGCCTAGCCTAGCCTAAGCCAACAACTTCAACTTCAGTGTGTGTTAACATTTAGATTTTCAAATCAAGCGTTTCATGTAAAATTCAAATTCAGGAGCAATTGCTGCATAGCAAACAAAGCGCACTCAACGTCAATGTTTGAGTACATTTAAAATACATTTCGGTGCCGTATGGCTCGCGTGCAGACAATTTAGGAATATTGTGCGGTGTGACAGTCCATCCATCCGTCTCGATCTGTACGATCCTACGGCGCTACTCGTCGTCGTCGTCGCCATCAATTTGACTTTATCCGCATGTTGTCGTTTTTGTTTGTCAAAGGACATACGGGGACGAGTCATATTTTTCTTTCGGCGAATTCAATATTAAAAGCCATGCCCGGCTGTCGAGTGTATGCTGATGACATGGTGGTCGCGCGAAACAATAGATGTGAGTGCTTTCGATATAGGCGTACGGGGAATCCTGCTGATGTTTCAAGTGGACAAGGTTGTGGAGAGAAGTTTTGTGTTTTCAAATGCACTGTATGGATATTTATTAAAAAGAATTTACGGCAATAAGCTTAAGCTTTATATCTGAATGTGGAGCGGGATTAAAAAATAACACGTTCACTGTCTGACCTCTCTGGTCTGCCTTGCGATAATCCTTTGTTTTTCGTTTCATGAGTCACATGAGACTCATAGACATCAACGAGGGGAGCTCTATGCACACATGTGACTCATAGACATTGAATGTGTTATAATTATTGTTAGATTTATTTAACTAAAGAAACTTATCACTAAAAATTCTCTTCATACTAATACAGTACAATTTAGTTACATTTCAGTAATCGGTGATATTCGTTGCTTTTATTACGAGTAATCGTTACGTTACGAGTAATCGTTACTTTCAAAGAAACCCATAAAAAAGAATAAAGACAAAAGTCGATACTCGAATACCATAGTATCACGGTTGGTCACAGAGATAGCAGGAAGGTTTTTACTCCTTTTCTTACTTTTTTTTTAAGTCGTCGTCACATCGACGCGACCGAAAATTGGCGCGTCACGAAACCGCGGCGATTTTTTTGAGTTCACTTGCTTTTCTTCGGAAATACTCATTCAAGGAAAACGCTAACGTAATTTGGGGTCACTGATACCAAATTTGAAGTCGAAATAAAAGCAGGAAAAAACTCGGGCGTGCCCCATAATAATAAACCGGTTTTGGACGGAATGCTCTTCCAATCGGCGAGGCAGAAACACTAAAGTAAGTTTGTGTCGCTGATTGCGAATTAGAAATAAAAAATAACAGTTTTTTGGGAGCTTGCTCTAGAGTAGCAGTGGCGTAGATAAGAGGTTTTCAAGGGGATTAGTCCCCCTCCCCCCACTCTAGTCACACATACTTTTTGATAATAAGTTATATGAATTTAGTTCTTTGCTATCTAATTAGGTACATTTTGGCAACAATTTCTTCGAAAATGCCATCCATAGGGAAATTTCGCAAATACCTCTTTAATTTTCAATTTTAAAACGGTTGCTTCCTTGGCTAGAATTTTGGCAATTCCTATCGTATACTGGCGTACATAAGATTTGGATTTCTTCAAGCGTTGTCGTTCAGATAGCACTGGACCAGATCAGGTGAAATCAACTATTAACATAATTTTGCATTAAAGCGAAAATTCAGTTTGCTGGGATACCAAGCGATACAAGAAGGTTTCAATTGACCGGTATTACGGAACATGCTGAACAAACTTGCTTGAACATACATACTGCATCCTACTACCCGGTATGCAGTTATGTAGAATTTTTCTCGACTAAAACTACAACCGCCTCTCGTTTACTCGGTATTACTTCATAGGGAAGGGCTTCAGCATCCTTACGCCTTGCTTCCTCGCTCTGCAGAACATTATTGGGTGCTGTAGATAAACCCTATCACTGAGGCCTATTTTGGACTTATTCCACTCCAGTGGGGAAACGATTCTTGTCATTTGCAAACGAACCTTAAACTTTGATCTCATCCCACGACCTTCCAGCAAGGTGTAGAGCGTACTGGGCGTATCTACTTAGAATCCCTAGGCCAGGGGGTGTCGAACTCGAAACTTGGCCGGGGCCAAATATCACTGTCTGTCATTTCGACGATTTTTTTTTAATTTGATTACAGAAAAATTCTTTTAAAATATTATTATACATCAGAGTCACTAATGACTTCGGGATTATATCATTTAGAAATGCTTTTGTTTGAAAATATTCTCCAAACAAATTTATAAACTTTAGACAAGAAGTGAAAACGCGAAAGTTTAGTTCGTCAGTCAGTAACCACTATTTGTGAAGTAATTTCTACCAAATCTGGAACAGCTGATCAGAACACACTCTTAGTTGTCTAGAAACATCTAGATTGTCCAAAATAACTTTGGCAGCCAAAATTGTTAGGCTGCCATAAATTAATTTCGGCCAGAAAGGTGGCAACAAACAGGCAAACATTTGTTTCTGATGTGGTGTGGAACAAAGACATGTAAATGACAATATGCTAAAGGGAAAATATTCGGTAAAGTGCTGAAATTGGTATGATTGCCAAATTTCACATCCATGTGATTTCCTCACCAAATACGAGATTTCGGAGTCTTGAAAGCTTGAAACATGCGACCGCGAATTATAATGCAACCCTGGCAGATAATTATAAGGTTCGACAAAGTCAACAACTTTTTTCTAAACCGAATTTCGGGACAAATCCATTTCACGAATGGTCCTAATACTGTTGAGAGAAAGGCCGAACATAAAGGCAGATTTCTAAAATGCATATAGTTTAAGCTTGCTTAAGCCACGAGTTTTAATGAATTCCTAGACTTATGAGTTTAACACCTCACATATTTTTACGCATTTGTGCTGATATACATTTTGTTTCTTCTACTTGGCCGCATGCGGGCCGCGGGCCTCGTGTTTCACATGCCTAGTCCAACTTCGATTAAGTTGGTATACCTACATTAGGGTAGGGCTTATGCCAAATCTAGTACAATATTTGCTTCATTGTGCCAAACCTATTCCTCCGGAATCGCGGCTAAACAAGCAGAATTGAAAGAATTTCAAAACGTTTGAGACTACATCTTACATTACTAACACATATTCACAGCTTTCGCCACGAAGCTACTCTGTAGCGACAGCCCATTTTTCGATCTCGTGATTTTAGCCTTTTTGTCGGCAGACCTGAAACGACCAAATTAATTTTATTGGGAAAAGTATAGAAACTAGGTATGGGAACTATTCCTTAAATTCCTTATTTAGAACCCCTTAATTTAATGCATTGCCCCTGTGCTGAAAAAAAATAATCCTAACGACTGATCCCCTCCTTTCCGAACTGCTATCTACGCCACTGAGAGTGGTACCATACAGTTCAGGAAATAATCGTACAATCAGCTTGGTGAAAACGCTAAGGCAATTTTTGGTCGCTGATTCTGAACTCAAGGTCAAAAACATGAAAAAATAGGGTTTCCCGCCCCAGAATGGCACCCCTATTGTCTAAAAAAAATAAGTAGTCCGGTCGGAGTGGCAGAAACACGGTGATTTTATGTCGCTGATTTCAAATTCGAGGTCAAAAAAGGAAAAAAAATGGAGTTGCCCACCCTATAATCATGGTACCACTGTTTCCTCGTGTAAACAGCGAAGAAAAAATGTGCACGGTTGATTTTACCTATAGGCGGGCAAGACAGAATCACTCTAACAAGTTACGTCGCTAATTCCGGATCTGACTTTTTTGTCTTAGAAAGCCAAAGCCAACCTGAGGTAATTTATTTTCTGCAAAATAATTTGAACCAACATCCTCATAATGTGAATTTTTTGTCTATAACGAAACGGCAGTTATTGCCGCAATTGTCAATGGAGTATCGAAAAAAAGCATCGTTAACAAATTCTATCTCAAAACACTGCCACGTGTAAGTTTTACTGATGTCTACTACACATTCAGCGTATACACCCATATTTTTAGTCGTCAAGACAAATAGCAAAACATTTTTCTTTACACTTTCTTTTAAGGACTCTCATAAAAGCTTACACACAGCTCCCCATTCTCCATCGAGTTAATTTAGACGAATTTAGAGCATGTAATCAGTTGAAATGAACATCCTTATAACTTAAGCTTACCAATCCCATATTGTACTTTTTCCAACAAATGACGGTCTTATGTACACACACACACACACATACCATACCATACAAGCAGAGAAATGAGCAAAACAAAAAAATAAAATCGGAAGACAAAAAACTTGGTCTAATAGAAAAACTTTTCTTCTCTCATATCTATTCATTCATTGAGTCGTTTTTCTTATCTATGGCTTTTGATAAGAACTACTCAAATTCGTGCTGTATAGTTTTCTTCGGACTATGGAAGTTTAGCATGCATACACACATTAGACACAGATGTGTTCCTATATATCCTACTTGTATATCCTTATGCTCTAGATGGCATTCATCTTCAGTTTCTCATAATATTCCTGAATTGAATGTGTCTATTTGCCGTATCATGTGCTCTGATGCTGTGCGCCGCCTCGTATGAGCATATGACTAGCTATAACTAGACAATCTATTCTTTGAAAAAGGCTTTCGTCGCTATTCATGCATTTGTCCTTCTTCTGCCTAAAAAAAGGACCGGTGGCGACGCGCGGCAGCAACATCATCTATGGCGACATATGACATTATTATGAAAATGAATGAAAGGAATCCATCAAAGTGTTACATGAAGTATTACGGTCGGTATGGGTATGTCACAATAGCTTAACTGGAGGCGGAGCGTCAGGCGTCACTATTTCAAATAGCGAAAGATATGAATACACGTACATATGTATCGTCGTCCTAGTTACTGCTATTTATCACTATTAAAGAGCAAACGATTTCCATAGTTACTTTCATTAAAACTACTGACATCGAGAAAATTGGAATAGATAGACGTTCTATTCTTTTGCCCGCCTTTGTGTACTCAGATGGATAGCATTGTTGTGTTCTTTATGCTATTTGTTCAATGCTCTTTGGAATTTTTGGTTAGCTACAAAAATAAATAGGGCGCAAATTACAAGCGGATTTTGCCGATTAATTACAATAACGTTTATAACATCTATGCATGGACAATGCACAATTTTAACGCATTGCCGTATCTACGTGATTTTTACGAACCATTGTGGCATTTAGCTAAATTCAATTACACTCTTCAATAGAACTGCCAATTGATTTTATTTTTACCTAATTAGAAATTCAATCATTTTGTAGTTAATTGATTAAATTTCAATACGCTTTGAGCGCGGTTCACTATAAATGAAAATACTCGTACACAATAATCACAAAGCATGGTTGAGGAATATGCATAAATTGTTCATAGGAACTTTTATGGTTCATTAAATGTAAATTCTAATTATTATTATAATATTACCTACGCTCGTTGTGTTTAAGCTACTGGTGCAAATAATACGCACCATTGTTACGAATCGGGAAATTCGACGCGTGGATTTATGAAATATTTAGATAAATTTGTAATCGTATTAATATGGTAATAATTTCGTGGAATAATTAATAAAACTTCTGTCAATGCACGATTGTGTTTTGTGAATAATAAAATTTCACCTGCAAATTGATTTAACATGATATGCTTGTGCATAAATTTGTTACAAATCTCTCTTGAAAATTGTGCTACGAATTACAATTCTGCTATTGAATTTAATATTCTTGAGCGGAAATTTAAAGCAGACATTTTTACTATGAAAGAAGAAGAAATATTCCGTTTAATACAAAAAATACATTTTTACAAAATTATTGTCATAAATTATGTTTTAAATTTGTGTTTTTTTGCCTCAACCTACCTTTCTTTTGGACGCTATTTTCATGTTTAAGTGATTCAAACATAAGTTTTACATAAGTTGAAGTTATTAGGTATAACATATGCAGTACTAGGCCGGAATGGACTTTGGGGTTATATGGGTCTACCATAGAAATCCCATCTCCAAAAGTACGTTATTCTGAGAAAAACTGCTCGCTATTCACTTGGTTAAAAATTCAGTGCAGAAGTGGTGCTTGGCCACTGGTGAATCATAAAATGTATACAGGGAGTCCCGCATTTTGTAAGTTCAATACCGAAAGTATTGGTAGTAACTTTTCGAATTTCACATACGACAAAAATCAGGACTTGAATTGTTAGATTTACCACTCGCCTAATCAATACATGCAAAGTTTGATTTCAATCTTTGAAACTATAATTTTACATAAATTGACTTTTCCAGGATTTCAAATGGTCACGTTTCTATCAATATACACTCAGAAAAATCTCATTACTTAAATTTAAAATGAAACATATCAAAAATAAAATTGGAATTCATCAATTAATAATTTTAAAAACAAATAGTTTTATATTAAATTTAATAGAATTCACTTAGATGATCTGTTCAAAATTAACCGAAACATCGATTTGAATATATTCAATTTTGTTTTAAGGTTGTTTCATTTTCAAGGCTGTGTCCGTCACATGTATATAAGCCCGCCGCTATTTTGTTCAGTGCAAGTAATCTCAGATAGCTGCTTAGGTGTAGGAAGTAGGACTACGAAACGATAGATACCCGGTTCGATTCCCAGTAGAAGCAAAGTGAAAAATAAAGTTTTTAAAATATGGTAAAAAAAAAGCTAGGTATAAAACAAATAAAAAAAAAGGATAATTTTTTTTTCAAAAGTGATATTCCCTTTTCATTTGACATGCAGCAATTTTAAAAGTACAAGAATCACTTTAATAAAATAACATTTTTGAATTAAACGTAAACTTATATGGAGCCAAATCATATTTGAAAATTTTTGATTGGATTTTATATCGATTTTTTCTGAGTGTACAGAAATCGAAACTTTTATGAAATTTCAAAGTTGGGTTTTCATTGATGCGGGATAGATAACGTCGATAGAAAACTTTTCAATTAATTTAAGTAAATTAAATTATTAAAAAAAAAATATATATTAAATTTTTCCATTTTTTTTAATTTGCAGGTAAGCAACATCCGAAGTTACTTTAGTCGTACCTACTTGTGTAGTAAGTATACATATAGTCCAATAATATCGTATTTTCGTCAGGAAAAAAATACAGAAGTTTATTTCTCAATTTTGTTATATGTATTTTGGGGCGCTGATTCCGAATATCAACTTTGCTCCCTAAAAAACGTGCCGCAACCTTTAAAAAAGGGGGGAAAGGGGGGTATTTTTTCGTTTTTTTGCGATTATTTCCAAAACCGTATAAAAGAAAAATGGTCTGAGAACGGAAAAAACTACATAAAATTATCTTTGCAATGATATATAACACATTAGAGTTTAATTGCATATTTCGGCGTTAGAATAGCTCATAAATTAGAATATTTTCATTTTAGACCTTTTTTAAAAGCTCCATAACTTTTCAAAGAATGTTAGTTCAGCCGTAAAGTTTTGTATAAGTATTCACAACAAGTTTAAGATAATTTTAACGTAAACATTGAGTCGCTCCGGTCAAGGACCCCCAGTATCCCCCCATTTAAATTTTTCAAAACGGCATATCCATAACTCCCCCCAAAATTGGAGCAGAGTGCTAAATTTTGGTTTGTTGAAGTTTGAGCTCATAGTGACCCCACCCACCAAAACTCAGCTCATTCGGATAAAAACTAAGGATACCTCCCATACAAAGTGACCCATCAGGAATTTGTTCTACGTACGAGTAGGTACTACTCATTTTATAAACTGTAGAGCAAAGTTGTCTTGGGTCAAATTGTATGGGAGGTACCGTTAGTTTTCATCCGAATGAGCTGATTTTTGGTGGGTGGGGTGACTATGACCTCCAATCGCAGCAAACCAAAATTTAGCACTCTGCTCCAATTTTGGGGGGAGTTATGGACATGCCGTTTTGACAAATTTAAATGGGGGGATAATGGGGGTCCTTGACCGGAGCGACTCAATGTTTACCTTAAAATGATCTTGAACTTATTATGAGTACTTATACAAAATTTAACGGCTGAACTAACATTCTTTCAAAAGTTATGGAGCTTTTAAAAAAGGTCTAAAATGAAAATATTCTAATTTATGTTCTATTCTAACGCCGAAATATTCAATTAAACTCTAATGTTTTAAATATCATTGCAAAGATAATTTTATGTAGTTTTTTTCGTCCTCAGACCATTTTTCTGTATCTCTTACCGTTTTTGAAATAATCGCAAAAAACCGAAAAAATGCCCCCCTTTCCCCCCTTTTTTAAAGGTTGCGGCACTTTTTTTAGGGTGCAAAGTTCATATTCGGAATCAGCGCCCCATAATACATAAAGAAACAGTGAG
Source organism: Microchrysa polita (assembly GCA_949715475.1). NCBI lineage: Eukaryota > Metazoa > Arthropoda > Insecta > Diptera > Stratiomyidae > Microchrysa > Microchrysa polita. The sequence goes on along the minus strand of OX454415.1, from coordinate 5,328,313 downwards.
AAAAAAACTTCTGTATTTTTTTCACGGAATGGTACTAAATCGACACGATATTACTGAACTAATATGCTACTAATTAATGAGAAAGCTCTACCAGACAAACGGGCGTGCCAGACCGTGCTATTCATTGAAGATTACACATGCAAACATTAACATCTTTAGAAAATACTAGGGGGCTTCGCCCCCTGCTCGCTACGCTCGTCAAAAATTGCGAATTTCAAGTAAATGTCGTTTCGGCAAACAACATAAGCTTAGAATTTGCCTTTTTTGTGGAAAATCCCCTATTTTTGAAAACCTGTATCTCCGTCAATATTTGACTTACAAAAGTGGTTAGGATATCATTGGATTGGGAATTGTCTACTTTCAAAATGCAGATCATCGTTTTTTCTAAGATAATTTTTTTTTTAAATATTGTTGGAAATGTAAAAAAAAGAGCACAAAAATCGCTCTTTTTCGCTCGCCAAAAAATTAGCACAGGGTCCCCAAGGTTGCAAATCTGGATTTATATAGCCAGTAATACTCTGAAACAGATAAGAGCGAAAGAACGGTAGTATTCCATTTATTCCGAGGTTAATGTCGATTTTGACAGTTCGCGCACAGCATCAGTGGTTTCCGGAACAACAACTGATTTTGGACGACTTTCACGAAATTCATCTTAAGCTATTCGTTGCTATTTCAAGCTATTCATTGCTATTTAAGACTATAAGGCTATTCATTGTTATTTCAAGCTATTCATAGCTATTTTAAGCTAGTCATTGCTATTTCAAACTATTCATAGCTATTTATATATATTTAAAGCTACTCATTGCTATTTCAAGCTATTCATAGCTATTTATAACTATTTTAAGCTACTCATTGCTATTTCAAGCTATTCATAGCTATTTATAACTATTTTAAGCTACTCATTGCTATTTCAAGCTATTCATGGCTATTTATAAATATTTTAAGCTACTCATTGCTATTTTAGGTGATGTTAATTTATTTTTTTAATTTTCATTGCTTTATACTATTCATAGCTATTTTAAGCTATTCTCATTGCTATTAAGCTATTCAAATCTGTTCGCTGATATTTTATTTTATTTATTTAATATTCATTGCTATTTAAAACTATTCATTGCGATTTTAAGCTATTCATTGCTATTTTAAGCTACTCCTTGCTATTTTAAGCTATTCATATTTGACCGCTGATATTTTAATTTATTTATTTAATATTCATTGCTATTTTGGACTATTCATTGCTATTTTAAGCTATTCATTGCTATTTTATGCTACTCTTTGCTATTTTAAGCTACTCGTTGCTATTTTAACACTAGAAGGGTCAGGAATTTTGTATACCTAATAGGGTCACAGCCGTCAATTTGACGGCAACGTGTTTATTGTTATTACAAAATGTTTAATGAAACAAAATAAAAACTGGACGAATACACGTACTTTCTAACCCTTTTTTATTCCTTACATGTATGTACTTTTTTATCCTTTTATCTGGAAGGGTCACATCCTTTAAATTCGGTAATACTAGTTGGTAGCATTAGGCATACCCATCCCCGAGGTACACTATTCGATTAATATTTCTCAATAGCGGTGTGATCATCCTTTGGCTCCTTTTCGGCTAGACCTAACGATCGTTGTGCCAGTGACTACTCGTCTGCTTAAAGCAGACTCGTTCACTTCAGAGTGGCAGCAATTTGACTCAGGCCGTGTGATCATCAATCCATAAACTAGTTGGATATAGGCGCGTATACATTTTCCACCAAGGCCATTCTCCCTAACTAGCCCCTTCATGGCTCGGCTTATGCAAAGCTGCCAGCTCCGAAGCTCTACACGATCGATTATAACGAGGAGACACTAAGAGAGGGAAGCCCGTACGTGACAGACGCTCTGTGTCACAAGGAAACAGACTTCCCTGCGGGTTATGCGTTTGTTAAATGAGAATTACACCTATTTCAAGTATGTAGGTGTAATGCGGCGACGTGGGCTATGAGAAATTACAATGGCACCTGTTCGACAACGGCGAATTTTTGTTTTCCATTTCATTTTGTTCTATGTAATTATATAGTTCTTATGAGGTATACGGTTGTCGTAAAATTTAATAGACATACAAGTTTCTTTTTATGGTCAAATTTCTCCGGGATAGGGTTTTTATATACAGTTTTGGTCCTGTATCGACATTATTTCTGTATAAAAAAATCATTCAAATCTAATTTACTGAATGCCTACCCTGCATTAAAAAAAACTATGCACTTCACTGACAGTGGTGTTACATAAGCTCCAATTGCATCCACGCTTAATTTCTATGAAAACGAAAAGCACTTAAGGGTTTACGTTTCACGAGTAAGGTCCAACGGGTGCAGCTGAATATTTTGAAACGAATATCGCACTGAACTTACAAAATAATTTGTGTGCAATTCACGAGAAAAATAGGATTTTAGGCTTAAACAGAATCCCTAGCGAAGTGACATTCTTGACGATTTAAATGCCCCAGAGAACCTTATTTTCTCAGGTGGAGTAGACAGGGGATAGGACTCTATCTGACAATACAAAGAATCAATTGATTTTTGATGTGAATTGCTGCCATGGCTGCTAATTCTTTTACGATAAAACATCGCAGTTCATTTTTTTACTAGAAAATAGTTGCACAGCAAATTAGCTTAAAAATATTTTTCGAAATGTTCTAAGTATGTACTGAAATTATGTTTTATCAATGTGTGCTTTGTTTATACAAATAACATACACCGCCACCAGAATGAAATTTAACATTTTAGCACAGCTTCAATTTTGCAATGAGAAAATACAATGTTGAGTTGAAATGACATGTTTGAACTGTAAATTACTTGAAGTCAGTGAACAATTTACCTCCTTCGATAAGCCGGCGGATTTTTTGAGAATCATTTATGTATTCATTTTGAAAGATTTTCTTTTCCAAATCACCTCACCCAGCGAATTATTGTTTTCTGTTTTTTTGCACAAAAACATTTCTAATATTCTGGTAAGGAGGTTTCATCTTTCACAGGTTATCGGATCTGGTGAATCACCTACGCTCTAAGAGCAGATTATATTTTAATAAAATCTGCAACGAAATGCATTGCGTCATATTTCATTTTGCAATTTTTCCTTTTCTAATTTCTGAATCTGGGAATCTTGCTTTAGACCCCTTAGATCCCCTCCTGTGATTGCGCCACTGACCGGGAGTGTCAGTAATAAGTTCCACCTTCTTTCATCTTTTGATTTAAATCCTACGATCAAGAAAATATAAGGATAGAGTCATAGATCACAAAATGTGTAGCCATTTGCTATCCGATTCGATAATGGCAGTGGCGTAAATATTTTGATAGAGGGGGGTCAGTGTGATTTAGTATAAATTAGTAATTATGTCTTAAATCGCTTTAATAGCACGTGACAGTCATTTAACCTATATATTCTTCAAATCAAAATTGCCTTTACAAGATTGCGAATTGACGATTTCATATTCATCATTTCATACAAATGAGCCCCTTCAGCCATAATTTTAGGTAACTTTTTTTACTACATACTTTAAAATCAACTTTAAAATATTCAAATGTTGTTCTGATACAAAAAACACACACTAAAAACCCTGTTCATATTTATATACCACCTACACTCAGAAAAATGGACCCCGTAAACTTAAAAGTTTTTGTACCATTATTTTAATTAGACGGCAATTTACCAGATTTCTTCACAAAAGTAAACAGATGCAATAATTAATATAACTGGAAGAGATATTTTGTATGGAATGAAATGTGTCCCGTAAATCAAATGGGACATCAGATTACATTTTAATCAGTTTGTCCCAATAAATTAACAAGATCTGATATGATTAACTAATAATAGGATGGACCCCATTTGTTTTATATAAAGTCCTATTTAATTAATGGGATATGCCTTTTAATTGAATTTCAAGCATAAAGACGTATTTTCCAAGAGTACCAACATCATGCTCCGTAGTCGAGATCGTTCGGGTGCCTCCCCGTTAATTGGTAAGTTTTAAAGAGTACTAGCCGATCGGATGTTCAATACTCAGCCGGGCCAAATATCGTGATTCTTAACAAAATCCACAATGACGTAGCGTGGATGGTATAATAATATGGGACTTGTAAAAAAATATACTTCGATCAGATTACGAGGGAAACGATTTTTTTATTACATAGGATTGATCCTATTAATTCAATAAGATATATCCTATTGTAAAATAAGTAGACCATGTATTTGTTTTTAAAGGAGTCAACTATTAGAACAAACGGATATTTTTCGAGTGAAAGTAATGGTTCCTATATTTTTAAACTAATCAGATTTTTCCCATTGACTAAAAACAATGGGACAAAATGATTGGTTTAATGGGATTTCCCATTGAAATTTTTCTGAGTGTACCTACCACCGTATATGGCAAAACACATTCCAAACATATCATCCCCAGCACGACATTTAATAAAAATATGAGACATTTATTGGATTGTGTCAGTCGATTTTTATTTAGTTGACAGTTCGAATTAAGAGCAACCGTATAAAAAAACTGAAAATGTCCGCATGTACATATAGTACGGCGAAAACAAAAAAAAATGTCCTTGACTCGAAATACTAGCTATGGATGAGTTTACACTTGATGGCATACTCGTATAATATAGTTCCGTGAATAATTCGATTCGCAAAGTTCAATTTATCGACCAGGGAGTTTATTTTCATTGGAATATAATCCTGTGAATATGTGCAGTTATTTCAAGCGTGTCAGTATGTATGAATATTTGCTGTGCATACTTAGAAGAAGCTTGGATAGAGATAGTGAATTGGAGGATATGAGTTTGTTATTTTACTGAGAACCTCTTTCGTCACTTCCCCCTAATATAAGATCGTATTGAGTGATCGACTCTTTGCTGAAATAAAGCTAATTAAATAGTTTAGCAATCTTCTAATTAGAACTCCTTATATTTTCTTGATCGTATTACGGTCCGTGGCTCACTTGGTTGAGTCGCACTCTACGATGCTAGTAATCTAGAGGTCCGGAGATCGAATCTCGGCGTCGCATATGCAATGTAACGTTGACTCGAAACAGCCTAGCTGAGTGAACGCACCCATGCCCCACAAAAAGCTACGCGGTACAGGGAAGAAGAAGAATTGGAACTGCACAAAATAAATCGATCGAGGCAAAAGGCTTAAACAATTTCTAAGTGCTTCTGTATGTATGCTTTGGGTTTTTAGGCTTTATGCTATTTTCCTTTGGCGGTTTAGTTTTTCTGATGATACTTCAGCTGTAATGTCATGATCAATCAAAAAGCTACCAAAACAACTAGTCGATCAAGAATCCATTAAGCATTGCAAAGTATTATCAAAACTACAGATTTCAATTCCTGAGACACTCGAAAACAAAAAAACTTAAATCTCATCTAATGATTATGCTTTTGCCGACCACACATGCTACCACGAACTAAGAACTAACCTATAACCTCAAACCACGCCGAAGGATCATTTATATCGCTCCGACATACAGTGACAATTCCTGAACAACAAAATGATGAATGGCTGTCGGATTTTAATGTCAAATAGTGGAGAGCTTACATGACATTTTAAAATTACACATATACGATGAATTCTGCGCGCTATACGAGTATAAGTTTTTGTAACGTATGGGCACATATGAAATGTTTGTTGAGGCCATGTCATGTTCGTCTAGCAAATCTTAAGGGAAAGGACTGCTATCATTCACTATACTCGTAGCATATAGTAGTATTTCTCTATTTTGGTGGAAAACATGTCGAGTCATTCGTATTCGTTTGTAATTAATTTCTGTTATCTTTATATGAGCACTGTTTGTTTGCTGACGTGGACGACGACGACGACGACGGCGTGACGAATGATGACGGCGGCAGCGCGGTGAAAAGATGAATGACAGTTAGTTTTACGTCTAAAAGGATATATAGATATCTTCACATATATCGGTTGTCTAAGCTAAAACACACCGGGAAGTGGAACTGAGTTATGAAACACGAAGTTCTGAAATAATATTTCACCTTCGTGTATGAAGTAAGGCACTGGAAAACTATTGTTTAAGCACTTATTGTTCTGAATCGTTTTTACAACTTTTTTTTTCTCGTGACAGGATGGAAGGATATTTATGCAAGTTGAAGAGTGAATGAACATTTCAATGGACTCTCCTTAAAATGCTTTTAGCAGGCAAAAAACAGGGTTGTCCTCTGTTTTTTATCTGGGCCGTCTACATGGATGGATGCATGGATGTACGGATACTGATCCTACATTTCCACATACATAGTCATCATGATGCAGCAGCAAGTCATTCACACTATGTTGTATGCATTTGGCTATGGATTTTCCATTGAATGCAATATGCAACCAGCAATCTAATGGCAATGGTAGAACAATGCAATATGCCATGGGCACTCTTCAAAGAGATATTAAGCGGGCGAATTTTCTGCTTTTGTGTTGCCTACTATACACGGACTAGGAAAAACGACAGGGTTTTATCGGACCAGAAGTAGATTGATATCTCGGTGGGTTTTGGTGGATGTAAATGCTTATTATTAGCGAAAATAGGTACTGAAAACATAATGGAGGAGTTTGACTCAAATTCTGCAACTGGTTTCGGTTTTTTCTTGCAGTATATATGGTTAAATATCAAGATCCTTGTGAATTATAAATGAAGTCAGGGTTTTAACAATAAATATATTTTAATCAGAAGCATATAGTCCAAAATAAATTAAATCAAAACCACTAATTCGTATATGATTGCATAATGCAAAAAGCCACAAACAAACACTCGCTATATACGCGGGTAGTCAACTACAACCACCATTACTGAGGGTGAACCACCATGCAATGAGGCGGTACCTACATTTCCGAGTCCTGTTAACAACACTCAAATTATACTCTAATCGTGCAGTCTGTATGTAGTGCAATAGAAAAAATTTAACCTAAATACCCAAAATCGCCTGTCAATGTTACAATGATTCCATACGAACACGGAACACACATATCGACAAAAACATTACATGCTAAAATTATCTCTAATTTCAGAAAATTTTAGTATGCACTCTGGGTTTGGTTACCGTGCATCCATATATGTAGTTGGGAAAAAAACCATTCAGGACACGACACCCACTATCTGCCTGCATGACACTATTCGATTTTGTACATATTCGAATGTCTGCCCTCAGGCCGCGTCCACTGTCCTATCATTTGTTCTATCGCCGCAATTCTCTGGGAAAATTGAATTTTAATAAATGAAATGCACATATAAATGTTGCCCTCATCCTATGGTCCGTGTCCCTCCACTTTAATGCGATCGCATGCCGTTCCCGGGGTTTTTTATATAACCGGACCGGACCGGACCATGTTCTAATGCGTGCTTGAAATTCCAATAGACAACAGATAAATTCCATTGAACGATTATCGAGCCAATAATATTGGATGCATTTAATTATCGATTTGGTTAAGAGGTTTTGGTCGGGGTGGGTAATACAGAGACTATACTATATATGCTGCATACTAAAGTGCAGAGGCTGCTGAGTAGATTCGCAGGAATTCAGAGGGTGATTGTCATACGTACCGACATGGTTGCGGTTGTTGTCCTCCGGGACACCAGAAAAGCTTGCTTCGGAGGCCAATTAATAATTGAAGTTCCATGCGTTGGTCGAGGCGGGGTCAGCAAACGATAGTAGTAAGGGAATTATGTAAGTGCGGACGTGTAAAGGAATACCACAAATGAATGCGGTAGCAATCATCCGTATGGTATAATGCTCGATTAAATGAGAAATTGTGAATTTAACGTGAAAGGAAATATTAGGAAATTAGCAGGAAATTTAATATGCGGAGAATATAAATTTCATGATTTGGTATCACTTTAAAGAGTGGTGCGGCCTACAATTTCAATGAAAAGAACTGAACTTCTTTTAATCGTTGATCGGATTCCCTTTCATTTTAATAGGGACAAGCGGATTTGGGTGCGGGGCGTGTATCGTTGCAATCACGAAATGGAGGAAATAGACCAGAGACGACAAAAGTATAAAGGAAACTTTTCAAAACTCTTATTCGCAGGGCCGGTCTTTCCATATTGGCAACCTCGGCTACTGCCCAGGACGACAAATTTTTAGGGTCGGCAGATTTTTTAAACTGTTACATTTTCCGCTGACTTATAAAAATATAAAGTGCGCAAATCATAAGAATAAGTAGTGGTTAAACTCATCATTGTGATTTTCTGTGAATTGAAATTTTCGGTTCTAAAAATATTGTTGAGAAACGTAATTTTTCTTTTTGGTCGGTACATGGTCTGGTCTAGTGGTGGACTATAATAATTGTACTTCTGATTTGAAAGGAGTATATGAAGGATCCCCTAGGTTTGCCATTACCACTGATTTTTACACTATAAAGTACAAAGATGCAACCGCAAAGAGATGAAAAAATCTACATTCCGTTCTTATAACATAATTAAAACGAGACCGAGTTCTAATCGTGCGAATAGCACGATGAGTGTATACCCTATACCCATGTACAGACCTAGAAGGCACGCAAAACCCAAAATATTCAATTTCATATTTTTTGTGGGGGAGGGAGGGGTAGATGGGTCGGACCTGACAAATCTTTATTACCTTGTCAAGGCATCCAACGGCTACCATTTGATACTAATTTGAAGCTTTTCGTGACATTCTATCAAAAGATATGGCTGAATATAACTTTGTAGGGGAAGTAGGGGTAGGGGTAGGGGTAGGGGTAGGGGTAGGGGTAGTCGGACCTACTTCACTTTCGATTAACTCAAAGTATATGTCAGAATGAGACATTGATCAAAATTTCAAGTCGATAGCGATATTCTACCGAACGTTATGGCCGAATTAAAATATCAAGGAGGGGTAGTTTTTATGGGAGGTAGGGGAACCCGTGGTCCGATTTGGCCCATTTTCAATACCGTCCAAGATTTTAGAAAAACAAACATTCGACCAAAATTTCAAACCGCTAGCTTCATTATTTCGGGAGTTATCGTGCTAACAGACAGACACACGGACAGACAGACTGACAGACAGACAGACATGGTTTATTCGATTCAGGGACCGACCCTGATCATTTATATATATACTTTGCCATACCTGCGGTGGCTCCTTTGAGGTGTTACATAATATCGGCGTAACAAAAACAATATACCCAATACCATCTTATGGGTATAGGGTATAACAATTGTGGTATCTTTCGAAAGAATCAAAAATAAGACACTTGTGCTGTCTATCAGGCAAGTGCTCCTCCCTGCTCCCTGAGAACTTTCATGCTTAAATAGTCTGTACTGCCCAAGGGCGCCATAGAGTAAATCCGGCCCTGCTTATTTATATCATCTGCTCTAGAGTAAGGTCATCAGATTCCCAAAAGTGCAAAGCTGTACACATACTTAGGGAATTCGGTTTTCAGGCAAATCCATATGGCCATATGGCTTCCAGTACTTCCAGGTCCGAGATCGGCGTAAGCAAAAATGTTGGCGAATTGTGTAATGCGCGAAAGACAGATCAATGTCTATGCCAAGTGAAGGGCGAGCTAGAGGATCTAAGTAGTCATACGGACGAGTAATAAATCTAAATTCCACGAATTGCCTTCCATTACCTCACCGCTCGCTTCGCTCGCATCTCGCCCTAGCACTCGTCGAAGCAGCACTGCGTCGTAAAATTGTTGGCATAATCCAAAAATGCGACGAACCAGAAATCTAAATCTTACGGATAGCCTTCGATTCACCGCCCGCTTTGCTCCCATCAGCTCTCGTCGCAAGGATGTTGGCCAATTATGATAAGCGTGACAGAAAGAGTGAGGTATGAGCGGAGCGAACGGCGAGGCACAGGATCTCAGTAAACGTATGGACGAGCTAGAGGTCTACGTTTTAAGAAATGCCTTCCATCGGCTCGCCGCTCGCTACGCTCGTCTTATCTTATTTCCCAGCAACGCTACGTTGCGAAAATGTGGGCGAGGTATAAATCTTACCTAAATCTGGATGCATTATTCCTGAAGGAGAGTATCATTAATGATGCCATCCCGGTGCCCTGGGCTCTTAACACCGCGTTTTAAATGGACTTTAAGGCAATGTTGTGGGATTTTTTTTTTTATCTAAAACTCATGCCGAATTCTTTCTTTATTCTACGTTTTCCTATAGTGGTTGATAAAGGAATCGGATGAAGCACATTGGCTGATTTTTTCATCGTTTTGTGATAGGAAAAATTAATTAAAATCCCATCTTTCGGTGGCTGTAACCTTCTGAACCTTGGCTGCTAGAGCCTTGAAATATTCTTCACATATGGGCAGTACGGTTTGGATTAGAAAATTTACAAGTTCGTTTCGGGCAGCTGTAACTTCCGAACGCGGATAGGTGGGCCATGACATTTGGAGAAAATATGAGCCTCAGGTAGCAAAATTTCAGAGAGTTCAGAGTTTCAGAGTTTCAGAGGTATCGCAAATGAACATTTGCCAAATCTGAAAGTGCGATTATCTCGCTAAACATCGATCGTGAGGGGTGCATGTGTCAAACTGTACACCTTGAAAGCAGGCAAGTCGATTCATTGTGAGTAATTTCCAATATCTAATCAAGCACAACAGTCGTTTTACTCACACAATAATAAGAAAACCAAATATTAACGCATCACTACTTTTAGAAAAGATCAAAACTATAGAAAGAAGCAAGTGACGGTACTCGCCTCTTCAATGTTATTGAGCTTTAGAGATTTGGTAGCTGGATTTTGACGCCGTCTCCAAAATTTATATCAAAAATCGTTGTATCAGGGTAGGGTAGGCATTACCGCCAGAACGGGCGATGTGCCTACACCGCAGGTCGAGCGACGCGACGCCATGGAGCGGTGTAAAGAACCAGGCAGTCTAAAACCCCTTAGAAATATTTTTCTGTGTTCGCTTCTTAGTGCTATTCCATGATGCTATCTCTACTTACATACTTCGCGATGTAAAACAGTAATAATGATTCGGCTTAGCTTTTCCTTGCTCAGACATTGCGCTAACCGAAAATAATAGTCGAGAGTTGTTGGATTTCCATGGTGCCAGTCAGTGGCATGCGTATTGTCTGCATTGTTGGACAGACATGGTGGTTGCGGTGTAACTTAGTCAAAAAATCAAAATATCGTTACACTCTACGGATGTCAAAGTTAAAAAAACAAAACAGAAAATACACCCAAAAACAACTTGCGTACAAGTCCGCAACTCAGTGGGACATTTTCATGTTTTCAACAAATGCTAATGTACTGTACTGATGCAACCTCGAAATGATTTATACATTATTTCGTGACGATTTGCTTTCCGAAGTTGACTCTTTTTGGGTCGTTCAACTTTTGTTGAACGAAAGTTGAACCTAAGTTGAAAGTTACACTTTTTGGGTCGTTCAACAAAAGTTGAACCTAAGTTGGAAGTTACACTTTTTGGGTCGTTCAACAAATGTTGAACGAAAGTTGAACATTAGTTGAACCGAAGTTAAAAGTTACACTTTTTGGGTCGTTCAACAAAAGTTGAACGAAAGTTTAACGTGAGTTGAACCTAAGTTGAAAGTTGACTTCAAGTTGAATTCGAGTTAATTTCGAGTTGAATTCAAGTTGAACCCAAGTTGAACCCAAGTTGAGCTCAAGTTGAACGTAAATTGAACCCAAGCCCAACCTCTGTTGAACCTTGAATGGCACCCAACAGTCACAGGGTACCACCTAGCCCAACTTCCGTTGAACCTTGAATGGCACCTGTAATGCCAAAAACGTAACGCTTTTCGAATTTATGTGCCAGAGTCAAGACATAAAAATGTCAAAAACGAGATCCAATTTGCGAGAAAAATTTTCAAATTTTCCTTTCACACGTATTCACGTGTAGTAGATACACGTTAAAGCTTGGAGCTTTAAACTTTCCTCTGCATCAGTCCTGGGTGCTCTTGAGGAATTCTTCGGAAAAGTGATGACAAATTCCTTAATCAGCGGAGTTGAATTAATTCGAATTTTTTACTTTTCCTCAGAAACTGCAATTTCGACATTTCAAATTTTGTAGTATTTCTTGGTGAATCCCCTGATGAAATTCGCCTGGGCAATGGTCGACAATTGCAAAAAAGAAATTGTCTTCGACTGAATTTATTAAAACATAAAGCAGACATTTTTATATCCCAACACAAATTACAAATTTAGCATCATAGAAAATGATATGCTGGCAAGATCAACTTAAGTTGATAATGAGGCAAAGATCTGAACAACGGGGATAGATAGAAACTGATAAAATCAAAATTTAACGGATATTGACTGTAAAAACTTCATTTAGTTTGGAAGTAACTCCTTCGATTTCTTAACAAAATTTGAGAGTTTCTCTAGTGGATTCCAGGCTTCATAGATCAATAAACAAAATAAAATGTAGTGACGTTTAGTAGCCGAAAATTTTTAAATTCTGTTGTATCCTTTGACAATCACAGTGATTTGATCGCGTTTAGCAGCTTTTTAATATCAATTTGTGTTATGAGCTCGTCAACCTTTTTGCCTGAACCCCTCCCTAAATATTTCTCTATGCGTACGCCCCTGCGGCCTGTTCTATTGATCACTGCACTGAAGGTCACAGATTGACTGACGGTTTGTAGTAATTTTCCGTGCAAATGAAAATAATATTTGTGCGGAATTTCAAAATTATGGTTAATGTATGACAGAGAGAATGCGCTACCAGGACATCTAAAAAAAACGTAAAACGGAAAACGTAAATCCTAAATTTTTGTGAGAAATATGGGATGAGGTTGTTTTTTCGACATTGTATGGTGGCTTTTATGGATCGCTCATTTCAAAGAGATAGTTTATATGTATTTACATATCGACATGCAGAATTTAGTAAAATTAATATTAAAAATAGCTTCCTGAAAAAAAAGAAAATCAAAAATCTCAAACAATATCCTGAAAAAAAAAACAGTTGAAATTTTTATATTTTCAAACGTAAAAATGGACTTTCTGTTTCTATTGCTGCTGAACATTTTATCTAAATTTGCATATATTTTGCCTTTGGCATATTTTGACCATTTTGTTCCGCTTTTGTGTTTTCCGTGTTCCAACAGCCCCAAAACCCATTGAAATCCGGAAGGCATTTTCCTGCCACAAACATTCTAATTTCAAACGCACATTTATAATATAAATCCAGTCAAAATTACATGATACGCGCACGGTCAATTTATTTCGCTTGAAATTTCATTTCGATTGTGTATAATGTAATTTACGAATTCTTTACAAACAGAACTCATGTTTTGCGAAAACAGATACGCATATTTTGGCCGACTCCACGCTTCTATACAGAAACTCGTATATAGCGGAAATATAGCCTCATCCCCTATCCAAACCATAGTAAAAAGTAAATATGCTTTTCACCGGACAAAACGCCATCCCTTGGGGTTATTTTCAAAATTAAAACGATAAGTAATTTATCACGGAGCAAAACAATTTATTTGTGTTGCGGCGAAAATTCTGAAATTCTGTACATACAAAAGCGAGGGACACAATAATTGCCTTGCCGTTGAAGCACTCGTGCTATCGATTTTGATTTAGACGTACAACACGACGGCATGTCATGTAAACTGAATTTATTGTAAAACTTTCATCTTACTGACTTTTGGGCAGCTATTTCTATTCGTTTACATGTGCATAGGTGTATTACTACGAAAAAAAAGTTGCAGGAAATGTACAATGCATTTAAGGTGGCGAATCAAAAATGTATAGTAATACGGCAATCTCTTTGATAAAATAAAATCTAACTTCAACATTGTTACTATGCTGCTGCAAAATATCCTTAACAGCAAGGACTTTTCGTTCCCCGTTCCCTCTCCCAAACTTTATCGGCGCAATTTTTTCTTATCGTTCTACAACAACTTAGTATCTATCAGTGCGTAGTTCAATTTAATTTATAGTCCAGCCCATCCAGCCTTGCAAAGAAAGTTTCAAACACTTCCCGCGCGGACTAAAGAAAATATTATTAATGACAGTCGATTTTTAAGTATCCGCGCGCACACAATTGCTAAAAGATTCTTTTGTCAAGGATAAATTCATTTTCAGCGGTAACGATATCTTCTTGTCCCGAATAAGAATATGGCTGTTAAGATTTTCGTGCTTGAATAAAACAAAAAAAAAATCATCTTGAAAAGTTAGGGATAGTACATAATGAAAAATGATTTTTCTTCTTTGCCGTGTCAAAGTTGTCTATCGCGGCCTATCGCGATCAACGTCTCGACGGGGTGCTGCTTTTATTTTTCGCGGTGAGTATTTATGATAGATGTCAATATCAGATTTCAGTTTGTTTATCATATACAAATTGAATAACGGTCGTAATTAAACGTAGCGCAACTTTGTGTTTTCGTTTTTGCGGCAGGATATAAGATGCTTCCACATTGAAGCGAACGTGCACTGTTGGGGGGAATTTTAAGGGGTTTGAAATAAATCGATTAATTCTGCGTAAAGAACATAAAATGCATATTGCCGAAATTATTTAACGTTGTTAAATCTGTCTGTACGTTATTTTTTTCTTAAATTAACATAATTATTGTAAATATTTTATTTTGGCATAGAAATTATGCGAAACAATTGAAAATGTTCGTCCATGTCAATAATGATTAGCAATTCAATCTCCAAATCAAAAACCATAAAAAAAATCAAACTAAAAATCTTTAAGAACTAATACTCTAATACCTAAACTGTAAAACATAACATCCGCAGTTCATAGCTCCAAAAATATTTTTGATATTTTTTTGAGGATGGGGGTTTGAGTTCCGGATAGTTTTTTTTTAAGTCTTGTTAATTCTGATAAATGATAAAATTAAAGAAGAAAGATTTGTAACGGGTGGTCTAACTAGAACGCACGATGTTAATTGAGTGTCACACCTTAACGGTAAGTTTATCGCCCAACTTTCTTAGACATTTCTTTGCTTCAGTACTTGGCAAATTCAACCATTGAGAAGTACACAATTGAGCAGCGCGTTAAGGTCGTTGAAACCTTTTAAGAAAATGGACGCTCAAATCAAAATGCTTTTCATGCACTTCGTGATTTTTTTGGTCAACATAATCGACCAAATAACGGACTTCTTGTGGCCAGAAATCGAGGATCTGACCAAAAACAACAAAGCTGTAAAAGTTACCCCGCCAAAGAAAAATTCATCTGCCGCAAAAAGAATACATATCACTCCAATCCGCCGCTCATACATATGTAATTTTGTTTAAGGTATAAATGCTGGATGTAATTTTGTTTTAGGTGTAAATGCTGAAGAAGTTTAAATGTACAGGACTATTTCTTAAAGTAATTTGGTGGGAGCTCAAACATTTTTTTTGACGGCTCCCACTAAATAACTTTAAGAAGTAGTCCTGTACATTTCAACTTCTCCCGCATTTACACCTAAAACAAAATTACATATGAGCGGCGGATTGGAGTGATATGTATTCTTTTAGCGGCAGACGAATTTTTCTTTGGCGGGGTAACTTTTTGTTGTTTTTGGACAGATATCATATATTTTTGCATACTTAAATAGCCAACTAATATTTTTGTTTTGGGATCCTGATGTCCCAGTGTCCCAATTTCCTAATGTCCTTATGTCCTCATGTCCCAATGCGCAAATATCACAGTGTCCCATTGGCCTAATGTTCGAATGTTCCACTACCCTAGTGTCCCAATGTCCCAGTATCGCAATATCCCAATGTCCCAGTCTCCCACCTAATGTCCTAATATCCCAATGTCCAATTGTCCTAATGT
Source organism: Microchrysa polita (assembly GCA_949715475.1). Lineage (NCBI taxonomy): Eukaryota > Metazoa > Arthropoda > Insecta > Diptera > Stratiomyidae > Microchrysa > Microchrysa polita. The sequence continues at coordinate 5,312,587 of OX454415.1, read as the reverse complement.
CCCAATTTCCTAATATCCCAGTTCCCCAATGTCCCAAATGTCCCGGTATTCTTATGTGATAATATCCCAATGGCCCAATGTCCAAGTGTACAAATGTCCCAACATCCCAATGTCCCAATATCCCGATGTTCCAATATCCCAATGTTCCAGTGGTCAGTGTCTCAATGTGGCAGTATTCCAAGTGTCCCAATAGCCTAATATCCGAATGTCCGAATGTACCACTGTCCCAATGTCCCCATGTCCAAACCCAATGTCTTAATGTCCTAATGTGCCAAGACCCCAATGTCCCAATTTCCTAATATCCCACTGCCCCAAGATCCTAGTCCCCCAGTGTCATAATATCCAAATGTCCCAATGTCGCAGTGTGTTTAAAAAAAGTGTCAATGCGATTAGCCGAAAGACGCAATTGGAGGAAATCTTTTGTGAACTTCACCTATTAATGTACCGTTATTCCATCCACATATCTAAATGGAAGACAATGATTCTTTAGAAGGACCACCAGAGGATCATTCATGCCAAATTTCATAAAAATTTCATCACGGAGAGAGACAGTAGAAGCAAGTCTTTCTGCAACTGTAGACTCCAGTCTGAAATTGGGCTACTCGCTTAAGTCTATGAGGGTGAAAATTTCACCGTTTATTGCATATATCTTACCCGTTATTGTGCCGATGGAAGATTTTTTCGGAAAGGCATTAGAACAGGATATGTGTAATATTTTGGTAAACAAATTTTTTTGGGGGATGTTGCCTGGAAGGCTGTAGCCCTGTCAAGGCAAAAAGCAAGTTGTCTCGGGAATCATGGACTTGTTCGCTTTCGTTTTTTTTTTCTTTTGGCGGGCGATACGCTCTCGCGTCTCTTGATATCGACTTGGACGATATGTGGTGCCACACAGCCAACGAAACTCTGGCTCTTTTGCACGAGAAATTCAATGGCCGTGTTATCTATCGTCTTGGCAATGTTAATTGGCCGCCACGATAATGTGATTTGACACCGTTGGACTTCTTTCACTGGGGATATTTAAAAGATAAAGTGTACGTCAATACTCGTAAGCCAAAAACAGCTTTTCAGGCATTCCTTATCAAAAAAAAAATATATGAATGGCGTCTGCCAAATCAACAAAAAGTAAAGGCCCTCAGCTATCGATATTTAATTGTGTAAAAACTTCGACTGACGGCGTAAATCACGGCCTTGCTTTTCAAACTTGAAATTCACTTAACCAGACAAGTGTTGTCTGCGAATTGCACTATTGACAAGACAAACTTCTTCTTCGCCCACTTCGTTAATTGTATGTATATAGCAGCAAGTGCGAAAAGTTTTTAAGCTCATTCAACTAGTCTCTTGCAATTTCAACTATAAAATAAAAATATCCTTCCTCCTTCCTGAATCCTACAACTATGCAGCGATAAAAAAAAGAAACTTACGCGCGAAAAACAGATTCCAATTAAAATAAAATGAGTGAAAACAACAAATTAGAGCGGAAAGAGAGAACTCTTGAAAAATGTATGGTAAAAACAACCAACTATAGCAACACACAAGTCTGAGAAACAGTTCCTTTTTTTTTGCGCGAAAACTTTTCGATCGTCTTGTAAAATCTGAAATTCCGTACACAAAAAATTCGAAAAAAGAACGTTTCGGGCGCTGAAACAAATTATCCACAATTCAGCGTTCGTTTCTTTGGAAATATTATTGAAAGCATGAAATATTAATAAAATCAAAGGCAAAAAAAAAATGTTTTCCAGTTTAACTTTTTTCTTTGTTATGGTTCTGACTTTTTATTTAGCCGTACAAAAGCATAACTTTCTTTGGAACGCCATCCGTGTCATTCCGCGTACTCACCCTCCGTTTTCAGATGTTTTGTCATACTCGTGTTCGTGTTCGAGTATAATGTATGAAAACCGAAATAAGGAAAGCAATAACGGTATTATACAAGACAAGAAGAATTTTCATAACTCTTTTCATACTTGTACTAATGGAATTTTGACGAGAATTGGGAAATCCTTAGACAGGATGTATAGGTATAGGTACTCGTATATGGATTACGACCCTTACGCAGTTTATTTCAATCGACTCCGAATAATATTCGAATGAACAAAAATTTACATTGCTTTTTTTTGGGCTTATTTCGGGTCCCGATATGTGATGACTTCTTTTTTTTTCTTTTATGCTTGTTATGAGAATCGAAAATATAGGAATAAAAGGAATTTATTCTATTATGGTGAATTTTCCCAAGATCAATTCAAACAGATGAGAGGCTAAATAAAATTCGAAGACACATCGTCATCGCACCGTATCATAAGTATGCCTTCTTCATTTTCTGTGGAAAGAAAATGACTTTTTGGACGACAGGGCGAGAACAAAACAAACCCAAAAGGAAAATATATGGAATTCAAATTCCATTTGAATATATTGATGAAAATGTATTTGAATCGTACTTGTATATGTTTCAGAATAATATGTGTGGCGTCTTCTCGTTGCCGCGGAGGGTGCAAAACAATTGATTGCTCCGGAATATAAATGTGGTGATGGCAAAATTGAAATACAAAGCCAAAAATATCATCGTTATCGTTTTCGTCAAACACATACACATTCACCCGCTCACTGACAAAAGCCAGAGCTGAAATACTCATACTTGATGTTCCCCGGAGGCTTTCCTTTATCCGGTTGTCTGTTGGGAATATTTTCGTTGTTTGAAAATATACACAGTGTGAAATAATGAATTCTTTTCTCTAGGGCGATGGTAATGATGATGTGAATAGCTGACATTGTGTTTCCGTTGATCTTATTTGCATGCAAGCATAAATATGAGTAAACATGGGGGGAGAGGGCGCACGCTCTTTTTTGAAAGGATATGACGCTGAATCTTTCGTTGGCGCCGTTTTAGAAGAATTTTTAGGGAATTGATTGCACTAAGGACTCGTTCTGCCAATAAAAGTTGGGAGACTGTTAGAAACCATTTCGAAAAGAAACCTCTATGCGGCAAATCCTCCCGCTCGAAATTGGCAGTCAGTTTCAATTTCAGTTATTTTAAAAATATTTCAAATCATTACTAGTTCGAGTTTGGATGGCTTCATATCGAAAGTTGTACCTTTGAAGGACGTTAAGGAAAGCCCTCTCGTGCCGCCTTCAGAAGAAAAGTGACGCGAGTACAAAGCAGGGCGACTCACTACACATTTTTAAATCGGCCACGAGCGTCCCAGGTTGGGTTTTTGTTTTAAATATTTAGTGGGTTTAGTTTGGGCGGGAAACGTGGCCATCCGGGACCACGAAGCCAAAATAAGATGGCATTTGGGCTAGTTGACTCTCGATATAATATATGCCAATTTCAACCCCCTTGTCAGTATCGTCTACCTCAGGCATGCGATATCCCTTTTTATCTGTAAAAGGACAGGGGCAACGAGTAGCACAAACTACCGCCCGTATCTCCCGAAACTGAGCTACAGCAAGCGCATGCCGCCTATCTTTATTGCCCAACCTGCACGGTTGTAGAGGCATTGGCTCCGTCCTCTGGGCATCTTCGGTTGGCCAAGCCCTTTCTTTACATTGTTCCGGCTAGCATCGCTAGCGACCTTGATTGTACGTTGCCGGTGTCGTGATTTATAATGCAGTCCTCCGATTCCTTGAGAAAAACCAAGCTTTTCACCGCATGGAGCTTACGCCGCGCCGCACCGATCGACTCCGCTTCGGCTCTTCGTTGCGGCTTAGCTTTGTTAGGTTTCTATCCTGGTCTTCTTTATCCTTATAAAGCTGGATGTTATACGTGGATCATATCCGTTTAGCCTGCCTCTTGTTCAAACTTCTCCTTGCTCAGCTCGACTATGAACCGATGGATCATGGAGTGGAAAGGTGATTAGAATTAGATGGAATGGTTCGATGTGTTTGTGTTGGTTTTCGATAGATGTCGAATTGGATGAAACCGTGGCTAATGATGATTATCAAATCTAGGAATGGCAGCTCTCCGATGTTCCTTAGTTCCGGTTGAGGTTGGCTAGAATCTCTTCACCTTAATCCTATTTCACCCGCAATATCAGTAAAACTCCTTTCGCCTTCAGTTTCTCTTCTGTTCGTGAAGATCTCACTTATGAACGGTGAGAGTTGGTCGTCCATTGCAACCAACCCGCATGATTCTTTTGTCGAATCTGCTTCGGAAAGTTAGATAATTCTCAACCAGTTTCATAACGTATACGGTTTCTCGCAATGTCTCCTAATTTGACCACGGTTTTTCTGTCGAACACTATTCATTCAGAGATCTAGCGTGAAATTTTTTTGGCCTGTTTTAATTTTAATTCGCTAGCTTAGCTAAGGTCTTAAGTCTTGACGATTGTTTGCTGGTTTTCTGCAGTTACAGCTTTCCAAGTACTGCTCCCTTACAACAGCTTTGGTTTTTACAATCTGGTTTGCAAAATTTTGAACAACCCACCGAAAGCACTTGGCTGTGGAATGCTCTTGATACCGCCATCAACGGTCTAAATAGATAAATTATTATTTATGGGAAGTTGAATTTCCACTCAGACAAGGCACTTTGGTTTTGTTCAATTTGTTCTTTAACCTGGCTGCATTTAACTCCTTCTCGAGATCCAGAGATTTTGTGGGAGAGTACTTAAATGTCGAAACTTCATCATACAAGTTCCACGGCGTCCCTTTAAATAAAGTCGGATCAGCAAAATACTACTATTGGAAATAGGATGCAATCCTGCCCAACTTCATAAACTTTACTGTGAGATTTCATTCTGGGAAGGGGTAAGTTAGGACTCCCGATGTTATTGTAGAGGAGCAGCTGGGTAGAGCAGCTAAAGAGATCGGACTCTCAGTTGAATAAAGAGGATAGAGGAGCATCTGAAGCACTTGGGCTTCTATTTGGAAGAGGAAAAACAGCTTAAGGGCTTGGGGTCCTATTTTAAGGAAGAAGAAAAGCATGTATCCCTAAATGTCTCCAGCCGACTGTCGGATAATGTTTCTTTCTATGGATGCTGTGGATGTGAGATAAGAGGCTTCTCGGTATATTTCGGTAGGAGATGCGATTCTGTAGAATCAAGCAAGGCCAGAATTTAAAACGGACATTGATCTCGCAAGTGGAATATGTAGTCCAAAAGCCAAAAATAGCACTGAATATAGATGAGCTACGGTCTGAAAAGCAGAATCGGAGGCCAGTTGAATGTAATCAGAATCACCAATAAAAGTCTAAACACGTTCGGGGGCCATTTTTCGGTAAATGGTGCAGAAAATCATTTTCGACAGTCCAACATTGGACTAAGGTCGTAGATGTGTTAGTGATATCCACTTCGGATGATCCTAACTGCTTTTTTGTTGAGGTGTTGAGATCAACAGCACGCTCAGCAATGTTATTTACCCCAATGTTATTTTTATGTTATTTGCCCCAAGAACGACCGCTGCAGTATAGCTTGTAGAAATAATACTACAAAAAAGCTCCGATCTTGCAAAAAAAAAAGTGTTTAGTAATTTTCTCTTTGTTAACCCAAAAATAGATGTATAACAGTAAAAAGTCGTCAATCCCTACAACAGCACTTTCAACAATGCCACTAAATTCAAATTTTAGACAAAATCCGTTTTTTTTTGTTGATAAATCTCACCCTTAAAACACCAAATATTTGTGAAACTGAATTTTGCATAAAATCTTTCCAATTGAAGAAGTTTTCTAAGAGGTTCTGCCATGAGCAGTGTTGCCAATTTAGCCGTTTTCCGGCCAAATTTAGCCGGAAATCATGCTGTTTAGCCGGAAGAAATTTATAATTCCGGCCGGCCGGATTTTTAGCCGGATTTGATTTTCTTCGGCCGTTTTTTTTCGGCTAAAACTATTTTATGATTTTTATATGAAAAACTGTTTTATTTATGAACCAATCTTAACCAAACTTCGCATAAAAGGATCCCTACAAATGTCACAAAAAATATGTGAAAATGGATGGAAACAAACGATGAGTTATGGAGCTGCCATACAAAACAAACCCCCCAAATTAGGTTCTTCTAAGAAAAACTTTTTTTTGGGCACCGATGTGAACCAAACTTCATGAAAACATATTTCTATTGATCCCCTAAAACATACGTAAAAATAAGTGGAATCCAATAATGGGCTAATGGGGCTGCCATACAAACCCAAACCCTCAAATATGGTTTTTCTAAAAAAAACTATTTTATTTGGACACCAACTAACACCAAACCTAATGAAAATGTTGATGTCACAAAACAAATGCAACAATGAATGACAACGAACCATGGGGTCATGGGGTTGTCATACAACGTTATAAACGCACAACGAATTGACGGAGCGAGGTTGCGTGGACGACCGAGAGCTCGCTGGGAGAACTCCGTAGGTGAAGACGCCCACCAGCTGCTGGGCTTCCGAAACTGGAGGACAAGGTCACGTAACCGCGACAATTGGAGGTCAACGATTCAGGCGGCCAAGGCCCGACGTCGGCCTATCGCGCCACATTGATGATGATGATTCAAGTAGCGAATGAATTTTGTTAAAAAAATCAGAAGACACGTTAATATGACTCTCGTTCTCTACATTGTCCCAGACGAAGCTTTGTCACAAAATTTATCCTCTTTCAGATGAAAAAAAGTTAAAGGCCATTGCTTTCTCAGAGAGACCTTCATGCGACATATTCCTTATTCTAACAGTTAACATTCTACTACAGTGTCATATCAGCAACAGAAAATTTAGCGTCGTGCCTGGGGTCAAACCCGCATTTTTACGCCTGCAAACATTGTATTTTTTGTAGAGTATAATAGAGCAGGAAGGTTTTTTGTACCGTCATTATCGGCTTGGCTCCTGATGCCTATGACTAATTTCTGATTCTACATGATTGAAAGGAAAATATCAGGAGGACCCTAGGATAGCAGCAACAAATTATTCTTTAATTATCTTCATTTTGTCTACATATTTGACTTGACTCGAACCTATAATACACAATCCTGTTAAATTTAACCCGAACATGGTGCCTAATTAGCTTAAATGCTAATGGACCATTTTATATTTATTATGACTCTGAATTATACCAATTGCATTCGGCCGGCGCGTGTATTACACATGTTTATGAACGACTAATATGTGTGGTATGTTTGTCCTTAGTTAGAACAATAAATGAATTACATGTACCTATAGATTTAGAGGAATCCGTTTGATAATTACCATGTTTGTTGTAGTCATTTGTTATGAGTGTGCAGCACAGATGTTAGAATTCAATTCAGAAATGCTCTTAAACTTTAGCTAGAACACGAACACATGTCTATGTCCTACTAATGTTCATGTTTAACAACAATTGTTTATTATATCTCAACTGAAAGCTAAATCTTATCTACATGACAGTCGAAGTGAGCAATAATAAATTTTGCCAATAAGATGCATTAGTCGAGTAAATATCCGTAACATGTTTGACACAAATGAGATGAGTGTCGAGTTGAGATTGTATATATATATATCTCGTTCTCGTACTCATTGTGAGCGTCTTATGTCAAAGTGTCATTAAACATAAAGTATCGACGATACACAGTATCCATGATACATGATGATGATGAAACGAAATCGATGAAGTGGATAGACATGGTTGACTTGTCCGGATGTTGCCAATAAACTTCTCAATTATCTGCGGTTTCTCGTGTTAATCAAACTCGGATCTTACTGAAGACTCTGAAGGCCATTTTGAAATGTTCTCTAGATGTATATGTACCTATATGTACACCTAAACGTATTAAGTGACGTGACTGGCAAGGACTGTTATTTGTTGATCTGTTGCCGTATATTATAGAATGTATAGTCCTTAATTGCTTTAATGCAAATGACTGGAGAAAACAGACAGGTCTCTTGTGATGAGGGATGAAAGTCTTTAGTCGAATTTAAACATAATCCGGTGGGATGTATATAATTTTTGCGGATCTATAAATTAACATGATGTGAGTAGGTACTGATTTATGTAGCTCAAAAACATACTTTGCTGCGAAATTTTGTCGATAGTGAAGATGATGATGATTTTAATATCGTATACAGTCAATTTAACGTGCTTTGACGGGAAAACAGATTCCACTTAAGTACTACAAAATCTAAAACTTTTGATATTCAACTTCAAAAATTTAGCACGAAAGCGGCGGGGTTTCCATTGACACTGGTTCAGAAATCACTACATGATAGTCGTCAATCTTTTTCGCGTTTTTATTTTGCCAACCACATTTACAGGTAAAGCGAAAGAGTCCCTGTTCGTTTCTCCGCTTCCCTTTGATTTCGATTTAAAAAGGAAAAAGGAAGTCGATTTCATGTTCACGAAACGATATCAATCGACTGATATTTCATTAACGTAATTGAAAGTGAATTTTCGCCTTGGAGATTTCATTAGTTTCTATTTAACCCCGGAGCGCTTGAAACTGAAACGTTGAAAATTCCCTTCAAAACATATTTAGACTGACGGGATTCATTATGCTGCCACGAGATTCGATGTTTTTGATTGGTATAGTGATGTTCTGGGTTTTGCAAATAGAAATTCGCATTGGCATAATATTTGTATGAGTCAAGATAATGACGGAGTATTTCAAATCACGTGCTTTAAGCTGTTTGTGGCTTCTAACTTCATGTCAGGCTATTTTGATATTTATAAAAATGATACAGCCTGCGTTGACGGCCGTGGCAGAAGAAAAACTAAAGGTCGATGCACACTTTTCAGTCATCCGTTACAGTCACAGTCAATGTCCATACAAGTTGTCAATTGAATGACTGAAAAACTGTCAACTTGTATGGAACTTCCACAACATTGTCACAAATTTTCAAATCATCACCAAACGCTCTGTAGCAAATGCTTCTTATTCATTCTACCACCGAGTTATAGCACGTAATAATTTTCTTATTCGTCTAGCTCCTTCCTCAGATGACGGTATGTAGTCGAGGGGGTATGTACATATTTTCATACGTATTGTACATCCTTCATTCTTGAAATAACCCTTTCCGTAGCATTCTTCAAATAGTCAGCGTCACATGTTGTTAGAGCATTGCCTGGCTTAAAGTAATATTCAAACATGTTCATGTCAAAATTCTTTCGAAAAAAAAACGGAATGTTTGAACGTAATCGCCCCCATAAAGAAAACGTCGTGTATGTGAACACATCATACACACGTATATCCTTCATATCCTCGGGAATGCTTCCGTCATCAATATGGTAACAGGATATGATAAAGACGAAAATTTTCTAAGCAAGAAGTTCAAGTACTGAAAAATAATATTGAATTTTCCATATACATAGCAAACGGACTTAACTAAAGTTCTCGCAGGCTTTTGCAATTTTTGCTTACCGCGTTTTTTTTTTTGAAGTTTAGGTATATGGCTTTATAGAAAAAATGGCGTCTACTATTTGAAAGAGGAAGTATCCTTCGCCTCGTCGCGTCACATCTCGTGTCGACATTCGAAAGCAAGGATATTTTCGTATATGCATTTGAGTGCCTAACACAAGATCAAAATTTACTTATGGGCAAGGATGAGACGGAAGTATTTATGGGGGAATAGGAAATGGTTAAAGTTTCATGGGAAATGAGCATCTGTGACAAATTTTTTATCCTATGGATATTAGCGACGATTGTGTAGTAGTAGTAAAGGGATGCAGTTTTCGCATAAAATATTACGATGAATTTACGTAGTGTCAGAGATTCGAATACTTCTTTGGGGTTGGTATTGTTTTTGCTTATTAGTACACAGAGTATGGTGTATGGCAGTATGGTAGGATTTTTTGCAATGATTTTCAGACGAACAATTTCGCGTGTACTAAGGGTTATATTTGCTATAGTACCCGGCTTGAAACGGATTAATATAATTTTTAGAAAATATATTTAATTTACTCTGTCGGTATTGAGTCAAGTGGAATAAGTATACATGGAAGATAGGGAGGTAGTTTGCTTATTTTTTGGCAGTTTGGGGAGGCACATCAAAGTCACAAAAAAGAAGGGGAAACGTCGAAAGAAGGCATTCCTGTGCTATGCTCCCTATCAGAGTCTCCGCATCTCACACGAAGATTTTCAATTTCTGCGACCAAGAGGCTAGACTACGTAAATATGTACATATTACAGGACCAGGGATGTCGCGGTCGTGGGCTGAAAAGGCCCGATCACCGCTGTACGAAATTTGAAAGCACAGAGGTTGAAGATGAATTTCTGCCGTGGTAGTTTTTCCATACAAATAAATATAAAATCACCCTCAGCCTCGTCACAGTCCGAAATTAGTGAGCTATGAAATATTTACAGTGGCATAATATGGTCCAATACACTAGCTGTGTCGTTAGAGGGGTCACGTGTATCGGTTTTTAGCTAAGAGCATATGAAGTGATAATACAAATAGGCAAAAATGCAAAAATCGAGGCAGCACAACACCACCCCGAAAAAATGCAGCAACAATCGGTGATTAGTCTTATTATTAGTAGTATTATTATTAGGATCTAGAAATGTTTGCTACCTATCCGCTTACAGAACGCCAGAATTCTAAATTAATTTAACTCTTCGCCAGACACCTCCCAGGATCATCACGAACGGGCACGTTGGGTCCTTTCAGACCCCAAAGTTCATTGAACTTACATATCCTTCAAAACACATATTTATAAGTAGTTTGTTATGTTTTTGAACATGTTTAATATAATTATTCACAAAATTGTTGTTCATACGGTGGGCTGTACACATTTCAAGCGATTGCAGCGATCAACGTTTTCACTTTTTTGCCCCTCTGCCTTGGACTCAAAGAAAACTTCGTTCCTGGAATAGTGAGAATATCAGAAGAACCTATCGCAGCAATTAAAGAATTTTCGTGAATTTCTCAATCCAGGATAATTTTTGGGAAGTTGATCCATTACTTTCAATTACTTTCATTGTAGCCACAAACGATATGAGGCTTACCTCGGTCTCCAGTTCAGTGCGAAAAGACGCAATGAAACCACATACAAGAATAGTAAAGATATCGAGACAGTTTAAATAAATAAAGTATGGCTCCGAGTTTCGATTCCTGGATTCAGGACAATTGAGGCCTTGGTACTCATGAGAGTGAAGACCCCACGTGACCGTTCCCGTAAATTTGTACTTTAGGTTATCAAAACTGTTTTTTTGAAAATATGTGCTTGGTTAATCAATCATCACAGAGAAACTCATCGACATTTCAAAGATGGAAATCGTTTCCAACAGAGAGATGACAAAAATTTTTAATTTCTAGCTTTCTAGTTTATTAAAAACAAAATTACAATGCGAAATGAAAAATTTGGTACCCCGGAAATATTTGGACCCCTCCCGAAACAAAATTCTGGCTACGTCCTTGTACAGGACGATGGTGACACATGACTTTTGAAATCTCGAAGAATGTTCATTTTGTGTATTTGAGACTGCAGTTTCAGTTTTTCAGGTACAGAATATATTAGTTTTCAAGAATGAATTTTTCGATGTGTGGAAAACCTAGAATTGCACATTGAGGTCAGTCGTCAACTTTCACCTTTTACACACGATGAAACTCATTAGTTGTCGTGAACCACCGCGTTGAAAATGTACGGAAAACCATTAAAATCGTTAAGTTTTGTACCGAATATAGATATAACTGGTTCCTAAGGGTCGGCAATTTGTCCTCTTAGGTTAGGTTCAGGGGCCGCTAGGTCTACACCCGCAGCGCACTTAGACCCGAATTTGGTCCATTGTGATACCACCGAGAGAATCGTGCCTCTACTAACCGCTTATGACAGGGAACCAGCCCGTACTAACAATATATATATTGAGCAGTATTGGGCTCACATCATGAAGGTCATCGGTATCATAAAAATACCTTGCGCCCAGAAAACTCCTCCGTTTCTCGGACAGGGCGGGACATTGAAAAAGTATCCGTAGGTGGTGCACACTCTCTTCCTCTTCATCGTCATCACAACTTCTGCAAAAGTCGTTGTGAGGAATTCGGAGTCTTCTTGTGTGCTCTCCAATAGGGCAATGCCCCGTTATTACCCATACCACGTTGCGAATAGAACGGACATTGGCGTTGCACAAGTCCAGCCATTAATCCACCTTGCGTTGGTCCTGTGCTCTGCACTCTGCAGCATCTTCTATTATCACTGCACACTTGATAATAGGTATTTTCAAGTTGGCGCGGCTGTCTTCAGCGTTACCCGCTGACGCATATCGTGCCAAGCCGTCTGCGTAGCGATTGCCTACAAAGCCACTATGGCCCGGTATTCCGTATCCAGCAATGAGTAATGTAGTAGTGCGCGGCAATTCTCAATAGTTCTTGATGTGGTTCACACTGAATCAAGTGATCGAATTGCAGGCATCGGTAAATACAACGACGTCTTTACCAGCAGCCCAACCAGGTTAGGGCTTCGAATATCGCTGTAACGTCCGCTTCGAGGACGCTACAGAAATTAGGAAGGCGGTAAGACAAATTTGTATCCAATTCGTCCGAGTTAATTCCCAAACCAACTCCCGCATCCGCCTTGGAGACATCAGTATAGATTGCAATGGATCCACTGACCAGCTGCCTGTTAGTATCCCAAGATTCCCTTGACGGGATCAAGCTGCAATGGTTCCCACCAAAAAAGTGATTGGGAACAATGTAGTTCGTCGATAGAGGCAGGTTAAAGTTCCAAAGTATCGACGAGTGCCCATAATCCAGGGCTCGCCATAGGGCAGTTTCATATAGGCGTAAGGCCGTGTTTGCAGCCATCCGTTTACTAAAAACGTCCAATGAGAGCAGTCCGAGCACCATATCTAATCCGAATGAAGGTGTCGTTCGAAAAGCTTCTGTTATGAGAAGAGTAAAGAAATATAGGCCGCACAATAACGGTATACATCCAATATACGACTTTTGGCTGTAAGCCCCAGGTCTTCCCGATAGCTCTCCTGCACGAGTGCAGTGTTATAGTAGCTTTCACCCTTTCTTCGATGTTGGGCTTCCATTTTAATTTCTTATCTAAAATCAGACCCAGAAACTTCGCCGTGTCAGAAAACTCAAGTTGAACGCCTCCCAGTCTAGGGAGGTTAATAGAAGGAATCGTCTGTCTTCTCGTAAAGAGGACTAATTCCGTTTTGGATGGATTAATTCCAACGCCACTGATATTTGCCCAATCCGTTAGGATAGTCAGGGCGTTCTGTAATAGCCCACTAAGAATGTCAGGGAACTTCCCCCTAACAGCAATAGCAACGTCATCAGCGTAAGCAGTGACTTTGCATCCGATTTCTTCCAAGTTCAGAAGCAATTGATTTATGGCTACATATATTCCAAAGTAAAGGAGAGAGAACCCATCCTTGTGGGGTACCTCTAGAATTATATCTAGATGCAGACGAAGTACCCCGAATACTGTGGATGTGCCTAGAGAAGAGTAACATATCCACGGCGGAGCAGATTGGGTCTTCACCCTGTCCTCTTGCCCAGGGCGCTGCGATGTGCTTCGTTTTGCGGCTGTATAGTTGAAGAACTCCGTTGGCGCTATGGTCAGATGCCAATCGGTGAATTGATACGAAGCGAATATGCCATTAGGGACACACTTTGCAAAAAAGCGATAACTCTATTGCTTCAAAATCCATGATATGCAACCTTGCCTCTAAATAAGCTTACATGTCGGTATTCGGTGACAAATAAGTGATACGACCCATAGCTCAGAATCGAGGACGATGGCGCCAATAAGTTGTTGACGCGAAGAGCCCACTATGACCTAGGGGTAAAGCAAAGTAGTAGTACTAAGGTTTTTGTTTTGGCAGCATCATCAATACAAAGCTCAATTTTTCAGTACCGACGGTTTTTTTTAACCATAAGCCGGTTTTTTTGAGTACCGGGTTAAAAACCCGTACCAAAAAACCTGTAAAAACCGGCTCATGGTTGAAATGAATCGTTCTTTTTAACTCGGTACCATAAAACCGGGATATCGGTACTTTAGAATATCGGGTCCGGTACCAAGTGAACACCGGTTTTGTACCGGGATCCCGGTTTTTGGAACAGGCCTATCTCTATGGACGCGCAATTATACTCTCTAACGTATTCATGGGAAGCTTTTCGTAGAAAACAACAGCGTCAAAGTTAGGGTCCAAAAACGAAAAGACAGCGAAAATGTTGGGGTTTTTTTGCGATTGGTGAGCACCCCAAAAATTTCAGAAGCAAAAAAAATATTTTCTCTATATTTTGCAATCTTATATAAATGGTGATTTTTTAGGAACTTTCTTTTTGGCAACACTGTTTTTGGCAGCTCACGCGGGTTTCGTGCTTTGTGTTACTGTCAAACATGTTCAGTGTGGTCTATAAATTTAACAATGAATCGACTTTCAAACGAACAACGCTTGCAGATTATTGAATTTTATAATCAAAAAAAAAATTATGAGAAAGTGCATCAGTGTTCAGCGACAAAGCGTATTTCTGGTTGAAAGGATACGTCAACAAGCAAAATTGCCATTTTTGGAGTGAAATTTAGCCAGAAGCATTGCAAGAACTGCCAATGCTTTCCGAAAAAGTCAGTTTGGTGTGGATTATGTGCCGGTGGCATCATTGGACCGTACTTTTTCATAGACGACGAATGCCGGAACGTTACTACCGTGCGATGATTATGAACTTTTTTTTTTTGCCGAAAAACGGAAGAAGTAGACATGCATCTATCTGGACCTAAGGGTTACTTTACCCTATAAATCGTGGTGCAACAAGATACCCAATGTGCCTATGTATTTTACGGGCCCTCGTACAAATCGTGTGGACCTCAGAAAGAAAAGTTCTCTCCGTCGTTCACGACGTTCCACACTGAAAACTAGCTCATACTTCTGGGGTTAAAAGGAACTTATATGTAATTGCCGAACTTACATCAGAACTATGAATCTCGATTTTGTGTCTTTCGCCAAATTAAACAGCTGTTAGTGCGTTTGACTTTTCATTTTCAATAAAATGTTCACGGTAATCCAACGAATAAAAACTAACTGCTTTGTGCTTCTAAAATGTGCTCCTATAGAAAAATAAATTCAAGACTTGTCACTTTTGCAGCTGGTATAGATTTCTTTTTAAATATACTGGCTTTAGAGGATATATTTATATACTGACTATACTTCAGTAAACCATCTGCCTCCTTATTTTATAATTCTGTCCCATTTTTTATGCTCCAGCACATATATTTCAAATATTTATTACTCTCAATTTGACTAACACGTTTTTTCTCCCCTCTTCTCTCTTTCCAGGTACATATACTTTAAATCAACAACAACAAACTCTAGACGTGTTCCTTGCTATGTCCCTAGTGAGTAACAGTGTGATGCCGGACAGCGGACATAATAATGCGTAAACATTGAAAACTCCCCTAATTAATCTAAATATACAATAACACGAATTAAAATGTAAATTTACACACTGCTCGTGCCGTTTTCGGCTTATCGAATCACATACCGCTGGCCGCGGCCAGCTAGGCCCCCGAGCTCGTTAAATAGTAAACAGACACAAATTTCCAACGGGAGTATCCTGTCTCGCACTTAATTTTTTGCGACATTCAAATTTCCCTGCCATCGCTGCTTCTGCTGCTCCTGTTTTTCGAGGGTCATAACCATTCATCACTCAAACTCCGGAAAAAAAACCGTCTACCAATACAACACACCTCTGTTTCCGATCCCTTAGCCACGTATCTCAGCATATTATATCCGTAGACCTTATCTTTCTCGGGGATGTTTTCGCTAGCGTGTAATCTATCCGTTTACTGTTATGTCGCGCAATAGATATGACAACAACGCAAAAAATGGGAGATTCCTAAGAAAAAGCACGAAACATGGACGACGATGACAAGGACAAAAATGTCGCTTACAAGACATTTGAATAGTCCTCCTAGAGAGCTACCGGGTGTAATAGGTTCTTATTTATATTAGGGAGTGGCAAACTGCTTTGCTTATTTTTTTTTTTTTGTATCTTCCGCCTTATACACCATGAGGAAAAAACGGCTTCTGAGATATGAACACGTTTTAAGATAAACACCCCAGTAAACGTTCCTGTTTCTGGCCGAAGAAATGCCAACGCAAAACAGAAAAACATGAAAAATCTTAGACATTCCGAAAGATATGTGTCAGGACGATTTGGCGGCGGCATTTTCCACGAAATCTACTTTTGTGTTGACAGAAAAAATTTAACTATGTACATGTACATATAGCTATAGATCCTGTCGTTTGCTATCTGATATTCTTTTTCATCGTTTATGCTAAACGTAGTTACCCGCCCGACCGTCAATATACTTACATAGGTGCGTATAACGGGGTTAGGTACTAAAGTCACTTATTCTTTTCCTAGTTTACCCGGAATTGTGCCGAGAAACGAGAACGGTATATGGAACGAGTGAATGATATCGTCGAACGAAGGGATAATGTTTAAGGATCCGTGAACCGTTTCATGTTTGACAACCAACAGATTTTTCCCTGGAGCTCTCGGGTCTTTCCATTTATATTTATCAGATAGACATTTCTATCTCTTGAAGAAAAGAAAACCTTAATTTCCATCGTTATTATTATTCCCTTGAAAAGGAGACGCTCGTTTGCATTATATATTTTTTTCTCGCTTCTTTTTTCCGTTTCGTCCTGCCCTGCGTCACCGGAGGTTATTATCGCAGATATTCGTTGGCTTTGGCGACCGTTCGAAATGACCCGAAAATCGCCTAAATAAACATAGAAACATACCTTTTCCGTATACATGGTATCCATTGAAAATGTATCACATTATATCCGGATGTTTAAAGTTCAATTTTAAGGTATCATCTATGATGCTATTGAGTTGCCGAAAAGGGAGCGAGATGCTTACATCCGTTTTTATGTTTCGCAGGATACGTTTCTGTGTGTGCTTATAGATCCTTAACAAGCAAATCAGAAAGCATTTAGCAAATAATTTTAGTTCGATGGAAATATGTGGTATGTTTGCTGTCGAAGGATACTTCTTTTTTCTGTGAAGGATAAGCGACATTGGAATTGATGGATACCCGACAAAACCATTAACGAATGCCCATAATAAAATTTTCTGTACGGGTCTTCTCTCGAAAATAGCTTCTTACATAATGCATATAAGAGAGGGATTTCATCGAGTGGCCGTAGGACATTCTTTCGAATAAAATGCGGTACCTGTGCCATTATACTCAATTCGGGAATGTTTGTGTGTGTCGTCTACCTTTCGCTTCGATCATTCATCGTATTCATGACTTGATCTATACCCTTTTCGAGTGGATATCGCAAATCTCACGTGTGTGCATCATTGATTCGTGAATGACCCGATATCGGCAATGGCCAGGCAAAATAACAAGAATACATACACACACAATATCTCAGAAATTCCCAAAGACGTTAATTCAACCCATTCGACACGCAGGCATCTTGGAATTTCGAATATTTTGGCAATACGTATTGGGTGCTAGAATGTCAAGAAATCTCGTAAATTGTTCTGAACCGTATATAGGCAGAATAGAGCATTTTTGGGGTTTTCTTTCGTCTATTATACTCACACTATGGAGCGTCATTCTATATACATATAATATCGAACCATTGTGTATCAGAATCTGGGGACTATGGTCTGACATAAAAGGTCGCAAACGAAATGTGACGTCGTACGTATAATAGATTGCTTGCGGGCTGAAAATCGAATTGAGTCTCTTGCGATGTTGTTGACTCTAATTTTCACCTCTGCATACGATAGTTTACCTGTTAACCACATCAATCCCTTGAAAATGACATTAAATATACGCATAGAAACCTCTTGAATAGGGTCAAAGGTATTTTGTGTATGTTTCCATATCGTCTGGGGATTAAAGCATTATACCTACAACCGTCGCTCTCTTTTTTTTTTGGGCGGCTTTTAGCAATGCGAGAACTATTACGGTGTTCATGTCAGAAGATTAATGGCTTTACAGTTTATAGCGTAAAAGCTGACAAGCTGAAAGGATATGTCGCTCTCTTTTTTTTTCGGGAGGCAGTCAGCCGGGAGAGTGAGAGACGTTTATTAACGTCGAGTGAGTTGGTAAGTTGCTTTTTAGTTGACGTTTAAGAGATGAAAGAAACTTGTCAGCAACAGTATGCAGTGATGGTGAGGTGGCAGGGGTGGGTATAGTCTGAGTATTTTCATTTTCAACATCATGATAATAAGGGAACGGGTAGGGAATGCTGCCGTAATTGAACTTATATGTATGAGAGATCATTATGTAGTCCCTTCACGCCTCATAGTTTTGAAAATAAAACGCTCGAATAAATAGGACAAAACAAAAAATCCCTAAATTAGAAACGGTCTATCGATTCGTCATGCGAATGTATGCTTTCGGGCGTGAATTCGATTCATCTTATCGTGTTTTCAGTCGAGAGTGATTTTCTCTGTTCTAGACCTGAATTTTAAGTGAACTGTAAAGGTTCGAAAAAAGTTTGTCAAAAGTTAACAAAGCAAGCAAGACTCGGTAAACTATTGGATTTAACATTTCTCTGATTTTGCATAAAAGTCACGATGAAATTGGCTTCATAAGAACCATTAAAAAGTGTGAAATAAAAATCAACCGAAAATTGGTTTTTATTTTGAGTTAAAACCTGGGTGAATTTGTTTTTAAAATTCAGGACTTTTTTTGCGTCGTCCACCTTACACGTTGGATGTCATAAATTATAACGCGTTAGCTGAACTATTTCACGACTAAAAGTGTGTACTCGTATTGCCCGAAAGCGGAATGGTGCACTGGTCTCCAACAATTTCATTTCTTCGAATTTTACTTTTTAGATCTATTCAAAAAAAAAAAAGTCAACTAGCCATACTGCTATCAAACACTATTCGAAAGTGTCTGTTGCTATTCGTAGCTATTGAAAACTATTTATTGCTATTAAAACCTGTTGGAAGCTTCTCAGCTATTGTAAGCTATTGGGTGAATTGTAAGACGAAACCGGACGGGTAAACTTGCAAGACAAGAACCATCGTTCTTACAATGTGAAATGCACAATGCTTGTCTGCTGGCCACTACAAAAGCTCTCGCCGTTCGCTTGTTTGTGCTAATAAACGGACGGCGAGAGCTTTTGTAGTGGCCAGCAGACAGGCATTGTGCATTTCACATTGTAAGAACGATGGTTCTTGTCTTGCAAGTTTACCCGTCCGGTTTCGTCTTGCAATGTGAATTCACCCATTCATTGCCATTTGAAACTAATAAAATTTATTTTCCGCTATTTACAGTGATGAGCATTGAAAACTATTCGAAGATTTTCTTGACTACTTTACTACACAGATCCATTAAAAACTATTTTTTCCTATATGAAGCTATTCATTGCTATTTAAAGCTATCCGCTGCTATTCATTGCTATTTAAAGCTATCCGCTGCCATTTAAAGCTATTTATTGCTATTTAAATCTATCCATGGTTATTTAAAGATATTCATGGCTATTTAAAAATATGCAATATTTGGAAAAAAAACTAACGACTAAAAGTGTTTATTGCTCGAAAGCGGAGCAAAGCATGGACCTCCAACAATTTCATTTCTTAAAAATTTGCTATTCAAGTTTATTCGAACTCTGAAAAAAAAAACTAGTCAGAGCTTCTTCTTCTTTTAGCGGTACAGGAAGGTGTGAGCTGTGAACCGCTGTGTATCTATATGGATTCGATTTATAGTTCGTCGACGTTTTCGTCTCTGTAATCTCCAGGGACAGAGACGTGGCAGCTGCAATGGGGTTTTCCCATAATGAGGGGGGGGGGGGGTGATTTTAGTGGGTGCAGCTGGACATTGAAACAGTCTATAAGTCTATGCGAGATAGATACGAATTGAGGCGTGATCAGAAGCCTGACCGAATTTGGGCTAAAGTCACTCTGGTTACTCTCGGGAGCCTAATCTCCTCAGGAGAAATAGGTGGTGGAAGCGCTAAGAGGACTCTGTTCGTACCTGGCAAGAGCCTCGAAGGTCTCGGTTGCGTATGTATGTATGTCAGCTATACGTCTTCATACTTAAAATTCGAACAAACACTTTTTCGAAGGTACATGTTGCTACTCAAAGCTATTAAAAACTATTCGCTGCTATTAAACTCTATTGAAAGCTACTCACCTGCTATTAGAAGCTATTCACAGCAGTTGACAAGTTTTCAAAGCTATTCATTTCTATTTGAAACTAGTTATTTCCCGCTATTTACAACAATGAGCATTGGAAAACTTTCAAAACGTTTTTTTTATATATTTGAAATGAGCATTGAAAACTATTTGAAACTTTTCTTTACTACTTTACTACTCAGATTCATTAAAAACCCACTCTCCGCTATTTAAAGCTATTCGCTGCTGTTTAAAGCTACTCATTGCTATTTAAAGCTACTCGTGGCTATTTAAAAATATTACTATTTTAAGCTATTCGTTGCTATTAAAGCTATTCGTAGTTACTATTTGAAAAAACTAACGTCTAAAAGTGTTTATATTGCTCGAAAGCGGAGCGTAGCATGGACTTCCAACAATTTCATTTCTTCAAAATTTCCTATTGAAGTTTATTCGAACTCGGAAAAAAAACTAGTGAGAGCCAATACGTCTTCATACTTAAACTTCTATCACACACTATTCAAAGGTTCATGTTGCTACTCAAAGCTATTAAAAACTATTCACTGCTATTGAAAGCTACTGATCTGCTATCAGAATCTATTCACAAAGCTATTCATTGCTTTTTGAAACTAGTTATTTCCCGCTATTTATAACGATGAGCTTTGGAAACTATTCAAAACTTTTATTGACTACATGCTACTCAGTTTCAAAGACCTACTCGCTACTATTTAAAGCTATTAGCTGTTATAGATACAATTTAAAGCTGTTCACTGCTATTTAAAGCTATTCGCTGCTATTTAAAGCTATTCATTGATTTTTAAGCTATTCGTTGCTATTTAAAGCTATTCACTGCTATTCAAAGATATGCATTGCTATTTGAAGTTGTACATTGCTATTTAAAGCTATTAATTGATATTTAAAGCTATTCGTTGCTACTAAAAGCTATTCATTGCTACTAAAAGCTATTCATTGCTATTTAAAGCTTTTGATTGTTACAGTAGAGCCCCGATAATACGGATTGATTGGGACCGGCCCCAGCCGGATTATCGAATTATTCGGTTTTTCGAAATGCACCCATTAATACTCGGATATACGGTGGTGTGGCTGAAATTGCTCAAAATTCAATTGTTTTTAACCGAAATAATGAATTTTATAGTCTTTGAATCTAGGGCGAACTACGATAAAAAAAATAATCAATGAAAATGTAGGCCTTATCTGAATCCGAATTATCGAATATCAGGATTTTCAAGGTCCGAATTATCGGGGTTCTACTGTATTTAAAGCTAAAGCTATTAATTACTATTCAAAGCTATTCGTAGCTATGGTTTATATAGTTACGAGTTTTGGAAACTATTCACAACTATTTAAAACTATTCACTTTTACTAAAAACTATCCTCAGCTATTCCTTGCTATTACAAACTATTTTATGCACGCGACATTAGTGTGAGTGCTTAGTATGCCGCGGGGAATACGATATCAAGAGCGGTTGTGCAGAGCATAGCCATGACCCGGTGTGCCATACTCTGTCAGTAGAAATCGACAGAAATCGTGATACATGCAATTTTTGAAACCGTTTTTTATTCCATGCAATGCATTGCTTTTCAAAGATATTCTTTTCTATTTTAAACTATTCAAAGCTACTCATATGGCTATTATTTGCTACTAAATTTTCAACTCTTTCGCTTTATTTCGTTCAATAGATTGATGGTAATATCCATTCTTGAACTCAGTCGGTTTATAAATTTAAAACACAGTTTTTCTGTAGTTGAAGATGACATTTCTATGATTATGTGATAATTGTGATGCGTTCATCAGGCGTCAGATATAAACAATCATATGCATAGTTTGGCGACCTACATTTCGCAGGCATCTATTTTGATATGAAAGAACAGGCGTCAAGAAACGAAAAAATTAGCTGCCACTAGTTGTAGACTAATGCGTAAAAAAAAATAAAAGTAAATGCTTCAAACAACATTTTTTTTATGTTTCCACTCTGAGCTTATCATATCTAGACCAATGGCGATCCTACGAAGTGGTTTTCGGAGGCTCAAATTCCCTGCAAAATTTAAAGGAGTGCAGAAATGCCTTGGAAAGTTATTCAAATTTAAAAGTTCAGCCACCGGTAAAATACTTAAAACGCTTGCATCACTAGTCAAGGCACTATGCTCCTCATGAAGTTAGGGAAAAACAAGAAAAGAAAATCTAATTAGGAAATTTTTGCTAAATATCTTTGTAAATGACGCTCAAATGGAATTCGGGAAGCATTTAAATTGATTTTCTAGCCAAAATTTCCCAAATATAATTTAGTTGAAATTAATGGACTTTTAAGCTTATTATCATAAACACAAATGATACTCTGTGAAATTCCCATTAATACATAATGCATCTGCTGACCACCTATTCCTGAGATATCCTTTCAAATAATAATGATCTAACCTTTTCATACCATAATACTTTACCTTCAACACAAATACATATTTCTTCATCGTCTCAATATAAGAAAATATTTTTACAAACCTCTTCTTCACCCTGAACACAATCACATTCCGCACATAAAAATGAAATCCTGCAAATGAAATATGTATGAATAATAGCTCCTCTTGACTCCTTTTGAGGATGCAGAAGAAAACAAGCAAGCGGAATGGCTCACGTAGTTTAACGTGAACCCAAAACAATGACGTGAAAACAAAGAAAAAGAAAAAAAAGAACAGCAAGAATAAACTGTCTTTTGCCTTTGAAGATTTATTAGATGGACCTTTTGCGCAGACACATGAAGACATGAAAATATTTTTGTGTGCAAATAATAAAAAATGTAATAAAAGATGACACTCACACCTTTACATGCATTTCGTGTGGATGGATAACTTTTTGATGTTGTCCGTGTCCAAGGACACCCAATTCATTTTATCGTTGCGCTATGTTGCGTCGTACTTTTTGGGTTAATACAAAGAAAAAATATGTATGTAATAAAAATAATGTCAGGAAAATTAAAAAGTCTTTACCTGATTGTGTTATTATTGAATTGGAAAATAAGGCATGGTTTTTCTCACCCTAAAGGTACATTTTCCTCGACACGACTGCACGACAGCGACTCGCTCATTCCATATAAAAACTCGTTTTTAAAATGAGAGAGAAACGAGTTTTTATATGGAATGAGCGAGTCGCTTTCGTGCGGCCGCGTCGAGGACAACGTACCTTAACTCCTAGTGAAGCATGGCGCGTTGATAACTATGTACTGTGTGTAGTTGTCAACGTTTCAACGACAACTGAATTCGGAGTCTGATACGGTTGTCAGATACCATTTCCTAGTCGTATTGTTAGTTTATTATTCTATACGATAAGTTTATTATTCTATACGATATATTTCTTACCATCTTCAGAATAGTAAAATTGCGACGGGTCATGCCGAGTGTAGAAACTCTATATGACAGAGTGGCGACCGAACGATCACGTCCACAAATACGGTTTGGTAGAAAGCTACAAAGTCTAATGAGGAGTTGGCCTACGTAGTTAATTTTTTCGACCTTAGAGAATTTTACGCAAAAAATTTGCTAGTGCATTCCAATTTATGTGGGAAATTTTGTGAGTTTCCTTATGTAACGATCTAGACTACAACTATATTTTATTTCTGCAAAATTCAAATTTATATAGCGACCTCAGACCACTCATATTATGAAAATTGTGCACAGAAATTAGTCTTCAAAACTCGTCACCAAATTTACTCTGCTTCAATTTTATGCACGGAATATTAATGAAAAAAATCGGAACTATCGATGGCAGCTTAAATTAAATTATTTAAATTACCTAAATTAGCCATTCAATTATTTGTTAGAGCCCATCGAAAATTATTATCGAAGCAGCCTAATATAATTATTGTGGAGGATTTTCTTTTGTTTACAAGTCCATCAGATTTACAGCTAATGCGATAGGCAATGATTTCTCAGAATGATCTCTACGGACCACGTAAGGCCTTTAAGGGGGTCCACGAAAAAATTGGACGTCCCTAGGGCTCGTGAAAGATTTCGATAAAACACATGATTTGCTGACTGTTTTCCTTATTATTTACTAACTCATATATGTTTGTACTAATGAACTTTGGTTGACAATAGGTCATCAATAAAATTAATAAAACCTTCTAAGCTCAATAATGGTGGGGTTCCTGTAAGGCCGCCCTGACATAGCACAGAGTTCCGAACCATGCGCAAAAAAATAGCTGAAACATCAGCACACTGAATTGATCAATAAATTAACGCTTGATTTCTTCCAGCCGACTTATGCCTATTTATGAATGATTTTTACGATCAGATATGAAGTGTACATGGACGTTGCCAGGATTTCGATCAGGGAATGGGCAAGCCCAAAATTTATTCAACATCATGACCGTATACAGGAATTTTTATTGGAGGTGGCGGATATGTTTAAATTGTATTGAAAATATTTAAGAAAGCATATTGAAAACTGTAAAGCGAAATTTTAAGAAATGAAAATCATGATACATCTTTGTAACCTTTTAACGATAAACGCCCACGACACGTGTTCATCCTTTTACTGATTACATCCAATTCGCCTAAGATTTCCATTTTTTTAACCGTCTATACTGCATGCTTTTTTGCTGTATTTAGCCTCGAGTTGCAGTCTTTGAATCACTTTGTTTGCCTCGGAATATCAGAGAACTCAGGACTGAAATCCAGTGGCGTACGGTGTGTTCGGTGAAACACGGGCACTATAGCGTAATTATGAAGAGTAGCAGATTTTGTGTTGTTTTTTTTTTTTTTTCTGGGCTGTTGATAATCTTCTTTCCTGTAACTTTAAGCGAGAGTTGCAAGGAACATTTTACTGCTGTGGTGAGGTAAGACGCCTCGGCAAGTGCGAGGGACTGGGTAATTGCCTGGCACCCACTAAACCTGTTATTACGTATTTAATTTGTCCGCTCTGATTGAATTTGGAATTTTTCAAGGGAAATTTCTGCCTCAGGGAAAGTATTGAAAACAATGCAAAAAAAAGGTTGAAATTGCTCGATAGTGAAACACTCAGCATAAAAATCACTAGACCGCTGAGTGCAGTGCCGCAACCAGTATCTTGGCCTGGACGGGCTAAAATTGATGGCCATATTATTGGGTATTTGCCTCCACAAGTTGGGTACTATTTTGGTTTGAGGGGATAATGGCGGTTTCTGATTGGAGCGACTCAATTTTCGACAAAAATCATCTACAACTGACACTGCAGCTTATTGTTTAGCTTGCTTTTTCTCGAGAGTTATGGCACGTTTTAAAACGTGTCAAAATGAGAATAAAATAATTTATTTATTTTTTATACATTAGTGCAACGAATTCCCCAAAAAAAAACATAAAAATTACCTCTCAACCCCTAAATTTCCCTATTGTCAGGGTTGCTGGGGACAATATCCTGATCATATGGAAAAATTGCGAAATACGTGATGTTTGCCGATCAAATACCGTATATATGACTACTTGGATTCTGCGACACTTGTTGTATACATTGCACCAAAATAAGCAACATACGACAGTATTCATCCGTATTCTTCCAATCGGTGTCATTTTCGGTTCAGTGTAAAGCCGTTGTAGCAGGGGCGAACCCAAGGGGGGGATTTGGGGGATCAAACACCCCCCGAAATTTTTAAATGAAAATTATAGGTATGAATAAAATTCACACAAAATATCTTTATTGATAAATCAAATACCTAAGTGATGATTTTTACTATGCCCGACGTGAGAATATCGTTTTAAAGTGCCCATAGACCTTCCAACCGATTGAAGCCATTTTTTGATTGCCCGATAAATTGGAAGGTTTATGTGACCATCTAATCCATTTTTCTTTTAATTGGACGTGTGGAACATATTGCCATGCAATTTTTCATACAATCTGTCATAATAATCATGTGTTTTCAGTTGCTGATTTATTGACATAAAACAGTGGTCATTCTTCATGTTGTGGTTGTGGCGGTCATTGGGTATATCCACACATGCGCGCTTTTGTCTTCCCTATCGTCTTCAAGCTCCGTTTCCACTTTAAACGTTGAACTGATTGCGTCAAGTAATCAGAAGAGATGAACGCTTCATTCTATCCACATCTGTTCATTATTTATCGTTAGATGTGTGTCGCGGCTTTGTTCAGGACAGATTAATGATCAATTCTTTCGTTAATAGTATGAATAGATGGTGAGTTGTTGACATATTCAACATTTGCAATCGCGTTGAAGAATTAATACCTTTCCTAAATAGCGCAGACCTCCCATGTTTCAATTGTCAAAATGACGAAGACGAACGAAAATTGAGTGTCTAGACATGCCCATTCTACATCGAAAGTAGCAATGGATCTTCCATCGCCACAAAATTTATAATTGTCGCTATGTGTGTGTGTTGTCTCGTGTGAATCGCGAGATTGTCATTTCAGATTGCGCGATAAATTGCATAGTGTATGTGCTGTACGGGCGTCAGATCGATTGGTCAATCGATCGGACAGTATATGGGCACTCTTAAGCCCAAGGTCTAAGAACATTTAAAGCGTTGGATTTCATGAGCCACTTTGCAAATACAAATCACCCCCCGAAATAAATTCCTGGGCTCGCCCCTGCGTTGTAGGTTGTCTAAAAATTTCTCCATTGAGTATATCTTTGATAACTATATAAAATTCAATCAAAATGTGCAATTCGAGTATTAAAAGTTAAAAAGCATCACAGTGGCATGCCGATCAGTAAAGGAGCCGAGAAACAAAACCGTGAAAACTACATACAGCTGCGAATAATCAAATATCACTCTTAAAAACAGTTATTGGGTAGCTCTGCAGCTACTGGGGTACCTGTCGTAAAAATTGTTTACTTTCTGAAATTCATATAATTGTTGTTCGTAGGTAACGGTACTCTCCTATCCAGTGGCGTAGATAAGGGAGGATCAAAACAATCATCCCTCCGTCTCAGGTTACACATCTTGCACATGCGATCGTGACATCGTCTTTGTATGGTAAAATGGTTGGTAACTCTTGTATGAGTCGAAAGTAAAGCGAGTATCAAAATGTCAACTGTGTAATTTGCATGATAATGAACGTTTAGCATAATTAATGAGGAGGGTAATTGCGATATTTAAATTTGAATGCATAATCCAGCTTCAAATTTTTGCGTGAAAATCAGTACGATCTCAGGCATTTTTGTAGTACATTTTCGTCTGAAAAATTTTGTGAAGAAAATCGCTTCCCAAAATGCTAATGCCTTTTTAGAAATATAAACGTTATTTTTTCAATATTAATTATGTTATGTATTTCTAGACAGCAAAAAAAAATGTATTTAATATATTGTACCTACATCAGGAACTGCACAATAGCTATTTTTAGATTATATTGTGTGGGGCCCCCAAGATATTTTATAAATGTTACGCCACTGCTGAAATCTGTCGATTTAATTACAACCTAAAATTGGGGAATGATACACAGGCACGGTCACATGTAGTTGTTTTGTACGGAAAGTATCGTGCCGTGCTATGCATCAAATCCGCATTTTTACGCCGTCAAACATCGTAGTGCAGAAATTTTTTATAATTTTTTTTTACCGTAAATATCAGCCAGGGGAGCAAGTGCCCCGTGCGGTGCCCGGTGCATTCGGTACTGTACGAGAATTAAATTGCGCGTAGTACCCGGGTTAGGATTGGGTGGGGTTATAAAACGGAACAGTTTTCATTCTAAACGGAGTGGTGGAACCTGTCAAACGAAATGGGGAACATGGTGTGAAATATTTTTCTGTATTCAAATTGCATCCATCGGGGCAGTAAAAGGAACACGAATACGCACAACAATGAATCACGCAAAAAGGTCCGAGCGAGCCACGCGTAATCAATGTTTGAATGCAGTTTGATTACTGCTGGGAAAGAGTGTGGTACTGTGATAATGGGTGCGTTTACAAACCGAGCGGACTCTGGTCGACACGGCAAGCAGTGTCAAATTTGTCCGAACGCATCCGAATCGATAATGCACTTTTGTGATGAACCGATAATATTCAAGTTCCGATCGCAGTTTACCGATCAATTTCTACTTCTTAAGGATGTGAATTGGCTGCCAAATATCAAACCGAGTATAGTAGTAACAATTTCTTGACACTCAATTGATGCAACGAATTGTCGGATTTTCGAATTAGAATCTGTGTGTGTGTGTGACAGCAAAGCCCCGTTCAAGCGAGCGGATTTTGATTTGCTCGTTTTTAACACTTTCGTATTTGATTCTATCTTCGCAAACATGTGATTTACGTGATCCGTTGAATCATTGCGTTAGAGTTTTGACGATATTTTGCCTGTCTTTGCATCCAGGTGAAAAAAGTAGGTCAACAATGAATTTCACTTTATGCGTAAGTAACTCTATCAGTACTCCATGCTGCTAATAATTTGGAGACCTAAAAAGAATTCTCGACGTTGCAATTTTCCATAAACGCTTGAAAATAGTAACGAAAACAGTCAAATTACAACACTCTACAATACGCCAGGAAATTTGAACGAAAATTTGGCCAAACTTCGGAAAAATTAGGGAAAAGCTGGATTTTTGCATGAGTCTTCCTTTCGAGATCCTAAACAAGACCCTAAAAAACAGGTTCCACAGGGTCCACTTACGCGCATCAATCTGAAATTCGGATATTTAATTAAACGTTGTAAAAACTTCAAATTCGCCATATAGCAGTTTTCGGTGCACATTACCGTTATAGAGATATTCCCAAAAAACTGCTTATTTGGTTGTTTGGACCCTCATAACTTCTCTAGGGAGGCTCCCATCGTTGGTGACTTTTGACGTCATACTAACAGCAACACGAGCTACAAATTCGCCTCAGATGGGTTCCCCCTAGAGGTTACCGTTATTAAAAAATTTCCGAGAAGCGGTTTTTTGCTAAACTTTGACCCCTCATAGCATCCTTGGGGGTGTTCACATAGATGAGTTCTTTTAACATTTTAATTTGAATTTACAGAAGCAACAAATTGTTACAGGCTTCTCTCCCAAATGCGATCCCGTTATGAACAAATTCACGAAAAATACCGTTATTGTGCGGTTCGGACCCTCATAACGCCCTTACTATTGCAGGCATTATTCTGAAATTCGGATATTTGATTAAGCGTTGCATAAGCTACAAATTCGCCATATAACAGTTTTCGGTGTACATTACCGTTATAGAGATATTCGCAAAAAACTGCATTTTTGGATGTTTGGACCCTCATAACTTCCCTAAGGGGGCTTCCATCCATGGGGACTTTTGGCCCCTTACTAGCAGCCACAGGAGCTACAAATTTATCTCAGATTGGTTCTCTCAAGAGGTAACCGTTATTCAAAAATTTCCGAGAAGCGGTTTTTTGTTTAACTTTGACCTCTCATAGCTTCCTTGGGAGTCCCCGTATAGATGAGCCGTTTTGGCATTTGAAGTTGAGGTTATAGAAGCAACAAATCGTTACAGGCCTCCCTCCCGAATACGTTCCCGTTATGATTGAATTCACGAAAAACCGAAAAATTCCGTTATAGTACGGTTCGGACCCTCATAGCGCCCTTAGAATTGCACGCATCGATCTGAAATTCGGATATTTAGTTAAGCGTATTATAAGCTACAAATTCGCCATATAACAGTTTTCAGTGCACGTCACCGTTATAGATATATTCCCCAAAAACTGCTTAATTGAATGTTTGGACCCTCATAGCTTCGTAAGGGGGGCTCCCATCTTTGGAGACTTTTACTGACAGCCACAGAAGCTACAAATTTCTTCTAGAAGAGCATAGAGCACACTCCCCAGTCTTAGCGCCATTCACGAAAAACCTCAAAAAACACTTTTTTTAAGGTTTGAACCCCCATAGCGCTTTTGGGGCTGCGTGTATTAATATAAAATTTGGTCGCTTTCTTCAAAACTCCATAGGCTACAAATTTTTCATACAAAGTGTTTAGTACGAGTTACCGTTATAGAGATTTTCGTGAAATATATTAAAAATACCGTTAGACCTCCTGGCACCGTTAGGAGTGCCCGAACGTATTCGGTATTTCCATAGTTTATTGAAAAAACACAAGAGCTTCAAATCTGCCATACACCACTTTTTGTATATGCTACCGTTATCGAGATATTAAGAAAAACCTGTTTTCGAGGGTCTTTGACCCTCTGTAGCACCGCTAGCGGCACTCGTAGAGACGGGAAATTTTAGGGTCTGGTTTAGGACCTCGAAAGGAAGGCTCATGCAAAAATTCAGCTTTCCCCTAATTTTTTCGAAGTGAAATGCCTGGGGTAAAGCTCCTTTGCCAATTCTACTTTTCCTAATCTCTGTTAAAAAAAATAAACTAAATCATTAAAAAAGTGATGAAACATGCTGGGAAACTCAGATAGAATTATTTCACCGCCTAAATCACCACGTTTTGATCAATTACTTCAGTGAGATTCGAAAATCGTTTTTGCGGAATAGGACCTCGGAAGGAAAATATTTTGTTTGTGAACGAAATGTTTTTTCTAAGAGGCTTACACACACTTTCAAGCTACAAAATATTGAAATCTCTGGAACAAATTTGCCAGAAAAAATATCAACAAAATCGAAAAATTCTTGGAGGGCATAAATATTTTTTTTTTTATAAAAATCACTTCAAGGTTTTTCCCTCAACAATTTTGTATAAATTTAAAAAATAATTATATAAGAGGCCTTAGTTTTCAAAAATTGATTTAGTATTAATTTCAATTAAAAGAAAACCTCTTAGGCATGCACGCAAAAAATGGCGAGTCGGGACATCTTGCCCAACATTGAAGTCATAATGCTCTGACTCGTGTCAATTTACACCCAATCTTACCTTAAAACATTTTAATTGGGCACTGGTATTCCACATATTTGTTGTCCAATACCCCGAACTTTCAAAGCAGTCCGCAAACACTCGACCGTTTTCAATGTCGTCGTCACCTTCGTCAAAAGAAATCTTCTTTTTTCGTCTTAACATCAAATCGAGTCCTCGAATCCTCGCTTTGAATAACTCCCCTGACACCGGAACACTGTCATTTCCACATTGACACACCAACTGACAACGGCACATCATGAAAAACCTGCACACAAAAAAAGTAAACTCCCAAAGTACCGAATCCTGAATGACAAGTGCCTAAATCCTATTTTTTCGATGAGGTAAAGTACGTGTCTACCCTCTATATATGTATTTCTTCATCACACATCCATCTCTAAGGTAACAAAGTCAAATCCATTATTGGAATTGTACACGTTTTCAATTACGTCCCGGGCGACATTCAAATTATTCTCTGAGCCCAAAAAGAAATGAACACGTCGCCGTCGCCGTCGCCTTCGTCGTATCGTCAGAAGGACACCACCATACATCCTCGTCCCGTGTGTACAGTGTTTGATGAAGTTGTTACCAAGTTCAATATTGGTTTCGGTTATTCACCGGAGAGAAGAAACTTTGGAAAAACTCCTCAACTCTGAATCGCAGTCAGTTTTGTACGAATACGATTCTTACAAAAGGGATCAGCGAATTGAAGGTACATGATGACGAGTGTATGCGGATTTAGTTAGGTGAATCGAACATACTAATATATCGTATGATTGTTGAATTTCTATTTCTCTATATACGCATCCTGAGGCGAAAGCGAAAAGATTTGGCTGCGTATTGTGTCATTGAAGGAATTCTTGTTAACCGTTCTCTGCTCGAAAATTTGGCACAAGGACTTATAGGTTAAAGAAGAAGAAGAAAACGAAAAATACAAAGTGTCTTAGTCAATCGAAAGGAGTCTGTATTGTCACAGCTTGTTTGCATGGTTGAATGAGAGTATTTTCTTTGTCTGTCGGCTATATTTATCTTTGATTTTCACTGTTCGCGTAAGCATACAGAGAGAAATACCTCTTGAAAAGCAATAGGAGCATGGGACTGTTTTAATGGCTATTTAGTCAAGCCTATGACAATACATGTCGGCACTTTGTCGAAATTCTTGTCAAATAAATTGAAAATTTATTTGGAAATTTTACACCACACAAATGGGAAATTAAAAAGTTCTAACAGTTTGATTATACATACATCCTTTACAATGTCGAATTGTGTAATCATAACCATCTGCAAAAGATGCATTCAGTCCATCCATCCACACATAGCGAACGCTCATAATCGAAATTGCATCCCTACGTGTCCTTTCGTCGGATTTGAATGATTGATTGGATAAAATATTGGAACGACATTTCTGTAATACGACTGCAGAGTGGGTCATATAGATTTGAACGTGCATCCTGAATGATTCCATGTAGGTGTACCTTTAACAACTTTTTGATGATAATGATGCGATGCGAACGGATAAAACCACGTACAGTAGCGAGTAAATTCCAATTGGTTTGCGAACGCATTAGTCTATAGTTCGGCGTATGTAAATATGCGGGATCTCACCATTTTCGGATCGGTTCAATTTGCATTAAATGCTGGCTGGGAAGTTAATGGTACATCGAGCCGAGGTGATTTGCCGAGCGTTCAAAAAGGATGTTGTACAGTGTATGGATAATATGGACATGTAGGGCAAGCGTGACCAAATTGTAGCGGACAGGGTGCGGTTATTTTAAATCGAAGGACTCGGAATGCATGAGCTCTTATCGTTACATGGCAGTTTCAATTAATGTAGATGGTCGTTGCAAGTTATTTGTACAATTATGTTCGTTCAGTAGACATCGCATACACGAGTACATGTTTATTAAGTGTGATTTAAGCTGATAGTGTTCAACCGCGCTGCTAGGATTATCGCCAATCTCAATACAAACTTGCTGAGGTTTCGAGTGCTGAGTTCATTAAAAAATAAATAAAATTGAAATTTATTTATTAACTTTAATTTGACCTATTCTCTTATTTGCATTAATACAGATGAATTTTGGGCCACAGCGTACGCAGAGAAATATTTCGGGATTGGTTTTCTTAATGAAATTGCAACGCCTTTTTTTGTAATATTCGATTAATATAATCACCACCGCTTTAATCCCAGATAATCGCATTTTTATGTTTCCAAATGAAAATTGTCTAAAAAGAAAAGTTCCGAAAGCCGGTGTAGAGCGTATCGGGGCGCACATTGTGCTAAAAACCGTTTAGGAGCTTAATTGCAAATTAACACTTCCATACTAGAAATTAGTTGACAAAGCAAGCAACGACAATTTTGATTTTACCAATTTAAGTTTTCCTATACTCCCATGAGGTACTGCACTACACCAATCTCCGCTGAAAGTTGGGTCACAATAATCAACTTGAGAATCTGTAGTCCTAAATACTTTTTAGAATAGCAAAAAAACTTACACCAGCACATTTCTTGTGGTCCCGTGTTCGTTTTTGATTAGATTGCTTCACAAATTCTTTGCAAGATTATTAAAAAATTTTCTCACTTTCAAGTCTGTTAAGACAGCCATGCTGACAAATCTCCTCTTTTTCTAGTAATAAATAAAAAATTTTTTGGAGGTGATTTGGAGCGCCAAAACACCTAATACGTATAACCGGCACTAGCCACAGCCAAATGCTGTACCTATCAGTGATTTCAACTTTAGTTACATTTCAGTAATCGGTGATATTCGTTACATTTTTTTGGAGTAATCGTTACTTTGTATTCGTTACTAAGTAATCATTGCTTTTAGAGAAACACATAAACAACTACAACGACGATTGATACCTACTCGAATAGGTACGATAGGGGTTACTCGCAGACATAGTATAGATGGTAGGAAGGTTTTTACTCATTGTGTGGACTGTTTTACACAAATAAATTGCCATATTGTGGCGAGTGGGGCGGCACTCCGATCGTATCGCTCGGCCGAAAAATTGCAGACATATCGACGGATTTCCGAAGTAGTACGAATTTGATTGTGAAGTTGCTGTGGCTGTGTGTTATCTCTGACCACCCTGTGCACTGATCGGGAAAGAGATTCCGATAATCCTTTTGACAATTTTGTGGCAAGTCCAGCGACATCTCGATCTCAAACACAAAAGAATTGCAGAGATATCGACGGATTTCCGAAAGAATACAAGGTCAATTGTTTCGTTCATGAATAGTATACGATAGAAAATCCGGCTGGCTCGATGCTTGCGCTTGTACCTGGGAGTAGACGTCACACCGTGTACTACTCGGTCTGCCCGATTCTTGCGCTTGCACCTGAGAGTAGATATCATACTGTGTACTACTCGGTTCTGCAATTCTTACGAGATTGCTTTGCTCGTTTGTTGTTCGGTACATATGTAACGACTACTTTTTGTACTCGGTAGTCATTACTTCCGATATTTAATAGTCACGACTACTTAAGTAACGGGTAGTTAGTTTCCGATCATTTTCCGTTTTTTTCAAGAAATAATTTTTTTTAGGGATTGACGCACTTATAGGGTGTAATGGTAATCCTTAAATGCAAAAGCACAACTTTGGCGCTGTAGGGAAATTAAGTTTGGGGATAATTGGTTGGATAAGTGATATGAAGGTACTGGTGTATATTCTGTTTAAACTTCTGAAGGTCATACATGGTAAGAAAAGAAAGAAAGAAAGAAACAATTGTTCGAGATAAAAAAGACTTGAAGAATTTTACCATGTAGCAGGTGCCGATTTCAAGAGCGGATAAGCGCGGCTATCGTGTCGAGTTTGACGAGAAGGATGCGAAATCGCTGGGAAGGGACGGCTCGAAAAATTAATGGAGCGAAAATCACAAATGAAATTTATTGCGACTCAATCGTATGTATTACAATTAACAACTGAATCCCCTCGCTTGCTGTGGTGTCCTCTTAAAGTCGGTGTTGCCATCGTGACTCGGGGCTCTAGATTACTATAACAGCACGACCATCTTGCTTACAACTCGTCCCGAGTTGAATCTCTGCTTCGTATTCGTCTTCATCACCGGTTGTCACGGAGAAATCGTCATCAACTTCTTATGCTGCGCATAATTACACCACGGTTTAAGTTTATCGCTGCTCGCCACGGTGCTGAACCTTCGTCGCTTATTCGCTGCGCCAGAGATGTCCTTGACAATATAGCGTTCGGAGCGTAGAGCCTTCTCGATCACAAAAGATCCTCGATACTTGACCTCTAATTTTTTTGATTCTCCTGTAGCTGGAATAACACTTTCGAGGAATATCAAATCATCTGGTTGATGTATCGGTGGCGTTCTATGCTTTTGGTCGAATCTTAGCTTCCATCGGTCTCTCGCTGCTGCTTCCGTCCGACGATTTACCATAGACACATTCTTTTCCGGAATTTCTTCCTGTACCGGGGCCAACAGCTGATTTCCACTAATATCCCGAAGCGGAAAATCAAAAACCAGCTGAATTGGTGAAAACTTTGTTGTTCAGTTTACCCTCGTATTTATTTTCCACTGCAACTGTCTCTTGTTGTCCGATGATGGCTTGAGAAAGTCCAAAATCGACTGGTTCATCGTCTCTATACCAAACCATTGGCACGAGGAATTTGAGGTGCGACTTTGTTGTGAGTTATGCTATTCGTATTACAATATTCCTCGGAATAGTCCTGAGGTGAACGCCGTACCTCTGTCAATAACCTTAGTTTTCGGTCCAAAAAATGATGTTAGGTGATTCATCGTTTCGAGAACAGGTTTTGTTAGTAGTGGATCCA
This sequence comes from Microchrysa polita, assembly GCA_949715475.1. NCBI lineage: Eukaryota > Metazoa > Arthropoda > Insecta > Diptera > Stratiomyidae > Microchrysa > Microchrysa polita. The sequence continues at coordinate 5,277,036 of OX454415.1, read as the reverse complement.
CGATACTGGTTTCCACGGTTGCTTTTGATTAATAGGCCTAGACTCCCTAACTGAATCGAACGAATACGCGAAATTCGGAGTGCTACCATCATCAAAACGGTGGATTAAATTCCATGCTTTCTTCAACAAATCATCAATAAAGACAAGAAGAAAAAGGGTTGGAGAAAGCACTGAACCTTGTGGAACCCCAGCATTAACGTTGACACTATCAGATTTTAAACCATCCAGAACTGTAATGAAGCGAGATTGATATAAATGCCAAAAGCGTTAAGCTTACTTATAGGAGCTGGGTGCAGCACTCTATCGAAGGCTTTTGAAATATCAAGGGCCACAATATGCTTCTCTAGAGACTTAATTCAGCGAAGTGCTTTACCCAGTGGTATGCAGATGATTTGGAAATCTCGGTTAAAGGCAAATTTAAGGAAATCTTGCCTGTTGTTTTTTATTCGCATTGTAAATAGTACAATAGTTCATTAACTCAACTAAAGCTGCTGTGATGCCATGTAGTATGTATGGCGCTTTGGTCACTCAAGTGTTCCTCATAAAAACTCACAATTGACCAGGCCAGAGAGTGTCAATTATCTGGTTCTTGATAAGAGATTACTCTGGAAAGATCACCTAAGTGTGGTCTCAGCGAATGCAGAAAACCATGCTTGAAAAGCTTGGGGAATGAAACCCTATATAATCCTCTACTTAAACGCCATGAAGAGGGTTTAACGTCTGTTCCTACCGTAAATGTTAACCAGACGGTCTCGAATAGGCGAACGGATTGATAACATCAATCAGCGTGAATAAAGGTAACAGTTTTTCTTACCAAGTGATAAGGCTTGGCGTTTACATACTGCTTCATGCAAGACCTTTCTACTACCTCTGTCGTTCTATAGGTCCAGGGACCCGGTTGTAGCGCAACTCCACGCTGTTGTTAAACCACAGCCCGCACGATACTCCCCCCCCCCATGGGGGCCTATCTTCTATGTGTCGGATAGGGGAATTGCCGCCTGTCGGTGCCGCTTGGCTGGTATCTTGACACCCCGTGCTAAGAGATATGGGACTTCTGCTCCGGAATCGCAGTGGCCGTCCACTCCTGCTGCATTGTGGGCGCCATGCACACCCACGTAGGACTGGTGGCCTAACTATTCGGGTAGGGTGGGATAGTAATTTCCCGAAGGTCCCACAGGAATCGAGGCAATGTCTTTCTTCCAGTGGGGGTCCCCCCTGCTCATGTCGGCGTGAAGCCGAAATAAGGCCGAACAGTATAGTCCAAACTAAAACAACGACAGTACCATAGGCAATGCCAAACAGACAAGTGCTGGACTGTTATACAACATCCGGATGCAATCGCGGCGACTAAGTGCCTCCTTAGCGAAGCCGTTTAGAGCCAGGACATATTCACGTCTAAAGGGACAGCGAGAGACATTGAGAGAACCATCCTCGATAGTGACGCCGAATGCGTCAAGGCAATGCGTCCAATCTTCGCCGAGATGGTCGCACATGGGACACAAGATATCATCAGCTAAATTGCGCGTATGAAGCCATGCTTTAAGCTATCCGTGACCAGTGCCTCTATGAGGCCGGCGATTTCTCGGGCACTGGGATACACTTCCAGAACTTTGGCAGGCCAAGCTATTCGTACCCTACTACTCGCCCAATCGGATTCTGAGTCTAATGAACTTCAGTAGGAATAGGGTCAGGGCTTTCTCATGGGGCACTGCCGTTTGAATGACCATCAAAAAACAATCTGCATTGTCAACGACGCCAGTTGTCGCTTCTGCATGGCTGCCGATGAAACGGTTTTGAACATATTTTCTGAATGTGGGAGGCCAGCTATGCGTCGTCTAGAATGTTTTGCCATTGCATACCCTCTAGAAGAGGATATCGCCTCTCTTATGAAATAGGCCAGCTAAAACGAGGGAAGTAGGTTAGATGAGTTCATCTAATCAACAGTAGAGACAATCGCACAATAGACCAGCGGTCGCAAGCCCTATGGCATCCAATACCCATCCCCTTCTTTCATCTATTTTAATCTAATCATGATTCCATTTTTATTTTACATAAAGCATAACATTGCAAACACTTACCTATCTCCAGTTAATTTGGTGCGTGCTCTTCCATTTTCAGCCGTACTCCACAAAAAAGCAGCGACAGAAAACAGATATTCTGTTAACAATGAGTAAAATTAATTTCTCTTACATAAATCATCAAGCTTCGTATCTTCCGCTTAAGGCATAATACGAATCATATGAAATATAACATAACTGACAGCTCTATTTTTCATCATGTCCTTCCGTTCTCGTCATCAACTATAACTGCCGCCCGTCTCAACACCACCCCCATGCGTACTTTCGTATTTCCTTAACTTTCATGTTGATTTCTATCCGTTTTGTCGCAATTCTACGGAATCAGCACTGTCGTATCTTTCGGGAAGAATGTGTCACATCAACGCATAAGAGTCGCGAAAATGTCGCGGCTTAATATTGGAATCGTATCTCCGGTTCTGTATATTTAATGTATGATGGAACTTTTGTGTTCTTTTGCCCGAAAAAAATTCGACGAAATACAGAAAATACCTACATGTTTCCGTATACGAATATTTCGCAATTCGCACAGCCACCACCCACCGATGTGTCCTGGCGGAAAAAGATGCTGCTGTGGTGAAATTGTATACACGCGAGGATATGAAAGACGCGACAAAAAATATGACAACGAATGTACAATTGATTGGTAAAATTTATCATTGTGCTGTGGTGGAAGCTTTCTCACGGTTCAATGGGCTAAGACGAAGAAGAACACGAGACCAAGTCGACAAAGTTTTTTATGACTCTTGTCGTAGGTGGATGTGTGTTATGTGTGTAAGATAAGCGCTTATACGTGTAGTCAAAAATATTGCTGGTTAAGTTGGAAAATTTTCTATGTCATTTGAGATTAGCGGATGCTGACTGCGTGCACGGGGGTGTAACGAGATAGAGGTGATGTTCGAATTTATGATTAAGTCGGTTTGGAAAATTGTTCATATCAAAATGTCAATAGTTTTCAAAATGTTAGTGTTTTTACTAGAATATAGAATGTAATAAAATATTCTCAAATAGGCAGCTTGGGAACTGTATCTTAAAAATTATGTACTTAAAATTTAAACATCAAAAAAGAAGTGAAACTGATGGCAGATGGCTGTCAGACCGCTTAGACTATGATTAAGACCATTTTTCGTTAACATTACCACTATGTGTGCCTTTAGAAAATCCTTTATGTTCACTTTGTAACATGAGTCATATGTGACTCATAGACGTGAAAAAAGAGAAAAGCTTTGACGAAATGTGACTCATAGACAGTAGACGTGTTAAATTAATATAAACTCTTTATTGATCTCTGTATTCTCGGGAAAAATGGCTCTACGACTAGGCAATGACAATGCTTACTGATGATCTTGAGACAATGATCCCTGCGACTGTATGAAGGGATATCTGGAATATAGGTGTAAGGTTCACATGATGCTAGCGTTACAGTAGTTATCATAACTGTAGAGCTACTAATTGTGACCTACACACAGCGAATTTATCTTTAAGGATTTGATTCTTGCATACATATGTAGTTACAAATATAATTTGAAAACATCTTGTGAAAATGAGTTTAGGGTACTTGTGCATATTTTTTTAGAGTTATACGGTACAAAAATTTTAGGATAATTTACGTTGCGTAATTTTTTAGCAAAATATAATTAATACCAATCGCAAAGAAACAATCACAAACATAAACTTCTTGTAATGAAACGACAGACAATAAATTCAAATAAAAATGTTAAAAAGTGTCCGAGATTTAGTGAAAGTGTTACCAAAAATTGCATTCACATCGGAACTGTCCCCAGTCTCAAAATTAATGATGATAATAATAATTGTGCAACAATAAGGACAATAAAAGTTTTGAATGGAAACACACCTGGAAATTCAGATGCATGTTTGGAAATTCCTATTAATCGGTAAGTTCTATATATCTAGATAATATTTTGATATTGATATTTGATTTGATCACACAGATGACGTGATGCATAGTTGATTCAAGCGAATAGTAATTTAACCCCCTCGACTAGAGGATATTTCAATCAGATCCAACATTCTGATTTTGTAACATGCTTGGAAATCAAAAACCTATTTTATGACTTTTAAAGGTTTCTTTTTATGAAAACTCAATTCCACCAAGTTTTTTAATCAGCCTATGGTGAACAGAAAGGGAGGAGTCCCATAGTTTTGGAATCATGTTTTTTTTTTTTGAAGGAAATTGACTGCATTTTGACCTCCTCTTTTTTGTTTCGGAGTGCATATTTCCTTTTCAAAACTTGGGGTTCGGTTTCCGCCGAATATCTGATACAATTAAATGACAAAATAAAACAATAAAAAAGCTTACGAGCGGCAATTTATCTCTTAGCCCTCGACAGGCAGCACTTAGTCTGTTTCCTGAGTAGAGATGGGGAATTTCGCATAGATATACTGCTTTTCGCTCGTAGAGCGAAAGGATATACGAAATCAGAATATGCATTTCTAGCTTTGTTTTCCAAATACATACCGTGTTCGGATTTTTATCGATTCTTTCGTCACCGTTACACCCTACGGAACCATACCTTGTTACGCTTGTCTTTTCGGCCTTCGTGTCTTGCATGATCCTGCGGCGTACTTCGGACCGAGGGGGTATCGGCAGAACTCCGCTTCTGACCTACTTCGCGGAGACGAGCGTGGGCGCCACGCGTTCAATTGATTCGAAACGCGAAGTAATCGACACGGTCTATAAATTGAACAGCCCCATTCCGAAACACTCATCAATAGAATTGCATTACTAGCACGGTAGCGCCGAACACAGCACCTAGAACAACTACTGAGATTCCACATGAATAATTAATACTAAATGCTTGATTTGCATTTTATCAATGCCCTATTAGAGACACCTTCCGGACAGGTCCCTTTACAATGCGAGATGCAAGACTCTATGGGCCGGAGATCCAATAATCGGATCAACATGCGACAGCATTTCTATACGAAAGACGTCACGTCAAAACGTCTCGATTACCACGATTACAATTGGGGTTCTTATTATAACTTGGGGTGGTTTCTCTGCTTTCGAGAATAAAATTCCCTGGTGGTCGCTATGGGCGTAATGATCGCTGACTTGCCATTTCGTGGTTGTAACCAACGAACTGCCCACAAATGTGAGGTCAATAACAGAGCCCACTTTACCTCTCCTAATGGCCTGTGTTCATAAAAATGAAATCGAGCTGCAAATAGGAGAAGGAATGTCCGCCCAGGTTTTTTTTCCCCGGCTGCCCCATTCCAGTCCTCCGTAATTATGACGGTGATGTGTATATTTGCGTCGTGTACAAGTCGTTCCAGGAAACTATCAAGCTCAGTGTCTTTCCACCATAGGCGGATCGTGGCAGGAATGCACATGACATGAATGCCGTTGATTATCGCTATAACCACTCCGTTTAAACCTATTGATATTCATAACGTCCTAAGGTCAGATTGCTAAATCGATTTCACTGCGAGTATCTGCGATCCATACCGACCTCCGTAGATTCTTGTTCGCAGATAATTGCAACGTCGAATTCCGTTTCAGAGTCTGTGCGTGCAAATCATGTGCTTGACATGATTTCAAATTCACCTGTAAATATCTCATTTGGGATTTGGATATATTGGACACTTGGTCTCGGCGATGTAGAAATAGGCTTAGACATTACCGGCAGAATGAGCGACGTGCTTACATCGCCTGCTAAGCAACGTGACGTCACGGAAGAAGGAAGCAAGAAAGAAGACAGATATTGGACACTTGACGCGTCCTGTTCCTAGCTGCTTCCTTCCACATGGCGCAGCTGGGCTCCCTATCGCAGAATGCTGCTTTGTGGCCACCCTCACCAAACTTGTAGCACATATCCGATCTTTGGTGCTGACTACTACAGCCCATCGCAAAGTGACCGAATGCTTGACGCTTGAAACATCATTTCGGAAACAATTCCTTTCGGGATCGACAGATCGTTCATCCTACTCTAACTTTGCGTACTATACCATCACCTTGTTGGTTACGTCTGTAGGCAAGCCTATGGTTGCTTGTTACGTTACACCTAGAACAAGAAACTTTGTAAGTATGTACAAGTATGCAACGGATGGACTAGAGTAGGGGCGGCTTAGGTAGAATACTTAGCTTTGAGGGATTCAGCGGGCTCCGCTGACAGGTCCAGTCAAGCGCGTGTTTGTGGGCAAACTCCTTCAACAATGTCATCCACTGCCGGCGGTTACCTATCTGACATAATACAACGTAAGTCTACTACTCCTCGATTCCTCGATACTGTTCATCGGGACGATTATACAGACCAACTACCCGATCAGCCGTTGGGATATGATTCCAGTGACGGCAACAAATGAATTGGCTAATGTCGTCTTGACATGAGCCAAAAACTTTGCGAATTTATTCCACGTCGTGTTGCAGTTGAACGGCCATTTTCAATACTTCGGTTCGGCATTTGGCAAACGTTATAGCAGAAATTCTAATGAAATGCGTGCACGATACTTCAATTGGATACAATTTTCGTTTAACAACAAAACATTGATCTGTCACTTGGTTGACATACGCCAGTGAGTTTGCTAAACGTCACGACGGCCATTACGAATCGGGCGAATTACGGAAAGCATATGGGACAAATTGGGACACCACGATCGGTGCGAGCCCCGGCTTATGCGGCACGTGCCGCATTATGGCACACGTCTATCTGTCATAAATAGCAAATATTAAATTTTGACCGTTATAAGTACCGTTATATTTGCCAAACTATGTTCAAAATTTCAAATATCTTACAGTTCTGGCCAAAATAATGTAGCGAGATTCTATCCCGAATTATAATTGCCTTTGTATGTCTTTTTTCGAGTCAAGCGAAAATTGTTAACGATTCCACTGAAGCCATGATTTTTACCATTCAATGCGTGTTTCCCTAAAATTCTGCAATGTAAATAAGAAAAATGATATACCGTTTCAAAGCCAACATGTTGAAGCAACTTTTATCAACTTTGCAGAGTTGTACGTATAAAGCACCGTTATGCAATTACTGTTTGAATTTTCGATGAAAAATCTATTTTAAAATTTCTGTTAAGTTTGAGTAACTGTATCTTGAAAGTGCCGATAAGGTTGGCAACAGGAAAAACTTCAGTTTTTGTGAAATTGTATGTAGTTTCTGAAACTGAAATCAAATCTTGGATTAAGTCATCATTAGTGCTGCAAATTACGATTTTGCGTGACAAGTCACGATTTTCGATGATTTTCACAAAAAGAGCGATAACAAGGTAACGGTAAAAAAAATCCGATTGTATTGGTATCTTTCTTGCTGAAACAAGTTGCGCTATCAACCCTTACAGTATTGACCACCCAATGCGGGACACCCTGTATAAAAGAGCCATCGTACGGGATGTCCTCTTTGACTTGCGAACTAGAACCAACAGATTTGTGACTGAGGCAACAAGTAGTAGAAGTAGGTGGATTTAAGACGGCGATTTCGAGTCCGAGGCGAGGACGCATACAAGTGTGGAGTGTAGTGCACGGAACCAGCAAGCGCTATCTTTTGTAGAGTCAGCGTAGCCCGACATCGTCAACGTCTTTAATTCAATTCAATTCTTTACATTCTTTTCAGGCTGCCGCCTGAGTTGAGCATTCTTTATTTAAGTGTTCTATTTTCCGCCGGACGACTCAACATGGAGTGTTACAGAAAATCCCTCTTGACCTTCTCTTTGCTTTTGAAAATCGGTGAATCGCGGTGTGACCCAAAACTAAGGATTCGTGCTTTTCGTAGTTAAATTTTTTAGGTGACGTAGTGAGGCGAAAATTAAAAGCGCGTGGCACCTCACAAGCCGCTCCGCAGCGAGCCGGCTCATAGCACTTTTCGCCGGTTTACCGGCCAGAATTCTCGTTCTATACTATTTGGGTGCCACTGTGCGCCTTTCTCAGCGACTTCACGGCGTCGAGTTGAAAGTTCACTCACGAAACAAACCTTAAAACCTTAGAAGTTGATTAACCAAATCACAAAAAGCTGCTTATCGTTAGTAAATCTATGATTGTAGATTGTAGAGGGGCGTGAACCCGAAGGGTTTCGCAGTACTGAAGCCAGTGGGCCTATTGTGCTATAGCCCTAGTCGCAGATGAGCAGGACTACGCCTGACGATCAAGGTTGATCGTGCTGAGAAACGAGTTGAAGTCGTTTATAAATGTCGAAGCTATGTCGTCCGTATCTGAAAAGGCCACTCCGAGGTGTGACCAGCGACGCTGGGCCAGTGCATCGCACTCGCATAAGACATGGAAGGAGGTTTCGTCATCTTCTTCACAGAATCGACAGCTCGCATCTTGCACAATTCTTATTGTGCGTAAATGTGATCTCAGGCAGGAGTGACCTGTGAGAATGCCACAGATGATGCGTACTTTAGCTCTGCTTAACTGCAGCAGCTCGGCCGTTCTTCTGTGGGAATACCCTGCTATAAACATTTGCGATTGTCTGAGCCCTGGTAGTTTATCCCAGTGCTCAATTGCCTTGAGTCGTTCCTGGTCTCTGAAAGCTCTCTTTACTAAACATGAAGAGATGTTGCAAAAGGGTTCAGGTCCGCAGAAAGGGGATGATGCAGCTGTGCGTGCTAGCTCATCAGCCTGTTCGTTCCCTGCGATGCCCATATGACCTGGAACCCAGAAAAGTGTTAGTCTGTTGTTTTCGCCTAGCTTATTCAGCGCCTTCAGGCAGCATTGAACAAGTCCTGACGTGACGGTGTACTTAGTAAGGGATTTAATGGCCGCTTGGCTGTCTGAGAAGATGGCTATACGTTTATTTACGTAGTTCTCTCGTAGGCAGCGATCAGCGCATGTTTCTATTGCGTGTATTTCTGCCTGAAAAACAGTGGTGTGGAGGCCCATAGGTATAGATATCCTGTGTCCTGGGCCAATCACACCCGCTCCTGAGCCTTCAGTTGTCTTGGAGCCGTCTGTGAACCATTTGATGGTTTGTGGATGCAGCCTAGCGAAGTTAGGGTGCCACTCCTCCCTGCTCCATGTTACAGCCCGGAAGCAGCGTCCAAATGAGAGCTCTTTTGCAAGGTGGTCGGAGGGCATGTTCGCTATAGTATTGTTTTTGAGGCATCTGCCCCTTAGTGAGCTCCAGACTGGCATCATTAGCAATGAGTCGTATCATTGCTAGTTTTGCCTGGGTCTCGAGGTGTATTTCAATCGGGTGTAGATCTAGTAGAACTTCTAGAGCACTGCTAGAGCAAGATCGGAGAGCACCGGTGGTAATCAGACACGCTACTCTCTGTAGCTTACCTAGAACGGACTTGCCCTCCGTAGTTAGGGCTCTTTTCCACCAGACCACAGCAAACATAGTTTAGAGTTGGTCGAACTATTGCTTTGTATATCCAGATCATAATGGATCGTTTCAATCCCCAGGTTTTCCCTACGTATTTTTTGCATATCCAAAGGGCTTATTCCAGTTGAGTTTGCTGTCAAGGATAACTGCAAGATATTTGACTTGACTCCTAATTGGTAGAGGGGTGTTGTACATAATCGGGCCTCTGAGCTCAGCCAGATTTCTGTTTCTGGAGAAGGGTATGATGATCGCTTTGGATGGGTTCACACAAAGAATATCCTCAAACAAACCCTTAACCACTATAACCACATCGTCGGCGTATCCCTGTACTGAGAAGCTTGCACAAAAGATCGTCGGCAACCAGGCACCACAAGAGTGGCGAGAGTACACCCCCTTGTAGGCATCCTCTTGTGACCTTAGCAAAGAGAAATTGTTCGTTTATTTGGCAGACGACTTTTCTTGAGAAAAGCATACTGCTTATCGATTCAACAGTCGTATTTTCTACCATCCTATATCTTAGCGCTCTTTGAATTGCATCGAAGGTAGTATTATCGAATGCCCCTACGATGTCCAGGAAAGTAGCGAGCACGGTGTTTTTAGCCTCAAAGGCTTTTTCAATTTCTCCTGCAAGGCTATGTAGCGCCGATTCTGTTGATTTACCTGGCTGGTAAGCAAACTGTCTCTTGTGAAGCGAGTTTCTGATCAGTGTGGTATTTCTGATGTTCTCATCAATGATTTTTTCCATTGATTTGAGCATGAATGAGGTAAGACTGATTGGTCTGTATGCTTTGTATGATATTAAGGAACACGTGTCTATCTACGTGTCATCGTATCATGAACGTGTTAGTCTACCTCAACAAATATCTTGAACTAACTTCCTATTCTTCCTTGTCTTACTTAACCGCTACGGCGATGTTGCGGTGCAGGAACTTTTTCCAACCATCACCCATAACAAATAGCGGAATCCAGCCGTGCCATCCATTTCCAACAATATTCTTTTGTTATTGTAATTCCACTTCAGAACATCGATAAGTAGGTAAGTACTTCTTGTGTTAAAGTCATCGACTTAAGATCATCAATAAAAAGATTACTCTATACACACATTTGACAAATTGACTCCAATTGACCTCCATTTCGATCAACGAAATCCCCGGGAAAAACACATGTCAAGGATAAGTCCTTTTCGGGAATCCTACGCACGTATTCACTTTGGGTGGAGCTTAGTATCCAGCATACACTATACCTGAGCAAGTAATATGTGACAAAATTAAAAGGATTTCATGAAGATGAAACTATATTATTATTTCGATAAAGTTTTTTTCGGTGATATATGTATTGTAGGATCGTAACTGTTTCACGAAAAAATCCAATAATTCTTCGGAAACATGCTGTTGGGCAATTAGCTTGTCTAACCTACTAACTACTTTTATCCCTCAGTGGAATTTTGCGTTACATATGTCGAGACAAAACAAAGGTTCCATAGAGGCATTTCGATTCTGACATTTCTCGGAAAACATTCGTTTTCCTCCCTCTTCCATAAATATGAAACAAACTACCGATACGAATGAGTATATTAATCTTTGGCAAAATTATTTATCGTTTCGTGTTCAACGCAGCTATACACCCACGGCGTACGACATACATTCCACACAACATATGTTTGTGGATAGATCTGATGAATTCCAAACTACGCAGGATGTTGCTAAGTGTATTATTCCTTTATCCGATTTTCCGTAAATTATTATACGAAAGTATTTAGTAAGCTCCGCACTTGGGTCTTCTGACTACACTCTCTTCACATTAAATGAGCCTGGAATTTCTTTTCTAACATTCTGCCGAAATTGTGTAGAGTTCTTTCTACTAATTACGGAGAAATCCTAGTTTCAGATTAATGATATTATGTGTGTTTTATCTTAATTAAAAGACGGAAAAAATAACCATGTAATAGGTCCCACAAGTTGTTTCACTTCACATAAATGTATATGTATGCAGGACGATTGTTTTGTTTTAGCAGGAGCTACATTATAGGGTGGTGGTGCAAAGCCGAGACATTTACAATCCCCATATGGAAGTGAGTGTGTGTAAAGCAGCTGCTACACAGAACTGCCAGTGCCAGTTACTTTTGGTTTAATTAATTCTTTACCACGTGTCTATACCCGTACATGAACATATTTCCCAGATAAATATTTGTATCTTTTCCCGTAGACGATCGAAGATTATAATTAGTAGATAAGTACTGACGTTGAGTATACCGTCGGAATTGGGATTATTCAATTTTGCCGGGGAAACAAAAAGTTTCCATCTGATTTGCCTACATACAGTCATGTTTTCGTCACAGTTGGGCCGAAAACGTGACGATCATAGTAAATATGGGGAAAACACAAAAGGGTGCAAAAAGTTTAGATATTATTTGACAAGTTTAGATTATGTCTAATATTATCAGATCAAATATTTTTTCTTTTTCAGAATTCCGAAAATTTACTCTCTTTTCGATGAAATAATTAAGGTCTTGAGTTGAGCAATAAAGTATCCGCTAAAAGACTAGACATATCGCCCCAATTGTTGCTATCAATGCACTCTAATCCAGTTGAAAGCTTAATGCTTCCAGATAATTTCCTATCTGTCCCATATTTTTTTTCGGTCATCATATCGTCGTCGTCGTCGTCGCCGTCGTTGTCCCTAGTCACCTATCACAACGGAGGGTTGTTGTCGCCACCAGCTCTGTATACTGTATATCCTCGAGCTTATCCCTCTACCTACATATATATATTTTCAGTCAGCTCGCGCGTATATAAATTCCCGCATCGAATTTTCACTCTTTGCAAAATCTGTTGACATCAGCACGATTCAGACATTAATTATCCTTAATTACATTGGACTGGCACGCCATGGCATGGTGGTCCCGGAAAGGATTTGGGTAACAAGAAAATTTTTCAATCCGCGACAGAAAAAAAAATTGGGAGAATTGGAAAGGAAAATCCATTCGAAGGACGATAAGAGACGTCCTCGTTCGTGTTGGTCAGGCGAATGTCATTAGCATACGCGCCATGTCGTTTCGAAATAGCGCGTGGTATGTATACAGCGAAGGAGCTTTAATGATGATATGATGAGAGAAAGGTTTTCAAGTTGGGAAATTATTGAAGGTAAAAATATAGTAATGAGAAAAGCAATTGAGTTCGAAATGTGACTTGAGTTTGATCGAAAAAGGCGAGCAATGACGGCAAAGTTATGGCTTTGTAATGAAAAGCACAATTATATGCATTTCAATGGTAATTATAATTAATAAAAAATCAATCAAATTCAAATGTACCACAGTGACCGAAAGCAGCCAAAAAATTTACTAAGAAACACGTATGTCAAGGTAGCATTTAATTACAAATCACAAAATCATTACACTAAAATGCATTAATCACATTTAATGCACTATTAGTGTAGTCATTACGTGGTTGAATATTGCAATAAATGGGGTGGAGACAATTTACTGGATGAAAATTGATGTTTCTTATGTTTTTATGGGGTGCTTACCACGAATCCGGAGTTTCCTACAAAAATTTCGTTGCGAAACAGGGCTAAAACCACGAAAAACCCCAATCGGCAGCTTCCAACAAAAATTTCGTTTTTAAAAATGGACCAAAACCGTAAAAAAAACAACATTTTTTGAGTTTGTCTGTTTTTCGGTTTATATCTCGGGATCCTGAGCTTCCTACCAAAATTTCGTTGCGAAAAAGGTTTAAAACCGGAAAAACAACATTTTCTGAGTTGTTTCCGTTTTTTTTTTTGGCTTATAACTCCGAAACTGTAACCGGAATCCTGAGCTTCCTACCAAAATTACGTGGTTGAATATTGCAATAAATGGGGTGGAGAAAATTTACTGGATGAAAATTGATGTTTCTTATGTTTTTATGGGGTGCTTACCACGAATCCGGAGCTTCCTACCCAAATTTCGTTGCGAAACAGGGCTAAAACCACGAAAAACCCCAATCGGGAGCTTCCAACAAAAATTTCGTTGTAAAAATGGACCAAAACCGTAAAAAAAAAAAATTTTGAGTTTGTCTGTTTTTCGGTTTATATCTCGAGATCCTGAGCTTCCTACCAAAATTTCGTTGCGAAAAAGGGCCAAAACCGGAAAAAACAACATTTTCTGTAACCGGAATCCTGAGCTTCCTACCAAAATTTCGTTTCAAAACAGGACCAAAACCACAAAAAACCCAACATGTTCGAAGTTTTCCGTTTTTGGCTTATAACTCCAAATGTCCAGTCATTTCTACAAAAAAGCGGAATACTGATTTTCATACTATAATTTCATTACAAAACAGGGCCAAAATCCGGAGTTTACTACCAAAATTTCGTTGCAAAAAAGGACCAAACCCGACAAAAAAAAATAATTCCGAGTTTTTCCGTTTTTTTTTTTGCTCACAACTCCGAAACTGTATATTTCTGTGGAAACCTTCCAAAATTTTGTTGCAAAACAGGGCCAAAATCCGGAGCTTCCAACCAAAATTTCGTTGCAAAACAGGGCCAAAACCGTAAAAAAAAACTAAATTTTTTGAGTTTTTCCGTTTTTTGGCTTATAGCTCCGAAACTGTACATTTCTGTAAAAAACGGAACCCTGAGCTTCCTACCAAAATTTCGTTGAAAAAAAGGCCAAAACCTTACAAAAAAAAAATTCGGAGTTATTCGGTTTTTTCGCTTATAACTTCGAAACTGTACATTTCTGCGAAAACCGGAATCCTGAGGTTTCTACCAAAATTTCGTTACAATACAGGGCCAAAATTCGGTGCCTCCTATTAAAATGTCGTTACAAAAAAGAGGCAAAACTTAAAAAAAAAAAAAAGACAAAATTTTCCGTGTTTTTCCGTTTTTTCGCTTATAACTCCGAAACTGTACATTTCTGTAAGAACCTACCAAAATTTCGGAAACGGAATCCTGAGCTTCCTACCAAAATTTTGTTGAAAAAAGGCCAAACCGTACAAAAAAACATTTTTTTCGGAGTTATTCCGTTTTTTTTCGCTTATAACTGTACATTTCTGCAAAAATCGGAATCCTGATCTGTTTACCAAAATATCGTTACAATACAGGGCCAAAATTCGGTGCTTCCTACCAAAATGTCGTTACAAAAAAGGACCAAAACTTGAAAATAAGGCAAAATTTTCCGAGTTTTTCCGTTTTTTCGCTTATAACTCCAAAACTGTACATTTCTGCAAGAACCTACCAAAATTTCGTTGCAAAATAGGACCAAACTTCTAAATTTTCCGAATTTTTCAGTTTTTTTCGCTTATAACTCCGAAACTGTACATTTCTGCAAGAACCTACCAAAATTTCGTTGCAAAACAGGTCCAAAATCCGGAGCTTCCTACCAAAATTTCGTTGCAAAAAAGGTCCAAACCCGTTAAAAAAAAAAATCCTAGTTTTTCAGTTTTTTCGCTTATAACTCCGAAACTGTACATTTCTGCGGAAACCTTCCAAAATTTCGTTGCAAAACAGGGCCAAAACCCTAAATTTTCAAAGTTTTTCCGTTTTTGGGTTATAACTCCGAAACTATACATTTCTACAAAAACCTGATTTTCCTACCAAAATTTCGTTGCAAAAAAGGACCAAAACCGTAAAAAAAAACAAAAGTTTCCGAGTTTTTCCGTTTTTTTGCTTATAACTCCGAAACTGTACATTTCTGCGAAACCCGGAATTCTGAGCTTCCTACCAAAATTTCGTCGCGCGACTCTTGTTGTAAATAATGCCCGCATGAGTGATGAACGTGGTGCACTCGCTTGTTTGTAAGCTTCGAGCGATAGCTGTTTGGGGTAGGGAAGTTGCTTTCAACATAATCCACGATCGCTGCAGCCGCATGGAGGAAGACACCACTAGCTAGAGCCGCTGGAGTCGCTAGGGCCGCTGCGGCGGTGTCGAGGAAAATGTACCTTTACTACACTATTTATAGCGTTTGTCGAAATTTAAAATTGGTAGTGCTAACTTGACAGACGTCTAAGAAACGTTCCCGGAAAAATACATGGATCTAAGCACAATTGGTCCCTCTCTCTCTCTATAACTCCTAGTGGAACATGGTGCGTTGATGACTACCGTGTGTAGTCATCAACGTTACAAAGACAACTGAATTCGGAGTGTGATATGGTTGTCAGCCATACCACTTCCTAGTCGCATTGTTAGTTTATTATTCTACGATAAGAATATTTCTTATCATCTTCTTCTGAATAATAAACTTGCGACGAGTCGTGCCGAGTTTTGGAAACTCGTTTCTCTATGAGTGTCTATTTCCCAGAGTGGTGACCGAACGATCACGGCCACAGAGCACGACAATTGGTCCCTACAGAATGTTAATTTAATGGCCCAGTTTCTCGTAGAAATTTAACTAACGCGATAGCTAACCATCTTGTCAAGATTGCTTTAAGTCGACATCTCGCTTACACAATGTCTTGACATTTAAAGTTTCGCTATTCAGTACCCATGGGCTGGTTAAGTCTTATCGTTTAGACGAGCCACGCACCTGGTTTTTGGAAAAGTTTTAAAACTTGTCCGCTCGTGTGGCAATACCAGATCAAAGCTAATTGTCTTCGAAATCTCACCCCGACGTCACAATGATGTATTTATTTCGCATTGTTTGTGTTGCCGGAATCGGTTGGCGGAGGTAAATATTCTAAATTAATGCATTTGTTTAATTTCTATTCGTATTTCTTTTAGTTTGGAATAAAACCTGCATATCGGACATCACGAAGTATTCCATCGAATGCCTTTTCTAAATCGATGAATACAAAGTGCAATACCTTTCGTGCTGCTCTATACTTTTCCATCGCAATACGAATGCACTGAATCGCATCGACAGTTTGTGTCGCATACAGCTTGTGATCACGCCAGTGATGCATAGTCAGGAATTGTCCGAACAATAGCTTTATGTGGCCAGCATGGTTTCTAGATCCTTGTCCCAGGAACTGCTGGCTAGTGCTAGTTAGAACGTTATTTCGACTGTGGACTTCTAGAAGCCGAGGAACAATATCCTCTGAGCGCTCTCTCTTATGTATGGGCTTAGGTGCCTTAGCAGTGAAATGAAGCATAGTTTGATTGTATGGGCGACGTATTTATCTATCACATTTTCTGGTCTCTAATCTAAGATGACACTAACGCAAAAAAAAAATTTAAAATCAAAAAATTGAATCCGATCGATCGGAGCGTCTATGGTGCCTCTTAGGTTTACACTTCGATTCACTCACTCAGCACAAGAATAACGTCAAACGACGAACAATGTTTTACGTTTGTTTCATATAAACGCTGTTACATTGGACCACACTCAGAGAAAAAACTTGGTAAAAACAACCATTTTTCCACTATGAAAATGAGCCTATCAAGGAAATGTGTAAAATTAAATGGCAAAAAATAGTTGATTTCTTGTTAACTATTTTTTTTGTACAATCAAACCAAGTCAAAGTAACTTTAATGTATTCAAAATTTTGCAACATATATTTTAACAATTCAGACAATTTCGGATCACTTTCTTCTGCAATCAAAATTTCTGAGGTTTCTGCACTCGCCCCAGCACTAATATTGGGAATTGCAAATATCTATAATCTCACTCGCGTACATTTTAGATTTTAACGCACTACACACACGAAGAACCATCGAACGATATCAACAGAATGACGATTCTTTTGCATTCAAAGGAACATACTTAACTTAAATGTAAGCCTTAACCAAACTTTTGGTTAGATGACTATTATAACAGTAGCCCTCAAACAATTTCATGTTTGAAATTATCTGTTGAATAGACAGTTTAGACTCCCGGATGAAATTTAACAATTTCACTAGATAACAATAAACAATCAAAATAGTATTCTTAAGAATTTTTGTCTACAATTTTTCATTGTTTAACAACAACAAAAATTGCGGGCTCATCAATTCAATCGAATATTTGGTTAAATATACTAAAATTAAACAGAAAGTAAAGTAACAACTATTTTTGTTCAGGTTGACTAATCTTATTTCTCTGAGTGCAGCGCTTACTTATCGTTTCTGAACTATGAACTCATTTCCATATGCTATAAGCATTGCCAGCCTAGAATTACACAAATCAAAGAGAGCTTTACATTTTATTTGACGAATTAAGCAATTATATTAATGGGCGTTTTGCGTACTTTTAGGATAAAATTAACGAGACTTTGAGGAAACGCACATTTATAAATTATACATGCTTTAACGATTTGATAACTTAACAACGCTTTAAAGAGTTGATAGCTTAAAGTGGTTGATAAATATCTACGAGAAACCGGCCCAATGTCATAGAATAGTTCATCAAATACTTTCATCAAGAGCTTATAGAGCACTATAACAATTCAACAAAGAGCATTCTCTAACCAATTTTACTGAATTACATCAAATTATACCTAATTCCTCTCCATTACCTGTATGGTCGTATATTTCATGATCCCTACATACGAGTTCTAAAAACTCAACTTGAACCGTACACACTTTATCAATACACCCGGCCCCAATTCACATTCTCCCTCGAAACTTCGGCTTTCACCTATTGACACATATAAATTAATTTGGCACTTAGGAATCTAAACTACAAAGCACCGAGACAAATTGGATGGCAAATGCAAGTTCGTTAGTGAATTCCGTGCAACCTACCTAACGGTATGTATGTCATGGTTGCCTAAATACTTCCTGATTCCTGCCTGCATCGCTCTCTCTCTCCTTATAGGTATTCAGAAAATTATCCTAGTATGTAAACGATTGAATAAATAAGTGCACATATAAGGGATGAACCCGTGAGTGTATGTGCAGAGTGCAGCATCCCTGACATTTCATTGAGAAAATCTACACGCATATAGGTACGATTTAATGTCTCAAGTACTCAAATGAGACTGCCATACGGTTGTTTGATTGCATTCGGCCTACAAGCTACAACGCGCATACATACTGTAATTTTCATGCTACATTTTAACTTTAACGTAAACCTTTGAAGTCTTAAAGCAAAATGAGCCGCCTCTTCTCTATACGGCAGCAGGGAGCGTTACGTAAAAGAGGATCATGAACGCTTTACAGGAACTCATACACACAACACTTGCAAATGCAATTCCAAACGAAGAGTAATTAATGCAAATGCATTGCAGAATTTTAATTTAATTTAAATGTAATGTCGTTGGTTTTGCACAATAACATGTAAGTGCGCCGGAGAGAATGGGAGAAGGAAAAGTTTTAGCATTTGACATCATCTTACGCTTCGTCGTCTTCTTCGTCCTCTTCTATAACAGGGTTGGGTTATATAGGAAGTTTAGAAATATTCGATACAAAGTAAGTTTAATTAATTGACTTAGGAAATGCAAAAATCAACATTCTGAAAGGCGCGTGCCTTGTATAAACATAAACCAAGCAACTGAAGGATGAAGCACATTTTTCGGAGTCGAAGGGATGATGAAATATTTTAATATTGTTTATAAATTTTGGAATGTTGTTATTGCCCTAACTACCTAACTATTTGGCATTAACATTTTGTTTGGAGGTTAACAATGCTGTTTTTGTGGGCTTTTATTCTGCCTTCATAATTGCTGATTAGTAACCCCCGGTGGACATTTGACTCCGAAAAAAAAAACCAGGCATGTTCCGTTGCAGTACGTACAGAAACTAGTCTGCCAAAAGCAAACAAGAAATGGATTGACCTACTAGGTGATACAAAACCAAACAAGGTAGGAGAATGTTTTGGAATTTTTTGTCTGTATTTTATAAGAAAAGGCTTGGCTCATAGGATGCTGCAAGGACTGTACACAACTGCAACAGGCCGATTGGCGTGGCCATTCATTATTTTTATAACAACAAAATACGAGGTCAAAATCTATTGAATCATTGCCAATTGCCTCAAAATTTCATTACTCCACCTTCGATTCTAATTAAAATAAAATAGAGAAAAAATGTCCCCGACAATGGCTTCAATAGATTGAGTTTCTCTCATAAATTGTTCCAGTTCGAAATTGGAACTCTCCGTGCGGTACTGAAATAAAGAGCGTATAGGTATTGAAAGCGACTTTCTAAATTTCTGAATGTGACGGGCAAATCTATTGCGGTCGTTCATTTTCCAAGGTACATATTCTTTTCGAACGCTATAAATTACGTCGATTTTTCGCCCGTAGTAGTGTATAGGAGCAATCGAAAGAGTTCAATTCTATTGAATCGAAATTTTTCTGTCTAGAGTCCACATACGTGCACTCTTCTTTCGGATATTCATATGGGAATATAAATGGGTGTAGTTTACAGTATAGTAAAGTAAAATGAATGGTTCTGCAATTTTTAGTGCTGATGATCATCGCAGAGAGAAGATCAGTGGGCGAACTCACACGGTGGGTAAAAATTAGACGCGCAACAGACATGGTAATGCTGTTTAGTGAAATATGGGGAGGTACGAGTGAGAGTTCCGAGCCTAAATTGTCCATGTGCAGAATACAGATAAATAACTGTGATTCAAAATTATTTTTTTTTGCTTTCCTTCTCACTGCATTTGGTCACTTTGGGAACAATTTGTCCTTTTTGCACATTATCAAGATTATACCCCAAATGTCAACTAATTTTTCTGGGCTCTTAATATTTTGCGCCTGAAACATGTGCGTGGGCGAAATCGTAAAATTTTTAATATTACACCTAAAGTGTGTTTGTCCTAGAGTTAGGGTATCGATTATACGATTAATCGATGATACGATTAATCGAAATAAATTATCGATTAATCGATAATACGATTAATCGAAACTACAAATAATCGGAAATACGATTAATCGAAAATACGATTAATCGAAACTACAAATAATCGAAAATACGACTAATTGAAAAAAAATATCGATTAATCGATAATATGATTAATCGAAACTACAAATAGTCGGAATCACGATTAATCGCTAATACGATTAATCGAAACTACAAATAATCGAAAATACGATTAATCGAAACTACAAACCAGACATTTCCCGCAAGCAGCGAAACAGCCACTTTGTGGAGCTGCAGCGGGAGAACGGGAGTGACTAGGGAGAAATGACTGCGGAATCGTTAATAGGGAGTCGAGACCTTTCATTTGCCACCAATTTCGTTCGGTGATATGAAAATGTCATTTCTGTCTACTGCCATACATTTCCCGCAAGCAGCGAAACACCCACTTTGTGGAGCTGCAGCGGGAGAACGGGGGTGACTAGCGAAAAATTACTTCGGGATCGTCGATAGAGAGTCGAGACCATTCATTTGCCACCAATTTCGTTCGGTGAGACGAATATTTTCGTTTTCGTCTACTGCCAGACATTTCCCGAAAGCAGCGAAACAACCACTTTGCGGATCTGCAGCGGGAGAACGAGGGTGACTAGGGAGAAATGACTTCGGAATCGTCAATAGGGAGTCGAGACCTTTCATTTGCCACCAATTTCGTTCGGTGATATGCAAACTGTAATTTTCGTCTACTGCCAGACGTCAGCCGCCAAGCAGCGAAACAACCACTTTGTGGAGCTGCAGCGGGAGAACGGGGGTGACGTGAGTTTTAATTTCGGTCTGCTGCCAGGCAGACATCTTCCGCCAAGCGGCGAAAATCGTGTTTTTGCCACCAATTTCGTTCGGTGATATGAAAATGTAACTTCTGTGTACTGCCAGACATTTCCCGGAAGCAGCGAAACAGCCACTTTGTGGAGCTGCAGCGGGAGAACGGGGGTGACTGACTAGCGAAAAATTACTCCGGGATCGTCGATAGAGAGTCGAGACCATTCATTTGCCACCAATTTCGTTCGGTGATATGCAAACTGTAATTTTCGTCTACTGCCAGACGTCAGCCGCCAAGCAGCGAAACAACCACTTTGTGGAGCTGCAGCGGGAGAACGGGGGTGACGTGAGTTTTAATTTCGGTCTGCTGCCAGGCAGACATCTTCCGCCAAGCGGCGAAAATCGTGTTTTTGCCACCAATTTCGTTCGGTGATATGAAAATGTAACTTCTGTGTACTGCCAGACATTTCCCGGAAGCAGCGAAACAGCCACTTTGTGGAGCTGCAGCGGGCGAACGGGGGTGACTGACTAGCGAAAAATTACTCCGGGATCGTCGATAGAGAGTCGAGACCATTCATTTGCCACCAATTTCGTTCGGTGATATGCAAACTGTTATTTTCGTCTACTGCCAGACGTCAGCCGCCAAGCAGCGAAACAACCACTTTGTGGAGCTGCAGCGGGAGAACGGGGGTGACGTGAGTTTTAATTTCGGTCTGCTGCCAGGCAGACATCTTCCGCCAAGCGGCGAAAATCGTGTTTTTCTAATAATTGTATTTTCGATTAATCGTATTTTCGATTAATCGTATTTTCAATTAATCGTATTTTCGATTAATCGTATTTTCGATTAATTGTTTTTTCGATTAATTGTATTTTCGATTAATCGTATTTTTGATTAATTGTATTTTCGATTATTTCTCGATTATTTTAATAATCGATTAATCGAGCAAAAAAAAAAACGATGAATCGATTATTGAAAATAATCGATTGATCGATTAATCGAACATGCCTAGTCACAACCAATTATTTTGTCTGATAGTTGAGTGGACATTGGGATATTAGGACATTAACCCTAATGTGTTCATCGGGACATTAGGTACACTGGCGAAACTGGGACGTGGGAACATTGGGCTACTGGGACATCGGGATATTGGGACATCGGGATATTAGAGCATTGGGACATTGGGATGTTGGCACATTGGGATGTTGGCGCATTGGGATGTTGGCACATTGGGATTTTGGCACATTGGGATTTTGGCACATTGGGATATTGGAACATTGGGATTCTGGGATATTAGGGCACTGCGATGCAGGGACAGGGGGCACTGGGATATTAGGACATTGGGACATTATGACCTGGGGTAATTGGACAATCAGACATTGGGACACTGGCACATAGGGACATTGGGCCACTTAGACATCGGGATATTGGGACACCGACGGGATATTGAAACATTGGGGCATTGCAATATTAGGACATTGGAACATTGGGACATTAGGACATTGGATCATTGAGAAATTGGGACAATGGGACATTTTTACATTTAGACATTGGGATAGGCACACTGAGGAATTTGGAATCCCCACGTTCCCCCCACCTGGATATTGGGACATTGGGACATCAGGATATTAGGACATTGGAACATTGGGATATTGGGACATTAGGCCACTGGGACGTTGGGGTATTGGGATATTAGGACATTGGGACAATAGGGCAATCGGACATTGGGGCACTGGTACATAGGGACATTGGACCACTGTGATATCGGGATATTGGACATTGGGTTATTGGGTCATTTGGACTATGGGGCACTGCGATATTAGGACATTAGAACATTGGGATATTGGGATATGAAAAATATATGATATCTGACCAAAAAAAAACAAAGTTGTAAAAGTTACCCCGCCAAAGAAAAATTCATCTGCCGCCAAAAGAACACATATCACCCCAATCCGCTGGAGAAGTTTAAATGTACAGGACTACTTCTTAAAGTAATTTGGTGGGAGCCGTCAAAGTAACACTAAATAAAATGTTAAAGCTCCCACCAAATTATCAATCAACGTTGACAGTTGTTGAATTTAGAGACATACGATTTAATCTAGTAGGCGGGTTTCGACTCGATTAATCAAGTGGTTCTAGTAAATCCTGTCCATAGTGTGAATCCCCTCTAAATCTAGGATTTAGTAAATCTTGTCGGTAGTCTGTATCCCCTTTTAGTGCTGTTTTTTTTTTTAAATTGAATTTTATATTTTTGAATATTTATTTTTGCGAATTCCGTAGTTAATGTTTACAGTGGCGCACTAATGCATAGAACCAAAAGATTGGAAGTCAAATTTTCAAGGAAAGCGCCACTTTTGCTCAAAATTGCCGCATCGCACCACAAAATGTGCTATCACACCCCCAACCGCTACCAACACAAAAAAATTAATATTTCGATGGTCTTTTGTAACTTCAAGACGAAAAATATCAGTTGGCTAATTTTAGCAGCATTTCAGTTTATTTATTTTTCATAAATTGACTTGGCTTTCTCCGACTGGAGCCGCACCACATGAAATGGTAAAACTGTCGTACGTTAACCGCAGGACTAAAATTCAACACCTGAAGTGTAGGGTCAATAGGTGATTAGTACACCAACTTTGTAAACCAGTGTTGATTAGTTAGGATAGATAAATCTACCAAAAGTAGCAGGACAAAACTACATCATCAATGTGGCGCGATAGCCCGACGTCGGGCCTTGGCCGCCTGAATCGTTGACCTCCAATTGTCGCGGTTACGTGACCTTGTCCTCCAGTTTCGGAAGCCCAGCAGCTGGTGGGCGTCTTCACCTACGGAGTTCTCCCAGCGAGCTCTCGGTCGTCCACGCAACCTCGCTCCGTCAATTCGTTGTGCGTTCATAACTTTCTTTGGCATGCGATTGTCGTCCATCCGTTGTACAAAACTAGAAAACACAAAAGGGCAGTAACATAGTAGATATATACGTACGCCCAGGTTGGCAATAGGGGAAATCCAGCCCTAGCGATAGGCAGCTGATCGGTGTATTGGTACAGTCTGTGATTATCAAAGAAGTGAGGGCATATAATAAAATGTTTTTTAATCACAATATAATGAAAAAAAAAAAAAGGTTTTTGAGCTAACAAAAAATCACAGATATTGATATTGCTGATAAATGCGATAGATACGGAAATATACTGAGACAAGGTTGTGAACCAATATTTCTGCTTGTTCTTCTCTCTGTCCTGCCATGTTAATAGCATAGTCCTCCCAAACGACAATGTTTGGTGTAGTTGTCCAGCTTTAAAAAAAAATAAACGACGGGAATGTACGCCCCCTCCTATTTCTACGCCACTGCCAATAATGCGCGTTGGGTTAATCTAGGAGATGGCGGTAAATGGGAAAAATTCAGTTTTTGCAATTAATATGGAAAACTATTGCGAAATATTGTGATGCCTTGATGTTGAATTTCGGGACAGCCTGTATACTCGTCTACAACTATGAAACATGTTTTTTAAAAACAATTTTAATTAGTTTTTTTGTTTTATCTCTTTACAGGTATGTAAATTGACGCCAATTGATTTTTGTCATAGGAGTATGTAAGTCGCTATTTTTTACCATCACTTAATTCCAAAATTTTAAAAATTAAAAGATCTCTAAATGGATTCAAATTTTTAAATTTTTCTAATAGTGTAGTTAGTACGTGATAAACCTAGTACATCGGATTGCAAAATGTGGTGGAGATGTATTTTTTTTTCTTATGTTTTTTGGGGTTCCTAGCACGAATCCGGACCGGAGCTTCCCACCAAAATTTCGTTGCGGAACAGGGTCAAAATCGTGAAAAACCCCTAATTTTTCGCTGTTTACACAACATGCTTAATTTCGCCATATTTTGTAATGTGTAAGGACTACACTATTAATTGTAATTTGAGTGTGTTCTTTTCGAAACAAAAACCGTTTTTACAGGACATATTGCTCCCGCGACTATAATATTCATTCACGTTTCAATTTCTTTTACTGCTTTCAAAGCACTGACCTAATACTCTCATGAATAATGTTAAAGTGAATTATGTAGGTTTTAATTAAAATTTAACGTATGTCCTGTAGATCTACAAATGCAAATTTTCTGTATCCACAGTTTTTTCATTTGCTTTTGACTGCTAATAATTTTCACCTACACATATTTCTATCAATTGTTAATTTCATAAAAGCGAAAATAATTTTTACAAGCAGAGATTAACACAATTATTTTTATCGAAAAAGTATCGACCGACATACATATTCATATACGGCTGCTGCGTGTATGTGTCTTTACACTGATGCTATCCTTAACAGTTAACACTAAGATTTACGCAAGTGGAATTGTAATTTTAAGAAAAGCCTTATACTTATAAAGATCTAGAAAAAAAATTCAATTGACTCATGTTTGTATTCATCACACTAGCAACATTGTGTCCTTGATAAACTCTCCAATTTTATTCTGACCACCCCACAGGAAACTTTCGGCAAATGTTCAGAGTTTCTCCATCTTCATCTCCAGAAATATGTAGCAACATAATCATCGAATTTCACAAAGTCAGGAGAATACTAATTTCTACTCAATCCTCTAAGCTCATATGGTTTGTGTCGTGGGTAAACTTAAAAGAAATAGTGGATGCTTTAGCGTTCCAGTAAGGGCAACATATTCCTTTGCGAAAATTTTCAAAAAGCTTTCGATAAAGTACTTCCTTGCGAAAAAGCTCAACAGCTTTAGCGTTCCAGTAAGGGCAACACATTCTTTTGCGAAAAAGTTCAACAAGCTTTCGATAGAATATTTCCTTTGCGGAAAACCTCAACAGCTTTCGATAAGGTCCTCATATCCTTCAGGAATCCTTGAATTTGGAAAAGCATTGGAAAATACTCGCTACGCTCAAAAATTCCCCTTTAAGCTCTGCTCAGTATGATTGGAAGTTTTCGAATGTCCTGAATGGTGAAAGCATATCCTGTAACTTGACGAAAGTCGACATTTATTCGTTTTTATAGCTTCTAAAATAGAGTCCAGGACATTTGTGGACTCTGACTGTGGTGACATCTAGAGTTTCAGTTACATATCTAAAATTGATCATTTGTTGTTTGAATGCAGAAGGATGTGTACTAAAAACTTTTTTTTACCGCAGAGAGGGAAGCTTATGAAAATTTGGTTTTTTCTGTAATAAAGCATTTCTCATATTTTCGATGAATTTAAATAATGGCCGTGTTTTTATACATCGGGGGTAGGTTTGCTAACCCAGACGCGCAAAAAAAACTATCGAGGGTAGCATCCAGGTTAAATTTCAAATTGTCACGTAGGCATTGCCATTAATTTCAAAACATTGCTCAAAAATATTAAAGTCCCGTTTTCACTTTCCAAACGCAAAAGTTAACATGTAATTTTTTTTTTTAATGAAAACATATTTTTATGTAGGAATCATATTTTTGTTAGAATAAGAATTCGAGGAACAACATTTTTAACATGAATTTACAAACAAAAACTATATTTTTTGCACACACTTGTGTGTTGCATGTAAACTACACCTTAGAGCTTTTCATTTCAAAATTTAATTTTTGCTAGTCATTGGAAAACGTACTAGAAAATAATTGGGATTGCATACATTTAGGCGAGTTTTGGAAAGCTCATTAAATCTGGATAGCAATATAATTTCTAACCTGAATGAAGTCACAGGTTAGCATTTGTATGAAAATCACCCCGGATAGTGTAGGTTAGCTAATTAAAAAACACGGCCAATGAAGTTACAATCAGGGATTTGTCAGTCCAAAACTCAATCGTCAACGTATTGAAGTATAGATCTTGAATGATTAGAAAGTTTTAGCAAGTCGTACAAAATCGTCTACGTATTTGAAATTTTATTGGACAAATTTACTTGCCTACCGTACGCGAAACAGTAGCGACGTTTTTTGCGTATCGCGTGTAAATCTGACTCGAAAAAAAAACGATCGCGGGTAACAACCCAGTTAAGACCAAACAGCTGACATTTGACAGTTTTTGCGCATCTTTGACTCACCTTTGTCGGCTTATTTTTTAGATGTGGAGGATTTTATCACAAAAGATGATTATTTCTTTGCAAAATCTTTTCTCGTGATGTGAAAAACTCTCACATTTGGTTTGAAAAAAACAAATTCCCTCATATTTCCCCTATGCGTCCGCCATCTACATTTGAGCTCTATCCCGTGTAGGGTAGTTGCACGTGTGAACTTAACCTGGGTAAGTGTCATTTTTGGCATTTTTATGTCTTGACTCTGGCACATAAATTCGAAAAGCGTCACGAAAATCATAACGAAAAAGCGTTAGGTTTTTGGCATTACAGGTGCCCTGTGAGTTTTGGGTGCCATTCAAGGTTCAACGGAAGTTGGGCTAGGTGGTACCCTGTGAGTGTTGGGTGCCATGCAAGGTTCAACAGAGGTTCAATTTGGGTTCAATTTACGTTCAACTTGAGTTCAACTTGGGTTCAACTTGGGTTCAACTTGAATTCAACTCGAATTCAACTCGAATTCAACTCGAATTCAACTTGAATTCAACTTTCAACTTAGGTTCAACTCACGTTCAACTTTCGTTCAACTTTTGTTGAACGACCCAAGAAGTGTAACTTTGAACTTAGGTTCAACTCATGTTCAACTTTCGTTCAACTTTTGTTGAACGACCCAAAAAGTGTTACTTTCAACTTAGGTTCAACACACGTTCAACTTTCGTTCCACTTTTGTCGAACGACCCAAAAAGTGTAACTTTCAACTTAGGTTCAACTCATGTTCAACTTTCGTTCAACTTTTGTTCAACTTTTGTTGAACGACCCAAAAAGTGTAACTTTCAACTTAGGTTCAACTCACGTTCAACTTTTGTTGAACGACCCAAAAAGTGTAACTTTCAACTTAGGTTCAACTCACTTTTAACTTTCGTTCAACTTTTGTTGAACGACCCAAAAAGAGTCAAATTCGAAAAGCAAATCGTCACGAAATAATGTATAAATCATTTCGAGGTTGCATCCGTACTGTACATTAGCATTTGTTGAAAACATGAAAATGCCCCACTGAGTTGCGGACTTGTACGCAAGCTGTTTTTTTTTTAAATGAAGTTCTACCCAAACCTGCACGGGATAAACACAATAAAACGTGCCTAGTATATCACAATTTGACATGTCCCAAGCAGGCGTAGGTGTATTTGACGTACGTTAAACAATTTAAATAAAGGGGCCGGGTCGTGATTGATGGTTTAAACTATTTTCCAAAATCTTTTGTGAACGGTATGCACTCTTTTTTTTTGTACCAAAAATTGTACCGTTGACAAAAAATCTCTATTGAGAATTTGAAGAAAACGTACGGACTATCGTCTACGTACATACGTCTTTGAATTTAGGTGGATAAATTCGCTTGCGTACCGTATACGAAACAGTATATATGTACGACAGTTTTCAACATCCTACGTAGGTGTAGGTGTATTTGACGTTAAACAGTCGAAATTGTCGGGTCCTATCGAGATTTTTAGTTTGGAGTTGTCGTAAATTGTTTTGAGTACGATACGCCAGCGAATTTATCTACAAAATTTCAAAGACGTAAACGATAGTTTATGCGTCTTGATAAAACTCTTTATAGATCGACCACAGTATAAATGTTTTGGTTATTGCAATCTAAATTTTACTTTTTAGGTTATTGTACAAACGACCAGGGCCGGATTTCCCATATGGGCAACCCGGGCAGCTGCCCGGGGCGGCAGATTTTAAGGGGGGGGGGGGATTTTTGAAACTTGCTTTCTCGCGAAAATATTAGCATTCAGAACTCGAAAAAAGTGGAGAATCGGAGATATCATAGTTGGCAGTGAAAATGTTATTTGGCTCCTTTATTTCTATGCTACTTTGTCGTATCTTATTATGATGAGATATCATGCATCCAGGACCAGATTTCCCATATTCCCCCAATTTTAAAGGCGGCATATTTCTGAAACTTTCATCCATTGATTTAATGTTGTGTGAAATATACACATTTCGATATTTTAGGATAATAAATAAAAAAGGAAAGAATTGGCATTCCTTCACATTCACCGACTGTAGAGTCGTTGTCTGAAAGCTTCCCATCCTCAAATAGCCATAGCCATATAATTTTTAGACCTCGTATATGTCTGGTATATGAGCTCGAAGATTTTTGTGGCATGTATCCTTTCTTCTACCTCACAGTACACTTTTGAGCGAGAGATAATGTTAGAGGAACGTGATATAGCCATTGTGCGGCTTGAAAAAAAAAAGCCGAGCGCAAAAAAGTGAAAAGGAATTAAAGTTTTCGGTATTTCTTTAGAAGGCGTTCGACTTTTGTCGGCTTTCGATCGAATCATATGTACATTACTAGTATGTAAGGTTGATACTAGCAGCATGACGCTCCAATCTTCGTTTTTGGCAGCACCGGCAGAGGAGTCAAATACAATAGCTTCACCGAAAAAACTTGTCGAAACTCATGAGTGGTGTCCGTCCCGCTTAATTTGTTCTGGAATGCTTACAAATTGATTTTTTGATGATAGAAATTTTCATTGAAATATTATCATGAGCGAGGAGATGAGGCCCGCTTCTAGACTAATAAATCGCATCAAATAAAATAGTCGAATTTTGAACGCAACAATGAGTTCACACACATGAGATAGCGTCAAGGCTGGATGTGCATTTTTGGTTAGTCGTCTCAACGGTCCATATTTCGTTCAGAACGGCATTGGTTAGACCATTCCTTTCAGCGGAAAGCGGATGATTACCAACTTCTTTTGCTTAAATTTTATGCTTCGGGTTTCAACAGTGCGACGCTACCTGCCACATTACCCATTCTACATGAGCGATTAGGGGATGGATCACGTAGAGGTGATGCAAGTTTGTACGATTGAACTCTGTTAGACTTCTTCTTGTGAGATTTTCGTAAGTCGCAGATGTATGCGAATAAGTGACAGAGGCTCTCGAAAACAACATATCCCATGTCACACTCAGCTTGGCGGCGGATTCAAGGCAACTTGGGTATTCAGTTGATCAGTATGGCGGACTTACATATCTGATGTCAGTAGGCGTTTCGAATTCTGCCGCCTTACCGACCTTGTCCCTTATTTTTACAATCCAAGGATTGATCGATTGATCCTAGACTAAAAAATTGTATCTATTAGGCTGGCTAATGAATTAAGCAAACACTTCTAAAATTGGAATAAAGTCTGATCACTGAACTATTTTTTCTAATCTGTGCACGGGCGTTAAAAATGCCGCCGTAGGGTTCAGCCTGCCAGTTCACCACTGTCTTCTTCTTCTTGTTTGTACCGAAACCCCTTGTGGGGCATGGTGCGTTCACTCAGCCGTTTATAGTCTACTTTGAGCGCAACCATGATCTTGTCCTGGAGGAGGCTAAGGCTCGCCATATTACTGAAAATTTCATTTTCATGTTCGTGATTTTTGTGGATTTTCAAGTCGATTCCGCAATCATCGCTCTGAAGAATACCGTAAGAGCGAATGGTTTTCTTTAATTTTGGCTTACATTTTTGTTCCCCATTTTGATCTTCCTACGTTGGTGAGTTCAGTGCAGAAAGAGTGAAATCACCGTGAATCTGGATTATCTAAGGATTGCTCTGGGTATCACTAGTGATGCACAGGAATAAATGTAAATTCCAGGGGGTTCAGAAGGGTATTGCAAGAAATTGCCACCGCAAACAAACAGAATTTGTGAAAGCTCGCGGTACTACACGAGATAAAAATTGAATTAATAGGCACAAACAAAAACCGAACCGATGTTGGGCTAGTACCTTTCTAATAGGTTCAGGCAACTCTTGTATCTGGTTCAATTTTCGTTTACTAAAAAATATTTGTACAGCAATGATAATATATTTTTGCGATATTTCCTACAGAAATAGGTGTTACCGATCCCTTCTACTTTTTACCTTAATTACGTACAGCAAGCTACCTACTAATTATGAACAAGTAAAATGAATTTTTCGTCTAGATAGGTACCTATACCCTCTTTTGGCGCGCAAAGTCTCAAAAACTTAAATATCAATGAAAAATTAAAATCTTGAGTTGATTTGCTTTTTTACAATGTCTGCGGTGAAAAATATTTAGAGCTCGGTGAAAATGATTAAAGAAGCAGGCGGCGACAATTTTTTTTAATCACCTCAAACCAGTGCGCTTGTTTGTACACGGAGAGGTTTCTAAAATTCTGGTAATGATTTTGTAACCGGCACAGACCATCGACGACACTGGTGAAGAGCCAAGAACAAAATTTTTTTGAAAATCTGCATCGAAATGCATGGCCTCATATTTCATTTTAGAGTTTTTCCTTTCATAATTTCTTGGTCTGGGAGGGGCTTTACATTGCATATAGAGGAGTGTTGCAAGCACTATATATTTCCTGGACCACGCCGAGACTCGATCTCCGGACCTCTATATTACTAGCATCGTAGAGTGCGACTCAACCCAGTGAGCCACAGAGCATGGGAGAAGTAACATACACTCGGAACCAAGAACACAGGCCACTTTTACTTTTTTTAATTCTACCCTATTATAACGAAACGTTTTGACCACCTTGACTACCAAAAAACGGATCTCTTCCCTAGATCCACTTTCTTTTTCCTGGTATAGCATATCCACCTCCTTCTCCCGGAATCTGCAATTTCGGGCTGGTTTCATTAAGTATTTAAAACGGCCATTTCTGGGGCTGCAGTTGGAGAATGGTTATGACTAAGAGAAAAAGGACTTAATATTCATTATTTGGAAGTCGAGACTTTTCGATTGACTTCAGTTTCACTAAACATTACGGAAACTCATCCCGTACTGACAGCAATCAATTTACTGGGCTGTAGCGGGAGAATGGACTCCAAGGACTATCCACTCCTCGATGAGCATATATATATTTCTCAACATTAGCTTTGCTTAGAAGTTCAATCCAAATACCTTTCTAAGAATTAAATTAACTGCAATTTTCACTGAAGTTCTGCTACTTCCAGAAACGTCGGAAACCAACGTACATACGTTAAACAAAATTGTACACCTCCCATGAATGCGACTGATCTTTTTTCAGCTTAAACTAGTGACGAAGGGCGGCAATTAGACTACTGCCCAGGGGCGCTACAGAGGGTAAATCCAGCCCTGCAAACGACATACAATGTAGTTACATTGAGCCAATAATGCGAATTTAATTTGTATGTATTCTGATCATTTCCAAATTTCAACTTCAGATTTTTATTTTAATTGTGCAATTGACAGTCAAAACAGCAAAAATTACAGACATATAATTTTATCGAATACTATTTTTGTGAAAATCGAAAATCCCTGCGGACATGTGAAATACAACATATCCAGTTTTAATTAACCCACCTTTTGTCCCTATCGAATTAATGTTAAAGTGTAATCGACATTTTGTCCGAACATATATGTACAAATAAACCTACTGTACTGCCAAATTCTAATTAAAGATGAATTGTTTTCATTGTTATATTAAATACATTATTATTACTCGTACATACATATTCATGTAAATTTCATACGATGTGTGTGTAGGTGCCCATGTTGGTCTTAAGCCTAAGGCTCTATTGTCTTTGAGTCTGGTTTTGGTTTCACCTGAAAATATGTGTATGTTCGTTTGCAGTGTTGCTAGGAGAATGTATAGTGCAACAAAGGGATGTGTTTGCCTAGAGATTACATAAATTAGTTTTTAGTAGTTTCGTCTCTAGAACATTGTCTCGTTCCATGAAAGATTCTCCAACTGGTGACTTTCAGTCTACACTTCAGAGGCTTTTGAATTTGTTCCAAGAAGAATCCGTACAAGTTTTGACTAATTTATTTTCATCGAATTAATAGGGACGCGGTACGGTACGGTATCCTGACTGTGCTGCGACTTTGAGCTACTTAAAACATATTTTTATTATTATTCATAAAATCCATCTAGGATTGCTGCCGCTTATGTCTTATTTTGACGGATTCGAACAAATACATGTTTTCCCTTTTTAACTTTCCTGCGCCTATGGAAAAAGCTACTTGCCGCCTTTTTGTTTTGAAAACCGAACTTCTAAAGCCTATATTTACATACAATTTCACTCAGCTTTGTGTCAGAATTTCTTGGCGAAACGATCCAATCGAAGAATACGAAAACTTTCACCATTTCTCTCTTCAGTTCTATACCAAAATACAAAAAACTTCCTAATAATGCACAGCTGCGACAATGCTCGCTTTTAATTTTCAGAGTATACGACTTGCTGTGTCATAGTCATATTCCTTCGAGCGGTGCTTATTGTAACGACACGGACGACAGTATCAATAGCACAGAGAGAAAATGATGATGACAAAGATGTTTAATGGTCCACTACACGAACTTGTAATTAGGGAAAGTCTATCAAGACTTTAAGAACCACCCTCCAGGTGTTGATGAACGAACCAGCAAATAATAGTGGCAGTCGTCCAACCGCAGGTATACCTATATCTACAGTTTTGAAGCGAAGAAAACTTAACCAGTTGCGATAAAGCATCCTGAATCCTGTTACGAGTGGAGCAAAAATCTTAATTCCACACAATTGAACTTCTCTCTTCTTCTCTGTGCTGAGAAGGATACTGTTGCTGGCTATGTTCAGTTTCTAAGAATGAGAATGTCTTAACGAGTGATAGCAGCTCAAGATATTAATCAGGATGGAAACTATACACAAAAGCTGCTTCAAGTTTCGTGATTGATATGCAACCACATAAACGTGCGCACACGAACAATGACCGGCAACAAGGACTCTGAGAAGGGAATATAATGTACCGGGCGGGGATGTGTACACGTCGGAATGCCTTTTGAATTTCGGCAAACCTTCAGGCATTTTCTTATGTAGACCACCATTCCCGAAGTGGAATGATGAGCATCATGGTTTTTGGCTTGTGTAATTATGACTTGATACAAAAGTTATTTTCAGATTCTTGTGGTGGGAAATATTGTTGTCGTCCAAAAAACGTTGTTGGATGAGAGATTGTACCTCTACCTACATTGTCATAAAGTTGACTGTGGAAGGACAAAGTGTAATTGCGTCCACATTTTAACTGCGCTTATTTCGGTAATGTTTAATGCTCTTAAAAACTTTTCAAATTAAAGTCGAAAAAGTGCAGCTACGTTAAATTGCTGTCGTTCGCTTTTTTTTGTATGTTTTTAAACGGCATCGTCCTCTAGGATGTGAAGAAGAATGATATTACCTGACATTACATCAACATTATGTTTGAGCTGTACATCCTTATGACAGCTGCCGTTGTTCTTTCTTTTTCCCAGGGAAGTGACAAAAGACTTCTGTTAACTGAATATGAAAGTTGCCGTCTCCTCTTTTCACAACTATGCACTCCATGAATGAACACAATTCTACTCCTTTTTTTGCAGAAAATCAGTATACGATAGAGCTATACACCATCGTCCTAGCCAAGTGGATGAGATGGGTGTGTGTGTGAAACTTTATTGTGAAAAATGGAAAACTATAAAAATATTTTTAGTTGATGCGGTTGATTTGTCACAAAAGTGTATTACATTGATAGCGTTGCTGCGACACTACGAGGAAGGTTGTGCAACGCACGAGTATATTAAGTGCACTTTGGAGAGTGTCGTCATCGTCAGCCGTGTATAGTTTTGCAGCAATGGCGAACAATGTGACAAAAATATCACAAGAGAAAAATAGCTTTTACTCGTTGAACTGAATGAATGGAAAAAATGCACACCCATTTTTTCCCACGGAAAACTACTCGCATAGTTCTAGGAAGTTTAATTTGATTTTGGGTTTCCTCTTAGTTTAATGGTTGTTTTATTATACTTTTACGAGTTTAAGTCGTGGACATATTGGAAATATTTTTGGAGACCGATTTGAGATTGTAGTTAAATTGTATATCAAACCGGTTCGACCAATTTTAATACATATTTGTGTGCACCTCTTCAGGTGTCTCCACGATTGCACGTTGCAACCAGTGTGCTTTCTCGCGTAGCTTTCAGGCTCCATATTTGCAGTGGCCAATGGCTGAGTTAAAATTGTAAGACGAAACCGGACGGGTAAACTTGCAAGACAAGAACCATCGTTCTTACAATCTGAAATGCATAATGCTTGTCTGCTGGCCACTACAAAAGCTCTCGCCGTCCGTTTGTTTGTGCTAATAAACGGATGACAAGAGCTTTTCTAGTGGCCAGCAGACAAGCATTGTGCATTTCAAATTGTAAGAACGATGGTTCTTGTCTTGCAAGTTTACCCGTCCGGTTTCGTCTTACAATCTGAATTCACCCAATCACACACCTCACGGTTAAGTAATTGTTATGTGTAAGGGCTGTATAAATCAACCTCCCACATAATTGCATAAGATCATTTGGATGAGATGATTTTTGATGAGACACAGTGGAAAAATTTAGCGTAATATCCGGATTAAAGGAGATGCGGATTACCGTGGCAAGGCTGTCCTCAGAAAACGAGTAATAAAAATCAGTGGAACATTACGCTATCAGCTCTCGTAAGAAGAATTTTCTTGTTCTTCGTATCGAGATAAGCGACACTTATCCTACCATCCGCCATATAGCGGACATATCGGAAACACAAAAGTTCCCCCTATGAGAACGGATAGCAGAACAAGCCTATGAAACATAATAATAATAGTTGCCCGTATAATGCCGTCCCCACACTGTCCGATGTTTGCCAAACAGTGCGGTACAAAAGATCAAAGTTGTTGAAAACACACGCTTGAAAGATACAGAGACAATGTTGAACTCCCCAACAAACTAATAATGTCGCCCATCGCCTCTGTCTCTCTGCCAATCGTATGCTGTCTACAGCGTTGATCTTTTGTATCGCCGGGTTTGTCAAACTCTGGACAGTGTGGTTGCCGGTTAAAGTCAACAACTCGAAAATTTGGGTATTGCGAAAATCGAGGAGCTGTGTGTGTCAAGTATTGCGATAATCGAAGCCGGACTGTACACAGTGGCGTAGATAAGGGGGTATCAAGAGAATAAACCCTTCCCCCAGGCGATTAAAAAATAAATAAATAAATCAAACAAAATGAATACTCCTCGATTTTTTGTTGTGAAAATGGTTAATTGTTCTTGTAACAAGCGGAAGTGGAGAATTGAACACTGTGAATGACATAATCGATCTTTATGTCTTTGTTAGTATGCTACGCCTCTGGTGAGCAAATATTATTGTTAAATGTTTATAAAAATGTTGCTTCGCTCCGCTGATGATATTCTTTTATATAAAAGTGAAGTTGAATCGTAGTTTCGCCATGGCGATGACATTTTAAAAAGGAAGAGACGTAATTGTGAAATACTTCAAATATTAAATGATCCGCAAAACAATTTTCTAATGAAGAGTGGAAAAGAACAGAATTTGGGCAACGTTTTGATACCAAATTTATTGAACAAATAAAAAAATGAAAGT
Organism: Microchrysa polita; assembly: GCA_949715475.1. Lineage (NCBI taxonomy): Eukaryota > Metazoa > Arthropoda > Insecta > Diptera > Stratiomyidae > Microchrysa > Microchrysa polita. Next base: position 5,240,766 of record OX454415.1, on the reverse strand, counting down.
TCCTTTGTTCACTGGTATGTTGGTTTTGGACTAAATACTAACCATTATCTATCTTTCAACCTGAAGATGCTCATAATGTAGAGCGAAACGTCGTGCAATAATAAAATAAGAAGCTGGAAAAGTGTAAAACAACCGTGTCATTAAATAAAAAAATAACATTTTATTGACAAAAGTACAAAAGTACACTAAAAGCGTGGCCTTTTGTAGAAATCACCACTTTTTTTTATGTAGCCTAGAAAAATAAATGTGAAATGTTACGCTGAACTACGTGACGTAACTTTACTACACTGAGTATCGATCTCAGGTCTTTAGTTTACTAGACTGCGACGCAATTGTCTGAGCCCCTGAGTTGTTGAATGTACAAATAGGCATATTCGGTGCTCATATTTCAGTGTCGGATTTCTTCAGTACTCGGTAGGTACCATACCCGGTACTTTTGAGTACCGTTTTTATTCAACCATGAGCCGTTTTTTTACATGATCAGGTTTTTCAACCATGAGCCGGTTTTTTTTAGTCTGACCATGTTTTTTCAACCATTAGTTGGTTTTTTCAGTACCGTTTCTTTATGTGACCCGTTTTTTTTTTCAACCATGAGCCGGTTTTTAGCGTAACCCGGGTTTTTTGACCATGAGAATTTTTTTTTAACCATGAGCCGGTTAAACCAGGACTGGCCCATGGTTGAAAAATCCGGGATATCGGTACATCAAAATGTTGGTAGCAGTACTGATTCAACGCCGGCCTTAAACCGATGTACCGTTGTTAGGAACACCCCTATGTATACAATTATGTCCAAATATGTACCTCGTACGAAAGAGTTCTTCTTATTTAAGGGAATTCCCCTTGTGCTAAAAAATAAATCCTGGTCGTAGATCCGCTTCCTCTCCGAAAAGCTAACTACGCCACTGTTTGCACGTACAATCTTTTTTTATTTTGTGATCGCTTCATGTGTCATCTGCGTTCAACATGTATTTACACCGAATTATTGGAGAATATATCCAGGGATAGATTTTTCATATGGGCAACCTTTAAGCAATTGCCCGGGGGCGCCAAATTTTCAGGGGCGTCATATTTCTGAAACTTTCATACATAATTTTCAGTGAACTATACTTGAACTCAAGAGACAATTTACATACTTAGAATCAAAAAAAAAAAACTGCAAAACCACCCCTTTTGGTCAGTCATAGATTTTTAAAATTTTTGTCGCTTCCTCATCCTCTATCATCCTCATCATTGATTCGCAATCGGTGGCCGACGGACCGAAAGTGGTCCGTGAAAGCCTTAAAAGTAATCCGTGGAACAGGTGATTTTTTTGTAGTTTTTGCACCATTGCCCCATACAGTGGCGTGCACTCCATATATGCAAATAAGCAGTGCATACCCTTCCATTTAAAAACATTTTCTTCATACAAGTTCATGAAAATAATTACTGATTTCACTGTGAATTATTTCCTCAATAAATGTACCAGCGCCATCTTTATATAAATAGTGTAGGTTCCACTGACCTTGTTTTTTCGCCGACACTAGAGTATGCTCGATAAGCACCATTTCGCCGTGCTTGTAATCTCCATACGAATTGAAAAATTTCAACTGCAACAATGTTGCAGGTTTATATGGTGAAGAGAAGCACGCCTGCCTTGGCGTTGGCGAACAAAGTTGACGGACGAACGATGACTATAGCACAAGCGGCGAAAAATGTGGTGATAAGATTTGAGCAAAGGGAACCAAAGCGGAAATAAAGAGTAGGTCCCAAAATGTGTCGTTCAGTTTTAACAAAATGTTTCCTTTGTTTGTTTTTTAATATTTAAACAATGTTGAAACATGAATTTATTATTTTTTGGAAGAGAATGTATTTTACTAATCAGAAACAAATTATAATGCACATTTTTGTACGGGGTTGGTTGCATAGCTATGTATGCATTTGGTTAGTCATACTGTGTTATGTACATATTACAAAAGAAGGTTTGTATGCCTACAGTTTACACATTTGAGAAAATCAATAAATCTTACAATGCGAATGTTTGTATTTGTTTGATTGACTTTAATAATTTTCAAGTACTGTTTTGTTAACGTTACAAAGTTTTTTTTATTATACATATTTTAGTGCTTTCTAAAATAAATTAGGCGTTTTTTCCTAATTTTTAGCTATCCTGAGATTACTTAATTACTTAGGAAACACTAACCTTCCTTTTTATTTCGACATATCAAAAAGCGTTTATACTCGTATTTATCATCTTTTCTTCGGTTTTAATTTTGCATACCCTTCACAAAATGGCTGTGCACGCCACTGGCCCCATACGAGTTTTCACTTACATTTTATTGAAAATCAAAGGGATTTTTTACATAGCGTTTGAAAACAACGAAATGTACTAAGCTGAAACTGTGATTTGGGAGTACCCCATGCGGCTGTGCAGTTTTGAGCTTATTTGCTTGCCCGTTCGGTAAGTAGGCGAAAAATGTATCGACCCGAACGGGCACTATGGTGAAAACCTGATACTTGTTTCCCGAAATGTTCAATATGACTGACCAAAAAAGGATGAAAAGGAGGCGGTTTAATAAAGTTAAAATTTCGACCGCTAAAATTGCATTGCATTTTTCGGATAAACTGCAGTTAAGCTCGGCGAATCGCCCATTAAAAAAATATCCTGCAGAGCGAAGTTATTGTTTAAACTCAATTATTCGATAAACTGCCCCCATTTATCGCTATAAGTACCTGAACCACCGGTCGACATCTCTCAATTTTAACAACATCTAAATAAATTCAGATTACCTTTGAAGTAACAACCGAAATTGATGCAAGATCTTCTTATTCTCAAGCGCAACTGTTTAGTCAACAATTTATCAACTGCTTCGAAGTTACATACCTAATACTAATGGCCAGGGCCGGATTTCTCTTATAGTCCAGTCATATTAGCATTTCAAATAGAAAAAACATGCAGGCTCATTTTTGTTGTTTTTAAATCAGTGGGTTCCCAGGAGTCTAAACCTTATCTTGCAAAAAAAAAAATTTTGATCGGAAAGGTCCCAAAAAGGACAGTAAAGGACACTATTTAATCCTTGACCGGTGGTCGGCTTGCGGGGTATCGTACTAAAGAGGAAGTAGATTACATTACACATCTGGTATTATTTTTCCTGTTTCAAGCATCCGCAACGGAATAAATCCCGCTTGAATGGAAAATTTTCGTGTTTCCCGTAACTCATCATCTGTATCTTTCCAAAGCCATAACACCGCGAATAATTCAAATTGTCAATACCTTTTTCATATTTTTTAGAATCTACAGTAGCTGTAAATTCTACCATTAAATTTGCTAAGAAATTTTTTTTTATAGCTCTGAAAAAGGACATAAAAGGACACTAATTAATCCACTTCGATCAAGGATTAATGAGTGTCCTTTTTTGTCCTTTTTGCGACCTTTCCGATCAAAATTTTTCTTAGCATAATGATTTTTAGACTCTTGACCACCCTACTCTATCAAAAACAACTAAAATTAGCCTTACTCTATTTTTTTTCCTATTTGGAGGCCTCAATTGTGATATTTCGACTGGACTAATATGGGCCACCGGCGCAACTGCCCGGGCCGGCAAATTTTAAGGGGCGCTATATTTCTGACAGTTTCATACTTTCCATTGATTTAAAGTTCCATTACAAAAAGTAATTTAAACTCCGTAAAACCGGCTGCTTTTATCAGTGGCAGATTAACGATCTCAACGCGTTTTAGCTATAATTTTTGACAATTTTTTTCAATATCGCAGGCTGGAAAGGATTAAGCTAAGACTCCTGAAAGAGGAATAAAGGCACTTTCCTAATAAGTAAATTAACTACAATTTTCACTAAAGTTCTGTTATTTCACAGAAGAGGAACATAAACAGCTCTCCTGTAGTGGTGAATCGACATTGTCGTCTGATATAGCGCAGCGAAATGGATGGAATGCGGATCGCAACCGATCAGCGGAAACACCAAATGTTTCGGAGCTCCATATCTTCCATAAAATGAGCGAGTGAAAATATATGTAAGACCAGTGTATGAACTCTTAAAATCAGTTGAGATTTTACTCAACGGAATATCTCACCGTAAGGGATTAGTGTACTCAGATAATCACTAAACACGAAGATTTCGGGAGGTCTGAGCGCAGCGAGGGGTGAACTACAGGATCTTAGTAAATAAACGGACGAGTCATAGGTCTAAATTTCATGAATTACCATCCATTGGCTCACTGATCGCTTCGCTCGAACCTCGCCTTATCATTCTTCGCAACAGCACTGCGTCGCAAAAATGTTGGCAAATTCTGAAAAGCGCGACAGACATGGCAAGGGCTGGAGAAAGCGAAGGGCGAAGCGTAGGATTTAAGTTAATCTAATGAGCTATAGCTAATGAGCTATAGGATCTGAATAATCCTAAGGACGAGCCAAAGGTTTAAATCTTACCAATTGCTTTCCATTGGCTCACCGCTCGCTGCGATCGTACCTCGCCTTATCCACTTCCTACCAGCGCTGGTCGCAAGGATGTTGACGAATTATGAAAAGCGCGACAGGTAGAGAAGCCAGGGGCGAACCACAGGATCTGAGCAAATTTATGGACGGGCCAGAGATTTAAATCTTACGAATTGCCTTCCATGGCCTCACCGCTCGTTGCGCTTGCACTCGACTTATCCTATTTCGCAACAGCACTGCGTCCCAAAAATGTTGGCGAATTCTCTAATGGGCGACAGACCGAATCTAAGGACTAGCCAGATTTCTAAATTCTATGAAAACCTGGTTGCAATATTTCTGGAGGAGAATGTATTTCTCCATCGCTACATTATTGATGCCATGCCCCCTGGGCTCTTAACGCTATTTTCAGTGGATTCTAAGGAATTCTGTGAAGAAACTTAATCTAAAACCCATGTCCTTTCTTTAGTATGCATTTTCATATAGAGGTTTATAAAGGAATCGGATGGAGTGGCTGATTTTTCCATCGTTTTGTCATAGGGAAAATAAATTGAAATCTCATCTTTTGACGTGGTCAAGGGGCTGACTTGACAGGCCGCCTGCGCCTGATCGAAATACAACCTAACCTACGAGAAAGCGCTGCATCAACGATGTTCTTAAGCATTTAATTTTGGAGCCTTTCTGTCTGCCTTTCGTTCGTTTCAATTTTTATATAAGCCTTGGATGTAGTAGTTTTCTTAAAATCTTATTTTTTGGCTTTTTAGATACGAATCAATAAATTTCCGGAAACTATTTGAAATTTATAGCAACTTGTTAGAAAAAAGGACCAAAATAGATGGGTAGCCTCTCAGGTCAGGTGCACCTTGTTTTTATTGATGGTACGCCCGACGGAGAGATGCCCATTACTAACACTATTACTCTTCAAGTTTTGCACCATCGAATACTGAATTCAGTCAGCAGTAGGTATCTTCATAATGAAAGGATTTTGTTTAGGCTTTTTTAATTTTGTGTTTCGCTGCCTCAAGACTCTGGTCACAAAGACAAAATTTACTTATAAGGGTTTAATTTGTTTACTCTGAAATTGGTCTGGGATTGATTTGTTCTGAAATTCTGGAAATCATATTTTTCCACGAATTGGGATTTCTGGTGGAGAGCTATTATTTTTCTGTAAGCAGTGACCAAACCTCACATATGAGCCCGCGGACTAATGGTTGGGAAAATTATATCTGAATCGAAGCAGAGCTGAAGACTTGAATCTCTTTTGGTATACTAATAAAATAAATTTAAAAGCCATTTTAATATGGGCAATACTAAGCATGGGTTGCACCTAAGGGTTCTTAACATTGATAGGTAAATATTCGGGAGTGCTGTAGTCTTCTCCTGAAATGTCTGTCCTTATGTGAGCGGGTTGGAGTTTTCACAGTATCTAATAAGAAAGATGTCAGACGAATCAATCATTCATTGCGATCGAAAATTAGTTTCAAGTACGTGTCCATAAAGCTTGTCAGAGGTTGGGTCGTCAAAAATGCTGTACATTTTGCTGTACGCTTCACAATGCTGTACGATAGGTCTAAATGCTGTACTGTACAGCGAAATGCGGTACGTGTGGTCAGCTTATGCTAACATAACTTTTACCCTCGTGAGGATTTCCATACGAAACGACTGCTGCTAAGTGACTGAGGGCGGTAATTTTGACTACAGCCAAGGGGCGCCAAAGAGAATTAATCCGGCCCTGCTGTTGGCATGAATATTCTACACTCGTCCTTTGTTTTAGACCACAATAACAATAATTAATAGACCCTGAGCAAACAAAGACGCCAGCTTCCGTATAGTCAAGCACATATTTCCGCTGGCCGAATCGTCGTCGTAATGTGAAAATCATGTATTTTCTCTAAATTAGCAATTGTGTGGCCGAACCGCACATTCAGGTCTCGATTCCGTTTTCACCTCACACGAAATTGCTCAGTTATAGTTTATGTTCCTACACATACGTACATATCTGCCGAATTCCTCCACTATACAGGACTAGACAAATACTTCAATAATTTCGAAGTACATATTACACTTCCACCATATTTCTCATTAAGTAGAGTACACACACAATCCGGTGGTGCTGCAATTCTGGTCTCTTCTCGTGTCATCTCCACAGGCGATGTTTACGTTTAATGCATTAGGAAATTGCTTTTCGACGAAAACTAACATACGAAACCTCAATTCCCATAATTTCACAATTGAATGGTCCACCATAAATGTTTAGGCGGAACATTTTGTGGAAAGTCATGATATTGAAGGACGATAGGTGCAGCATGGAAATATTTAAGTTAAAAGTAGGTGTCCTTAAAATTTCATTAAAATAAATTTTGTGTGTCAAATATCATTTAAAAAGAAGCGTCGTGCAGAATTACACGCAACAAAAAAGAAACAGAATAAATTCATCCCTTTATAACATGAAAAATGACTTGAGTGGCGTTCAGAATTTTCCATCACACAATATCCTTTTCATTACTACAACACCGGCGAGACACCACACCACTGGGTCGATTTGGATTATATTCCATACAGCATCCGACCCGTTAACATTTTATATAAGCATTACTCTATTTCGCTCTATTTTTCAAGTAACCAAACCATGAAAAAAGGCGACATGATGAAATACCTGGAAACGTGCGTACACGATTCATGGTGGTGCTAAGAAACCATCACGAGAAAAAAAAACGACTTTCCTTGTAGTACTAGTTGAACCATATATATACGCACAAGGACAACGAAAAGCTAAGCACGCGAAATTTTCACCATTTATACCTGAATTCTTGCACTCAACCCTCCTACATAGTTATAGGACTACGGGGAAAAAAGGATGATTGCCGTATAGCACCTAAAAGAAACCATCACAATACAATGCTTCTTCTCGGTACATGGTCGGAATAAGCAAGCAAGCCGTGTGTATGGGGAGGTAATTTCAAATCAAGTGAAACTTGATGTGAATATATGTATGGACGTTGCTAAAATCGTATCCTTGTTTAGTTCTTGCTTTCACCAGCAATTTCAAAGTCGTCTGGAGAAGGAGGAAATGGTTATGGAATTCAATCATTTAACCTAACCGACCATTGACGCATCGTTGAGCTTAAAAGGCGACAAACGCTTCCGTGTTGTATACGAGTGTGTCGAGGTACCGTCATAAAACATTCATCAAAAACTTTTAAAAGTGTTTTGTCCTCCCGGGGCACTGATTGATTACAAGGGTTGACCTTTTCTCCTCGCGCTTCACCGAGCGATTAACGGCAACTAAGTTGAATGGAATTTATCAGCCCTTTCGGCAGTCTGCGTGCGGTTAAATTGATGACAGAAGCATTTCACTTCCAAAATTCGATTAATAATAAAATTTTGGAAAATTTCTTGATACCTTTTGTACAATACTGTACTATGCCTGGATCAGCTAAAACGGAGTTGACATAAGCGTTAACCAGGGCAATTTTATTATTTATTAAATTTCCAATGAATAATTGCAAATATTGTCGTTGCCTTGTTATTTGTTACTTAAAACTTGATGCGGCAGCTATTTCAATGTCAAAGTTTCTGCGTGCACGAATTATTATGTTTGGGAACTACAGCATAATGGAGAAAGTTATATGCGAAGACAAATTTGGTTTCTTCGAGATGCAAGACGGACGACCGAGACGGTTGCGGAGAAAGCCTAAATTACTTTCAGAGCTGCTTGGAAATTATAACGTGGTACCAATGAGACACATATGTATGTATGTATAGTGAAATTTCATATGAAATGGTTAGCTTCGGGCGAAATATGAAAGTTTTAAACGTGTAGAAGCTCAAAAGTGGAAACTAACTTGTATTTGTTGAGGTTTCTCTTCGCTGAACCTAAATCCTTTATGGAAAAGTGAGTACCTCAGGGTATAAGACCCACGTTTAGTGTCGATTTATACGTATAAACCTCTAAATACACTGTAAAAACAAGGTTGAATTTTACATCGAAAACTCGTTGAATTTTTCTCGCAAAATTACAGTAAACGTTTATTTTTCAACAAAATTTCTAGTAAACCCACAAAATAGTGTAATATTACACAGATTTTTTAATACCACTCCATTTTGGTGTATTTGGAGTCATTACTTTATTTTTGTGTAACTTTACATTTTCAGTGTAAAAAATTTCACCTACATTTGTGTAAAACTGAGTGTGTTACAATACTTTTGTGCATTATTGCATTCTCCTGTATCTCACAAGTGGCTTGTTCTGTGTGCAGTTAGTCTGTTCCGTCCGATGTGCGTTCGTGTGATCATTATATTATTGTTGTGTTGTTTTTCGCTCTTGAACCGAAGGGGGTGTGGTAGCTCTTGGCCATTGAATAACGGGAAGCTCCAGGATGATTTACATCGAAGAACCGGCTGCCGTAAATATTATTATAAACCCGGATGTAAATTTTTTCCAGTGCAAATTTGCTTAGTTCTGATTTAAATTTACATAAGCCTGAGAGTAAATTTACTTATTTAAGTGTGCAAATTTACTTATTACCGTTTGTAGATTTACGCCAATTTTGTAGTAAATATTTACACCGTAAAGTGTAAAATTACTCTCGATCATATCGTGGTGTAAATTTACTACTATAATAGAAGGAAAAAAAGTTTCCTCCTATTTATTGGAGTAAAATTTTTTTGAGTGTAGCCAATTTCAAAGCCTGTTTCAGGTAATGATTGAAACATCATTATGGATAAAAGTGCACTCGTCGACTCGTCCATCTGATATTATATTCTTGTAAGATCAGGAGACGTTTACACCTGCAGCGATTGTTTCTAATCTTAACCCGAATTTTCCACCAAGTAATGTTAAACGTAGTTTGGGTGGTGTGGTGGTTAGTATGCACATCTTCGGTGCACAGGGTCTTGAATTCGAGTCTCATGGTGAACGAATTCAGTTTATGGTGTTTTTCGAACTCACGACTATGATCTCACTCAGATGTTAAATGAATACCCATTTTCCATTTATGGAGATAAATAACACTTCTGGGCGTGGTGTTGATCTCTACACCTAAAAAAAAACCAGCAGTTAAGATCTTTGGAAATTGGATATGACTAACACTTCTGCGGCCTTAGTCCAGTGTTGGACAGTCATGCCTTTTATTTATTTTTTAATGTTAAAGGCTAAGGTTACTTGTACTGTTTACGAGTATTATATGGTTTTGCTTAGCTAGTGGTTTTGTCTCTGTTATTTTATTCGAAAGTATGAAAATAAAATAAATTCACGAATCTCCTAGACAACATAAAAAACTTCACATACCTTCCTATGCATGGAGCACTCCTCCTCAACTTTTGCTCGTTAAAACTTTAAGCACTCATGTTGAAAACATTTTCATTAAATCCCAGATAAAGAAGCTTTCGTGAACAAAAAAATCTTTTGTAAGAAGTTTTCAATTTTTGCGAGGACTTAAATCACAGTATCTTAAGAATATTATATATAAGTCAGTCTTGTCTGAATACAATAATAATAATAATCTTTTCTTGTTGCTTGCTTATTATTCTGTTCATAGTTTTATGATTGATGAATCTTTTAATGAGAGCGCACGCCAAAAGATAAGCATTGTGTATGCCTTGCAGGCATTTTAAGGAAGAGAGTATGGTGCCGGTAGTGTTTTTTTGTATAGGTGTAGTCATTGTCCGGTAGTGTTTTTCCTTTGTTTGTACTATGGTTTTCATTGTTTGACAACGACGTAAGATGTCTTGTTTGGTTTGTTTCAGTTGCGAGTAGGAGTAAGAAGGATTTTTTTTTGTTATGTTAAGGAGGTGATATCTAATTGCATTTATTGATTGTATTCTGTAAGATATAAGTATATGTATACATAGCAAAAATTATTACTCAATGATTTATTTACCATGATAAAAGACAACTAGGGGGCTTCGCTCCCTGCTCGCTATGCTCCCCAACCACCGAGGTCGAAGCTAATGTCGGGCGCGGCCGAAATTTGGATACCCTTCGCTCTCCTTGGGCTAAACGTTTTTTCGGGCGTACCTATGACTTGTATTTAATCCCCATCCTCATTCTTTTCCTTCCGTCTTGACAAAAGTTTTGGGCTTGGTTGAAATAAGTGGTCAAAAATATTTACTCAGAAAATTTTATTGGGGTTGCGGGAGCATTTTGAACTTTTTTGTTGCTTTGGTAAAGACACATTAATTCAAGGTTTTGTGAAATTGGTGGAAAAAATGTTTCTTAGAAGAACCAAAATGGGCGTTGCGTTTGTATGGCCACCCCATGACCCCTTGGTCAGATTTGATAAATTCATAGATATTTTGTTTTATCAAGAGAAACACGCAGAGATATTACCGCCAAAACGGGCGATGTGCCTACACCGCAGGTCGAGCAACGCGAATCCATGGAGCGGTATAAAGAACGACCCAAGGAAGAAGATCAAGAGAAACAAGTTTGTGCGTGTAATTTAATTGAAATAGGTGCACAAATAAAAAAGTGTTTCTTAGAAGAACCTAATTTGGGGTTGTTGGTTTTGTATAGTAGCCCCATGACCCCATGGTCTGATTTGATCAATTCTTGGATATGTTTTGTGCCATCAAGAGAAACACGTTTCTGTGTAATTTGGTTGAAATAGGTGCACAAATAAAACAGTTTTTCTTAGAAGAACCTAATTTGTGGTTTTTGGGTTTGTATGGCAGCCCCATGACCCCATGATCCGATTTGATCAATTCTTGGATATGTTTTGTGTCATCAAGAGAAACACATTTGTGTGAAATTTGGTTGAAATTGGTGCACAAATAAAAAAGTTTTTTCTAGAAGAACTTAAATTGGGGGGTTAGGTTTGTATGGCAGCCCCATGACCCAGTGATCCAATTTCGGTGATTCAAACATACAAACAGAGCCTGCAACAATAATAGGCACTTGTGCAAAATTTCAGCTCCGTAGCTTTTATAGTGGCCGAGAAAAACGCGCTGTAACAGACGGACAGACGGACAGACAGACAGACAGACGGACATCGTCCAATCGAACCATCTTGTCATGCTGATCATTATGTATACTTTTTATATGGTTGGAGATGCTTCCTTCAATGCGTTACAAACTTCATGACAAAGTTAATAATACCCTTTCACTCTATGAGCGAAGGGTATAAAAATCATAAAAGAAGTGTATTTCATAATAAAATTATTCTTATCGATGAATGATCAGAAAATTGTTGTATCATCAAAATGAATCGATTGCATGTGTACACTAGGTAACGAAAACAAGAGAAGCGGATAATAATGTTATGATTAAGAAATTATTATAGTACTTTGTTGTCAAAGTTTCAAATTGGCTGGCAGTTAATGATTTTATAGATAATAAAATAGAACGATGTCAGACAGGAATATAAAAGTTATAATTGCCGTAGAATGTACGAAAGCTTGGTTTAAATATGCAAGTACCGGCAAATATTTCTAACGCCTGAGTTTATGTAACTTTACGCTTCCAATAATTTCTAATTTTTCCTTCGCATGCATTTTAATACACATGCATTGCAAATTTGTGAGCTTTCTCGTTGTGGTGGTTCCTGAATGCTCTTCAACCTTTATAGGATACTGTGCTCCAGAATTATTGCGGAATGCGATGCCAAAATTCCTTGATCGGACCGTCGGGTCAGTGGCGTCGGTTATTTTGTTTAGCAATGATCTGATTCTAAAGTTTTTTCTACTTTGGGGAACACCTTACATCAACTTTATTTTCGCGGAACAGTTCAAAAGGGGGATTTGGGGAAATTAACAACAACAAATTCTTGAAGATATGTTTTCGGATGCGTTACTTGCATTTTTCACTATAAAAAATTGTACATATTTTCTATTTTGAGAGATATTAGCAGAAAATATTTGCGGTTAAGGCGGAGCCCCGGTGAACCGCAGAATCCCATTTAAGAAGCACTGATCTAAGCCGATGTTTTTGAAGCCTAAAATATTCTACAATTACGAATGATATAAGGGCAAAATAAAAAAAACAGATCCCGTCTTCTTTCGAAAGTTTATATGTACGCCACTGGGTTGTATGGGATTTCTTTTATCGGTAGAGTGAGGTATATTACGTTTTTATTATATCTGTTTGTTTATTATATCTGTTTTACCTATTTCTGTCATCAGCTTCAATTGTACACTTGTCGTAGTGCATTTTTTTTATCGTATAGTGAAATTAATACTCAAACCCTTAGGCAGTTTTTATACCCCCTATGTGAACGAGTCTGTCTGTCTGTCCGTCTGTTGGAACGCAAACTAGTCTCTCAGTTTTGAAGCTATCGGGCTGCAATTTTGTATACAAGTTTCTTTTCAGTGTACGCTGTATATATGTCGGAACGAATGGAATCGGACCATGGGGTTATGGGGCTGTTATACAAACCAACTCTTGAGAATTAGGTTCTTCTTAGAAAAACTTTTATCTTTATGAACCAATCTTAACCAAATTTAACCCAAATGTGTTCCTTAAAACATATCTAGGAATGTGTGGAATCGGAACATTGTGGAATCGGCTATCATATAAACCAACCCGCAAACATATGGTTCATATAAGAGAAACTTTTTTTTCTTTTTGAATCTTAACCAAAATTCATCCTTGACTAGCCTCAACGCATATAGGAACAGATGGAATCGGAACACGTCATAGGGCTGCGGTAGAAATTGTTAACACAAAAGAAGCTTAAGGTTTCATTCAAATGTGACGGGTATTCAAATTTCGGCCGCGAACGAAATTAGGCTCGGTCTCGTTTAAGTACTGCATTAAAAAATAACAGGCGCGACAATCCAGCATTGGACTAAGGCCGCAGGATGTGTTAGTGACATCCTATTTCCAATATCTTATCTGCTTTTTGTTGAGGTAATGAGATCAGCATCACACTCAGCAGTGTTATTTATCCCCATAAATGGGCACTCATTTAACATCTGAGTGAGATCATAGTCCGTCACAAGCTCGTGAGTTTGAAAAACACCATGGGACACGGTGAGATTCGAACTCATGATCCTGTGCACTGAAGGCGCGCGCACTAACCGCTACACAACCCAGTACTGCATTAGTTGGAGCATTTTTCTGTGAATGATGGTATTTATGAGGGTCGTTTGAAATCCTTAGTCTGAGTGAAAATCAACTCTCCCCATACAAATCAATGAAAAACTAGTCGATAAATTTGTCCACATAGATTGAACTGTTGCTGTTGTTGGCGACATGGAGCATCCTGCTGTCAAGAGGCCAAAAATAAAGGTAGTGCTAAAATCGAATTAGGCTGTTTTTCCCCTTCTCGTATTTCGGTTTTCTATACACTAATGGTTGGCGGTTATCAATCTTAGGACACGTTTTGGCTTTACAAAAGTAAAAGTTCAAATTCTTTTTTTTATTCCCTAAAAATATTTATGCTTCTACTAGAAATTAGGATTTATAAGAAAATCACCCGAAAAAGCAGGGCCTCCGTAGCAAAAGAAGGTAATTTATTTCACCTGTTTGAAAATTGCAGCTGCTACACCATTGAAACTAACTCCTGGATCAGACGTGTAACATTTATTACGCTGCTATGGGCTAACTAACCTGAAAATTAATTGAAACAGAATAAGCATTTAAAAAACTTATTAGAAATAGGATTCCTGATTTGAAGGATGCGTACATAGTAACGAAAATCAAAATCCCGGCCGCTTTAAAAAAATGAGCTTTACATTATCCCAACATTATTAAATCCCGCCATTATAATTTTATTTATCCCACTTGTTGATAGTGACATTAAATGGACGAAATACTGCCAAAAAATTATGGTCAGCAGTTAATCCAATACTCTAAGCAAAAATCTGCTGGAAAGTTTCTTCGATCAAGATTTTAATTCAGCCCCTAAAGATTTGAACAGGGAATTTGATGGGCGGCATATTCTAAATGAAAATATATAATAAATAAAAAAACAGCGCGAACTAATGACATCTATTTTTTTCGGACATCTTTATGAATAAGAACAGTAACGGGAACATTATTGTAACTAGAGCCCGGATTTTCGTGCAGTAAAAAATTGAAAAATGTGCAGTAAAAATCCCGAAACGTGCAAAATCGTGCAATATGAATGCCCGAATGTGCATTTTGCGTGCAATATGAAAAAATTGTCACTTTCATTGTTTTTTTTAGGCTTTTAGACGCTTACGCTTTGGAAAAAAGGACGTGGGTAAAATATAGAAATAAATTTAAGAAACTAGCCACAAAAAGTAAAATATTTTTTTATTAAAGCGGGACACTTTCAATATTTTACCATAACACAAACTATTTCCCATAAAATGCTGTCTAGATAAGCGCACTCCAAATTCCATTCCAAATACATAACCGGTTTTTGTTTAGTTAGGATCCATCGCTCAATCTTTGGGCTTATCTGATTCGAGAAATCATAGAGGGAGATTTTCCTACATGCATTTGAGTTCGGTTACCCACCAGATTAACATGCACTCTACACACAACTGCAAAATTGTATGAAAATCAACCGGCATTTGATGACATTTCCATAAATGGTGATGCACTTTTTTTGTTTTATTGTTTTTCCACATGTATTTTCTTTCTCAATACAGTAAAACACGGTTAAGTGCAACACGCTTAAGTGCAAAACTTGGATAAGTGCACACAATTTTCATGCACCATCCATTCAATGCGACTTTCAATACATTTCAAAAGGATAAGTGCAACACGGATAAGTGCACAACACGCTTAAGTGCACGCAATTTTTTGGTAGTGTTGAATAACATTTGGACACGATTCATGACGGATAAGTACACATGTGCATTTGAAAAATGTATTATTGCAGACGTTTCGAACCAGACTTTAACGATTTTAACGATTAAGCGATCCTAGTTCGAGATATCTAATATTTATTGATTCAATTTATGAAAATGTAGTAGAAAGATCAAACAAAATGTTTAGCAAAAGCAGCAGTCTCTTTGTCATTCCAACATTTATGTTAGCAGTCTCAGTCAGTCTCCTCCTTCAGATCGCAGGATGCCACTAAGATAGTCGTTAGGTTGTTAGCAAATTTTGGTTTTTCTTTTTTTGCGAACAAAATTTTTTTGTATGTTGTTTTCTCATTTCTGCAAGGAAGCAATAATTTTGACATCCATAAATTGTAATTAAAAATATACAAAAAAACTATTTTAGGCTACGCACAATTTTTGACTTCCCAAAAGCCTACAAAAAGCTCGATTCGCAACATCTATGTTCGATGTTCTTCCCTCGATGTTCCCCCTCAAAGCCGGCGCCCTTGACGGGATTGTTGCAATCAGCTGTTAGTTTGATAATGGTGACGTGTCAAATTTAATTGTTGAAAACTATAGCCAGGGCCGGCCTTAGTATTTTGGTGGTCCTGGGAAAATCGATGATGGTGACCCCTACCAATTTGCAACCAAAATGTTGGTTTAAATTTTTGGTTTTCAATTTTTGATTGTCAATAGAGAGTTTTAGCAAGTCGTTGCAAATAGGACAACATAATTTGACATTCCATATAAAAATTCGCTTCCTTACCGTATACGGAACAGTATATCATAATTTTGCATGTCCCATGTAGGCATGGGTGTACTTCCGTATATTTGATGTTCTGTAAACAGTCAAAAGTATCGTGTCGCGATTTTGATTTGTCGTGTCGTGTCTGTTTAAAATTTTTGTTTACGGTACGCGCGAGAGTTTTTCCATTGTAATTTTGAATAACGTTTACGGTATTTTGAACGTTAGTGTAAAACTCTCAAATTTTTTGTTTTGTTTTATTGTGTTGATATAGAACGACACCCCAATGTCTCATCTTGTTGGCCTGAATGTTTTTTTGCACACGTTATATCAATGATTCGCAATTTTTTTGATGCCGCGGAAGTCTTCGCTTTGCCAATGTTTTTTTTTTCTTTCAAAATAGTTTTTTGATAGTTAATCACCGTTATATACACATATGGCCAAAAAAATAAGTACACCCCTCATGTACTTTTTTATGCCAAATTTTCATATCCTTTTTAAAGTTGAACTACTCCAAATAGATAGCCATTACAACAATTAGGATAAAACAATGCCAACGGAACCGAGAAACTAGATGGCATCCCCGTATTATCTTAGTCCCTCCCGATATTAGCTTTGAAGTGGGTTTTCAGCTTGGTCAAAATAATAAGTACACCATCGGTTTTTTAAATTTTTGACAACAACTTGGTATTTTCCGTAAGTATTTGTTTGTTTATTCATTGGTGTATGCAACAAGCGTTAAATTAATAACAAACAAAAATACTTAAGGGGCGAAAAATGCATGGTAGGTTCGAAAAAAGACGTTTAGATTCCGAAAATTTGAAATAGTGGAAAAATTATTCTCTCATTAACGAAATAAACCAGCCAAACGTTGTATTTACTGTGTAATTCATTAAAAACTAAATAAAAGTAGTCTCAAATGCGGTTAGGTCCATGTAAGGGCCTTAAGGATAACTGCCGATCTCATTACCACTAAGGCGAAAACAGTTCCCTTGGCTTGACTGATGATTTTCGCGGTAAATATTGAAAATAGAGAATCCCTTTGAAAAGTTAATCGGAGAATACAAGAAGTAAAGCAGTTTTGGTAAAAAGTTTAGAACTTTCCATGGCGATGTCAAAAAGTGTTGACAGTACAAGAAAATTTTGTAAGGATGGTTCTTTTTGTTCTAGACCGAACAATGAAAACTCACAGAATATTTTCTTTTATTTATGAGATCGTAATGAATTTGATTGGAAACTACTCTTATCGTAATATTCTTCATCCAGGGAAAAAATAATATGATATACGGTACATCAACTGGCTATTTCCCAGGGAGGCGGAAAAACTTAGTCTATCGCTTAATTTTCATAGTTTGGTTTCGTTCCAATGTACCTAATAACCATTACTATGAAGCAATTTCCATATAAGAAATGTTAGTTGAGCGTCGCAGAATATTTTACTGATGAGGCCATGCACTTTAAATGGGGATTTCAGCAGGATATTAACCCTAACCATACCTCACAAACTGGCCAAGGATCCGCTTCAACCAAATCGAGTGGCTTTTCACGTTGTTACTAGAGTCAAATTGGATCCAGAATATTTAGGGAGAGTTGAATCAATGAACTAGTAACAAAGTTTTCACAAAAAGGCCCAAATACCGAATTTCCTGAGTAGCTGGATTATGGATGTAAAGGAACATGCCATAAGAATTATCTCCAGAGAGCCAACAAAAACTTTTTTCCTTTTTTCAAAATAATGGACCATTTACTTTTAAATAATAAAATAAATCAAATTCTTGTCGAATCAGAACATAATATTTTAATTAAAACCACTTTTAATCAAATTAACTGACATGTACTTATTATTTTGTCCAGCCTATTTTAGTCAGTTCGTACTTTTTCAAGGTATATGAAAGCTGTTATTTATTATAATATGCTAATTTACATATTATTTGATTCCTCACCAATTAAGTATTTAAATCTTTCCATATGATTTTATTTACTCAAATAACTACTTGGCTACAGGGTGGTAAGAAAAATTCGTATGGGTGTACTTATTTTTTTGGCCATATGTGTATATTCCAGTAAGACGAAACTGCAAGCACGAGAGGAACATCAAATGAAAATGATCCCCTTCCATATAAACATTTTACAAAGATACGCCACAAAACATTTTTACTGGCTCGTTATACCCTTGGCTCATGGAGTGAAAGGCTATATTTTTTATTTTGTCAAATTGAGCTTGGCGAACAAATAAAAAAATGAAGAATTTGCTTTGGACGTATAGGCCAAATTACAATGCTTTAAAATTCTGCGACTGGTGAGTTGTAAATGTTTCATAAAACCCCTTTTACGTTTAAGGAAAAAAATAGGAATTGCTGCCACTGTAACCTAGCTCTTTCTAAGAAATACGTATTTCTTCACCCTGTCAAATTTTTAATCTTTTGTCATCTTCTTCTTCCTTGCCTCGTTCTTTATACCGCTCCATGGTTCCGCGTTGCTCGACCTGCGGTGGAGGCACATCGCCCGTTTTGGCGATAATTTCTCAGCATATTTCTACAGGCAGCTCTATCTTGGATCGTGTCATCGCCGAGACCCTTGTCATCATCATTAGTTAAATCACAGCAAATTTTGATTATTTGGTCAAGCTTTCGCTGAAAAAAATTTAATTTTCAGACTAATTGCGCTTCAAAATAAATCCCTAATTCCTGATATGTTTTATGTTTTTTAGCACATAAAAAATCGGTCAAGGTGTATCAATTCATTCCCCTCGCCAAGCATTTGAAATGCCATCCGTCAGATGGATGCGATTTGAGCGATTTTTTTTACGAAATTCCAACTCCATTTCTGCGGTTTTCATTCTTTAAGCATCTTATACTCATTATCGGTAGACATATCGGAGTGCTTGTAGCCTAAGCTTTAGAATTTTAAAAGAGCAATTTTTGAAAATATTTGTGCATACTCATTACGTGAATTTTTCATTCGAAACAAATTTCTATATTTTTGGAACCAGGTAATTTCACGGCATTTTTTTATTGAATAGACTTAGGTTTATCCTGAAGCTTTTGGAAATCGGACATTCAAAATTTCCCGATAAGATGTGAAACATCCAGCGTGTTTGCAACCTTATTTGATCACTTTCTGAGTGGTGGCCCCCGAAAATAAAAGGTTCCATGGCCCCTTGAAAGTGGTGGCCCTGGGCGACTGCCCAGTTCGCCCACCCCTAGGGCCGGTCCTGACTATAGCGTTACAAAGTATAGCCACACAATATCAGTTGTTACCACTAGTTTCCATTTATGCTACGTAAATTAGATAGTTCGTATGGAGCACTGATAAGATCACAACACGCTTAAGTGCACGAAAAAATTGTGCATTATCGATGTGCACTTATCCGTGTTTTACTGTACATACTTTTCTCTTCTCTGTCTATCGAAAAATTCTGCACGTTACATAATGTCTGGGAAAATTTTTTATGAAACAGTGGTAAAAATGCAAATGTGCGTTTTCATGCAAAAACGCTAGAACGTGCAATTTCGTGCAATCACCCTGAAAAGTGCAATTTCGTGCATTAACGTGCAATTGCACGAGAATCCGGGCTCTAATTATGACAAATACTTGATAAGTTCAACCCGAAAATAACAGAAAAACCCGAAAGCGTCCATGCTTAGCTTTGATTCGAATACAAAAATGCAGAATTTTCCCCCTTATGATTTCCAATAAAATAACATTTTTTATTACGTACGTAGTTGAAAACTGTTACTTCAAACTGAAATTATACCTAATTCCGCATGCATAAACGGATTATTCTGAATAATTAATATTATCCTTAAAGATTATCGGTACCTGC
Source organism: Microchrysa polita (assembly GCA_949715475.1). Lineage (NCBI taxonomy): Eukaryota > Metazoa > Arthropoda > Insecta > Diptera > Stratiomyidae > Microchrysa > Microchrysa polita. The sequence continues at coordinate 5,221,034 of OX454415.1, read as the reverse complement.
TGCACACAATTTATTACCGTTGTCCTTCAACCCAAACAATAAATTCTTTGCAAAATTCTAAAAACGTCTCGTCCATATTTTATTTCCATAATTACAACACGAGACAAAAATCTCAGCTTGTCAAGGTCTCCATTAATTTCAAGTCAATATTTTTTTCATTATAATGTACGCAGATATCTTCAAAGTCCATGATACCGGCAATGTGTCATCCATACACCCAACGTGTTTTTAACCTTCCCATACTAGCTCGTAAGTATAAATGATCCCAGCCAACGGCCGGCAGATTTAGGATATACGGCACACGTACGTATGAATGAATGAAATGTATGTGCCGCGCACTCGGATACGGATAGAATCTCTTTATCCTAAATTATAATTTCAATTCACATTCCTAATGTGAGTCCCGAAGTATGTACGAGTATAATCACGGCAGCGAGGATAGAGAGTGGAGAGGATATTCTTCTTTCGTTGTTCTGAATAATTCATTTGAATTTCTGGAAAAGACACAATAATTAAAAAGGTAATTTCTGCGATGCTATCACATAACAGAGTGAGTGAAAAGGGACGGGCCTTCCTCCTCTTTGTGTATGGCATTCCGTGCCGGTGTCTTTTATTCTTTTGCGGCGAAACAAATAGCTCTATGTCCTTTGTAAAGAAAATGTACAGAGTTAATAAAACAGAATACTTTTCGAAAAGCTACTCCAGTCTGCAGCGTTGATAAAGTATGATAATCATAATCATGAAGAGGCAACACATCCACTCTGTATGCAGAAATTCATTTACATTTTCTTTTTTTTTATATAGAATGACTGTCACCTCAGCACGTAATTACTGTATAGTCTGGCAACTTTTAAAAGGATATGCGAATTAAATTATTCATGCATTGGTGTCTATGATTCCACCTACGGACGGAGTATGTACATATGTGAAATCTTTTCGGTGTCGGTTATGTATGAGGCATCTACTTATGCAGATAATCAAAGTATACAGTGCAATTTTAATCAAAGTTATATAAAGTTGGCGTTGTGGTTTGAGAAATTTAAAATTGTTAGAAAACACACCAGACACCAGTTTTGCTCTTCTTCATTAGTGCGATTTTGTAGCGTTGTTGAGTTTAACAGCACGCTCTTCCGAGGTATTTGCCCTTTATTTAACATCTGAGTCCCTACCATGGTTCCAGTGTTCCAAGACCACCGATGATTTTATTCGTCGAGTACAGGCTTTTGTGGCCTAAGCTACCCCATGGGTCCTTGACTAGGTAGTTATGTCTTTAAAAAAATTATTTTTTCCTACTTTGAGGCATACATATAAAGTTTTGTTGGTTGGTGTGTGCAATTTAACAAGGAGAACATTTTGTGCAAAAATTGGAAGCCGAATTATAAATTTGTCAGCGAAAGTAGTCGAGAGCAATTCATTTATTATTTGTCCAATTCTGGTCACGGCCAGGCAAGGTTGTGTTCAAAATGTTGCTAATGAAGGGCTGCCTTGTAAGAAACATCGAATCCCTCCAATTGCCGCTCACGGCTAACCCAAGCGCGTCACTGTGACTACAAAGTTTGAAAAGTCATTTTTTACTGAAGACAATGAATGTTTTTGATGTAATTTGTAAAATTTGACATCTGAAAATTGGTTTTGTCCTTTTGACTGCAGTATTGATGTCCTATTCAGTTTTGAATTAGCAACTTGTTGTTTGCACGAGCTTTTGGCACAACAGAAAAGAGCCCTTGTCAGTGGGGTTTACAGATGCAGTATGAAAAGTATCCTCCACAAACCGCAACATTACAGTGCATAATTTTCCAAAGGTTTCAACTCGTTTCGAATTTTTTCACCAACATCATGATTTTCACAAGGGGCATTTAATTTAAATTTACAACAACAATTGAGATTTTCCGTCAATTTAAATTGTTGATCGTAAAAATATTATTTGTAACTGTGCCTACGGTTTTTCGCCCTCGAATTTTGTGTCACTCCAATTTGCTCCGCTTTGATTCCCTCTGCATATGATACAAACTTCTACTTGGATAAAGTTAGTCGTTATAGTTCATACTATACATATAAGCAAAAGCAACAGAAAGACATTATCCAACTCTGTATTTGAACTGCTAAATGTTTGATTCTTGGTAACTGGAGGCCTTCTGGCAGATATAACATTGCTGTGTAGACTGTACATACGACTAGAAAAGAATATTGTTTGTTCAAATTTTAAAGCTTACAAGAGGATCAAGCGTTACAAACCTAAAACAAAATCAACACCCTAATCCGTGTTCTGACTTATCATTTCGCGACCGTGGTATATTTTCTTCAACATTTATATTTTGCTTCCACCAGCGATCTCTATATAAGTATAATGGTAAGCGAACGCATTTCAGAGCTGATGCGTTTAGCTTTCCGTAACTTAATTTCAAATCAAATAAGAGTATTAATACTTGGAGTCGAAAATCAATGCTAACAACGAATTTTCTTTATTTACATCCAATAACTTGTACTTTACCCTTCGCACAATAATATGTACACATGAGCTTCGAGCTTTTCGCTTTGTGGGTCCTGAGCGCGTTCTTCTTTATCGGAAATTCCTACCTTCCTTTACCCTATTTTTTTGCCCTGTCAATTGTTGACAATCAATTTTATTTGCAGTTTTCTGATACTTGTGATGCGCAAGGGCATACGCAGCAAAATATTTCAGGAGGGAGTTTGAAAAAAGGTTGACGAGATCAAATGACTGTGTTTGCTTACTACTGGATTTCAGCTTTTTCGATTACTAAGCATCAACACAGACTTATACCAGTTGCATTGAAATAAAACCAGCCCCAATTCTCATAGTGGTAATTGATCTATGGAGCGTTATTCTAATGAGGCTACTCCTCTAATTATTTTAAGGCACCCAAGGACTTAATTGCGAACAAACCTTTTAAGGTTCATCACTAATTTTGATTTTACTAGCTTCAGTTATTCTTCATACTTTTGAGAGACTCACTCGATATATCTTCGGTAATCACATCAGTGGCGTAACATACGGTGTTCCATGTTGTTCAACGGAACATAGGTCCTTAAGCCATGGGCCCCCAACGCCGAATACGGGAAGACATTTTTGATTTTCTTTAATAGATTCTTTAAAGACATGTTTTTTTATTAATCTGCGTTGAGAATGATCTTGTTCGCCTTTTAACGACAAGTGGTACCTGCCCGTGTTTTCACTTTTACTCCTGATCACATCTAACTCGCATAAGAATTATTTTTAGACACGTTGCTCGTCTGTACTTAGCGCTAGAAAGGGTCAATTTTTTCACAAAATAAGATGAATAATGTTAAGTTCCGTTTTCTTCTCAGAGATACCTTTGTGTTACATTCCTTTGAATATTGTAAATATTTCGTACAGCAATTTCGCAGAAAACTAATTTGTTAGGCTTTTCTGGGTCAAAGGGTATGTATCAGCTTTCCTATATGAAGTTTCTTGGACCCTGGCCTTACTTGATGAGCGCATCTTTTTAAAATTACAGCAGAACCTGAAAAGGCCCGGTATGTAGCCCACAAGTAACATAATAGTTGCTCTCTAGAGAAGCTTGAATTTGCTGAAGTTACAGACTTGCTCTTTAGCTCGTTCGGAAGGACCCTTAGATTTACTGAGGTGAAAGCTTAAGATCTGCGGCTCAGTTCACAAAGGAGCCAAGCACCAGTAAATAATTTATCTTATAAATTTATCGGCTCTTTCGATTTCATCGGCCCCGTGTGACCTGGTGACTGCAATAAATAGAAACGCCAGCCAATTCCAATGAAGCTCTTAAGATCGTATGAATATAAAGATGCTTTCCTAAATACTTGGCTAAACAATGACAAACAACAACAATTTACATTTAAATCCGACAATTTAGCCAAGCACTAAGCAAAGTATTTTTTTTTTAATTCTAACGACCTTTGACGATTTTTCTACCGTAAGTGTTTCATTTGACTTATATTTCGACTGACTTCGATGTCTTGTTTTATTCTCTATTCATTTTCGACTATTTTTCGAAATTGGCTGGAAAAAAAATAGTTTTAGCCTTTTTTTCGAATCAATTTGTTGTTGTTCACTTTTGGCCAAATATTTTACCTTTCTGTAAGCCATATGCAAGTATCTCACAAAGGTCTGTCCATCACATTTCTGCTGGAACATCGATTTTTTTTACCTTAACTATCTGCAGATGCAGTTGAATACCGACTTTCACTCCATAAGCGCACATTGCCGCACAGAAAAGTTCAACTGATGAACACCATAACGATACTCCTCCTTCTTAAGCCAGTGATGTTCGTCTTCTTCCTGCTGATCATCTTCTTGCAATTTTTCCTTGTATTATGAGCTGCAGTAATTCGTTTCTCATGATGTGACCGAAGTATTTAAGCTTGCGTTCGTTGATGATGTTGAGCAATTCTCTTTGCTTTTTAAGTCGCCTCAGGACATTGTCATTTGTTTCGTGTTGTGCCCATGATAGTTTTAGCAAACGGCGATAGATCCACATTTCGAGAGCTTTGATTTTGGTAATATCATAGCCCTTCAATGTTCAGGCCTCGTTTCCATATAATAACTCAGTCCAAACAATGCTTTAGTTTTGACTAAACACGGATTCACCACTCTTCAGTAATACATACCGAACGCATTCCCAATCACAGTCAGTCAGATTGAAAGGATGTGAATATGGTAAAGTGGTGCGACCGAACTCTGTGATCTTGACTGTGTTTGTACGATTGGAATGTCTGAAACGACCTTTAATCACATCGATTACTACCGCTTTATTTATACAGAACTAATTTGATTTTTTGAATAGTTTCAAAGCCGAATTCCTGCGAAAAGGGAGGGCAACACAGCACCCAACACAGGTCACACAGAGGTGTTCGCAGTGTACCGCATGAGATTTTATAGGGTAAAACCAAGAATGCTGTACATGCTGTATATTAAAATGCTGTACGTCTGGTTGCCTTAGTATAGATGTTCAATTGTAAAAATATTGATCGGCATATAACATTGTAACAAGAAAACTGAAATTATAACAAAATTTTACAATTGTAACACGAGTGGCATGGCAACGCTGCTCCTGAGTACCAGTTTTAGATGCTTCGATGCCAAGACTAGAATGCTAAATGCTGGTTACTCGTTGTCTGTCTGTGCTTTTGTACTGCATGAGAATATGCTGAGTTGGGATGTCGCATGCTGTTGATCGTTGCGCTCGTAGTGTACGGTCACATATTAATAACAGTAACTAGTAGTTTTATCTTGTCTGTGGTACGGTGCATGCTAGGGAACCGTTAATTACGTGTAAGTTGCATGCGGTGGCGATGCTGTTGTGTTATCGGGAGGCCGGTAGTCAGTTTCAGTTGATTTGGAGATAATTAATGATGTGTGTTGGGAGTGATGTTACACCGCGATAATTGTTTTGGTTTTACAGAATAGCCTTATTGTGGGTATTTTACAAATTTGGAACTACGAATCAATGTTCTGCTCTGTGGGATGGCAATCGTGAATTATTTTTTTATTAATTTGCCATTAATCATACACTTTACATGGCCAGAAATTCATCTCGTTTGCCTGAAAATAATATAAAAGCAGAAAGAATCTGCTTCATACACACTTTTAGCTCGTCATCGTTTTTTTAAACAATGTAGCCCTTGTAGAAATTAAGTTGAACATTCCTGGACTGTTTTGAACGGTCGCAGAGATCATATCGTAATATACGATTCGCATTGCCAATAGGTTAACAGTAGCTTTTGCTATTTGCCTTCACATCACCAACCACTTTTCGCCGTTCCCAGCTTTGTTTATTTGTTAGGCGTATTGCTCCAACTCTATATACCTAAACAAAATTTATGATCTGTGTCAATCATATTTGTCCATATTGGTAATATCCTTTTGTGCGTTCACCAATTTCACTCGACATTAAATTAAACCAGATAAGAAGAAAAAAAATCCAAAAACCCTTCACTTCAAAATTTTGACCCTAACCGAATAGCCATAGAAATATCCTATCACTCGAAAACATGAACTGCACAATATTATATTACATTCGAACGATCCATTTCACACACATCATTTTTCACTGTTTTACCGACCATTATTTATTGATATCCAATTTTCTTGTCTTATCCTCTTTTTTTTTTGGTTCATCCTGTATACACAAAATTCAAAGTTTGCGTGGCTTTTCCTTTATGAGGCGATAAAAATATAAAATATGACCTCTCTGATAGGTTTTTTTCCTCATACTAGGCGGCGACAATGCGTATATGTACAATGTTAGCAGATAAGCATATGGTGGTGAATGTTATAGAGGACTTACATATGAAAGATAAAAAATATGTTTCTAGTATACACGCAATTTACGCAATTTCTGCTCCTATTTTTCCTGTTGCGATGACTGGGCTCAAAATAGCGCAGTTGCCTGGAGATGAGCTGAAAATATTCTCTATACAATATTTGTGTATAAATTTATCTCTAAAGCTGTCCCTAAGACGACATCTTTTAGTTTGGCTTAAAAGTGAAACACATCCTCAAATATACACACCCAAGCCTCAGGACATCATCATGATATATGAAATCCGCGCGTTCGCTTCAAAGCCAACTTTCACACCACATTTATATTATGGTGGTAGAATATGATTTATTGCTTGGGGAAAATGAAAATTCGCAAACATATTATACATTTTCTATGATATGCTGCTGGCGTTTGTTGTATTTCTATCCATCCGCCATACTATCGTATAGGACGAAGTGAAATATGAGTGCATTCGAGAGGCTTATAAGCCGGCTTTCATCATCAACATCCTCGCCTCGCTATACAAAACACATACATACAAACAACACACATGCCGCGTCTCGACCGTCTTGGATCCCATTTCTGCAGACCATCCGGACATCTGTTTGTAGATAAACGAGAGTATCCTAGAAAACCTTTTGGTTTCGGTTATAAACTGTAAACTTGTAGCCTAAAGAGCTTCGACTGTATAGCATTATAATAGAAAACTACTATACTCTAACCATAACGCGACGAATGGTCGGACGAAGGGAAGTTTCAGGATGTATATTCACTTTCAAGGAAAAGGACCCCAACGAATGATGCGGCCTAACTACACACATGTATGTTTGGAGATATATATTTCAATGACCGGATTTGTTCTTGACAGTTCATTCTGTCGGCTTTCTGACCTGATTTCACTGTAGAGGCACAACTGTGTTCACCTTTCATCCTTGCGGAACATATATAGTCTTCCTCATTTATTCTTTTCGGTTTTGTTTTATTCCTTTTTTTGTTGAGGCTGTCTCACAACAGTGTAAAATGTATTTAGGATATATCTATAGACAGTGGGTTATAGGTCGAACGATTCTTTGACTCGATCCTGTTTGCTGCTGTTAAGTAGATGAGGTTTTGAGGACAATTTGAAGATTTTGAAGATGCTATAGCAAAAGACGTGGTACGGTTTCGGAAGGCGAGAGAGAGAGAGCGGCTAGAAGTGCATCTTTAATATTAATGGGGATGGTGGTGGCTTTCAATTCGGCATACTGTCGTAAAGGATATTTATGCTCTTTGGGCTCTCTTTGTAAGGTATATAGAAATTGTCTGTTGCCGGAATAGAAGACAAGACGGGAACGGTATAAAGTAATTTGCAAAGCAAATATTCTTTTATCGTCAATGGAATTGAGTGATGCGTTCAATAGGACCGTCCCAGGGGCTCTACACATTTAAAGTGTTTTAAAAGGGAGAAATCTTAGTTGGGTAAATGACGTGAAATTTAATTTTTTTAAAAGTAGACATTAAATTTTATCATACATACTTACTCGTAATAACGGAATAAACTCTGCTCTCAATTTTGCTATATTTTTGAACATTATGTTTACATTCATAAAAAACCAAAGTCATATACTCAATCATTGTGTTCGGATTATTAATAATATTTCGCTTCTTTTCAATTTTAATACGATTAAATGAAATTTTATGGGATATTTTCACGGAATCATTCAACATGTTGAACATTGTTATTGTTTAAAATATGCTGGTTGCCAACAAATATTCATCATCAATCACACAGCACGCTGATAAGCTCATTAATGATGATTATCGATTTTTGCTCAACAATATTTTACCTGGAATACTTGTCGTTTTAATAATATAGTCAATAATACGAGCATAATATGTTAATTGAATTAAGCTTGATTGAATTAAAAAAAAGGATGCTCACTTTTTCCATGTACATACCGTACCTATGTGCTTTGTAAACATATTTTCGAAGATTCCATGCGTAATTATATTCGCCGCAGACTAAATTCGAAGTAAAACAGAAATTTGTTGAAAATATTTGATTAATTTTTTATATGTGTCACTCAGTGGCGGAACATCTTGACTCCGGCCCCTTCCGCCAATTTTTTTTGTCACTCTTTGCTGACAAAATACGGCTAACTCTATGATCCCTTTGCTTTTTAGAATTTGGAAAAAGTTAAAACAATTTGAAAAAATACTCTACTTCATCAGTTCGATCACACTGCACAAAATTTCTCATAAATTGACTTTTTCGCGGTTTCACTTATTAACGTTTCTGCTAAGATACAAACAAATATTAAAACTTTCATGAAAATTCAGAATTGCTTTTTCATATAAAATTCAAACAATAATTTTATAACGGTACTTTGAACTGTCAAATCTGTAAAGCTGACAAAATTTGCTTTGATGTCTTGGCTTTCTAATGGTATACTATTTTTGACATTTAGACTTAACATTTTCAGAGAAAATTTTTTTAGAGCAAACAAAAATTCACACCAACTTTTAAAGGTCGATCCAGTCATTTTCCATACAAGTTGACAGATTGTCTGTCAATCAATTAACTGACAATCTGTCAACTTGACCGTGACTAATGACTGAAAAGTGTGCGGATTGATCTTAATTTGATCAAAATTGCATCACAATTATTTGCAAAATTTATTCTAGAAAATAATGTATTTTCACTATTTTTAAATTGTAAATAAATTAGAATTGAGAATCTTGAAATCAACCGATGTGGTAGTATTATTGGACAACGAGTTGATCGCGTTACATTGGAATTGTCACGGACCTGTTTCCTGTAGTCATCATAATCATGAAAAGAGCTACACCGAATTTTCAATCCAATTCGCCGATCTCTTTATTCCGGCAACCGCTAATTATGCCTCCACGGTGATGAATCGCTACACGCTACTCTTAACGTCTCTGTTAACAGACGGTCAAACACCGAAAATTTTATGATTTTATAAATGCAACATTATCGGAGTGTAATGGGTAACCACACATAACGGGTAGTTACCAGAACAACCCGGCGAAACGTGACTGTTTCAAATACCTAGAGGAAACAAAGTTTTTAGTCCTTTGATTTTTTCGCACTCCTGTATTTCAAAATTTCAATATCTTATTTATTCATAATTGAAAGTGTGTTTTTCCAAAATGCTTAAATCTAAATGTCAAAAGTAATATACCGTTAGAAGGCCAACACGCTAAAGCATTTTTTTCTACTTTGCAGATTTAACAGCTGAAAGTACCGTTATAAAATTATTTTTTGCTATTCCAATGAAGAAACCATTATTTTGAAATTACTTTAAAGATTGAATATTTTTATCTTCGTTGAAATGTTAATAATTGAAACTGCGAAAGTTTCAGTTAATTTGAAATTTTATATAGTTTCAGAAACTGAAGTCTAATTTTTCTTTCATTTTTGTGGAGCAGTAAATTTTAATGTACGTGGATAATTCGGGATTTTCTGGATGGCTTCCACATAGAAAATCACGATAGCTCCTTAACGATATTTTTTTTACCAATTTTATACGTCTGTCAAGTTAGCACTACCACTTTAAAATTTCGACAAACGCTATAGTGCATTAAATGTCGAGATCATAGTCCATTACATGGGTCGTGAGCTCGAAAAACACCATAAACTGAATTGGTTCACAGTGAGATTCGAATCCACGACCCTGTGCACCGAAGGTGTGCGTACTAACCACAACACCAGCCAGACTACCATGATTAAGATATCAGCCGTTTCAAAAAATTTCTCGCGCTCTTTTACCCCTTAAAAACCCTACCCCAAGATGTGATTCATCCCCATTAAAAACCTTTACCTTAAAATCTCAAACTTAACGAAACTTTCTAAAACCAAATGTATCCAATTAATCGTCGCAGGGGCTACCCTTAAGTGAAATTGATGCTAATTTCAGCGTCGAAATATAAGAATCGCCCGAATACTAAATGTGTCCAATTGGTTGTCAAAAGGGCTGTTTAAGACAGTTCCACTTTACAAAAAAAATGTCGCTCCCCCCCTTCCCTTAACAACTACCCCTGTCAAAGTTAGCTACCACTCCAGTAGCGGCGTATTCAAGAATTTCCTTAAATAAAAAGTATCCAATTAATTGTCGGAAGGGCTTAAAAGAATATTTTCACTTTAAAAAAATTTGTCGCTCCCCTCCCCCTCGCTAAAACTACCCTTAAGTGAATTTGGGCCTCATATCAGCAAACTCGAGTTTTAGGAATCGCACAAATACATACTAAATGTGTCCTGTTAGTTGTCGCAAGGGTTGTTTAAGACATTTTCACCGCCATAAAATTTGTTGTGCCCCTTGAATTCGCCGCTACTGGGGTGGTAGTGTTAACTTGACAGGGATAGTTTTTAAGGGAAGGAAAGGTGCGACTAATTTTTTGACGGTGGAAATATCGCTGAAATCGTAGTCATCCCTTGCGGCAATTTACGGGATAGATTTTGTGTTTAGATAGTTTTTAGAACTCGAGTTTTTAACAAACAAAAATCGTTATATGGGAAAACGCCGTTAGGGGTAGTATTTGCTTATTAGCTTCTAAGCATATTAACAGAAACAAAATAAGGGGGACTTTGCGGGTCTGCCAGTTCGTACTGTGGCTGAATTCCTCATCTTGCTAAAACCCAAGCCACCACCAATATGTCATTTCAATTCTAGAAGTATCAATGCAATTGCAACCAACTGAAGGAATTGAATTGATGCGAAAAGTGAGTATTTGTCGAAATTTTAAAGTTGTAGTGCTTACTTGACAGACTTAATTCTACTTGACATTCTTAAATTCTTGATGGCGTTGTTAAGGTACGTGTTGGTAGAGACGACTCACGTGATGATCGCTCAGCGATCGTTGTTTCGCATCAAATTCCGGGCCATATTTGAATATTTTTTGAATGGTGGTAGTTTCCTTGTGTTGACTGTGAACTACCGGAACATGTCTGTATAGAAAATATCCGCATATAGTGCTCAAAACCGGTAGTTTAACTTCGATCGCTGAGCGATGATCCCATGAGTCGTCTCTACGAACACAAACCTTTACTCAAACAAATGGTCTTTTCGACCCTTAAAGGTACGTTGTCCTCGACACGACTGCATCGGCTCTAGCGACAGCGACTCGCTCATTTCATGTAAAAACTCGTTTTTAGAATGAGAGGAAAATGAGTTTTTATTGGATCTTGGGGCAGTTGGATATTAGGAAATTGGGACATTGGGGTCTTGGGACATTAGGACATTAAGATATTGGTGCATTAGGCACACTGGGGAAACTGGCACGTGGGGAACATTGGGATATTGGGACATTAGGACACTGGGAGACTGGGACATTGGGGTACTGGGATATTAGGATATAGGGACATTATTATGACTTTGGAACAATAGGACAATCGGACATTGGGAAACTGGAACATAGGAACATTGGGCCACTCAGACATCGGGATATTGTGACATTGGGACATGATGATATTGGGGCACTGGGATATTAGGACATTGGGACATTAGCACATTAAGACTTTCGGATATTGGGACATTAGGCACACTGGGGAAACTGCGACGTGGGGACATTGGGCCACTGGAACATGGGATATTGGGACATCGGGATATTAGGACATTGGGACGTTGGAACATTGGGATATTGGAACATTGTGACATTGGAACATTGGGATACTGAGTCATTGGGACACTAGGGTAGTGGGACATTCGGACATTAGGCCATTGGGACACCGTGATATTTGCACATTGGGACATTGGCACATTAGGACATAAGGACATTAGGAAATTAGGACACTGGGACATCAGGATCCCAAAAGAAAAATATTAGTTGGCTATTTAAGTATGCAAAAATATATGATATCTGTCCAAAAACAACAAAGTTGTAAAAGTTACCCCGCCAAAGAAAAATTAATCTGCCGCAAAAAGAATACATATCCCTCCAATGCACCGCTCATATGTAATTTTGTTTTAAGTGTAAATGCTCGAGAAGTTTAAATGTACATGACTACTTCCTAAAGTAATTTGGAGGGAGCCGTCGAAGTGGCACTGAATAAAATGTTAAAGCTCCCAACAAATTACTTTAAGAAGTAGTCCTGTACATTTAAACTTCTCCAGTATTTACACCTAAAAGAAAATTACATATGAGCGGTGCATTGGAGGGATATGTATTCTTTTTGCGGCAGATGAATTTTTCTTTGGCGGGGTAACTTTTACAACTTTGTTGTTTTTGGACAGATCAATTTGTTCAAGTACACAAGTTGACAATATTCAGAGCTGCAAATATGCTTCCGTATATCGTTCATTAAATTTATTGTCTTCGCACACTTGACTCATGTACAGACAATTTACCTCAAAACCTACATAAAACCCATTATACAACACAATTTGAAATCACTAGCTCAAAAGGCCATTATCCATGCCATTCACACATTAATTAATAACAACCATAATACAATTTATAAACACGCATAGACGCATGCATACAATAATAATCAAAACTACCCTTTTCTCAATTATCATCCACTCGAAATAATCAAATTAAAATTCCAATAAGACACAGAATGGAATAATATTCCCGGAAACAAGCCAAATAAGTTTGTAGAGATTTCATACAATCCTTTCTCCTTTCGCTCTTCCATCTCTATCGCATCCTGCTATGCTTTCTATGTATTTCAAATAATTATCCAACTATACACAAACTTTCCTATTTTCGACAAATTGAAATGAAATTTCTACTTCGTCATACTTAGTGCCGTGACTTTGCCATATCGTCGTTCGTATATACGTATAGACGTTATAAGACCCGAAAAAGGATTTAATATAGAATATAACACACAAAATACCGAAAGAGATAGAGTGTGGAGCGAAAGTGAAACAAAAGGATTTTGTCCAATTCTCGCACTCTTATTATGAAATTTTAATTAAATATTTAACACTTGTCGTCCTTTCCTCGTTCGCATCATGTCGCTTTCTGTCGTCATATTTTTCTCTATTGAGTTGAAAGTTTTGTTTTTTGTTAATACTTTTTCGTATCCTTTTTTCAGGATAAATGCGTGTTTCGGGAAAAGATGTTACAAACGACTTTTTTTTTTTTCGTTTTTTTTATTTCTGAACCAATTGATTCAAGCTATAGGAAGCAAAGAAGGTGCGACACGGCGATTATGCCTAGTGTGATGTGTATAAAATGTTGAAAGTTGATGATACGGGATTTTTGCCACCCACTCGTGTAAGAAGGGTAACGGGCCGACGTATTTAATCGACTTCTGGAAGTTTTGTGATATGATAGAGGATTTTCAGTGTAGTTTTATATCGTACAATAAGCCGATTTAAGGCTCAATGAGGACTTTATATTCTTACATGAAAAACGGATGAAGTAACTTTTATGAAAAATTCAGGCAGGTTATTTCCCTTCGGTTTTTCGCCTGCGGCTATGTTTTAGAGTCACATTCACATGTATAATTTTCAATAGATAAATGTACGTAGGGTCTCATCAGGTCGAAAAATAAATTTCATAGAATTAAATCAACATTGATTTTTTTTTAGTTTCAAATCCAGTCTTTCTCCGTACTAATAAACCGGAAAAAGATTTTGAACTTTTGAACTGTAAGTAAGCGGAATTACTGCTTTATATGGATTTCCAACCATCTAAAATATTTTGATCTGTTTTGGCCGGTAAACTTTGAGCACGTGTATCTCGTACTACGTCCCTCTATGGTAAGCTGACCAGACGTACAGCATTTCGCTGTACAGTACAGCATTTTGACCAGTCGTACGGCATTGGGAAATGTACAGCAAAATGTACAGCATTCTCCATGCCACACAATGAAGCCTAATTCACTACATAATAAGGTCCTCGATGAGATCTGTGATCAGTTTTGTCTGCCTTTATGGTGTAAAGTTGGACTTTACTTTAGCCTGTACAATCGATATTTAGCAAGATAATATTGAAGCTTAATTTGGGACGAATGCTTTAGTGCTCTACAGCGAAACGTTTTCTTGCTACGAAGCAATTTGAAGCGAGAACTTCGAAGATCATTTTACTTTCGCGCTGAAGAGCTACATTTCTTTTACCAGAGATGGCATTAGCTTTTGCTAGGCCCCGATTCGATTGTTAATTGATTGTCTAATTAAACTCTCACATTCCGCAAAAGTTGCACCAACTTTCAAAATAATACCAGAAAAAAGTTACCCAATTATGGCACCTTTTTTATTTTATTAATTTTTAAGTAATTTGTGATAAAGACTGAGAGTGATTTCAAAAACACGAAATTTTTCGTATTTTATTTTTAAGGTAAGTACTGTGTTCACCGAGCGAAAAGCTTGCATTTATGTCTCCCGTGAAAAATGTGCCATGAATACTTGCCTTTTATTCTATCAATTTAAGGGAAATGTGCACTCGCGGACTGATTGATGTGAAATAAAATGCAACTGCATTATTTTCGCTGGCGAAATGTCAAAAACCGCTGTGGAGACTTTCATGTGAAGTGAGTACCACCAAGCGAATTCGGTTTCACGACCATCAGAATTGTGACAGTATTTGTATGGATTTTACGTGAACTGACGATGTTAGTACCTACCTACTCTTAGCGCGTATTAGTAATTCCATTCTAAAGTAATTAAAGTGAGTCAATGAATATGCAAACTTCCTGATTGAGCTGAACTGATTGAAGTTCGTTATTGTTTACAAGGACTTAAAGCTTATAATTCTTTATAATATATAATGTAATATAATGTATGGCTATTTTATTAGTCATCAGTGGTGTGGTGTCCTGGGACCGCCCCGGTTCTCTGCCCTCTAAATATTGTTACAAATACAATGTTGGAAATTTTGAATGATTTTTCACAATAAATTAAAATGAAGGTCATTACGGAAACATGAACAGAAGAATTGGATTCACCTATTACCAAAAGGAATAGCTTCGCTCATTAACAAACCGCTCTGGTACTAAAATTTAAATCCAATCAGCAGAAAAAAATCCACCCGGTTAAAGTCCACCAAGTAAAGCTGATTTCCCATACATTTTGAATGAAATGAATGCGATTTCAACCAAAATCTCAAACCAAATCTATACGAAATCATGGTAAAGTTCAGAAGTTACAGCTGCCAAAATCGCTCATTTGTGTTTTCAAAGCTTTTAAATCAGTAGTAATTTTGTGGGCAAATGCCAGATCATACGACAGTTTTTTGTTTTATGCGTTTAATCTTATTTCGAGTGCCCTTCCTTGTTATAGGTGTCCGTGCTTCACGAGTGGCGTAGATAGCTTTTCGGAGGTGATCGGTGGTCAGGATTAATTTTTCAGCACAGAGGAAATCCAAAAATGGGCTGTCGTTTGAAGGCTGAGATTCCGGAGGAATATGTTTGGAACAGCGAAGTAAATATTGCACGCAAACAACGAGGCACTAGACCCCAGATGTGGAGTTTTCATAATCCCCACCTTAATGTCGGTGTACCTACTTAATCGAGGTTACACTAGCGACTCTTGAATGATACTCGAGAGTTTAATTCCGACAGATGACGCATCTTAGGGATAACTGAAAAATGATAGAATTGCCTAAAGATTATGAGTGCGTAGAAAACGCTCTACACCTTGAAAGATCGATCCTCGAAGGTTATAGGGTGACCTTAAAATTGAATGTTCCGAGCGGAAATGTTAAGTATCTTTTGAGTGGTTTGTCTGCAGCATACAGTCATGTTCTACAGAGCGATGAAACAGGATATAAATACAGTGCTGGAAAAAAAACTTGCTCAAGCCCTTTTTTAGCCATAAAAGACAGTTAATGATAAAAGTTGGTAGGTATTTTTTGTTATTTGATTTATTGTGTCAGTTGAAACAATATGAAGACAAATTTTTGCTAAAAAATAATTATATTTGTGATTCCGACGGAGAAATTAGATAAAATGGAAATTGGGATTTTTTTACCTATAAAAAGATTGTTTCGTAATAATAAAGTAATTTTTTTTGGTGTGTTTTTATATTTTTATTGTTTCTTAAGACATAATAGTTTAACATTAATATTTGGTTGGACCACTTCTGGCGTCGATTACTGCCCCCCACCTCCGATTCATCAACTCCAATCAGTTTTTCCAGGTTTTTTTTCTGAGAATCGCTTGCCAAGTGACTATTATTAACCTTTTCAAGGCCTGAATGGAGTCCGGGCGCTTCTTGGCTACTTCAAGTTTTATGCTGGACCCGTATTTTTGATGAGATTCAAGTCGGGGCTACACGGGGGCCAATCAAAAACGTCAACATTCCTTTCTTCAATGTACCTCTTGACCTTTAAATATAAAAAAAAAAATATAAAAAAAAATTTTGTAATATTTTATGATATGGTTAATCAAGGTTTGACTTTTTTGTATTTAATACTTACTTCTTTAGCAGTGTGACATGGCGCATTATCCTGCTGGAACACAAATCTTCCGGTATCACCAAATAGCTTTTATACGCAAGGCTCCAGCTCGCCCTATAGGACGTTTAGGTAGACCGAAGCTGTTACTTTTGAATGAATAAAGCATATTCCGTCCCTCTTGTCTCCCGAAAAACAGCCCCACATTATAACTCCTTCTAACTTAACAGTTAGGGCCTCCATGTATTCATCGCTAAGCCTTTCCCGAGGATCCCACTAAACTAGAATTCTCCCGTCGCCTAATTAAAGCTTAAATTTGGACTCGTCTGAAAAACTGGCCATCCCATATCTCCTGAGTCCATTAAATGTGCTTCTCAGCCCACCGTAAACGTTTTCGCTTGACTTTTAATTGAAATTCTGGTTTATGCACAGGTTTAAGCGTAAGTAATCTAGCTTTTACAAGCCTATTACTTACCATCCTCGCCGAAATTCGACTCCTAGTTGCTCAAACTAGATTATTCCTAATGTCCGACGATGTCTTAAATCAATTTCGACAGCTTAGTAAAATGATGAAGCGATTCTCCGAAGGTGCAGTTTTCTTAGTTCTTCCGGAGCCTTTTTTCGGTTTAGAGGTGCCCCCCTCCCCCCAAAATGTTTCAATGCCATGCCACAATGCGTTGAGGAATATCCATCCTTTGACCTATTTAACGAGTGATTAGATTTTCTTTCGCCAAAACCAAAATATTACTCTATAGTTCTGGACTAACGTGTCTCATTTTTCCATTAAATTCAGCCTCTTTGTGAAAACCCCCTAATTTCACCAAGTGAATCAACCTCATTCATAAAATTCAAACTATTAATAGACCGTTTATATGTCCTTTGTTTTTATATGGCCCACTGAAAAGTTGTAGTTCCAATAACTTTTAAGAATATTAGGTAAAATGGCCATTAAAAGGCTTGAGCAACTTTTTTTTTCCAGCACTATGTTTAGGCCGCCTCTGTGAAGTAATACCGAAAGACGATCCCGCGTATGAGTGAACGAGATGATTGTGATTTTATTCCAGAAAAATCGGGTAGTATGATGAAGCATTGTTCAATCAAATAAGTGGTGCATGTGCCGTAATGCCGCTCAATTAGAAGCTGATTGTATCACTGGATATTCCACAATATAGATTTCCGTTAAAATACCATTTTTATACCCTTCGCTCATAGAGTGAAAGGGTGTACTAACTTTGTCATAAAGTTTGTAACGCATTAAAGGAAGCATCTCCGACCATATAAAAAGTATACATATATGATCAGCATGACTTGGGGAGTCGACTGGAGCATGTTCGTCTGTCTGTCTGTTGCGACGCGTTTTACTCGGCGGGTATTGAAGCTAGCAAGCTGAAATTTTGCACACGTGCTTCTTATTGTTGCAGGCTGTTTGTATGTTTGATTCACCCCAAATTAGGTTCTTCTAAGAAAAACTTTTTTATTTGTGCACTAATTTCAACCAAATTTCACAGAAATGTATTTCTATTGATGACACAAAGATAAACCAACATTAATCCATCTTCTGCTATTTAGGGATTTACAGGCGTGTTTTCTTAAAAAAAATATTAATAGGGGGAGAAGTAGCTTTGATCGTAAAAAAAATAATTTTCGTACAAAATTTAAAATGACTATTTGGGGAAAACATAGAATACCCATACAAGAAATTCGGCTCTGTGCCTTCGTCCATACTCGATTTAAAACAATTGCTTCACGTCCTTCACATCTTTCAACGGCAATTCTATCCTGTATAGACCAATACCTAATTTATAGCATCTGCCTTGGCATTCATCCAAATAAAGCCCCATTTCGTTGCTACTCCCACAGAAAAAGTTTTATTTGTTGCACTATTTCCTCGCTCAAATTGTATCCTGATATTCCATTTCCGTCTATATGTATAGCCGGCTCGCGTCTTATTGAAAGTCTATCACTCTGCGTGCGCACTAAACGAACAACAAATAACAATAAAAAGGACCACAGTAATAAACTACCACCAAAAAAAAAACAGAAATACTACGAGCTTTAGGAGAAAAAAGAACAAATAGGTGGCAACCACATCATAGTAGAATCCAAAGTAACCAACGAGCGGGAAAATTGATGGCTGTCGACCGTCTCTTAAGAGGGTGTAGTACTCCTATAGGAAAATTTTACGTATCCGGAGGCTGTTTCGCCTTTAATTTTTCTCATATAGACTTGGACATGTTATCCTCATTATTCGATGAGGGCAAATTCTCGACAACTCCTCTCAATAAACGACGTATGTGTAAGACATTTTCCTCAGCTATACGATACTGCAAGAATTGGACATCAACAAAATTGCGAAGGATTCACAGCGCATAGTGGAATAAATGATTTTGTTGCGGCGATTGATATAAATAGGATTTTAATGTTGTGTTTTGGTGCGAGGGAATGCCCGGAAGGCAATTGCCTTTTTATGCAGTGGGGAGCGTTAGTTTTAATCTGTACATGGATTAAAAAAAAGGAAGTTTATCGGAAATTGATATTTGTCCTTTCTACTAGATGGATGAATAGATATTTCGACCCGTTTGTGGTGATACAAAGCGCATTATATCAGATATTATCAAGGTTGTCTGGCGGAAGATATTCTCAAAACAGAAGGCGGAAGGCCTTCTCAAAACAGAAGCCGAAATTCTGTAAGAGAATCATTATGTTGAAAACATGTTGGGCTTACACCTCTCCTCCTCCGCCCTGACCGCAATCCAGGCTACGCCCATGGGCCAGTGCTTCCAAAACTGTGCTCCGCAAAACATCAGTGATTTTGAGCGCCTATCGAAATAATTAAAAGAGATGTTTTTGTTGGTTTGGAGAAAAATTAAACGTAATACAGAAAAGGAAGAAACTCAACGGAAATCAGACTCTCTTAAAATATCTAGATATACCGACTATAATGCAGTGTCCGTAATGAACCCAGTGACGCCTGGTATGTACTCGTACAATTTCACAGTGTTCATTTATATATAATTGATTTTTTTTATAAGACTCAATTTGAATTCATTAAGATATAAATGGCTTTTCCATACTAGGAGCCAAACAGGCTTGTCTATATGGCTGGCAATCCCTTCTGCATTTCCTGAAATCAAAGGATCATGAACATAAAATTCTATTCTATCTATACTAGAACCAACCGATTCTTTTCTCATCAACAATCGAGTCAAAAGTATAGCAATAGACTTTAGTTCCAAAATTTTTTTTGCAGCTGCTATATTCCACAACAACAATATAGAAAAACCTCAATATTTTCCAAACTGTTTCCATTTCTATGACCACTTCAAATCACAAGTACACGTACTCGTACGTACACTATACAGACCTATTATAGGAAGAGTGAAAGTCCGAACATTCAATAGAAGCCCTGTATTCTTCTCTATTCTTCGTGATATTCTGAACTTTATATCCGCATTTTCGTAATATAACAATTCAGAGCGTATTTTATATCGAAATTTCCGTTTCATCGTATTACGGCCCACAATACTCGGTATATGTCTATAGAGAACAGGGTCAGTGCAAGTTGAGTGCTACTCGATGTTATTGTACATGGAGAGTGCATAATGGACTTTCAATATACTTTGCGAAATAATAGAAAGGGATTTATTGAAGCTGAAAAGGAAAAATTGAAAGTTACTCCTATAACAAAAATAATAATCGACAAAATCTGTGGAATTTTTTATGTACGAAAGGAAGAAAGGAAAAAAAATGCATTGTTAATATTTTTCAACACTTTTTTATCTAGAAAGCTGATTATATCTTATATCATCTATACTTTCTTGGAAAACATTTACTATAATTTCCAAGAATGTCATCAGTATCAATTCTCAATGTGGACTCTTCTGATATCATTATACTTTCAGGGGACATATTTATTAGTAGTAGGACATTTAGAAGCAACTATTCAATAGTCGGCCGGCTACCCCAACATTTTTTTTCTTGTTTCTGATCTCAAATTTGGAATCAGCCACCAAAATTTACCTTAGTGTTTCTGTCACACCGATTGGGCGAGTGTTTCCCCGACAAAACAGGGGAACCATTTTGAGGCCGGCAACCCCAATTTTTTTGTTCTTGCTGTTTACCTCAAATTTGGAATCAGCGACCCAAAATTGCCTTAGTGTTCTTGCCACGCCCCGCTGCGCCGATTGGACGAGGGTTTCCCTGACAAAACAGGGGTATCATTCCGGGGTGGGCAACCCCAACATTTGTTTCTGTCCTCAAATTTGGAATCGGCCACCCAAATTTACCTTATTGTTTCTGTCACGCTTTGGACAAGTGTTCCATGTGAAAACAAGAGTACCATTTTACGGACGGCGCGGCAGCCCCAAAATTTTTTTTCTTGTTTTTGATCTCAAATTTGAAATCAGCGACCAAAAATTACCTTAGTGTTTCTGCCACGCCGATTGGGCGAGTATTTCCTCAAGAAAACAGGGGTACCATTTTTGGGACGGCAACCCCAATTTTTATTTTCTTTTTGCCCTCAAATTGACGGGTGTTTCTCCGAGAAAACAGGGATACCATTTTGGGAACTGTGTAGTGCAGCACAGCCGTAGCCTACTTAAAAAAAATATTCAACCCGGTTTACAGCGTACGTGTATTCGAAAAAATACTACGTACGGTATTACAATTTTGACACTTTTTTCTGTTTTTTTTTTTTAATTTTGCACCTAATTTATATAGTAAAACGGTCTCGCTGATTCCAAGAATGCAGTCCGTTTTCCCCCAATACGTCAAGTTTTTGAGATATCGTTTTTTTATTTTACGGAAAATTACAAAAGGCTCCCTTAAACAAAAAACATTTTTTTTTGCATCCTTGTGCAGGACCTTCTAGTATCTGTATGCAATAAAAACAATAGAAGAAAGTAATTGGATTTTTTGTTAAAAGTTGTGAGTTTCTTAGGCCATTTTTAAGGCTCTTTTATGCAACAAAAAATGTATTTAAAAGCCTCTGTTCCAGTGTATAACCCTATTATTGTGCTCTTAACTTGTGTATTGAAAGTCTCAACTATCCTTTCTCGAAATGGTCTCAACACCCCGGACTCATTACTACTATATATGAGGCATTTATACATTTCTAAGACAGGGGCAAAAATAGGCCCCTTTGTCCAGCAGGCGTATCTTGCCTACTTCAAAACTCCAATTTGCAATCAGGATAAATGGTGCGTGTCTCTCATAAAGTGTGCAGGTGCTGTGTCACGCACTTGAGGTCCTGGACGAAAGAAAAATGACTATACTTGCAATTTGATGTGCTAATGATATGGCGAGAGCCCTCAAACTACACAAACGATTGTTACTTTTGTTGCACTAAAACATCAGGGTACACACACAAATACAAAAATAAGATCAGTTGTTCATTCTACACACAAAAAAAATATGTCGAAAAAACAACTAAAAAATAGTCACATCTTGTAAAAACATTCAGTAATTTTCAGCCTACTAATTACATTAGAAGATGTATCTATTCCTGAATAGTTATTTTCACGACAACACTTATTAGGAGACTGACCTATATTAGTAGGAAAATCTACTACTTAGGAGTCGACCAGTTGAATGGTCGACTACTTAGTAGACGATACTCTCAAGCAGTGACTAATTAGTTTAGGTAAAAGTATTACTGTTTTCGTCAAACTAACTAGAATGAAGAGGTTTCTTTGCGATTCAAATTAAAAATTTCACCTAATCTTGCAGGTATATTTTCTATTTATGCGTTTTGTATAACTAGCATTTACCTCTCTGTGTTGGCGACATTTTATTTACCTCTTTACGCTCTAAGATGCATAATAAATTACCTACCTACAGTGGGATTCGATCCCGTGACCCTATGATTTGAAGACTAACACCCTACCTACTGCACCACACAGACTATACGGGACTACTAATTTCACTATATTGTCCACTTGTTAGGTGAACTATCGACAGTGAATAGATCGTAGACCCAACGCTTTGGCGCGTTTCCATTTACTACTTCTAATTAGATGAACTAATTAAACATGTAGTTAGAATTATTAGATGAGTTGACTAAAACGTAGCTGAATTTTCGAATAATACGTTTTCTATTTTACATTAGTCGAAAAATCTAATTTTTCTGTGTACTGAAGTTCCAGTGCCCGTATATTAAGTATCTCTTTCGCCTTCTTTGGACGTGGACGTAAATATGCTTCAAAATCCGTTGACATCATCACTCTCCGAACTCAGCGCTAGCAACCAACGTGAAGGATTTAATCAGAACGAGCTGAGCCCATATCGCTCAGCGTTCTAAAAAGCTTCAGAACTGTTAGCGACTAGGCTACAGGAAAAATATCTCTTGGAACCAGAAGCTAAAGTATCGTTACAGGGAGACCTATTTTCTGCAGTAATTCCGAACCGAAAAATGATTTGTCTATTGCCGCAATATCTCGGGATTGATGAAAGAGTTGGGAATTAATTCCTGCATACCGGCAGACTGGGGATTGTTTATCGACAGTTCCAAAAGAAGCCTGAAATGTGTTCTGCTTAACAATGGGAACGCATAAATGGATCATATGTGTAGATCTCAAGATGGTTTGTTTCCTTCTCGGTCAGCAACGTGAATATACAAAATATCCTTGCTTTTTGTGTATGTGGGATAGCACTCGCGATAAACATTAGACACTAAGGAATTGGCCCCCGAGATCCCATCTGAAGGCTGGTGATCCGAATATTGTGCATGAACCGCTTGTGGATCGACAAAAAAATCATTATCCCGTCGTTGCATATATAACTAGGCCTGATGAAACAATTTGTTAAAGCCTTACGAACAGAAGATAATATTGTTAAGATGAAAAATCAATAATTCATAAATAAAAAAATTGTGACGAGTTTCGTTTGTTTTGATAAGTATGAAGGGAACGTTTGTATGGAGGCAAATTTTGAGCCCACTGTATCTCAAAAACTGGAATAGGAGAAAAACGGTTAGCATTTCCGGATTCTACAACCAAAAATTAGCTAGAAATGAATATCAAATATATATATGTATAAAGAAAATGCTGTTCTCCCGTGATATTTTTTGAGTACACGTACGCTACTATAACTATGTAGGTTGTACGGCACTGCATGTTTCCACAAATACAATCTCTTTCATCTATCGATTGATACCATCGAAACAAATCGCATCGTCTCGCAAGAAAAAGCATCGCCCGGCCCGAGACGCATTGTGTGTGGCCACATCGCATCGCATCGCCCGGTGCGGAAAAGCTCGGCGTCGTCGCACTGTATGTGTACGCGCCCTTATTGATTTCTGGATGCATTAATTTTTAGGCCTTAGTGGTTTTTGTTTTTAGGGTTTTTTAGAATTTTTTCAAAAAACCCTTATAAAATCGATTTTGTCCGTCCGTCCGTCCGTCTGTTCACTAAATAACTCGCGAACGGCTGAACCGATTGTCATGAAATTCGGTACGAATGTGTAGAATGGTTACAGTCTTTGGCACAAATACATTAGAAGTTGGTAGGAAGAAGATAACAGGGTGTCCCGAACGTTTGAAAAAAGTCGACTTTTTTAGTTTTTATCGGAGATTAACTTATGGGTATTTAAATCAAAGATCTAGACGAGTACATTTCATATCAGTTACAAATTTCCATTTTCAAGTAACGGTAAAAAAGTTATTGGCGTTTAAAGTTAAACTTCCTTTTCGACCTCCGTTTTTCTAAACCGTTATAGGGATCGATATGAAACTTTGCACAAAGATTGGTCAGTATGGCCTTATATACGTTAAATATTAAGACTGTTGACTTTTGCTAAGGAAAAGTAAATAACAGTAAATTTGTAAAATTCAAATTTGTTCGTGTGTAGCCCCTCTTAGGTTTCCAAATATGAAAATTCTGCTAAGGGTTTTTAGAAAATTACACAGGAAATATGTCTACGAATTTTCATTCGAATAACTGTATCCAAACCGGAAATATAGCCAAGTAAGTATTTAGTAAGGGCCTTAAACAATGCAAAGGAAGCCTCTTAAGCATTTCTTCAATGCATATCTTTTAACTTGATGAAACATTGAACACGAAATTTGGTGGAAATGCTTAGAATGGTAATAGTGTTTGCCACAAATATTTTTGAAGTTTGTAGGACCAAGTTAACAGGGTGTCCCTGAATAGCTGCAAAAGTATACTTGTTTAATACTCATTGGAAAGCTTGCGTGGGCTCTTTTGTCGGAGTCGCATAGACATATGGTAACGTTAACGAACGTTTCTGATATGAACATTTAATTTTTTCCCGTAACCCATGTCTTTCGTTTGCTTGAAAATATCCTGCTTTCCATACGGACGTAAACAGTGGTCCTTTCAGAAATTATTTCAAAAAGCATTGAAGTTCATTCAAATTGCGTTCAGAATGTTTTCAAATTACCTACTCACGTTCACTGTTTTCTCATTGTCACATCTCATAGTATTTTGAGATGTCCTTTGTCTGATGTATAATTAACCTAAGTTCCGATTTCGTGATTTCGTAATTTCTTAGTTTTTTTTGTTTTCGAATAGAAAATCAATTTAACAAAAATTTCGAAAATACAATATTCAGCAAATTCGTTAGCCGACGCTTTGCTGATTTTTTGTCATCTTAAGCGATTTTTGCCAGTGGAAAATGACAATTTAAACCTAAAAGTTGTGAAAAATAAATTTAAAGCGATTCACACGATGGAAACATGATTCTTAAAAAATATAGACAATGGTAATCAATGCAGAGAGATTTGGATCCCTCCCGAAACTAAATCGTGCCCTCGTCACTGTTGCTGGGCACTACGAGGGGTGCCTTTTATATTTCGGGATTAGAGAATCATCGAAAATCGCTTTATTGTTTTTCAAAATATTCTCAGATCTGCTACACTAGTGGTCCCATCCCGAAATATAAAAGGAATTTTCTGCAGCTGAGACTGTAGTCTTGAAAATGAAAATATTGATATCCGGAACTGGGATACCGACGTGTGAGCGTCATGAATCGATAACATAATTAGATTAGATCGTTTCTGAGAAATGTTTCTCTTAATTTTTCTTTTGTGAGAATCCCATATTTTGCATGCGTTTCATTTCATGGCTTCTGATCTGCAGAATCAATTTGAACCGTCATATGAAAGTCTCTCCGGGAAGGTAGTAGAATTTAACTTCATCCCATCCCTTCGTCAAAACCGTAAACTGTATTTCTATCAAAAAAAGATTTATAAATTTTGCTCAGAAGAAAATCAGTGACAGACGATACAAACTGATCTCTTGGTCTATTTCTTTTAAATCGCAAGTGGAATATGCAGTCCGAGAGACAAAAACAGCACTGAATATAGACGACGATCTAAAAAGAAATTCGAGGCCAGTTGAATGTAATCAGAATCACTAGTAAAAGTTTAAACACGGCCAGGGGCCATTTTTCCGTAAATCTGTCCATTCTTAAAATTTGGCTCTAAAATTTAACTAACAATATTTTCGTGACTGACAATTTCAACTTCTAAGACAATCATGATGTACAAAAATGTCGGGCTTGCCCCCTTCTGACGGAAATCCTGGCTACGCCCATGACAGGAATATAAACAAAGTGTGTGATTCGATGAGTTACTTTGTTGGAGGCGATTTACACTCTCCGACGGGAGTATTTTAGGAGGCTTGTAGTAAAATCTGGAGCTCGCCGCCAATGTAGATTCAGAAGTTCATTTTACGGACGGCAGAAGACCATTTTACGGACGGCAGCCCCAACATTTTTTTCTTGTTTTTGATCTTAAATTTGAAATCAGCGACCAAAAATTACCTTAGTGTTTCTGCCACGCCGATTGGGCGAGTATTTCCTTAAGAAAACAGGGGTATAATTCCCTGGTGGGCAACCCCAATTTTATTTTCTTATTTTTGACCTCACATATGGAATTAGCGACCAAAATTTACCTTACTGTTTCTGCCACGCCGATTGGGCGAGTGTTTTCCCGACAAAACAAGGTTACCATTTTGGGGCCGGCAACCCCCATTTTCTTTTCTTCTTTGTGACCTCAAATTTGAAAACAGCGACCGAAAATTTGGCGAGTATTTCATCGAGAAAACAGGGGTACCATTCGGGGGTAAGCAACCCCACATTTTTTTTCATTTTTTTGACCTCAAATTTCATCAGCCACCCAAATTTACCTTAGTGTTTCTGTCACGCTGATTGGACAAGTGTTCCATGTGAAAACAGGAGTACCATTTTACGGACGGCAGCCCCAACATTTTTTTTCTTGTTTTTGATCTCAAATTTGAAATCAGCGACCAAAAATTACCTTAGTGTTTCTGCCACGCCGATTGGGCGAGTATTTCCTCATTCCCTGGTGGGCAACCCCAATTTTTGTTTTCTTATTTTTTACCTCAAATATGGAATTAGCGACCAAAATTTACCTTACTGTTTCTGCCACGCCGATTGGGCGAGTGTTTTCCCAACAAAACAAGGTTACCATTTTGGGGCCGGCAACCCCCATTTTCTTTTTTTGTTTTTGACCTCAAATTTGAAAATAGCGACCGAAAATTTGGCGAGTATTTCATCGAGAAAACAGGGTAACATACCATTCGGGGGTAAGCAACCCCAAATTTTTTTCCTTTTTTTTACCTCAAATTTCATTAGCCACCCAAATTTACCTTAGTGTTTCTGTCACGCTTTGGACAAGTGTTCCATGTGAAAACAGGAGTACCATTTGACGGACGGCAGCCCCAATATTTTTTTTCTAGTTTTTTACCTCAAATTTTCAATCAGCTAACCAAATTTACCTTAGTGTTTCTGCCACGCTGCTTGGGCGAGTATTTCGTCAAAAAAACAGGGGCACCATTCGGGACCGGCAACCCCAATTTTTGTTCTTGTTTTTTTACCTCAAATTTGGAATTAGCTACCAAACCTACAGCCTCCTTCTCCTTTAAATTGAACTAAAATCAAATTATAATTAAAGTAACATTTTTCTGAAGCCACTTTTGTTGACATGCATCTATGCTATGTAGGCATCCTCAACCATCACTTTGACTTGACTCATCTCTATGGTGCATTTAATTCCTAAAAGTGCCGAATAGTTAAAAAGTCCTTTTCATCGATCTTTCTTTCCTTATCCACAAACAGCATACGAATGCATACATGCTAACCACCCCCTATCCAGATCTCGTCGTAGGTCATGACATTAGGGATGAAAACAATTCGCAATTGCAATCACACACACAAGCCGCCACATTCTGCTCTGTACTTTAACATCCGGTTACAATTGCACTTAGCCGCATCATATAGTTCCTCCATCGCACCACCGCACTTCACCCTCTACACAAAATCTTTATTATACTCGAATTCGAACAGGGTAAAGTTCTTTTGCCACGATTGGAATAGTTTTCAATCGGTTTTCTTTTCGATTTACGGAAAGAAAGAAAGAAAAACTTTATACTCAGCAAGAATACTTTAAATTATTGTGAAAGCTGAGAGTCTTCTTTTATACTCGTATAGTTTTATTTTAGATTACATACACGAATTATGGAGACGAACGCTAAAAAGTTCGACCATTGCTGTGGCTTATGACTTTCATATAGGGACTTTATCGGGTCTATGGAATGGGCTTTGTGTGACGTGGCAGCCAGCAATTCTGACTAGGACTAGGACATCCTGAGTGGATGGGATGCAACAATGGATGACTTTTCATTTGTTAGATTTTTTACCGAAATTATTTTAACTTTTATTGGTTTCAGAATTGTTGTTTGAAGTGATTGCAACGTATCTTCCTTTTTGTCACAGTATGCTATGAAATGAATCGTCTCACGTTAGCTGAAATGACGCATTATGCTCCATAACATTTTACGGCAACCATTAACATATAGGACAATATTAAGACAGGAGTTTTCCGTTCCTTTGAACATTATACTAACGCATTTAATTATTCTGATAAATTGCTGTACGTATGTATATAGTCGAGATTAAAACTATTCTACGAAATTCTATTAACTCCATTATCCGTGTATTGTTCATAAACGCACTCTACGACTTGCTTATATGTAAATAAACACGTACGGCACTTGCTATTATGGCCTAACCAACGTTTAGGTTATCCTAACATTTATACGTCCTTCACGGATCCTACTTCACCGAGTATACTACGAGTACACCACCTAATCTAAACACTCGCATATAGTCTATTGGCAGCCCAACCATAAACAAACCTAATTAGATATTGGATAATAACATAATAGAGCCTATTAGAGTGGTTCACTTAACATCAGAAATTAGCACTAATTGGGTAAGTGGATTCAAGAATTTTCCTTTTTGTAGGAATTTCGGAATCTTGAAGTGAGATAGACTAAGATATTGTTTTTGTTGAATTCAATTAAACTCGGTACTTAATAACATTTTTGGGTAAATTGTATCTGACATTTTTTTTTAAATAAGGTATTCGTATGTCATACAAAAATTACAAGAAGGAAAGGCTTAAGAAGACTTTGAATCGAACAAGGTTTCAAGGGACGTTTAGAAATATTGCAGAATAAATAAATTCACAATGAGTGAAAATTCACAATGGGTTCTTTTTCGCCTATTTCTGCGTGTACTTCTTTAACATATATGCATTTCAGTAAATTCGCTCCAGAAAATTGGTCTTTACCCAGAATAACAGGACAACTATTGAGACATATAAAAAAATTCACAATCGGCACAATTATGAAGACAATTCTTTTTCACATACGTCTTTCTGTCTTCCTTGAACGAATTACAGGATTACTCAAGGCTCCGGCCGGAATAGCAGTATAACTGTTGAAATAAATAGAAAGTTCACAATGAGCACCAATTCACAAATAGTTTTTTTTGCATATTATTGTTTATATTTTTTGAACGTCTTAGCTTAGCTTAACCTAGCTTTTGGAAGATTTTTCCTGCCGAATTGGTCCTCTCTCTGAATATGAGAATAATATTGACCCACGCGAAAAAATTCACAATGAACAAAATTATAAAGATTTGTTTTTCGTATATTTCTTTCTGTATTACTTGAACGAATTGCCAGACTTCAGTCAACTGATTCCAAAACGGATTGGTGTACAGTGTACACCCAGAATATCTGTTGAAATATGCGAAATATTCACAAAGGATAATTATTAAAAACAGTTATTTTTCAAATGCTTTGGTGTATACCACCTGAACAAAATTGCAGATTAAAAGCTAAATTTCCACTACCGGATTGGACTTTTTCCGAAAGCCATTGCTAACTATCAGCAATGGTCTTGTTCGTGTAGATGAAAAGAACGGGTTAATTTCTTTTCCACTAAAGATTTTTGCGATTTTGTCTCAACGAAGGATGAGAGATTATCGAGAAGGTGTTCCCAGAATATTATTGGTAAAGACTACAATTGGTTGAGTGAACGAGCCTTTCTTGCTGCGAAGAAAACAGACGTGAACCACATAAACGTCACAGTGCAAAACTAAATCATTGGTTCATTGCATTCTTTCAAATCGATCGACTGTGTAACAAGCGAAGACCAAGCAACCAACTATCCCAATTAATTTTTGAATTCTTTGAATATCCGTGGTTTGCCGCCGCACAATTTAGAACTTAAGGTTGGCTCTGTTGTGACCATGTTTCGGATTATTAACGAAACCAAATTCGCGTTAGGTGTGTAAAAACTCATGAGTAATAATGTCTTCTTCTGCATTCACGATGATCCCAAGTGTATAGGCGAACTACGGAATGAAAAGCGAAAATAGTAACTGAGTTGAATGTAATGGAGTAAAAGGGCGCAAGAGGATTCTAATCCGCAAAATTTTGAATTAAGGAATACATCGTTAAAAATCGATCAAAATTATTCTAGATTGTGCTTTCTTAAAATTTGACTTTAAAATGTTTCACAACTTTTATATAATAGGTCAGTCAAAATCGCCATTAACCTCGGAATAAATGGACTACTACCGTTCTTTCGCTTATCTGTTTTAGAATATTACTGGCTGTATAAATCCAGATTTGCAGCCCTGGGGAACTTGTGCTAATTTTTTGGCGAGCGAAAAAGTGCCTTTTTTTGCCCTTTTTTACATTTCCAACAATATTTAAAAAAAATTATCTTAGAAAAAAATAATGATCGTCATTTTGAAAGTAGACAAAATTTCCAATCTAATGATATCCTAAACACTTTTGCTGGTCAAATATTAAGGGAGATACAGGTTTTCAGAAATAGAGTATTTTCCACAAAAAAGGCGAATTCTAAGCTTATGTTGTTTGCCGAAACGACATTTACTTGAAATCAATATTTGACCTATAAAGTTGGTTAGGATATCATTGGATTCGAAATTCTGTCTACTTTCAAAATACCAAACACAATTTTTATCCAAGACAATTATTTTAAAAAATATTGTTGAAAATGTAAAAAAAAGAACGAAAAATGGCTCTTTTTCGCTCGCCAAAAAATAGTACAGGGTCCCCAGGGTTGCAAATTTGGATTTAAATAGCCAGTAATACTCTAAAACAGATAAACAAAAGAACGGTAGTATTCCATTTATTCCGAGGTTAGGCCTTTTTTTTTGTAAAGTTTTACTGGCGTATAAATACTTTAAGGCTGGACAATAAACAAAACTGACGAAAAACCCTTAATTATGATTGACGATTTTAAATGTTTGACACATAAAACAAATCCTAGATACGACCATGAAGTTGAAAAAATGTTGGCCTTGCCTTTTGCTTCAGCAATGTTTCAACAGTTTTTTGAAATTCAAACTAGAGAACGTCGAATTTATTTATCTAGAATCTACCATACTGCCAGTTTAAATACGAAGGGTCTCTGTGTGAGTTTTTCCTAACAAAAATTTTATCAACTTTACTTGGCTTACCAGTTCAAAGTATGTACCGTTATGAAAAGTTTGATATTTAACACCGTAGAAAATCCTAAATTTTATGAAAATTATGAAAATTCATGAAGCTGAAAGTATTTGAATGAAATGAATAAAAATTTTAATTTTACGCGATAATTTTCACAAAAAAAAGACAGAAGACCGGGAAAAATTATACCAATTCTGGTTGTGTTTTTTTTTTCAAACGAATTGCATTATCGACAACTGCGGGAAGCTTGATAATGTATGGAATCAAGCACACGACAACACTATAGTTAAGACAAATCAAGTCCTTTGTCACTTTGAAGATTATTATGACTACTTTAATAAAAGATAACTCCTGCATTGCAATTTCGCTCTTTGATCAAGATTGAAGAACGCTCCGGACACACGAAGCAGAAAGCTCGAGGCTCATGCGTTTATATGACTACTTTAATAAAAGATAACACCTGCATTGCAATTTCGCTCTTTGATCAAGATTGAAGAACGCTCAGGACACACGAAGCAGAAAGCTTGAGGCTCAAGCGTTTACTTATTAATGGCCGAAGGGTAAAATTAAAATTGTAATAGAGCGTTGAATATAAAGGAAATCCGTTCTGTGTAATTACTTTCCACAGAATTTGTTAATAGTGTTTTCAACCGATACTTCAACAGATCGAGGAGCGGCAATTGTTTGGATAATCGACGATCTACTGTCATACATAAATTAGAAAATATCTACTACTGGTCAAAAGCTCGACCTCGAGATGAATTAGCTAGTACTTCATCCTTCTCTTTCAAAATACTTTCACCGATTCTTGTTGTCACATTGCCTTGTTACAAAGGAATAGAATTACATTTTCATTATTATTTATCAATTGCTTTTCCTCCTGCTCTATCGAGAAAATTACTTTTCGCTTAAATCTCAGATTTCTAACCCCCCGGTCCTGAATCAATCTCAGCATCTGTTCGTCATCTCGTAATAATTTTCTCTTTGAACAAAACCGAAAATTCTATTTCATTCAAATCTGTTCTATAAAAATTATATATATACATATATTTAGAAAAGAAATGTAATTTTACATTCTACATCACAACTGCTACTGTATCCGAGATTGCTACTTAAGGAGCAAGAAAAAGAATACACGCGAAAAAAAAAACGAGGCCAAATAGACAAGCGAAATCGGATCTACGCAATTGCCTATACAACACACAACAAATGTCATGCAGATGTCTCCAAGGATTCGAAACTTTATCTTCGGCTCGTCTAGTATAGTCGGCGTACAATGAGGTGTCTTATGCCCGAACATGCTCGCCTTTTTTTTTGTAATTTTTTCCAAAATATGTTGTGTGTACATTGTACAGATACTTCTCTATGGTTCATGTTCAAAACGCACAATATCTGGAAGAAAAACACAACATGGTGCGGTTTGTCTCTGTATAGTGTATAGTGTTGTCAATCAACGTATACGTATATAGTTGCGAACATCCTTTTGCGACCAGATATAATATCTGTGCTGATATTCTCCGAAAGGAATATATCCCTGAAGTCAGCAATTTCATTCTTGTACTTGGCCTTTACTTTTTCTCTTATTTTTACCCGATACAGTGCAAAGAAATACACAGAAGGCATTTTTGCGTCGAAACAAAACATGTAGTAAAGAACAACAGCCCAACAATATCGCACCGTTATGGTGCGGTTTTTGGTTCGACAATGGAAAATATTTGTATGCAAATATGCTCAATGGTGAAGAGGTTTGTGTTGTCTTGTGGCTTTCAAGGATCTCTTCTTATGCCTTGAGCCGAAAGACGATGCGGATGTACAAAGCAGCAAACACTTCATTCTGTTTGGAGCGTACATGAAATATATGTATCCTGGAGCTTTGACGCGACCAACTTCCATCTTGTATAATACACGAAAGCAATAATAACGAACATACCGTCTACTTCCCGAGATCCGCACTATCCCCAGGCGGTCGCTTCAATCAGAATAAATTCAATATTGAGGTACATTACTACATGAGTTGCTATGCGGTTTCTATGAGACTCTATTCGTGCAACTTAGGTTTTTGTAACGTGCAATCTATTCACAACAGGACACGAACCGAAACAAAGTATATTGCATGTAGCCGGACTAACCAGTGAACTCATCATCATCATAGAAACGTCGACAAAAGTTCAATTAGCCTCCTGCATACGTATAAAATTGAATTAAATTTTTTTCAATGAATAGAGCCGTGTCGTTCTGCACGAAAAAATAACCCAACGCACCGTTGTTAATCATACGCTCTCTCCGTTTGCAGCGTGCAAAGACTTCTATAGAAAAAAAAGACATTCGTTGAATTAAATCCCATTCCACGGCCGCGCCGCCACGCCATATTACGCCATCATCGGTTTCAGAGCCAAGGATAGTACATCACGACACGAGTGATATCCTTATACGCGTTTTGGTTCTTTTGAAAAGCTTACGACACCACTTAGTCCCCCCGGATCCGGAACGAACATTTCATATGAAAAGAAACCTAACGCGTGCAATGGTATGAATTCACCTTTATATGGTGAAAATTCAATTTAATTTCGTTATATTGATGTTTTATCATAAAATAACTGAAAAATCCATTACGCCGCAACATACGCGGATAGGTACATTCATTGACGTTACCATACCGTGCTCGTTGGTCCTGGTCTCGTCCTTTGGCAATCTCGGCGTGTTCATGTTTCCCCATTTACGAGCAAAACACGTCGTCATCGTCATCGTCGTCCCGGTGCTGAATTATTTGCAAGTACAAAGAATCCTCCATGCTTCAACCGCGCGTGTACTCGTATATTCCTAATAGTAGGTACTATGTCTGATCAGAGATAAGCATTAAACGCCAGATAATAAGGATATGTGATGATTCTGTGTGCTTCAATTTGCAAGCACCACACCTATATCGTGTTGTCGAAATTCCAACAGGTTTTTCGGTACGAGTTTCTGTGTCTATAGAGAGGCAACAACAGTGTGGGGTATGGTTTAGTCCTCTCAATGTTCTATACAGAATACATGATTGTGCCATCATCATCATCCGTTTTCAAATAGACATCTTGAAGATAAGCCGTCGTCGTTGCACTATAAAGAGGGTTGCTGAGCTTCATCTTCATCCTCTCTGCAGAAGAAGTGTAATATAATGTACGCAGCGTCATCAAGGATATTCGATAGGATATGGCCTGGCGTCTACAAACCACTTCATCCTTTCCTTTGGGGGGACTACGAGTATGTATGTGTATGAACATTTAATAAATACTCGAGGCAGGGTAATAAATGCTGTTATGGAAAATTATTTCGTTTTTTTCAGTGCTCTGAAGTCAGTTATGACAATGATTTCGGTGGGTTCATTTTCAAATGAATTTCGCGAAAGGATTTTTTTTTCGGTGCGTTATGTGATGATAGGACTTTCCTTTTTAATTAGTATACCTACAGCAAGGTATGGTTCGGTTATTTATTGACATGTTAATTTTGGTTGAATAGGCATTTATAGCAAATGGATACAAGTAAAAAAACAATAATCAATGCTTGCAGGAAAATTTGTAATTTAAATGAAATACCCGAAGGCGTTTGTACTTTTTTCCTGTATAAATTTAGAATGCCGTTACGAGTACATTACATAAATTTATTAAATATTTCGTGGATGGTTTTCGAGGAATGCAACCTAAAAATAAATTTAAAAAAAGTTGCTTTTAATGTTAAGGGGGACCATTTGTTAAAGACTAGGGTTCTCAATAAGGTGTGCGCATTAGCGCAACCACAGACCCAAAACTAGGGAAATTTAAATTACAAAACAAAAATAAGATGTATCGGTACATGATGAAGAAGACATTTCTGTACACCTTTTCGTAAAATTCTGTTAAATCAATTTTCTATTAAAAAAATCTGGATGAAAGCCAGCCAACTTGATACAGCAGCTCCATCCAGTAATGTGGATTGCCTAATCCCCTCTCCATGACCAATTCCTGGTTGCGCCACTGGGTGTGCGCTAGCGTATTTTCAACTTGTCATGAATTTACTGCACTAGCTCTACCTAGACAATCCCACAAAGTAACGCGAGAAATGAAGGTGCTAACCGATAGGCAACAGATTCAAGTGAGCACCCAATCTAATTACAGTTGAAGGAAAATGTATTTCTATCTAGCAACTTTATTTTGTGGGATTGTGCAGCATACTGCACTTGCTCAAATCCACTTTTTCGGTTCAGCTGCTCTGACAGTTCAGCCAACACACAACTGTCTAATTTTCATTTCCATTTTTTTTTCGAAAAATGTATCTGACCAAAAACAACAAAGTTGTACAAGTTACCCCGCCAAAGAAAAATTTAGCTGCCGCAAAAAGAATACATATCACTCCAATCCGCTGCTCATATGTAATTTTGTTTTAGGTGTAAATGCTGGAGAAGTTTAAATGTACAGGACTACTTCTTAAAGTAATTTGGTGGGAGCCGTCAAAGTGGCAAGTAAAATGAGTAAAGTGAGTAAAGTGTTAATGCTCCCACCAAATTACTTTAAGAAGTAGTCCTGTACATTTAAACTTCTCCAGCATTTACACCTTTGTGTCCGATTGTCCTATTGTCCCAAGGTGATAATAATGTCCCAATATCCTAATATCTCAGTGCCCCAGTCTCTCAGTGTCGTTATGTCCCGATATCCCAATGTTCCAATGTCCCATTGTCCCAAAATCCCGTTGTCCCAATATCCCAAGTTTCCCCAGTGTGCCTAATGCCCCAATGTCTTAATGTACTAATGTCCCAAGACCCTAATGTCCCAATTTCCTAATATCCCACTGCCTCAAGATCCTAGTCTCCCAATCTCCTAATGTTCCAATGTCCCCGTGTCCCAATGTCGCAGTGTGTTTTAAAAAATTGTCAATGTGGTGAGCCGCAACTGTAGACTCCAGTCTACGTGGCAGCATTTTAATTAACATGTCAGTTAAAGTTTCTTGTTTCGCCCAAATCAACACTGGTGTTTAAATTGCTCTAAATAATTGTATCACAATTCTTTTTTATTCCATTGATATGTAAATGTTTGTATAATGACCATGATCCTATAAACGTACGTTCTGTTAATACTGCTTAGAATCTATTAATGATTAGAATCTCATAATATGATAATATAATTATACAAAGACGCCCTAATGTCAATATTCTGTTATTTGCTATGTTAATAGCATGTCGTAGATCTCAAGTTATCTCTGTTAATACTCAGTTAGCGTTCTGTTAATGCTTTGCTAAAATTCTGCTTACGCTCTTCGTTAACTCTGTTAGTGTCCTCTTGTCTACTAGCGATGTAATGCTCTGCTAACATTCCGTAAACTTTGTTATGAATCTGTAAGCATTCTGTTAATGCATTGGTAACATTCTGTTAGCTCAGTTAACATTCTTTTTGACATTCTGTTAATGTTCTGCTAGTTTCCATTAAATCTTTTTAAGATTTCTGTAATCTTTGTGTTATGCTCTGCTATCATTGGGTTAGTAATCTGTTAATTTTTTTGTGAACTCTGTTAATGCTCTATTAACGTTCTCTTAACACTCGATAAAAGAGCAATAACGAAAAGATAACGTTAATGCTCTGTTACCGTTCTGTTAATCCTCTGTTAATGTTCTGTTTACTCTCTTTAATCATTCGGCTAACGCTTTGTAAACGGTCGGTTACCTTTCTTTTATTACTTGATTTACGTTCTGTTAACGTTCTGTTAAGGGCCTGTCAACACTCTGTTAACGATCTGCTAACGCTCTGTTGTTGCTTTATTAACGCTTTGTTAACGTTCTGTTACTGATCTCTCTTAATGCTCCCCTGACCCAGTGTCCCAATGTCACATTGTCCCAATGTCCCAGGGTCCCAATGTACAAGTGTCCCAATGTTCCAGTGTCCCAATGTCCTAATGCCCTAAGGTCCATTTTCACAGTGTCCTAATGCCCCTATGTTCTAATAACCCAGTGTCCTAATGTCCTAATATCCTAATGTGCCAATGTCCCAATATCCTGTGTTCCAATGTCCTAATGTCCCAATATCCCAATGATCCAATGTCCTAATATTCAGTGCCCCAATGCCTCAATATCCCGATGTCCCGATGTCCCAATGTCCCAATATCCCGATGTCTCAGTGGCTCAGTGCGCCAGTGTCCCAATGTCTTATTGTCTTATTATGCCAAGGTCATAATTTCCTAATGTCCTAATATCCCAGTGCCCCCATGTCCTGGCTGACCTTTTTCCCTATTCGTTCGGAAAGGCAGTCATACAAGTCGAACACGATACGCAGTGTCTCCTCGTAGGGGAGGAGTCCATTATAAGCGGTCGTGTAGAGTTTCGGAGTTGGCGGCTTCGCATAACCCAAGCCACGAAGGGACTAGTTAGGGAGAATGGCCTTGGTGAAAATGCCTACGCGCCTATATCTAACTAGTTTGTGGATTGATGGCCACACGTCCTGAGTCAAATTGCTGCTTAGTAAACGGATGGGGGCCGTCCCAATGTGAACGGTAGCGCTAGGAGTCTGCTTTAGCAGACGAGTAGTAACAGGTCCAACGAACCTGGGATGTGCACATCTGAATTTAACGTTAGGCCTAACCTATAGGGGGCCGAAGGTTGATCACACCTGCTAAAGAGAAGTCTTTAGCGAATAGTGTACTTTGGGGATGGGTGAGCCCAGGGGACCATGGTCCCTTCCCATCTTGGAATTGGTCTCGAGGGGGCTGTCGGTTGTTAAGCAAGACATCGAGCTGGTGATGCAGCCCCGGGGTTGGGTTCCTGATGGTGAGTGCATTCACCGGATGGAGAAATCCCCATCTGGCAACAAGATCCGTGCCAGTAAAATAACCGGAGGTCCAAACCGCTTTCGCAAGGAACGGGGTATAAAGCCGTAAGGCTAGGTGACCCTTAGACGGAAAACCCCGTAGCCTACTAGCCCCCATGTCCCTGTATATCAGTGCCCTAATGTCCCAGTATCCCAATATTGCAATGTTACAATGTCCCAATGTTCTAATATCCCGATGTCCCAATATCTCGATGTCCCAGTGGCCCAATGTTCCCACGTCCCAGTTTCCCCAGTGTACCTAATGTCCCAATGTCCTAATGTGGTACTGTCCTAATATCCCAATGTCCTAATGACCCAAGACCCTAATGTCCACATGTTCTTATATCCCAGTGCCCCTATGTGCGAATATCCCGATGCCTCAATGTCACAACATTCGGATGTCTCAGTGGTCCAATGCCCCTACGTACCAGTGTCCCAATGTCGGATTGTCTCAAGGTCATAATGTCCAAATGTCCTAATATCCCAGTGCCCCCATGTCCCAGTTTCCCAGTGTCCCAATATCCCAATGTCCCAATGTCCCATTGTCCCAATATCCTGATGTCCCAATGCCCCAATATCCCGATGTCCCCACGTCCCTGTTTCCTCATTGTGCCTAATGCCCCAATGTCCTAATGTCCCAAGAATCTAATGTCCCAATTTCCTAATATCCCACTACCCCAAGATCCTAGTCTCCCAGTCTCCCGGTGTCCCAATATCCAAATGTCCCAATGCCGCAGTGTTTTAAAAAATGGTCAATGCGATGAGCCGATAGACGCAATTGTTGGAAATCTTTTGTTAACTTTACCTATTAATTTACCGTTATTCCATCCACTTATCTAAATGGAAGACATTGATTCTTTAGAAGGACCACCAGAGGATCATTCGTTCCAAATTTCATAAGAATCCCATCACGAAGAAAGACAGTAGAAGCAAGACTTTCTGCAACTGTAGACTTCATTCTGAAATTGGGTTACTCGCTTAAGTCTGTAAGGGTGAAAATTTCACCGTTTATTGCATATATCTTACCCGTTATTGTGCTGATCGAAGATTTTATATGGAAAGGCACTAGAACAGGATATGTGGAATATTTGGGTAAAAAAATTTTTTTGGGGGCTGTTGCCTGGTCAAACAAAAAAGCAAGTTGTCTCCGGTAATCATAGACTTGTTCGCTTTCGTTTTTCTTTTTCCTTTGGCGGGCGAGACACTCTCGCGTCTCTTGATAAATGTCTACTAAACAGAATGCAGTGGCGTAACGTTTCAAAAAAATGTTGTGTTCGAAAACGAAACAGGGGCCCTACACAATTAAATTTACTTTTAGCTTATATTTTTGCACTTCCGTTTACCAAAATTAAGCTTTGACAGGTTAACTGTATTGCTGTTATTATCAACAAGAATACAGTTAACCTGTCAAAGCTTAATTCTGAGAAATAAAATTTTTAGACAACCTTTGAAGCTTAACTTAATAAATTAGCAAATTTATTGTAGCGATTTGTATTCTCTTCTTTGATAGGAGCAGTGGCGTGTATAGCTTTTCGGAGGGGGAGGGGATCTATGGCCAGATTTTTTCCTTACAAGGGAGATTTAATTTAAACGATTGGGTGATCGTCAATAACCTTAATTCTTACACTGACTAGTTTTTTGTATATTGGGGATACAATTTTTTTCACAAAATTTAGGCCCCCAACACATTGTGCGAATGAAAATGTTTGTGCGTCCTGAGTCTACATAGTTTAATTATTAATCCATCGTACTGAATTTTCATACAATATTTTATTTTTAGGCTAAATTGTTTTGCGAGCCCACTCAAATTTGTGTGGGGTTCCTGGACTCATATTTTTTTTCTGGAAAATTCAAATTTAAATATCGCCATATCAATTAAATATCATCATGCAAATTACTCAGTAGAAATTCTTCTACTCGCAGAGCTTTCGCCTCTTACAAGAGTTACCCAACATTTTACCATCTAAAATTTGAGTTTTTTTTTGTTTTACTTAATTCGGTGCTAGAATTAAATGAATAGCCTTTTTTGTCAAACGTGATTGCAAGGGCAAGATGTGCGAGCTAAGGCGGGAGGGGGGAGTTCCGTGAATCTACCAATAGCATTTAAAGGTTTTGCTAATGTACCAAGATTTCATTACTGTGAATGGCGTTTTAAAAGTGTTAGGGCTCAACCTTTTCAAAATCCGCTTTTTCAACTACTAAAATTAACAGATTTAGACCGAGTGTATTTGTTGCGCTGAGTATTTAAGTGTTTAACTTTTGAACAATTTCAACATTGATGGCATTGTTTTCAATATTTTCCACAAGGCAGAACTTCAGCTTAAAATATTCCGAATTTAATCAGAACGGACAAATTTAACAGGCAATCGCAGCTTTAGGGGATGCCGAGTGGGGCAATTAACCAGGACGTCAGACTTTCCGGGGCCTCTCACCTCTCCACAGCACAAAAAAATCAGAATTTGATTTCTCGTAATAAGACTTGCTTTAATTTTCCCGCTTTAATTTTCCCTTTCTCGTGAAATTTGATATTAAAAAGCCTTTTTCCTCTTCTTTTTCAGGTACGTTCGAAATTCTTTTCGTTTTAACTTAACATTTAGGTAAGTAAAAAATATAATGAATATCGGAGACTGTGCGTATAATAAACCTGCAGTCAATCTATGGCTGAATTCGTTTCAAAGTGAGTTTCCCGAAAATTTTAATGTTTGACTGTCAGTTTTGAGAGTTAAATGTACCATTATGAAATTTTTGTTTGAAATTTGGAAGCAGAACTAGTTCTAAAATATTCTTAAATAAAAAAAAATAACAGGCGCGACAATCCAGCATTGGACTAAGGCCGCGGGATGTGTTAGTGACATCCTATTTCCAAGATCTTATCTGCTTTTTGTTGAGGTAATGAGATCAGCATCACGCTCAGCAGTGTTATTTATCCCCTCGTTTAACATCTGAGTGAGATCATAGTCCGTCACAAGCTCGTGAGTTCGAATGTTCCATTATCCACGGTGAGATTCGAACTCATGTGCACCGAAGGTGCGCGCACTAACCGCTAGACCAGCCAGACTATAAAAATATTCTTAGAGTTTGGATATTGGTGTCTTAGCAGCAACGTTAAAATTGCAAAACAGGAAACAGTCAATTTGTGATTTTCGATAGCACGATAACGGTACCTTTTTTAATTCTGCAGTTAAAGCTCAATGGTCAAACGTTTGCCAACCCTTTCAATATGGACAACCAAAAGCTAAACATTTTTGCAGCTTTTTTTAAAATGTTAATTGCCGAAAACCACCCAATCCTCAAATTTGTTGGGGGTTACACTTCACTGGGGAATACCAATCTTTGTCCGTTTCAAAAATTGTTTGGAGATTTTTTCCCAAAACAAAAATTTCCGAGAATCCCCCAAAAAAAAATCACCCTTGCACGCATGTACCCACCAATCCCACAGTTTTTTTTCGGGAATTTTAGTGTACTATAAAACCTCAAACCTCGTCATTTTCTCTTTTTATTTTTCTAATTTTGATGTTGTTTGACGAAATATCCAGTCGACCAATATCCCGCAATTTATATTTTGGGGGATCTTTGACACAAAAAATTGTTGTGGGGATTTTTCTTAAAAAAATGTGTGCAGTTTCTTTTTAAACGTAAATTGCCGAAAACTACCCAATCCCTGGAGAGAAATCCAAATTGCCAAATTCGTTAGGGGCTACTTATTTCACTATGGAGAATCCCAATCTTTTTCAATTTCAAAAATTATTTGGAGATTTTTCGTCAAAACAAAAGTTGTCGAGAATCCCCAAAAAAACAAAATCAACTCTGCACGGATGTACGTATCAATCCGCAAATTCTTTCGGGGATCTACATAAGTCTATACTATAAAGTTCCAATATCGTAAATTTTTGGTTTCGTTTTTAATTTTGGGCTATTGTGAGGACTATAGAATATTGGTCCACTATGAATTATATTTTTGGGGATTCGTAGTTATGTATGGAATTTTCGGATGAAGTGTCTATCCAACCCGAATC
This sequence comes from Microchrysa polita, assembly GCA_949715475.1. NCBI lineage: Eukaryota > Metazoa > Arthropoda > Insecta > Diptera > Stratiomyidae > Microchrysa > Microchrysa polita. The sequence goes on along the minus strand of OX454415.1, from coordinate 5,178,777 downwards.
GCCGTCCAGAATCGATCTAACTCCAAACTACTACATACTTCTGTAATACATGTGGACCTACATCCCGCAATATAAAGGGTTTTCCAATAGGGACGCTTGATCTTTGAAATGAAAAAAAAAAATACATGTAGGAGAGATATTTGCGAATTTTTTTTTTATTTGAAAGGTCCATCGACCCCATTACATATGGAATATGACATCATTCAAATGACCGCCACGGCTTCGGTTGGTGGCGCGCACACGAAAGGTCCAATTTTCGATGACTCTGGCGCACAAATCGGGCTGTATTTGATCGATGGCGTGGCGTATGTTAACTTTGAGGGCATCGGTGGTTTGCGGTTTGTTGGCATAGACCTGCGACTTAAGAAAACCCCACAAGAAAAAGTCCAGCGGGGTCAAATCGCACGATCTCGGTGGCCAGTTCACGTCGCCTCCGCGCGAGATGACCATGCCCGTAAATTGCTCGTGCAGAACATCCATCGTAGCGTGTGCTGTGTGGCACGTAGCGCCGTCCTGTTGAAACCACATGTTGTGCAGATCCATATTCTCGATTTCAGGCCAAAAGAAGTTGGTTATCATCGACCGGTATCGCTCACCATTGACGGTGACGGCCACACCATTATCGTCTTCGAAAAAATACGGACCAATCACGCCTCCGGCCCAAAATCCGCACCAAACAGTTACTTTCTGCGGATGCATTGCCACTTGGTGAACCTCGTGTGGATTGGTCTCGCCCCAAATACGGCAATTTTGCTTGTTGACATAGCCATTCATCCAAAAATGCGCCTCGTCGCTGAAGATGATTTTTTTGCCAAAATCGACGTCAACTTCCAACTGCTCTAATGCCCAGTCAGCGAACACACGGCGCTGTCTATGGTCATTAACCTTAAGCTGCTGGGTCAGCTGGATCTTGTACGGCCGCAGGCTCAAGTCACGACGCAAAATTCGCCAAGTTGTCGTCTGCGAAAGGCTGAGTTCCTGTGCCCGACGCGGAATTGACTGCCGCGGGTTTTCGCGGACACTGTCGCGCACAGCGGCGATACTCTCAGCAGATCTCGCGTTACGTCGACGCACGGGAACCGGCTGATTGTTAACTGACCCGGTTGACTCGAATTTGTCCACCAATCGACGGATAGTCGACTCGGCAGGACGATCATCGCGACCGTAAAACGGGCGAAGTGCGCGGAACGTTGCTCGAACTGAAGACCCATTTTCATAAAACAATTTTATGATTTGCACGTGCTGCTCGACACTGTAACCTGCCATGGTGGTTTGGGAGGACGGAATGAATATAACACACTGCATTTGACAGCTGTCACTCAAACAACATGGCCGCAATCAGCTGTCAAAGTTCAAGCGTCCCTATTGGAAAACCCTTTATAAATATTTTGGGGGATTTGTGACACACGAGGTTTTTTTGCAGATTCTTCAACAAGTTTTTTTTAAAGAAAATTTGCTGAAAAATTCCCAATCCAAAAAGTTCCTGGACATAACTCTAAATCCCCAATTGAGTTTGGACCTTTTTTTTACTGGAGAATCCCAATCTTTGTGAATTTCGTATTTTTTCTATTTTCCCATATTTGTGGATTGGGATATCGGTCAACTAATAAAAATTTAATTTTTGAGGATTCTTCGTAATGTATGAAGTTTTCGTTTGGATTTCCATCTTTACCCAGAATCAATCTAACTTCAAAGTGCTGGTGCTGCTTACCAAACATCACGAAAATTTTCTAAAACAAAATTTCCAGTAGACTCATATTCTAGACTCAAAATGCAATTTTATTTTTGAAGATTGTCCTAATCTTGACTAAGCGACTGCCCGAAAATTAAATCCGAAGTCAATCGATATATCAATCCTCAATTTGTTTGGTTATATTTTTTGAACGATTTGATTTTGGCAATTTTCGTTTCAAATACCCTGCTTGCTGACAGCGAAATTTTTGAAAAATATCAATCTCAAATCATAAATGCGAAATTCTCGAAACTTTCGTTTCGAAAATTCAACAACAATTATGACCCATTGGTCATAATTTGCAATTTTGGTGGGATCTTTAGGTGACTCTGGCCCAATAACTCCTACAATGCTTGAAGCATGCGTTTAGAGACGATTTCGTGCTTCAAGAATACTTGAACTGTGATTGTAGATTGGCATATGGCATAATGTACTTCCAAACGGTGACAGCTAGGACTCAACCTTGTAGAGAAGTGTGCTACTGAAAAAGCTCTACATCAAATCTTAGAATCCTGAATTTCGCAAATTTAGATTTTGTTCCAAAAAATGCGAAATTTTTGAAAGTTTCCATTTGAAAACATAAAAACGCGAAATTTTTGAAAATTTTGATTGGAAAGCATAAAAATCCGAAATTTTCGAAAATGCCTGTTCTGGGAAAACCTCGAGTTAATAATTATGTCTGACACAAAAAGATCACTAGACATCATTATGATAAATATCTTTCCACGGCCGACATAATTTGCCCCAAATAACTTAATTAAATTATCTCCCACAAAAAAAAAAAAAGAAAAATTATTCCCAACCACATTGTCATCTTTCTCTTCATCGTGTACGCAACATACCAAAATATTCCTTTTTTGATGTCAGGAGAAAAAAAATTCAACATCCAACACACAATATCCTTCGAGCATGACTTGATATCTGACTGAAATAACAAATGACTTTTCTCCGCACATCGCCGACACTAAACCATTCACGTCCCGTAAGGGTCCTTGATAATAGCAGCAAAGTCACAGTGCGAGTTTGGCTTAAATTCGTTTTGCACACAGACAGTGGACACAGCTATCACATAGAATTGCAAAAAAGATGGATGGATTCATTTCTCGCACCTCGCATATCCAATGTAAAACACTTCCTGGTTGACGTCGTATTACAATTCGAACATTTCCTGCTCTTACGTTAATTTGGGTAATAAACTTTTTTTTTCTTACTTGACATTATGAAATTTTGTGCTGTACGATTTTCTGGTATCCTGTTTGCTGTCTGTCGTCGACAACGACCTACGACAGAGCCTTCAAACTACTACTATAGACATTTTTGCCCTATCTTTCACCGGGACGACGAGACATAAACCTAATACAGGACGACGACGACGACGATAATATGGTTCGCGCTTTAGTTGATTGTGTGTCGGTTGGCTGGCAGTAGGACAGACGAATCAGGACGATGACGCCATCAGTAAATTGTTTTTTTTCAGTTTAATGCTTTCATTCACTATGGCACGCCACGCCAGAAAAGCATTTTCCACTTTCATTTCCTTTACTTCTGTTCTATATAATTTGCTTCGGGCAATGGTTTACTATACAAATACTATCCAAGTGCGAAGTTAGAACGCTAGAACGACACTATTGGACGATAGTACATTCTTTTTGGAATTTTTCACATTTTAACTCCATCAGCAGTTTTTACTTTGGTGCGGAGAAACATCATGAATCTATGTGGGCTGAAGGATATGGATATATGGAAGACGATTTCACCCTCGCACTAACCGCCCCCGCCCTCTGATTTGTTACATCATTGTGACTATATATTTGGCCCCCGAATGTTTGAGGGTATACTAAGTATTAGACCAAATTCCAATATCCCACTCTAAAGGCTAACGACTGGCGGTTATACACGAAAGTATGTATATATCGTAGTTTTCCGGGCGTAATGTCGAGACGATGAGATATTCGTTGTCGGGCTATTGTTTTAATTCAACCGTTGCTCTATTGAGTTGAAAAAAGGCTGCTCTAGTTAGTTTGCGCTGATCATTGTACTATGGACAGTGTCTTGTGAAACATTGCAAGTTTAATTAAATTGAAGAGAATGTGTTTGTCCTGGCCATATAGCTGCGGAGACGCTCTATAGGATGATAATGAGTTCGGACAAATGGATTGGGATTGGGGGTTGACACACACGAGTCCGGGAGATTGTTTATATCTGCAGATGTCTGATTTATGGACATTCATTTGTAGAAGTCAGCACCTTTTCATGATTCAGAGAATCGATTGAAATTGTTTTATTGGATGGTAAATACAAATTATTTCATAATATTTATCCTTGTAGATTGTAGATTGACGTGAACCCGAAGGGTTTCGCAGCACTGAAGCCAGTGAGCCTATTGTGCTATCGCCCTAGTCACAGATGAGCAGGACTACGCCTGACGATCAAGGTTGATCGTGCTGAGAAACGAGTTGAGGTCGTTTATAGATGTCGAAGCTATGTCGTCCGTATCTGGAAAGGCCACTCCGAGGTGTAACCAGCGACGCTGGGCCAGTGTATCGCATTCGCATAAGACGTGGAAGGACGTTTCGTCATCTTCTTCACAGAATCGACAGCTCGCATCTTGCACAATTCTTATTGTGCGTAAATGTGATCTCAGGCAGGAGTGACCTGTGAGAATGCCACAGATGATGCGTACTTTAGCTCTGCTTAACTGCAGCAGCTCAGCCGTTCTTCTGTGGGAATACCCTGCTATAAACATTTTCGATTGTCTGAGCCCTGGCAGTTTATCCCAGTGGTCAATTGCCTTGAGTTTTGTTATCCTATTACAACTACCCGAGGAAATTAAGGATTTCACTTCGAAAAAATTAGGAGAATGCTGGATTTTTGCATCAGCCTTTCTTTCGAGGTCCTAAAGCAAGACCCCAAAAGTCCTCGTCTGAATGAGTGCCTACCCTGAAAATATCTGCAATATCTTATCTCACTATCGGGATTGTCAACCACCACAAGGAGACTAGTCGGAATGCGAGGATATTCTGCCTATTTGTCGTTCAACCTGAATAAAACTTTGCCATATTTTCCTATTTAATTAAGAGAGGATATTATTCCTTTTTTAATTTGTTTGACATGAAACTTAAGAATCATACAGACAACGATGATATTTCGTTGCTTTTTCTTTACCTGTACACAGTGTTCCAATTAGGCCTGTTCGGTACTTAGATTTCAGTATAGAATACCGGTTTTCTTCAACGCCCGGTACTACACTCGGTGCACTGTTTTTTTTTAACGGTTTTTTTTTCAACCATGAGCAGGTTTTTTCAGTATCGGTTTTTTTTTTACCACGACCCGGTTTTTTCCCAAGTACCGGTACACCGTTGTTTATGAAAAACCTGTTGGAAAAAACCGGGCAATTGTAAAAAAAAACAGGTAAAAAACAAGTGCACCTGTGTTGGGAAAAAACCGGCCATGATTGAAAAAAAAAACATTAAAAAGCCGGTGCACCGGTGTTGGAAAAAAACCGGGACCGGCCCATGGTTGAAAAAATCGGGCAAAATTCGGTGCACCGGTGTTAACCGGGAAAAAAATCGGACAAAAACTGGGATATCGGTACTTCGAGATATTAGTACCGCTGCTGATTAAATACCGGTTTTAAACCGAGTTCCAATATTATATTAATTATATATAATATTGGAACACACCAAAAAACCGCTCCAAAATTCACAGATCTGCACGAAAATTAGTTTTTCCAACTTTCCCACTAGTTTTTGATTACAAACAATCACAAAAATGCAAAAAATCGAAAATCCAAAATTTGGGCGAAAATGGCCGAGCTACGAAATTTGTAAAAGATGTTTTCCCATGTAGGCTACCGTTATAAAGCTATTCCCGGGAAAATATTTTTTTTTTTAAGTTTTTCCGCACGTAGATGGGGGCTGGTGCAGATCTGGTGTTTTGGTATTGTATTTCAATCTATAGAAGCAACCAAATTGTTAAACACAATTTTTTCGTATACATTACCGTTATAAAGATAGTAACGTAAATCGTTGAAAATACCATTATTGTATTGTTTAAGCCCACATTCATAAGAAATATTTGACATTTATTTATTTAGGCGTTGTACACGCTAAACATTCGTCATAATAATACTTTTAAGTGAACATTACCGTTATAGCACATTAACTGCCTATGAGTCACATGTGCACACAGCATTCCTTCCCGCTCAAGTATATGAGTCATATGTGAGTCATAAATTGTCGGATGCCAAACATGTCAATATCGGCGAAACCCGATTAGACAGTGAACGTGATAGCGATATTCCCGTAAACTGGTTCATTTAGATGTTTGACTCCTCATACCTTCCCTAGGTGCCCATCCATCGATTGGGACTTTTAGAATTTTATTTACATCAGCAGAAGCTTCAAATTTGTCATAGACGTGCTTATAGCATACGCCCCCTTTACATCCCATTTTCCTAAGGTTTCAATTCCGCATCGCCCTTTTTTTTGGGTAGAGATGGGGAATCTTGCATAGATACTGCATGCCGTGTCGTACCAGCATGCAGTTATGTCGGATTCTTACCGACTAAACCTAAACACCTCTTTCGTCACCGCTTGACCTTGCAGGACCACCTTTCAGTATTACTTCACAGGGTCAATTTAGGCTAATCAGCCCTCACCACCGGTACCATCGTCTGCGCTCCTCTCTCTGTAACTCCATGTGGACCTCAAAAATGGCTCTGCTTACTGAATCCCAGTTATTTGCTGCTATCAGCATTAGACCTACTAGGTTCTCGGGCCTAGTTTCGCTTCGAGTTCACTGCGGATATCTCCAAATCTGGGTCAATCAAACAATACATGTTTCGCATCATCTGCCACTCCCTTGCATCGCGGGCATTCTGGTGAGTCGTCCAACTTAAACCGATACAAATATGGTCTGTACCGTCCGTGGTCCGTAAGGAATTGGATCATGTAAAAGCTCGTATCCCGCATGTTTTCGGTTAATCCACATGGCTATGGCTTGGATAAGGGTATGTGTCTATCGGCTAGTAGTGGCATCATCTCATCGGATCTGCCACCTTCTCATTGATTCAAGCCTTTCAATGTTTCTACGCTCTGAGTGCAACTCAGGTGTTACGACTTGGGGACTGCTGTACAGCCTGCTGATCTCTTCTACTAGGGCATCATTCCAGTTACCACGTAGGTCGCTTCATGTGATGTGGTGCGGTACGCACAACACACTCTCAAAGCACACCTACGATAGATCGCGTTTATTGGTTTTGCGTTACTGGCAACCCGCAATGCTCTTGCCCAAACTGGCGAGGCATATATGATTATTGATGTTACCACCCTCGACAATAGCAGCCGCCTAATTTTCCTCGGGCCTTATATATTTGGCATCATTTCAAGGCATTCTGGGGAACAAAGTGGAGAAAATATCTCTGAACAGTGCCGGACATTTAAGTTGGAGAGCTCTATGTCCAATTTTCTTCATACGCTGTTCCCCATGGATTTATGTCGGCGTCCTCACAGAGCTGTTTGCTAGTTTTAGGGATCTACGGGCTGTTTTATTAGCCTCGGGCAAATCATTGTAGGCTTTCGTTTGTGTCGAGCGTTGGCAAAGCATTCGCGTCGCCTACTAGCGATCTCCTCGATCCACCAGTTTTCTCTCCGATTAGAGATATAACTCTTTCTTCGCATGGAGGCGTCGCATGCTACTAATATTTGGGCAGTTAATTGCAAGGCCTTCTATTCCGCTGATCCGTTAACTGTGCCTATATTAGACAGAGTTTTCATAAACAATGCCTCGTCGAAGTGTCTCGTACACCATCCCACTATCGGAACTGTCGTTATGCCCACATGCGATCTATCCGCTATTGAGAATAAAATTCCCTGATGGTCGCTGTGCATTTAATGCTCGCTAACATGCCACTCCATGCTTTAACCAAAGAACTGCTCACGAATGTGAGGTCGATGATGGACCCCGTATTTCCCCTTCTAAAAGTGTTGATGTTCCCCGAGTTCATTAGAACAATGTCAAGCCGAGAGAAAGCATCTAAAAGTGTCCGTCCACGCTTATTTGTTTCGCGGCTGCCCCATTTCCGTGCCCATGCGTTTAAGTCTCCTGCAATAAATTGTGAGTAATCGCGGCGTGCACCAGTGCGTCCAAGAAACCCTCAAAATATGTATCATTCCACCGTGGTGGCGCGTACCAGCTATACGCTGTTGATCTTCGCTCAATTATGAAACATGTTTTGTTTCAATGCCCCGCTGCGCCCACTGATCTTACCCCTATATCGCTGTGGGGAAACCCTATCGCAGCAGCTATGTTTTTGTCCTTAGACCTCACGGACACAAACATTGACGAACCATAAACCGTACCCACATAGATGCACAGAGGTTTCACACCTTTCTGCACCGCTACAAGAAGAACCACTCTGTTGAACCCTTCCGATGTACTTTGTTGGAACGCAGAACGTCCGCAGGTCCAAATTGCTACCTCGTTGTTCTTATCTGCTATCCAAACCGAGCTATGCAGATTTTTATATCGGTCACAGATAATTGCAACGTCGATCTTCTTCTCTTTAACCGTCTGTGATAGCAGATCTTGTGCTGCCTGGCAGTGATTCAGGTTCAGCGCCCTTAAGGTATTGATGAGTAAGTTGACCACTTTCTTCAGAACCCTATAATCAACTCCGAATTTGCCATACAAATGTTGTACCGATTTTTACCGTTATAGAGATTTTTATTAAATCTTGTTAAAAAATACCGTTTTATGTTCCCTGCTATCCTGCGTTAGGTGGTATCGCCTTTTGAGAGTTTACTGTGAATTCGCAAGAGCAACAAATTTCCACTAATAACACTTTTCAGTACTTTTTACTGTTATCGAGATTTTCCGAAAAAAAAACGTTTTTGAAGGTTTTTGACCTTCTGTAGCACCACTAGCGTCACGCGTCTAGATACGAAATTTCGGGACCTTGTTTTGAATCTCGAAAGGAAGGTTCGTACGAAAATCCAGGTCTCCCCTAACTGTTGCTTAAATCTCCTGGGGTAATACGAGGTAATGCTACCGATCGTATATTTATGCACATATTTTATGATTCTGCGAATATTACCGCACACAATTCGAATCTCTTACCTTCTCCGGATTTATGTATGTACATAATTAAATTTGTATCCAAAAATTTTGTGATTAAATCAAGGCAAGAAAAAGATTTCCCAGATATTTCATAGAACAATTAAAATCAATTAGCTTTCTACAGTTAGCGATAACAATAACCCTTTCAATTAGAAAACACCCACATCTTGTACTACCTTCTTATTCATAGCTTCAGGGAAAATTGCTCTTACAATTTATTGACCACCCCACAGCCATAATGTTTCTTTCAATCCCCCATATCGTTTGCCCCATTTTCCGCATCAAGCACTTCCGATGAAATCAAATTTCATTAATTTTCTGTATGTACTGCGTTGCGTATATGGGTATTCCTCCATCATGAAACACAGCTCATTAAAAATCCATTGTGTCGGGACGAGAAGTACTTTTCACCTGTTGTTAGAATTTGCCCACCGCATCCTTGCTTCACCTCCGCCGTGCCGGCCGTTGCCATGTCATTTCGTGCCGTCAATCAAAGAACATAACATTACGGTTTTTATGGCTATGCCCATTAACCCCACTCCCCCCACTCATAAAACGTTTACTCTTAAGTGACCTTGTTCTGAATATTTCTTGTTACAGATAAATTTTCGTATCTTATCTTTTGCAATTTGCAAACATTTATAGCACCCCGAGATGTACGTAAAAAGGACCCTATGAATGGCAGGACAATACTCGTATACATAATCAGATTATAGTCGGCAAAACGGCCATAAAATATGGATTTGTATTTGCAAGAAAAACTCTGACGGGTTAACTTTATGAGTAAAGTGTGAGGAACGGTTGATAGTGGCGAAAATCATCAAGCATCTCACATCCAACACGAAAATTGATAAATCGCTGTCATTGATGAACAACGACGAACTTAACACTGAACTGATTAATTTTTCGCCAATGAGAAAACAAAAAAGAAGCAAAATTCCAATGCTACCCGGGAGCTAGCAACATACTACTGACCTATAGTACCTTCAGCATCCGAGAGTATGCTCTCTCTCTCAAATGAAGAGAACAAGATTTCCACATCTTTCTCTCTTAAGAGAAACATACCATGTTGTATCATGTATCCTTTTAGTATTCCCCAAAAACAGTGCGCATGACAACGTCCGAAAAAACTCCCCAGCATACTAAAATACAATGTTTCCTTGCTTATCGCAACTACCCCAACAGCATCCCGAACCTGGACCATGTGCCTGGCCTTATCCAATTTTTAGTACTTGACGGCATACCTTTCAGTACGTATCCGAAATAGAGAGTCGCGTCGCGTCTCGTATCGGAATTTCGTTACACGCAATTTCTAATAAATCTCGCGCTCTGAACGAATTGCGGGAAGCGGGAAAATTTTTAATTCGATTCACGCCCGTTAGTCTTTTACGAGCGCGAATAATAATAATGGTCCTTGGCATCTTGGTCGTTCAGGATCACGAAAATACGACACGGTTCTAGGGATAGATAAGACGTGTGCGATACGCCTCGTGAAGTTTAAGTAATATTTTCGAGGATACACACCACTAGTGTAATTCGATTAGAGGTGAAAATTTAGGGATCAATAAGAGAGTAGATAATTGCACCGCGGGGAGTGATTCAGGCGGGTGACGCTGTTGTTGACGGATTACGTTTAAATTAAGTGTCTCGCGGATTCCTGTATGGTGTAGAGTGTTTACCGTTTGAAATATAATTGAAAGTGTACAGTGCTTTTCATGTCGCCTGGCATAGTTAGATAAATTAGAAAGATAATCAAGGATTTATCAAACGACGAAAATTCAAAAAGATTTGAAAAAAGTGCGAATACCAATTTAGTGTCCTGATACAATTGAGGTGTTTTGCGAAAAAGTGTGTGTTAGTAAAAAGTAATTTCCGTCTTTCCGGCATGGATTACTGAATTCGTACGTGATATGTTCAAAAATCAAAAATCTGCTGTGTTATGTATCCTGAAAAATGATGGTCCCGAAATATTTGTGCTGATAGTGTGTCTTGTAAATATTCGAAAAATGCTCGCGATTTTTTTTTATATATATATTATAAATCAAGTCCTTTATCACTTGTCAACCCCCGCCCCTGTACTTGCTCATTGGATATGTGTCGCCTTGATGCCTGATATGCGTCTAAGAAATAAAACTTTTGTGCAAAAGATAGTCGTGGAGGATAAGACAGGACAGCAGCGCTATAATACGCATACTGTGTATAAATGTCCTTGAAGAAGGCGTGTATTGTAAAAAGGAAAAAGCAATGCTTGAGAGGAAAATGGGTTTTCATTGGAATGTCGGATATTGCCGTAAACTAGAAAATGGAATAATATGTGTAGCATATTTGATAAATAGTCGGTTGGCATTGGAACGCGTCTCTATGGTGGTACATGGAGAGGATAATGTTGCGTTAGATGAAAAATGGATTGCGCTACTTTGTCTGTTGGAGCTCTATTTTCAATGCCTGAAGCTACTAATCAAATGAAGCCATAATAAAGTATGAAATTAATTACAGCTGCGAATTGAATGATGATGAAAACATGATCTTGTATTGGATATTGCCAAGGTTGTATAGGTGAAGCCAAAAAGGAACCCTTTCATCATAAAATTTATCAGAAATTACGTTCAAAATATGATTCGTTTTCTTGGAATTCAAGGCAACCCTTTCGCTTTAATTGAATGCTCTAACGAGCTTTGTTATTCTATGCTATTTGTAGAAAAAAAAAATGTTTCTTTTTCTCTGATATTCCGTCGTTAAGATTCAAGTCAATACTATGCCAGGAACTTTTTGTCAAACGCACTGCGTAGTCCCTTCTTTTTTCAGATAGTCTGATTTCACTTGAGAATAGCTGTTCACCTCATTCAGTTGTTAATTTCAGGCATTCCGCAAGGATCTGTCTTAAGGCCTTTTCTCTTTAACCATCTAATTAGTAAAATTCTAAACCATTTTGAAATTTGTTTTTTTTTTGCTGTTTAAATACAACAGTGCAACATTATTATTATTGTTGCGAAAAACTCATCACCAAAAAATTATCTAGATCTGGGCTGTCTTACTTGACTTATCGAAGGGCCACTTTATTACCTTGAAAGGGAGTGGTGGGCCATGTTTTTAGTTCTAATTACTGATGTAGTGTTGGTTGAATTGAATTGAATTAAATTTAATGAATTTAACAGATTATAGTCGTTTTTGGAGTAGACTCGAAGTTTCATATTTTTCAAATTTGTCGCTTTCGCTTTGACTGGTTCCACTGGACCAAAAGTTCTGGTGACATTTTTTTATTTACATATTCGAGATGATTTAAATCGGCGCTCTCCAACCTATTTCAGTCCGTGCCTCCTTTGTCAGGTGTTCGCAGAATAGCACCCCACTGGAAAATTTCTTCCGAAAAATTTAAAAAATTATGTTTTTGCCTAAAAAACTTATCAGCCCACTAGTATATTTGTACGATCTTTTAAAATTTGTGATTTTTCGGGATACAGTACAAGTCAGGGTAACCTTAAATCCATGCAAATTTGATAGTTGCTGTTTTGGTACAAAAAAAAACGGAGCGAAGAACAGAATACGTTTGAGGGGAAATATTTAAATTTTCAGGGGTCACAGCCGCAATTAACCTTTTATCCTCAGACAAAATTTCTTTTTGCAAAAGAAATTCCACGAAATTTGAGTGACGTATAAGAGTGATTATGCTTTGCTCCATTACATCCGTAGCGCTGGCCGTTTCAATAATTTTTTGTCTTTTTTTTTGGTGAAAGAGAATTATTGAAATTTTAAAGAGAAACTGAATTTTATCGATAATTTCAATCAACTATATCAGATTATATGCCTTCTCGGTCTCTACTCCTGAAACATTATCAGTGGTTTTTATATAACTGATTTCGATTAGTCTGTATTGGTATTCTTAATGTAAATTCTAGTTAGCAATTTAATTTTTCCGCCCTCCTGGTGCTCCGTCGGTTGAGAATCACTGATTTATATTGACTCCTTCCTGACCACACGGAAGGTCAATTAGATTTGAAGCAGTGGAAATAAGCTAGAAATGGGCATATACGTATTTATTTGCGATATCAGTGCGGTATGGTACAAAATGCTCTGGGAAATATTTGGCGACATCTTTATGTCCCAAAAAAAACTGTGTTTCCTATAAAAAGGGATGGCAAAATAAGGAATTATTTGTCGCACTTCGCAATTCAATAGCATCGCTCAGGACTCGTGCAAAGGGCCCCGATTAAAGTATTTTTCATTGCGTCTTGCAATGATAAATTAATTAGCATCCATCTGGACCCCTGCATAGGGGGCCTCGCCCGGCAGTAACGGGCCTAGAAAGTTTTACCGGGTGTCTAGGTTTTTAAAAATCCTGCCCAGCGACGTTATACATCCAAAATACAACTGTTTCTGATAGAAGTGTGCGAAAAGGTTTTGAATTTCCAAGAACCATAGTAGTTATGTCGAACTTCAACCTACTAATCTAACACATCGTGAGCTCGGCTCCGCTCCTTGGTATTCGGTATTACTTCGCATGGATTGCTACTGCTTAGTCATCGATCAACGCGGCCTGGCGAGTTTCCATTCTACAAAGATCAGGCAGCTTTTTGTAGAGTGTACAAATCTTTCTGCTCACTGCCTCATTGGATTGCAGCATAAATATTAACAAGCTCTGTGAACTTATGATATTCCCCTATATCTGACTCTAGTTTCCTCTGAGTACCTTTAGATTTTGGACAGTTGAAAAGGAGTGTACTTCGGCTCCTCTACCCAGTGGCGTAGATAGCTTTTCGGTGAGGGGGGGGGGGTCATTTTGCAAGATTTTTTAACGGTCATCAAAAGTTGAATTTCAGAATAACAATTTCTGTATTTATTTAATTTTTTTAGCGAATTTTGGTGTGAAATAGGTAGTAATTTTGAGTGAATCCACAGTATTCCAATATTATGTAGTACAAATTTTCGCTACTGTGATTGGAGTATCAGAGCTTTATATTGGGTAAGAGCAGTGGTTCACAAACTTTTCTGAGTCACGGAACACCTAGCATCGCAGCTTTTCTGGCCGGAACACCTCAAAACAGGGATAAAATAAATCATATACAGTTATATGTCCAGAAAAATTCTGAAGATGAGAACTCGTTGGGAATGTGCAGTATACACTGCTTGTCATCAGGTCAGCACCCCTTCGGATGAGTAGTTTCGGCTGAATTTCAGCCAAACTAAAAGAGTTAGGATTCCAAAATTATTACTGTTATTAGCCGATCCAATTCTCAGTTAATTGAATGAAAAAGTATTATTTCTCGACTCCTTAATATTATCTCATAATTGTTTTGTGCGTGGACGAACGAGAGCTCGCTGGGAGAACTCCGTAGGTGAAGACGCCCACCAGCTGCTGGATTTCCGAAACTGGAGGACAAGGTCACGTAACCGCGACAATTGGAGGTCAACAAATCAGGCGGCCAAAGCCCGACGTCGGGCTATCGTGCTACATTGATGATGATAATTGTTTTTCGGAAAATTACACTCAAAATAGCAATTAAAAGTTTGTCATCATGTTAGCACATGTGACTTTTTTCCATTATTAATGAGCTTTTAGGCCATGAACTTATTTCTAAATTTACAGCATTAGATAATAATGGACGCACTGTTCAATAAATTTAAACATGATTGGAATTTCCCTTATTTAGATTGGCCTCATGAATATGATTGGCGAGTGACTCGTACAATTTTTAGGGTTTTTTAGATTTTACAAAAAACCCTTATGAAATCGATTTTGTCCGTCCGTCTGTCCGTCTGTCCGTCCGTCTGTTCAGTAAATAACTCGCGAACGGCTTAACCGATTGTCATGAAATTTGGTAGGAATGTGTAGAATCGTAACAGTCTTTGGCACGAAATACTTAAAAGTTGGTAGGAAAAAAATAACAGGGTGTCCCGGACATTTTAAAATTTGTTCACTAAATAACTCGCGACCGGCTTAACGGATCGTCATGAAATTTGGGAGGAATGTGTAGAATGGTAACAGTCTTTGGCATGAAATACCTAAAAATTGCTATGGCAAAGATAACAGGGTGTCCCGGACATTTACAAATTTGTTCACTAAATACCTCGCAAACGGCTTAACCGATCGTCATGTATTTTAGTAGGAATGTGTAGAATAGTAACAGTCTTTGGCACGAAATACTTAGAAGTTAGTAGGGCAAAGATAACAGGGTGTCCCGGAGATTTAAAAATTTGTTCACTAACTGATCGTTATGAAATTTGGTAGGAATGTGTAGAATTGTAACGGTCCTTAGCACGAAATACTTAGACGTTGGTAGAATAAAGCTAACAGGGTGTCTCGGAGATTTTAAAAAGCCGACTTTTTTAGTTTTTATCGGACATGGACGTATGGGTACTCACATCAAAGAACTCGATGGGTACTTTTCATATCAGTCGCTTTTTTCCAGTTTGGAGTAATGGTAACGGAGTTACAGCTAATATATCCAGTTAATATGTGTAGCCATGATACATAGTAAATCTATTTTTGGATTGGTCTAATTAAAAAGTGTTACGCGTTTATTTAGACCAATCCAAAAATAGATTTACGAGAAGCATTTCATTAATATTGTGCATAATGCTTGTTTATTACCTATAAAATATATGTGCAAAATTATTCACAATGTGTGTATCCAAAATCTAAAAAACCCTCGTATTGCGGGCGCAGCCCTCTGTACGCCGGTATTTTTCTATATAATTTACGGAAACAGCTGACTAGGGACTTGTGACTGCTTTCGAAAGCTCGGCTTCGTTCGTTGTTTTGCAGACTCATTTCTAATACGAAATAAATATGTAAAAACGTTTTCTATCATGTTAAGAACCGAGAGAGTAAGGTGACAATTGTCGTTCAGCGATATTTTGGCCACAAACAATTCTCAGTGTAAAGCGAAGTAATATTTGTTAAAATTACAATGAAAAATTACTAAACAATTTTGAAATTAGAGAAAAAAATTTGGAAGCTTCGTTTTGTAACTGTTTCCTTTTATATTTGCTATTAAAAACTGTAATTCGCAGGTACCATAGTACCAGATGGTTCTCTAGACCCTTATACCCCCACCCGAAAATGAAGGTAATCCGAAAAGTGATCTGAATGGTCTCCCTCCTAGCCTAGATCATTATAACCGAATGAGTCTTTTGAAGTAAACTTCTCTTTATCCGAAAAGACAATATGGCGCTATTCTTTGTTCCATCTCAGGTGTTCTCGTACCTTAAGTAATGATAAGAAATGTGTGACCGAATGGAGGGATTGATCCCCTTCACCCCCCCCCCTTTTCTACGCCACTGCCTCTACCTATCTAGAATATATGTACGTTCATCCATTGGCAAATGATGTCAATGTGAGCAGCTTCATACGATATGGAGAGGATACTTTTAACACTCATGCAGACACATCGCGATCTGCGTCCGTATCCAATGAAATTTAATGTATGGCTCGGATTCGCGGCGATCTGTTAGTCTGGCGTTAGTCCAGAGTGGGCATCAGAAAATTAAAATGGCACCGTTTTCACACTATCGCAGTTCACACATTTAAACAAAAATTTAATTCAATGTCAAATTTTTGTTTACAATTGAGTAAATAATATCCGCGTAATATTTATTACTCTCTCAAAATGCCAACGTAATTATTACCCCCTCGGTTGGCACATAGACCTAGACAGACCATTGGTACTATTTCTAAATGAAAAATATCGTTCAAGAATATTTTCCACCCCTTTCCATATATAGTATTTCAAATGAACTGACGACCACAAATGAGATCAAACGTTCGGCGAAATATAAACTACGTACATATGTATGTATGTATAAAGAAACGAAAAAACGGCGTATCATCGTAAGACATAGTATGTAAATTGTTTCTGGAACCAAAATTAGACCTCTTCAAAAAATAAGATCGATTTCACAGATTCAGCTACACCTCAGGCATAATAGCTCAGCTCGTAGGCAGCGACAGATGGGTTAATAATTGCATCGACAATATTTTGACGTTTGAACTATTTCGTGTAGTGTAGTGTCATAAAGTTGGAGTCAAAAACATATAGGTTGTGTGAGCACATAGCCACTCTGGACTAACGCATGGCATGGGTTAATATGCTTTCTCTAAGGGTATAATAATGAAATATAACGCGTCGAAAACATATTTGAGATCACGGACGCAGATTGCATTGTGTGTGACGGAGCCTTTAGGGCGAATTAACAAGTTTATTATGTAAGAGACACATATCTACATACCGTTCCTCCCCCATCCCATCTATGAGTCACATGTGACTGTATGGATTTTCGGATGCAAGACGTAGTGGTAATGTCGGCGCAAAAACCGGTGAGACAGTGAAACGTGTTAATCGGTATGGCTTAAGGCAAACCATAGTACATCGGCCTAAACTGTAGAGGCTTATAATAACATGGATGTTCCAATTCTGACCAAGTCCTGAGTTCCCCTACATTTGACGTATGTAATTCTTGCTAAAGCCGATGTGGCGGATGCTGCCTTCTCCCAAACGTACTTCAAGTGCTGCAAAAGACAGCCTGGATTCAATAATAACTCCCAAGGTTAGATGTTATGATCGAGTCTATAGCACTCACAATGGATACGTCAGCTTCGAGTCGAGATTTAGGCCCTCAAGATCATCTACACTGCCTGTCATAACAATAGCCGCATCATAAGACGGACTGATTCTTGGAAATTTAAAGAGAGCGTAATTATTCCACATACTATAAACAAAAGTATACTTCAAACACAAATATTTTCACAAAAAGTTTCTTTCTATTTCAAACCGTTATTTCTCTTTAAAGGAAAAACTTAATTTCCGGTCTGTCATAACTATAGCCGCACAAATTTTGGACAGAGTTCCTTAATAGTGTTAAGCAGGGTTGTTTATGTGTTTAAAAGGTGATGTATAATAATACAGTAAAAACTTCTCTGGAATATCGTAACGGTAAATTGTTTTCGTTTTAATACAGAAGACATGGTACATAACGGATTTGCTAGCAAGAGATTGCATCATCTCTCGCCAATCATTGCACTTCAAAAAGGTTCCAATGTAACAAATGTTACGGAGGTCGCCCCTCCTTCATCGAAATTAAACAGGAAATCTTTAGGAAGCATTATTACGTGAAATTCATAAAATAAATACAATTTTAATGAGTTTTATATGTAAAAGAAACGGTTATCGATACTGAGAACTCAATAAGCAAAAATCATGAAAAACCGTTATAATGATTCATTGAGAAATAAACAAAATAATTATTCAGAGTCGATTTTATTTAAAAAGATTTTTTCCCGTTATTAATTTCCTCAATTTCGGCTTTTTAAACAGTTTTTACCATACTGATTCCAAGTGCGGCTATAGTTATGACGGACCGGAAATTTAGATTTTCCTTTATAGAAGAATAACGGTTTGAAATAAAAAGATTTTTTTGTGTAATTATCTGTCTTTTTAATATCCCTTAAGTATACATATAATATGTGGAATAACTGTGCTCTCTTTCAATTTGCAAGGATCAGTCTGTTTTATGGTGCGGCTATAGTTATGACAGGCAGTGTATATTCAGCGAATGGATAGAAAATTATGAAACAGAGTATTATCTAGTCACACAGGGCTCCTCAGCATTTTTGTTGGACCCCCTCATTGTGGATTGTTGTTTAATCTACGAGCTACAAGAACCTGGCGAATCACAATTTTCGTAAATGCCATTGCGCGTGTTAGGTTCTTGTTCTACGAGCCCCACATGCTTTTGTAATATTTTTTCAAAGTTTCTAAAAAGGATTTAGCAGCCTGCATACATTTTTTTTAATATGGCTTAATGCGTCAATTAATATACGACACGAAATGTCCACCACCATTGGAATGAGTGGCCGGTCCTTCATGCTGTTCCTGTAGAAACTAATGGAAATAAAATACTCTGTTATAGGAGACATATACGGACAAGAGAACTGGTTGAAGTGGTAACCCTATCTCTGCAGTGAAGATTCAAAGCATCAAGCGCTAGGGAAATTTTTAAAATTTGTCCAATCAATTAAAGAGAAGGATGTTGTTCCCAGAGAGTATTTTCATTCAATTGTCAAATCGAAATAGCTAATATTGCGATGTATTTTGTACGTTTTTTTAAAGGAGTCCGGACCTCAAGGATCACTCCCTTCGTTCCAGCGCACCTCGCCTTAATGTATCTCTTATGTTTCATTAATAACGTAAGAAGGCTAAGTGCGACAAATAGTCGTGCTGCATGGTTGAGTCGATACAAACTGGCTTTCGCTTGTGATTCATCAGAGATAAATCTCAGAATATTCGAGAACGATTTGTACGCCTTGCACTTTCATTCGAATAAAGAGGCGAGCAAAAATATCATTTCACATTTCTGATAAAAAAAAATATCAGTGTTAAATGTTAAAAAAAAACCGTACATATTTTTATGTCGAAGGGTTCTCTTTAATTTTACAGTAACCATTTTTTTGCATATCCAATTTTCCCAATACCGTTATATTCACTGCCAAAACAGTTACTCTGACTAAATTACCATTTTTCTTCACGTAATCATTCCCTAACCAAACACTTGACATGGTGGATACCTCCATGAAAAGCCATCGTCAAAGGATTGAATAGGATTCACGAGAGTAGTCCTTTTTGACCGTTAAAACACACAAACGAAGAATCTCTCAGCCCCAAAATGTATACATATAAACTAATAAAATATAGCATAGGTCAGACCGTTAGGCTATTATATTTGTTTTTTTTTTCTCGACGACACCAAAGAACGCCTGAAGTAATTTTCACACACACACGCACACAATCCTTCCGGGAGTCCTGAAAAAAAAAACTTAATACAAAACAAAATGTTGACATGGGATTTTCACTATCCGTATCGTATAAGTACGGTATGAATGTTCACGGACATACCGAAAAAAAAAATATGTGCCGTGCTTCAATATAATCGATTGCAGAATATTTGAGTCGCATATAGAATGAATACCGTTACCATGTGTGTGTGTGTGTGTGTTTGCGAGCTCTCAACATACCGCCTGTGGGTTATTGGGATTCATGAGGTAAATATATGAAGCCTGCTTTAGTAAACAAAAACATGATTAGAGTCAAGGGGACATGGGATATGATGTCTTCAAGAAAAAAAAAATATGTAGAAACAGATCAAGCCAGGATTCATAAGGATATGTACCCTCATTTCTCTTTGCGACAGGGATATGTCTATCGTGCTGCTGCAACAACACCCAACAAAAATTTCTAGCATATCTCGACATCACACAATGTACGAGCACTTTTCCTAGGACATACGCATATATGTAGGTACTATACACCGTCGTCGATTCGATCCTATATCCTATTATAACATAACCCGTTCGTTCGTATAGACATTTCGTCTGAGTCCGGATTTCGGTTTCGGGATTAATTTGAAATATCCAACCGACATTGGCTTGGGATCCACTCTGTTTTTTTTTTCGGGGGCCATATACGCAAGGAATACCTACGCACATTTTGGTGTGATTGTATTGGAATGTGAACAAATATAGAAAATGCTGCAGGGGCAAAACATGTTTAGAGAGAAAGACCGCCTCCGCACTCGAATACCAATGCGAGCAATTTTAAATTTATTGCGTTTATTCGTCGAAAATATTGACGGGAAGAATAAATTGCTGAGTGTATATTCGTCCTTCTTCACTGAGGTCAAGTGAAGGAGTATTATACGCGGATTGTTTTCATTGACATCAGTATACATGTTCTATAAAGTTGATAATGAAGCGATTTTTGGGGAATTTGAGAAAGGACATATGTATGTTTTCTGAAAGGATACATTTTAAATTTGCTGGTTATAAGTAGCGTTTTGGAATGGATGATGATTTGGCATCCAAGCTACGGATTCATTAATCTGACAATAAATTGACCAGTTTTTGTTGTGCCAATCAGCGGAAACTCACAATTGCTTAATGCTTCTCGATCAACTACCCAAAACAGTTTTCATATTTTTCCACCACTATCCTGAAGGGCTGGAGGGATGAAATAATCTGTCAGAAGGACTGCGCCCGATCATGTTATCTTTTTACAATGAATATTTTCACATTTTAGGTTCCGAATTCTAGCTTTGGAGTTGATGGGGCTTTGTTGTTGTTAAACTACATGAGGTAGTAATTTTTATTTACAATTTCGAAGAACTGTTCTATCTTTACTAAACAGTTAATAAAACAATAAACAAGAGTGTATAAAATATACAGATCCATAGCTTCATTCACTTTAGTCTAGAAAACTAGCCAGATGCATTCTTTTCCGCTCCATATACGGCCGCGGAATGCATGACCGTGATAGTTTCCAGCCAGGAGGCACGACAAATGGACGGCAGCAAGTGGCCACTCGTAACTGACGGAGGTGCGGAGGCGTCCCAATACATACGTTTCAAGCGTGGAAAACTAAAATATTTATAGTTTTCAGGTCCTTGATATCCAGAACAGGGATACCTACGTGTGAGTTTCATCAATTGGTAAAATAAGTAGATAGATCAGAAACCTTTCCCTTTAGGGAGACTCTTTTTTCTTTTGCGAGAATCCCATATTTTCATGCGTTTCAGTGCATGGGTTTTGAGCTGCAGAACACAATTTTAGCTGTTACATGGAGTCACTCCGGGAAGGTAGTAGAATTTATCAACATTCCATCTGCAAGGGATTTTAGTGAGAAATGGTACACAGCTTTGCGCAGTTAGGGACCTTGTAAAGAACGAATCACATATTTCCTTGTCTTTCAAGTTATTTAATCAAGATTAATTTTGTAGCTTAATCATACCAGCAAATGAAATTCAGATCTCGCAAGTAGAATATACAGTCCGAGAGACAAAATAGCACGGAATTTAGACGAACTACAGTTTAAAACGCAGAAATGGGAGGCCATTTGAATGCAATCAGAATCACCAGTGAATGTCTAAGCACGTGCAGGGTCATTTTTCGTTAAATGGTGTAGAAAGTCAATCTCGACTGTTCTTTCTTACAGGCGTGACAGTCCATCTTTGGACCAAGGTCACAGTTAACTATTCCATCTTACTTCAGAAACTCAGTCATCTTAACTTTCCTGTTCATCTAATCACTTGGCTCACTTCGTAAATAATAGATCTTTTGCAAAACAATATATTTAATGAGTTCTACCCAAAGTCAGGTGTGCCTCAGGGGTTTATCTTAGGACCTATATTATTTGTATTTTTCATTAATGGTCTTCCATCTATTCTTAAGAGTCGTTCGTTACTTTACACAGATGACTGCAAGATTTTTACCTCCGTATCCTCAATCGCTGATTGCTTGACCTTTCAATCGGACCTTCATCTTTTATCGTCTTGGTGCCTCGCAAATGACTTATTCCTAAACGTCTCTAAATATTCTGCTCTTTGAAAA
This sequence comes from Microchrysa polita, assembly GCA_949715475.1. Classification (NCBI taxonomy): domain Eukaryota; kingdom Metazoa; phylum Arthropoda; class Insecta; order Diptera; family Stratiomyidae; genus Microchrysa; species Microchrysa polita. Next base: position 5,156,551 of record OX454415.1, on the reverse strand, counting down.
GAGAAGAATTTATCTAGATGAATGTTTTCTGTATAAGTTATGTTTTAACTATATTCGTTATTCACTCTCAGGTGATAGTCTTTAGGGAAACTTCTTATAATACTCGTTCGGTCCTAATTTTCAATCCTCCCTATGCGGAGCTTGAGGTTTATTTTCAATCGCCTCTTTTACAATTGATAAGAAAATACGATAGGCTGAAGCTTGGTCCTTTAGTGCCCTCATTTTTTTAATTTTAAACGTGTGCTTCTTGATAAAATTCCTGAATTTGATTCATTACAATAATAATACTTTGAACTTCCTTTTCTCATTATATAACATAATAGTACTCTCTGTTAATTCCTATTCTGCTAATTACTTTCATACTTGTTAGCTTTGCTTATTAACCTTTTATTACTTAATCTGTAACTATAGGTATTGTACTCATAGGACTTGCTCCTGTTCAATGGTACCTTAAATAAATTAATAAATGTGTAAGTGACATCCAATTTGCAAGATCTTAACTGCTTTTTTGTTGAGATGTCGAGATCGACAGCCCGCTCAGCAATGTTATTCATACCCACCATAGAGATCATAGTGCGTCACATGGGTCGTGACCCTGTGCATCGACTACCTACTCTAAAATTTGCCTAACAATATTTTCGTGACCGACAATTTCAACTTCTAAAAAAATCATGATGTTGAAAAAATTTCGGGCTTGCCCCCCCCCCCCTGACCGAAATCCTGGCTATGCCCATGGTTGCTCTTTCAGAGAATAAACTTCTTTCGCAAACTCCCTCCAGGATTATTTTGCTGCGTACTCCCCTGGCGAAGTCAGTTGAGTTTTTTCCGGCATAGTGTTGATCAAAATGATGAAAACGGCATCCGCTATCGATGTTCGCCTTATTAGTGAGCCCTTAATTGATCACAATTTTTTCTGAAGATTGAACACTATTCATCCAGAGATGTGTGCTACATTATTTTAGGGTGACTCCTTTTTCGGCGTCTTATGGAAAAGGGTTTCCTCCTATAAAGCAGTGGTTCCCAACCCACAAATGACGGTGGACCACTTAAGCCTAAAAGTGAATTGTTGCGGGCAACCATTCGAGGAAACTCTTTCCTTAGGATTTGTAATTTTCTAGCAGTACGACTTTGTGAAAATTGAAGAATACATACAACATTTTTGCCGCGTTGACCTCAAAATTTCATACTTGCTGCCCGATGAAATCGCACTTTTTCTCCTTCGTAGCCCAAAAATTTAAAAGTTTCGACTGCTGCTCAAGTTCGATGTAAAGTGGTAAATCCATGTTTCACGATGACTATGAATCGGCTAAAGAACCATAGAGGGTGACATTCCGGGTAACACTAGCTTAAGTGTCTTTTTACCACAAAGACATGGAATTTGAACCGATTCAAGAAACAATTGAAATATCGTCATTTTAATTTTATCGCGTCTACTCGTAAGTCAAATTTTAATACAAATTTTTAAAAAATTTTTTTTTATAAAAAGCGGTTTAAAAGACTGCTGAAATTTGTAGTGTCTTAGCATCAGAGGCAAAAAAAAGCAAAATTGTAAAAAGACTTGTACCTACTGCAAAAATTAATAATTAAAATTTACAAAATGTGGGACTTATAAAAAAAACACCACAACGGTCAGCCTACGTGGCCCAGGAGTGGAGCTATGGGTGTTTAAGTGACGTCATGTTTGACAGGCCTTTAGAAACAGCTTGCGTACAAGTCCGCAACTCAGTGGGACATTTTCATGTTATTCGTGACGATTTGCTTTTCGAATTTGACTCTTTTTGGGTCGTTCAACAAAAGTTGAACGAAAGTTGAACGTGAGTTGAACCTAAGTTGAAAGTTACTCTTTTTGGGTCGTTCAACAAAAGCTGAACGAAAGTTGAACGTAAGTTGAACCTAAGTTAAAAGAAACACTTTTTGGGTCGTTATACAAAAGTTGAACGAAAGTTGAACGTGAGTTGAACCTAAGTTGAAAGTTACACTTTTTGGGTCGTTCGACGAAAGTTGAACGAAAGTTGAACGTGAGTTGAACCTAAGTTGAAAGTTTCACTTTTTGGGTCGTTCAACAAAAGTTGAACGAAAGTTGAACGTGAGTTGAACCTGAGTTGAAAGTTACACTTTTTGGGTCGTTCAACAAAAGTTGAACGTGAGTTGAACCTATGTTGAAAGTTACACTTTTTGGGTCGTTCAACAAAAGTTGAACGAAAGTTGAACATGAGTTGAACCTAAGTTAAAAGTTACACTTTTTGGGCGTGAGTTGAACCTAAGTTGAATTCGAGTTGAATTCAAGTTGAACCCAAGTTGAACTCAAGTTGAACGTAAATTGAACCCAAGCCCAACCTCTGTTGAACCTTGAATGGCACCCAACACTCACAGGGTATCACCTAGCCCAACTTCCGTTGAACCTTGAATGGCACCCAAAACTCACTGGAATGCCAAACACGTAACGCTTTTTCGTTATGATTTTCATGACGCTTTTCGAATTTATGTGCCAGAGTCAAGACATAAAAATGTCAAAACAACGCAAAAAAAGGACTAAGGGCAAACGGAGTAATATTTTCCTACACTCAGAAAAATTTCAATGGGAAATCCCATTAAACTAATCATTTTGTTCCATTATTTTTAGTCACCAACTGCGGTGCATGTCTGTAGTATTTTTGGCATGGCAACTTACCAGCTCTATGGGAACTACCCGCAACTTTGTCTGTTGGAGGAGAAGCGCCCTGCGGGAGAAATATCGAGTTATTCAATTTCGGAAATGTCACATTGGAATCTTTGCATTGAGACCTCTAAGCATCTCTAGCTCAGTAGGTTAAGTTGCTGACCTTGTTTTGTGATTTTATACAGATAGATACACTCATCACTCTCAAAGCAATGGGAGCATTTAACACCGGCACAGATCTGCAAGGTCGAGCGTCATGGTGGTAAACGCCTTCACGGCAAATCAAATCTCCATAGAATTCTCCCGCTAAAAATTCAAGTGGTCGTCTTGTGCACAGATGGACAACAGATACAAGACCTGATTAGTGTGTCTACGGATATCTGTACGAAACCACAAAACTTTGGGAGAAAATAACAAAAATTTAGGAAATTGAGGGAAAAAATCTTGAACCTCCGATAGTAATTGAGAGATTTTAGACAACACACCGAATGGAAAATCGGTTAGTCCGATGCGACGAGGGATGCCCTCGATTGGACAACTGTCTTGCGCAACTCCGTCCTGATACAATCTTGGTTCACATTGTTGAAAACCTTCTCGAAATCAAGCTTCTTTGCTTTTATGTGAGTATGGATGCAGCTATTCGTCTGTAAGATCTGATGCTATTTGCTATGTTACAACAGGGGACGCGATACTGTTGAATAATACTAAACAACAACAGGACCTTAGAAGCGACATTGCATCGATATCAGAAGACTTAAATTGGGGGAGTTTATCGTATATACGTGCGTCAGGGACACGATTCCTGAGTTAGTGTGCGAAGTTGTATCGCTGTAAATGAACTGGTTCACCCGTGTGTTTTTTTTAGTGAAACAGCTTATAATGCTTTACACTGCCTGAAGTAAAACCAGAGTCTACGAGTGGTCTTCACGTTTTAATGGTGGTGAAATGTCAAAAAAAAGACCGACCCTGTTCAGGACGCCCCTGAATGTCAACAAGTCACGTTGCCAACAAATTCATGGCTATCGTTCGTGAAGAGCTGAGCTGAACCATTAATGATATATTCCATTCAATGTCTGAAATATCACAAAGTTGCAGCGAAATTTTTCCCACGTCTTCTCACAGGCAAACAAAGGAATTGTTGCAGTTGTTGCAATGACTATGATGACCTTGCATTGCAAAGCTACCCGTAGCGTTGTTCTAAAATAAAAATTGCATCGGTCGAACCGATGCAATAACAGCGACACGATTGTGGATATAAGCTCAGGAGACGTGTCTTCAATCTTACCTACCGAAGCGAACTCCCATTTTGAAAACAACGACCATATTCTCAAGTTTTTTAACGTTATTGAAGCTCACTGTTTATGACAATTATCATCTAATGGGCCTGTCCACACCATTTCTTTTTCGTTCGTCTTCGCCAATTTGTCATTTGAAACCTGGGATGTTGGGGCTTTTGAAGAAAGGCATTCATTCTTGAACGTGTTTACCAATGTTGAATATGAATATGTCAAAATTAGATGAAATCGGAGGAATGGATGCAATCAATGACAACTTCAATGTTGAAAGAGGAAAAGGAGCTCCAAGACAATAGGGTAGACGAAAGACGCACTGTTGTGGACATAGCCAATCACAAAGCTAGATGTAATCTGCTGCCATGGCTTCGGCATACCTATACCCTTCCCCCAGAAACTTCAATTTTTCAAAATCATACAGGCACTGCACATTTCAAAATGGACTTTTTCCCTTTAAACTCTTTCAGGATTTTCGTGACTTTTGGTGAAGCCATACCTGATGAAATTAACTTTACCCGGATAATTTGAATTAACCTAACAACACAGTACACAGAGCAACTAATTGACAATTCAATAGTTTCCAACAAAGTGCTGAAAAAAAAAACCAAAAAATAAAACTTGATAGCAGGGGACATTTGGACCCTCCTGGACACAAAATCCTGGCTATATCCCTGGTTGCCAGCGTACACGGCTGTAATTTTTATGAAAAAATATATTCGTACATTTTGGTTTCAAATATTTCTGAGCGTCGTCTCAGATGTTCTCGGTAAGCTACTCTAAAAAATATTTGAAAAGCTTTGTATCAGCTCATAGCGGACTACGCCAACACTTTGCCATTTTTAAATATTTTTAAGGTGACATTCAGATTATTTGAAATTATGGATAATAAGTAGTGTGTGAGTAGATGAGTTGGATTTGTTTTTTGTAAATATCGATAACTGGATTGTTGTATAATGCGTTTAATTTGTCTAACTTGAGGAATTCCTTTTTGTGCTTAGAAGCCATCTTTCACCCAAGTGCAATTCATACATCTAAAATCTTGAACGAAAATACACATATCCCGCATCATAAACATAACATCAAAGAAACAAACTACATCGGCATTAGTTTCGCACAAACCTTTTCGTCCGTAAACATGAAACAAATTCCTGAATTAATATGAACACTATTCTGACCTTATTTCCACACTGAAAAGTGTGCGGGCAAACTATAGAGGTATGCATCGAATGTTCCAACATACATAATATATTCTCTGAAATAGCCCATATTTGAAATTGAAATAGTCAAAGTACGATTATATCCTGCCGAATAGGCTTTAACAATCCTCAAACCAATATACAAAGTTGGCAATTTTATCCTCTTTACGAGCATACATATGCAGAAAAACTTATTCGAATACAAAACTTCTATCGAAACCATTTTGTATACAGAATAAAAAAAAAAATCGGGTACAAGGTACCAGTGTATATCCCTATTCCGATTCCGAGCCCCATTACATCCTTTTCGGTTCAATGCTACCAGATATATACTCGTACGCAAGCCACTACACACTAGACTCGTTTCTATACTACAATTTTGTCGATTTTCAACAAGAAAATTGCTAAATAAACATTGTGTACGCTCCATTTGCGACATTGTCGAATATTTCTCGCCAAGATAGGCACCAATAATATACACAGAAGAGTACTTTTACTTAAAAAGTACTACAACTCAAGAGTATGTAGTACACTTTTCGTTATATCTATAGATATGAAAGGAATACACACACACACACACACACTTGCCAGAACAGGAGGTACTTATTTTAATATGCTCGCAGAGGATAAGTAAAAACGCTTGTTTTTCACAAGTACTTCTTCAACTTTTCAGCAGTTTCCTGCTAGAGTAATATAAAGTTTGTAACGGGCATAGGACAAGGCTCCTTGTCTGTTGCTATTTCGTCCTTTTCTGTGTGTACACCGAACACATGTACTATGTACTCACACAATTTGGTACTGGGATGTTAAGGATAAATATGTACATGACATGGGTATGGTGTCTGTGGGGTAGCTGCACTCAACGATGCCCCACGTTGTTAATTATTGTTGAAAAGGGACCACTTTCATATTTTATAATGGACTATAGTAGAACACCATGATAATGAAATGTCTGCATGTCAGGCGGGGTCGAATCGCGCCAGGGCGGATGGTGAAGAAATTGCTAAGGATCGAGGATAGACAATTTATTGTGTCCAGAAGGGAAATTCCCAGAAGGCTATATAGGACCAATTGGAAAGTTTAATCGAAATATCAAGTACAAGGGATGTTGATTTGACAGGTTTTTCGTTGTCTTGAAATGCGTTCTACATTTTCTTGAAGACGTTTCTTCGTCTCCGGGTATATAAGTTTGAAAAGAAATTATAAGGACAAAGAAAATTGAGGTCAAATTAAAATGAATTTTGAAAACGACGCGGCATGCGATCGGTCTTGTTTTTCCTTGAGTCTGAAATAAAGGTACTATAGTATTCAGAATTTCAGGATGTACATTAGAATGTCAACGAAATGGACTAATAAATGAATTTTTACCCTCATCATCATTTTGGATGTATGTGACAAATATTTTTTTTTGCCGTTTGAAAAGATGCAATTTATCATTATAAATGCGTGGGAGTACATGATTGATCTTGATCTGCGCGACGACACAAACTTTATGCTTTTTTTTTGTAAATTTTTTATTTGTCCTGAATCTTAATGCTACATTAATTAATCACATTAAATCACTAAAACGAGAGTGAGTTCAGTGGCGGATTTTTTCGATATTCTGCCAGTAGGCTATTCACATTGTGTCAAAGGCATAGATTTTCATAGCATACCTTCAATTGGTACAGAAAATACACTCCCATAAAATACACTCCCAATCAATAGGATAGTTCCATTTGGGAAATGGCTGTATGTCAGAAAGTGATAACGGTATTTTCTTCAAACTTGGTGACAATATTTGCAGTAGCCTGCTTGTTCTTTTAACAATAACACAAGTTCCCAAACCCTGAGTCCCGTTAGGATTTTCTTACGAGAATTCTTTAAAACAATACAAACGTGAAAGTCTTTAGGATAGATCCAGAAGAAACTGACGCCACTGAGTCACTGACAGTTATTCCAGTGGAATATATTTACCCTAGAAATTAAGCAATATCACTTTCAGATGAAAAATTCTCTTCATTCGTAAATGTTCCGCTAAGGTACGTGTTGGTAGAGACGATTTATGTGATGACGGCTCAGCGATCGATTTTGAGCACAATATACGTATGAGTATGTTTTCTATACAGACATGCTCCTTAAGTTAAAAGTCGATACTATGATAGTAGCGCTATTCAAAAAATATACAAATATGGCTCGAAATTGGATGTAGAACTACAATCGCTGAGCGATTATCACATGAATCGCCTCTACGAGTACGTACCTTTAAGGAGTTTGTGTTCTTAGAGACGTCTCATACGATGATCGCTCAGCAAACGGTGGCATAAGGTTTGTTTTACTTGGGGTGACTGATGCGATGATCACTGAACAGCTATTGCCCTTTTATGAATCCTAGAGCGATATACAGGGTGTCCCGCATTGGGTGGTCAATACTGTAAGGGCTGATAGCGCAACTTGTTTCAGCAAGAAAATTCCCAATACAATCGGAATTTTTTTTACCGTTACCTTGTCATCGAAAATCGTGACTTGTCACGCAAAATCGTAATTTGCAGCACTCCTGATGACTTAATCCAAGATTTGATTTCAGTTTCAGAAACTACATAGAATTTCACAAAAACTGAAGTTTTTCCCGTTGCCAACATTATCGGCACTTTCAAGATACAGTTACTCAAACTTAACAGAAATTTTAAAATAGATTTTTTATCGAAAATTCAAACAGTAATTGCATAACGGTGCTTTATACGTACAACTCTGCAAAGTTGATAAAAGTTGCTTCATCAAGTTGGCTTTCCAACAGTATATCACTTTCCATATTTACATTACGGGATTTTAGAATTACACATTTTGCGTGACAAGTCACGATTTTCGATGACTTTCGCAAAAAGAGCGATAACAAGGTAACGGTAAAAAAATTCCGATTGTATTGTTAATTTTCTTGCTGAAACAAGTTGCGCTATCAACCCTTACAGTATTGACCACCCAATGCGGGACACCCTGTATAGATATTTTTTGTATGGTGCTCTCTTCATCTAAACCTTTGCCGATATTAGGAGCACAGTTTTATAGATAGTGTTTGTCAAGCATGCTTCAAGACGTAGAGAATAGTAATAATCGCTTCGCGATGATCGCGTAAGTCGCCTGAGGAAATATTGGTCTGTAGTTTCTACTATGTACACATATTTTTTTTATAAAGTGTATTTTTGGAAGCTAAATGCAACACTAGAAAAACAAAATGTGTGCAATTTACGATCTCAGGAGGAATAATCGCTCAGCGATCATCGTATGAATCGCGTCTGGCAACATACATTTTTGGCAACCAATTCTGAAACTACTGCTTCTGCTTAATAAAAATATTATCAGGGTACATTGATATGAATACAGTAGAGCGTCGATTATCCGAACTAATGTCGACAAGGAGTGGATCGGATAACCGAAAGGTCGGTTAATCGAGCTTCCATAGAAAAATTGGCGGATTGCCTTAAAGTTAATGTACGCGACAACCTTTAAATTTGTCAAACGACTAGCACTGAACCAAAATAAGAAATGCTAAGCAATTGAGTGTTGCTGATGCTTCATACATTTGATTTTATAATTTGATTCGATGCATTTCATATGAAAAAAGCTGAGATCCCGGTTCGGTTAATTGAATGTTTGGATAATCGGCGTTCGGATAATCAACGCTCTACTGTACATATTATGTAAGAAATAATCCTTTACCCATAGGGATCCGAACGCGAGATTGCTGTATAGGTCTGTCTCTTTCCTTTATCTGATTTCTGGTGGGATACCAAAGAAGGATTTATAGGTTTGTGTGGAGCTGGCAGAAATGTTTATAACCTGCTCGTCTAATACTGCATTTGCTTGGAGTTTATTTATATCAAAATTTTCTATGATAGGTACATACACAAGTTTAGGTAACCATATAATTACAAGCGAAAAAATTAAGAGCATACAGAGCCTTTGTTAATTTTTAATTTTCGGGGAAATTTGGATATTTTTGTCCACCGCACGTTTGTGTCGCAAATAGAAGAGTAATTGTGGAAATTTAAGCGAAAATATTTTTGAGTGAGTGCGACTACTGAGAACTTGGCACTATTTTTCAGAATTTATTGAAATCTATATCAAACAGTTAAAAAGTGACTTTTGATCAAGTCAATAAAAACGAGACCGAGTTCTAATCGTGCGAATAGCACGATGAGTGTATACCCTATACTAGAAGGCACACAAAACCCAAAATATTGAATTTCATATTTTTTGTAGGGGAGGGAGGGGTAGATGGGTCAGACCTGGCATATCTTTATTATCTTATCAAGGCATCCAACGGTTACCATTTGATATTAATTTGAAGTTTTTCGCGACATTCTGTCAAAAGATATGGCTGAATATAACTTTGTAGGGGAGGTAGGGGTAGTCGGACCTACTTCACTTTCCATTAGCTCAAAGTATATATCAGAGTGAGACATTGATCAAAATTTCAAGTCGATAGCGATATTCTACCGAAAGTTAAGGCCGAATTAAAATATCAAGGAGGGGTAGTTTGTATGGGAGGTAGGGGAACCCGTCTGTTGGTACGATTTGCCCCATTTTCAATACTGTCCAAGATTTTAGCAAAATAAACATTTGACCAAATTTCAAACTTCATTATTTCCGGAGTTATCGTGCTAACAAACAGACACACGGACAGACAGACAGACATGGCTCATTGGATTCAGGGACCGACCCTGATCATTTATATATATACTTTGCCATACCTCCGGAGGCTCCTTTGAGGTGTTACATAATATTGGCGTAACAGAAACAATATACCCTATACCATCATAGGGTATAAAAAACTCCAACTGGATGAAATAATTGATCACTCCTCGGCGCAGTTATGGTGATAATTCGAAAAGTGGTTTTTATGCAAGCAATACAGTGATTGCGATCGGCATCGGCGTCTGGGTCTCTGGTCCGCAGATTCCGCATCATTTTGAGTTGTGGAACCAATTGTAACCTTTGTGAACTCATAGGACGCCGATGCACTAGCGGAAATTTAACCGCTCAGGACTCTGAAAATTTCATCAAAATTTGCGCCGAAAAATGCTTTACATCGGCCCATTGACTTCTGAAAATAATTTTCTTTTTCGAAAAATTGACCCCATTGTCTCTTGGTCTCCTTGATAAAAAAAAAAACAGAAAATTCAAACATTTTGGAAAGTTCAGAAAATTCAGAAAATTTCAAATTGTCGAACTAAGCGAATTTTTACGATTTTTTTTTTTGTTCGTGGATCGCAAATTCTAAGGCTGAAAATTCTGAACGCAGCCATCTAGGGCTTTGAAAATTTCACCAAAATGTGCGCCACAACATCCTCTATATTGGCATATTCTCCTCTAAATTTGTAGTTAAAAGCGCTGTCTTAAATTTTCAACCATAGAAATTTCTGGAAGCCTTTAATAAAAAAAAACTCAAAATAACGGTAATTTTTTCCAAAAAAAAATAAACGAGAAATATGAAATCAAAGAAAAAAGAGAGCCTCTACTTCTATATGGAATAAGCGAAACGTATGAAACACTCTCATATATCTCTTGCACAATCAAAGAATCATGAAAAGTGTACCGTCACTTTTTTTTTTTTTTGAAAGCTAACACATCTCTTCATTCCTTTGAGGTAATTTGATTAAAATCAAACTTAAGTGACATTATGTGAGATGCCCGTCTTTTTCAAAATGACATCGTTGCAACATGTAAATATTTTGCATTGTACAGGCACTAGACACTAGAGGAGCTTCCTTTGCTAGACGTCCACCGACAAGATTCCTTGCAGCCACTGTGTGGTGGCTTCTTTCTTTCTTTATAGTGTATTTTGCCATAATATTGAAAGGATGGCACACACACACTCTCTCTCTCTGTCTGTATGCACTTTTGTATCCTTGCAACTCAGAAAGAAATTTAATTTTCTCGGTAGTCCCTCTACTATACTAACGGGACGCTTGGTCGCTTAGGTCAGTCCTCAGTCGTATGAATGCTGTTGAACGGTGTATAGAATGTTAAGGAAAATTATTTTTTGCACTTTTTCCCGTCCATCCAACAACCGTATACAATGCAATGCATACAGAACAGAACAGACTAACCATAGTCATTCATTCAGTTCCATTCATCGCCTAATTGGCGGACTATTCTTGCTTTTCTGTGCATTTTCTACATAACTTAATTTTCAAGTGATTGTTATGTTGTTTACGGTGACATGGACGGGACTTTGTTGCAGACGGTATTAGTACCGGGAAGCGATGAGATTTAGCCAGGGATAAATAATTAAATTTTAGATTGCCGGAAGAGAGAGAGAGAGAGTGAAAAGAGGGCACGAGAGAGTGGTGAGCAGATTTGAAAGTATTTGTTGTGTACTGCCACCGAGCTTTTCGGCTAAGTGCTCAATTGAGTTAGATTGTAGGATGAAAGCTTGTTTTTCTGGCTGTCTATATGTTTTGAGGTTGGATCAACACATCAACAGAAGCAATCAGCACCTGACGATATTCTTTGGGAAATGTGAAAATCAATTTTATCTCGGGTTGACTTTTAGCCCAGAAAAAAAAAAACGATTTGAAACTGTCCGATTTAATAAATTAATCACTACAGCGTCGAATTTTCCAGAAACTGGTCTAAAGTATTTTAGATTAATGCAAAACAGTTTAATGTGTTCTTAGATATTTTTTCATGTTTTGCTTCAATCGTTTTTGGAATAAACGACAAAAACTGAAAATTACACCATTTCATCCACCTGCTGCAATCTTTCGGAACTTCTACTAGTCAGGACTTTTTCCGCCCGGGGGAAAATCCTTTACGATTCTGTCAAAATTCAAAGACCCCTCGATGACCCTATTTTGGGTTAATTAAATTTTTGATGTTTTTTTTTTTAAAGAAAGAACTAAAAGCTAGCGTTTCACTCTCTCTCTCTCTCTCTGAGTTTTACTTTACATTATCGCTGTTATAGTCAACTGCGGCGCTTCTAAATGGAATTCTATAAACAGAAATCCTTGAAAACTTCTCTATTTCAGTTTATGTTTAATTCATGTCTGAGTTTCAGTCGCGTATCATTCACACTTTCAAATTCCAAAACACATATTTCACTTGAATTGATTTCAATTTAATAATTTAAATCTTCCACCCCCGCATTGGGAGCAAAGCACACAAAACTACCCCAAAATCAGTACGTGATCGTACTATAGAAAAAAATGAGCTTCTCCTCATCCTCCTCCTCCCTCCCACTCCCACGCGCCGGCCGACGTGTCGAATACTTTTCAATCAATCTGCACTCGTCGAAAGTCGTTACGAATTCTGTCTGCAGAAATTTTTTTTTGTGTGTTGTGTGCCTTCGTCTCTTTTTTTCTGTGTTGGTTGGTTCCATTTAAATAAAAAAAAACCAACCCTTGTAAATGGCGTCAATTTATCAAAGTTTCTCGTAATGTTAACCCTTCAATTTATCTTTTTCGTGGTACGAGAAAAATCGCACCAAAGTCCAGAAAAGATATATATGTCCTGTGCTTGCAAACAATAATTTATTCGAGAATGAGAATGAATAAGCCGGGGCAAAAATCTTATGAATTTTTCACACTCGAATTTGAATTTGAATTTGATGGCAGTAAAAACGATGACGATGTTGGCGTGATGAGCTGTACACGCAGCATCAGAGGAGATGATTTGATTGACCTCAGTGCCTGGATAGGACATAACCTTGAGGATGGTGTGTTGAATATATTAAATATGCATATTTACTTTCTGTTTGAGAACGGGTGGCTGAGGATCGAATTCCAGATCGAAATGTCCTCTGATTCGTAGTATGCTCTAATTGGCATAGGCACTCTTACATAATCAAAATCATATGTTTCTATGGACAGTATTCGTGCAAAGGATGAGTGTTGGTTGGTTGGTTGCCCCAACGGCATCATGTCGACCATGTCCATATCTACATTGTTAAATATTAGACATTTAACACTAATCCAACTCCATGTCCTTTACACACGACTGGCTACAAAGGAACTCTAATGTATTATTCATACTATTTCCGAAGCGTAAATGAAACTTTGCCAAAGACTCTCCCAGAGTAGCAAAAGCATATTATAGCATACAGAATATATCACAAAGCCAACTTGAATATTCTGCATGGTTCACTGGGAACTGTATATATTTGAAATATATAAGATCCGATTCCGCAGGCATGTGTTACCATATATTACCAAAGTGTATTACATAACAGCCATTTAAGTATGTTCACTCGAACAGGATAGTGAACGAACGGTGCATATTATACAGAATGCACAAAACACTTGTTGTCTCATAAAATGTTGGCAACATATGCGGTGGGAAAAACAAGCGAAAATACTTCAGAAACAAAGTGCCAAACAATTAAAATTAATATCCTTGTAGCAATAATTTTATGGTGTAAAAGGATGGCAAAAGGTTAATATGGTCATTATATTATGTATGCGATGGTGATGGTGATGGGGGGAATGTTGCAAGATTGCCCGCAAGATAAATTGCGATTTAATTCAATGGTCCTAGAAAGTTGGACTTGTTGTTTTTTTTGTTGCTAAGGCGACATACGACAACGAGTTGTGTAAGCTATTTTTTGCAATGCCAAAGACGAAGTTTCCATACAAAATCTCCACAATTGTAAAATCCTCAATCAAAAAATCTCAAAAAAAAATTCAAATTTACAAAATAAAAAATTTGTGGGTTTATATATAAAGGAGTCCGGCTTTCACGACCTAAACTTGCCATCCTGCCAAAATATTGAAAGTCCTGCTTTTGTCCGGCTTTGTCATTTGTTTTTGGACGGTGGCTTATGTAAGCTTATGAATTTCATATATGTACGTATTTTTGCAATCTTCTTCTATGTACTAAAAACAATTTGCTGACTGTTATATTAGGTACATTTGTTCACAGCGGCCTTTTTTTGTGCTGGAAAATACTAAGACCCTTCATCGAATTGTTTTGTTCCAAAGTCCAGTTCAGAAAAGTTGTTCGCTTTGCCAAACCTGATAGTTTTCTGTCACGCGAATTCGCATCTTTCAGGTTATGCGAGAAGAATTTCTTCGATTCGAGAATTACAGTAAAACACGGATAAGTGCACATCGATAATGCACAATTTTTTCGTGCACTTAAGCATGTTGTGCACTTATCAGTGCTCCATACAAACTATCTAATTTACGTAGCATAAATGGAAACTAATGGTAACAATTGATATTGTGCGGCTGTACTTTGTAACGCTATAGTCAGGGCCGGTCCTATGGGTGGGCAGTCGCCCAGGGCCACCACTTTCAAGGGGACAACACACCATGGAACCTTTTATTTTCGGGGGCCACCACTCAGAAAGTGCTCCATTCTCACGCAACAAGATAATCAAAGCATACTTGATGCAAAATCTGCCTGCCTAGCACTCCGATATGTCTACCGATAATGTGCATAAAATTCTTAAAGAATGAAAACCGCAGAAATGGAATTTCGTAAAAACAATCGGTCAAGTTGTATCCATCTGACGGATGGCATTTCAAATGCTTGGCGAGGGAATAGCATTGATACACCTTGACCGATTTTTTTATGAGCCAAACACATAAAACAGATCAGGAATTAGGGATTTATTTTGAAGGGCAAATAGTCCGACAATTAATTTTTTTTTCAGCGAAAGCTCGATTATTATTATTTTGATTATTTATAATAATCAAAATGCTGTGATGTAACTAATCATGATGACAAAAGATTAAAATTTTTACCGGGTAAATAAATACGCACTTCTTAGAAAGAGCTAGCTGACAGTGGCAGCAATTCCTATTTTTATCCTTAAAGGGCAGAATTAAGATCGAGAGTGAAATTTTATGTATTATTTTTCGATTCCCCGGTCATTTGACATTTCACGATGAAATAACCGGGGAATCGGAAAAAATACATAAAATGGCCGCGAAAAATTATGGAACTGTTTTCATATTGTTGCTTATGGAATTCCCCAGCATTCCCCGCACATATTCCACAGCAGTAGGAATAGTTTTTCATTGAAAAAATCGCAGCGGAACAAAATTTCACTCTCGATGTCAGTAGGATAGGCTTAAACGTGAAAGGGGTTTTATGAAACATTTACAACTCACCAGTCTCAGAATTTTAAAGCATTGCTCTTTTGGCCTATACGTCCAAAGCAAAGTCTTCATTTTTTTTATTTGTTTGTCAAGCTCAAATTGACGAAATAAATATAGCCTTTCACTCTATGAGCGAAGGGTATAACGAGCCAGTAAAAATGTTTATTTTGAAAAAAAAAAACATTGGCAAAGCGAAGACTTCGGCGACATCAAAAAGATTGCGAATCACTGATATAACGTGTGGAAAAACATTCAGGCCAACAAGGTGAGACAGTGGGGTGTCGTGCTATATCAACACAATAAAACAAAACAAAAAATATTGAAAATAAAAAATTGAAAAACAAAAATTTAAGCCAACATTTTGGTTGGAAATTGATAGGGGTCACAATCATCGACTTTCCCAGGGCCACCAAAATACTAAGGCCGGCCCTGGCTATAGTTTTCAACAATTAAATTTGACAGAGCCATGTACAAGCGACTTTGTAAAGCGTTCGAACTTTGGCAACACATATTAACAAATGGGCACTATACCCATCTTTTTAATTTTTCTAATGTAGAGGCACCATTATCAAACTAACAGCTGATTTCAACAATCCCGTCAAGAGCGCTTGCTTTGAGCGGTAAATAGAGGGAAGAACATCGAACAGCTTTTGGGACGTCAAAAATTGTGTGTATGCTAAAATATTTTTTGTACATTTTCACTACAATTTATGGATGTCAAAATTATCACTTGTTTGCAGAAATGGGAAAAGCAACATACAAAAAAAAAATTGTTCGCAATAAAAGAAAAGCCAAAATTTGCTAACAACCTAACGACTATCTTAGAGGTATCATGCGATCTAAAGAAGAAGACTGACTGAGACTGCTAACATAAACGCTGGCATGACAAAGAGACTGCCACTTTTGCTAAATATTTTTTTATCAAGACAATGTTTGATATTCTCCTTAAGCTGCTCCCAAAAAGAGCAATTTTAACCTCTCATATTTACCTAAAGACAAAAATTATCCAGTAGACCTGATTTCCCTTTCTTCTACATCTTCATAAATCAATAAATATTAGATAACTCGGGCTAGGATCGCTTTAGTTCGTAAAATTGTCTGGTTCGAAACGTCTGCACTAATAAATTTTTCAAATGCACATGTGCACTTATCCGTCTTGAAACGTGTCCAAATGTTGTTAGCCCTACCAAAAAATTGCGTGCACTTAAGCGTGTTGTGCACTTATCCGTGTTGCACTTATCCGTTTTGAAATGTATTGAAAATCGCATTGACTGGATGGTGCATGAAAATTGGGTGCACTTATCCGAGTTTTGCACTTAAGCGTGATGCACTTAACCGTGTTTTACTGTATTTAAAAACATAGCTTTAAAGGTCCAGAAATCATGTATTCGGTGTGGAAATCACTTGAATAAGAAATTTTGTAAACTTGACAATTCCAGTCCAAGTACCCGTGCGTTTTGCGTTTTTGCTTATTAACACGTTCAATGTCTGACCGCAGTTTTCACCGACATTACCATACGAACGGGGAGGAACGCTGCGTGCACATTGTGTACGATTTAAGCTTTATGGGTGCATGCACTTGTTTCACACCACATCACGAACAAATTTTTGTTTTTTCAGCCACGAAGTGAATTTATGTCAGCCTAACAATTTCGGCTTCCAATGTTGTTTTGGCCGGTGCTACAACAGGGGCGTAGCCAGGATTTGGTTTCGGGAGGGGTCCAAGGGTCGAAATCAAAGTCAGAAATTTTATTGCAGGCATTATTTGAAATCTATTTTGATATTGGTGTTTTGCTGTCCATCACGCAGAACCGGGAAATAAACTTCGCTTCTGGCTAGATTTTATTCTGAATGAATAAGCACATCACTGTTATAGTTAGCTAGTTCCCTTGCAAGATCACCATATTATGGGCTTCATTTCAGTTCAGGGCGTCATCACTAATCATCAATTACCATTGTCCATCGACGTGGTAATTCAACCCCTTTTGCCAGCTTGAAATGGAATGGATATTTCTAGCAATAATAGGTAGCGTCTGATGTGTTAGTCTATTTCTATTGGGTGATAAAATCCTGAAACTTAGAAGGCTGTCTATTACATACTTTGTCGCATTTTTAAACACCTCTAACGAATTGGCAAATCCTATACACTGTCATTTCTAAGTCGTGCTCTGTGGCCGTGATCGTTCGGTCGCCACTCTGTGAAATAGACACTCATAGAGAAACGAGTTTAAAACTCGGCACGACTCGTCGCAAGTTTATTATTCAGAAGAAATGATAAGACATATTCTTATCGTAGCATAATAAACTAACAATGCGACTAGGAAGTGGTATGACTGACAACCGTATCACACTCCGAATTCAGTTGTCTTTGTAACGTTGATGACTACACACGGTAGTCATCAACGCACCATGCTCCACTAGGAGTTACGGTAATAAGAGAGATACACTGTCATTTCTAACGGTGGAAACACGTTAAAATGTGGTAATCAGAATAATATTAAGGAACTCTTGACTGGTAATACTGTCCTTGGAAATGTATTATTCTCCCTCAAGAGATTTATATTAGTCGTGTTTTATTGTGCTCGGGTGTAGGCTAGTGTAGGGTAACTACATGGAATTACAATAACAACATAGCCCAGATAAACCCAGTAATGTATCGTACTCTGACCAAAGTTAACCCGGAAGAATTGTTACAGATGTGACAACGAGAGGCGCTCTAACACGAAAAAGCATTATCTAATACCAAAACCATTGGTTAAATGTTACGGGTGGGAGGTTGAATGTTGCGATAAACCGACCGCAATGTTTATTGTTGTTCTTGTAAGCCATGTTAATTTACTGGTTATTTATTTATCACAACTTTGAAACTTCAGCCTTCATGGTTGGTGCAATAGATCTAAACAGCTTTTAACCCACATCGTTTTTTTTGTGCTTATATACCCCAACCTGCACCTTTTTTACAAAAAAAAAACACGCATATTATAGGGTACCTCAAATGTGTACCTATTAGCAGCTGGATATTTTTTGATAATTTTTTTTCTATTATTCCGTCATATCTTTTATTCTGAGCTCTCACCAAGGACCATGTTCCCATTTTACGAGACTCAAAACAGAATCTCGCAGCACCAGATCTTTACCATTTTATTGGTTTACATGTATTATCGAGGGAGTTGCGACTCCGCTGACTCAACTGAACCAATTTCACTGGCTACGTCCCTGTACTACAATGTTTTGACCAACTGTCCAAAATTGGGCGGAAATGAATTCACAAATAGTGATTACCGATCTAAATTTTGCAGTTATAATTTTTTGTCTAATGTTTCTAAATTGGTTGGAGGAACATTTTCAAAAGATCAAACCTGAAGACAGTTATATTTGGCCCACGTTAGGTTTTGAATGTAACACCCCTGCTTTAAACTCAAAGGCGTATACATAAATGTATCGTACCCATGTGTACTTTTATATGTTTCTGGATTGACGTCAATTTTTGTTTTGCAGTCTGTGTTTTGAGGCTGAGTCAAGAGTGTCTAAAGTGCATTAAAAATTGTTGGTGCAACTTTTAAGATTTTTTTTTAATTAAATAAAAATGTTCTTTAATTATTATTAGTCGAGGTACTGGTTCAATATTTCTCAAATACCTAGTTTCTCATGAATATTTTCAACGTACGCAAAAACTTTCTAAAAGTATAAAAATAACTTCTTACAAAAACATTTTATACGACGACTTAATTTTATGACTTCTGTTTCCGTGCACTCGTCATCATCATATGATTTCAGACCTTTTCTGCGAAAACATTTTAATATAAATTTCGCAGGTTCATTAACGTAATATCAAAAACCGACAAAGTCGCTTTGGGAGGAAACAAGTATGTTATATATAAAATGTGTGTACACAAAATGTTGTGTGCTGCCGCCAAATATTTAGAGAGTTACACACATAAAAGTCCGTAAGCATGGAAAACACATAGTATGAGCATTTTCATATGATCAAACAGGAAACAGTCTAACTTTTGCTTTTGCTGTGGCTGGCTGGAGGATACTAATGTCATTGAAGAGAGCGTCAGTCTCGTCCTGAAAAATATGCTTTGAATTGTGTTGCGCTATCTAGTTATGAAAATTCATTACATATTTGATTTTGAATTTTCACATTTCCATATTATTTATACGTTTCGATATTTACTTTTTGATATTTCAGTATATTATGGTCTTTGGCCGTTTCTGTGGTAAAACAAACATTCATTTGATTAGAGTGAAAACTTAATCTAATGCTTGGACATTTTTAAAGGTGAATAAATATTTGACAATAGTGTTGTATTGCCTCCTTTGTGATCCACGAAAGTAATATATTACATCCATATATCAATATTAGTGAATAAATATGTTGCAGCTCATTCTGTCCACTAATTCTATCATTTTTTCACTCGTTTTACCGCAGTTCGTTTGCGCAGGAAAACTCGTTTTCGTTTGCCAACAAATAAAGGTTGCCAAATTGAAAAAAAAAGTATGACTTGAGTGAAATTCCTGTACGAGAAAATGTTTTCAGCGGATATATTCTTTTGCGGTGGTGGGCAAACGACAATTTTTGCTTGGGCGATTGAGGGGCCCCGCATGATCAATCAAACTCACCAAGTTCAATCGCGGAAAGGTCCCTACAGTGGCTTGATCAGGCGTACTATTAATGGAGTGAAATTTATGTGTGGAAAATAGAGAAAGTGGGCAAACGAAAAGTTGTGAAAATGTGGGCTCAATCGATGGGAGGACAAACTGCGAAAAAAGATCCAAAAATTAGGTGCAACTTTCTAAAATTCTAAAAAAAAAAAATTTTTTTGAGTGAAATTTTTGATCGAAAAATATTTTGAGTGAATAACTTTTTTAATAGGAGTGCCAAACGATGATTTTTTCTGGACAATTGAAAACATTCCATGCACTAAAAAAAATCAAATGGTCAATCAAAGTGGCCAAGTGATAACGAGGAAGCTAGGATAGGATAGCTAGATGAGGGGCGCAATTAATTGAGTGAAATGGAAAATGTGTTTTACCCATAACTTTTTTGATGGGTGGTTAAACAAAAAAACAGATTCATGTGAAAAAAAATTGTAGTTTCACCTGTTCACAAATCATGATGAAATATAAATGGCGAAGCCTCCTCTTTCCAGTGAATGTAATTTCGTGTGTATTAAGGGACGTTTCTCTGTGCTTTATTTCAATTTGAAGTTCTATCACGGCTGTATACGTAAGAAAAAAAATCTAAAGTTACGTGACTTCGGCAACTTAACAAATCCCAAATTAGAACAGAAGAGTCGTGGAGTACTTTTGAAGAAGATTGAGAACTGTTTTAAATTCAATATTTAGTGCTGCTATGGTAAGATTTATAACTGAGCATAACATTTACAAAATTATAAGGCCGAAAAACTAAAACTGAGGTTTCAATCTGAAATTCACAATTTCAAATTATTTTTAATTGATTTCCAATCATTATAGGACTCAGATATCAAAATTTTTGATTTTGGAGGACCTGTTTTCCTTAAAAAAAATGTGTAGATTTACAACAACTATATCTCCGAAGACTCCAGGAATAAGAAGAAGTATCTGCATTTTATTTTTTTCACTAACGGCAACTTCTGATAAATGTCCCTTCATATTAGGTCGTCGGGAACAAGTCATGAGCCTCGTAACAAAGCCCGAAGTATGTGTACACCGAAATACATTTCGTGAATTCCTTGTAAAACCCAAATCAGTTGGTTTAGGCTTCTGTTGCTATCCTAATTTCGCCCGCGGCAAGACGGAAATGTGAAAACGTGTATTGTTCTCTATATAAAAATGTGAAGCATTTCCAGGAAGTTATTATTTGTCAAAAGAATGTTGAAAATTATGTATAAGACAACGTCTCCAACTCATACTCATATGTCAAATAAATCTCTGACATTTTTTCGCCATTCTGGCTTTTTAATAGCAATAATTGTAGCTCATATACATTCGTACACATTTTTAACATTTCCTTATTGTCTTGTATTTCCTGGTGACGTTTTGTCCTTTTTGTTTAATGCGAATGCGAAATGTGTCATGTTTGTGTCGGTGACACAGTAATCATTAATCAATATCATGCTCCGGAGAGTATTTCAGTGATAAAACAGTAGTAAAGAATCTTAATTTGCATTTAAAAAGAATATTATTTGTGTCACTAAAAATAATGAACCGTCACGTCGTCGGCATTCCATACGAAAAACGAAAAATAGCATTACATAACACAAAACACTTGTTTTTTTTAAATGCCTGTCGAAAAAGTGCTGATGATAAATACGTTGCAAATTTTCCGAACAGGTGCATTCATTCCCCGGGTAGGTACGTGTTTCCGGGGACTATTTACGTATACGGCGCATATCGCGACAGTTGAAAATGTGATTCCGATACGATGATATGAACATGAACATACAAAAAAGGTGGTGAAGTGAAAAAAATCCACTTGGCTGATATGTGCAATTGTTATCATCACACAGTTGTTTTTCCGCTGATTATTTTGCAAAAAAAAACCCCAAAAGAGGATACTTGTCGACGAGTAGTTCAATAGGACGCTCCCTGTATTTGCTGTGAATTGGAATCAGATTTTCCAGTTGTATAGGGAGAAGTATGCAGTTCAATTAAAGCTTTTGAAGATACTCCCGCGCACTATTCGGTATCCAATATGAACCCATTTTCCATACATTCCAACGTAACGGGCACATTTTTTTATAATTTATCACAAGGATTGTTGTCATTTCATACGGATGACACTTCCGCAAATATTTCGGCCGGTTCTTTTATTTTATAATTTATAAATTATATTTGTTTCCATGTCCGGGACGCTTTTTTTGGCGATTTATTTTCCATTCATAGTATCCAGTGATTTATGGTGGACCCGATACGATACTCATACTCATATAGGAAGGATACCATCCATATCACAGCATATTTTTGTGCGTATAGTTTGTGAACAATTAATTAATGGTCACTTATTGTTTTTTGGAAATCCTGTATAGGTGCTATCGCATATCCTGCTCTGGTTGAAAATTGTTACGGTAAAGTGAAATTCTCGCGTTGATTATTTAACCATACTATTATGAAGATATGTTAACATGAGAGGTGTTGTTCGTTATCAAAAACACTAAAAGTGTAAGCGCGCATATCTATATATTTGTGAGAGTGTGTGATATAATTGACCCCCAAAAGTGCTATCAATTACACAACCGACCGGGTAATATTTTCGGCCATTAATGTACGTTTAAGGACGTATTTAACATGTTATCAGCATTTTACAACCAGTTTATATAGTACACCAAATTTCTGTTCGTCGGCTTTTTGAATTGTTTTTGTTAATGCGGTTTCATATGATTTTTAACCGTTGGAAGTGAATAGTAGTCGGTGGTGTCGGTGTTGGCTGAAAAGGACACTCGGCATTTCAGTAATGCAATGAAATGGCCGAGTTTGACAGAAAAATGACAGTTGTTGAGCGTCCATCAAAAATGGCACCGAGTATGATACTTTCACTATGGTGCTGTTTGTATCATTGGTGCTGACTAGTTTTGCAGAAAGCCGCTAGAGTTATGGTCGATCCGTTGAAGATATTTTGGGTATTGACAAACAGTACATATTTAGGTAATTATTAAAATTATTGTGTTAAAATTATACTTAATTATGTTATCTAGTATGAATGTATTTTTTTCAAATTTTCAGGATTGTAAGAGTTTAAAAAAGTTGAAAAATTAACAAGTTTTATTTTTTTTTTTTAACTATATGCTCTTTTTAGGCATAATTGAGGAATTCGGCTGAGAACTATATATTAAATATATTTTATGTTATTCTGAGTGGCCAAGGCCATCCGTGTTACTGAACATTTCAAGCTATGGTCCAGTGGCGGAACAACTTCACTCGGGGCCCTCCCGCCATCTTCTTCAGTGGGCCCCCTACACTGAGAAAAAAGTAGAGTGAAATCAATCGAAAACAATTAATTGATTGACTAACAATCTGTCAATTTGTATGGGAAATGACTGTGACTGATGACTAAAAAGTGAAGATCGACCTTAAACCAGATATTTTGAAACATGATTTTGACGTTACAGCGTTTCTAATAAAATTAAGAACGTCCTACTTAAAACAAAAAACTTTTTAGCAAAAACGCTCACGCAGCGCATAATTGACCTCTATAGGCGTTGGTGATATTTAAGCAAAGTAAACTAGCTGGGCCTTCAATGGGATTCGATCCAGCGAACCTATGATTTGAGGGCGATCGCCCTATCTACCCTAATGCCGCACACAAACAATCAATCCGAATCCATTTTTTAAATTTTTGTTCAGCCAAAATCGAAGAAAATTACGAAAAATAAAAAAAATGGAGTCGGACGCTTCGTCTGTGGGTGACTTAAGTTTGTAACTTACTAGACAATTGAAAAAACCGACACGTTATTAAATTAACTCTATTCCTTGTTTCACGTTTAAATTTAAGTGTGCACTGATTTAAATCTTTCAATTTTAAGACCATCTGTACTTAATATTAAATTAAATACAATCTTGGCAAGACTGCTTTGGCCTCTACACCAAAATCCTAATGACCGGTGTATACACGGCAAGCAAGATCAAATATTTTAGTCTTCAACGACATATACGTATTAGCTAGTTTGAACTAAGCTTTAGGCCCAATACACATATCCAAATCATCATTACGATAATACGTCATGATGATGAAAGTACGAAATTGGGGTGACACATCTGTTTACGTCATTGGAATTCGTCATTTACTTTTGACATTTGAATAAAATGATAAAAATGTCCCTCACATTAGCGATATTTTGATGAATATTCTGTTTAATAATTTGAAGTCACACTTTTCTTATGGAATTTGAAGAGAAATGTGTAAAGATTGGTAACAAATTTAATATTTTTGAAAAAATTCTTGTTCTTCAATTTTACAACAGATGGCGTCTCCTGTCATTGTTGAGCTAATGATGATCCAAATGCGCAATTTGGAATTCATGCTAATGATGGTAAATTTTCGTAATAATGACGCATTTGCGTCAATCGAAAATACGTGTCTCAAGCTTGTAATTGAAATGGTACTATATGAGCAAAACCAGAGCTTAGGCATCATAGTCTTTCTTCTTCTTTCTTTTTAGTAGCCCCATCTTTTCGAATGAAATAGGTAGTATTATCACTGACAGGACTCAATTGAATACGGATGTAAATCAGTGGCGCCCCGTGTCTCTTTGCGCAGGATGGGCACCTTCACGGAATAAAAATCTTTTGGAAACACCT
This sequence comes from Microchrysa polita, assembly GCA_949715475.1. Lineage (NCBI taxonomy): Eukaryota > Metazoa > Arthropoda > Insecta > Diptera > Stratiomyidae > Microchrysa > Microchrysa polita. The sequence continues at coordinate 5,132,037 of OX454415.1, read as the reverse complement.
AAAATTAACGACTTTCCACGTAAAGTTCGCATTGTATTAAATGGAACCATAAATTTCACAGTTTTGCAACCATTTTTTAAATCAAGATATTATTTTTTAATTTAGGATCATTTTATTTTAAATGCAGTGTCCTAGTATATAATTATTAGACTATCAAATAGATTTGCGGGAACATGCAAATTAATGTTGTGCGGCCTATAGCATTTTTAATGTAAATGTACATAGTCTAAAACTAATCAAAAATGCTAAAAGTACACAACAATAATGTTCATGTTCCCGAAAGTTTATTTTACATTCTAATACATATTACAATAAACACTTCAAATTCATTAACCTAATAATCATCATTACACAAGAAATCCCCAATCCTCCCGTGAAACATGTTTTCCTACATAGCATTGAGCCATCGTTGGTTTTTTATTCATTTTGACCAGCTCATGGTAACCCCAAAAATTGTACTTTTATATTGTCTACGTCATAATCATTCTCATTCTTATTATACTGATTCCATTCGAGCTTCTATAGGCCGGCCTACCTTGTCGGTATTGAATTCGATGCCACCGCTTCGAAAAGTTTCATAAATTTCGAATGATTTGTTGTTGTAATTTGGTCACCGGCGCAAGTGGCCTACCTTTCGACCATTTGTTTCGTCGTTATGTCGATGGTAAGTAGATTTTCAACAATACCTAATGGTTTGAATATGCGGTTTCGATTTTGATCGAACAAAAATAGCCTAATTTGTTGATTAATACAAACACCGGAAATGTTTTTGTGCAGTGGCTCCCAAACAGTAATTGATAGATTCGGGAAAGACTTGGTAGTACTGGGAAAAAACTATTAATATGAATGATGTTCACCTAATAGTCAAAGGTAAAATTTTGCTCTACATTTCTACTGATGTTACAATAAGTGTATTTATTTATAGGGTGGGCTGTGCCCACCTTGCCCACTATGACGAGCCGCCACTGATGTAAATAGCTGCGATGTTGGTTACGCCATATTACGATATAACATCAGGGGATGCAGCACTTAGTCGTATATATCCACAACCGTTTTTCTAGAAAATATGGCAGAACAATTTGACTTAAAAGAATTTTTCGAAATGTCGCAAAGAAAGGCTTTCTCCCGTAACATACCGTACCTGACACCCCAATTACAATTAAAATGAGTTAAGGCCAGCTGCAGACCCAGAATTTTTGTGTGATCATCATTAGCAACATGTACACAATTTTGTGAAAAGACATTTTGTACAAAAATTTGCAAGTGCAGTTCATAAAAGGCATTTTAGTGGCAATTTTGAAAAAAAAAATTGTTAATAGTTACATATATAAGGCTTACACATTAGCAAATCTTGCATTTGCACAAACAAAACGAGACCGAGTTCTAATCGTGCGAATAGCACGATGAGTGTATACCCTATATCCATGTACAGACTTTGAATGCACGTAAAACCGAAAATATTCAATTTAATTTTTTAAAGGAGGAAGGGGTAAATGGGTCGAATCTCGGACATCTTTAATATTTTATAACGGCATCCAGTAGCTATCATTTGCTATAATTTCGACTTTCCACCAACTTCAAGCATATGTCACAATTAGGCATTGATGAAAATTTCAGGTCGCTAGTGATATTCTGTCTAAAAATATGGCCAAATTAAACTATCACGGAGGGGTCATTTGTATGGAAGGTAGGGGAACCCTTGGTCCGATTTGGCCCATTTTCAATACCATCCAGCTTTTATCAAAACAATCATCTGATCAAAATTTCAAAACGCTAGCTTCATTATTTCGGGAGCTATCGTGCGAAGTGACAGACAGACAGACGGACATGTCTTATTCAAATCAGGGACCTACCCTGCCTCAGGGTATTTTATGAATCACTGCTTGATCTTACCAACTGAAGTGAGAACCAAGTAAAAGTTATCTTTAGCATTTTTGAACGAGACCGAGTTCTAATCGTGCGAATATCCGACATTTCTAAACGACGCCCCAGTACAAGGTCGCATAAACAAATTGCAATGGAATGCGCAAACCCATGTACAGACCTAGAAGGCATGCAAAAACCAAAATTTTCATTATCGTGTTTTTTGTAGGGGTGGGAGGGTACAGATGGGTCGGATCAGGCACATCTTTAACATCTTATCAAGGCATCCAACAGCTACTATTTGATACTAATTTGAAGTTCTTCGCGACATTCTATCAAAAGATATGGCTGAATATAACTTTGTAGGGGAGGTAGGGGTAGGGGTAGCCGGACCTACTCCTACTCCACGTCAACTTGAAGCATATATCTGAAATAGGCATTGGTCAAAATTTCAAGTTGATAGCGATATTGTACCGAAAGTTATGGCCAAATTAAAATATCAAGGAGGGGCAATTTGTATGGGAGATAGGGGAACCGCTAGCTTCATTATATCGGGAAGTATCGTGCGAACAGACAGACAGAGGCAGACAGACAGACAGACATGGCTCAATCGAATCAGCGACCGGCCCAGATCATTTATATATATATTTACTTTGTCATACCTCCGGTGGCTCCTTAGAGGTGTTACATAATACGGCGTAACAAAAACAATATACCCTATACCATCTTATGGGTATAATGTATAAAAAAATCTTGATTTTGTAATTTTTCGTCCCACAATTTCTGGGTTCTGGCCCCTCCCGTGGTTGCGCCACTGATTGCAGCAATGCGTAACTAAAACATTTACCAGGAAAAGTAAATATTTTAAAAGAATGTGTGAAAACCTTCTTAGAGAGCTGAAAAGGGAGTCGTAGAACCGAAAAGAGGAACCCTTGTGCTATTAAATTCTTCATTTTGTATTTTGAAAAAAATTCTGTCCAAAATTATTTTTCTATAGCTTTTACCGTTATCCAGTAATTACATTGTTTGTTTTTCTTGTTAAAACCGGAAAAATTTCTTTTTTCTCTTAACGTTTTTTTATTGAAATTAAGAGCATAACTTTTTATATTGCCAATAAAATTACACTTCGACCGATGCAAATCTCTATTTTAATGGTAGGTAGGTAGTATGGCTCATTTGGGGAAAATGAATGTACAAGCAAGGGGACTCTTCTATTTTTTTGTCAAAATGCCCGACTTGCCAAACTAAATCATATATGACATTAATTTTCCCCAAATGAGCCACACTACCTGCCATTAAAGTATTCTCCATCATGAATTGGATTGCCTGTATAGCGATAATAAATGTTAAAACATTCTCACCTTGTGATCGCCGGTTTTTTCGTTAAACAAACGAGACTTAGAAACTTTAGGGAAAAAAAAGATCTCGTAGAAGGGAAAGCTCTACTTTTTATACCCTTCGCTCATACGAGGGCAGTTCAATAAGTACCCGTGTTTGAAGACATAGGATGGTACTGAGGGAAGTTGGTGTCATCATCGTGTGCTGCCATCTATCAAACGACGCCAAAACAAATTCCAGACTAATTTATTGGTTAGTTTTGATTTGACAGTTGTCGAGTAACGCGTGTTTCGTAATTTTCGATAAGATGGAAAGAGAGCAGTATGGTTCGGTAATTCGATTTCTGTTTTTGGATTAGAAAAAATGTGAGGAGATAAAAGCGAAGTTGGATGCTATTTATAGGGACACTTCGCCGTCTATGACCACCGTTATATATTGGTTCAATGGTGAATCTGCTTTAAAGAAGGCCAAAACGGTTTCATCGGCCGGAAATCATGTCATGGCGGTCATGGCGACGATTTTTTGGGATGCGAAGGGCGTCATCCTTGTTTTTTTTTTTAGAAAAAGGAAGAACGACAACTGGAAAGTGAAAAAATTGAAGGAGACGCGATCGCATTTGGCGAAAAAGAAAGTGCTGTTTCACCACGATAACGCACCAGCGCATTCATCCGAAGTCGTCGCCGCCAAATTGAATGAATTGCTGCCGCATCCTCCGTATTCACCCAGTCTGGCTCCCAGCGACTTCTTCATGTTCCCTATCATGAAGAAATGGCTCGCGGGGAAAAAATTTAGCTCAAACGAGCAAGTCATCGCCGTATTTTGGAAAATTCGACAAATCCTATTTTTTGGAGGGGTTAAAAAAATGGCAGGAACGTCGGGAAAATTGTATCATACTAAAAGAGGACTATGTTGAAAAATAAAAATAAAAATTAGAAAAAAAAATGTGTTTTCATTTTCAACACGGGTACTTATTGAACCACCCTCGTAGAGTGAAAGGGTATATTAACTTTGTCATGAAGTTTGTAACGCATTGAAGGAAGCATCTTCAACCATATAAAAAGTATACATACATATATGATCAGCATGACGAGATGAGTCGATTGGGCGATGTCAGTCTCTCCGTCTGTCTGTCTGCGACGCGTTTTACTCGTCCAATTTAAAAGCTATGAAGCTGAAATTTTGCACAAATGCTTCTTTTTGCTGCAGCCAGTTTGTATGTTTGAATCGGTAAAATCGGACAATGGGGCTGCCATACATACCCAACTCCCCAAATTAGGTTCTTCTAAGAAAAACTTTTTTAATTGTGCACCAATTTCAACCAAATTGGAAAAAAATTTATTTCTATTGATGACACAAAACATATGTAAGATTAAATCGAATCGGACCATGGGGTCATTGGGCTGCCATACAAACCCAACCCCACAAATTAGGTTCTTCTACGAAAAACTTTTTTATTTGTGCATTAATTTCAAGCAAATTCCACACGAATGTATTTCTATGCATGACACAAAACATATACATATAAGAATGGATCAAATTGGACCATGGAGTCATTACACCAATTTCACAAAACCTTGAATTAATGTGTCTTTACTAAAGCAACAAAAAAGTTCAAAAATTTTAAATATATTTATTTGCCCACTTATTTCAACCAAGCCCAAAACTTTTGTCAAGACGGAAGAAAAAGAATGAGGAGGGGGATTAAATGCAGGTGATAGGTACGCCCGAAAAGAACTTTTAGCCCAAAGAGAGCGAAGGGTATCCAAATTTCGGCCGCGTCCGAAATTAGCTTCTTTTCTTTTTCTTTGTAACGTACCGTACCTGCCCTCCTCCCCCAATTATAATTAAAATGAGTTAAGGCCAGCAGCGAACCCAGAATTTTTGTGTTCAATATTAACAACATGTACACATTTTTGTGAAAAGGACTTTTTGTACAAAATTTGCGAGTCCGGGGGATTCGCGTTCAAAATAGGCATACAAATTTTAATGGGAATTTTGAAGACAAATTTGGTTAATAGGCATAAGGCTAGCGCATAAGCAAATCTTGTATTTGCGCAAATAAAAAATTGTTTGACTTTTAATTTTTCGCCCTACATTTTCTGGCCTCTTAGCCGCTGCCGTGGTTGCGCCACTGATCGGATCGAACGCGCGAGTTAGTAACTAAAACATTTTCAAGGAAAAGTCAAATCTTCTATAAGATGATAGCGGAAGCGGTTTAGTCAAAGCTATATTTAGTCCTGTAGAAGTATATGTTATTAGAAATTGCCGTTTGTGTGAAAACCTTCTTAGAGAACTGAAAGAGGAGTAGTAGTATCGGAAGAAGGTTCTCTTGTGCTAGTAAATTCTTCATTTTGTTATTGGAAAATCCTGCCCAAATTATCTTCCTTTTACCGTTACCCAGTAATAACATTTTTCGTTGGCATTGTTAAAACTGGAAAATATATTTTTTCTTTTAGCTTTTAAGAACATAATTTTCTATAATGTCAATAAAATTACACTTCGAACGATGTGAAGCTTTACGAATCTTCTGTGGCGCATCCGCTTGAATACTGCAGGTTTCAAAATAAAATTTTAATGACAATATTGGGTAGCAGTAAATTGAACTGACAAATCTGTAAACTCACAAAAGTTAGAGATTTCGAAAAAAAAAAAAATACAAAAAATTTAGTCACGCACTTTATCAAATGTATTGTTTCGTTAAATAACGGAAATCTTGATCAAGAAAAATGCTGCTGCTAACCCTTAACGACCTTTATTACATTTGCAACATTTAGAGCTAGAGTCGCGAAAATAAATAGTGTAAAAAGGTTATCGCACTTGCACTTAATCTATAGTGAGTTGTAATTTGCGATGGGGTGAATTTAAAATTGTATGACATTGAAAGGTTTTTTTTTTTTTTATTGAACACCAAAGTTAGGGAGTAACCCTTTAGTGTAAGAGCACAACTTTGGTAGAGGAAGGGAAGGGACGGGAAGGGAAGGGAAAGTAAGGGAAGGGAAAGTAAGGTAAGGGAAGATTTCAGTGTAGAGCGATAATGTTTGTATGTTTTGTTTGAATTTTAGCGGTTCATAATTGTGCGGAAAAACAGCAGCTGGGAGAGAGTTCCACATGCGTATTGTTCGAGTTAAAAATGACTCATAGAATTTTACAGTGCGACAGGTTGACACCTCAAGAGTATGAGGATGAGCGCGACTAGTTTGCCGAGTCTGGCGAATAGGTTGAGCATTTTCGGGAATCAAACTATGTATCTCGTTTGAGCAACGGTTATAGTAATAACTAGGGACCGGATTATATGCAACTTAAAAAGGCTGAAATAAGCATGCAAATATGCATAATAAACCTTTGAAATATGCAACTAAAATGACAAAATATGCAATATAAAATGAAAGAAAAGACTTATTATTCAGTCTTTATTAGCACTCTAGAGCACGGAAAACACATTTTATTTGGTTCCAGCCAAAGATTGGTTGTTTTTATAGTAATTAACGATTATATATTGTTCAAACCCAAGCAACAATTCGTTAGCTTTAAAGAAGCGCTTTACACTGTAGCAATCATATAGTACCACGAAATCAATTTATCGTGTGACATCGCTCAAATAAATATTTTGATCCGATAAAACATCCTTAAAGCATTTTCCGGAAAGCTTCTATCATCATTATGGAATAAATTTAAAGATGGTGGTATAAGTCTTCGATAAAACTGTCTCTAAACGGTAACCTAAAAAGATACTCCTTTAAATACTCCACTCCAACATATGGTTTATTGGATGATGCAGCACACCCATGCAATATAGTCTCTCTAAGTTAACTCACACACATGAATATATTCTTCTATAGCATAGTCGGTTTAATTTTTATAGTTTGACTTTTGTATGGTCATCCAATAAATTTCTCACCGTAGTTTTATAGAAGGATGGACTTTCTGATTTTTTAATGAATTGTCACTTATGAATAGAATAGAAATCCTTGAAATCTTGCATGAAACACTTGCTCATTGTTATCTTCGGACCAATTAAGGTGATATCTGCGGGGAAATTGACTTCATTTTATTGAGAAATATGTGGATTTAATCAACGTCACCTGATTGATATAGGGTGCATTGCAGAAGATGCGATAAAGAATTGTCAAGCATTTCTATAGAATCAACTAACCATTTGTAGCGTTTACGAGCAATGCTGACTATATGTGAGGTTGGCTGAGTGGTAGCCTGTAGGACGGGCAATCAACAGACACGGGTTCGATGCTAGCTGCGGAAATTTTTTTTTTTTTGCAAATTTGTTTAATGAGAGAAAATGATGATATAAAGCAAATGACGTTCGCCTTTTTTGAAGCATAATTTAGTGCTACAATAAGGTACTATTGGATTAAAAAACGGCGCCAAATGCCATTATTGGACTATTATTCAGTGGTTATACATTGTAAAACGCCCCTATTACTGTTAGAAGAGCGTATTTTACGAAGTATTATAGGAATGAAATTGTTACTTGGGAAATGCTCCGTAGTAAGACAAAAGACAAAATGTCTCCTGTCATTTAATTGTCTTATAATTTGAGAAGGAACGTTCAACATCAGTCGATGACACTGGACAATATTTAAATTTAGGCGCCATACTAGCAGATTTTTCGCTAGGTAAAGTTTTGCCGGTACCGTTGATATGATTGTCAATTTCACATATTTCTTCGTTTCCAGGGTTGTTATCAAGGATTTTGTGAAACTTTTCCTTGAGTTTTTCTGCGAATATAGCGGGTAGCTCAGCGTTCAATCTTTGTACACTTTTCATTAGTTGGATGGAGTCCTTTAACTAGGAGATGCTACATTCTCAAGGTTGGCATAGAATTGAGTACTCGCAGTTGATGGTAATGCTTTCTTTTCTCTATTTTCAAATGTGCAAATCGAGAATTATACTAGAAAATATGCATCATCAATGCATTATCAATATAATATGCAAAAACCCAGTAAAATGGGCAATATATGCAAATGCATATGCAGTTATGCATTTGCATATAATCCGGTCTCTAGTAATAACGATATAGTAGTGACAGACAACCAACATTACGCCTATGTTCAAGAGAAGCAATATTAGCAGTTATTGTGCTATCCCCAATAAGTTCGAAGGCTCTGCGTTGGACTTTATCTAACATAGCTAATGCCGTGCGACCTGCACCAGCCCAAACATGGGAGTTATATTCAAGTCTAGGTCTTATATGGCTCTTGTAAATATGGGCTAAGTCATTTGGTGAAAAATATTTTACACAACGATTTAGGAAGCCTAGATACTTCATGGCATTTTTCAGGATGGAAAAGATGTGGTCGGTCCATTTCAGTTTGCTCAATATGTTGATTCCTAAAAATAAAATTTGCGGTATATAGCGATAATCAATGTAAAAACCTTCTAACCTTCTATACAGAAACTACTGCTTTCCGAATTAAGTGATAATGACGAAGAAACGTCGTCGAATTATCTGAAAAAAACGTGGTCTTTCCTGAAAATGATACTTGTAAATTAAGGCAAAGCCTAAAAGACAGAAGGCCACTGCATTTCCTAAATCTTAGAAACGCAGACTCTGCTCCTAAAATAGACAGTTTCCAAAAGATGGCCAGCGCTATTTACTCCTCCAGAGCGGTGCCTATATGTGTCTGAAACTGGCTACACAACGTTGACCGCTACACTGAACAAAATTTATAGCATTTGTTTGTTCGAGAAACACCATGGTTCACGGTGAGATTCGAACTCATGACCCTGTGCGCCGAAGGTGCGCGCACTAACCGCTAGATCAGCCAGACTATCAAAATGTATCTACACATATGAAAATCCTAATTAGCAATCAAAGCTCAAAACTACGTTTCTTTTTTCTTAATTCTCAAGAACGCAAATACGTTTTCTCTAAACATGCTTATTAAGACCTAAATAGAACACAATAAATCCATTAAGCATCCTTTTTGATGAATTAAAAAGAAATCCCTCAAAGGCACATCCAAACATATTTTCCAACCCATTTCTTGCCAATACGTATGTAGTATGTGTAGTTTTAAGTACACTCAGAAAAATTTCAATGGGAGATCCCATTAAACCAATCATTTTGCCCCATTATTTTTAGTCATTAGGAAAAATCTGATTACTTTAAAAATATAGAAACCATTACTTTCACTCGATAAATATCCGTTTGTTTTAATAGTTGACTCCTTTAAAAACAATCACATGGTCTAGTTATTTTCCAATAGGATATATCTTATTGAATTAATAGGATCAATCCTATGTAATAAAAAAAATCGTGTTTTACTCGTAATCTGATCGAAGTATATTTTTTATAAGTCCCATATTATTATACCATCCACGCTACGTCATTGTGGATTTTGTTAAGAATCACGATATTTGACCAGGCCGAGTATTGAACATCCGATCGGCTAGTACTCTTTAAAACTTACCAAGTCACGGAGAGGCAACCGAACGATCTCGGCTAGGGAGCATGATGTTGGTTCTCTTGGAAAATACGTCTATATACTTGAATTTCAATTAGGGATATCCTATTAATGAAATAGGACGTTATATAAAACAAATGGAATCCATCCTATTATTAGTTAATAATATCAGATCTTGTTAATTTAATGGGACAAACTGATTAAAATGTAATCGGATGTCCCATTGGATTTACATTCCATACAAAATATCTCAATAGGATTCGTCCAGTTATATTAATTTTATTGCATCTGTTTACTTTTGTGAAGAAATCTGGTAAATTGCCGTCTAATTGAAATAATGGTACAAAAACTTTTAAGTTTACGCGGTCCATTTTTCTGAGTGTATGACTAGGTACTTACATATTTCAATTTCAATGCACTGTACACAAATTAAATTGAAAATAAAATTTAACAACAAGCTTTATAGAGAGCAGAGGATAGTCGTCTCCTTTCCGTAAATGCTCGAGTATGTCAAATCCTTAGCATTTTCTTCATACATATATCCTTTTGATGTACATACCTACGGGTGTGTATTGTGTATGGTACGTTGTTGTATCACATATTCCTCTCTATTTGCTTCTTTCAATGGCCTGTTGCTTTTCTTTATTTTTTTCTCTCTGTATTTCTTTGTTGAAATACAGCAGCGAATAATACTGACATACGTCTACGTTTACGTTCGTGCGAGTATATGAACTTAAAGTGGCACTTTGTTTTCTACTGTGGATTCATTTTTCCAAGAAAGAATACTCTGTGTGTTGTGTGTATTGTATCCTAAGGATAAGGTTGCTCTTATTCAGTTTTCTCTTTTATTATTCGGGGAACACACGCAATGCAACGTAAGAGTATAGAGAAAATGGAATTACGAAAATCCTTAAGGATTATAAAATCTAAACGGACCAAGAAACGGATTTGGTAAAGTATGGTACAGTGCTTAGAAACAATCGTAGAAAAGGGCGAATTGTGATGTATGTGTACGTGAGAGATTGAAGTATATGTACACAGAGAAGATAGTGTGAACTCAGTATTTGTATGACACAGTAATAGCGAGGTATATATGTATAGAAAGTTTAATGCTTACACTGTTTCCATAGATAGCGTAAAAGGACGGTGAGATTATGGACGAAGTAGTGAATCAAATGATGAGGAATTTCAATTTCAATTTCAAATCTTGAAAAAGTATGAAAATTTAAACCTTTTTTAATATTTTGCCGTGTGTTATGTGGCGATAGCGTTCTGTACTGTCTGCATTTACCGGTGAGTGCTTGATTTCGAGAGCGAAAAAAAAATATACGAGGCTTAGTCCTAAGTCGAAAAAAATCTTCTAGAACTTCAAATATTTTGCCTATTTTTTTAATGTGTCTCGACTATGACCTAAGGGAAGGTAACAGATACTAAGAAAATTAGTTCAAAAGTTGTCTGTGTGAACTTTTTAAATATTTTACGCCAAAAAAATTAAAACCCTTGTAGGCTGGTTTTTTTTTCTGTCAGTTTTTGACATTCCTTACGTCAATTATTAAAAAGTTGACAACTCTGACTGTCAGATTTGACAAATCGAAGCGTCAGTGTTTTTTTTTTAATTTGAAAACTCGACGAATAGAAATGTCAAATTTCGCCTAGAGTAATTAGACCTACGAAATACATTTTAGACCAAAACAAATTTACTCAGAAGTTGGAACACTAAAAAAAAGAAGGTATAAGGCCTAATTTTTCTTATGAAAAAAAAAATGGAACATTAAGGGCCCCCATTTCGATTTCGAACACAAGAAATTTGGGAAACGTTACGCCACTGATAATCAGTTTTAGTTTATATTTCTCGAAAACAAAAAAGAAGAAGATATTGACGAGCCATTCATCCTAATTAATTATGGTACAAGTTTCTCAACTCTGCTATTTGTTCATTCCTAGTCCCAGGACACTCGCGGACTCACGCGTAAACTAAAACTCATTTGAATTGACATGACGACGACGGGCAAAACGGAAGATACTTCCTCTTATATGCTGAAGTATCCTTCAAAATAGATTGATAGCTTCATATATTATCCGTTACGTGTGTTGTTTTTCATGTTTGACAGAATATGTGTGGTTGTACGATATTATCGAATCGATAATACACATAGGTCCCATATGTGTCTAAGATACGTCCTTCTCGTATATTCGATGTGCGACATGCATGACGTTATCCTGTGCAACGTATATTTCATAAAATTATTATTGTTGCTTTACCCGGCGGCAAAGCAAGAACAACAGCATGTTCTCGGCAATCAATCACCACCGTATAGAGAGACGAACAAATATCCTTTCCCTATTGTCAAACATTGCTGCCGGTGTGGGTCAAATATCGTCTCAATACACATTAATTTTGTCCAAAGATCCGACATTATGAGATATTCTCGATAAATACAGTCGAGAGCCGGGCACTAGGGTGTTTATTTCGAAATTTGAAGCAGTAATCAAAATTCAATTAATCTGATGCTTAAGGCTGCATGACGAAGCTTAATATCGTTCGGATGTGTGCTGGCATCTATGTGGTGGTGACCCTTGGTGAAACACTTAAAATGTCTCGAGCTAATCGTATAGTATAGGGACCAGCAGAAATTTAAATTGAATCTCATTGTGAAAGGATTTAACGGACGCTAGCGGGCTAGTTGGTTTAATATTTTGCATATTGTAGAAGAGGACATTTCAAAAACCATGATGTACATCATAACGAATCAGGATACTAAAATTTCTAATCCAATTACAGCTAAAGATTATTTGTCCTTGTCGGTCAGCTTATATTGGTATGTGTGTGAGTATAGTTTGCCACGCGAGGAATATACTGTTGGCAAGTGAACGTTATTGGAGATAAAACCCATCGTAGCCTATACATAGAAGGGCCATAATCCAGGATGGGCTGTAAAGTGATATCAGCATTCAATAAAATAATGTTTCAGTTGTTCCGGAGGATTATGCTGATTGCATAGTTAAACATGTTTCAAGCATAGACTTATGACTGGTGATAATCGTCCTACCTCGTCCTAGTGTCCGAAATATTGATTTTGAACACTAAGGATATAGTGTGGTTGTGGATCGATAAACTCGTCTAACAGGAGTGTTTAGAACCTACTTTGGGGATTACTCAGAAAATTAATTGATAATAAATAACCGGCTGAAAGTATTATTACAAATGGATGAATCTTCCAGTGGCGTAGATAGGGGAGGTCAAATATCCTGTGTGTGTGGTCACAGCTCTTGTATACAGATTTTCGACAGAGTGAACTTATTTTTTAAATAATTCGAACATAAGGGAAATTTAGATTATTTTTTTTTAACTAAACTACGTAAATTCAGCTTGTCACGATTGTATATTGATAAAAAACTTCTGCCCAAAACGCTGTCTTTGTAGAAATATTTCGAAATTTATCTTGTTTTCAGTACATATTTCAGATATCGACGATTCGGACGTGCCTTAGGGAATAAAATGATCAGGAGACTTGGATTTCTTGAGCCAGTGGCGTGGCGTCTTTGGAAGCAAGGCAAGCATTGCTTCCCTTCTCTTTTCAAAATAAAAAAAGTTTAGAAGCATAACGTATTATCAACATCTATATATATAAAAATGGAGCGGAAAAAATGTATAGTTATTCATCAATTGAGAACGGCTGGTTCAAATTTTTTCAGTTGTTTGCCATTGCCAGGAGAAGGTTTTTACGAAAGAAAATTTTGGGAAAACCCTTCAGAAAAGTCGGAAAATTGGAAAAATCGAAGTAATTCATCAATTGAGAACGGCTGGGCCGATTTGGTTCAATTTTTTTTTCAGTTGTTTGCAATTGCCATGAGAAGGTTTTTACGAACGAAAATTTTTGGGAAAATTGGAAAAATTTAAAATTAATTTTTTTCTTTGCAATTTTGCTGAATTTTCGAGACAGCTGCTGGCGCTTGGCAATGGCCAAATTCCTTTTGACATTTCGACTGGGTTGATATCGTTCCCGGCAAATTTCTGCGTCTTCACATCATCGAAGGAGGAACTCATCCACAAAGTGTTCCCTGGCATTGCACAAAATTATGAAAATCTCGATTAGATTAATGAACGGCAATACTAGCTGCAAAGAATAAGAATGTCGATAGCTTGGATTTCATTATTCAAAGTGAAATCACTGGAGAACTTCATTCGTACAAATCCGTTGACACGGTGATCGACGAGGATGAAGCGACCAACTATTTGACGGAGTTTTTGAACTCGCTTGATGCGCCAGGAGCCCCGCCGCATAATTTACAGCTGAAGGCGGGATCGATCATAATAATGTTGGGGGATCTGAATCATCAGAAATTGTGCAACGATTCGCGGTTGTCCGTCAAGAAACTGATGAACGATGTGATTCAAGCGACGATCATCAAGGGAAACTTCAAAGGAGAGGAGGTACTTATCCCACGAACTCCGATTATTCCAACTGATCTTCCATTCCAATTCAAGCGGATTCAGTTCCCCGTTCGATTGGCTTTTGTGATGACAATCAATAAATCGCAAGGCCAATCATTGTGTTTGAACAACGCCATCTAGATTTACAAGCCAGATTATCAGCTGATAAAACTGTCGCTATGAACCCCAACTAACACGTATTACAACAATAGCAATAGAAACAACCACAGGCACTAAGAACCCAAATTTTCGAAATCGAATTTCGACCGTCTGTGCGACTTATCTCGAATTTTCCTGTTTTTCGCAAGGAAAAATTCGCTTTCCGACAATACGCTAAACAGTATACCTACCACAATTTTGCATGCCCCAAGTAAGCATGTGGTTATAATCACGACAAATAATTTCGACTGTTTCTCGGCTAGACAATTTACATTAATGTAGAATTATGCGTTACTGCTTCCCTCTACTTCAAACTCACGCCACGCCACAGTTCTTGACTCATGTCCTTTAGATAGTGCCACAGGAACAGGTCACGGGGAATTTCAAATTCGTTCACAATAAAGCCAAAACATCACATTTCGATCACAAGCAAATCAACATAATTCGCTGTAGCAAAACCATTGCTGAATGAGGTATGACATGCTGGTGAAACTAGCTTAAACCAAGAATCCGTCGTATAATTTTCTAGAAAATCTGGTACTTCTATAGGGTACCTACCGTACCACTAGTGATCCTTCTTCAACAAACTGGTTCTTCTTCGATGATAATTAAATCACTGTAGCAGGAACGTATCTGAATATTTGCTTTAGACCTTCGATAACTCGAAATTCAAGTGCGATAACCTGACAAATTTAAATTACTGAAAAAGGACAGAAAATAACTCCAAAAATACCACCAGGATCGGCGCTTGAATTCCGTTTCATAACACCATTCTGATATAACTGACCGGTTTCAAAAAAAAGGAACCGCCTAAATTTTATAGAGAGGACATTCAACAAAGCTTGCAATTGGTATCCAATATTCACAGTTTCCTTGACTCTCTCTGGGATTTTCCAAAGGACAAAGATAATTCAAAAACTTGTAAAAAGCATTCTCTTGAGCATCCTTTTTCATGTGAAATCCACCTTGCCCATATAACGACTACCTGTAAAATATGTCCTTTTTGGCTATAAAACTCGCTTCAGAAGGACTCGAAACGCCTCCATTGTCATTATAAGGTACTCCTCTTGGGAAATCCTGTCTTGTGACACCCATCTTGACTATGTACCACTTTCAGGGTGAAAAAGGACATTTACTACCGAATGATTTAACCAAAAGAAGTCAGCTCTATCTTACTTCGCTTGCCGTAACCCTACAAAAATATTACTTTGAATTTGGTAAAATTTGGTTGCAAAAAAAAGCTGGCAAATATGCTTAAAAGTAAAATTTTCAAAGTTTATGATAGATAGCTATGCTGCGTCTACGGAAGGACGAAATTTTCCCTGAACTTATAAAATTCGCTATTCACAGCATTCTCCTTCATTCGACACACATCTTGACCGTAACCTCTTCTGAAAAAATGTCCTTTTTGGACCAAAGGATCCCCCAAAAAAGGATTCAAAATACTTTCATTAGTATTTCGGGGAACTCCTTGCGGAAAATCCTGAAATTTGATACCCATGTTGCATACATATGTTTTCCAGGACGAAAAAGTAGGTACATTTCGTCCTGATTGACTGAAGCAACAGTATTGAGGTGTACCATAGGTACTACTATTTGATACGGCCAAAGCTAAATATTTTATTTTCACTTTTCTACAAATTCGATACAGACTGTAGTTTCAGTTACATTTTGACGTTAAGGTTGATTTAAATGAGGATCTACCCTTATCCTGTTACTCCAGAATGCCCAAAATCCTTCAAAACTGATCACATCCATTGCCCTAAACATCCTCTTTCGAACGACACCCATCATCCCCATACACAGCTTCCTGTAGAAAAATATCCTTTTCGGTGGTAATATCCTTTATTAAAAATTTAAAATCAGTTTATTGGAATTCTGAAGAACTCGTCGAAACAAATCCTGTATTTTCATATCCATGATCAAAACTGTGTTATCCGATTCTTTGTCAGGGCCATCAAAGGATCATGCATAGCAAATTTGGTGAAGATAAAATCAAGAAGATGGAAGACTTCACGCAAGAGCAAAAATGGAAGCCCTCTCCCTCAGAAAAGCTACCTACGCCACTGGAAGCTTAATTCGTTGTAACAGCTTGACAATACAGACACGTTGAAACTGAAACTGGCTACAAAATTACCTATATTTTATCTCAGAACGACACTCCTGGCTCCTTGTGCATCACTGAACATTATTCAACAAAGAGAAATTTTACAGTTACCCTAAAATTTTACCACTGCGAAAATTATTTTATCGCTAAATCAATAAATAGGACCGATAATTCCTCGAATACTCCGTGAAACGTTGTCTAAGACAAAAGCAACAAAATATCCTTTGGACTTTAGCTCTAAAGATTTACGAACCCCGGCTTTCCATAAAAGCCACAAATCTTTCAACTTCTGTATCATAAAGATATGAACCGAATCCGGTCATGATTTCGACATTATATACACCCAAAAACCACACAAATTCCACAACTATGTGCTCAAGCACAAGCAAAAGAGTCAACGACTCGTTACTTATCATAATTTCCGGAACATTAATGACGAATATTTGCCACAGGAAATTTGTATGGGCCTCGCCTCTGCGTGCCGAAAACAACCGGACCATATAGGTATATAGGCTGGTCATAAAGCATAAGCTTTTCTATTTACGGCTCCATCCAAACCATCCTAAGGATTTGCTATGTATTTACTTTACAACAGTCCAATGCCAAGATGGGCACTAACAAATTGGAAATAATTTCTTGAGCCACATATGGAGACATCCTTAGTCTCATGAGCTAGCTACATAACACCATATCCTCCGTGAAGCTCCTTCTGTGGTCGGTATATAAATTTGATAAATGATTAGGTGGTTCGAACATTATCCTTATCTATATGACCCAGTAAACCATGATCTAATAAAATTTTAACCAATGGATTCGAGCATACCAGATTCCAGAGTCCGCCTCGTGTTTGGAATTCCTATCGCCAAATTTCGGAATCGGCAACCGTCGTCCGGGTGGGTTATCATGTTATTAATCAGGTGGAAGTGATATCCTGCACTTACTTGCGGTCAGTGTTGTAGCATATTCCTCTAAATTTCTGAAATATTTCGAATGGTTATTTGTCGAGTGAGTATAAATAACTTCGTGCAAGGAATTCTGAAGACTACTGCATGCGATTATGATTTTCAAGCACACATGCGGTATCCTTTTGCCCCAATTTGGACGAATGACTCAAGGTGCGAAATAATTCTCATATTCGTGTTGCGTGATACACACTATAATTCTGGAGAGCACTTACATATGAGTATGTACATACTGTACGAGTACTCGTCCTGCGTTGCTTTGGGAAATGAATGTAATCCATGTGGATTAGCAGTAATTGGGGCATTCCTGGTGCTCGTATATGCTCTTTGCCCGTAAGAAGTGCTTTTGCTATTCTATATACGAAATTTCACGTTGCATATAAATTTCGTTCAGTGAAAATCCATTAAGGTAATGGCGCTACTTACTCTTAACACATTGCGTTCAATTAATAACGACTTTCGAAAATTATGCGATTTTCTTGCTGAGATTTCAATGCCCAATGATGGCACATAGCGACGGAGACCCGGTGTAGGGATTTGTCAAGTACATAGTGCAAGCGTGTTGGATTTTAATTGAATTAAAAACATCATAGATCTGTAACAATATCGCACCTCGCTCTTCTTGTACATAAGAGGGGTGGCATAACATTTCCTTTCAAACTACGAATTTAGGTCGTGGAGAATACTGAGTTACAAACGGGCAGCATTTACAAGAACACTGAAAGTACATTATCCATACGCGTGTATACACGAACGTCGAGAGAATTTCGTAATTAAATGCTTTCCATGCGAGTAATTTATGCAGAAGGTGTCAAAGCGCGGTTTATTTAACCTTTAACCCAACCCGTGCCGACGACGATGGCATAGCATAAAGCGTTTTCCAAGCCGATGCTCGGCAAAACTATCAGCTAGCGATTTAGGCAAATGAGCATGGGAGTCCCTTGGCAGTGGTGGTGGAATGGAATGGGGCGCGCTGAAATTTAATGAATTCACACCGAACCTAACATGATTCTTTGGTAAGCCACGCGTTCAACCGACTTCAATTGCAATTAAAATAAACATAAAAGCTGTTAGCCGATTACTTTGCATCCGTTTTTGTGGTTAAATAATTCGGAAAATAGACGCCGACATCGTCGTGCCTATTTGCGCATATATAGGCACGGGCAGGCGGATGAACACACCGTTGAAGTGTTGGAGGATATGCAAAGTTATGGGAAACTTGTCAAGCGTTAAAATAGCACTGTGTTCTAGTTGATACGATGTATGGTATACATGGGCCGTATAGTTGCAGTTTGTTTGTGCTCTTTGATGATTCGACACAAGGATTTAGATTTTGTGGTAATTTTAGGTCATTAGTGCATGCACTAATCGGTTCGGGTTGTTGGGAAGAGAGCGGCAAAAGGAAGGTGTTGTATGAAAGGAGTGAGGGCTTTAAGTTATGATTTTATAGTGAAAATATTATAATAAAGAAGGGGACTTTTTGCAGACCGGTTTTATATTATTTGGAAAAAATAATTTATTCTCATAAAATTTGGCATTCAAAGTTACTGCAAAGTTTAATGGAGACTTTGCGTTTTTACTGTATTCCCTCGTTTCGATTTTGTTTTCTATTCTCCAGTAATTAACAAATTTATATAGCAACTTAGGAAGCATTAGGAAATTAAAATTATTATGAGAATGGATATTCAAGAAAATGAGTAAATTACATCTCGAACACAATGGCAGTTGATCCGAATTGCAAAGCTCAATAAACTAGCATTTTTCCATGCAGCATGCATCGGCAGCTCCGTAGGAAGATAGTATTTAGCGACCTTCTGAAAAAGGATTTTTTGGTCCTGAAATATTTTCAGATCTAGTATGATTTCATCGAAATCAGTTTACTGGAAGAGCCGTATATTTTAATTTGATGGTTAGTCGACTGGATATTCCACTCAATGATCCAAATTAATGTTTCCGTTTCTTTCCCTGAACTATCAAAAGATTATGCATTCCGAAGTTATTGAAGATTAAGCAATAACAAAGATTGTTGGTGAAAACTGGATAACAGGGATTACTCTCTTATATCTGTCAGCAAAAGTTACGTGCTTCGTTTATTATGCGTTTGTTTATTGCATCCATTCGAGCAGGGCGAAGATAAAAAGGGGCAATAAAAGGATCACTTCTCCAACTTACCCTCGACTCACAGTTATAGTCTGTAACTTGGCGAAAAATCGTGCAAATTTAAGCTATGAAACAAATAAAAAAATACCGAATTCCTAAAATTTGGTTGCTTTTTAGGGTTTTTTAGAATTTTTCCAAAAACCCCGTATGAAATCGATTTTGTCCGTCCGCCTGTCCGTCTGTCTGTCTGTCCGTCTATCCGTCTGTCCGTCCGTCTGTTCACTAAATAACTCGCGAACGGCTCAGCCGATCGTCATAAAATTTGGTAGGAATGTGTAGAATGGTAACAGTCTATGGCACAAAATACTTAGAAGTTGATAGGGCAAAGATAACAGGGTGTCCCGAAGAGCTGAAAAAGTCGACTTTTTTAGTTAAGATCAGAGATGGACGTATGGGTACTCAAATGAAAGGAGTAGACGAGTACATTTTATATCAGATACTTTTTTTCCAGTTTCGACTAACGGTAACGAAGTTAAGGGCATTTGAAGTTAAGCTTACGCTTTCTCCTCGGTTTTTCTAAACCGTTATAGGTGCCGATATGCAGCTTTGCATAAAGATTGTTCAATATGACATGAGTACTTATATGAGTACTTTTATTTAAACTGGATACATAGTAAATCAATTTTCGGATTGGTCTAATTAAAAGTGTTTAGACCAATCCAAAAATAGATTTACAGGAAACATTTCATTAATGTTGTGTACAATTCTTATTTATTGCTTATATAATATACATATGTACAAAAATATGCACTATGCATTGAAATTCTAAAAAAAACCCTTGTATTGCGGGCGCAGCCCTCTGTACGCTCGGAATTTTTCATACTACTAATTCAGGCGGCCCAGGCCCGATGTCGGGCTATCGTGCCACATTGATGATGATGAATGTTTGAACGAAAAAACTATGACAAAAGTTTAAAAAAAAATGTTTAGGCGTTGACTTTTTTTATATTTTTCCCTTCAGCATTCAATGTTTCGTGGCTTAAAAGTCTATATGATAAGCCCTAAAAATAATTACACTGCGCGTTGCGCGACAAATGATTCGGTTCAACCATTAAACGCAACCCATAAAATAAAGATTATCTGTTTCACTAGAATTATTTATTTATTTATACTAAAAAGCAACACCAATCATTGTTATTTAATAGTGTGTATTACCTCCATTTTCATTTATAATTGCATAAATCCTTTGAGGTAGTTGTATAGCGATTGAAGCACGCGTAGCTGTATTTTCGACCAAGTTACCCCAGTTCAATTAATTAATTCTTTTTCAGAATTGTACTGTTTAGCGCTACCATCAACCTCCCGTACAAACCAGTCCAAACCTTTTTTTGATAATGCTAACATCGGGAGAGTTTGACATCCAATCTAACAAAAACACATTTGTCCAGCTGAATTCCAGGCGATGTGCGCAACGTTGCCGTGCTAACGCTTATTTTTCCTTCAACCACAAACGTTTTCTAGAACGCAGTGGCGTAGATAAGGGGGGATCTTCCCTTCGGGCTCATATTTTTTTTGTTACTTTAGATACGTAAAACAAAGCAGAAGTAAACTTTTAGCTGGAATTATTCAACGTGTGTATTGTTTCATAAAAACGTGAAACAATTTTCAGAACTGCAATAGAAAATTTAGCACTTCCTCAATTGTCAATTATTTCAATTATAAAATAGAAGCGTATCTAGAAGTGCTGCTAGAAAAATTATATGTAACTACCGATTGAAAATTTGTTGCCGGAAAATCTTAATGTTCAATTAAAAATTTTAAAAATAGTGTGGAACACGGAGTGCCTTTCCACAGAAGCGCAATTTCCAATATACAGTACATACGATTTTTAAGATTTTTTCAGAAGAGTGGAAAACTCATGCGAATAAAAAGAAAACGCTGCAAAACTGCTTCCAATTTTTGAACATTCTTTACGTTTTGTCAACATTCTTTTTCCTTTTTTATAAGTTAAAATTTCTCGAAAGGTTTTGTCGTATAGCAGGGCAAAGAAACTCTTGACTTTCTCTAGTTGTTCGCAATTCTACTGAGTTTAATACGAAGAACTCTCAAAGCTATAACCTATAAACAGGATTTTTTTAAACTAAATCTCTTATAAAAAAAAATGTAGAAATTTCCAAAATTGAAAGATACCACTGTACCAGAAATCAACACTGTAAAACATTTGAGCAGCATCAGAGACTCGACCGATTTTTTTTTGTTACAACTTGTTACTTTATGAAATGGAAAAGGAAATAGAAAATAAAGTATGTCCGCAGTGTTTGTTTGAGGTTTTCGGGATTTAAATTAGTGCGCAAATAAATTAAAGGATTCAATTTGTATTAATGGAAACTTTTCTACGATTTTTTAACGAGTGTTTAACGGCCCAAGTTCTTCTCACATTTTTGGTATCCCTTTCAAACAATTTATAGAATATAGCTGCTACGGTTTTTAACAAGTTTGAATTTCGATTTAAAACACACAAGCTGTACTTTATCCACATATTCTGGGCATTCCCAACGAGCTCTCGTCTTCACAATTTCCCTTTTCTGCAAATTTAATTATATCATTTATTTAAATCTCTGTTTGAGATGTTCTGGGCTGAAAAGCGGCGATGCTAGATGTGCCGTGACTCCAAAAAGTTTGAGAACCAGTGATCTAACCCAATATAAAGCTCCGATACTCTAATCACAATAGCAAAAATTTGAACGAAAATTTGAATACATGCTGTGGATTCACTCACCGTAGTAAGAAAGCCAAATTATCGGTGCAGTGTCAGAATTTTTGCGGAGAATTCAATATTTTCAGGAAGCTTTTTTCGTATGCAAAAATTGCTTTCTATTTTGCAAATAAAACAACAAATGCTGAAAAACATTGCTAATTTGAAGTGTAATATATGCAGATTTCTGCATAAATTACACTTCAAATTAGTTATTCTAAAATTCAAAATTTGATAAGCGTAAAAGTACATAAGCAATCTTGCAAAATGATCTCCTCCCTCGCAGAAAAGCTATCTACGCCACTGGAAGAACGCATGAGCTTTGTGGTGGACTGGCCGTTAATTGTAAATTATGCCGTTGACGCGAATTCGATGCTTTCTTTGAAAGACGTCATTTTGATGTCGATGAAATCGCCATTTGTCTGTTTCCTCCATATCGTTTGTTATAATATTCTCGTTTCTGAGTATAATTTTTGAAGACGTTCGAATTGCAATGTACGAGATTTGTTGATTTTAGTACCCTTCCTCTTTCGATAAGTCAATAAAAAGTCAATAACTTTTCCACAAGGGGGACGTACAGATCTGCTAGTGATCTAAGTAAAGGCTTATCCATTTTCTCTTTTGGAAAGTAAACTTAAATAAAACACAGTAAATATTTGAATTTCGATGGAATTTTTATTTCATAATAAAGTTTGGATTAATCTCTAATGTGTTATATATCATTGCAAAGATAATTTTACATATTTTTTTTTCGTTCTCAGACCATCTTTCTGTATCTCTTACGGTTTTTGAAATAGTCGCAAAAAACCAAAAAAAAAAAATGCCCCCTTTCCCCTTTTTTTAAGGTTGCGGACCCCCAATCGGTTGGGACTTTTTATGCCATCATCTCGGGACCATCCCCAACCATAATCAAAAAAAAATTTCCGATGTAGGATTTTTTGCCGACCAAATATGCCATTTTTCTTAGACTGATTATACGTGTAATACAATATCTGTCAAATGTCTCCCACGGGACCGCTTGCAGGACTCGATCCTTTTGAGGTAATTTTCGACTATCTTTTCACACATTTCAGGCAATAGCTCGACGGATTTCGTCCTTAAACTGACCAATCGTCGTGGCATACTTCGCATAAACACGGTCATTCGCATAGCCCCACAAAAATTAATCCAACGGCATTAAATCGCAAGACCTTGCTGGTCAAGCCACATCGCCGAGTCTCGAAATTACGCGTCCTGGGAATTTTTCGCTCAATATAGTCAAATTTTGTCGTGTGGTGTGGCATGTGGCCCCGTCTTGTTGAAACCACATATCGTCGAGATCCATATCTACAATTTCCGACCAAAAAAAGTCATTAATCATGGCTATGTGTGAAAAGGTAATCGAAAATTACCTGAAAAGGATCGAGTCCTGCAAGCCGTCCCGTGAAGGACAATGTCTGTCAAATTGTACCTATTCTATGTACGAGTATAATGGCATAATCCAAACTTTATTATGAAATAAAAATTCCATTGAAATTCAAATATTTTCTGTGTTTAATTTAAGTTTACTTTTTGAAAGAGAAAATGGATAACCCCTTACTTTCGAAAAACATTTCTTAACGCGGCGAAATAACTCGTTAAAATGAGTGAACCTAAAAAATTGTCGCAATGGCGATTTCAATTATCATTTTAAAAAATTCCCTTAGCTACATGGACCGCTTGATATATTTATAAGATATGTCCTTTTAAATTACCGTTAGTGGAGACAGTATATGTAAAAATTATTTTTCCCTAAAATTTATAGAAGTTTTGGCATTTTTAGGGGTCAACTATAAGCATTTTTTGCGCAGTGTATAGGATAAATTAATTAATAATTCATTGCCTTCAATCTCGTATAACATCACTTTTTATCCTGCAAAACTGAAAATATTGAAAGATCCGTCATAAATATTAAATCAATTCTTCAATTTTTTGTGGAAAAATTTTTTGTACAAAAATATCTTCTGGTCCAGTATTTTTAGCTTCTTTTTGCAAAATGTGTGGGTCGGAAACTATTTTTTGTTAATTTAGTTCAAAAATTTAATGCCGAATATTTGTACAAAAACTTGCCGAGTTCTGGATATTCAGCGCTCTTTCCCAATTAAGAGCGTTTTCCTTAGGATGAAAAATGCTAGGCAACGATTTCCACCATCTCCGAAATGCTATCTACGCCACTGGATCGGAGAATTCGATCGGAGAAATGAATGTCTTTCCGTTGAGAATTAAGAATGTTTGTTAACCTTCGGGCGGGCGCAATGCATCTGACACATTAAGCGCAAAAAAATTGATGAAACTGAGTTCCTGTCACACTCTTATTATTATTGTTGCATTGTCTTTTTGAAACAGTTCTACGAAATTGTAGAAACAAAACCTGGCTCTCAAAATGTTATGCCCTTCACATTTTCAATTTGCTCAGAATATTCCGATTTAAATCGCTTCAATATTTCAAAAACCACGAACAACTCGACAGCTTCAAAAATGTGAGGTTCTTTTAATAAAAAACAAACTATTGGATGATTTCCTTAGCCTAAAAGTTCAGCAAAACATTATAATGTAATGTGACGAGTATAAGTGAACATTTTCATAGAAAAAGAGAAAATAACACAATTGGGCGCAATTCATCTTAGAGATTATTTCATCCCTCCCGCCCCTCAGACAGGTGGTAGATAGAAACTGAAAACTGCTTTGGGTTGTTGATCGATAAAGATTAAGCTACATACTGTGAGTTTCAATTCACTCCCTTTTCATATGGCTGATTGGCGCAAGAAAATCGGGTCACTTAATCTGTCAGATGCATTGCGCCCGCCCGAAGGTTAACGAAGGAATCACAACGTTAATCACATCCAATTCATATTTGCTAGGCTCTTTGCAAAGGATCTCTGAAAAAATGGTCTACTTTACTTTTTGAAGGGCCTGGCGGGCATAGAGCAAAGTTACCTATATATGCATGAAAACATCCCTTAAAATCTATATCTCCATTATAAATAAATCTGGCATAAAAAAATGTTTGTTGTCAAACTCCTCCGAATTTTCATTTCTATGATTTTTTTTTGTGTATTCTTGCTAGGTGTATTTCAGACAGCTAAGTGCCCCCTCCCCTTTCTTTAATCATCATCAATGTGGCACGATAGCCTGACGTCGGGCTTTGGCCATCTGAATCGTCAACCTCCAATTGTAGCGGTTACGTTACCTTGTCCTTCTAGTTTTCAGTAGCGAGCTCTCGGTCGTCCACGCAACCCCGCTCTGTCAACTCGTTGTGCGTTCATTACCTTCTTTGGCATGCAATTATCGTCCATTCGTTTTACATGCCCCGCCCATTGCAATCGTTGAATCATCACGATAGTTGATGCTTTCAGCTCATTGTACAATTTGTTCAACTCGTGGTTGTATCGGAGGTGGCATTGATCTCGTTCGCAAACGGCTCCAAAAAATCGGAAAAGGATCTTTCGTTCGAATCTGTCCGGCAAATATTCGGAGCCTTGGTTCAAGTTTTGCAGTCATAGCATAGCACGGTTTGAAAGATCGTTTTATAAACGCGAAGCTTCGTGTTCCTATGCGAATACGAATAATAATTGGGAGGACCGAGAAATACCTCTTATTGGCTCGTGGTATGCCCCTTTTTAATGGTTTTTCAAATAAGTTCTACGTTATCGGTACATTTTAATGCAAGCGAAGTGACCTCGCACAGCTTCTTTCAATATAAAAATATAATCTCACTTAAAACCATATTCTCTGTTACTCATTTTAATTACTTTCTTCATATAACTGTATAATATTTCATTTTAAACTCTCCTGCTGTGCATTTGTGAACATGTCGGGATTATTATGTCTGCACTCGCTTTAAATTGCATGCCATCAATATTACACTACACACGCAGACCAGACAACGAGTAACATCAACGTAACACATCCCATAACCCTTTTGTAACATCCAAAAACACATCACACCGTAAACATGCAACATTGTTACGATAAAGTAGCTACACATCCTACATACAATATGTCCATACATTTGACATCTCACACTTGTACCATATTAAACCCATGTCTTATGTCTTAGCCACAACTGTCTTTAGCAGGGATTAAAGCGTGTGTTACCCGATGGAAATGTATATCGAAAAACCACTAAATTAGTAAACGTGTCCTTGCAAACAAGATAATACAGACACGATGCGAATTCTGTGTTTCGTACGAAATTTCTGCAGGAGAGCTGAGGTGTGTGTTTTCGATATTGCATAGTAAGGTTTGACAGACATTGTTTTTTTGTATGTCAGCTAACCTACATACATATGTGACAGAGTCATACGGAATGAGGTGGCATGTCAAACAATACATAGTGCGAGTTAAGCATTAATTCCTTATCGCTGTTTTATAGATTTTGTATCTATTAATAACAACTTTCCTATTTTGAGAATTTCTACAAATATTTTCCATAATTATTGTCCTTTCCTTATTTAACCATATTCAAAGCCGCACACATTGTTTTCGTACTATGTGACATATTGATAAATTGTGTAAATTTGTCATCACTCTTTTTGAATTATTGCCATCTTCTATATGTAACGACCGTTTCGCTCATCAACAACAAATTTTCTCGACCTCTGACCTGGCTATGCCAAATAGTTATATGACAACTGAAACCAGATGCTACCATACACAAAATATGTGAATGTGAATGAAATTTCTTGTCCACTCTCAGGGTGAATTTGTTTGTTATGTGTTGTTTGGTGCGATGATTACCACACAGCACCAGCAGGACTATACAGAAGGAAAGGGAGCCAACACGGAACTATATACGGAAGATGAGTGATCTGACCTGTGTACACAGGCCAACAGGGCTCGTCTAGGACAAAATATTGGTAAACATGTGAGAAAATTGTGAAACAAGTACAAATTTTGCTTAAAGGATTTCATGTGTACGTGTTTGGTGATTAAGTTTTTATTAGACGTTCGCTGAAAATGTATGTGTTAAAATTGTAGAACAATTCCAACAGGTTGCTGGTGGCCTGAAATATGGAGAAAGTTTGTGTTAGGTTTGTACAAATTTGGGAGCTAAAATTTTGAACATTTCTGGTAAATTTCATATTTCAGTTAAAATTTCCAAGAAATATTGCAAATTAATTCGGTCAGGCTTGAATTTTCTTGAAATTGTTGTATGATAAATAGTATACAGAGGTGTGGATTTGCCAGGGAATAATAATTTTGAGTATAGAATACCTGTCTAGACCACTGTCGGTTCCCGATAAAGTGATAAGGAGAAATAACTAATGGACGAAATTCGTTGATTTGGAGGTAAATTGAAGTCAAATGGGATATTTCAAAGCTTTTATCTTCTTAAGAAATCCACGTCTATCATTTCCATCCAGAATTGGACAGGATTACTTAACTTACTCGACAGGACAAATTTATTACTGGCTCCAGCCAACATGACGCCTACAAAAACTAAATGCATGGCCTACTTGCATGGATATTTTTGCTGTTTCTGCCTACTGCGAATAATGTATTATTCGCATAACAACAAGCAGATTCAATTTTCTGCAGGCTTTTTTTAAAGAATTTATACCGTTACTTAATAAACTTGTCAAGAAAACTTGCAAAAAAGCGCACAAACCCCATTAGCATATGGACTCGCCTATAGTCGCTTAATATGGGCATTTTTCATGGTCGCTAAATAGAGGTGTTCGCTTAAAGAGAATGAAATTTGTGATGTAGTGGTCGCTGGTCCGATAAACGGAGAACAAATGTATGGAAACCAATTCCGTTTCTGATAAAATCGATCGTTATGAAAGGTGGTCGCTTAATACAGGTGGCCTTTTAGACAGGTTTCACTGTACATATTCGCTTTATCTCTTTCGTCGAAGACTACTAAACCAAGTGTCTTGTGTGCTAAGTTACTTCATCTAATCAAAAATATTCAAGCCCAAAACCAGACAATTAAACAGCCCGCTCACACTGCGGGCGATGCGATAAGAAGCTGTAATGTGCATTGTCGCCGACGAAATCTTCTACCAGCGACATAGAGGATACGATTTGTGTTTGAATCGGCTACGTAGTGGAATGGAGTTGAACGATGGAGAATTTTTCCATGTCGAATCAGCGTGCTGTTTCAGCAGCTGTAACGTGCATTGCCGCCGATGAAATCTTCTAGCAGCGACTTGGAGGATATGATTTATGTTAGGATCGGCTTCGTAGTAGCATGGTGTATTGTATGTATGTCCATATAAATGGAGAGGTTGAATGGATCAATGAAGTGTCCTTTGTGGATGCTTGTTCATTCGGCATTTACTCTGCGAGCCACCGCTTGGCCGCTAACGGTAAATAAAGATAATATCGTCTGCATTTGTGTGTGCGCCATACCGCTAGTGCTTTTGTGGTATACTCGCCTGTGTTGTGAGGACAAAGTGCTTGAGTTCTTCATTTGTGGTGATTTTTTGGACGCCATTTTTGGTTAGGAGCGGTGCTCCAGTGTTTCGAACATATAAGCATTTTCTGGTGGTATATATATGTTTCGAGCTCTATACCGACGAAGCTCTTTTCTTTCAGTCGCGGACTGCGACGAAAGGTAAGCTGGGCAGTGGTGTCGCACATTCGACTCGCGCGCTCAGGTTTATTTTTCTTTTTAAGACTTTTACATACATAGCCAATATGTCAGGTATTGGTTCATCAATTATGGCTACTACTGGTGAGAAGGCATCGTCGAGAGCCTCGACATCTGGCGGCCTGGAAGTTCCGTCGAGGGCTTCCTCTTCGAGCACGGACAGCCAGGATGTGAATAGCTCTGACAATAGCACTCATACATCGGTTGACCGGCACACTCTGGAAGCCTCGCCAAGAGATTCCTCGCGTGGTACTCCATCTGGGGCTGTGGTTAAGCCAGGCCCCGGAAAAGGGGACACTTTGAATGTTTCGTCTAAAGCTCGAGCACGAGCGGTAACTAGTGCTTTTCGGGTTCGCGACTACATCACCAAAGTTGATGTTTCGGAAAGGACCCAGAAGCAGAAGGACTCACTCGCGTGGACACTTGATCTCATCGCCAATCTGCCGAAGGACAAGCCGGTCGTTAAGCGTCAGCGATCGTCTGACGATCAGGCGGTGGATATGAAACGAGAAAAAGTCGCCACGCATATCGAACCAGCTTTTTCATATGCAGAAGCAGCAAAAAGTTGGATTGAGCTTGCCATTGTTTACCGGAGTGATGCAGACGGCAAAATTCCGGTAGAAAAGTGGATTAGAATCGAAGGTACTCTCATCATTAATTTTCAAGCTGCAATGGAGGCCTTTCCTGGACCTCCTCCAGCTTGTGAGGACGGAGGCTGGGCTCAAGGGCACGTCAAACTAATGAAGTTTACGGACCAGAGATCAGTCTCCATGTTTAAATTTGCCATAAGCAAAGCTGGGGAGCTTTGGCCTGGTGCCAAACTTGAGGTTGTGGCGAAAGAGTGTCCGACAAAGATCAAATTTTACACATCATTCGGATGTGTAATCCGAGCATACCTACCAACTGACGACTGGCGTATTGTAAAGTTGGAGGAGGCCAAGGATAATCGCAAGTGTGCGATTTTATTAATCAATAAGCCATCACTGACTCCACTTATAAAGTCAGGCGGGGCCGTGAGTTTTGGTTTTGTTAAACTGAAGCTAAGGGTCTACAAGGGCGATCTCAAAAAAGCTTATAGGCCGGTTTCTGACCCCAGTGGGCATGCTGTTGATGTGGCCGCTTCCACTAACGTTACTGTCGCAGATTCTAAACCTGCTGAAGAGGTTGTGGATGACGACTGCGTCTCTTTATGTTCGGAACTAGCTGCCTTGGAGACTGCATCTCAGCCGTCTCCAGTAATTGACTCTTTCTCATTCGACACGGATGAAGAAGAGAATGTTACGGTGGTTGAGAAAGTCGAATGGTGAAGTTCTTGCAAATTAACCTTCACCATGCAAAGGCAGCTACGGCTGCCATTACTTGTCGTCTATCGCAGGGTGTAGACGATATCGTGTTAATTCAAGAACCTTGGGTTGTGGATGATTTTGTCAGGGGCCTGAAGTGCTCTGATTTTGATACGTTTTATGTTACTGGACAGGGTATCCCGCGGTCCTGTATTCTAGTCAGAAAAACCTTTAAGGCTTTGCTTCGGCATACATGCCGTATGACGACCTCCTACCTTCTCCTAAGTTGAGAGAAGCCGTTGCAGTAGCAACGTCTTCAGGTACTAGTATGATCCTCGGATGCAGCTCAAATGCACATCATGTTGTCTGGGGTAGCACGGACACAAACGAACGAGGTGAACTGCTTCTGGAATATATCCTAGGAACAAAACTCCTTATTTGCAATGTGGGTTCCGAGCCTACTTTCGTTACCAAAAACAGGCAAGAGGTACTGGACATTACTCTGGCATCGGAGCATATCTTGCATTTAATAACAGGCTGGAGAGTGTCGGCAGAGCACTCCTTCTCTGATCACAGGTATCTACAATTTAGTCTTGCTGCGCATTCTGAAGTGGCTCAACGCACTGTGAATCGTAGGAAGACAAACTGGACTAGATATCGAGAGTCCCTTTTAGAGGAGCTTCCGTTGATTCCTAATATTTCAAGCACTGGGCGAGAATTGGATGATATGGCAAACGTCTTCACCGAAGCGATGAAGAGTGCGACTACAGCATCCTGCCCTGTCAGTTTACGGGCAGGAAAGAAAAAACCTACTTGGTGGAATTCCACGATTTCTGAATTAAGAGTTACGAGTAGGAGAAGCTTTAATAAGGCTAAGGCCTCTAAACTCGAATCGGACTCGCATTCATACAAGAAACATCTAAATTCTTTCAAAAAAGAACTAAGAAGCGCTAAGCGTAGCGCTTGGAGAGGCTTCTGCGCAAGCATCGAAGGGGCCTCGGAGACATCCAGATTAAGGAAAGTCTTAGCATCTCACGCATCTATGCCAAGCTTTCTACAGAAAGAAGACGGATCATGGACGTCTTCTTGTATCGAAACTGTCGAGTGTTTAATCGACGCACACTTCCCTGGAAACTCAGCCGTCGCTCTTCCTGATCTTCCCTTAACTCATATAGGGTCATGCGATACGGCTTCTATTCTCAACCGTGAGAAGATAATTTGGGCGATCACAAGCTTTGATCCCTTTAAATCAGCCGGGCCTGATGGTATTATCCCTGCTGATTTGCAAAAGTGTATAGACATCACGTACCCTTGGATAGTACGCATATTTACTGCATGTCTGAACTTAGTATACATACCTCGCTTGTGGAGAGAAGTGAAAGTCACCTTTATTCCCAAAACGGGTAGAAGTTCGCATGCAAGGCTAAAGGATCTCCGGCCTATTAGCCTTTCATCAACCATGTTGAAATCACTAGAACGGCTAATCGACATTCATGTTAGAGCGACAATCCCACAAAACCTATTATCCATGTCACAACATGCATATTGCAAAGGGAGATCTGTCGATACAGCTCTACATTCGTTAGTCAGTTTTATAGAAACATCTATTCATCACAAAGAATAAACGATGGTGGTCTTCTTGGATATTGAGGGTGCTTTTAACAATATCAATTGTAGAACACTCGAACCGCCATGTCACGAAGTCGATCTGAAATCATACCAATAACAGCAGCAAATCGCAGAAACCAGCACCGTATAAAATCCCCTTGAAAAATCAGGTTTTCTTACCATGGAAACAAATCGCGTCAGCTCGCAACAAATCGTCCAGCCCGACATCGCAATGTGCATACATCGCATCGCATCGCATCGCATCGCCCGGCCCAGAAAAGCTCGGCGTCGCACTGTATGTGTTAATAATAATAATATATTTGATGGCTTTAGGATTGTATACCACGGAGTTCTAATTCTACATTTCCAAAGCCCCAGCAAAAATCACATTATTCGAATTTTGTACGTTTCCTGAATAAGACAGCATCAAATCTTTTGACTGATCCCAAGAAATAAAAATAAACTTAAATATTCTGATACCATACAACATTGCCATATCCCATCCTTCTTTATCGGCATCATCTAGTTTATTCCCATATCTTCCGTATATTTTCCAGTTAAAAAAATTGAAATCAAAATATCGTCTATACATGTGTAACCAATTTTCCATTTTTCCTTTCAGGTAAGCCAATCACGTTCCAAATAATGCGCGAGCAACATCATCCTTAGAGCCGCATCTAACGCCCGAAAATCACACAGCACAGTCGCATGGTAATGAAATTGATAATATTCAAAATGCAAATCCTATCTCTGGATGATGCCATTACTCGCGTATTATCCTTATGCGTGGACGTCCTCTTTGCGACGAGCCATGTGTATAGATCCGAAAGGAAATGCTTTTATATGAAAATTGGCACGCGGAAGGAACTGAAATTCTATAGCGAATAGTGTGCGGTATTTTGGCAACCAAAGCACAGCATTTTCGTGGAATGTCACACCGCACCACCACGCCGCGTTCTATACAAAAACACCTCGTGCGAAAGTCCTTTTCGGTGTGACCTTTAATATACACTCACTCACTCGCTTGCTTCGGCTCGCTGCTTTGCGTGTTGTCAAGTACATCTATTGAAGGATCAAACGGATTTGTGGAATGTATACAAAAAAGGTCCTTGTGAAATTTGAGGGAATGACGACGACACGCCCGATGTGGTGAGTGTAGGTGTCGTCATTTTGCAATAATGAAATATTTTGAATTTTCACATTTGTCTCTTGTGTGGACCACTTGAATGTTTTATGGACTGTGAAGTGTAAATGAAATATATAGACGTGCGTAAAAGGAAATCCATAACTTTATAGTTTAGGTAAGGGTAATGGTGTGGGACACCCATTTCCATTATCGCGAGAAATGTATGTTTATGATACGAGACTGGTAAGCGGAATATTGAGGAACTATGTAGTTTAATCTGGATCGGTTCTCATAAAATAAAATGTCCTTTTTCGCTATATTTAAATGTTTCAAACTGAGTAGTTGAGATATTCAAATCGCTGGTATCATCTGTATAGTTTGGTTATACATACATAATAAAAAATTATCAAAACTTTGTGTCTATTTACCATACAATTTCGTCCTTTTCTATTCAAATTCAACTCATCAAATTAGGAACTAGCAACACAAATTCATAAGATAACAAAATCCACAAAAACAAAATTTACTCAGATAAGTCGCTTAAAATCATAGTTTAAAAAAAGGATTAATAAATTTAAACCATTTCGTAAAAAAAAAAACAAAATGAAATACCCTAAAGGTATAATCCGAAATTCCAATACACAGTGTATTTTAAGGGTTAAAACACTCTCTATAGTCCAAGGTCCAAGCTATATTATTTTCTAGTTTTCTTCATTTCTTATTTGTTAGTTAAAAAAAAACAGACAAATCCTACTATAGGCAGTCCATCAGCATACGACTATGGAAAATGCATAATTAACTTCGATTTTTTTGCTCAGACTTATTCTTTTCATACATTTCAATTGAAGACTGCGTAATTACAACTTTTCCATCGTGTTCATTCATCTTGCGAAACGCCTTCAATACTATTTCCCAGAATTATCTCTTTAGTCTTCTTAATGGATTTTCATTCACCTTAAAAACCATCGATAAAAAAATCACTCGCATTGAAGAAGCCATGCAGACACACACACACACAAAAATCCTTCTTGCAGAACTTTTGAAAACTCTTGAAGAATTTCAAGCATAAATTCAGCCGGTTACGCAGAAAAAAAAATCTCAGCATTCTATAGTGAATACTGATGGAACTATCTTTGAACTATAGAATGGATAGAAGCAGGGCCTTCTATTTAACAGCTACATAAAACCCTGACTCTATACGGTTCAACGGAATATAACGACTAGGAGAGAAGTGCGAAACTTTCAAAAAACCATGTCGACTCGACACTACGCCGAAGGCGCAATAGAAACGACTAATACACGTGCGAGATATGGAATGTATTGGGAAAATTTAAATTGCCGGAAGAATTGAAATTTTTTTTAGGTATTCTTGGCGAGAAAAGAGATTTTCTGTTTTTATAGGGATGAATGAATGGACGGACATATAAGCTCAGTGTTTTGGACTGTTTAATGGAGTTTAGCTGTACATGATTGGTGACTGACTATTATGATGGGAAAGTTTAAAATTACACCACCTTTGTTGGGAGTTTTTAATTTATAAATTTCTTTCGAAGTGGGGAATTATAGGGAATAGGCCTCGCTTGCAAAAAAAATGATTGTCTGATTAACTGCTTTTTTAGCTATAATTTTTGAAAAAAAATTTGACTGAAGTTTGCACCTAAAGTGAGAAATTGCACAGAACTCGAAATCAGTTCATATTCGGCAGCGCCAGCAAGTTTTTTGGCGCTGCGACTCCCACTCCTAGTCCGTAACCGCTTATGGAACTTCAAGTTCACTTTACACTGAAAAAAATATCTTTCCTATTATCCACTAATCGCATTCGTTGACTTATTTGCATTGCCATAACGTAATTATTCGTTATGAGAAGGTAGACGTTCATAAAGGTTTACGCCACATTTCGTCACATTAAAGAAATCTGATTCGTTTATATTTTTTTCGTCAATATCACGAATATTTACATTGACATGAAGAAAATATTCGTTTATTAGGTTAATAAAAACTTCTTTCATAAAATTAATGATTATTTTCCTTGTTGTAAATTTAACGTAAAATTTCGTTAAAATTAAGGAACATGTTGAAGAATCTTTACGTTACATTCAGGAAGTTTTTCTGGTTCAACGATACGTATATTTTTTATGATATCGATATTGACGAATTGTTCATAGCATTAATGAAAGCTTTTCTTAACTCTGACAAATACTTTATGTGGATCTTAGAAACCTTCAGCACATGTAGTCTGGTTGGTGTAGTAGGTAGGGTGCAGGTCTTCAAATCATAAGGTCCCGGGATCGAATCCCACTGTAGTCAGGTAATTTATAATGCTTTTCAAAGCGTATTGAGGCAAATGAAATGTCCCTTACACTTGTGTCTAGGTTCAATGCTGTGTGCGTCATATTTTTTTTTTTTGTATTAAAAAAAATAACGAAACCGAATATTTGCTTTGAAAAATCAATTCTTCAAATGGAGAATCGCGTTCCTCAACTGTACGAAATTTCCGCTTTAATATCAACAAAAGACTTTACACGAAATAATGAATGTTTTCGTTATGTAATGAAACTTGTTTCACTGGAGTGACGAACAAGAACATTGGAGGTTTTTTTAATGAAGTTTTTCGTTGAATTGAAGATGGTTTTCATAGCATTTACGACAACTTTTGGTTCAGTGTATGCTGATCGTTTTCCGTCGATATTCCTTGTCGATGGGTCTGTCTTCCAGAGTTAATTTTAATTTGTCTTATGAGGCACATGCGACTCATAGACAGCGAATGTATTAAATGTTTACATAATATTAACATTAACTGGTACCATTTCAGTAAGCCGCTTCCTGGCGGGGGAGCCAATTCATCGACATTCTTATCGAAGCTGCTTCCTCCGAAAAGTAAGGTACATTAATATAAGGTGACCAGAATCCCGAAGACTCAATGCTGTACACATGCTTGCGGAATTCGGTTTTCAGGTAAATCCTCAGCCATATTTGGATTTCTTCAAGCGTTGTTTTTAAGGATAGTGCGATTGCCACAATAACAGATCACTAAGAAAATTTTGTTATACAGCGTCACATGAGCGGCTTAAACTTGAACAATACTGCATCATACTATCCGATATGCAGTTATGTAGGATTTTTCTGTCAACCATCTCGTTCACTCAACCACCGGATTATCTTTCGGTATTACTTGACAGAGGCTGCCTCAACGTATTTACGTTCTGCTTCCTCGCTCTGCAGAACATTGTCGTATGCTGCAGACAAACTACTCATTGAGTCCTATATGTTTACCGCATCCATTCCGGGAACGATTCTTAACATTTGCGCGCGATGTTGCAGAAGAACCTTCAATTTTAAGGTCACCTCACAACAATATTTGCTTCGCTGTGTCGAACCTACTCCTCTGAAATCACAGTTAAACAAGCAAAATTGATACAATTTCAAAACCGGCCCATTTTTCGATCTCGCTAGCAGAACTTAAACGACTAAAGAAAATATTTATTCGGTAGGAAAACATAGAAACATGATTGGTGTTGACTATTCCTTAAATTCCTTATTAAGAACCTCTGAGTTTATTGCATTTCTCCTATGCTGAAAATAATAATCCTGACCACTGATCGCCTCCCCCTTCCAAATGCTTTTTACGCCACTGGTTCTCCTTGACAAAAAATAATCTACATGTGAAGGACAAACGTATTTTTTAACACATAAACCTATAACACGAAACAGTACTTGAAATCAAATTATACACATAAAAGAAAATATTAATAATAATAATAATCTTTATTGCAGTAATTCAGAATTAATTCAAGTAACAATATCAGTACATATATAAATTCGATTACTTGCAACTCACGTAAGCCAGAAGGGCTTGAGTGTGAGCGCTGGAACTAAACGACTACTTTGTAAAATTCACTATATAATAATAAAAAAAAAAAAAAATAATAATTATGATAAAATAGTAATAAAACAATTCAATATTATAATTTAATAGAGAAGATAAAAAATAAATAAAATGTTACAATGGCTTTAAGTTTTTCTTCTATTTATTATGTTGTGCAGCTTAGTTAGGTTATTATATGTGATATTTCATTATATATATTTTTCCGATTGTTGACGAATTTTTTTAAAATATTTCTGAAATTCTGTTGTGTTAGCTGAAGCTTGATTTCTATGGGCAGTAAGTTAAATGCTTTTGGTCCTAAAGTAGATGAATGAGATTGTCTGACGAATTTATTACATTTGTTTATTTTAAGCCTTTCGTGGGCTTGACTTCGCGTAGAATATTTTATGTAAATTTTTTTGAAATTTCCATAGTTAAGAAACATATATTTGTAAAGTGTAAATGTATACAGCTGCCGAATATTCATGACATTGAAAGTATCAAATGCAAGGGTTGTGGATGAATATTTTGACACATGTAAACATATCTTAATCACCAAATGTTGAAGATTGTTTAAAGGAGAGAGTATAGCTGTGTATGTAGATCCCCAAGCAATGATGCCATACTGCGCAATGCTTTGAAAAACAGCATAATATACCTGTCTTAGAATTTTTTGGCTGACTATCTTTCGCAAAAGATAAAAAATATATATAGTTTTTCTTAATTTTTTGCACATTAAATTTATTTGATTTTCCCATTTTAGCAGATTGTCAATTACAACTCCTAAGTATTTAACATTTGTTGTATGTTGTACTATTGTGTTATTAACTGATATCGGATGGGTAGAAGTGACAACACCTGCCTTGGCAAATTTGATATAATTGGTTTTCTGTAAATTAAGTGATAATTTATGTCTTGCTAACCAGTCGTGTACCGTAGATAGTCCTTCGTTAGCTAATTTCATTGTATTGTCCCAGTTTGAACTTTTAAATAATAACACAGTGTCATCTGCGAAAGAAACTATATGCCCATTAATAGCCGTCCTCAATTTGCAAAGGTCATTGATATAAATAAGAAAAAGGATTGGACCCAGAACCGTTCCCTGAGGCACTCCACACTCAACTTTGCAAGGAGTACTTATTTCATCCCCGATTCTTACCACTTGAGATCTATTTGATAAATATGATCTGAAAAGCGATAGAGCTGTGTTATTAATTCCCAGTTTCTCCAGCTTTTTTAGGAGCAGACAATGATTAACAGTGTCGAAGGCTTTTCGCAGGTCAAGAAAAATCGCTAACGGCTTCTCATTTTTGTCCAAAGCGGTCGAAATGAAGTCAGTGACATCGTAAAGTGCATCTTGAGTACTTACGCCGTTTCTAAAACCATATTGGCATGATTCGAGAATATTGTTTTCCCGGAGAAATTGATCTAACCTGGTTTTGATACATTTTTCAAGTAGCTTAGCCACAATCGAGATCAAAGAAATCGGACGATAGTTATTAGATATTGTGGCATCACCATCTTTATGCAGTGGTATAACTATCGCACGTTTCAATTTAGTGGGGAAAATACCATTTCTTAAGCAACAGTTGAATATGTGAGTAAGAGGGATGGTGATATGATCTACTATTGTTTTCAGGAATCGACTACTAAAACCATCTATACCAGGTGATTTATTGCAATCTAATTCTTTAATATGTTGGTAAAGTTCTATAACCGAGACTGGAAAAAGATGAAGTGAGCTACATACAGAACTGAAACCATTTTGGTATGTGTTATTGGAATTCACAGGGAAATTTTCAAGATTCCGTGACAATTTTTCCCCTACGGTAGTGAAGTATTTATTCATTATGTTAGCAATTTCTTTTTGATCTGTAACTATGAGCCCATCATCTTTACGAATTTTAGAAACAGTGTAAGTAGTTTTCTTGTTTTTCTGCGACGTGATTTCATTAATTTTGTCCCATAATTTTTTGCTATCACCCAATACTTTACCAACTTCCTGGCTATAGTAGAAGTTTTTTGCGCAACGAATAATGTAATTAAGTTTATTGCGATATTCTTTATATTGGGCTAATAAGTTAATGTCGCCAGGAAAATTTTTAACAAGCTTTGCAAGTTTATCTCTTTTTCTGATTGAGACAACTATTCCTTGTGATGCCCAATCTTTAACTGGTCGAAATTTTGCATTCATATGTTTATTGTCTAATGTTAAATATTGTGAAGAGTTATGCATAACATTGTCAAGAATTTCAAAAAACATGTTAATACCATTTTCTCCATCTTTACTACACATTATGGGAGCCCAGTCAACAGTACTAATGTTTTGGACTACTTTGGAATAGTCGACTTTTTTTATTTTTTGTTTAATGTTCTTTTCCTCACTATCAGTGTTTAGCTCATTAAGCTGTAATTTAGCAAGGGTACCATAGTGATCGGTAATATGTGTTTGAAAAATTCCCGGAAAAAATGGTATTTCTTCTTTACTTTTCCAAAATATGTGGTCAATGCACGTCGAATTGGCGTGACCGACTCTTGTACTTCCCTCCAAATGCTCTACAAAACCATAGCTCATTAGAACATCCAAATATTCATTGCTAGAATGAGATAGCTTATTCTTCATGATATCTATATTTAAATCACCAACTATCAAGTGGTTCTTTAAATTAGATTTTGTTGATAAAAAGCTGTCAAGCGAAGAAATAAAGTTGTTTAGATTTAGGCTGGGGGATCTATAGACACCAGTGATACATATTTCGACATTATTTACAGATATTAACAAATCTACAATATTCGCATCAGAAATTTGGTGGTTGAGACAGTTTACAGTGTATTTTTCATTAACGTAAATTACTACACCATCACATTTATTATGCTTGGCAGAAGAGATAAACATTTGATAGCCGTCAATATTGAAACATTTAGTTTCCATTAACCAAGTTTCAGAAAGGATTATTACGTCGAATTTTATTTCTAAATCATTGAGTAGCAAGCAAAGTTCATCATAGTGTTTGGACAAACTTCTGATATTCAAATGAAATATATTAAAAGCATGAACGTCGTTCAAGAAATGTCTACACTCCCGTTCGCTGCACAACAATTTGGTTTCAGTATTTTTAAAATTATTCAAAGATTCTATCATTTAAAAGTAAGAAAACAGAAATTAACAACAATCAAATATAAAATCAATATGTAATTACGAAAAACTTTTTATGTCGTCCTTTGATCTCACTATCGTTGCTTTCGTACCTTCCGACTTTTTAATGTATATTTTACCTTCCTTCACCCAAATGTATTGATAACCCATTGGTTTCAGTTTTGCTTTCACTTCATACAATAACTGGGCAGTAGCTGTTGGTAAATATTCGTTTACATACGTTCTTCCAATGCCATTGTCATTCGGAATCCCTGCACCATTATTCGCCGTTCGTACATACTGCTTGTATCTATCCAAAAAGTGGTCTCGTGTAATTTTTCGGGAGAATTTACAGATGATGGTGCTTGAACGGTCGTTGTTCGAACTCGTTTGCTCGAATGTTACTGACCTACGATACTGCCTATGGACAGCATTTACATCATGCTCATGAAGTTCGATGTTAATTTTGTTCGCGATAGATTTGATGGTAGCCAATAGATTTTCAGATTTGCTTTCTTTTATACCACCGATGCACACACTTGCAGATCTCAACTCCTGTTGCAATGATTTGTTATGTTCATTTAACAGATGTAAATCTCTTTTCAATGCCAGATTTTCGGTTTTGAGAGATTTAATTTCCTCCATCATGGGCTTAATTTGATCAAACTGACCCGACATAAATTGCACAGAAGTTGCAAGCTCCTGTATCTGTTGTTTTATTTCGGCTTTTATTTGGTCACCAATTTTCACCAATTCCACTTTCAGATTTTCATACACAGAATCGTTGGACTTGGCACTGACCATTTCACCGTTGTTTTGTTGGGCACTGTTACACAACCCGCACAACCACTGATCGCGTTTTGGTTTTTTACGTGAACTTGTTTCATCTTTTAAATTTGTGCACTTTAGATGATAATAATTTTTGCAGTTTATACACATTATCACATCTTTAATGTTTGTAAAAAGTTCTTTGCAAGTATAGCACGAATTGGCCATGGTTAAACAAAATAGTGTCCAGTAATCACAAAGCGGTAGTAATGTCCGTGTGTAGTCGATGGAGTTCAGCGCGTGAATCAAAAAAAAAAAAATATTGATTTCAGAAATTTCAGATTTATGTAAGGACAGTCGTATGACTCTGGCTATTCATGATGCCCGCAAAGTACCTACTTACTTAAAAGCTTGGTTTCGTTTATTGTAATAGATAAACTGATAACTCATTGGGTCGAGAATTGTTAAGCCATGGTGATGGCCTTCCAGGTACAGTTTCAATGTAGCTATGGAGAGAAGTCTCAGAACCTCCAGAGCGGTGGAAGAGTGCCAAATCCTCTTATCCACTACAAGTGTGCCAAATCCCACCTTTTAGAGGAGAATATGCATTTCTCCATGATTACATTAGTGATGCTCTGTTCCCTAGGCTCCATTTCAACGGATTTGAAGGACATAGTGTGGGCAAAAATCTTTATCTAAATACCCTTGCAGAGTCCTTTCTTTGTTATGCTTTTTCCTATAGAGGGGAATCTGTTGGAGTACAGTTTTGCGATAAATTAAAATCGCATCTTTTGACAGCTGTAATTTTAAACCTTGGAAGCTAGAGCCTTGAAATGTTCACCAAATATGGACAGCGCGGTGCTCTACAAGTCTGCCAATTTTCAAAATTTCGCTCAAGAATTTTCAAGCTATGGACAATTTTAAAAAACACAAAAGTTCGATTAGGCCAGCTGTAACTTCCGAGCGAGGATAGGTAGGACCTTGAAATTTGTAGGAATTGTGCGTCAAGCAGCTCTACAAGTGTGCCAAACATCAGAAATTTCGATCGGTTATCGAGTTATGGATAATGACTGATTGACAAACATAAAAGTGCGATTATCTCACTTAATATCGATCGTACCAGAGTCAAACTTGACACCTTAAATCGCATCTTTTGACGACTGTAACTTCTGAGCCTTGACAGCTAGATCCTTGAAAAATTTTCACCGAAAAATGAACAGTACGGTGCTCTATTCTCAGTTATTTAAATTTCAAAGTTGTTCGCTTGCGACTTTTTGAGTTATGGGCAGCCATAATTTCCGAGAAAATGTAAGCGCCAAGATCGAGAAGGGTTCCCGAGTTATCGAAAATGAACGATTGGTCAAACATAAAAGTGCGATTATCTCCCAAATTATCAATCCTACAGGGTACAGGTGTCAAACTTTATACCTTAAAAACAGAAAAAAAAACTGATAAAAATCCTCACCGACGAGCTTATTATTTGGTGAATTAGGTTTCATTGTGTGTTATGGGTAATGCTGTACATTTCCCAATGCTGTACTGTATAGCAAAATGCTGTACGTCTGGTCAGCTTACATTAATATATCAGTGGAAGAAAACAAGCTTTTTTTGCACATTTTCATCTAGTACAGCGACGAACGAAGTAAGCTTCGGATGTGTGGTTCTTTTCCCTTTTGCGTCGAAGGGGGTTGTAGCGACGCTTGGACTTGGTGTGCTGTGAAACATAGGTCATTCCGATGCGTAGATCGAGTGGAAGTAGTTAACTTTAAAAAATATG
This sequence comes from Microchrysa polita, assembly GCA_949715475.1. Taxonomy (NCBI): domain Eukaryota; kingdom Metazoa; phylum Arthropoda; class Insecta; order Diptera; family Stratiomyidae; genus Microchrysa; species Microchrysa polita. Next base: position 5,089,717 of record OX454415.1, on the reverse strand, counting down.
TGCAATAGCGAGGCTTTTGCCAAACAAACTCCCCACTCAAAACTTCTACAAATATTGTTTGTCATCCCATCGTATAAACCCCTCTTGATATTTTTCTTAAAAAAGGATGTCAGCATCATTAACTTTTGCCTCTTGATTTTTACGCATAAAAACTAATGATAGCCGCCTTAAAATCAATATTGTCTCTACGTAGATATCACCACCCTACTCTACTACTGTGTACATTATATCTTAAAAAAAAAGTGAATATAAAATCTATAACTCAGTTTGCATAATGGAACATCCTTAGATATTTTTTGTGACTACACGGGCGTACGTATAGTTATTGCAGCCATATGTGAACTGCTTAAGTGATTTTCGATAACATCCTTTTGTGTAGCATGTTGGGGATTGGGTTCGATGGGATAATGGTAGTATGGTGAAACCATTTTTTCCAATTTTTACTACTTAGTCCCGATGGCAACATCTTTGATTTTCGATCGTATCCTGCTTGTTTTCAGTACAGTGAACTCCATATGTACATTAGAGTCTATGGCAAATTAAGCAAAGTGTTCAAACTTCTTGTGTATGGTAATACCTACAAAGCCGCGGAAATTTTTCGCATGTGTAGCAAATGATGTTGAATTTTAGATAATGTCACTTAGATATAAATAGATGAAAGGTATTTTTCAAGGATAATATTGTAACCCCCATCAATGCAGGTGCCTTGCCTATACAATGATAAAAAAAATATAATCACGCGCCGCACGAGGGGATCATAATGAATCATCACTCCTTCCGCTTTGACGAACCGCTTAACTTTCTCCGAAACTAAATGCGATTAATCCTATTTTATTACTATCCATTAATCTTTATCGACTAACCGTAAAGTAAGACAGATATTGTATGTATATGTATTCGCAGCACAAAAACCCATTAAAGTCCTTTTCCGTGATATTTTCAAATTCGAATTCTCGCCGGTCATAGCCGTACCGACGGGGCGGCGAATCGGCCGTCAAATTAAAATTGACTTCGCCGGCAGAGTCCGTGCGAGTATATTTCATTTTTAACTCTCGTCTCATTATTCAGTGCACTAATTAAACTTTGTTCTGAAAGTTTGTTTGTAATATTGTTTGTTGGGGCTTTTGTGCTATATGGCGAATAAGAGTATACTAGTAGTGGTTTGGGAGACAATAATAATAAGAACGCGCTCCGAACGAATTAAAATAGATTGCCATCAGATATGAAGAGAGAAGGAGAGAGTGAGAGAGAGAGAGAAATGGGTTCAATAATAATATCCTAAAGGAGTTGCAAAAGTAAATTTTTCAACTAATGTTCGAAAATACGAGTATATATACGTTTCTCGTCCATTTGAACAAGTTAAATAGTCGAAAAGTTTTTAAGCTAATAATTACTAATCAATTTTATTTAAATGAGTCAACATAATGGTGTTTATTTGTTTGTTGTTTACGTGTTTGGCGCAGCAGAAGTTTTCGAGAATTTGTCAGAAACATAATTAAGTAGCAATCATATTGAATAAGTTAGTTTTAAGTAGTGATGGAAACCTATTGGATCGTATAAGAATTTGAAAATTTTACAATGTAAATTGGAAAACCAGGAGCTTGGGAAGTTAAAAATTAATTGGTGCTGAACTGTAAAGTTTGGTAAGCTTCAGCAATTAGTAAATGTCAATATCATCAGGGTTCTTCATTTTAATTGAAATAAATGGGTAAATGGGTAGCTGCTTTGCATAATTTTAAAAAGATCTATGTATTAATTTCCCTGTCACTGACCGTTTTCGGTCGACATTATCACCACGTTTGCCTTCCGAAAACAAAATTGTTTCATGAGTCACATGTGACTCATACATGTTAATGAGGTGGAACACTATGTACACACATGACTCATCATTATAATAAAATTAGGTACGAATTTGCGAATGATTCTCCGTGTGAATATTTCCATTTATAGCATCAGATTCGTAGTAACCTTCTTAAACTTTTTCACCACAATATAGTATCTAATAGAAAAAGATTGGGATATTTTCAGATTTATTATATCGCATCTTAAAAAGGTCATCTGATCGTGTAAACTATCGAACAACACAAATATATCCAGGGATAGGTCAGCACAGCCCACAACTATATTTCGTATTTGAAGTCGCACTAACTCTCAACGTCAGATTATATTCGCACACATGACTTTGTGAATTTAATTTTTTTTTTGCAAAATCCTTTTTCCAATATTTATATACGGATGCAAAATAAAACAACTGTGTTCCCGACACGGCACAGACCACACCGCAGCCCTTATAACTTTATTTGCTTATTGCTATAGAGGTTGGACATTTCTGCTTCGTCAGAAGAATTTATTTCCTTTTCATTCCGACCTATAAAATTTATATATGATATTGTCCTATATTGCCAGGGTTGGAAAGGAAACGCTGTTGGCCTGCCGGACGAGCGCGAAGGCTAGACATAGAAAATTTTATAAATTTTTCCATACGTATGTAAACTATGTAGTTAACTCAATATCTTATGACCTGTTTGTAAAATAAAAAATTATAGAGGACTCTCTCTAGCGTCGGTCACGGTGATTTGATTCTAAAGCGCTTTGCCATTTTTGCTCATACATTCTGCATACCACTAACTCGTCTATTGGTACTGGAGATATTGTTGCTTGACTATGTAAAATTCACCCGCCACTGTCATCATGGATAGGATATAGGATACAGGGGAAAAATATGTAGATTGAGGTCGGAAGTGCTTTCTATAAATAATGCATGCGGGACTATAAAATCCTGAGACGAGTGAAAGGATGCGGATTGTTTATGGTACGACAACAACACACGCATTTCGGCTTAAACTTTCAAATCCTTTATACCTATCTATATTCTATATCTATATATCTATATCTATATTCTATATTATTCTATATTATTATGTATATAAAAGAAAGTCGTGTTAGTTACACCATTTATAACTCGAGAACGGCTGAACCGATTTTCATGATTTTTGGTTTGGAATAACATAATAACTATTGAAACATTCAAAAAATTCACAATGAGCCAAAATTCACAATAGGTTTCTTTTTTGGGTTTTTCTGCTTATATTTCTTGATTGTATCAGCGGATTCCAGTAATTTTTTTTCCACAGGATTGGTGTTTAGGCCAATTCGAGGAACAACTATCGATGCATATGAGAAATTCACAATGAGCGGAAGTATCTATCTATCTATCGTACCTTTTCCTTTATTTCTCGGGCGAATTACTGATTTTTAGTAAGTGTACTCCAACAGGTTGGTCTATACAAGCAGTATATGTATGTACAGGAAATTCACAATAGGCAACAATTCACAATAACTTTTTTTTTCATAATTTTGTCTTTATTTTTTGATCGTTTAGCGAACAGAACTGCAAACGATTAGGTCACCCCACTAATAGCAGAGTAATTATTGAAACATGCAAAATATGTATTCACAATGATCAAATTATAAGAACAGTTCCTTTTCGTACAGTTCATAAATGAGTTGCTGGATTTCAGTAAATTGATTCCACTGGATTTGCCCTACCCATTGAAATAAGCCGAACATTCACAATGAGCGACAATTCACAATGAGTTTTTTTTTTATTTTGGGTTATATTACTTGAATGTCTTAACGTAATTTTGGAATATTGCCCTGCTGATTTAATCCTCATCCGGAATATCTGAATGAAATTAAAACTCAAACAAATTCACAATGAGAGAGAAAGAAAGAAGAATTCTTTTTCACAAAACTTGCATTTATCTCCTGAAAGGATAAGCCGATGCAGGTTAATTTGCTATTCCGCATTGTTCTCTTCTAAGAAAGCAATAATAAAATTTTCTATAAGAAAAGTTTAAAAAGCAGCTTTTGTGTGACCTTTTGCCGTCATTTGCAACGTTTTAGACCAACGGCTTGGTCTCTATCTAACTTGCGCAAAAATGCTAAAAGACTTCTGCAACAGCGACCGAAATTTCGTATTACCGCTTCCAAATGTTAAAAGAGCCAATTTTAGGCTTTATTTTTAGGTAATAAGGTGATTTAAGAAAATTTGCCTCACCGGATACTTATCCATATAGTTATACTGGTGTTTTGTTTGTTTTATTTTGTTAGTTCTCAGTGAAGACTAAATGGTCACCTATACTACAATACGTATCCATTGAAACGTAGTAAAAATTACAATTACTAAAATTGTGAAAACGCTTCATTCTCATACCTTTGTCTCTATCGTCGGAATAGCTTTGTGGATTTCAGTAAGATAAAGTCCATCCAACAAGAGAATAACTACTATTGAATAAAATTCACAAAAGGCAAAATTATGAAAACAATTTTTTCTGAAAATTGAATAACTGTCGTCAAATATTTGCGGATTTCAATAAATTTCTTTGACTATATCGACACTTGCACGACAGAGTTAATGAAGACAGGTCTTCCCCACATTAGCCCTCACAATTCTATGTAATTTTAGTAAATTGGACCCAATTTACTGAAATATGTGGGCAAATGCATGTGAAGAAGACTTGTCTTTAGAATGTTGCTTATTGTGAATTTCGTGCATGTTTCATAAGATAATCACCTATGTGCGGTAGAGACCAATCGGGTGGAGCCAATCTATTGAAATTCGCTAATTTGTTTCTTGGGTTCTTGGGCTATTAAGAAGTATTTGCCAAAAGATTTGTTTTCATAATTTTGCTTATTGTGAATTTTATCTTGTCTTTCAATAGTCATTCCGTTGTTCCGGGTAGAGACCTATCCGGTGGAGTTTAGGCTACTGAAATCTACTTATCGGTTCAACACAATTTTGCTAATTGTAATTCATCGCTTGTTTCAGTGAATCCACCCTCTATTGGGAAGAGACCAACGATGATTCGTTTAGAAAATGTTAAGAAAAGTTTGTGAAAAACCACTGTCGGTTAATAATTTTGCTCATTGTGCATTTTCCGAAGTTTTCAATATTTATTCTGTTATTCGGAGTGGAGAATACTTTGGACCAAATTTACAAAAAAAACACCCTAACCCGTTCAAAGTAGCCGAGGGATAGAAAAAGAGCTACCTTGAAAATTTTGTTCATCCGCTCAAGTCATTCTGCATGATTCAGCAGTTATTCGGCTATTTCAGGCGAATAAAAATAAAACAAATACATACAATGATACGCTAATCTGTTTAAGAAAAGTAGCCAAAAGATCATTGTGAATGTTATGCAATAGTTATTCTGATGTTTTCGGGTAGAGACAAATTCGGTGGGGCAAATTTACAAATTTATTTTTAGAGTACAGACCGATTCGGCGTAGCATTTTTAATTTTTACCGGAATCCGCTTATCCGTTCAGGAGATCTGTCTTCATAATTTTGAATATTGTGAATTTTGTGAATGTTGTTATACTTATTCCGCTATCCGAAGAGCGGTCCAATCCGGTGGTGCACATTTACTCAAATCCGCGACTTTGTTCAGGAGATATAAACAAAAATATTTGAAAAAAAATAACTGTTTTCATAACTGCTCATTTTCGCATATTCCAGTACTTAATCTGATTGTAGACCAATACGTTGGAATCAACTTACTGAAATCAGGCTATTCGTTCAAGCGAAACATCTTCTTAATTTTGGTCATTGTATTTTTTTTACATGTTTCAATATCAGCTTATATTCACGGAGGTGACCAGTTCGGCAGGAAAATCTTCTAAACATTCACTAAGACCTTAAAGAAATATATAGACAAAATTATGCAAATAAAGCTCATTGTGAATTGTTGGTCATTGTGAATTTTCTGCATATTTCAATCGTTATACTGCTATTCCGGCCGGAGCCCTGTGTAGACCAATCCGGTGGGGTCAAATTACTGATATCCGATATTTCGTTCAAGAAAGAAAGCGAGAAAGAAGTATGTGAATAATAAATGTTTTAATAATGATGTTCATTGTGAATTTTTGATATTTATCAATAGCTGTTCTGTTACTTGAGGTAGAGACTAATGCTGTGGAGCAAACTATTTAAAAAAAACCATTGTGAATTAAATTAAATTAAAAACTCATAACAAGAAATTTATTCACATCTCTAACTGAAATAAATCACATGACCTCCCGATAATTTATACACAATTTCTGTCTCCTGTGTGACCTTTTTATGCAGTTCTTAGAAGTAAATCGCATTATGGCGATAGCATCCAACAAATATCATTCACTTCGGATATTTTCTTTATTCATAGGGCAACACCCAATCCCAAGCCAATATAATCTCAAATCAAAGATTCACGAATATTTTGCATTCAGAATACGAAATATCAGGGAAAAGCAAAAATGCATTCTGTTCTGACTCGACACCGACGACAGTCCGAACCGATTCGAGGGAGGGTGCGAGGTGGTTGAACACACGAAGAAAATCCATTTCGTATTTGTCTAGTCAACTTCGTATTTTTTCACTTAAAAATGAATGCTATTGCGAATTTGAATCATCGCAACGTACTACGTATATATCCGGAATTTGAATAGAAAACAATACTCCGTATTCTGGGAGGGCAAATAAAATGTGAAATGCATTTTGTGTGCAGACAGATATAGAAGATAGTAGAGTGAAGGACGCGCTATTTTTCATGACGAGCACGAACTGATGGCGTGACAGGACGTGCGAAATACATCAGGACAACTAAACCCTTACCCTTACACACAGTCATGGATAGCGTAGTGCGCGATGCCCTTGAACATTTTTGTTCCGGATTATTATTCGTTGACGATTTGTGGCACAGATCCTTTCCGTATCGTCGTCATTGTCACACTATACGGAACGAAGATTACTGTGTATATGGAATATAGTAAAGCACAAAGTGCCAGGATCAATGAGTACAGAAGTACGTTGTGATGCGAGGGTTTAACTTTGCGTCATGAATGTGATGCCATTTGTATGCATTCATGATGGTGAAGAATGGCTCTTTGTGTTGCCGAAGTGATTGTTTGACTATTGCAGATAATACTGTTCTGACTCTATACATAGAATATCGTTTTGCAGATATATGGTGTCCTTGGATTGTTTGCTCCAGATCTAGGATTTATTAAGTCATATTTCGAGCGAAACCGTTGCATACACAAACACATAAGGACGTATACTCCAACACTTCTACGACTTAATCGCAATTAAACGTCATTCCCATTCAGTGTCGTGTCTTCAGAAAATTCTCAGAAAAAAAAAAACGGAGCACCCTCCAATTCAAAACCCGCACGATTTAATCCAAAATAAAATGGTCATACTTTTTTCAGTTTGTGCACAAGCTTCGTCTATATGCAGCACTGCAGCGAGGATATAGCAGCAGCGTAAACTCGAGCGTAAAACTTAAAATAGGCTCTTGCATACAAATCGCCAAACAAAAAGCGCAGGGATATTCGAGACATTCAAGTGGTTCGTGGCCATAAAAATAGAGAAATAATTCCGTGGCACATCCGTTCCTTAATCTGTCCATCCGTACGAGAGAGAACGAAAAAAACTCACGAAGCGCTTGGTTAGAGAAAACGAAAACCCAGTCGCATCAAACAAAAGTGGCGAAAACAATAGAAATTTGAACGCGTACGTTTCTAAACTATACAACAGGAAGCTAGCAAGTATCCTAGTGGAAGGATAACGCGAGAATCTGTATGATTATGCTGGCATACGATGAAAAAAAAAATCAAAATGACGGAACGGAAAAACTTCTCAACCATATATCCATGAGGAAAAAAAACGGATGTGATGGCGACTATATAGGTACGTGCGAAGGAAAATGAAGATTTCAACGAGATTTTCATTTGGGGATTTTGTTTGGTTTTGGTGCGATGGTGATGGTCCGAAAATGGGGGGGGGGGTGTGGGTGTGCGAATGTTATATAGTTGAACGACTCGGACGGACGCTCTTATTCTCGAAGCCAAATGCACGCTGGAGAGTGATTAAAAACTCGTAATTGTCAGTGAAACGTATGTTCGCAGTATTGTTCGTTTGTTTCATTTTTTTTGCGTTCTGGACCACTATGCATTTTTTTTACTATACTTCTTTTATCATTAGCGAATGAAACGACTGCAGCAGCAGAAGGATCGTCGCACTGAGCTTCACTAAATGGTCATTGTGTGCGAACTTCAAAAGTCCTATATTATTGCAGTTGTTCAAATCCGTGTTGAGGTCATGTTGCGATGGTGTTTTTATGTTCATTGCAATATGCAGTTGGGCATTAAATAGAGCGTGATTTGATGAAGAGTCTCCTTAATTTAATTGTTCGTTATTTTTTCTTCTTTTGGTAAATAATATTCGGTTGATGAGAGGGTGTGATATACAACAGCCATTTGGTTTATTAAATATTAAAAAAAGTGATTCAATCAATATTTTTCGAAATGTGTCAATCAATGACACATATTATCTGTTTTTCGGCTTTTCATATCATCCACTTGCCATAATCACGGCAATATTTGCCAGTCCATGTGAATGTCTAAATTTCGATTTCCAGGAAATTGCTCGTCGACGTCAATAATATCAAGATTGTATTTCGTATCGACAATGATCGCTTTTCAAGTACAAGGACATTTATCAACGAGACCGAGTTCTAATCGTACGAATAGCACGAGTGTATACCCTATACCCATGCACAGACCTAGAAGGCACGCAAACCCCAAAATATTCAATTTGATATTTTTTGTGGGGGAGGGAGGGGTAGATGGGTCGGACCTGGCACATCTTTACTCCTTGTCAAGGTATCCAACGGCTACCATTTGATACTAATTTGAAGTTTTTCGCGACATTCTATCAAAAGATATGGTTGAATATAACTTTGTAGGGGAAATAGGGGCAGCGGTAGTCAGACCTACTCCACTTTCCATCAACTCAAAGCATATGTCAGAATGAGACATTGGTCAACGTTTCAAGTCGATAGCGATATTCTACCGAAAGTTATCGCCGAATTAAAATATCAAGGAGGGGTAGTTTGTATGGGAGGTAGGAGAACCCGTGGTCCGATTTGGCCCATTTTCAATACCGTCCAAGATTTTAGCAAAACAAACATTTGACCAAAATTTCGAACTGCTAGCTTCATTATTTCGGGAGTTATCGTGCTAACAGACAGACACACGGACAGACAGACAGACAGACACACGGACAGACAGACACACGGACAGACAGACAGACAGACAGACATGGCTTATTCGATTCAGGGACCGACCCTGATCATTTATATATATACTTTGCCATACCTCCGGAGGCTCCTTAGAGGTGTTACATAATATTGGCGTAACAAAAACAATATACCCTATACCATCTTATGGGTATAGGGTATAATAGAGATTTTTAGTATGTCGTCGAAAATATAAAGATAGTTCGAATAGGCTTTGAAATTTTCTATGAAAAATTCGCTTGCCTGTCGTACGCAAAACAGTATACCACAATTATTCATGTCCCAATGTATTCACTTTCACACACGTGAGAAAAGGAGAGACGACTTCTTGTAAAATGGCTTTCGATATCAATGAAAAAACTTATTCAAATTATGCCAAAATCGAGCCAAAATTAACCCTAGTTTTAAAACTGAAATGAAAAAATGTTGTTTTTTCGAAAATCTTCTTTTTTTTGGTGACGGAGCAGTTTTAGCAAAAGTGGCCCTTTCCTTGAAATTTTAACTTCCAACCTTTTGGTCATATGCAGTAGTTCGTCAATGTAGACGACCAAAACAATCGAAAATAATCAAAAAATATAAAATTCAATTAATAGAAATTAACACTAATGCATTTTTTGGATTTAAGTTTGTTTAATTTTCGATTTTTCAGTGGTAAAGTGTAAAGAGAAGATTTTTAGAAACACTTTCCCATCGAATTTCCCGTTCAGTGTACGAAGCGACTAGTAAAAAAGGCGCAAACAAAATGTATCGATTATCCAAAACGAACTAAATTTCCAATATTAAATAATATTGTGTAATGCCCCCCCATTTCAATTTCATATTCAAAAAATATTTTGGGAACGCTACGCCATTGCTTGACCCGGTAGTAAAGGGAGAGTAAAAATCCCTCGCGATATTGCACTTTTCGCACAAACTCCACTGAAATTTTATTTTTTTCCATTTGCCTCTAATTCCATTTTTAACTACGGGCGGAAGGCGGCAATTCGGCTACTGCCCAGGGTCGCCATAGAGGGGGTAAATCCGGCGCTGTTCTCAATGGAACCTGAGCTTCTCATGACGATGGCGGGTCGTTTTGTTACGATATAATTTGCAAAACAGAGTTTTGTGCAGAAATCACGTTTTTCTTCTTTTTTTTTAAGAAAAAATAATTCTAACAATTCTATTAAAAATGTTGCAACCCGCAAAGATCATCAAAACTGGCGACACACCGATGCTCCAAGAACACAATTTATATTTTTCAAAAATCTGCAATATAGATGCATATCACTTTTTTTAATGTTGCCTTTCCCAATTTCGACGTCCGGGAGGGGCTTCAGCCTTCTTAGCCCTTCTTGTGGTTTCGCCACTGATTAAGACTCTCAACTTTGTAGGTAAATGTGCACCGGAATATGCTTCATAAACCCTAATTTTTGAAAATTTCTATTTAGAAAATTACAAGTGCAAAACTTTCATTTCTTGAATTTTGGAGTTTTGTTGATTTTTTAAGATTTTTAAGATGCAATGGACATTTTCCATAAACCCACCATTTTCTTTGCAAATGTCGAATGTCCTTCGAAATATTATCTGAATTAGCTTCCTTCGAATGACCCCTTTTCCCTGTAGTAAAATGTCCTTCTCAACATTATATCCCGCATATAGATTGAAAATACCTCTGTTGGTAAGATTACGGGAAACTCCTCGAAAAAAACTTGTCTTACCTGTATGTTGTATTTCAGGAACAAAAAGGACATTTGGTCCTCACTATAATAGGACACTTCTATTTTACTATAGCCATAAGTGAACTACTACACAGAATATCTAACAAATTCGTCCACGAGAGAAGTCGGGAGTCGCAGTGAGAAGGTATAATTTCGTTCACTTTTAACACTAAAATACCGTTATTCTAGCCATCTAAATAGCGGTTTGGGATCATTTGAAACAACCCGTTTGATGTTCGTATAAAAGAATCCGAATCATTGGTATTAAATTTAATAATATCACAAAACTGAGATAGAGCAGTAGAAGCACATCTTTGTACATAATTGTAGACTGAGATTGTAAAATCGGGTTACTCGCTTAAGGCTTTCATAGAAAAAAAATTGCGTTTATTGCATAAATCTTTCCCGTTATAGCACATATCGAAGAGTTTAATAGTCTATGCACTAGATTCTTATAGAAAAAAAATTGTTCTAAAATATTACTGGAAGGTTGTAGCCTTCTGGGTTTCGTTCGGTAATCTTATACCTGTTCGCGTCTCGTTTTTTTTTTTCTTTGGCGGTTGAGGCTCGTTCGCGTTTCTGGATGCGAACTGCTCCCATTTTATAATTCTGAAATTTTGCTCTATAACTAAAAAAGAAATGAATAACGATTGCATGTCATAATGCAGTCGTATGCAAATCTAACCAATTTCGGCTTAAGGTTTTCCGAAAAATCTAACTAAATTGTAACTGAAAATACAGGATGACATAACGGTATTTATAAGAATAGATAGATTTCTTGCAATTAAGATCTCGTTAGGCTCTATTTGAGGTTTGGAATAGTTCAGATTTCCTCTCAAAATGGCAATGAAAAGACGTTTTTAGGCTTCATCAATATTGTTATAAATATTTCGACGATAATGATGACAAACAGTAAATATTCAAGAACAATAAACAAGTTAATACCTTCGATTTATGTTCATTAAATTCCATTAAATGGACTGCTCATTAACAGATTATATTTATAGTGAATGTTCAAATGATTGATTGATTGATTGATTATTGATTTAACGTTTCTGTAATAAAGATGACTTTCCATAAACTGGATATTAAATGATTAATGTGAATCAAACACAAAGGACAACATTACCGTACAGCTATTAACTACCATCAATAAAATCTGCGGCCTCACCATCTACTCTACATAAATGTATACGAACCTAACGTCTGCTCTCTATATTAACTAAGAAAAAACGTCTCTCAGAAATACGTAAAACCTGCTCGTCTCTCATATATTAGCCATAATGAGTCATAGAACTTTCTGCGTCCCTATTAATCATTGAATATTATCCTACAGGGTCCTTCTTTATAGTCCCCCCGTTATGACTTTTGTGCACTTGAAATGACGCATGACATTAACATTAACCCCAATGCCGTAATGTCATTACATGTACCTACCATACTCTTGTCGTTTTTATAAATACTCTCGTACGCAGGAAAACACAATTTCCTAAGGATAATTTCAACACGTTTCGTGAACCACAAAAACCTATTGTGCTGTAAATGCATTAGATAAGTACTCGGGGTGCTATAGTATTACCGCACTTGACGTCATGTTAATTATTAGCTTGGCTCATGTATTGAGGCAAAATTATTATTTTTTTGTGATTGTATAGCCCGGGCACTTGCGCTAAGGATAATAAAGATATATCGTCCTGCGAAGACGATTTATGTTAGACCGGGCCGGGCGATGTGATACAAAGAACACGGGTAGCGAAAATTGCTTAGTTTGACGAGCGGTAATGAAATCTGTCGATGTTTTGGGTTAAGTGTCATTAGAGGACGTCCTCGAGCGCAACGCGCCGTGCAATACTTAGTATTTTCGTTTTTATTTCACCATTGTTTTATATAAATGTAATTATATGCAATAAGGTTGGAAGGAAATTATTTTGGGTAGGTATTTGGTATTTGGTAAGACACATTTATTACGCCCAATTCGCAAAAAGTCTGTGTAAATATGTAAAAAAAATTGAATTTAATTTAAATATTTTATAATATGCACTATTTTTAAAAATATTCTTGCCTTAAGCTGTAGAGCTATTCCCTCGTTACGTTTTAAGCTATAGTGCTTATTTTTACCCGTTAAGTTAATCGTTAATAGAATTAACAAAAATTAAAATCCCCCAGCCTTCCATAGTGCTATGCTGAATTTGCGATGGCGTTGAAAGTCTGATCCAATCAAATTTATTCAATGAAAGTTTATGTTTACTGCAATATGCCAGAAATGCCGGGGGATTCCAAAAAACTAAGATCCGAAAATGGTTCCAGACTTTTTTTTTCTGCCGTTTTGTGTATTCATTTTCGATTCCCCGTTCATTGGTTCAATTGGACGATTCATTCATCATGAATATCGGAGAATTGAAAATTAATACATAAAATGGTTGAGAAAAATTGTGGAACCATTTACTAATGTCGGAAATACGCGAAACACTCACAATGAACAAGAATTCACAATGGATTCTTTTTTTGATCCACAGGATTGGTCTCTACCCAAAGTAACAGGACAACTACGAGTATTGAGGCATATCAAAAATTCACAATGGTCACAATTATGAAGACAATTCCTTATCACATACTTCTTTACGTATTTCTTGAACGAATAACAGGATTTCGGATGTTGATCCCGCCGGATGCGTCTACACAAGGCTCCGGCCGGAATAGCAGTATAACCATTGAAATAGGCGGATTTTTTAAAGATTTTCCTGTCGACTTGGTCCTCTCCGTGAATATCAAATTAACATTGAAACACGCGAAAGAATTCACAATGAACAAAATTATGAAGATTTGTTTTGCGTACATTTTTTTCTGTATTCCTTGCTCGAATTGCCAGATTTCAGTCTACTAATTCCAACGGATTGATCTACAACCGGAGAGACTGGTGAAATATAATGGGCAAAATTATAAAAACAGTTATTATTCAAATACCTACTTTTGTTTTGTTTGTTTGTCACCTCATCTAAGTACTTAAATTTGCAAAACCATATTGGCCTGCTCTTCCTAAACGGATGAGCGGATGCCGGTAAATTTACTGCCGCGGCATTCTAAAAATAACAGAATTTCAAAATTCACAATGGAAAAATGTTCAAGGCAGCCATTTTTCTGATGCTTTGACTACCATTCTGAAACGGTTTAGTGTATTTGTATGTAAACTTGCAACAAATTGAAAATGAGCAATTTTGAGCTCATATTCAAACCTTTGCCTATATCTCCTTAGCGAATAAGTTTTGTTTCAATAAAAATTTCCTCGGCGATATTGTTCTCTATCCCAAAACAACAGAATAACTATTTAGTTTTATGCATACAAAATGATCCTTTGGTCACTTTTCGTATTGATTACAATATTTTTGTAAAATTTCCCCAGCTGAATAACCACTGAAACATGCAGAATCGACTGAAGGCATGAGCAAAACTTTGAAGGTGGCTCTTTTCTCATCCCTTGGCTACTTTGAACCGATAAGGGGATTTTAGTTAATTTACTGCACTGTATTTGTTTCTGTGCTGAATACGATTAAAAGTATATAAATTTCGAAAAAATTGGGAAGAGCATGTTGATCAAAGTGATTTTTCCCTTTTCTTGAAAAAAAAAAACTAAGTAATGCTATTGTAGAATCCGTGGTGGTTAAGGGGCTAATAATTTTATGATTTTTGCTTGAATTTCCCTGCCTTGCAATTCACAATGAGCAACATTCACAATGCGTTCTTTTTCACAGACTTCTGTCTGAATTGCTTGAACATGTTGAGGTGCCTGGTAGAAATAGGCTGAGATATTATCGCCAGAACGACCAACGTGCCTACACTGCAGATCAAACAACGCGATGTCATGGAGCGCAGTAAGAAGTAAGGAAGAATAAGGATTGGGCTCCGCCCCTAACAGCGGAATTGAAACAAGCACAAAATTTACAATGAACAAAATTATTGAGGCAGTTCGTTTTTACACACTTTTGCATCTATCTCCTGAACGGATAAGCGGATTCCGGTAAAAACGCTACGCCGAATCCGTTTCTACTCCAAAAATAAAAATGCACAATGAGCAAAACTATCCGGATAGTTGTTTTTCACAAACTTTTCTGAACATTTCTTAAGCAAATCATCATTGATGCGTTGGATACGATATCCCAAATCACAAAATCCCCAAATCAAAATCCCCATTTGAAGTTTAAGATCCCACCTCAAATGGGGAATGGAGATTCATAGCGGATTTCAGGTAGTATTGAAACATGTGGAGAATTCACAATGAGCAAAGTTGTGAAGATAATTTTTTCCTATTTTCCACGTTTAAGATCCCACCTCAAGTGGGGAATGGAGATTCATAGCGGATTTCAGGTAGTATTGAAACATGTGGAGAATTCACAATGAGCAAAGTTGTGAAGACAATTTTTTCCTATTTCCTTTGATGAGATTAGCGGATTTGGGTAAATTCCATCCTATACTTGACCACGTCGAAAAACAGAATCGTTGTTGTAAAATCTGCAAAATTTTGGATAATTCAAAAAAATTTCTAGTTTTTGTCTATATCTCTTCAACGGATTTTTATATTCCAGTAATTCCGTTCCCATCCTCGAATTGTTGACCACCCCGAATAGCAGGAGAGCTAATGAAACATCTGGAAAATTTACCAACAAAAAATATTTCATCGAATTACCGCATTTCAGTAACTTACACTGAATCGTCGGTCCAGTTGTCTATATTTCTGGAAGGGATTTCAGAAGCCCCTCTTAATAGCTTCCACCGCCAACAGCACAATAGCTCTTGACCCATCTGGGAAATTATTAGGGAACATTTCTTTCTCCAATTCGTCTATATCCGTTGAGCGGATTAGCGGATCCAGTAATTCAGTTCATTTAGTATCTTTCAAATTAATAATTCGTTTTGTAAATTTGCGATCGTAGTAATTAGTTTTTTTTTTGAAATTTATTTTTTTAATTTGTACAGCAGATTTTGAACCGTTGGATTTTGATTAGGTGAATTTCAAATCAGGGGATTTTGAAATAGTAGATTTTGTAAAAATCTCAGCTTCTCTTCATTTCGACGGTAAAAACTTACTATACATTTTCAAGTATTACAGACTATGTCCCGCCATTTTATCATTATCACTCCAGCATACCGCTGGTCACTGGCCATATGCAGACAGAACAATTTAACGCTAAATTCTCTTTGGATTTGAGGAAAACAATATCATCTTTCGTCTACGTAATCTGCACACAGCATGAAGCTTTATACTAACCGAAAGGAATAAATAGAAAAGGCCAAAGGGCTATTCATTTGTTATCGTGTCTACTTCACGACGATAGCCCAACGTAGAACAACCCTCGAATCAGAAAACAATACGACAAGAGTGACAGTCAGTCAGCGTAGCCTTTCCGAGCTACTTCTATACACGAAGATTCGAATGTATGTTGCTCCATTATGGAGTGAAAACATTTCGCATTCTGTAACAATTCTCGCTTAATGAAAAATGCTTAACACCATTTATAGTCCTGCCGACGACGCGACGGCCGATGACGGCAACGATATCGACAATGTCGTCCTTTTCATATACAATGTACGTACGCTCTGGCACGGTACAATATGTGTCTTCTAGTCTATGCGATGTGATTCTTTCAATGTATGTAATTTGAAAATAAAAGGAAAATTGCTTCAGGGACGAAATGAGTTGACTTTTGTGACTGTAGTGTCGGTAGGTACTCGGACAGAAGTCGTCAAGAGGACATATAAATGAATAGTACACAATTGTTTCCTTTGAGTCCTGTGATTTGGCCTTTCCGTTAATTACGCCACAATACAGACGAAATTTTCGTGATGAGACTTTTCAAGACTCGTTGACGTAGAAATAATATTTTTTTGTTTTTTGTACCAGGACAGGACATACGATTGAGTTTTGTGCCCACTCTGATTTGGTCATATTGTCAACAAGAGAGTTGTATGAGTTTTTGTTCTAATTTGATTTGAGAATTATTGTATGTTTGATGGATATTTTTTTAAATCAATAAATGAAGTCAGAAACTGCTTTGGAAATACATTCGTCTAACGCACGGGATATCGACACTTAGTGCACTTATAAAAACAATTCTCCAAAAACTTAATTCTCGGACGAAAAATCCTCAAATTCCAAATTTACATATTGTAGCCGATAAGATTTAATTTATTCTTTCGTGGAGTCGTCTTAGTGAAAACACCGGATCAATCTTTGTAGGTTTGATCGTTATTCTTAAATATTTCAATTCAATTCGATATTACAAAAATTATAATGATCAACACACGCTGTCCGAATGGTTCAGGCTGGTACACATTCGATGCTGAAGTGGAGAGCGAATCGAGTCTCGTTGCAGTGTTTGATGCTTCGATGCCAAGACTAGAATGATGAATGTTGCTGATTCGTTATCTGACTCGGCTTTTATACTGTACGAGTCTGCTGAGTGGGGATGCCGCATGCTATTGATCGTTGTGCTCGTGCTGCTGGCGGGATGTTGTTTATGTGTACGTTGCATGCGGTGGCGGTGATGTTGTGCTGTTGTGAGGCCGATTGGCAGCTGATTGGGTGAAATTGGTGATGGTGTGTGTTGGGAGCGTTGTTTTTAAAATGTGAAATTCCTAAAAAATTATTCATACATAAACCCCCACAGGCGTTATCTTAGATCATGGTCGGATTTTAAAATTAGACCTTTTGCGGACCTTCAGAGATATGTTTAGTCGTTAATTGTAGGTTGATTTTGAATTAAGTTAACTTCTCTAGTGAAAAGTACTATGGGGATTAGGTTTTCGGGGTTTTGTTTTTGGGGATTAAATTTTCACGGTTTTAACATTAAACAAATAAAACAATGGATCAAAGCTATGAAGATGGCTAATACATTGAGATCAAAACGTGACATTTATTAACGTACATAATTTCATTTTATTCATAGAATATTGGTAATGAAAATTAGAAAATCGGGAAGTGGCCTACAAACTCATATAGGAACTATAGGATATAGCAACCTCAATTGAAATTATGCCACAGTACATATTTTTGTATTTTTCATTCCTCTCTCCTTCTTCAATGAATTCTAATTCTTTGAATTATTGCTTTTTGGTATAGGAGGAAACGGGGAATGTTGAAACAAAACTGACTAGTGCACTAGGTTCCTTACTTTGTCACTGTCCCGCCCTGTCCGAGAAATAGATGCGTTTTCTGGGCTCAAGGTATTTTTACGATACCGATCACCTCCGAGATGTGAGCACAATACTGCTCAATAGATATATTGTTAGCACGGGTTGGTTTCCTAGCATAAGCGATTCGCAGAGGCATGATCCTCTCGGTGGAATAAGAATGGACCGAATTCTGGTCTAAGTTCGCTGGATGTAACATGGTGGCCCCTGTACCTAACCTAGGTTCCTAGACATTGTAAAATTTCATCAGATTTTCATGCAATTTAAAACTTAACTCTTGCACATCGTGCTTAGCTGCATATTTATAACATTTTGCATTTCTGTGTCAGTGCTCTCGGTGGTATCCATCCATATTCACAGCATGATTCGTCAGTTAATCTTACTGTCATATCAGGAACACGAGGAAGCACTTATGATAGTGATCCTTTCTCTTTCTATTTGTCCCTCCTTCCTTCTCCATTGGAATTAAGCATATCTATACAGCCATTTCGTCGGTTAATATTAATATCCTGCGAGAGACAATCCTCCTAAGTTTGAGCTTGCGGTGACCCTGTGCGACTTCCTCGAACCCGTCAAATGTGCTATAGTATCCATGTCAAACGGGTATATAATTTATATTGTCGCCTGTCCTCGGATCCGGTAAATTCCAAAACCCCAAACCCCCAAAACCGCAAATACACTCTTACCCACTCACATCACACTATTCATTCCTTTATCCTCATCCGTTCGTTACTATGTCGCTTACGTTCCGCTACTTTGTCTATAGTAATGTGACACAACTAATTTTCATGTGCTGGGCGACAGCCGAGCCCGAGTCAAGCGCGGGCAAGCCAGCAGGATTGCATAGGAGTTGGGGACTATTCAATGGCGACACCCAAGATGTCGTCCTTTTCATATAATACGATAACTGCTTAATGGACGACGACACGACGAAGACGACAACGACGACGTCGGTGGCAGATAAGAAATTCTCTCATGACCATTAGAGGTTTGGTGTATTGACCTCGTAAAAGGAAGTGTTGAAATAGTCCGGGCAAACGATACTATATAAATAAATATATATAATGACAATTGGTCATTGTACGAATATTCGACTATTTCTCGCACCACATCCATATCGACGCTGTGATTTATCGAAATTCATTGAAAACGACATTTTCCGGGAAGGACCTTCTGTTGCACACTATAAGTCGCGCGATGAGTTTTGTTGAGGGAAGATGAATTACCGTTAACTTGATTTGACACAGTTACATTAATTAGGAGAGTGTGCTGTGTGCTTTATAATTAGTCTTGATCGAAGTGAGGATTTGTTGTGGAGAGGTGGCCATTAGTCATGTGGATGATGTCGGAATGGGATTAAATTATTGTTACTTTGAGTTCATTGTCTATAGTTAAATAAGTGTTAGTGGCATAACTGTATGGATAAAATTAATTAACTAGATATTGAGCTTTTTTATGTTTTTTTTTCGGAAAATGGTGCGCATCTTATCTGTACGATAGGGCGAACCAGCCGACGGGCACTAGATACGATGTCCGAGTTATCGGCCGTTAGCCAGATTTATTTGTAAATAACTGTAGTTTCCCAGCAGAGACATGAATAGAAGTAAAAAAAGAGAAATTTGTGTATTTTTTCTCTCACTTACAAGGCTTTGTTCACAAAATATGTAGCAAATTAATAAAAGTCATAAAAAGAAACGACAACCTGCAAGGGTCATGTAGCAAAGTAATGACTAGGTAGGTACTACTATACCGACTAGGGTTCACACAATATTAGCATGACAATTATTGTCTTCAAAGAAAAATTCCAGCAAATGAAACGCTTACTCTCTTAAACTCATTTTTACGACGACAAATTGTTTTCACTTCCTCTTTACTCACGTCCTTTTCCTCTCATTTTTCTCATACAATATTTCAATTAGTCTTTTCACCACCCACACAATATTTTGATTCAAATTGTGTCTGTGTGTGTGCGTTACACGGGGGATACTCGCTTTGTTTCTATAGTCACAAATCGCGCGTGGTAATGATCGTGATCATGATGGGGGTAATGGGAGCTGGCAATGACACCCCGCGCTGAGGTGGTGGTGTTTTATCGTAGACCATTTACTTTGAGTTATAACCGGTGCTATGTGTAAAGGATACTGTGTAAACTGACTCGACTATTATACTGGTACATTAATTTCATAAATTACTAGGGAATCTGCACGGACTATGTACATACATATATGGGTGGGGCTGTTGTGCTCCTGTGCTCCAATGCTGCTGAATACTTTGCTTCGTTAGTTCCGCGCGTTAATCTCGTTTTTGTTTCATTGGAAAATGTCTGTATAGCACCAGCATTGTTCAGAACAGAAAAAGGATACTATTTGGAGTGTGCCTCGCCTATAATAACGTGGGTGTAGCTCTAAAGTGGAAATTCAAACGGACCGTGTTGAAACTGAGAAAATTTCCGAAAGTCACGCACCATATCGTCAGATTTGAATTTCGCGATGGTGCAGAAAATGATGTGAAATATGGTAACCAGTAGTTTTCATTTGTCAGAACGATATTCGGAGGTGGAAAAGCGAAATGAAAACTTCAAACTATTTCGATGGAGCAAAATTTGTTTCAATTTGCTTGGAAGGATCATATTTGTTGGTGGTGCCTTATGCTTGGTGTTATTCAGGGAATACTTGCACTGTTTCAAAATAATTATAGTAGTAGTCTAGTCATGAAAAATGTTGCTTAGGTACACTAAAAGAAATACGGGAAATTCACGTAGAACAAAATAAAACAATGTTAAAAATAAACGTGTATAAAAGAGGGGATGGAGGGCCAATGCAAAACATATTGTGGCGCACATTTCGTTAAAAACAGCTTGCGTACAAGTCCGCAACGCAGTGGGACATTTTCATGTTTTTCATGACGATTTGCTTTTCGAATTTGACTCTTTTTGGGTCGTTCAACATAACTTGAACGAAAGTTGAACGTGAGTTGAACCTACATTTAAAGTAACACTTTTTGGGTCGTTCATCAAAAGTTGAACGAAAGTTGAACGTGAGTTGAAACTAAATTGAAAGTTACACTTTTTGGGTCGTTCAACAAAAGTTGAACGAAAGTTGAACGTGAGTTGAACCTAAGTTGAAAGTTACACTTTTTGGGTCGTTCGACAAAAGTTGAACGAAAGTTGAACGTGAATTGAACCTAAGTTGAAAGTAACACTTTTTGGGTCGTTCAACAAAAGTTGAACGAAAGTTGAACCTAAGTTGAAAGTAACACTTTTTGGGTCGTTCAACAAAAGTTGAACGAAACTTGAACATGAGTTGAACCTAAGTTAAAAGTTACGCTTTTCGGGTCGTTGAACAAAAGTTGAACGAAAGTTGAACGTGAGTTGAACCTAAGTTGAAAGTTGAATTCAAGTTGAATTCGAGTTGAATTCAAGTTGAACCCAAGTTTAACCCAAGTTGAACCCAAGTTGAACTCAAGTTGAACTCAAGTTGAACGTAAATTGAACCCAAGTCCAACCTCTGTTGAACCTTGAATGGCACCCAACACTCACAGGGTACCACCTAGCCAAACTTCCGTTGAACCTTGAATGGCACCCAAAACTCACCTGTCTCTTTTACCTGTGAAAGTAAGGTTTCATGAAGTCACTAAAACGATATTAACTTTATTTTAGTCAAAGCTTCTTTTGCTCCCAAATTCCTATTTAACTTGTGTCGTACTGAGCATTCACAAATTCTACTCTAAAGGTACATTTTTCTCGGCACGACCCCAGTGGCTCTAGCGATAGCAACTCGCTCATTTCATTCCGTTTTTAGAATGAGAGAAAAATGAAATTTTTAAATGGAATGAGCGAGTCGCTGTCGCTAGGGCCACTGCAGTCGTGTCGAGGAAAATGTACCTTAAGGCCGTGTGCAGACTAAAGGCGTATTGGAGCGTAGACAATAAAATCAATATCAAATTAACACAATATTGGCCTGCCTCAATTAGGCCGCGCGCAGACTAAGGGCGTATTGGAGCGTAGCGTAAAACCTGTCACCCAATAGAAGCGTTGTATTGGGTGACAAGTTTTACGCTACGCCCTTAGTCTGAGCGCGGCCTAATTGAGGCAGGTCAATATTGTTTTAATACCTCAATGCACTCCTTGACCTTACTCGTAAAATATATTTCGACTCCGGAACCTCACAGGGTAACTACAGCAATCCTTTTCCACATAATAGATCCACGCCCCGTGCAGTGTTACTCTTTCTGTCCGGGGACATAGGGAGAAGGTCAAAATGGCTTACGAACATTTTAGAAAACAATCCACTCTAACGACGATTACGGAATCGCTTGTTGCGCCATTCCTATCCGGACCCAGATCCTTTTGATTAAGCATCTACCATTTAGGTCCTGAATGTTCGTGAGTGAAAGAGTTATTCAAAATTGGCTTTACATGACAAAAATTAAAGATCGTTGAGATTACTAGTATGACATCACACTTGCGTAATTTTGTTCGTTATACCGCACGAACAAATTTACATTGAAAATAAGCGTGAATGCATAGGGGCCTTAGAGCACCTCCACCATGATGTCATTACTGTAAAATAGCACCATCACCCAACTGGCGAATGCAAGTTCAAATTTTTCCTAGCCCCCTCCAGGACAAATTGCTGGTTATGCCACTGGTCCTAGCTGTCCGCGTTCAAAATTTACTGTGACTTAAGGACAACAAAATTGCTAGTGCAAACGTGGTTACTTTTCTTATAAATTGCGAACCATTTTGGATGTTTCCCGGAAGAATATCGGGAGGATTTACAGTGTGGGACAGACTTGTAAAATGCGGGATTGCCCGGCAGGATCCGGGACGATTGTTTGCCTTAGTGATACATGGTTATTGAAGACCGAGAATTAAAGAGTTCTGTTTGCTTTTGTCTGAGGTGGTTCAGGAAAATTCAACTAACGCAGAGTTGAGCGAATGAAACCAAATGATACAGTGGGAAATGTTTAACCGGCAATCCATCGTCCCACACTATATGAACTACAAATCAAAACTTATACAAACATTTCAAGCTAATTTCTAAATTATCTCCATTCTCCTCAAAACTATGGAGCGTTTTGCTGACCTACACATCAGGGGGTTGATGATGAGGAATAAACCTTTACAACACATTCAATTTGCCTATGTAAAGGCCAAGTCGACGGTGACGTCGTCGCTTCACAAGCTCGTCAATACTATTGAACAATCTTAGATATCGAGGATGCCTTAACTCAACACTGGCTACGATGCCATTGCCAGAGCCTTCGATATGAGAGGAGTACTCTTGTCTACCATTAGGTGGATTGAGATGAGACCATGCTGAAAGGTAGGGAGATTCACTCCTCACTTGGGTGTCATACTCTCAACATCAACGCTATCAAGGGCTCACCTTAAGGCGGTGTACTCTCACCTCTACTGTGGCTCCTGCTCGTAGATGAATTACTCTCGCTACTTGGAAGTGCAGTGTTACTTCGCCATTGGCTACGCTGACGATATCACTATTGTGCTTAAGGGTAAATTCGAGTCCATTATTACGGATTTAATAACCACGGTCCTAGTGATAATGCACAGCAACAGGGCTCAGTATCAACCCACACAAGACAGTCCTAGTACCATTCACAAGGAAACTTGCTCCTACATTTGAGCCAATCTACTTAAGGGGTGCCTATTGCCTACTCCATAGAGATAAAATGCCTTGGTATCACACTCGACGGCAGATTAGACTGTAGTAGCCACTTGGAAAATGTTCTTAGTAAGGCGACGCGTGTCATGTGGACTTGCCGGAACTCCTATGGCAAGACTTGGGGCCAGGTTATACAGTACGCTAGTACGACCCGTAATTGCGTATGCTTCTCTAGTGTGGTCGCCAAAAACACTGCAACACCATCGAGAGCTGTAATAAGTTTCAATGACTTGCTTGTTTTAGCATTACTGGTGCTTTTAGTGCTACCTCCATCCTATCCATTGAAGCTATATGGGGAATGACGTCAAACTGCAAACTGAAAACCTATGCGCTATAAAAATCCAATTATCTTCTGATACTCGTATCGGTGATCGGGGATATATGCGTATCCTGCAACAGGTTTCTGGCCTATCAATCTGCCTGGTATCAGATTATATGGAAGTTCGCCCTTCACATCTCAAGGCGCAATGGGCAAATGGCAACTCGTGCATTGATCCTAGAAGCATCATTTGGTTCATGGATGGCTCTTAGACCGATCACGGGGTAGATGCTGGAGTCTTTGGACCCAATATCAGGATCTCGGTTGCAATGGGTAAATGGCCCAGCGTCGTCCAAGTCGAAATTCATGCAATTGGACGTCCTGGGATGGGGTCTCCGTGGTGCACATATCGCCATTTGCACTGGCAGCCAGGCTACAATTAAGGCCTTATTTTCACACAAGTTTGATTTGAAGTTAACCAGCGATAGTGCTTTGACCTCCTTCAGTACCTCTCCATCCGTAACTCTTCTCTTCTCAATCTATTGGGTTTCGGGTCACAGAGGCGTTGAGGGAAATGAATACGCAGACGAACTAGCAAGAGGGGGCTCATTCTTACTCATCGGTGCTGAGCCCTTCTCTAAAATTAGCCGGAAAGCTTCTAAATGCGAGATTGGTAACTCGGTTATCGGGCCTGAACTTGAGCTACTGGACGACGCATCCTGGCCTAAAGAGTTACAAAAGAGCTAGTGTGCAACTTCAGCTACTCCAATATTAAATGTATGCGCAGAACTGAGTTAAGACTATTAATAGGCTTTTTTACGGGTCATTTTGGGCTCCGCTACCATCTATGTACATAAAATTGGTCTGTCAAGGGAGACCTTATGTCACCTTTGCCTGGAGGAAGATTAAATCTCCAAATAATTGAAATTTATCAAATCTATATTAAATTTTAAATTTGAATTTCTCTTTTCCCTATTTCATAGGCTTCATTATAAAAGAGAAGTATGAATGCATATAATTATTGGAAATTTGTATACAATTTTTACTGCTTTTATTTCAATTGCCAGTATGCAAATATCTATTAGACACCAATATGTTATTGTATGCCTGGCGTGGCGCCAATATATTACGAGTATACACTCTGATTTACATTCGCAAACTATAATTACGGCACGCGCCTGAAAAGTTTCCATTTCTCTCTCTATGAAATTCATTAGTCGCTTCAGTACAAACAGCATGGCGAGCCATTATAATCCTATTTCATGATACATGATGTATCTATTTAGCAATTATATTGGCCAACAAATAAATATTATGTTGGTAATGAAAAGATTTTAATTAATAAGATACAAAGTGAATTACTGTAATGATTTTCGCCATTTTAATGTGAAATACAGGCATATAAATTGCATGTTATTTGTAGCTTCTATTGTTTTGAGAATATAAAAAAACCGTTCACTGTTATTATTGATACAAATATTACCACAAGAATACATATACAAAAAATCATTTACCGTTATTTCTGCCGCATTCTTTAAACCTCTGTGTTCTCCCAAAACGTTGCTTCGATGCCAAGACTAGAATGCTACTGACTCGTTGTCTGACTCACCTTTCATACTGCTCGTGGTTTTTGCCTTGTGTTGTGCGTGCTAGCGGAACGTTGTTTACTTGTGCGTAGCACGAAGTGCTGTTGTCATATCGTATGCCCGGTTTGTTTGTTGGTGTTTTACAGTTTTTCGTACTAGTACAGACAAAAATACAATTTTATCTTTGTTTTGGTTAAGGCGTTAAGGATGATATTCATTTTGTTTCTAAAATAGTATCTAACATAGGACCTTTGGAAAACCTGGTATACCAAATTAATTTGGACAGGCGGTAGACTTGCAAATTTTTCTGACACTGCGCTGCAACTATAATGAATGTAAGGATTTGCGCTTCGTACCTATCACGGTTTTTGGTCAATTTCTCAAACTGGATACATACGTACATACTCCTCAAATTGCATTGGAACTTAACTCCAGCCTACTACCATAATACTCCCTGTCTTCGCCTTTCTCTGTCTGTCACGTATGTCCTTGCTTATTTCGGTGCATATTTCGCAGCTTCTTCCTACAGCCTGCACACATCCAATCCTTTTTGTTCGAATCACTATACTCAATCTATTTCGCTTCTCGAAAACGCATAAACACATTTATTTTCTCCGACATATTCTCTTGTCACTACGCAGCAGCTTATAATCTAAAACTTTTCCGGATACTCCAATAAATAACAGGATATGTTGTCCCCATTATAATGTTATCGTTGTCAAATAAAAAGAAAAAAAGCCGGACCAGCTCAAACTTTCTGGTGAAATTTTCGCCAAACTTTCGCTGGACATACGTACACATTGAGGAGAAGGCGACAAACAGAGTTACAAATCATGCCATTTAAGGTGATATTTGACTTTTGATTTTTCTCTTCATCCTTTTAGAGCGTATATAATAAATCTTTTGTTACAAGGTCGATCGTATCAGAGGTATAGTCAAGAGAATACCTACCTAACCTATGTCTAAGAAATTGTCAATGTATGGAATTGGAAACTGGATTTTTGTGTGGACTGTGTGTGGACACACTTGTTTTAGATGTTTGCATAGAAAGTTTATGGGAAAACATTGAAAGTTAGTAACTCACGTGGCAAATCAGAACAAATCAGGTAAAAGCATGAAAAGTTGTGGAGCGTTTACGTAATCAGGTTGTTTTAGAAACTTTATATTTTACTTTCCGCAATTTTAAATCTTAAATTTTCATGCCGTGCTCTTTCTCCTGGATTGAAAAAGGACAGTTTTATCTACAAGGTGGCATAGAAAATGGCTCCAAAAGAATAGTGATGAAAATGGGAACCATTCCTTGGCACTAAATTTTTCAAAGAAGTGTCATCTCAAGTCCACAACTGCCTTGAGTGTTTTAGTGGCAAACATTTCTTGTAACCTGAATAAGTCGAAATCTTTTTTGTACAGATAAATTAATCAGTGACACAGGATTGAACCATTTCTCTCTCTCTCTCTCTTTCTCTTTTTCAGCCTTTTTTTTTTGTCTTTTAAACCCAGTTTTGTCATCTCGCTGCGAATCATTATTTCCATCGAATTCCAACAAAAAAATAAATAAATAAATCCCAACTACCAACTCTCATTAAAAATTAACTTTTGCTCCCATCTACAGACGTTTCAGTCGAAAATGGTCATCATTATCCCGCAAGCCTACAGGGCTTAAAGGATTTCCAACTATACATTAGATAGCAAAAAACTTTTCGCCTCGTGTACAAAACTATTCGAGGTCACAGGCCAAAAACACACGAAAACACACAAACGGAAACAAAAACCATTCCATATCCTTTCAAAATTATTCTCCCAATGTCGAGACGAGAGAAATCCCTACGGTTGTCCATCACTCGGCTATGCGGATAGGGAATTAGATAGGTACACACATAACATAAGAAGAATGAAAACACGAGCAGCACTTTTTCCAACTGATTTTATTCGTCCGTCGACGACGACGGACATGAAATTCGTCCTTTACCCCTCGCGGGTGTCACTCACAGACAACTGCAATATATTCCAGGCACGAAACTTCGGTCGGCCGTGTGCGGAGAGAAAACTAAGGATCTATCTAATAGGCGTAGTCACAATAATTTCCGTTCCCATTTTCGTAGTTTTCTTTGTGTCATTCGAATATATTTGCATAATAATGTTTATCGCTCTTGTCTTTTTTTTCCCGTTGTGACAAATGTTCGAAAGGTTAGTATCCTTTTTCCACATAAGTATATAGGATTTCGTCTGCATGAACCTCTTCACATCCTTCATCAACAATTTTTAGATTACATACTACGCTACGTCTCTATAACGGTTACATCTTCAATAATAATGTAATCCGTATGTTTTCTCATATTCTCTCCCCCAAAAAGTTTGAGCCATTTCAAGCCAGGCGAAATATATAGATAACGAACTAACTCTCTCTGGGCAAAGGGAAGTGATCAGAAAGCACAAACTAATTAGTACGTACATTTTGTGCTACGTAAGGAAAATAGATCCGCTTGGACTTTGTCGTTTCTATAGAGGCCATTCAGGAGATTCATAGAGAGAGAAAGGACAGAACAAGAAGAAATTGAATGAGTCCGGGATTGGTCCTTTTAACGAGCTACGTGAGTACTTCAATGAGATTATCTACGAATCTAGTTCTGTGTCGTAGAGTTTTCTGTTTCTCTATGCATAGGAGATAGTTTTGCGTTGCTCCCAGGAGATACAAAAGGCCAGAAAGGATAATAATCCACGCTATACGGATGTGAGGACGTTACTAAGTGTTTTTGACAACAAAACTAGAACTGCTTTTCGGTTGTGTTTGCGTGTAGTCCAAATATATATATAAACAAAAGACAACAGACACTAGAGATCTAACATAAAACATATTTTGTGGCAGGACAAACAAAGCGGTGAATTGCTACAAGGCAAAGGGGGAGATTTGTCGACGTAATACATTAAAGTAATGATTTCGGCTCGTTTTACAAACACACAGACACAACATCTCTCAAGCCCTATGCGACTATATGTTTTCGTCCTAGTCTAGGATAAGACAAAACGTATGGTGAAATTGGATTGAAACATAACCTATTGAAAAAGTGTCTGACATCTATATGTGTAGAATGGCTATTAAAGGCCATGTTACTTTTGCAAGTACGTTTAATGTTGATAAATGTAGGCCGTTATCCTAAATGGAGCGTCATCAAATGAAATATATATTTTTCGCTGACTCTACTCGTATGTCCTGGGAAAAATTTCGATGCGTATACAGAATTTCATTAAGCGAGTGTACAAACAATGTTTATGAAGCGTGTTTTAATTAGGTTGATAGATGAGCGACAGGAAAAGTGTTATTGAGTGTGTGTATAGGTATTGGTACGATTTGGGAGAATTGTTTTGAATTTAATTAAGCCAGAGTTCTTTTATTGTCTATTTCTAACAAATTTTAACTAATCACTTATGAATTGCAACGTCAGCCACACATGCAAGACCATTCTAACCAGTCTGAAATACCCGTTGACCATAATCTGAATATGGCTGAGAGGTCTATGTGTCTAGTTTTCACTTCATGGACTCCAATGCTGCTCTGACCAGTCTTTCATAAGGATTACAATTCGGCGTTTACCTCTGAACACTGCCGTCAAACACAAACGCTACTCAAAAATTGAAATCAGAAAATCCATTCGCAAATTTGCCTTTGGATTACTTCGGGAGTTTCTTCGTAGGAAATCTACGAGTTAGAATTGTATTATCCGGGATTATGGCCGAGCCATTCCAGTTTAAAATTTCGAAAAAAATCAGTGTCGGTATCTGAATTTTGAAGAGACGAACTACGTATTATGCAACTCAGGTTTCTTCGAACAGACTCAAGAAGTTAGGAGAGTTAATCTTAAGAAAAACTTGCGAATACTCGTAGTCTTTCGGCTGTTTTATACAGGAATTTACCTTTGTCTAACTTGTATTCACGCATTGAAGTACTCAGTAAATCACCCAAGTTTCATCAAAATCGACCAATAAATCCCTCATACTGGGCGTGATTTAAGGTGAGATTAGTGGTGGAGCAATCCTAAGATTTTCTCTCTGGATAGCCAGGCATCGCCGATATTTAATGGGCGAGCGAGAAGCGTATGAAATCCTGTTTTGATACAAAATAACGCATCAGCAAAACCAGATAAATCTGTCGTAGAGAGCAAAGGGAACACTCTTCCCGAACCATGAGAGACGCAGGAGCATATGCAGAAAATGATGTCCGGATTAGTATAGTACAGCAAACACTTTTTCACTGAATTAAGATTGCAGGGACGTAGCTAGGGGAGAGGTTCCGGATCCCTCCCGAAATATTTTAAATAATTGGAAATCGAAATTTTATTGGTGGTAACACAAACGCATTTTCTTCAACGAGACCGAGTTCTAATCGTGCGAATAGCACGATGAGTGTATACTCTATACCAGTCGTTTTTAACCTTTTGTACGTGAGGGACCACTTGATAAAACTCGTTATCTGTCGCGGACCACTAACATTCCAAATCTGTGAAGAGCCATACAAATCATGAAATTTTGTACCGAGCATTGTGGTGATAGTATTATTTCTCATTATTTTCAACAAATGAAAATATTAGCAGTGAAAGTCAGTGATTTCCAGTGATTCCAAATATCTCAACGGTTGGCGGTAGAACTCCCAAATATTTGAGATATCCTAAAAAATATTGACTCTGACGCTTCCATTCAACTCCTTCATTCGTCAGCTGACCGACCGACCCTCTGCCTTCATCCACCTATCTATAGAACTGCACTCATGGCGAATCCAAAGCCAATAAAGTGGATTGAAATCCACGGATTCACGAATTAAACGTGTATGTTCGGCTAATTTGACGAAAATATGTGCATTTTTTAAAAATACATCATGAACATGCTCTCTCTAGTTGACCTCCCTCGTTTAACCCTTCCTAAAATTAAATTAGATTTCCACCTAAAATGAGTGTTTTCCCCCAAAATTTGTATAAGTACAGCAAATGATGCAGGGCCCTACGCTGGACGCTAACTGTGATGTGCGCACGAGAAACGGATGTACTTACATAGGGCAAACCCCAACAGTACCGGTAAGGTGCATATGTACAGGCGTAGACGTAATTCTGCTACTTGCGCTGAAGGCTGATTAGTTGGAACTCCATGCTAGCGGTCTCAGACAGGCGGAGCCTCGGCAGCACTCGCTTTACCTCTAAGTTGGGCTAATCGAAATTAGAAGGTGCCACCCGTATCCCACTGACATAATAAAATGCGAAACACATGCGTAAGCTAAACCGCACAAAAGGGTTCGAAAAATTGGGAAATTTAAATAGCAACATGGCAGCAATCAGTTCCAACGTTCCCAGAAATGCTCTTGGGGCCCTATGGTGATCAAATCCGGCCTTCTAAGCCCCAAATATAGTAGGTTTTTTTGATGGTGTCCTCCGGTGTTGGAGTCCTATAGTACCTTTTCCGCATAAACGCAGCATGTCCAACAAGCTCTCGGTCGTCCTGGCATTCTCCCTTCATGCCCTTTTCTCGTATTCATTTCCTTTTTGGTGTTCTCCATCGAAAGCTATACTCAATGAAAACAGTCCCAATCAATTGTCTACTGCTTCTGGGGTTTGTGTTTGAGAAGCGCACAACCTTGAAGTTTTTTTGAAAATATAGTTTGTGCTAATTGAGAATATTCACATCGAACTATGTGGTAAAGGCTTCACGGACCACCTAATGTCATCTCAGGGACCACCAGTGTTCCGCGGACCACTGGCTAAGAACCGTTGCTCTATACCTATGTACAGACCTAGAAGGCACACAAAACCCAGAATATTCAATTTCATATTTTTTGTGGGGGAGGGAGGGGTAGATGGGTCGGACTTGACACGTCTTTATTATCTTGTTAAGGCATCCAACGGCTACCATTTGATACTAATTTGAAGTTTTTCGTGACATTCTATCAAAAGATATGGCTGAATATAACTTTGTAGGGGAAGTAGGGATAGGGGTAGTCGGACCTACTCCACTTTCCATCAACTCAAAGTATATGTCAGAATGAGACATTGGTTAAAATTTCAAGTCGATAGCGATATTCTACCGAAAGTTATGGCCGAATCAAAATATCAAGGAGGGGTAGTTTGTATGGGAGGTAGGGGAACCCGTAGTCCGATTTGGCCCATTTTCAATACCATCTTATGGGTATAGGGTATAAACAGTGTGCCTGGATACTTATTATAAAAATCCCAAACGGCAATTAATTTAAGAGACGGATATTATCATATGACAGTCTATATGAAAATATATCGAAGGCTTTGTGTCGAAAATCACTAGATACTCACACGAAACAGGATTCCCATAGAATTTATTTGAAATGTATTATAAATTTACCTCCTCGGATAGACATGTTTTCAGTGAACTTGAGCTTTAAGCTTTCGGCTTCAGAGGTCCTAAGCATTGCTACAAACAAAAACGAATTGAGATAAATTTTTCATTGACAGAGTATTGAGCTGGAAAATTAGTAATTTAAAAATGTGTATTGGAATTGATTAACTTGCAAAGTGATAATTACGCTGCAATTCGTACATTTCGCTCCATGTTTCAGATGCATGGAATTATTTTGGAAACTAGCTTTGCTCTTTGTAGAAGCTTTTTGGAGAAGAAAAAAGTTTCGCACTCCCTTCGTCTGCATAGATAATGATGGTTCCTTACCTTTTGAAAGCATCAGTAAAAGCAGTCACATCTAAACCCCTCACCATGTTTCGCACTCATTTCTCATCGAAATTGAATTTTTATTCCTGTGTTTTATCGGTATTTAGTGCATTTCTGTTCAGCGTACAAATAATTTCTCTCCTATGTCATCGCATTTGTAGTCTGGCTGGTCTAGCGGTTAGTGCGCGCACCTTCGGTGCACAGGCTCATGCGTTCGAATCTCACCGTGTTCCATGGTGTTTTTCGAACTCACGAGCTTGTGACGGACTATGATCTCACTCAGATGTTAAACGAGTACCCATTTTATGGGGATAAATAACACTGCTGAGCGTGATGCTGATCTCATTACCTCATCAAAAAGCAGATAAGATCTTGGAAATAGGATATCACTTACACATCCTGCGGCCCAATGCTGGATTGTCGCGCCTGTTATTTTTTTATTTATTTTTATGTCATCGCGGAGATGAATCTAGAGAGGGAGGAAGATAGAGTGAGAAATATCCATAGACTTCCCTCAAAACCCGTTAGTTGAAAATGAAACACAGCGAAGTGACATCGCTTTCTTGGAAACGCTAGCTGTTTTACTGGGCTGTTTAACCTTTGTTTTGGCCTGCCTCCATAAGCAGGCTCGCGTTTTAATTACACAAGACAGTTACGATAAGTAGGCGACAAACAGAACCTGCAATTGGATTTTTCATATGCTGTAAAACCTCTGATGGTGTTTGTAATGATAATGCAGGGACAATTAGGTGAATAGTCTACAAACTTGTGGCCTCACCGGAAAAGCTATTTGAACTAACCAGGTAAATTCTCAATCTTCATACACTCCCAATCAATAGGATAGTTCCACTTGTAAAAAGGCTCTATCTCGGTAAGTGATAACGGTATTTTCTTCAAACTTGGTGACAATATTTACAGTAGCCTGCCTGTTCTTTGAATAAAAGGATGTCTCAAATCCGGAGTCCCGTTAGGATTTTCTTACGAGAATTCTTAAAACCAGTACAAATGGTGAAGTCAATAGGATAGTTCCAGTGGAAATAAAACATCAAATAACGGTAAGAAAGGATAATTTTACTTTGATGAAATGAAGCTGGTAATAAGAAGAACTTTATTTAAGTAATTAGAGCTCAAAAACTTAATCTGGGATAGAATTGTATAGGTTTTAACGGTAAATTAAATTAATTTCGCCCAAAACGCTTATAAACGTTCGCAGAAGGCTACTGTAAATATTGTCACCAAGTTTGAAGAAAATACCGTTATCACTTACCGAAATACAGCCTTTTTACAAGTGGAACTATCCTATTGATTGGGAGTGTATGTTCGCTGCACGACAAGGTCCTAGTAGCGACTGCATTCAATTACAAAAAATGAAATCTAAACCGAAAATTGCACGGTAATATTCCTGACACCCTTCTGAAACAAAATCCAGGCTAACTACCTCTGAGATAAACTTATATTTTAACATTCATTTGCGACATAGACTCGAAAAACATCAACCATAGAATGGAACCTTATTCAATAGAATGCAACATTGGCTAACTGGTTGATTTGGTTAAATATGGTCGCTGGCCCAGTAAGCACAAATATTCCCGAGAAACATCATTTGCTACTGATTATCTAGAAACTCTAATTGGTAAATTCAAGCGTCCTGACTAGCCTAAATGTGTTTTCCGCGGGGGCACAGGGGGCACTGTTGTATCAAGAAGCTTACGACATACCTATTCAGCAGAAAATTTGCTTACCGTTATAGGTAAAATCAAAAAAAAATGTCTGACCTGACCTTAACGGAAGAGTCACGCACCGTTGAAAGTTTTTGCTATTTTGTTAGGAGTCACTGTAGGTTTTTTTTTATCATGAAAGGTTTATGACGACTACGTCCGAAGGATCATGCACCGCTGGAAGTTTTTGTGATTTAATTAGCAGTCAGTGTAGCTCAAATTAGATCATGAATAATAATCTTTTAGAAAACTTTACCGCTATAGATATTTTCAGGAAAATTTTGGAGTATTTCTTCATTTTATTATGTATTTGTGTGCAGATCTAAGGGAACTGCGCCTTAGATCTGCACCCATCGCAACGTTGGAGAATTTTGGCCTTTTCTTTGACGCAAAAAAAAACAAGCTTTAAAAACGTCACACACTAGTCTCGTTAAATGTACCGTTATAATTTAAAATTATGACTGATTATACCTCCCTGGCATTTTAACTTTCTTGTGGACTCTATTGGAGAGTATGGTACCGTTATGCAGATATTATGGAAAATTGAGAAAACAAACATGTATAGTTCGAACTCTTCTGGTTCATTCATTGCTTTGAAATTCGAATCTTTTTAGTAAGAGGGACAAATGCAAAAAATGTCATATTGTCATTTACTACTTTTTATTTAGTGTTACCGCTTCCCGCAAAAAATTGTCATTTTAACGTTTGTCCCCAGCCAGCAAAAAAAACACATGTGTGATCTATCATTCATGCACCACACGTCAGCCGAGATACCTTTGTCATTTATCACGTTTTCATACAAACAGTATATGACGATGTTCCCGTATATCATTTATACACGCCTGTGCGCTTTATTACGGATAAAGATTACAAAATCGTTACTCATAAAGATGATTTAATAGTTGTGTAACATATATGGTTAATGCATCGCTCGTAAAAAATACTCATGACTTACGCGAAATAAATGAATGATGTATTATTCGTGAGAAATCAAAAATGCACACCGCGAAATATGAAATCCATATGAATCCCACGTCAAAAAGTTGATTGATCCATATGATCCCACGTCAAAAAGTTGATTGATTTTTCATAATAAGGAGGAATGGCTTAAAAGTTCAAAGCAGGCCGATTTCTGATTTAGCAGGAATAATAGACACTCATAGAGAAACGAGTTTCCAAACTCGGCACGACTCGTCGTTTATTTTATTTTATTATTCAGAAGAAGATGATAAGAAATGTGGTGATGTTTTGTGTTGCCTCCAAAGGTGAATGGTTCGCGATAGTTAAAACAATGTTTTGTGCAGTAACCAATATATTTCAGGCCGGTGGGCCCATCTTCAGGGTTATTACAGTCTTCAAAAACTTAGATGTAACAAAAAGAAATTTTTTTTAAAAAATTCTTTGGAACAGTATTGCACAAAGGTTTTGTTGTAATTGTCAAATTGAACAGTGACAGACTGTTCAATTTGACAATTACAACAAAACCTTTGTGCAATACTGTTCCAAAGAATTTTTTAAAAAAAAAAATTCTTTTTGTTACATCTAAGTTTTTGAAGACTGTAATAACCCTGAAGATGGGCCCACCGGCCTGAAATATATTGGTTACTGCACAAAACATTGTTTTAACTATCGCGAACCATTCACCTTTGGAGGCAACACAAAACATCACCACATAGTGAACGACAGGTTCCGGCAAAACAACAGATTGAGCTTTGCTTAATCATATTATGATAAGAAATATTCTTATCATAGAATAATAAACTAACAATGCGACTAGGAAGTGGTATGGCTGACAACCGTATCACACTCCGAATTCAGTTGTCTTTGTAACGTTGATGACTACACACGGTAGTCATCAACGCACCATGCTCCACTAGGAGTTACGGTAATGAAGAGAGAGAGAGAGAGAATGTTGACCTATACACTTCTGCAAACAATCAAAATTTCAATCTACGCCGCTTGTAGTCTATACTGATTTCTCTCAGCTGACCATAAGGTTTCAGGTGTAAAGACTGAATATTGGCATTTCCCTCAGCTGGCCATCATGTGTTTCAGTTTCAAAGCGTTCTATAGATACAGCACGTCGACTGCTGATGCATGAATTTGAAGTGAAGTTTATTTTCGACTATTTTGACGATTTATGACGCCCATGCTGTTTGGGTCCTTACGTTCCCTTTTGGAGCATGTATTAATAGTGACTTTTGGCATTACATCATATTTGGAGTCCAAGAGACTTTGAATTTCTCATAGACGACTTTTAAGTATACTCATACGTTACCGTTGTAGTGATATCATGAAAATTTTTAAAAACCTAAATCTTTGTTGAAAACACCATTTGGCCCCATTGGCATTGTTAGGAGAGTGCGAATGTATTGGCACATTCCTTCAAATCACATTAAGAGCTGCAAGTTTGTCATACACCATGTTTTTGAGTGACGAACAGATGAGGCTTTCGTGAGTTTTACGAAGCGTGGAATGGCATGCCTGTGGAAAAACTCAACTTTTCTATTATTTTTCCCCGAGATTTGGTAAAACGTACGTCTGCACTTCCTGACGTTTGGTAGTACCACGAGCCACGCTTTATTATACGTCAGAAAATTTAGACATAAATTTGGCCAAACCCATAGGAAATAAAGAGGAATGCTGGATTTCTTCATGAGCCTTCCTGGAGATATTTTCCCCAAAAACCTGATGCAAAGAGAGTTCCAGGAGTCCGGACTACGTTAAAATTATCAGACTATTATGAAAACGTATCCACACGCCTAAGAAACTTGGCATTGTCTTTTCACTTGTTGAGCACATCGTCCTGTATACTATTAGTTAATTCCCAGATCGGTAAAATCAAATCAGTGTTGCCAATTCAAAGAAATCGGTTTTTTTTTCAAGAAACACCTATTGTGAAAGCCCAATTGAAATAAATGTTTTTTTTTTCTCTGATGCCTTCGTACACGAAATGCCATTAAGCTTGCCCGTTTTACAGGTGAAAGCACTTTACTCTTATTAGTAGTCCTATAAAGTCATACTCTATTACCATCTACGATAATAGAGAAAAATGATCTGATTACCAGTTTTCAATTTAAATACAGCAAAAAAAAAAGAATTAGATCACATTTCAAATACAAATGGAACGGGTCTTATTGGCCCCTATACATATACCATTTCATATAGAGACAGACAAATGAAACTCATCCCCACATTTAATGGAACTCCACTCTCACCCAAAAGAGAATTCAAGCTTCTGCTTTTTCATTCCATTCTATATGTATGTCGAACCCACAACTCAATTTCATTTTACATTTTTCCCAGAGTACGCACGCCATGATGAAGGCGTGAAAGGGCCCATCTACCATGCTTCTTTTTTTTTGGTTCACCATGAAATTTGAATCTTTCAATATTGGAGGATCCTTTTTCATCCTTGCCTTCTGAAAAAAAAAAAAAAACGTACAGAAAGGAGACGTAGACGAGGAGCACAAGTCAAATGGAATAATGCATGACTGCTGCGTATCTCATACCACTTGAGTGATAAAAAAAAATTTAATGCCCGTAAATAGGATACTTAAGTTTGATGTATACGCATAAATAAGAAGGTTTGCGCGCCAAAAGTGGCGGCCAACGAAAGCGTATGTTGAAAAGAAGGGAGCTACGTTCAAGTAAATTTATGACTATGAAGCGCTGGTCTTAATTGAAATCTTTTCGAGTCATTTAGAGAGACGTTAAGGGGCATGATTAGAACTAAAAATTCGTGCCCGCAGTAGACCGCAAGGTCGGTATTGGTATGAGGGAGATGTGAGTAGATATTCATCAGGAAAATATTTTGCTTTCGTGACTAAAAAGATGATACTAAAAAATAATAATAACTTTAGCACCCATTACTCCCCGGAGACAATCAGGGACGAAAATTGTCACCAAAAAAAAAAAAGAACGCACAAAAGCCACAACTTAAGTCTAGTAAAAACATGTATCCTGAGACTAGAAAATTGTTAAAAACATCCCGAGTGTCTCTTGCACTCTTTACGACACAGTGTCCTTCATAAAATCTACAACTTCGTGCAATCTAAAGTATAAAAGTTTCACTTACATTTTTTTCCTGTCCCGAACCTTTGCTCATCTTTCTGCAACTTTTTCATTTAATTCATTTTTCCGGCTTTTTATTATCCGCCTTGTTCGAGTTAGGTTAGGTTTTACGTGGCATTGTGGACCGCGTTATACGAAACACTTTTTCCCCGTAATGTCGCTTCGTTGTCGTCGTCGTGGCTTGTTTACTGCTTTTAGTGCTTATCGAGGATAGAAACGCACAAACAATTCGTTTGTCATTTTTATTGTATCCTGTGTACGCTATCTGGGCTAAAAACTTCCCTGTACAACGACGTGTACGCGTTGAGTCCAGCGCAGCGTTGAAAAAACTAGCTTGCACGTTGTTTGCTGCACACTAAACATCTCACTCCCTAAAATTACAGTTAGATAGTCTCAGTTATAGATTGCGGATGGTGTGTTGTAATGTAACACCCAACAAAAAAATAAAAACGCCAAGGACATGCATGCATGCACCCGCCCAATGCTAGTCACAATTCTTTGAACATAAATAGAAAGAGAGCGGAAAAATGTTACTCGTACAACTGAAATTTTCAGGTTGTTTATAGTTTTTCCCCCCGTTTTTCTCTCTCTGTTTTTCCGTTTCAGGGAGAAAGGCTAAAAGTTAGTTTCAAAGATTCCGACATTTCTTCTATGCGAAGCTACTAATACTATACTCATGAAACTAGCACGGCACAGCACCCACCCATCCATGTCTTTTTCCGTTGCATTTATACAGTGTCCCGGAACTTTGCTAAAGAACAAAATGGAAAACTTACGATTTTAGTTAGCCCGGGATATGTACAAGGTTTTTTTTCTTATTTGTTGCAGTTTCCTTTTTCGCCCCCTCCCCCTTGAAAAAAGTGTGTGCTACTCAACTCACCGAAATTTCGAATCAAATCCCTTCCTTTTGAACAAAGTTGTTTTTCAAAGTCTCAAGGATATTTCTTAGTTTCTTGCTGACTTTTCCAGCTAGAACGAAAACTCTTCTTCTATCCGCAATTTATAGTTTGCGCGCAAAAATTTACCATCACGTAAATGCAACGAGCAACGCGCTGTTTTAGCGCAAAACGCAGGAAATAAGTTGTAAGTCGGAAAATGACGGCGACGAAGGCGAAGAAGAACATTAAAACCAGTTTTTAAGTACAGTTAAGCTAACTGATATTTTTTGAGAATTTCAGTTAGGTTGGCTCTTGTTTTGCTCGAAAAGGTGACGCCTGACGCGTCCTAGTCGTCGTCATCGTGTTCATCCGGAATGAGTTAAGAGAGTCTCTTAAGAGATGGGAACGGTAAATACTCGTATATATACGAGTAAGAAAGTATACATGTTACACTCTCCTCGACTCATTTTCATTGGGCATTTTGGGCGTGAGAGAAAGTTGAAAAAGAGAGTTTTTCTTTTTGGCGTAGTTTTAATGGCAAATTGCTGTTCAAGTGCTCGAGCATTGTCAGTGGGTGTTGTGACTTTAAAATCTATTAGGATGATGGCGAAAAGTTTTTGAAATGGTTTCGTTTTTCGTATTGCGTCTTAAGCGATTTTCAGTTTGGTGAGATGCAGTTGTTTTGACAGGATTGTTGGGATGTTCATTATAATTTTGGATGAAACGTTACGTTTTGTGAAAATATTCCCGGGTAAAGGTATGTACTGTGTTCGTCAGTTACGCCTTTTCACTGTGAAATAAAGCGCAACTGCATTGTTTTCGCTGGCAAAGTATCAAAAACCGGTGTGTACTTTCGAGTGAAGTGAGTACAATCGAGCGAATTCGATTTCACGATCATCAAAATTGTGACAATATTTGCATGGAAATGGAGTACCTACTCTAAGCGTTTTTGCCTTCATAGCACAAGAGTTTCGCAGCTTTGAAGCGCACTGTGGAGAAATACAGTATCTGGTGGTGTCCAAAAGTGGGACCCGTATAGTTGATCAGATTCAGTTCAGTCTCAACTAGAATTTTGTTTTAGACCAGATGTTCTTAATCAGTTTGATCATGAGGGAGTATACTTGGGAAACCATTTGATTATGGGGTGGATCACCCAGGCTGAAAAATTTCTTCTCAATTTCCGTAAATTTTTGGATACGGGACTTAGGGCATAGGAATAGGAACACGCTAAATTTTGTCCTTAAGTCATTTTTAAACTAAGTTTCTGCTAGATATTTTATATGACTACCAGAACTTGTGTTTGTTGCAGATATTGATAATGTCGCGAGTAAGTTTCCTGAGCTTGGATACGTCATTCATTCCACCATGGAGGAAGGGTTTTCTTACTACGCTTCACCGGGAATGAACCTTTGAAGGCCATTTCTATAGCTTTTTCAAATGCCCCAATTCCCTTGTTCAACTCCTTTACGGAGCCTGTCGAGTGATATGGAGGACTTGGGAGATTTTTCTTAGAATATTTGTCTAACCTTTTTCCAATTGATTGTTTTGGGGTTCGTGGAAGGTTTGAGAGCCTCCCTGGCATTGGCACATGGCACGAGTTGCATCAGTGTTTCATTCGTCTTCAGTATTATTCTCGCTTACTCTTTGTTATTAAATAACGAGGCAATTATGTAGTTCATATGCTAATCTAATCATAAGTCCTAACGTTTCAGACTTCGAGCTACCCACTCTCTACCTTTATTTTTATGTTGCTGGTTTTTTTTTCGCATCAATCACTATCAACCTGCCAACGAAAATCTCTACACTTCTATCTTCAGATTAGCCATCGTTCGATATAACAAATTTCCGATAAAAAAAAAACAAATAACATTCAAATCGTAGATATATTCTAGAACACTGAATGTATGTATAGATGCACGGTCCGGAATCATTGTAAAATGAGCACATGACGCGCAACGATGCATTTCGACAAGCATCCGCTCCCTAGAATGGAGTTGAATTTTCTATACCACTTGCAACTCATAACATGCATACGACACACGTATAGGATCCTGGGATCGAAATAACACGACACTAAAACATTGCTTTTTCCTGCTGACATGCAATTCTCCAATAGGGTATCCGTTTTGCATGATGCCGCATCACGGCGGTGCATGCATACAACACACACACACATGATTCTGTGAAAAGTGTCGTTCAATTTTCGACGATATTTGCAATCGTATGAAATGTCGAGGAAGTACAGTCAAACCTGTCTAATCGGACGACTGACGGGACCGATCAAATTCGGTCCGATTAGCAGGTGGTCCGATTACAAAGGGATGCCAGAAAAGTATAAAAAAATAAGAAAATAATTTTTAAACGTAGCTATATTGGAAATTTAGAGCTCTTATTCATAAACATTGGACTTGTATAAAGGTCGCCTATGGAATATGCAATTTATGTTTTGAAACCGCTCAACACCGTAACTGGTTTGTAATTAGCTTCCTTATTATAAATTCTCCCCACACACAGTTCCAGCGAAATTTTGAATATTCTTCAATAGTTTACAAAGCATTTCTATAATGAAAGTCAAATGAATGAAAGTCATTTCCCAATATGGGGATCAGGGTTCAATCAATTCTCGATTCCTTTAGTTCTCAGGAGTTTTGTATAACTTGCTCTTTAACTTCAATGGCATTTTTTTGTGGTAAAAACTCCAGAATTGACTCGCCACTTCATCCATCCAACACTGATGCAATGATTGATGCCCTCTACGAAATTTCCGAATGTACGAGTAGTAACGAAATTTCTAAGATTTTTTTTTTTGAACAACAAAATGTCTTGTAAACGGTCTGTTAGTCCGTGTGGTGAATTTTTCCTCGTACTGCTCCAGGCAAATAAAGTTATCAAATTGTAGTTTTGGTCGGATTTTGGAGATTTAACCGGTGGTTGGTCCGATTGTGGAGGTTCGTCTAGTACTGATTCATTAAATTGGAGTCTCTGATTGTGGTCCATGGTCCGATTAAGAGGTGGTCCGTTTATAAAGGTTATTTTGTATGAAAAACCAAATAAAATTGACCAAGGGTGGTCCAATTAGAAGGTGGTCCGATTATAGAGTGGTCCGATTAACAGGTTTGACTGTATTTTGATTTTAGAGTAGTACTCGCGTATAAATACTACAAGTGTAAATTTTTTGTCATATCCTTTCAAACATTCGCGATATACGGTACCTATACATCAGGTACACGATGTGCTGGTTTATATTTTGGGGAAAATTGGCAAAAGGATGTGACGAGAACTAGTGTGATTGGAATCTTTTTTGTTAGAATATACAGTTACGAGCGATGTAAAAAGAGCATGTTTATAAAAATTTGTCATGTATTTTGATTGATGATTTGTCAATTTTGTTGTGACTACATTTGAAAAAAAGTGTAAAGTCAATACAAACAATATTCAAAACGAGTAAAAATTATGTGACAATAGATGTGATTGATTGACAATTTGCCTATTGTGTAACAATTTGAATTGAATTCATATGATTCCAGACAAAAAAAGTTTTTGTTACAATTTTTTCTTTAGACCTATACAATCGGATTTTTTCTACAAAATGATGTGACGTTGATTTCAATGCTGCTTTTAATAAAATTAGGCCTAAAGTCTCAAGTTAAGCATGTCTTGAAACTACTCAATATCATTTATAGCTTTCGGCGAATATGCTTATAACGAAAATCAGTGAAAATACATTTTTCAGGACTTTCTTTTTTTTTCTTTTTAATGAACTCCATTTATGGAGTTATGATACAAAACAGTTCTGTCTGTCAAACTTTTTTCCGTTCCCTTCTGTTAACGCTCATCAGCTGTGAACTGTCAAATGCCTTTGAGAAACATTTTAACGACAAGAAATAGATATTATTTTTGATCTGTAAAATGGCAGTTATTGAATCATAACGGTAAACCTGTTGTGTTATACCACCCCATCCAATGAGTGTATTTGAAGATTTCGCACTCTTTTTGAAAATTTAAGATTTGACGATTTTTTGGGGAATTTTGATTATTGTGTGAAATATTTGGCAATGATAATAATTCATTTGGAGATTATTTACCGTTTTCAAATTTTTTATTCGGGCAATTTGACTGTGTGCTTAAACATTTCGATAATTTAAAATTTTTCTAGCTGGAACATTTTGAAATTAAGATTTGGGGATTTGTATTGAACTTCATATCACCAGATGTTTTCAATTGGCAGGTGCGGTAAAAATACTGAAATTTTTTTAGGAGGCATAGACAAAAGCACGAGAAAATGAGTTGAGAAAATAAGCTGCCATCATAATTGTATACCTCGCCAATTCTCTAGATGTGTCAAAAGCTCCCAATATAGGAGACTATTGCGAGTCGAAGCCATTCAGATGGGTGGTTGTGGTTGTGCTTGTGTAATTTAGAGAAATAAATCGTCTTTTGGTCAATTTTACAATTGCTATTCGGGTGGTTCCCATGCAGGAGGGGTACAACAGAATTACTGAAATTCGTTATTTTGCTCAAGGGATATAGACGAATTCGTAAACTTTCCAGATGTTTCATAAGCTATATCCTGCTTTTCGTGGGAGAGGGGACTCATTTACTAAAACATGAAAATTCATTCAAGAGATATAGACAAAAGTTACAGAAACAATAATTTTTGTATTGGCAAATTTTTCCGATTTCTCAACAGCTATCAGACGTAGTGTCAATTAGGTGGGAGGGGTAAAATCCGCTTCTTCATGATCTTGCTCATTGTGAATTTTCCGTATGTTCGAATACTACTTATTCCGCTATTCCAGGGTTGACAGCAGTAAGGTGAAGCGACATCACGGAAATTCACAATCCGTTCAGGTAATGTTGGAGACCAATCTGGTGGAGTTAATTGATTGATTGATTTCACATTGAATGCTTATTTCGCTATTTAGGGCAGGTTCCAATAATGTAGGGCAAGTTTATTAAAAAAAATCCTCCGTTCAAGATAGGTCGCCTGACATGAGGAAATGAGTTACCTTTGTAATTTTGCTTACCGTAAATTTTCCCGTTGTCTCTTCTATTATTCGTTAAGAATTTTAAGAGATGGCTGGAGGCAGTGGCGAACCTACGTAGGGGTTTTGGGGGTTCAAACCCCCTCCGACATTTTGTAATGTATAGTAATTTTTCACCAACTGCATTTTCAATACAAGTAATGTTTAGAATGCACACATCATGGAAGGAATCTCTC
The DNA here is from genome assembly GCA_949715475.1 of Microchrysa polita. NCBI lineage: Eukaryota > Metazoa > Arthropoda > Insecta > Diptera > Stratiomyidae > Microchrysa > Microchrysa polita. Next base: position 5,045,617 of record OX454415.1, on the reverse strand, counting down.
AGGAGACAGCGATTCAGCATTCAGAAATGTGGTGTCAAGATGTTTTCCTCTAGTATCATTTTTTTTTAGTTTATAATTATGACCCATCTGATCAGCAGTGAAAGGTAGAGAGCAAATAATATCTCTCAGATCTAGGACTTACTGAAGTCCAAAGTTGTATTTTTTTCACATGTTTTCCACTAACTTGAGATTTATAGGTATTCTAAGGAGGGCCCGTGTCGTGCTCTGTGGCCGTGATCGTTCGGTCGCCACTCTGTGAAATAGACACTCATAGAGAAACGAGTTTCCAAACTCGGCACGACTCGTCGCAAGTTTATTATTCAGAAGAAGTTGATAAGAAATATTCTTATCGTAGAATAATAAACTAACAATGCGACTAGGAAGTGGTATGGCTGACAACCGTATCACACTCCGAATTCAGCTGTCTCTGTAACGTTGATGACTACACACGGTAGTCATCAACGCACCATGCTCCACTAGGAGTTACGGTAATGAAGAAGAAGAAGGAGGGCCCGTAGTTTTAAACGTCCCTTGAAACTTTTCCTAACTCAGCCAATTTCATACCACACTTAAGCCCAGATTTATAAATGATCCTTGAGATCTTCCTTGACGGTCTTCTTAACTCTTTCATTGATTTTAGTCGAAAAATGGTTTATAAACCCGAATTTTCAAGTTAAAAATTATTTTAAAGTTTGCCTTAACATAAGGATTACGTAAGGCACGTTTATAAATATGAACCTAAGTCCTTAAGTCAATTCAGTTTTTCGAAACTAAAAAATTAGAGGAGATATGGAGCCTAACTGTTGTGACTTTCAGTTGAATAGATCCACAAAGCACTTTAAAGGTAATTACTAAAAAAATGTGAAATTTAATAGCGAAAAATCGGCTGCAACATTCGTATTATAAAAATCTAAACTATTACTTAATTCATTTCCTACACGTTTTAATCTTTCAATTGGTGAATTTCTTATATAATTCGTTTTATTGTTAGTAAGGATAAACATGTCGTTACATCTAGTGAATCTGCTAGGAGTTCTAAATGATAAATCAGAAAGAACTTCTGGTACATCGAGATTGTTGTTTATAACGTTAAACAAAAAAATTGCATCCGTTTGGTATCTTCGTGTTTCTAGTGATGTTATTCTTAGGAGTCTACTAATACTACTACTTCCATGCTCAGGGCATTGTAGCTTTAATGCAATATATCGGACAAAATTATTTTGAATTCTTTCAATGAGATCAATATGGGAATGATAGTGCGGGTTCCATATGACCGAAGCATAATCCAACTTACTTCTTACTAGCGAAAAGTGCAACATTTTTAACGTGTTTATGTTAAAGAACTTTTGTGTGTTTCTCATAAGAAAGCCTAACATTCGACGAGAGTGGTTAGTAATATCAACTATATGGCTATTAAATGTTAAAGAGGAATCGAAAGTGACACCTAAATCATTAATTGACTCAACTAGACACAAGGGGGTATTATTGATTCGGTAGTTAACTTCGAAAATCAATGTTGACCTATTGAATACTACACAGTGGCATTTGTTGATGTTTAAAACTAAACTATTCAGCTGGCAGTATTTGTGAAGTTTATCAATGTTTGCTTGCAGAATGGAAATATCGGTCATTGAAGAAATACGTTTGAAGATTTTGCAATCATCGGCAAATAATAAAAAATCTACATCATGGAAAATAGAGTCAATATCATTTTTAAATAGCAAGAAGAGTATTGGCCCTAAATGTGATCCCTGGGGAACTCCTGATGTCGAAAGGAACGGGTTAGAATAATAGCCATGTTTTAATTTGACTATAAGAGAACGGTTTCGAAGATAGTCACTCAGCCATTGTAGAATTGAACCACCAAATCCGAAAGACTTTACTTTCCTAATAAGCAAGTCAATATTAATTTTGTCGAAAGCCTTTGAGAAATCTGTATAAATTGAATGAACCTGATTGGATGATACAAATGACTTTGCTATGTAATTGTAGTACGTGACGAGGTTTGTATTTGTCGATTTTTTGGAGCAAAAGCCATGCTGATGTTGACTTATTTTTGGACGAATTATCAAAGTTAAATAATCAGTTAAAATGCTTTCAAAGACCTTTGGGATTGTAGATAAAATGCAAATTTGACGGTAGTTGGAAATATCACTTTTATCGCCTGCTTTAAATATGGGTAGTACATGACTAATTTTCCATACATCAGGGAAAATCCCTGAAGACAATGAACGATTAAAAATACTAGTGAGAGGAGCTGATAACGTAGAGGCACAGCTTTTGAGGAGTATCGGGGGGATAAGATCAGGCCCGGCACTCTTGCTAATGTCAAGTTGCGATAGCTTTTTGAAAATAGATGAAGGCGGCATGCAAAAATCAGATATGCTTATAGTATTAGACTGTTCAGGGGGCTCATATTGACTAGAGTTATTACTATATACGCTTGAGAAATAAGAAGCAAACATATTTGCTATGGTTGTCATATCGCTACTATGAGTGCCATCCAAATACATTCTACTAGGTAGCGAGTCATTTGACTTTAATGACTTTATATAGTTCCAAAAATATTTCGAATTTTGAGAAATGGATGACTCAAGTTCACGCATGTAGCGTTTGTAATCATTTGAAAGCTTGGTTTTGCACTCAGATCGAAGTTTAGAAAAATCGTTGTACTTTGCTATGCATCCAGTATGTTTATATTCTTTATGCGCAATTTTTTTCTGTTGGATAATGTTTTTTAGGTCATGTGAAAACCAGTGAGGAAAGTTATCATAGTTAGCCGTTTTTAACGGGACAAATTGATCAATAAAAGAATACAAAGTAGTATAAAAATAACTTACCGAGTCTTCAAGATTTCTATTTTTAAATTCTAAATCCCAGTCAATACTCGAAATCGCTTCATTAAAAAGACAATAATCGGCAATTTTGAAATTGTAATAAGTTTCATGTAGTGTATCGGATTTATTTACGTGTGACGAAGTGAGATTTACGGTGATATTAAGCGCGGGATGATGTGAATCTAAAGGAAGCAGTGGGAAATCACTAGATTTAACAACAATATCATCACAGGTAGAAAAAACTAAGTCCAAAGTCTTATTGTTTACATTATTAATTATATTATGTTGTGCAAAATTTAAAAATGAAAAAGATTCAATTAATATGCTACTTTTTAAACTGATAGTATTTTCTAGCCAATTATTGTAATTCCATTTAACATTGGGCAAGTTATAGTCACCGGCGGCAATGAAGAGAGCTTTTGGAAAAGCTTTCACACATCTAGAGACGTCTTCCGTATGTTTTGTATAACATTCACTACCAACATCAGGGAAGAGGTACACAGTTGAAATGATGATTCTCGATGAACCCAGCTGAAGAGAGACGAAGAGTTGTTCTATGTCAGTATTCTGACACTTGATTAGTTTCGATCTTAGCGATTGCTTAACTGCGATTAGTACACCTCCACCTCTTGTCTTGTCAGATGTTAACAAATCCCTATCGCGTCGATAAACAGTGTAATTATTCAGGCCGAGTTCTGTTGTGTTGTGTACAGTTTTTAACCACGTCTCCGTAAAAACGATGACATCGAAATTTGATAATAAGATATTTTGACGAAGTATATCGAGTTTTGTGGATACACCTCTGACGTTTTGGTAATACAGAGAAAGTGAGTTCAGTTTTTTGACTGTGGCTTAGATATAATTTTCGGCATACCATTTCTGTATTTGATGGTTGCATTTGGATTTGATGTCTTTACGATGTCAAGCTGTTGTCGAAGGTCATTAATGTAGTTGCGCTGGTTAATAGTTTCATCGTTCGTTATTTTTAGTTTCTTATCTCGAAGAAAACTACCCGGTTTGTCAAGCCGTTTCTTAGATAGTATGTTGACAGCTATCTCACGGCTCGGTGTGATTATTTTCAGTGGCCGTACTTTCCCTGTTTCAGTTTTACCGAGACGAAAAACTTTAATATCTTCCAGGGTAAGAGTGTTCGGATGGACGATGGTGTTCAATACCTCCAGTGTTTTAACCTTGTCGTTAGTTGTTTCATCTTCGGGTAGCCCACGTAAGATTACATTAGCCGACCGGCGTTTCCGATCTTCCATTTCGAAGAAAACGTCTTCCATACTCAAACCCGGTTTGGTGGTTTTCGAACAAACAGTTGTTGTTTAAGCGACTCAACTTCCTCGAATAGTTTGCTTATTAGTTCACGAAGCTTAGATGAATCGTCTTCCTTCTTTGCGCAGCAGTGACAGATGAAAAATTGCTTTTTATCCTTAATAGATATAGAATCCGTTCTAGAGACTCCAGCACAAAACAAATGCTGCGGGCGTCTACACATTTCGCAGCACACTTTGTCGTCATTCGATTTCAGGTTGTTGTTGCAAACCGAGCATACATTCAGCGGCACGAGAGGCATGATATGATTGATATTTATGCTACTTGTGTTGGTTGAATTCACCCAGTGCGGCGAAACGGTCCGGCGAATTCGCGCCAAAAGAACACAAAGAAAGTGATTTTAAGATCAGATGAGAAGAGTTGCGTCGCACAAATCACTTAATCTTCACGAAATGTTTTAGAATACGCCAAAGAGAGTCGATTGAGACTAGAATCGCGTTATATAACAATAAATTTTAGGAGAATTTCACTTTGAAAGTCGCGAGTAGAAATTGACACTTGATTCTTGACTGATCGCTACTGTCATATATCCATTTGGAGCGTTTATGGCCTTGAAACACAAGTTATAAGTATCACAATGGGTGTGGTTCTGAAAAGTACCGGTCGCATATGTTCCCACAACATGTTGTCAATTCTGATCCTATAACTGCGGTTTTGCGGATCAGCAATAACTTTCGGTGTTTTCCGTATGTCTGCGCGTCTGCCTATATAGCAGCTGTCAGAAGAAAAATCTCCTCTTATTATCTCGCGAATGCTAATCGTAATTGGCGGAACATTAGAACTTGTGTAATATCAAGGAAGCTTTGCCCATCCTATGATCGGAAAATAACGTCTGAGATTCTGATCAGACCGCGTAAAGATATTGCTAGACTTATAGCGGTTACATAGGGGACCATGCCGCCCACAACTCGCACTGTCGCAGTTCCGATAATGCAAATGAAAGAGAAACTATTTCACTTTCTATGCGAATGTCCCGGTCTCGCCAGATCCATGTCTGTAATAAGCTTTGCAATTTTCCCCGCGCGTCTGTCTTCTCTTCAATAATATGTAATTATAAAGACAACAAATATTCTGCCATTAAAAGCCTTTTACCATTAACCATGTGATAAAGTGGGGTCCATTTTTGCTTTTTTTTTCCTCCAAAACATCACCACGCGGGCATCTTTACTTGACATTTTGGGGCACTTATGCGGACTATGCGTCCATATCTCTCTCTCTCTCAAAAGGACCTTGATCCTTTATCAGAACCGTGTGTACCTTCCTAACCTATAGAAATATATGCTCCATTAGTCTCCGGCGAACTAGGATTTTTTTCCACCACCACGACCATACAACATATTATTAACCGAATTATGGTTATACAAAAGTGTTGGTCCCGAACTTGCCTCTACAGTCAGTTCGGTCGTTTCATTCTTGTCGAGTGAAGAATGAGAGAAAATTGAAGGAAAATGTTGTCGTGTCCTGGGTATATGTCCTGACAAAATATTAGCGGTCAAAGAGATGAATATGTTGTGCTAACAGGCAGGGCATTGAGAAACGGATGGAAGGAAGGAAAATTACATTTATATTGTTTATATCATTTGTGGCCAGAGATTCATTTTGACTGTACTTGTATGTGGATGGACGTTGATGGTAAGTGCCGTAATTAAGTGGTGCTTAATGAGACAGATTTGCCTTCTTTTTAAATAGAAGAGATGCTTGGAAGGAATTGAAGTAGTGTAGGATGATGAAAAGAACGAAATTGGTTATGAAAGCAAAGGAAATTATTCAGATAATTGATGAGATGAGAGATGTATGGGTCATTTGTATGATTTTGCTGATTTTTATTTGTGGAACTACACCCAGCGAGAAAATCAAGCATTAACTGATTGCAACTTTAAAGTATTGGATAATTTTGAATTTATTCTTTTTCGGCAAATTCGTTTTTGACGAACGATCTAGTTCACTCAAGCAATCTCACCTTATAGTGCCTCGAAGTCATTTTTCAGAATTTAAATCACAATTTTGTCAAAATTAACGTCACAGAATTTAAATGTGGCTGAAAACCACTAAGTTAAAATTTTCTTCTCGATTTTCATACTGCTATCCCCACAAAATTGAGAAATTCCATATCAATAGGCTGACATATGTATTTCCCTATTTTTGGCAAGTGTATCTGTCAATTGAAAAGCCACACATTTTTCAGATAATATTTCAATACTTCTGTCCTCTTGCAGGATAATACGTATTTTTATTCAAATCGAATTGAAGAACGTTACACATAATTCCCGAGTGGCAGAAATTGTAGCCGATTCTGTATTTGCATACGTCTATCAGTCTATGAATGCTTTTTCCTCTCTATACGGATTTCCACCCTTCCAGCTCCCAAGCATTTCAAATTCTTCTTGTGTGTTCTGGAAAATATTCGGACGATTTCAAATTGGAGCCAGGGGACTTATTGTCGGGACACTGAACCACTCTACGGATCTTTTACGAATGAATAAGCCCCGAGCTTTGGTCGAATATGTGGCAACATATGTAATGTGCAAGCATTATAATATTTTACATGTTACATAGTCCCCGGTGTCATCGTCTCAGCTGAATAGCATTGTCCTCCCCCCCCCCTCTTTTTCGCCACTGCTATATGTTCAACATTCCGGAACTGACTTTTCACTTTGTGACCATGTTACAAATGGCATGTACCATCTTGGCATTTTGTGTGTGCATTGCTCCGGATAACCAAATAGCAATGAATGCCCCTCATTCTTGTGTCCAAATCCCATCATGCATTCGCCCAGATATCCTGTGCATGCATTCCAAGCCACCCGACATCGTTTACTTTTCTTTCAAAATGATTAAGGCTGACAGCTCGACTATACACACGGGGGCGTCTCGGACGGGGCACATGAAACTTATCATATCGCACATTTTGCGACTGCTGCTGCAAAGCATTTCAAGCGCTAAATCTACAAATCTCCTCGGGATCTGGATGTGGAATGTGCTCCAATTTTTATTATATATGAATATATAGCGCATAGCTACCGTTTTCAGGAGTAGCTAGCTGTATAGGTGTAGGTGGATTCGCACTGCTTGATGATGGATATTTTCAAAAGGTTTGCACAAACTTCGAAAGTGTGCTGTCGCTTTCGAAAGGGAAACGAGTTCCTTGACACCTTGTCCTGACTCCTGGGATGGTAAATTGGTACGCGACGCGCTAACTTTCAAATGTAGGTGCTGTAGATTTACAGGAGATGTGTTGACATCTATATGATTTATTCATAACTAAATCAATCTAAGTAAATTCTGAGAGTGGTTTTTGCAAAGTTGTCATTTTTAGGGTGACAGCTTGTGCAATTTGCCTATTCATTTCGGTTTTATGTATGACGATAGTATAAGAGAGTGTAGAGGTTTGGCGCAAATTAATAGACAGGTGGATGGTGAATTTTGTGGTGAAGAAGTTGACAAGTAGTTTTGTATAGCGTGTTAATTCATTGCATGTGTGGTTTTAACTAGATATGTTGCAACATGAATGGATGAAACGATGTAGAGAGCTAGAGAGTATCAACCTAATGGGAATATGCCACGAGATATGTAAGTTGAAGATAATTAGTTTTCGTCATAATATCAGATGAAATATTGAAATATAAGCGACACATGTTTCACCCACGATATGTATATGCTTAATTAATGGATTTTTGGGCAAATTTGACATTTGAGGTTTTTAGGTTTCAGCATGAAATCGTTTCAACAAGCAAGATTTCCATTATTTTGACATTGGATGCGGTAGAATTTGGAAACATGGACGAAATTTCACATATTTCCGTTCAGCTTTTGAAGTCAAATCAAGGATTACAGAATTTAATTTTATTTTAATTTGGCGTGGCGTCTTAGTAGTAGTGTGCAGTACTGGACTTGGATGCTTACTTGACTTCTGACGAAAGTGATGCAATTTTCCATTAAAGTTCCGCTTGATGATGTTAACCCAAAACTATACGACGAGATTACCCGAAAGCAGCGTCATGGTGAAAGTGTTCTAATCAATATCCAAACCGCAATTGAGTGCAGAAGGAGAAACATGGGTGAAATTGTGACCCTAAAGCTATAACCAATTGTTAGTCGATTCATGAAGACATCTAACAGGGAACTACATACAACAGCGTATCGTTTCCACGACATTGGCTTCAGAATGAAATGGTAAAGTTATTTGCGGTCTAATCATTTTAGTATATTAAATGACGCCTAATAGACGTAGCTCAAACATTGCATAAATGATGAATGCAGCGAGGGAGCTGCCTTGAAGGTGCCATAGCCCATGAACCCGAATAAAAAAACCTCACAAAAAAGATGAATCCGAATGTTTTGCGTGCGGTGAGCAAAGGCTAAGATGATTTCAGTGCCCCAATACAAAATCTAAAGAAGCGGAAGCGTATGACTAGCATGATAGCAACAGAAACCATCGAATCAGAAGGCACTTGATTCATTGATTTGAATCAAGGCGGGTCTTGGAATTTCGGTGGCCGTAGGCGAAAAAACAGTGGTAACCCTAGCGAAAAAAATTATTTCTGCAACAGAAACAAAACAAATTGATAAACATTTTTCAAATGTACAGATCTATGCAGTCACATTGGACTTTAATAGTTTGTTTCGTGATTTCTTTACCTACTGTATAGTCCCAAATTTTCCCAAGACAAATTCTGGTTGTCCGCATTTCCACAAAACAGTTGTACCCCAGGAAATTCGAACAATTATTTTGGCAAACGTCAGAAAAATTAGGGGAAAGCTGAATGTTTGCATGAGACTTCCTTTCGAGGTCCTACACCAAGACCACAAAAGTTGCCGTCTGTACGAGTGCCGCTAGCAGCTGTACAGAGCGTCGAAGACCCTCAAAAACAGGTTTTTCTGAATATCTCGATAACGGTAATATATACATATGTATACTAAAAAGTGATGTATGGAAAATGTATAGCTCTTGTGGTTTGTGAATAAAATGTCAAAGGTAGATTTTGATTCGTTTACTACTAACGGTGCCAGGGGGTCTAACGGTATTTTTTACAAAGTTTCAGAAAAATCTTTATAACGGTAACTCCGGCAAAAAAAATTTGTATGGCGAATTTGTAGCCCATACGGTTTTGAAGAAAGTGGCAAAATTTCTCATCAATATGTACATCCTCAAGGGTGCTACGCGGGCTCAAAACTTCGAAAAACTGGATTTTGGGTTTTTCGTGAACATCTCTGTAACGGGAGAGTATGCTGTAAAGTCGTCTATGACGAGTTCAAAGCTCCTGGGGCTGTAAACAAAAAACTGAAAGTGCCCGTCGACCGGTAGACACCTAAGGAAGTTATGGGCGGCGAAACATCTGAAGATCACCTTAATATTTTTGAAAAAATAATATTCTTACACGACTTAAACCTTATCTCCTAAACGAGACTAGCAAAAGTAACAAAGTAAGACCATTCTCCCTGTCAACAAATTTTCAATTCACTCATCCGATTTGTTTCGGTTAGTTTTGTTGTTTAGGTAAATTAGTTGGCTGTGACAATAAGCTATTCTTGCTAGTCTAGTTTTGAAGATATTGAGGTTTAAGTCGTGTAAGAAAATGATTTTTTTTTTTCAAAAATCTTCAAATGCCTGTGGCAGCTTAAGGGTTAAGAATCGGGGTGTGTTCGTTACCCTTTTTTTTGCTGGAAATCACATGAGGAATATTTTTTCGGTGCGTTTATGCGGTAGTTTCCGGACGCTAGGATATAGAACAATTCCCGGGAATACGTTGTTTTTTTTAAGTTTGACCCCACTTAGCTCACACTGGGAGGCAGGTACATATCGGGTGTTTTGGCATTGTATTAAAATATATTGAAGAAACATATTTATTGCAGACCATTTTACCGAATAAGTTACCGTTACTAAGATATTCATGAAATTAACAAAAAAAAATTTTTTGTTTGGTTCATAGCGCCCTTACGACTGTACGTATCGATCTCAAATTTTTGGTAATAATTTAGGCGTTATACAAGCTACAAATTCGTCACACATAACACTTTTTAGTGAACATTACTGCTATAGAGATATTCCCCAAGAACGGTAAATCTTGACTTTTGGCCCTTTATAACTTCCTTGGGTTCGTTGGCATTTTATTTGCAATCACAGAAGCTACAAATATGTCATAAATGACTTTGCAGCATACACCACGGTTACGAAAGGCATTCACGAAAAAACCCAAAAATTCTCGTTTTTCTAAGGTTTGAACCCCCATAGCACCCTCAAAGGTGTACTCATTCATGAGAAATTTGACCACTTTCTTCAGAACTGTATTATACGTATTACCCAAACATCTTTTAGCTAGAGTTACCATTATACAGATTTTCGTGAAACCTTGTTAAAAATACCGTTAGACCTCCTGGCACCGTTAGGAATGCTCGAATCAAAATTGACTTTGAACATGTTATTCTGAAACCACAAGAGCTTCAAATTCGCAATACACCACTTTTCGGCACATATTACCGTTGTCGAGATATTCGGAAAAACACGTTTTTGAGGGTGTTTGACCCTCTGTAGCACCTCTAGCGGCAGACATACAGACGGGGACTTTTGGGGTCTTGTTTAGGACCTCGAAAAGAAAGCTCATGCAAAATTCCAGCTTTCCCCTAATTTTTCCGAAGTGAAACGTATTGAGCAGAAATGCAAAAATTAAAAACATCCAATTTTGATTTTTTTTTTGAAATTGAAAATTGAAAAAAGGTGACTTAAAAATGGAAAATTTCAAAATGGAAAATTGAAAATGAAAAGAAGGAAAATAAAATGGAAATTGGAAGATGGATTGGTCGGGACTTTTGAAGTATTTTTCATCGCCATTACCTACATAGTACACCATTGACTAGCTTATTTTACATCTTAACGAATATTTTATCTAGAATAACAAAAAAAGATTTTGTTTTGTACTCCCCACAATATGTTTGGCAATTACTTTCTGCATCAGTGCATAATACCAAATCATCCTCCACTCTCTACATTGAGAGAGATACATTGAAATAACCCGCATCTGAACCCAAAAAAAAATCCATTCAATAGAAAATCACTCGCAAACATTATTATTATCTGATGTGTCATATTTCATCCTTTTCATAACGAAACCCTCTGCAAGTATATTATGAACCATTATTACAAAATATCTCACAGAGAGCCGAAGAAAAGAGTCAGCTCAGAGAAAAAAGAGTCAAATTATAAAGGAAAAACGAAAATATCAATTCGAAATCATCCTTCAATGCAGCACACGTTCCACAGAGACCTAGCTAGTCGCAAACACTTCATATCTAGCGTTTTATCGAGAAACCAAATGCATGCAAAATGCAAGATGCAAGGATCACTTGCAAAACACGATACTATGCACGGGGGCAGATGTGGATATGCATGCAGTTCGACTGAACATCGGTATCTTTGGCTTTATATGTAGGTATAGTGTAAAGAAGAGCTAGTTCATACACATAACACATATACTGAGAATCCAGTTTAAGCTATTTTCTCCCAAGAATTTTTTGTTGCTGTATAATATGCAATTTTTGGGTACAGACAGCTTATACATATATGAAACGTCCTGATGCTTTTTTCTCCCTATTTGTCACACATGAACTGCTCGCCTCTATGCGGGGTCGTTGTCATCCGACCAAGAAGCAAGTTGTCGGTGCTTATGCTTTCTCTCCATTTTTATTTTTTGTGTCATTTATATCTGTCGATTTTTCAACTGCAATGACCTGGAATTGAATGCAGATATTTTTGTGATAGTCCCCATCAAGAGGAAATAGTTTATCAATACTATTATAAAGCGTTGCAATATAAATCAGACAATAAATTATAATGGACGTTAAGAGTTAGGAATTTTTTTGGAAGAAACATTAGTCGTATCATATGTGGCTCAATATGGTGCAGTATAGACAATATGCGAAAGATATTAAAATATATCGGAACGGTTGCAGTTCTCCTGAGCAATGAAAAATTGCAAAAAGGATAGACGAATTGTTCTCAGTAGGTACGTGTTTTGAGCACCAGTTCAAAGGTCATTTATTAGTGTTAATCGATACAAAAAAAAAGTCACTCTCGCCTATAGCCTTACGGAAATTACGCTTTATCAATAGGATCAATTCGAAAACGCACTATATTTTCCCTCAAATTTTCTTCCTACTTGAATTTATTGTCAAAAATGTCCTGAATAGATAAATCATTTAGTCTGGTATTAGATTTACCATTTCAAATGCTCTGCAAATTTCACTTATCACAACTGCGTTTAGAAATAGAATTTTAAATTAGGGCTGAACAATTCTGATAACAGAACAGCTATTTCAAAATTTTGACAATTGGTTTTATATGCACTAGCCACGAGCTGCCCTCAAATCAGTGTCTACATTTACCTCTAACCCTTGGGCAATCATTTTAACGGCTCGCATAGCGTGTCATACAAGTCAAAAGGGAATTGATTTTAGGCATTATCCAGAGATGATAAACTCTTGACAAGACGCGGCCATGTATATTCGTCCTTCGAGCTAGCCAGATTGAATTCATATCTTTTTATTTCAAGGGTGGTTTTCAATTTCTGATTGCAATCGCAATAAATTAACATCAGAACTCTGTCAAAATCGAGTGAGTAATGGAAAATGGACCCACACAAGTAGCAGAGTAGTTAAGTTTTACGGAGAGTAACAAAACAACTGCCCGCGAACGACGAGAATGAAATATGAAACGTTCGTTCAAGTGTATGATGGATTTCAAATTTGATTTTCGGTTCGGAAATGATTGGCAAAGAAGTAGGTCGAGAGTTTGTATTGTATGTTGTGGGAATTCAAGTATGCTTGAGACGAGACATTTTTGTTTTAAGATGAAGTTAAGGAGAGTTTTTGCGTTTGGCGATTCAAATCGACTGGAAACACTCTTACTCTCTTTTTTTCTACCGCCGCCACTCCATTACCACAGAAAGAATAGACGCAAGGGTTCAATATCGAATGTTGTTAAATTTTCGAATAAATCCACAGTAGCTCTCCTATTCTCTTTGTGAATGTGTTTGAAAAAACGAGCTTAGAGCACTGTAAGAAAATGCCGATATCGCATTGTGACCCGAATCTCGCCCTACGCCCAAAAATAGGTAGAGTGGACAAGCTGTTAACTGCTCCATGAAATGTGTTACGCCTGGCATTACATATTTTTTTCAGGCGAAAATGTGGAACATTTTAACAGATATTACCGTCCTTGAATTTATAAAACAAAAAAATAAAAAGTAAAAAAGAACAGCTTGACAGACAACCAAACAACTGACACTTTCTTCCATTTGTCTGAATTCGATGGAGTTTTAACGTAGTGATTCAAACAGCTTGTTACACCTCGCCTATTTACCTAGCATTGAGAAATGAAGCTATCCACATTTCGAATAGCTTCACTAAAGTGCATACCCATGGGCGTAGCCAGAATTTCGTTCCGGAAGGGGCCAGCGCAACATTTTTTCCAACTTCATGGGTGAAGGGCCAGGAGTTTTTTTTAGAAGGGTACGTAATTTAAATCGGCAAAAATATTTAAGGTTTTTTTTAAGGTTTCCCGTCAGTTTAAATTGTTGACTTAAAACATATTGATAGAAAAGGTGTTAACAATTTTAAAGCCAAATTTTAAGAAAGGACTATTGAGAATGCCTTTTGTCACCCTTAACGTGTTTACCTACGCCTGATTACATTCAGCCCGGTAACAACTGACGCTCGGTTATAAATCAATGCTTTTGGGCCTCTCTAAAGAAAAGATTCCAATCCAAGCCCTATGTGAAAAGCGAGATCGTAGGACCTGATATCAAAAACCCAGAAATTAAATAATGGAATGGCACCCACATATGCGTTCGGGCAAAATCACGAGGTTTTTGAGACTATGGTCTCAACAGCAATGTGCCGATGACAATCTCTAAGTTTTCCTGCTTCGGAATATCTGAGTACTGCACGCAATTGTTTATTTGTAGTGTAGGAAACATTCGTGCCATTCCAGGAATCAATGAACGAATTTACTGAAATCCTGTATGGGTCTGTCTGTTTCAGTAGTTGTTCAGCTATTCCAGGTTAAGACCAATGCATTAAGGGACGCAATTTCCGTTCAAGAAAAGTGTCCAAAGTATTTTGAAAATGTTTCTCATTTCAATTTTATGCATGTTTTTTATTGTATGAAGTTAACTCTGTTTGTAGATTTGTTTTTGTTATGTCTTTCTATTCGCACATAATTTACACGCTATCGAGTACACAATACACTTGTGTTCAGGTGGACGATCTTTATTACAATGGGAAGATTTATCAGTGTCATTTTGACAGCTGACGACTTACATAGGCCTACAATTTAATAATGAGACTTTTTTTTGAATTTTGGACATTTATTCATAGATTTATTCCTATAACTAAATTAATCAAAATATTGGCCATCAGCAGCGATAACTTTCTCCCATCTTTCGGGAAGTCTACGAATTGCGTAGCGGAAAAAATCTTGGGTTTTCGTGGCTATCCATGAATCGAGTCAGTTCTTAGTATCCTCATATGAAGTGAAGTGCTGATCAGCCAACGCATGAGTCATCGAAGCGAACAAACAGTAATCAGATGGAGCAATGTCGGGGCTATACGGCGGGTGGGGTAGCACTTCCCATTTGGTTGTTTCCAGGTACGTTTTCACGACTCGCGCAACATAAGGGCGAGCATTGTCATGCTGAAGAATTATTTTGTCGTGCCTTTCAGCATATTGTGGCGGTTTTTGACGCAATGCTCGACTCAAACGCATCAATTGCAGTCGATAGCGCTGCCCGTCAACGGTTTCATTTGGTTTTAGTAGCTCATAATACACAACACCGAGCTGGTCCCACCAAATGCAGAGCATAAGCTTGGAACCATGAATATTTGGCTTCGCGGTCGATGTTCATTGGTGCGCGGGCGGTCCCCATGATTTCTTTCGCTTTGGGTTATCATGATGTATGCACTTTTCATCGCCGGTCACAATACGATGCAAAAAAAAAACCCTTCCGTCGTTGCCTTTGAAGCAGTTGTTCGCACATGCAAAAGCGCCTCTCAACATCTCTTGGCTTCAACTGGTACGGAACCCAGTGGCCTTGCTTTTGGATCATTCCCAGTGATTTTAACCGCTTCGATATGGCTTGCTGAGTCACTTCCAACGAAATTGCGAACTCTTTTTGCGTTTGGCACGAATCTTTTTCGAGTAATTTCGTCAATTCTTCGTCTTCAAACTTTTTTTGGCTGGCCAGGTCGCTCTTCGTCGGTAATGTCGAAATTATCATTTTTGAACCGATGAAACCACCGAAAACACTGTGCACGCGAAAAAGCATCGTCACCGTAAACTTCCACGAGCATTTGATGACTCTGAGCTGCAGTCTTCTTAGTAAAATAATGCCCAAGTAAAACTTCCCGCAAATGTTGCTTTTTTCGTGAATTTTCGAAACTTTCCATGGTCCGGTAAATGCGTTGTCAACAATCAAAACGAAATGTTTATACTGACATTGCCAGCTTATGAATAGAAACTTCAAATGGTATTTATGTCAAAGATGGACTACCATTAGTTTATCGGTGTTGCCATCTCTAAAAAAAGTCTCATTATTAAATTGTAGGTAGTACATGCTAGCTATCACTTACGTACTAGATTTACTTACATGCTATGCTATCTATAATCTATTACAGTTTTTATTTGGATATGTTTTCGAAAATTTGGTATGTGATTTTTTTAGGGATTTAGACGATAAGTATAGGTATACTTGAGATTTGTCTGAAATTCGAGTTTGAGCACCAAACATTAGGTTTTAATGTTTATTTTAAAATTATTCTTAAAATGTGTCATTTGTGTATTTTTATTCATTTAGAGAGATATCGTACCGAGAATTTCGATTTTTTTTCATAAATTTAGACTTGATGAGTTTTTTTCCGCGATTTTTATTATGTTGATAAAATATTTTGGGATTTTTGTTTATTTGGAGATTTAGCTTCATTCCCAAAAAACAAATGGAATGCTGCTCATTATTGGCTTAAGTAGCCGATAGATTTAATGGTCAAATGTATTCTTGCGTAGTCTTCCAAGTGAAAACAATGAGGCAATGAATATTGCAACGACTAAAAAATTATAATATTCAACACACGCTTTCTTAATGATCCAAGCGTGTACGCATTCTATGCTGAAGTGGAGTGCGTCTTGTTCCTGAGTTACAATTATGAATGCTTCGATGCCAAGACAAGAATGTTGAATGCTGCTGACTCGTTGAGTGGCGCGCCTTTTATACTGTTCGAGTTTGCTGGGTAGAGGATAGAGATACCGCATGGTGTTGATCGTTGTGCTTGTGTTGCAGCGAGATGATGCATGCGGTGGTGGGTGGTGCTGTTTTAGTCTCAGGTCTCAGCTCCTTTGGCGAAAACTGATGGTGTGCATTGGAAGCGTTGTTCCATTTGGGCTTAGTTAGAGCGTAGGAACCGTATCATGTACAATCAATCAATTTCGATTGGTCTATTATTATTACATTTTAGAGAAACGCTCATTTTAGATTTCAAAAGCTTCAAAAATGTATTCTTCGCTAGAATTAGGGTCTGAAATAAATAATGGTTAATTACTGGTCATCTAAGTGGAATTTCTTATAATCAGGAAATCCTTATTCATACATAAGTGGACAACTTAAGCATAACAAATGTTGCTAGAAATAAATATTTCCAAAACGTCTTGTAGTGCATTTTCATCCCAATATCCATTAGTATTCAACTCGCGTTTGACCTAAATGCGCGCTCACACATACAATGCATCTTTATACCCATAATTACATTCAATTCTTCATCTTGTTGCTCCCCCTCAGAAACCCTAAAAAAAATTTCATCAGCGAATTCTCGACATAACGAAAAATCTGAAATATCATCACTTCATGTAAGGACAAAAGTAAGAAAACGCAAAAAGGAGCTAGGAGGCACCAGATCCCGTTTGCTATATGGTCTATTAGACACGTCGCCGCTGTGTCACGTCCTGATATGTACTACAGACTACACACACACCCTATGTGATGCTTCCCATTCATCCGTGTCGGCACCATCTTCATCACTTCCCATATTGTATTGATTCTTGTTGCCCGTGATAGATCACTAACCACACGGGGCTGGGAGTTTCTTATCGCCCGAACTGAGTTTCTTACTCTTATCTAGTGTTGCGAAAAGATGAAGTTTTTTATTCGGCTTTTTTTCTGTATGTTGTGTGCAAGTTGAGAATGTATCGAGAGAGAGGAGAATAGAAGCTATATCATTCGACTATACTATAAAATCAATCATTCTATAGTACTAAGTATGCCTTTTGGGTTCCCGTTTTTAATGTGACTAATAGCTTTGGTTACAAAACGGTATTGAATTGCTCTACTCCTCGAAACGAATCAATCATGCCATCAGCAGTCTCGATTCTTTTCGTCCAAGACACATACACCCATACAAATACGTTTTCTTCGCTAGTTAGGTATAGCTCGCTAGAGCGAATATTTCCTGTTGTTATTTGAGCTTGCAAAACGCTGGCCTATCGTTTTAAAGGACTAGGACACATCACTTAAAGACGATATATGCAAGACGTTACTCGTATTATTAGATTTTAGTTTGCCTCTCTCTCTCTCTCTCTCTCTCTCTCTGGAAAAGAGATTATCCGATTACATAATGTTCCTGTTCCTGTGCGGTGCTGTAAAGTTCCACAGATATGGGCATGATTGAGTGCCGCATATATGTAGGATTTTCAGGAAGTGACTTGCCAAGTGTCGGGGCTTATGCCACCACCCTCACAGAAGGTATGGTTCTTTGAAACTGAATTGATGTACTCAAGTCGTAAATCGATTTTGGTGTAATATAATGTCAAGCACTCACTAGAAACATAATTAAATTCATGTGAGTGTTATAGGCAAACTTATGAGAGATTAGGATATTTCAATTGGAAGTGGAGTAGTAAATTTAATAGTTTGGCATTGTTTGGAAGTGTGGATTAATTAAGGACTTATAGAAGGCGACTAAGCTAGTGGACTAATGCCGTGACGTACAGGATTTGAATTTTATAGTTGTGTCCACTAAAAAGCGGATCAATTCCGTTTAAACTAGATGAATATATCAATAAGCTAGTTATTGCGACTACAACTCTTCCAAATTATTGAAAAAGTTAGTCAATATTATCCTGAGAGACGTCAAACTTTGCAGCCGCATTATAAAAAGGAATGTCTCATTAAGGACTATTTATATTGGTGCACTAAAACTTCTACTTCAATGGTTTTAAGCTCTACATAAAGAAGAATCCTTTACATTCCAGCAAAACGTCAGTTGAAAACATTTTCCATACAAACTCTACCCGCACACTCGTGCTTTGCAACGTCGACACCCGCTTCCCGACGAGTCTGTCGTCACACCGGGTTTACTGGCGACCGCAAAATTACGCAAACTTAATAAGTCCTCGTCGGTCGTCGTGGCTTTTCCATGTAAACAAACAAATTTACACTTTCCTAATTAGCTTGCGCCCGTCAAAGGGAAAAATCGTCCTGAACGATGACGATGCGGCCAATGCACTTTCCCTCCGCCACACTCTCATCGCGTATATCCTGCACGTCTGTCTGGTCACTGATTTGTATTTATCGAATTGGCAACTATACCATTTAAACAACGCTCGTGTGGTCTCTTACAATTTGTAGTGCAAGCAGGTTAATATGTACGGATGTACCTTTTGGATGTATGCATGCATATACAGTAAAACTTCGTTATAACGCTCCCGGATATAACGTTTTCCCGGCTATAACGCTCTTTTTTCTCGGTCCCGGTCCCATTAGCATTTATTACAGGGAATTTCGATTCGTTATAACGTTTCTATTTCCCGGTTATAACGCTCTTATCACAGTCTCACTTTCTTAAAAAAATTATATTGACAAATTCATTGAGCACGTATAGTATATCTTTACATTGTAATAATCACAAACGAGACCATGATGCACAAGTTGTTCCGTTAATTCACATCAAGGTCAAATTTCCTGGAAAAGGGAAAGACATAACAACAATTGAAAGTATAATTGAAGATCTCGTAATTGCATCAGCATCCGTCCACACCGAAGAGAACAAGAAAGAGGCGTCAAGCATGCCAAAAACATTTGCAGTCTTAGTTGCAATAAAGAAGATTCGAGCAATTTTTGCCTATAGCATGGACATAGAGGAAGGATTTTTCAGTAAATTGAAAACCTTAGTATTACTGCAGTCTGTTACTAGTCTCAGACAAAAACAATTATTTTTTTTTTTTAACCTGTATCTGTTTTTTTTTTTAAACCAATAATCCATTGATTGCCATTTCCTTACTATTTCATTCCATGTATGTATCAATCGAATAATAAATTTTGCCACCTATAAAAGGTGTATGCGTCTATGAAGTATATTTCTTGGACTTCCCGGCTATAGCGTTTTCCCGGTTATAGCGCTTTTTTGGCTTAGACCCCAGAAGAGCGTTATAACGAAGTTTTACTGTAGTAACATCCTGGCAGTCATTACGTCCTGACCGCAAAACTTCAATTACAATGCACGAAGCGGAAATGTTAGCTTTATGATGGCGATATACATACACAGGATCCAGCGCACAGTCTCAACGCGGACCTAGTGTCGGTATAGTGGTATAGCTGGTGAGCACGTTACCAATAAACCCGCATTTGATAGCTGGAACAAATTAAATTCGTTTCGAGAATTGCCAGCAAAAATAATTTCGAGCACAACTACTAACTATTCATGGGGTTCGAGGTCGACCGACAAAGTTTTTGCAACGCGCGATTAATGACTTCGCATGTAATGTCGCAATTGCATGCAATTCGATAGGTTTTTTGCGCGAGGCTTGCATCCTTCCGCAAACCTTGATCAAGTGCGGTAATCAGGAAAATTGAATTTTTGCTTAAATTGAAAAGTTACATTTTAATTGGTAATTCAATCATGTTCTACAACTTTTCAGATTTACCGCACGTCATGCATATAGCCTAGTCCTGCGATGACTCGCCTGCGCACGTCTCGGGGGAAACTTATAATGAGATTCGCGAACTCGCATACGGATGTCCTTTCCAAGATTCATGACTACGTTGCGTCCGTATGTTATAATTGTGTTGAAATATTAATTAAAAACTGTCAATCACCGGATGGACTTCATTGCGCGACGCGACCGTTACAGGAGTTCTGAGCATCCTATATCTGGGAATTGGATACTCTACGAAAGCATAAGTTTACCATTCATATTTTCATTGAAGCTTTTACCAAGAAATATGCTCTTCAGAAATATAATTGCATACAATGTATGAGATGTCATTTTTATCCTACGTCCTTTCATTCGCAATTTCTCTCATCTCAATCATTAATTCTGTCAATGGCGTTCAGGACCTTTCAACAAGGTAACCAATTCATGGAATGAACAAAAAACCTCCAACTCTGCACCATCATTTTTCTCTGAAAAAAAAACAAGAAAAGATTGTCGATATCATCCCATTCACCTTTATAACTGAATAAAAAGAACGCAGAGCGCGCCCCCTTCAATTTAAAGGTAAAGAAATTTGCTACTTAGCTCCAATCTTTTCATAAAAATTATTCTATATAAGAAATTTCTTCGTTTTCTTTCTTTTCTTTAAAATCGACTCGACAACAATGGGAAAACGAAGATGAAGAAATCCTCGTACTATACCTCCTGCGCTTCCTACAGTTAGAGGTAGGTAGGAACAAGTGAAAATGTTTCCGGCCTCCACAAAATAATGCGGTTTAGGACGCATCTCAGCGCCAGAAACGGCTGGTACTACTTCTGCTTCTGCCATCGAATCGGGACGACGACGACGACGTAAGAAATTCGAAAAATGGTTTTTCTTTTTCGTCCCTGCGGAAACACCGAATGGACGTGATCCTCGGATATAATACTCTCGCTACATAGAATGGTTTTCCTTAATTTGAAAGATTTTCGGTTCTTCTTCGTCTCTGTTGTTGTCATTGTTGTCATAGATAAAGGTTCTTTTTGAAATGGCGCTCCGATAAGATATGTCGAGTAGCAATTTAGAAGCAGTTATTTTTTTTTTTGTGTGTGGCTTTTGTGGCTCGCCAGTGACACCTTTTCTATTAAAAAGGCTATCGGATGTAATTGATGGGGACGATTGCCGATGGTTGTGGGGAGATTTTGCCATAGAATATGGACTAGGGAAGTGATATCCTAATCAGTTTTTCTAGAATAATTTTAACTAATCGATCCGATTAAGGTGAGTGCGGAGGGAAATTGTCAGCTTTTCGTTTCGTATCGCTGAAATATGTTTTTGATTGTCACTTACACTTTAGGGAGCAGGTGGAAGTAGGAGTGGTTGGCTTTGATGTAATTAATTAAATGTAGCGTCCAAGATGCCGATACTTACATAAATTATAGGACTCTATTTTTAGGGTACCGCGCTTCTAGGTAAATTGGAAGCCTTTATTAAAGCTCTATTTAAAATAGCAAAAATCTTCTATGATAAAAAGTAGTGCCTTTTTGACTTCATCGGGAGGTTTGTGACTAGTTTGATAACTCAAAACGTCAACTAATAGGATAATTTGTAGTTCTAATGAAAATTAAAATGGTCCGTCGGTATACTTTCAGCAATTAAAGCTAATTCACACCCGAACGCAATTAAGTTGTCGACGCACTTAAATCTCGACGTATTTTTTGTTCTATAGAAAGACATTCACATTCATCCACATTTTTTTCAACATCGACGACGGGGATATTCTCTTACGAGTTGTAAATCACTATATTCACACACAAAGTAGATTTATACGTATCCGTAAAAAAAAACACGGTAGTCGCAAGGCAAACGTACTTTTTTAAATTTCTCCTCCATTCATAACTATTTTTAATTTACTTGATACAAAAACACATAGTAAGTGCGTGTCGGCACCAAAATTACGTCCGTATTTTTCAACTAGTTTTTTTACGCTATTCTTCCTGTCTTTTTGTATGGATTGATGCGTCTCAGAAAGTGCGTCGAAATCACGTCCGTATTTTCTTTTCTACAGTACCGTATAATTTTACGTTGTGGTTGTAATAGTAGCATTTTTTTTTATCTTTGGAATTTAAACAGATTTAGGCAGATTTTGGACGTTTTGAAAAAAACGGTTACTCCGGGACGATTAAGTATTTTTCTCAATACACCACAAACATACGTGGTCCCATTGGGATTTGAACTATTTTTTCTGGAAACTCAGGGACAGTGTGTCATTTCTACCGTTGGAAATGCCGAATGTCTATAATTTTACGTTTGTATTTTCTTCTTTCTTTAT
Source organism: Microchrysa polita (assembly GCA_949715475.1). Lineage (NCBI taxonomy): Eukaryota > Metazoa > Arthropoda > Insecta > Diptera > Stratiomyidae > Microchrysa > Microchrysa polita. The sequence continues at coordinate 5,023,160 of OX454415.1, read as the reverse complement.
TCCGTAAAGATTTGTCTTTTTGTAGGGAATCATTCGACTCTGAAAGTGCGCCGACATCACGTTCGTACATTTTTTTACGTTCTTATTCTTTTTCACGTCCGTTACAATTACTATTTTCTCTATATCCTTTTCATATGGATCCCCACGCACACTTTCGGTAGTTGCGTTGAAATCACGTCCGTATTTTTACAGAATCCTTTTATTTTACGTTGTTGTTGTCATAGAAGCAGTTCAAGAGATTTTTTTTCTTTTGAAATGGGGGGGGGGGGACAGCTGTTGTTAGGCAGCTGTTGCAACAAAACGTAGCTTCGATGATTTTGTATTTTTGCTAACACAATACAAACATCAGCAAAGAGTAGAGCTTTAGAACGAAATGTCTTTTTATTAACCACACATCCATCATCACAGTGGGATTCGAACCCACGTTCCGAGAAATTCAGAGATTCCTACCCACAGAGCTATCCACAATTTTACGTTCGCATTTTCTTATAATCGTGTTTCCCGTGTATATTTCCAAAGCCATAACTACGCGAATAATTCAATTTGCTACTGCCTTTTTTATCCGTTACAATTGGCACCTTCTCTACGTCCTTTTTATATGGATTTCTGGGTCTCTGAAAGTGCGTCGACATTCAAATTACGTTTGTAATTTTTTATACGTCCGTATAAATTATGTCAATATTTATGGTTTATGTCTGCAACTGTGGTGTAACGTACGGTGTTCTATGTGTTCAGTGGAACATGGGTCCCAAGCAACAGAGGCAATTAAAGCCGTAAATATAACGGTACATCCTTTGGCTAACTGCGAAGACATTCATTTTTATTTGTTCGCATAAAAAAAGTTGCGTGTCCATTGATTACTGCCGCTACTGACCATCAAACTGGCTGTAGAGGTTTTTTCCCTTGCTTCTTTCCAGCTGAATATTCTAAGATGGAGACAACGTATTCCGAAAATTCCAATTTTGTGTACGGAGAAGAAGCTTGAAGTTCGTAGTATTGAACAGCATATCGTAGAGCCACAACTTTACAATTAGCTTAATCTTGCGATAAGACAATCATCAGCGCAAGCAATAGATTACAAGGGATGATGTCTTCAAATCTGGTTGAGTGGATTTTTTTTTGTCTGAATATCAGTTTCTACTGAGTTTTTGTTAACACGAATATTGAAAATATTTAAAGATTCAACTTGTGGGGTTTCTTGAAGGTTTTTGCGTAAAATGAATGAATGAATGAATGTGATTTAGTTCTTTGAGTGTTTGACTCTTGAAGAAAAAGTGACTGCTGCGTCAAGAAAAATGTATTTACGACGCCTATATAAAAGGATAACTGTAGATCTTTTGAACGAAAAGATCGTTCAAAAAGGTCCAAGTCAGAAGAACTTTTTGTCACTTGGTTATAGGATATACCCTTTTGTCCATATGATGGATCCACCATTTCCCCCGCATGGGGCATTTAACTTTGGTGGAGCTCTACTACGAATTTGATTTTAGTTAATTTAATTGAAGACGTGGACGTGGATACACCAACTACTGGTGTTAGTTTAACTTGTCCATAGGCTAAACCTCTACATATCTGATCCTCCGTTTTGGGGTAAACACTTCTACTCTAAAATCAATGACTGTTACGGGACTGGCATGTAGAGGAGTTCCTCAAGATGTGGTGTTCTTTTGCCGCTTCTCTTGAATTTAGTGACAAGTGACTAAATAGTCCAAGTACGATCTTCAAAGTTTTCCCGTATAATTATTGAAAGTCCAATTTTAATTTCAAAAAAAAAAAATGTAAAAAAAAATTTTGAGCATGTTGCTCAAACAGTAAATTTTTGTTCCGCCTGCTTATTGGTGTACTGATTTAAATGCGGGATCTGTTAATATTTTCTGGTTAAAAAATTGAAGATAAGGCCCTCCCCATTCCAATTTTGAAGACAGTAAATTTGGGAAACGTTACGCCACTGGCCCGCAACGATTGACAGCTGTTCTGTGGCATTTTTACGTGTATGTTAACATATCTACAACTGCGTTGACATTACGTTTTTACGTTCGTGTTTTTTACGTCCGCATTATTACGTTCGTATTTTTTCCGTAACGATTGGCAATTTCTGTATAGCCTCTTCGTATGAACCCACACGTTTTACGTGTATGTTAACATATCTACAACTGCGTTGACATTACGTTTTAACGTTCGTGTTTTTTACGTCCGCATTATTACGTTCGTATTTTTTCCGTTACGATTGGCAATTTCTGTATAGCCGCTTCGTATGAACCCACACGTTTTTGAATGTGCGTCAAAATTAAAATCACGTCCGTGTTTTTGTTGCGTCTTCACTTTTGCAACTCCGTAACGATTTTTAACTTCCATAGGCTTTTCATATCGATTCTGAGAATTTTTTCTCAAAAACTATACATCACGGATGCAGACCCAAAATCTCATAAAAGCGTAAAACAAAAATGCGGTAAATTGGTGAATAAGTCCATTTTAAATTCTTGAAGAATATTTCCTTTCTCGACGGTCTGTGTGATTTTCCTTGAAAAAAATATAGAAGTACCTACATAGTCCAAAAATATTTTTTACCATTACCTTACGAAACGGAACATATCACCTCAGCGAATGCCAAATATGTACAGAGAAAATCATCAAAAATTCGACCAACCGACATCGACATCGGCTATTAAATTTTTTTTCGGTTAGGTTCGTTAATATGACCCACCCCCTGTGAAATTGGCACAAAATTGTATGCATCCCTTCACTCAAAACCACGATTCTGCACACAATTTTATTTCATTTATGTTTGTGCATATAAAATAATACATACTACAGAATATTTGTAATAAAACTACCTTGCGTCATGTGTTCACCGATGCATTTAACCGAGCGACAAATAAGGCAAATTAGTGTGCACATGGCTGGAAAATGGTAGCAGCCAAGCAAACTGCAGCTGCTGATACAGTTTTTGCAAGTGTGTTCCATTTTTTTTTTTATTCGTACAACACGTTTCACCTTGGTATGTGTTGAGTGTGTTTTTGTTGTCCCGCGCGGTCGACCTTACATCGGGGTAAAAACCTTATAGCTCTTTAACTCTTGCTTTAAGGTTGTACATTTTTAGTTCATGCAACGTTCTGTTTGCCCAAAATGGCGTGCAGCATGAATCTTTTGTCTTGAAGTTGAGTGCTGAGAGAGAGAGAGAGAGAGAGTATGAAGGAAATGTCTTGAATCTAGAGCGTAAAGAACATGCACATAGGGTTACGCTAAGATGTTGTTTTCGTTATATTTTCTTCTTACTTTTTTATTATCGTGAACATTATATTGTAAGGCTTATTTAGATTAAGGTTCAGTTCAGTGATCATTTGGGACTTGGACTCACAGAAGCTAATTATAAATTATATTTTGTTTGCAATAAAAATTAAATTTTAACTAACAAAAAAATCATTGAAAATAATATTCATTCTTAAAAAAACAAGAAACAAAAATTTGGTGTTGCCCGCTCCATAATGTTACCCGTTTTCTCGGGTAAATACTCGTCCGATCGGAATGGCACAAACACTAAGGTAAATTTGGGTCGTAATTCCGAAGTTGAGATCAAAAACAAAACAAAAAATTCCATGGTAGATACCCCGATAACTTGCAAATACATGCACTGTCTGAAATTTTCTTATACGTAAGCGTACGCTACGCGGGTTGTGCTGCACTGCATATTTCCACAAATGTTACTTCTTTGACCCATTCATAGATTTATATAACCACAACTGTCAAATCCGAATGCAGCCCTTTTTTGGGAGTATGCGTACGCTACGAACTGGGTTGGACAGCACTGCAAATTTCGACAAGGCTATTTAGTAGAACAATCCATTATTACATTACCTACATACGGTTATCCATTCACTTAATATCTGCAAATCTATAACACTATACATACAACATCCGGGACGTATGTATGTATACCTAAATAAAAATGCCCAATGGTAATGGAAGCCGATCTGCGCAAACCATGCCTCTCATGTTGATATCTCCCTATCAGCATCAAACAGCAAGAAACCAATCTCTCTATTTGTACATACATACAATACACCATGCCACTACGAAACCGATCTAAACACAAATCGCAGCCTCCATGTCGCTTTTCTCCGCGACAATGCGCATTACATCGTCTGAAACGGCACGATGACTCGACATGGAAAAGTTGTTCTCCATCGTACAACCCGATATCGCATCGCAAGCAGTCTGAATGGTACAAGCAGGTTCGTTTCTTTTCACATTGTCTTTCAAAGTTTATACATTGGGTCTAACAGTATTTCAAACAGCGGTGTTTCCACTCGTATGCCAAGAAAAAATCCCCCACCTTTTTTTAGACGTTCTTAGTTTTACCGTTATATGTATAGATATCTTTTTCCAAAATATATTCCAATATCGCTGATAATGTTTTTATTGAAATTTCCATCTGGTCAAAAACAGCTCCGAACAAAGTTAAAACACTTCCGCTCTAAGTCCGATCGTATCAAAACAAAATCCATATAGTCTAAATTCTACCGGTCAAGATTCATCTAGTCCAAATCCTCCCGAACTTGCTCAGGCCGAATTTCCCGCGATCATGAACCACTTGGTCAAAATTCAACTGATCAAAATCGAACTGGTCAAATTCGGGATACCTACATAATCCCGAAAAACAAAATCCCGCCCGTTAATAATCCCGCTTTTTCCAAAAAATCCCGCCATATAAAAATCCCGCCATTCCAAAATCCCGCCATTCCAAAATCCCGCCATTTCAAAATCCCGCCACCTCAAAATCCCGCCATTCCAAAATCCCGCCATTTCAATATCCCGCTATTAAATAATAAAAAAATCCCGTCAAAATACCGCCGAATTTATTTTTATTGTTAACAAAAAAATATAGATATGCGTTCGACTTATCAATTATTTACATTAGTTTATGTGCCAAGTTTCTCAAAAAAATCCGTTTTTTCAGAGTCCTCTTGAAAGTAACTGCTGGCTACGTCTAGAGACCTTAGTTTGCTTTTGGATGCGACCTTCGAATCGGGACTGATCCCCTCGGTTTTTAGCTAGAAGCAATTCTTTCTCGTCACAAAAGGTAAGTATTCTTTCATAAATCGCGCGCGCGATTTTTGAAAGAATACTTACCTTTTATGACGGGATATTGAAAAGCGGGATTTTGAATAAGTGGGTTATTGAAATGGCAGGATTTTGGATTGGCGGGATTTTCATTAGACGGGATTCTAATTGAGCGGGATTTTCAATTGGCGGGATTTTGAAATGGCGGAATATTGAAATGTCGGGATTTAAAAAAAAACGGGAATATGATGGGCGGGATATCGTACCTAACCCGTCAAAATCCATTTGGTTAAAATTCACGCAATGAATTTCCATCTGGTCGAAATCCCCACAAAATTACTCTTGGCAAAATTTCCCGCGATCAAGAACCGCCTGGTGAAAATTTGTCTGGTCCAAATCCAATCGAGTCAAAACAAAAGCCATCCGGTCTAAATTCAGCCGATCAGCCTGATCAAAATCTACCTCGAACGATTTAGATCCACTAGTTCCAGATCCATTCAGGCCACATTCATCCGATTCAAATCCATCTGGTTAGGATGAATCTGGTCAAAATCCTACCGATCTTGGGTCAAAATTTACCCGGACCAAAGCCAATCGTGAAAAAAAGACAGCGGCCCCGAATTCAACTCCACCGACCAATCCAATCCAACTGGTCGAAATCCATTTGATTAAAATTCAATCAATGAATTTCCATCTGTTCGAAATCCCCCGAACGCGATCCTCTTGGAAAAATTTCCCGGGATCAAGAACCGCCTGGTGAAAATTTACCCAGTCCAAAAATTCAATAGAGTCAAAAGATAAAAGGCATCTGGTGTACGTTCACCTGGTCAGAATTCACGCCATCAAAATCTACCACGACCGATAATAAATATCCATCCGACTCAAATCCAAAAAAAATCCAATCAAAAATCCAAATACATCCGATCTTGGGTCAAAATTTACCCGGTCAAAATCCAATTGTGACATAAATCACCCGTTCCAAATTCAACTGGTCTAACCGATCAGTATCAACCTGACCAGAATCAACTCAATCAAAATCCAGCACCAACGAAATCCACCTGGCCATTTTCATGTGATAAAGATCAGTTTGGTCCAACTCCAATCTGGAAAAAGTCCATCCAATTCAAATCTACATCTGGTCTAAATTCCACCGAGCAAGATATATCTGGTCAAAATACTCCCGATCTTTTTGATCAACAATTTCCGTCGATCAAGACCAGTCTGGCCAAAATTAACCCGGCAAAAAATTTTGGGGATTCCATATTTCGGGGATTTCGAGATTGGGGTTTTTAATTTTGGGGATTTTAGTTGCAGAAATAGGCTTGACGATTTGATGCGTGTGAATTTCGTATAAAAACCCTTCAATTCCAAATCTCCCCAAAAAAAAAAACGCCAATCTCAAAATCCCCACAACACGAAATCTCTTTTCTAATTTGTAGGGTGCCGTCTTAAAAATCGTGTTGCGTTTCCGAAATTGTTGTTGGCTGTTAACCCGGCAAAAAATTTTGGGGATTCCATATTTCGGGGATTTCGAGATTGGGGTTTTTAATTTTGGGGATTTTAGTTGCAGAAATATGCTTGCCGATTTGACGCGTGTGAATTTCGTATAAAAACCCTTCAATTCCAAATCTCCCAAAAAAAAAAAAACGCCAATCTCAAAAACCCCCCAACACGAAATCTCTTTTCTAATTTGTAGGGTGCCGTCCTAAAAATCGTGTTGCGTTTCCGAAATTGTTGTTGGGAATAGTTGGGGATTTTCAAGATGCGGATTGGGGTGACTTTGGGGATTTATTTTCTTTTTGGCCAGGCTGTTTTTGATGTGTTCCGTTTTGATATTCGTTTGTTGGGAGCTACACGAAATCCTCCGAACGCGATCCTCTTAGCAAAATTTCCCGAGATCAAGAACCGCCTGGTGAAAATTGACCCAGTCCAAAAATTCAATAGAGTCAAAATAAAAGGGATCTGGTGTAAGTTCAGCTCAATCAAAATCCAGCACCAACGAAATCCACCTGGCCATTTTCATATGATAAAGATCAGCTTGGTCAAAATCTACCTGTTGGAAGTGCCTCCGGTCCAACTCCAATCTGGAAAAAATCCATCCAATTCAAATCTACATCTGGTCTAAATTCCACCGTGCAAGATATATCTGGTCAAAATACTCCCGATCTTTTTGATCAACAATTTCCGGCGATCAGTCTGGCCAAAATTAACCCGGTAAAATTTTTTTGGGGATTCCATATTTTGGGGAATTCGAGATTGGGGTTTTTAATTTTGGGGATTTTAGTTGCAGAAATATGCTTGGCGATTTGACGCGTGTGAATTTCGTATAAAAACCCTCAATTCCAAATCTCCCAAAAAAAAAACGCCAATCTCAAAATCCCCACAACACGAAATCTCTTTTCTAATTTGTAGGGTGCCGTCCTAAAAATCGTGTTGCGTTTCCGAAATTGTTGTTTGGAATAGTTGGGGATTTTCAAGATGCGGATTGGGGTGACTTTGGGGATTTATTTTCTTTTTGGCCAGGCTGTTTTTGATGTGTCCCGTTTTGATAATCGTTTGTTGGGAGCTACACAAAATCCCCAAAATGAAGATAAATCGCCAAAGTCACCCCAATCGTCATCTTGAAAATACACATATCGTATCCACCCCCATAAAACTCGGCTTAATATTACAAAATCATCAATTTTGAAAAAAATAATGTTTCCTAATTTAATCCTTTTTAAATATTTATAAAATTTTATCAAAATAAATTTATTACTATATCCCGTATACACAAGAAAATTAAGAATTTCTCTCAACGTTTTTTCTCTTTCTTTTTTCCTTACAGTGACAAAGTTCATACGAATTGGAATTGCTGATAAGAACGATAATCCACCCTATTTTGACAAATCCCTGTACGAAGCCGAAGTAGATGAAAATGAAGATATTCAACACACCGTACTTACTGTTACCGCCAAAGATCACGATGAGTGTAAGTATTAAAAATTTAAGTAAAAACAGTAAAAAAAATGAAGGTGGCTTGTTTTGCAAATCCTTAATAGATCCGCGTGCTAAAAAGAGGTTAATGCTCTGCTTCTGGAAAAAAGGACTCAAAATAAAATCTTGTTGAATTTTTAAACGCGCGGAATATTGGCACGCCACCATATACTTTGTAAAGGACGAACACGAACATGCATTTATTATATCTCTCTCTTTCTCTGTGATGTTTGGATATATAAAATTATCATTTCTATGGAATTGTATCTGCATATGTATAAGGACATTTTGGGATAAAAATCGATAGACGAGTATAGTCGACGACGTCGTTTCCACACACCACATACCATACAGTGTGTTACAACTGCTAAAATTGCACTAGGGATACTTTTTTTTTTTTTTAGTTTTTACTCCATCCTGTTCGACACGATATGATGGTACTCTGGTAGAGTGCATGAACATGAAGAGTTTTTAACATAGTCATCTCTGCACTAGATGCCCTTTGATTTCCATCCGCGCAGTTGATGGAGAGACCGAGCATCCAGGGCACTAGCACCACTGGCGCACTTGGACTTCGAAAAGGATAATGTAAATGGTGAAACTATTATAGCAATATAATTTTGTAACTTTATCTTTTCGAGTACGAGTAATAGTTGGCGAGGTCAGACCAAAGTAGAAGATTAAATTCTCGTTGGTTAATTAAGTAAGAAAGAGTGGGCGGGGAGGATTTAGGTACGATGCTATCAAAGTAAAATGACCGCATAATTCGGAAGACACTCAAAAGGTTCGTGCGCGCTAATTTTGAATTTGAATAGATTAAAATGAGAATTCATTGGGAAAAGTTGGAGATGTTAGTTGAAAAATGCTAATTTTTGGGGCACATGGCTAGACAGTTATCGGGGAGGTATACAGTCATACAGAGATTTGCTTTCATTTTTTTTAAGTAGCGTTATTCCATTATGCAAATCAGACTAAAAGTCTCATTCTGCTTTAGTAGAAGTGATCACGAAGGAGCAGAAGAATGAAAATGTGAACACTGATTTAAACAGCTGCTGATGTAAGCAAGCGATCAGCAGAAACAATTGCGGAACTGCTCAAAACAGTTGCGGATAGCATCATCTATAAAGGAAACATAGGTATCAAAATCATGCGAACCACATGTCGACCGAGGTCCTGGGATGACTTTCGTCAACCCAAAACTTGGTATTGTGGACCCCATGTGGGGTGCCATTGTACAGGCTGTCTGTTTCGTTTGTATTTAGACCGAGAGACTATGTTAACACTTTCCCGGACACAACGTCTATAGACGTCCAATTTTGAGCATTTGACCATACAAATCGTGTCAAATTTTGGCGTTGTGTCCGGCAATGAGTTAAAAACGGTCTTGCTTAGGACCAACAGTCTCAGCACAGCACAAAAAATGATCGATCCTAACCCAACTTAACGGTTTCTCATGTCTAGAGAAATAATTTCTACTTTGTCTTATATTGCATCCATCTGGGTGCTGATCAACTTCAAAAAATTTCAAAATATTGGAAAATTTATCCAGTTTTTGGAAAATTTTCGAAAAGTTGAAAAATTTACCTTTTTTTGTACTCCCTTAAAAACTGTGTCTAGTAGCTCTTTAAGTGTTTCGTTGTCAGATAAGCGCTCCAAAGTTAACAAAAAATGGGAAGTTTCCCCAATTTCCGTTTCTGGTAAACATAACCAAGACAATCTTCTCGGCGTTTACTGATAGCCCATTTTGCCCACTCCATCTGTCGATTAGCCACAGTGTCGATTGCATTCGGTCACAGATTGTGTACATAAATTTGCCTTTTACTATTACAGCAAGGTCGTCTGCATAAGCTTCCACAAACACTCTGTTATTATCTAAAGTCCAGAGCAGTGTGTCCATCACAAGGAACCACATCAGAGGAGAGAGAACTCCGCCCTGTGGGCACCCTCTTTTACATCCTGCTTCTGATCTTTGATATCAACTGCTCAAGGAACATTATTCTTGAAGTGAGCATGTTACCCATCCACCCTTTCAGCAAAGGGTCGATTCCATGCTCGTTTGCCGTATCACAGATGCTGGTAAATGATGCGATATCGAACGCCCCTTCGATGAATGCACCCAGTGCATTTCGGAGACAAACACTTCTCGAGCTAACTTACGAGCTCAAGAATGGCAGTTTCTGTCGGTTTACCTTCCTGGTAAGCATGTTGCCTGCTTTTCAGCGGCCGTCTGGGAAGGCAAGGCATACATCCCGTATGTACCTGTCTACCAGTCTTTCGAACCCCTTTAATAGGAATTATGTCAGACTGATAGGCCGAAAATTCTTAGCTTCAGCATAGGAGGGTTAACCTCGCTTAGGGATAAACACCACCTTCACGTTCCGCTAGGTTGTTGGAATGTAGCCATACACGAGGCATGTTCCTTAAATGTAGGCCAATAAATTCCACTCCCTCTTTTATGTAAGCAGGAAAAATCCCGTCAGGCCCGGGGGATTTGTAGCTGTCGAACAAGTTTAGTGCCAACTTAACTCGTTCTAATATAACTATTCTGCAATCCAGAGACCATTTTTTTGATTGGGGACTGTTTATGGTCTCCCTTAGAGTTTCGCCCTGATTGCTTCCTGAAAAGTGCACGTTAAGTAGAAGATTGATGGTTCCCTCTTCACTCTCCGTAAACGTTGCGCCGTTAAAGTTAGTAGCCAAATGCTGGACAATCTATGGCTATCGTACGGCTTTAGATTGCCCAGCATATGGCTACTATCTTTAACGAGGATTCGCTTAAGTTTGGCCATAGCCTGTGTGGAGTTGGTTTCTTCACAGAAGCGTCTCCACGATGATCTTTTTGCGGATCTTATATCCTTTTTTGAGAATTATTTGGGCCTGTTGATATTTCACTCCGCGGACAAATTTGTCTTCAGAGCCCTATTAAGGAGTTTCCTGGTAGCCCTTCTCTTCTGCGTCAAGTCCGCATTCCACCAAGGTGTACTTTCCTTTTTTTGGCAGGCGCATTGGGCAGCTTTGCTCGTAGGCGTCTGCTATCCGATTGGTTAGCAAAAGTGTCGCCTTCTCTGCCGCCTCAACGGATTTGATTCGGCAGTGATGACAAGGTGGTCTGCAAAATTTCTTTATATTGCGACCATAGTTGGTTCTGTGGGGATTTCGAAAAGGTGTGTGTCCTAGGTTGAGTTTGAAACCAATGCGACGGTGATCCGATAGCATGTTGTCCCTGGAAACCTCCCATTTGTGGACCATGTTTGTCAGGCCCTTAGAGCTAATGTGATATCACTTCACTTCTCTCCTCGCAGTTGTGACAAATGTAGACTCATTGCCCTTGTTGAGAATCAATCTCGGAATCAGTCGTAACTTGTTACTCGGCGAGTTCGGATCCTCTTGAATTGATATCAGTGCTTCCCCAACCTACATGATGCGCGTTGGCATCGAACCCGGAGGTTATGCCTATGTCCTTCCATTTGGCGTAGTTTACCGCCTTGATGAAGCTCGCAGTTGGAACTTCGGTGCGGTCATAGTATGGAATGTATGCCGAAATCGGAAAGATTTCGATCTTAGTTCCCTGACCCTGTACGACTACTTTAATCACAGTGGTTTCAGCATCACTCAGATCGTTCATCAGTGTTGCCTTTAGGTAACGGTTGACCACAATGCAACAGAATAACTCCGCTTGCGGGAAATTTAGACCTCTAATTTTTTCAGTAGCATCAACCCAAGGTTCTTGGATTAGGCAAAGTAATGCCTTGCAAGCCTTGATCCGATTACTGAAAAGCGAAGTGGCCGTTATACAGTGTTGCAAATTTTAATTGAGAGAGGGAACATGAATAATAATTGGACATTACTATGTTTCCTTGTTCGCGCCTCCCTTCAGATCATGTGGATGTGAGACCTTCACGGTAAATGATCCCAATCCGAAGTAGAGTTGGCCTCCTCGTTGTTGAATCAAAGTCACCCCTGATTCAGGGATGTCGATTGTCAGGAACATACCAGACAAGTCGGCGCGTTGCTGTCATACAGCAATCACGATTCAGTCCGGAGTTAACTTTTGACTCACAACTGTTGAATTACTTCAGGTCCCCTTCTCTTCTCTCTTCCTCCCTAGCCAGGTAGCCGTGCGTTCGTCGGCAAAGTTTAACCGGAGTATGCCCGACTACCCCCAGCAGCCAAAAGGCCCTTCCGAAGCTGTTCAGTCCGTTCGCTTCCGTAGCCTGCAGAGTGGCCATCGCGTTTTAAGACGTATCCCCATAGGCTTCGAGAGCCGTGGCCGCAAAGAAAACACCCTTTGTCGTCCTGCGCTTCTTAGAGGCCTTTTTTTCCGGATTCTGGTTTGTCCCCTGAGCGCTTCCATCTCGGTTTACCCTTGACTGCAGAGCTTTGGCTAAAACCGGTGCCCGAATAGCCCGGAGTCGGTTTGCCCGAGGGTGTTTTTTTGCCCGGAGTCACTTTTTTGCCACAAGTTGTTTACACCCAGCAGGCTGCTCCGAAGGGAGCTTGGTGCCAGGAATGCTGGCAGAGTGGAGGGCTGGGTTCCACTACCCTCTTGAGAGTGGAATCGATTTTCGGAGTGTCCGCGGCACGGTTGTTACACCTTGGTTTGAGGCTGGAAGATCTTAGTTCGCTGCATTCACGTCTTAGGCCAGTCAATAAACCGAAAATAAGGCGTTAGGTCGCAAAAACTTGCTCGGCTCTGGTTTTTTGGGATATTGTTAGGATAGATACCAGAAGTGTACAACCAAGTTTGCAACTTCGAAAAACCTGTGCTCACCCCGTGACCCTCAAAAAACCTCAAAATTTTCGGACTTCTTTCATATTTTTGTTTGTAATTTCTAAAAGGTGCTTCCTACAAGGAAGTTGTCCGCTGCACTGTTAAATAAAGCTAAGAAAATCTTCTTTAATTTGAGTGTAACCCCAGCTTTATAGGCGCAAACGATCCCAAGATACAGCACTTTAAACATTGTTTTTTGAAAAAAGTTCGAAATTGTAATTTCAGTCATGTTTGGAGCTGAATATCGGCTTAAATGCTCATTTTACGGAGAAAGTCATGTGACATGAAGCTATAAACCAGTTCCTTAGCTGTATATATGTCGGAACGAATGGAATCAAAACATGGGGTCGTAGGGCTGCCCCTGAAAATTAGGTTCTTCTAAGAAAAACTTTTTTCTTTATGTACCAATATTAACCAAACTTCACCCAAGTATGTTCCTGGTTAAGCCTAAAAAAATATCCAGGAACGGATGAAATCGGAACACTACGTTATAGGGCTGTCATACAAACCAACCTCTGGAAATTAGATTCTTCTATGAAAAACTTTTTTCTTTATGGACCAATCTTAACCAACCTTCCCCCAAATGTGTTGTTTAGTAAAGCTTCAAAACATATCTAGAAACGGATGAAATCGGAATACTAGGTCATAGGGCTGTCATACCTGCAAACCAACCCCTGATAATCAGGTTCTTCTAAAAAAAACTTTTTTCTTTATGAACCAATCTTAACCAAACCTCACCCAAATGTGTTCCTAGTAAAGCCTCAAAACATATCTATAGGAATGGATGGAATCGGAACATTACGTCATAGGGCTGTCATACAATCCTCCTAAAATACAATTTCGGCTTTTTTACAAAAAAAGCAAATTTTTTAAAGTGCTGTATCTTGGGATCCTTTGCACCTACAAAGCTGGAGTTACACTCAAATTTAAGAAGATTTTCTTAGCTTTAAAAGTGCAGTGGACGTTTTACTTGTAGGAAGCACCTTTTAGAAATTACAAACAAAATTATGAAAAAAGTCCGAAAATTTTGAGGTTTTTTGAGGGTTACGGGGTTAGCACAGGTTTTTCGAAGTTGCAAACTTGGTGGTACACTTCTGGTATCTATCCTAACAATATCCCAAAACAACAGAGCCGAGGAATTTTTTGCGACCTAAAATCGTTAAATGACTGGCCTATCTGGTCAGTGTGCGTATGTGTCCTGTCCTAGCTGTCAAATTGTTAGCGTTAAGCCCCCACATCGCGTCAAGGTGTCATCCTCGTGTAGTTCTCATTTACACCTTCCTGTTTATGAAAACTAATTCAGAAAACATTGCAGTTCTGTAAATACAATATTATATGTGAATTAAAAAAAAAAATAAAAAAATAAAATCAAGAAAAAGATCAAAAGATCAAGTTCGGTAAAGAGATCATGGGCGTAGTTGCGATTTGAATCGAAAAAGGGGCAAACTTCAATAAAAATTTGTAAAATGTCTAAAACTTTACAAAAATTCCAAATTTAACTTTTGCTTAGCTAGAGATAAGTTAGAAACTTTCCCCTCTGATTTCTGTTTTTATGGTAATGAAAACATTGAGTATAGTTACCGAAAACCAATAAAATATTTTTGAATGGCTGGGAGAACGGGGACGCAGATACCTTTGATATTTTATAAAAAGTTACAGGGACCTTTATTTTCCACTATCAGTTTCTGGATTCCAGTTCCAACGTGACGGTGGCCAAGGAATAAGTTATGAGCTAGACGTCTAGAAATGGCCGCTACTGAGGAAAGCGGTTTAAAGAGCTTATTCCAGTGAACATTTCTGTACAGAGTCGAGAGTCCTAGCTATCACCGTTTGGTAGTTTGGCTCGCTAAAGAGCCCACACAAAATGCAAATTTTGACTCCATTTGTATGTTTATACCCTTCGCTCATAGAGTGAAAGGGTATATTAACTTTTTCATGAAGTTTGTAACGCATTGAAGGAAGCATCTCCGACCATATAAAAAGTATACATATATGATCAGCATGACTTGGGGAGTCGATTGGGCGATGTCCGTCTGTCCGTCTCTCCGTATGTCTGTCTGTCTATCTGTTGCGACGCGTTTTACTCAGCCAATTTAAAAGCTATGAAGCTGAAATTTTGCACAAGTGCTTCTTTTTGATGCAGGCAGTTTGTATGTTTGAATCGGTAAAATCGGACAATGGGGTCATGGGGCTGCCATACAAACCCAACTACTCAAGTTAGGTTCTTCTAAGAAAAACTTTTTTATTTGTGTACCAATTACAACAAAATTGCACACAAATATGTTTCCATAGATAACACAAAACATATGTAAGAATGGATCAAATCGGACCATGGGGTCATACAAACCTAACCCCCCAAATTAGGTTCTTCTAAGAAAAACTTTTTTATTTGTGCACCAATTTCAACAAAATTACACACAAACGTGTTTCTCTTGATGACACAAAACACATCTAAGAATTGATTAAATCTGAGCATGGGGTCATGGGTTGGCCATACAAAACCAACCCCCATTTTGGTTCTTCTAAGAAACATTTTTTGCACCAATTTCACATAACCTTGAAATAATGTGACTTTACCAAAGCAACAAAAAATTAAAAAGGAATGGAATCGTACTGTGGGGTCATGCTCCCGCAACCGCAATAAAATTTTCCGAAGAGAGCGATGGGTATCCAAATTTCGGCCAGGCCCGAAATTAGCCTCGGCCCCCGGGGGTTGGCGAGCGAAGCCCCATAGTTTTCATTTCGAATCGTAATTCGAAAAATTTTTTTTTACGTTTTAAAAAATTCTCGAAGATTGAAAATTGCGGTTTTGAGACCCGATACATGCCCACGATTGCTGGAACCAAAAAAAAAAACAATAAGTTTGTTCAACCACATAATGTGCTTTTTGGTTCACTCCAGAAGTAATCAGACATTATAAATGTCTGACAAGGCCTGTAAATTTTTCCATTCCGAAAACTCAAAATTTTTGGAAACTGGAACTAGTGATAAAGCTGAAATTGGTTAGAAAATTATATTCTGCCTACAATAGCCTGCCGGAACATGAGAATATACAGGGTGTCCCACGACTCTTGGTACATACGATAACGGGTGATAGTACAGCTCATTTGGGTACAATTAATGTTCTACATGACCCCTCTATCTTTAACCGTTATAAAGTTATAGCATTTTTTGTTAATAGTATCAGAAACCTCGACCTGCAGAGCAAAATCACTATTTGTCACACTCCCAAATATTTGATCCGAGATTTGACTTTACTTTCTGAAACTCCACAAAATTCTACCAAAAATAACTGTTTTGCCAATTAAATAATTTAAACCCCTACCCAGATACAACCATTCAAACTTTTAAGACATTCGAAAATTGATTTTTCATTGAAAATTTAAATAGTCAAATCGTAACGGTACTTTGAACTGACAAATGTGCAAAGTTGATAAAAGTTGCCTCATAATGTTAGCTTTCGAACGACATATAAAAATTAGGGTCTTAGGATTTAAAAAATTGCATATCTTACGTGTTAAAAAGAAAAAAACGTGGTTCCAAGAGAAAACCAAAGTAAAAGTTTCCACAATTTTTGTACGAGTTTTATTTAGTAAACAAGATTTTTTTAAATAAAAAACGAAAAAAAAAACACGATACCGAGGTTAATTTCGGGCGCGACCGAAATTTTGATACCCTTCACTCTTCTCGGGCTAATATTTTTTCCGGTGTTCTTATGACTTATGTTTAATCCCCCCATTCTTTCACTTCCGTTTTCACATAGTTTCGTTACCTCGATAAAAGATATTAGCGTGAGGTTTGGTTTGAATAACTGCACAAACGGTGGGAGGGGGGATGGCCCCATAATACGAATATATGTATTTGTTTTTGCAATGTGTCCTTATAGAAAGTACAAAAATATGTAAAAACAAAATATATTCGTACTATGGGGGCATCCCCCCTCCCACCAAATTCCGTTTGTGCAGTTATTCTAACGAAACCTCACGCAAATATCTTTTATCGAGGTAACGAAACTATGTGAAAACGAAAGTGAAAGAATGGGGGGGATTAAAATAAGTCATAAGTACGCCGGACAAAAATATTAGCCCGAAAAGAGTGAAGGGTATCAAAATTTCGGCCGCGCCTGAAATTAACCTTGGTATCGTGTTTTTTCGTTTTTTATTTAAAAAAAATCTTGTTTACGAAATAAAACTCGTACAAAAATTGCGGAAACGTTTACTTTGGTTTTCTCTTGGAACCACAATTTTTTCTCTTTAACACGTAAGATATGCAAATTTTTAAATCCTAAGACCCTAATTTTTATATGTCGTTCGAAAGCTAACATTATGAGGCAACTTTTATCAACTTTGCACATTTGTCAGTTCAAAGTACCGTTACGATTTTACAATTTAACCCATTAATGCCTGATGTTACATATATGTAACAGTAAGACATCCTTCGTTTCAAATGGCTGCTAAAGGAATAGGATATCAATTCGGCAATAAAAAGTGTTTTATCCTGTACTGGACACTATTAGCAATGCGTAGAAATCAATTTAGCTGAATTTGATTCACTATTGTGGAAGTTATAGAGGTTTCTTTCTGATGGTTTTTTCGATGTTGACGAAAATCGTCACAATGGCAAAAGTAGTAGAGGAATTTTATTTTTATATTTAATTGTATGAAAAAAATTGGGAAAAAATTAATCGTATGGCATTACATGGTCTTTTTGAAACAATACAAAAAATAAATGAAATAAATATTGTCCGTCGTTTACGTTTTATAAGTACTTTTATAACACTGTTACATATATGTAACATCCGTCCTGATATGGGGAAAGTGCACTCTTCGTATACGAGGTGTATGAGTATGTACTTTTTTAGTGTTTTTTTTTTATTTTATGGAATTTTGACACTATTGACGCAATAGTCCGGATAAATTATAAAAAAAGAAGTCCGGATTCTCAAAAAATGCGGATTAACGGAAATTCCGGATTTTAATAAGACATTTTTATCTAGGAAAATAGCATAAATAGTCTTCATAAATGCTAAAATTTCAAAGAAAAAATGCTATTATTTAGGTTTTTCCTTAAAATTTGTCATGTCACATGATTTTCTAGACCCTTGTGTCTTCTTGACTGGCAAATTGAGCGGCCATATTTGGCATAACATACCAAAAATATTCAGAGTCGGAATTAGAATTGCTCTAGAAATCCGGAATATGGATACAATAGTTGTCCTATGTGGATTAAAATGATAGCCGAGTCAAGTATCCGAAGCAAGGAGTCAAGGCTTTATTTTCATGAGGCCAAGGATTAGTTATTCTATTTAATTCTGCTAATATAATATTTAAAAGGGTATATTTTGAGCTACGAAAGAAGAAATGGTTTCTAATCTAGACCAAATTATAGACAAGGAGGAATTATAGGCTCTTTATTTAGTCCTTTTTAGACAAATTGGGCGGATGGACAAATAGACAAAAAAATTGAAACAATAATTTTATAATTTACTGGCAAATCTTCCATAATCCTCAAAATCTGTATTTTTAAATACTGTAGTTCTATGAACTTTTTTCCTATTCACAAACTGTCAAATCTATTAGTTCTGTGAGTGTTCAAGAAACTCAATAAAACAACAACAACTCCACATGCAAAAACACATGTATAATAAAATAAAATAATACAATGTTTGACATAATATTTTTGTAAGGCTGCTCAATTTTCGCACACATTTCGTATTATTTCTACGTTATTGTTGCATTATCTACATTCCAAACTTCATGTAAAATATCGGCTTTCATATATTTTTCGCTTTATTAAAAAAAATTTACTGAAATGTTTTTTTTTGAAAAAAAAAATCAAAAATATACTTCGAATACACTTTCCCCGTATCATGCCTGATGTTACATATATGTAACACCCTCGAGTACTTCGAGTGCCTGATGTTACATATATGTAACAGTGCCGGGAGCCTGAACCCGGCATCCGGGGAAAAAAATTTTTTCTACAAAATGTGTTTTTAGCCATTTTAAGCCGACGTGGAAAATTTCAGCTCAATCGGTAAGATTTTAGGGTCTCGTCGTTAATGGGTTAAATTTTCAATGAAAAATCAATTTTCGAATTTCTTAAAAGTTTGAATGGTTGTATCTGGGTAGGGGTTTAAATTATTTAATTGGCAAAACAGTTATTTTTGGTAGAATTTTGTGGAGTTTCAGAAAGTAAAGTCAAATCTCGGATCAAATATTTGGGAGTGTGGCAAATAGTCATTTTGCTCTGCAGGTCGAGGTTTCTGAGACGATTAACAAAAAATGCTATAACTTTATAACGGTTAAAGATAGAGGGGTCATGTAGAACATTAATTGTACCCAAATGAGCAGTACTATCACCCATTATCGTATGTACCAAGAGTCGCGGGACACCCTGTATAGTCAGTCCTTATTGAAACCATTCCATAAAATAACGTTCAGCAACAGCACAAAGCATTTTGAACATTTCATTTCCGAATGAAACACTTTGCACAGCAACCAAATGCAAGTATCTGCATTTTAATCTACACATAAATATGCAGATACAATTTACATATCCATTTGCCTATCTGAATATTTCAAGAAGCTTAATCTTCTTTAAGCCTTTCCCACCATCATCGACACGACCAGCACAGCGTGCATAATCCTTTTGCTCCTTTTTATTAGATAACAATGAATTGAAATTAAAATCATCCATTTGCTTTCGGGTGAATGTTTTAAATGCAAAACCATGATAGAAACACCATTAACGCCATCCTATACTATTGCTCTCAGTTTTCGTGTATGTCTCTACAATTTATTCGATTTGCAGCCGTTACCCCAAAAAAATCTTCTTTACAAATTCAAATGGGGATGTTTCAGAGTTTCAGAGTTTCAGTTTCCAGGGCGTGTGCACAACCATAGAGAGTATATTCTCTCAAGACGAAGAAGACGGTATTAGCTTTGAGGGCATTATGCTGCAAACTTAACGGTATACAGTCTCTAGAAATGCGTTCAATGTATATTTATTGTGATTTGCATGAGAGAGACCCATTGGCAATTTTATGGATACAGAATGTAAACGATTGATTCTATTCTAATTCTCCTTACAGGAGTATTGTCCTTTTCAGCATCCAGTTCATTGCATATTGATTCATATATACGCATGAGCTAGCAATAATGAACAGATGGTGAATATTGGGGTAATTGTTGCCGGAGGTAATCAACAAAGAGCAAGGGAAAAGGATTTTTGTTTTATTCATAAATTTGGGAAATGTTAATTATTCAGGCCTTTTTATTTTTGAAATGAAATATGTATTTTACATGATTGTGTTGTTTTGAGCTATTCAAGTGATAAAATTAATTTAAATCGACTGCATAATTCGCGGTACTTTTTGTGCATAAATTTGTCTCGTGGCTTGACCATATTTCCAAAATGGTGTAGAGTTAATTTCGGATTTTTTTTACAGATACTTTTCTTTACTCATTAGTAAAATGATTCCTTATAAAAAATTTAAAAAAGATTTTTTTGTTCAATTTCATAATAATGAAATCGCTTAAAATTCCTCTTACAGCCTCGCGTATTCGATACGAGATCACAAGCGGTAACATAGGCGGTGCTTTTGCTGTAAAAAATATGACAGGTGCCATTTATGTCGCGGGCGCACTGGACTACGAAACACGACGAAGAGTAAGTCATTTTGAATACTGCATGCTTTTTTACACAAGACTAACTTTTAAATATACTAACTTGAGGAATTAATTACATCTTTCTATAAAATTCACTGTATAAGTTCCAAAAATACGTCGTTGTTCATCAAGCAATTTATATTCTGGACCTTAATTGAGAATAATTATAAAAACAGTTTGCTCAGCGCTCGTACAACGATAATGTCCAAATGAAAATAATTTCCGAACAATTTTATCGTGTATTCCTAGTCAACATAATAAAAATTAGTCAAATAACAATTAAACTTGTGGTGGGGGCGAAATGACTTGAACCAGTAAATTGCACTATAAATGTTTTTGCTACTTTTACATCATTATCCTGCGCTCGCTATATCATGCCTTCAGCAGGTCTTATCCGAAGGAGTATCAGTAGCAGTGGTCGCTTCCATGTTTAAATTATCATCATCTCGTCATTATCTTTAGCCGAAAAGTACTGAAAATTATAATGGCATTCTTCTGGTATACATATACATAGCAGGATTGATGAGGAATGGACGAGAAGTTAGCGCCGGGAAACATTGCAGGAGAATGGCTCAAATCCGCAACAGCTAGTGTCTCGTTCTTGTCGTTCTTCTGTGTGTTATCTTCTATTCTTTGGTCGTGTAATTAAACATTTCATTTTCCCCGCACAAATTTAATGACGAGAAAAGTTCGTGAGTGGTAAATGAATTGTTAAATTTCAATTTCTTGCTATTTAAATAGAACCGAATGGACGACAAAGGATATGAGAGCTGTGGTCCGAGGATTTGACAATGGAAAATGACGACCAGAGTTTTAATGAATGAGGGTTTTGTATGGAAATTCAAAAAGTAAAATGGATAAATAGTTTTTTGTCCTGTTGCAGAATAGTGTGATATTAGTTGTATCTCAGCTGCTTCTTATTTTCCAATTATTTCCATAGGGCGATTGAGGTATTCATTACTCTCTTAGGCCGCGTACACACACTGTGCGAGGTCGAGCTTTTCCGGGCGGAGCGATGCGGTGCGGTGCGATGCGATGTGTGCACACACAATGCGACGTAGTGCCGGACGATGTCAGACCTGAGCCCGGCGTTCCGTCAGCAGATAGGCGACAGTCACTTTCATTTTTTGGGTATCGTCTAACGCTAAATTTGGCAAGATAATGGACTTCAAATGGCTGCGTATAGTATCATAGGTAATACGTAGCGATTTCATTTTCATTGTTTTGTCAAATTAGTGTTGGAGGGTACCAAAATAATCAAAGCGACTGTTGTCTGTCGCCTATTTCCTTACAGATTGCCACCTTTGATTTGTCAAGGGAATTCTATACAATACGCTGATTCAAGCTGTTTGATCCTCATAGGCTCATGATGTGTGATTTCAGATCAGCTTCAAGCGCTTTAACATTAGGATTTTCCATATACGTATCAGATGTTTATGAAGTTTTGTAGTTGCATAGGTATTCATTAATGCAGACATGTCAAACTCGCGGACCGCGGCACACCGAGCAGTTTTGTGCGGCCCGCGGCCAGGGCGAAGAAACCAAATGGTTATTAGCCCATGAACTCAAGTCGGTGGCTATGCAAGCTTTAACTTAGAAATCTTCCTCTATTTACTGCAAATATTAATTGGCCGACGATTAACTTGTACCTGTTAGGTAGCCTTTTTGTGGAGGAAAGTATTAGATCCTTCAGCCCTTCCGTCAAATTGTTTTAGGCTTTGTCGAAAGTGATAGTTGGTTTGCCCCGGTGGCACTATAATTCACGTTTGCATCGATGATGATCCTTCATGTTATTGGATAAACGAATCTTGGATTGAGATTTATTTGAGGGCCAAGTTAAAACAAAACCCGAAATCGAATATTTGCTGAGGAAATCAACTGGATATGAAATTTCGTAAACATGACAATTTCCCAATTAGCTGACTTAGCTTTACTGGTACCTTCATGCGTTTGTTTCACATTACATCGCAACACAAATGTTTGTCTATTTTCAGCCAGAAAGATGTCGATTAATGTCAGACTAATAGTCTTCGCCCCAAGGTTGTTTTGGTGTACTTGTATTTTGAATGACCGGTGCTACAATGTTCTGATCAGCTATCCAAAATTTGGCTCATAAATAACACATCGATCGATGATGATCGATTAACCCACTTAAGTCCAAAGACCCAGACCAGGTTTTGAGTTTGACACACCTGCATTAATCAATTGACGACAAGTAACCGATATTGATAAATTTCTAGAGTAATTGATTCGGAAACTGACCAATGAAAATATAAATTCGTCGATTTGTACTTCGTCCAAATTATTGTTAAAATTGTTAATTTTTTTTTTAATAATTCATCAATTTGGAACGGAAATCTTTCAACATAATTCGACATGAAATTTCGTCACTTTAGTCTAAAATTTCTTCTATTTGAATTGGAAATTTGACTAAATGTTTCTGAAATTCGCCAATTTGTAACGGGAAATTCGTAGACCAGATATTAATTTTGCCAATTTTTAATGAAATGCGTTTGTATAATTTGAAAATTCGTCAGTTTGTAATGGAAATTCGTCAATTTAAAAAATCATCAAGATAATTTGAAAATGTCTTTATTTTGGTTTGGAAACTTGCAACTTTGGCGTGGAAATTAACCAATTGCAAATGCGAATGTGTCAACATGATTTGATCTATTTAAAATGAAAATCCGTTAACATGATTTAGGAATTCGTCAATTTGATCGGGAAATTCGTTCATATTATATTAATTTGTCAACGTGATTTGTAAATTCATCAAGTTGACATAGAGTTTCGTAAATTTTCAATTCTCCAACGTGTTTTGGAAATTCTTGAACATGATTGTGAAATTCGTCAATTTTTTAATTTTATTTTAAGGCATGAATCGCCGGCATTAGTTTGGTACTTGTGATCCTGCGGGTTGACTGCGTTTTTCTGCCCTTGATTAATGAGCATTCATATTTGAAACTAATATGTTCCAATGAAAACATGAGACACCGTACGTTACGCCACTGCTAGTGCTCATACCCAATAAAAATATTCCCTGAACCGGCGTGGTAATTTAGAGTAGGGATGCAAAAAACCGGGCCATAAC
The DNA here is from genome assembly GCA_949715475.1 of Microchrysa polita. Taxonomy (NCBI): domain Eukaryota; kingdom Metazoa; phylum Arthropoda; class Insecta; order Diptera; family Stratiomyidae; genus Microchrysa; species Microchrysa polita. The sequence continues at coordinate 4,999,591 of OX454415.1, read as the reverse complement.
CCGGTTTTTCGGTTTTTCTCGGTTTTTTGCAAAGCCGGTCAGACCGTCCGGTTTTAACCGGGCGTAAACCGAGTCTTTTCATTGATTTGCTTAAAATTGTGGTAAAAACACACTCGTAATGGTAGTGTTCGTATCGTATGCAAAATCAAATCAAAATACATGCACAGGGTGCGTCAGAGAAACTTACTTATTTGAAAAAAAAAACTTCTGAGTGGTGAGTTGGGTGGGTAGATTGGTGAGAGGGGGTACAACTGGAGGACGAAGTTCCCAAATTTGTTTCCCATTCTAGTCAGTCGCCATCATGCTCTGGTGTTGAGAGCAGCGGGCCTCCGCCGTCGAAAACTTCTTTTCTAACGGTCGCTCACTAGGGACATGATCGCGGATTTTTCAAACGAACCTTAGGAACGTGTGGTCTCAGTCACAGGCTGAATAAATTTGTTGCGACAACTCTTCCTCGACCAACTCATCTTTCAGAGAGGCGATTTTCCATGACCGGCACGCTCTCGAGAATTGCTTCATGCGATTTTTTTATGTGGTTATTTAAAATCCCTGGCCTATGTCGATCGACCACGGACCATAGCTCACCTAAAAACCTTTCATTCACCGATTGATATGCTGCAAAGAGTGGAGACGAACTTCAAAAATCGACTTAATCAGTGTATCCACAAAGGGAGTCGCCATTTAACCGATGTCATTTTCAGGACTGTATGAGAAAAAACTTGAAATATTGTATTGTCAAATAGAAAGAATTAAAACAATAACTATGAAGTACCTACTTTTGTTTTTATTGACCCTTGAAATAAGTAAGTTTCTCTGGCGCCCCCTATAGTCATAAGGAGAGTGTTCGAAAATATGTTTAAGGGCTGAAATTTTAAAATGCAATTTTTTATAGGGGACAAGAATTGCTGACTGAAAAAACAAGAAAATATGAAAAATTGTATGAATTTGAAAGAATTTTTTTCCGGTTTTAACCGGATGAACAAGCAACCGTCCGGGTTAAAACCAGAGGAAGAAAAAACCGAAAATAAACCGGTTAACCGTTTTGAAAGTACCGGTTTTCGGACTAACCGTCCGGTTTTTGACATCCCTAATTTAGAGTTACTGATTCCAAATCTCAAGTCTAAAAAAACACTTTTTTTTTGACACTAAAGTGAATTTCTACCACTGTTCTCAAATTCTAGGTAAATAAAAAAAGAACACAAATTTTGGGGCCCTCAGATTGGTACCCCTCCCCTGTTTTCTCGATAAATACTCGCCAAATTGGCGCGGCAGATACACTAAGGTAGTTTTGGAACGTTGATTCCAAATTCAAGGTTAAAACCAACGGGAAGAAATTGGATTGGATTGCCCGGCCCAAAATGCTACCACTATTGTTTCGGTGAAATACTCGGTTTCCACAACTGACCTATCCACAGATACCCACAAAATCCATACGCGCCAACCTTCCGAAAGTTTATACAGGGTGTCCATAAGCCAACGTCAAGCCGGAAATAGATGCTACGGCAGATGATGCCCGCTACGAAAAAAAAAATAAAAAAAAATTCAGTCACTTACTTTTACAGTTATACGCAATCAAAAGATTGTCGATAAAATGCACGCCTTGTTGTATAATTGTTTGCGTACTGTTAATCTTAATACATATTTCTCAAATTTTCTTTTTGCAATTTAACAATAACAAATTTTATTTATCAATAATTGCACCCAGCCCGAAAAGGAATTCTTTTAGTTTTGAGAGAAATCTCACCTTCTTTGTGGAACCGAGGGATCAAAATTGTTAATTCATCAAAGTTTAAATAGCTAAATTGCACCAGGGCTTTATAGCAAGTAATTTCATAACGGTTCTTAACAAAATTTGCAATTTGTAGTCCTATTTAAATTTTGTGCGTTGCAATTATTATTTAGCTAATAATACAATGGAATGTGTTTTTCCAAAAAATATTCTGGCTAAAATTAGGAGTATTGAAGCAAATTGATACCGTTATAGAATCTAGAGAACATGCATAATATTTTGAATTTACTTGCCGCACTGGTGCAATTTTTTACAGCGTAACTGGAAAAAAATTGTTTTTCCTAGAGGACACCATTTGCGCTATCACCCACTTCCGGCGTGGCGTTGACTTATAGGACACCCTGTATACGTATATGTACGCAGCAAGCCAAGCTGTGCCGTACTACATGCGTTTCAATTTAAATACTAAGAAATTTATTTTCTTGCGTTTGGAAGCTTTTCGGATCGCATCGCTTTGTGTGTGAACATGCACTTAGGCTGAAATACATATGTAAAAATTTACATATTTACAAATTACGTTTGAGCTCAGAACGTTTTAAGCTTAAACGCGATTTGCGCTTCGCAAAAGTTCTTAACCGCAGCCCAAACACGTTCACTGTCTATGAGTCGCATGTGACTCATAAACTCATCTATGAGTCACATGTGACTCATAAACGTATAGATTTTCGAATGCCAGACGTGGTTGTAATGTTTGTGAAAACCGGTCAGGCATTGAACGTATTAACCTTTTGCATTTCAGCGATAAATCGGAATTAAAACCGAAGTACACTCCCAGTCACTTGAATAGGGACAGTCTTTTCGAGAGTTGTTTATCTCAAAATATCCTTTTCCTTGCAGCAGAGAGCATAACTCAGTATTTGTTTACAAAGGCTATTATGTTGCTCATAGTTTGCGAGAAAAAACTAAAACATTTAATAACAACAGTTATGTTTCATCAACATTATGCCGATGCACTAATATATTCTATGTTCAAAATTGGGTCACTTGAATAGGGACAGTTGCGATTCGGTCGTTATTTCGAAAGTGCTAGCGTCACATCCTAACTGCTTTAGTTTGAATCTACTCAGATTGTGTTTTGACTTTAATTTTTGTAAGTTTCGGTAATCATGGGTAGAGCGAAAGAGTTAAATACCGGGCAAATGACTCAAATCGATGTTTTGAGAAATGATCAATACAGTTTACCCGAAATTTCGAAAATAGTGAAAAAAGTAAATCGGTTGTGTTTAGCTATTCAAAAAATAAAAGTGGATATGGACGAAACATGAAAGGGCGTACGCATGGTGCCCTAGCCGCCAAAGAGAAAAGGGCAATTCTGCGAACCGCCTCTAATTCTGCACTATTAGCGGCTAGAATTAGAGCTAAAGTCAGCGTTACAGCTAGTTTATCAACAGTGCAACTTGTAACAAGGAATTCCTCTTACCTAAAGCGAAAGAAAATTCAGAAAAAAATCCGAGACAGCTGCCCAAACCATGACGCTACCTTCTCTACTATGATGCCTTGACAGAAACCTTTCGTTTTTACGTAGAAATTTCTTGAATTTTCTTTCGTTTTCAGTGTAAGGAATTCCTTATTACACGTTGCACTGTTGATAAACTAGCTGTAACGCCGACTTTAGCTCCAATTACAGCCGCTGATAGTGCAAAATTAGAGGTGGCTCGCAGAATTGCCCTTTTCTCTTTGGCGGTTTGGGCGCCTCGCGTACGCTTTTCACGTTTCGTCCTTATCCATTTTTGTTTTTTAAATAAATAATTAAACACAACCAATTTACTTTTTTTTTTTCACTATTTTCGAAATTTCGCATAAATTGTGTTATTCATTTCCCAAAACATCGTTTTGAGCAATTTGGGCGGTATTTAATGCTTTTGCTCTACCCATGATTACCGAAACCTACAAAAATTAAAGTCAAAACACAATCTGAGTGGATTAAAACAAAAACAGTTAGGATGTGACGCTAGCACTTTCGAAATTACGACCGATTCGCAACTGTTTCTATTCAAGTGACCTAATTTTGAGCATTGAATTTATTAGTGCATCAGCATAATGTTGATGAAACATAACTGTTGTTATTAAATGTTTAATTTTTTTATATATATATTATATTTGAGATAAACAACTCTCGAAAAGGCTGTCCCTATTCAAGTGACTGGGAGTGTTTGTACTTTCACCCAAACCATCCTGACATTCGCAACAATACTTAAAACACCTCCGACCAAAAATTACACAAATAATCCCTAAAATACTCGTAAATTCATTCGAAATATAAAACCAAAATGTCACATCTGAAATAATGCTGATTAATGGCCGCAATCAACAAGTTTGTCCACTCAAAATCGTCAACTTTAGCTTTATGGCCATGGCGCGTTAATATCCAAAGTCAAAATCTCCCGTCCACGCAATAGTAAAATCAAAGAAAAGATGATTGCCTACCAACACCACAGTCTGGATGCTCTAAGAAAAATCCCTCATCCAATGGCCATACTTGCCCGAATTCTAAGTCTCAAAGTATATTTATAAATACTCTGTCTTCTACAGTAAATTAAGCCGAGCGGCTCAAAAACATTAGCATCACACTTCGTCCTTGCAACCGTAAAATTTCTAGTAACGAATAAAGCCGTTTCCCAACTCCCTGTTTCCCATACAACACGCACGCTTCAAAGACTTGACAGAAAATAAATCCACGGCTATTTTGATGTCGTCGACAACACGAAAGCTATGTGCTTTGTCATTATTCTTACACAATATTAAAAAAAAAAGTCGCAAAAATACAACACATACACCAAAAAACAAAAAAAAAACGCAAGTTCCCGAGAAAAACACGAAACGACCAAAAAGGAACTTAGTCCTTTGTAATACAACAAATTTTTTCTGTCAACTTCTGGGCATGATACTTATTTTAAATTTAAATTTTCCGCCTGAACTTTTTCCTGAGAAACCATCTACTAGCACAGCTCAGCGTGTATAGTCGTCCTGTGTCGTCTATAAAATATATCAGCAGAGGAGTGTATAAAATGCCATCGCACACTTTACACTGACCTCCACAAATAAGCTAGGCAACCGCATAGCATAGACCGAGTTTATATCCTTACTTTGTGGTTTTTACAGGGTGTTTATATATCATCCTGTGTCTCAGTGTACACTGTACAGTACTTTTTCGTATACTATGCCCAGACCCTGCTATTACTTTATGCCCCCCCCCCCCCCCTTAAAACCAGGATCGCTGTGTATCTTTCAAACGAGATGGGTTGGGTTTTTCGGTAGTAGCAATTAATCTTGGTCTAGAATTTACGATGAGTTCCTGTTTTTGTTTTTGGCATTTTTCGTGTTGTTGTTGGTGATGGTGCGATGGTTGTGGTTCTTTCGCTGACATTGCCGAAGTTTATATTTATATCGTCAATATTTTTATAAAAACACATACACGCGACATAATTGATTACATACACATCCATATATGTATGTATGGATAAAAGCGAACAACTTATATTTTATTCAACTTGGCGTAAATGATCTCTGTTGTTGTTGCTGTATTTTTTTTTTTCCTCGCTATCACCCATACACATATATTTTTCCCTCGGAAGTAAGACAATGAAAATTGTGGAAAATTGATGTGATTCAATAAATTGACGGAAATGTAGGATAATTACAGACAGTTGATCCGCGTGTGCGTTTCATATAGCTCAGTGAATTATTATAGAGAGAATAAATGACATCAACTCGTATAAATGTAGGGCGGAGGAGACAATTTGTTATTCATACAATTAATGGTCCAGAATATAAATATTGCTTGAAAATTTTAATTGTCATCAAGGATTTGCTCATAAATATCTAAATGTGTTCATCATCAATGATTCTTTATTGAAATTTTTCTTATTTTTCCATCCCAATATAAAGTACGAACTTCGTTTAGCGGCATCCGATAATCTTAAGGAAAACTATACAACGGTGATAATTCATGTAAAAGATGTTAACGATAATCCACCTGTATTTGAACGTCCGACATATCGTACACAAATTACAGAAGAAGATGATCGAAATTTGCCGAAACGCGTTCTACAGGTTAATACCGAGAAATTGAGTGATTTGCTTTGATTGTGTCTTTTATAGACTGTCGTGGAATTTTAATCTTAAATTGTTTTGTAGATTTTTTCGAGCTTGAAATCGTGTGCGTTTTTTAGATTGGATTTTTTACATCCTCTTTCCCGATAAATACCAAACAATTTATTTTAGTTTTGACCCTTACAATATTTAGTACCAACTAGATACTCGTACATATTTGATTTGGATGCACATTTGCAATTTTCATCACGTTTGGTTTTAATTTGGTCCGATGCTGATGATTGCATGTTAATTATATTGTCACCTATGTGACAGATAATTGTTTTTTTGTAGAAATTTAATAGATACAAAAATTTGGTATGATGCATATCCCCATTTTCCAATACATAACCTCTGACATTCGTTATCCGCCCTGAACGATATGCATCTGTAATTATATTCATAAGAACTACACCAATAATAAATAAATAAATGTGCAAAGAAATTAAATTTCGACACAAATCGATCGTCCCTCCATCTACAGGAATTCCTGAATAATTCGTGAAAATTTTTACGCAAATGTCAAGTTCTCTTATAGACAACACTACAAATTGGACGTTCTTCTTGAAAAAAAAGCAACCTTCTCAAAATATCTTTTTTTCGATCCGCTTCTGTCTACATGACCTGCATTTCGAACCTGATTTGATTAAAGGACTCTGTCTTGATCATGTTAGTGATATCCCATCGATTTGAAATATTTTTTTACAGTTAACCCTTTCGTTCATTTTTTGTAGGTATGCAACACCATGCCTAGTTTTCCTTACTAGTGGTACATTTTTTTAAAACGTAATAACTGAAAAAAAAAAAGCATCGCAAATGGGTTCTTTTCTATATTTTATGGTCCTCCCTTCTGAGTATCCAGTAATTTGCCATTTATAATGGTTTTTGTTGAGGAAGATTAGGCGAACGCTATTAACGCTATTCAAATGTCCCAATAGGCCAAATCGGACCAAAGGTTCCTCTACCTCCCGTAAAAATTACACACCCCTGATGCTAATTACTGGATCTGGTCTATAACTTTTGACGGACTATTATAAGTGACCTGTAGGCCAGTCATTTTATGATTTAAGGTCGCAAAAAAAAGCTCGGCTCTAGTTTTTTGTGATATTGTTAGGGTAGATACCAGAAGTGTATCACCAACTTTGCAACTTCGAAAAACCTGTGCTAACCCCGTGACCCTCAAAAAACCTCAAAATTTTCGGACTTTTTTCATATTTTCGTTTGTAATTTCTAAAAGGTGCTTCCTAGATGAAAGTCGTCTACCGAATTTTTAAATCTAACAAAACCTTCTTTAATTCGAGTCCACCTCCAGCTTTGCAAGTACAAAGGATCCCAAGATACAGCACTTTAAACATTGTTTCCAAGTTCGAAGTTCGAAACTGTAATTTTAGTCATCTTCCGAACTAAATATCGGCTTAAATGCGCATTCTACGGAGAAAGTCATGTGACACAAAGTTATAAACCAGTTACTTACCTGTATATATGTCGGAACGAATGGAATCGGACCATGAGGTCATAGGGCTGCCCCTGGAAATTAGGTTCTTCTAAGAAAATTTTGTTTCTTTATGTACCAATATTAACCAAACTTCACCCAAGTGTGTTCCTGGTTAAGCCTCAAAAAATATCTATAGGAATGGATGTAATCGGAACACTACGTCGTAGGACTGTCATACAAACCAACCCCTGGTAATTAGAATCTTCTAAGAAAAACTTTTTTCTTTATGAACCAATCTTAACCAAACCTCACCCAAATGTGTAAAGCCTCGAATATCTAGCAATGGATGGAATCGGAACATTACGTCATAGTGCTGTCATACAAACCAACCCCTATATATTAGGTTCTTGTAAGAAAATTTTTTTTCTTTTTGAATATTAACCCAAATTCATCCATTAGCCTCAACGCATCCAGGAACAGATGGAATCGGAACACGTCATAGAGTACGTCGTATTACAATTTCGGACTTTTTACAAAAAAAAAATTTTTTTTAAAGCTGGGGTGTCACTCAAATTAAAGACGATTTTGTTAGCTTTAAAAGTGCAGTGGACAACTTTATTGTAGGAAGCACCTTTTAAAAATTACAAACCGAAATATGAAAAAAGTCCAAAAAGTTTTTTGGGGGTCACGGGGTTAGCACAGGGTTTTCGAAGTTGCAAACTTGGTGGTACACTACTGGCATCTATCCCACAATATCCAAAAAAAAAACAGAGCCGAGCTGTTTTTGCGACCTAACGCCTTATATTTCGGTTTATTGACTGGCCTACTGCTACTTTAGACAATGACTAATCAATGTTCGGAAGGAATTCTAATTCCATTCAGAAATATAATCTTTACAGCATAATATGGTTCCGAAAATAAAAAGGCGTTGTGTTTGTTGCTTGACTTAACGGTACTTCAGATAAAAATCATATTTATTTGAATTGCCATTAAATGCACTTTCTGTAGATATAACTTTCATAGTTGTAAGTTTCATACTTTTTGAGAAAATTGAATTTCAGTTCGAAAGTGGCGAGTGGCCCGCCCGATTTTTGTGAAGCCGAGTGTAAATGTATCGCCATTGACTCTTTGAATAAAGCTTTGGAAAACATGCCACAATAAAAATTGCTTTTGTAATATTTACCCAAAGCAAGTGTCTCGTAAGACTATAGGAACTGTCTGCAATATTTCAAAAGGCGTATTGTGCCTTTAATTTCTCAGCAGTAGACATAAGTGTCATACTCATAAGTAATTCAATATTGACTTAATTGACTCAATTCAGTGCAAAGAAGTCATTACCCAAACTTTTGAATATGATGTGAATGTGATGGAGTATGAAGTATGTAGACCTGGCTGATCGCCACATTCTTCTAGGCTCAGAGGTTCAACTTGCTAGCAAAATTGAGCCATTTGTTGACCCATTTTATGTTTTTTGTAAATTTGGTGGGGGCTCTATGGGCTCAGTTCCACGTAGGGAGATCATTGGAAGGTTGCAATGCAAAGTCACCTTACTTGACCATCAAAGACGAACATTTTTTCAATTTTATTCATAACCCATAGTACGAATTCATCTCCGGAAAATAACAAGTGAAAAAGTTAAATTCCTCAAAAGTGTCCCGTTTACCCTGTTTGCCGCTATTAAGCCCAAACGTTGGTAAAAAAAGGTCCCCATAAATTTGATTTGGAATTTTGTGTTTGATGGTGTCTAAATATTATCAGAAATTTGTTTTTTTTTTTCTGGATGATAAATTTGCCTACTCTTTCCTCATAGGTCCCTTAGATAAGCCTCGTCGCTCAAAACATTTCATATTGTTCTAACATTTTTGAAAGTTCATCAGGCAATCTATATCCTCAGATTTTATAAAAAAAAAAATCTTCTGTGTGGAAAAAGTTTCTCTATATTTTATCAATCATTCATTCATAGTGAAGGAAAACTTTGACCTTCTTTCATAATTCACTTGAAAAAAGCTCAAAAACAGTTTATTTGCCATAAATACATGTACACAATGAAAACACATGTTTTTGTGAAAAGATAAGTTAAACTTTCAGAATTGTTCTGCTTAATTTACTCTAAATTTATTAAAAATAAGATGTCGGCTTTCGGCTCTATGAACATCTGATAAACCTCCATCACGGAATAAATTTGATCCTGGTATGCCTGTGGTATTTGCTGTAACTGTAGCTGCGGTTTGAAATCCGACCCACCCAATTCCTTCCAAGTACCATATGGTAAAAACGATCCATTAGGTCTTTCTGCAAATAGACTATCTTTAAACATTTTTGAAGATATAATCTATTCTATTGGATCTTTAGACCGTACTTAATTCCTGTCCACTTTAAATATCAAATGCAAACACGAACAAAATAGTTCGCGAGTGGTAAAAAAATTAGTTCAAACTAATTAGTACGGCCTGTACCTATATGTCTTTGAAGACTAAATTATTTTATCTTGCTAGCGGTATATACGCGGTCATTAGGGCTCTGGTACTGAGGCCACATTTGGTTTGAATGGAGACTTGCTAGAAGTTTCAGGCTGTGCTACGGCGTCTAACATCTGGAATAAGACCTACTAGTATCGTGGAGAAATTACCGAACTGGCTGGGTCCACGAACGTGATGTGAGAGTTTATGCTAAACTTGTAGGAAACTTAGGTTTTCAACGAAATAGAGGACATGTAAATTTTGTGATACTTAATACAGCACAGCATAGTTGGCAATCGTATGTAACAGAGACTTTTCTAAAATATATTTTAGGCACTGAGAGAAAATACACGTTCTGGAATCAAGAATGTTTGTTCTTAACGTTTACATTTAACACTAAACAATCTTAAAACAACTCTGTTTCGCTGCAATTGAGTACAAAACTGTTATATTCTTATTTAAAGACAAAGACAAATTTTTCTTGGTTTAAGTACGCCTAGAGTTAAAACACAGCAGATTGCTGTGTTGAATTTAATAATTAAGAACAAACGTTGTTGATTTCGTTTTCAAATCGTAGGCCCCCGCGGTCGAATCCCACTGTAGACGGGTAATGTTTTATGCTTTTCGGAGCGTAATGAGGGTAATTTAATGTTTTGCAGCACTAATAGTACCCATGTCAATGCTGGGCTGCGTGAACCTTTTCATAAAAAAAACTATTGATGAAATCAATAATTTAGTGAACTTACAAGAACGCCATTCTCAATATAAGAAGGCAAAGAGTAAAAACAAACCCTTAGCAAAGTTATTTCTTAATTTTAGTAGAAACACAGTAACGTCAAAAAGAGCTGATTTAAGCGTGTTTTCGATTGATGCACTCTGCTTTTCTCTCAGTGTAGGGGGGCCCAATCCAGCAGTCGGCGGGAGGGCCCCGAGTGAAGTTGTTCCGCCACTGAGTGTAACCATACATTTGCACAATATCTTGTCTATCCTCTCTTTGAATTTATTCAGAGAATTGCTCATGAATGAAAATGAACACAATTTTTTGCATTCCCATGAAGGGCTATTTTGAAACTCACCAATACTCTCTTGTCTTTCTCAAATTTTCTTGACTGCCTCCAAATTTCCCCAACATCAACATCAACTTCAATCGCTTTTCCAACACAATTCCCGCAAAATTTATTTCTATACATACTCTACATTTTGCCATTTCACTCTTTTGATGACTCTGTGCATAAAATCCAACCTCCATTTGTCCAGTCAATGGCATCTATAAATTTCAAATTCACCATTGCCCTGCTGTCTGCCCTGCTCTACATCCGACGCCGACAAACCAAATGAAAGTCTTGAATTAGAAATAAAATTTTCAAGAAGAAAAAACGGATGCAAACATATAAATCAATGGCTGGTGTCGGGAGAGAGTATGCTTTACCACACATTATATTGCCCTATAAAAAAATGAAAAAAAAAATAGAACAGGAAGCATCGAGCAAATTTCAAAAGAAACAGGTGAGAAGGAGCATTATAGTAGGCTATAAAATGAACCTCTTTATGTCCTTATAAAAAATTTAAATGACTTGTTGCAGCAAGAGTACCGATATAGTCAAGTCGTTTCGTCTCGATGAGTGTTGGTTTGGTGGGTTTGATGGGATATCATCCTTTGTTGAGTAGGGTATGTGTAACAGAGTGCATGCAAAAAGGCGGAATCATTATCCGTTTTTATCGCGTGCCATTCATCAGCGTAAATTTAGATGAGAGGATACAAACGGAAAATATTTGAAATCATTGATGGAATTTTAGCGGTTGAATGATGATGTTTGTATTTTAAACGGTTCTATTGATGAAGGCAGTGCACTATTGAAACTGCATTCTGAGTTTTTCTAGGTGTTTTTAATCAAGGGGCAATTTTTGTATTTAAGTGGAATGAATTTTCATACCACTCAACATTTATTGCTTTCAATTAGCATTCTTTCTTCGATACAACTCTCTCTGAATCATATTAAGTTAATTTGAATTGAATTTAATTTTTAATACATCGACATGCTTCGCTTTTCAGTCCCGTGTGTATGGAAGCGAAATCATTTCTCAATACGAGTATAGTAAAATAATTTCGCTATACAATTATTAATATCTGGGCGTGTTATGGGCATGTCATACCACGAAAAAAAAAAACACACACAAACCAATTGCCTCATTAGCATGTTCACCGTTTCGCTTCATTATTTTTCCTGACAACATTTTTTTTTTTAAATACGACTCTTATTGCCCTTTCGTGTTAATTGCCAGAAATATTGATGTGAACCAACAAAAGGTATCGATTTCACTCCTACACTTTGCAAATGACCCGGCATACTGGAAAAGGCATAAATCGAAAATTTTCGTATTATTTTAAAACAAAAAAAAAAGGATATGAATGAAATTTTAAAAGCAATGCTTCTGGGTATCGCCATGTTACCGTTACCTCAAAATATTTTATTTCAATTTTAATTGTACACTTTTAACCATATTTTATTCAATGTTATATAGTTTCGAGGGTAATATTTGAATGGAATGGAGTTTCGCTTTTGTGTTGACGTTAAAAATAGGTTTACGGGTGAAAATTTCGTGTATTTATGATTAATTAAGTCAGTTGCACTGGATACGCGGGAGAAATGTAAAATGGCGTTCGTTTCGTGTGGGTGACAGTAAGTAAAACACTTAGGAGCCCGATTGGTGTATAGTGGGTAGTGTGCTCATTTATCAAATACGGGGTCGTAAATTCGAATCCAAATGTTTTGTGAACTCACGACCCGTGTGATTGGACTATGATTTCAGCAGAGAGTGCTGTTTGACCTCAACACTTCTACCTCGTCCTTATTGATCATTTTACATTTTGCGTTAATATGTGTGCGGTAATGCATCTTTTTGTAGTCTGGCTGGTCTAGCGGTTAGTGCGCTTACCTTCGGTGCACAGGCTCATGAGTTCGAATCTCACCGTGTTCCATGGTGTTTTTCGAACTCACGAGCTTGTGACAGTATATGATCTCACTCAGATGTTAAACGAGTACCCATTTATGGGGATAAATAACACTGCTGAGCGTGATGCTGATCTCATTACCTCATCAAAAAGCAGATAAGATCTTGGAAATAGGATGTCACTAACACATCCTGCGGCCTAAGTCCAATGTTGGATTGTCGCGCCTGTTATTTTTAATGCATCTTTTGGGAATATGTGCTGATTTTTGGATGAAGGGTTTGGGATTTTTTTTTCTGAATTTGGGGTTTTTTTATAAAGAATTTATGTGTGAGAATTTCACGCAAAATCAAATACCTTTAATTGATTTTGCCAGAAAAGCATTTTTTATTTAGGAATAATTTGGGTCATTCAATGTCCATCGCATCGAAGCAAGTGATACGAACGCACATGCTCGAAATTTAAATTTATTTATACGTGAAGAGAAAAGGAGTCAAAAACGCCAGGAGAAAACCAACGAAAAATATTTATGATGCAATTCCGATTCATTATTATTATTGATGATTTTCGTACAATTTTTTTTATCTGTTGTGAAATTATATTCATTTACGTTTCAATATTTCGTTCGCTGAAATTTTATTTATTTTTGGAACTTAAAGACAGTTTTTATTTCGAATGCAATTCAATACAATTTAATGGAATTCCATTATTATTGGATTTTTAAAATGTATTAATTACTACCTCGCAACACAGGTTAAATATAGTTTTTTTCATTAATTTGTGGATATTATTTTTCATATTTATATTTTTTTCATTGATCATTTCGCGAGCACAGTACGAACTGACATTGGTCGCATCGGATAGTCTCAATGAAAATGAAACGACCATTCTTATCAACGTGAAAGATGTCAATGATTTGCCACCGACATTTCCGAAGAACTTGTATGAAGTTACTTTGGATGAAATGATGCACGTGCCGTTTACTTTAATTCAGGTTGTTATAAGAATCTTATGAAATTCTGTTGATACGACTACTAATCAAATTTACTAATTTCGGAAAATCGGTTAACCTATAGAAAAGCTAAGAGGTGACGGTGTAGAACTAACATTGAATGAAACTAACTCTTTCTAAAATTAATTACGTAATTAAAGATAATTTATTTCATACCATTTTAACAGATTTTTCAAGAGATAGTTGCGATACACAAAAAAATCCGGAGGCTAATTTAGCGAATAACAAACTTCCCTTAACCATGACCCACGGGTACACTCCAACAGGGGGCGCAATTGACGGTCAACTGTTTTTCGATTCACATGTCAATTTGAGATCGGAGATTTTTGTAATTGGGGATTTCGAAATGGGGGCAAAACGCCAATCATAAAAGCTATTATTGTGTTGGTACTCTGTTATTTTTTTTGGGGGGATTTTCAAATAGGGGCTCTGACAATTTGGAAATGGGGATTTTAGTTAAGGAATTTTCTGCGTCCACTCACCCATAGTGTTGGATACGAAATCATTATCCAACTCCGTTGTCGGTGCATATTTTGTATTCAGAAATTCGTTATTGCGGATTTTCTAATTGAAGGATCACGATGTTGATGCTCCCAAAATGGAAATTTTGATTTGTGGATTTTTGCAGCCTGAATTTCGTATGAAACCTGGCAAAATCATTTTTCCAACACGGTTATGTGTGCCTATTTTGTATTCGAGAATTTGTGATCGTAGCTTTTGTAATTGGGGATTATGATTCTTAGGATTTCGAAATGTGTGAGAAAATCCAATCGCAAAATCTATGCGGGAATTAATAATAAGCAATTTTGACTTAACCATAGAGGTGGGCACTGCTACCTAAAAGGTATATTGTGCCATAGTCCTTTAATTTAGAAGGTCATCAACTAGTTTGATAAACGCTAGAAGATCCTTCAGAGAGGAGCACCTAATCATACTAGTGCTGAGTAAATCACGTCCAAGGAGTGATCTCTTGGACCTGGCGATCGCCGGGCATTCCAGTAGTAAATGAATGGAGGTTTCGTCTTCCTCCAGGCAAAGGCGACATTGGGTCTCCCTTGATAGACCTATTTTATGAAGGTGGTAGCGGAGCCCAAAGTGCCCCGTAAGAAAGCCTATTAATAGTCTGAGCTCGGTCCTGCGCAGACATTTAATATCGGAGAAGCTGAAGGGGCGCACTAACTCCTTTGTAACTCGTAAGCCAGGGTGCGATGTCCAGTAGTTATGCCTCAGGACCGAGGACCAGTTACCAATTACGCCTTTAGCAGCTTTCCAGCTAATTCTACAGAAGGGCTCCGGACCGATGAGTATGGAAAATGAGCCCTCTCTTGCTAATTCATCCGCGTATTCATTTCCCTCAACGCCTCTGTGCCCCGGAACCCAATAGATGGAAACAGAGTTACGGCTGGAGAGGCTCTGAATGATGTCAAAGCACTCGCTGGCCATCTTCGAGGTAAACTTGTGTGAAGTTAGCGCCTTAATTGCTGCCTGGCTGTCAGTGCAGATGGCGATGTGTGCGCCACGGAGACCACGTCCCAGGATCTCCCTGGCACAGATTTCGATGGCATGAATTTCGGCTTGGAAAACACTAGGCCATTTGCACATTGCAACCGAGATCCTTGTATTGGGTCCAAAGACTCCAGCACCTACACCATGATCGGTCTTAGAGCCATCGGTAAACCAAGTTATGCTTCTAGGTGTTGCCATTAGCCCATTCCGCCCGATCTGGGATGTGAAGGGCGAATTTCGTGCCGAAGCGCAGTTCCGTGATCCTGTAATCTGAAACCCGGCAGATTGATAGGCCAGGAACTTGTTGCAGGATACGCATGTGTCCCCGATCACTGATACGAGTATCAGTTGATAGGTTGATTTTCAAAGCACTCAATGCTGCAGTTTCCTGTATGAAAATATGCAGTGGCGTCATTCCCCATATTGCTTCCATGGCTAGGGTAGATGTAGTGCTAAAAGCACCAGTGATGCCAAGCCAGGCAAGTGGTTGCAGCTTATTACAGCTCTTAATTGCGTTGCGTTGTAGTGTTTTAGGCCAACACACTAGAGAGGCATAAGTGATTACAGGTCGTACTAGAGTACTGTATAACCACTCTGTCATTTTGGGTGAAAGACCCCAAGTCTTACCGTAGTAGTTTCGGCAAGTCCAAATGATACGCGTAGCCTGCGGGAATTATGGTGTGGGTACTTTGTTTTTTTTTTTTGGGGATTTTCAAATAGGAGCCCTGATTTTGAAGATTTCGAAATGGGGATTTTGGTTTGGCGATTTTTTACGCGCACTCACAAAATGGAGTTGGATAAGAAATCGTTATCCAACTCCGTTGTCGGCGCATATTTTGTATTCAGAATTCGTTATTATGGATTTTTTAATTAGAGAATTACGATTTTGGGGATTTCGAAATGGGGATTTTGATTTGGGACAGCGCTTAAGAATTTCGTATCAAACCTAGGCACAAACATTTTGCCAACTCAGTTATGTGTCCCAGTTTTATATAGGGGAATTTGTAAGCGGAGATTTTGGGGATTATGATTTTTAGGACTTCGAAATGTAGGAAAAAATCCAATCGCAAAATCTACGCCGAAATTATGGTGTGGCTACTTTGTTTTGGGGATTTTCAAATAGGAGTTCTGATTTTGAAAATTCCAAATGGGGATTTTGGTTTGGCGATTTTTTGCGTGCGTGTTAGTGCACGAGTTGAATAAGAAATGATTATCCAATTCCATTGTAGGTGAATATTATGTACATATTTGAAAATTCGTTATTGGGGTTTTTGGAATTAGAGGATTACGATTTCTACGATGCTCTCAAATTGAGAATTTTGGTTTGGGGGTTTCTGCCGCCTGAATTGCGTACCAAACCTGGGTAACATCATTGTGCCTATTTTGTATTCGATGATTTATGATCGGAGATTTTGTGATTGGAAATTATACGATTTTGGGGATTACGAAATGGGGGAAAAGCCCCAATCATAAAATCTTTGCGGGAATTTTGTGTGGGTACTTTCAAATGGGAGTTCTGTTTTAGAAAGTTTGGAAATATTGGGATTTTCACAATCGAGTGAGACAAGAAATCATTATCCGATTCCGTTGTGGGTACATATTATGTATTTGGGGATTTTGGGAATTACGATTCAGGAATTTGCGGTCGGCGGTTTTTTAAATGGGGATTATGAATTTAGGGATTTCAACATGGGGAAAAAATATATGCGGGAATTATGCTGTGGGTACTCTGCTATTAGGGATTTTCAAATTCAAGTTCTGATTTAGAAAATATTGAAAGGGGCTTTTGGATTAGGGATTTTCTAGGCGAACTCAAACAATCGAGATGGATAAAAAATCATTTTCTAGCTTTGTAGTGGGTGCACTTTTTATATTTGCAAATTCATTATTGATTGATTTCAATTCTGGGGGTTCCTAATTTTGGTTTGGAGATTTCCAAAACACTTTTGAGTTCATGGGTCGCATCTAATTAATTTCAAAATCAAATTTCAAATTACAATTGCGATTTATCAGACAACTGCCTATAAACGGTTCGGTATATTTTTATTAATTTATTAGAGCATCAAAATACAGTGAAACGTTAGATCTCTTATAGTGTCTAACCGTCAATTTTCTAAATTAGCAAAAAATCGATTATGACAAAATTTAAATAAATGTTTTCCTTAGGCTTAGTCCATTCTAACGGTATTGACCATGGTAACACACAACCTACAAATAGACATAAATCATGCCATCAGTAAAATCAATTTAAAATTCAATCGCTCAAAGACGTGTATGGAAGACAACTCGGTTGAGTGTGCTATTGATCACAGCTCTTTTTTTATCTAACAGAAGCGGTCTTATTTGCATTGAGGGTAAATACCAATCGTAATCTGTAACGTAAGTAATTTTCATCCTATCGGTTTCTATCAAAGCGATTTCTAAACAGTATACCGTTACATATACCCCTTTTCAGTAAAATCTAAACATATAAACGTAAGTACCAATATTTCGCCTGATTGAACACCCAAAATATATTACCTTCATATGATACTAAATTCTTATTCACCCCATATATAAACCTAATGGTAAACCAAACCGTCTATTTCAAAAGGAATCCATAAACAGTATGCCAATGTCCTTCCGAAACATATATATATCACCTTAGGACGTATACATTTCAGTTGTGCACAAGAAAAAAAATCTTTTCCATTCGCTTTCAAGCAAATTAGTGTAATGGTAACCAATCCGGAGTGCGGATTCAAACGAATAGATTCCCATCGGAGACGAAATGAATTGTAGAAAGCCCGAAAAAATGGACAATTTGCTAAAAATGGAGATTTTCTGATTCCCTATATGCTCGATGTTCCGTTCATAATACTCATCTTGTCGGGGTCCGGTTTTTCAAGATACATAACGGGGTCAAACTATGGCCGTACAGGAGCATATACGACATGACGACGATCTGCCATGAAAATATTCCATTCCTGGAAGTTAGTCTGAATGCCCAATATATTTCTCTCTCGGTCGCATGTCCAGTGAATTGGTTAAGTAAAAGTTTCAGTTCTATGGTAACATTTGGGTTTGCAGCTTTTTTGTAGACTCGCTCCGAACCGGATGTTCATACGTAGTCTCGTATGTGTGTGTCACTTATAAACCAAAACCGAACCGAACTTTGTCTTCTTATATGGAGACCCGAGAAAAGTTCTCGCTTCTCGATCATTCTTCATATAGCCAAAGGCCGACATTTTGTGATAATTGGAGAATGGTGAGAGAGAAAAAAAAAACAGATTAGGTATAAATCTCTCTAATGAAATACACGTAGAGTATGAAGTCCCTTTGTATAGGTCGTTTTTTGCCACAACCTACTCCCGCCGCGTTGTCCTGCAAC
Source organism: Microchrysa polita (assembly GCA_949715475.1). NCBI lineage: Eukaryota > Metazoa > Arthropoda > Insecta > Diptera > Stratiomyidae > Microchrysa > Microchrysa polita. The sequence goes on along the minus strand of OX454415.1, from coordinate 4,980,978 downwards.
AACGATATACAACAACATATTCCGACCGGTATCAGCTCGCTTTCTTTTTTCACAATTTCGGTGTCATTGCGGATTCAGTGCGAGAGAAAAATATGAAGCCTCGGGTTTTGATTATCCGTTCCATGGCCACATCTGGATGAAATGCTTGTAAAAAAGAACTTGTTTCTGATACAGTCTAGTCCTTTCACATGTATGTATGAGATTTTTCGGGGTCTACACATTTTTCTTTTTGTCCGACAGGAAAATTCGGGTGCTCTCGCTATGCTTTGTGGCCGCCCGTCCGATGTTCGGTTCGTTTCTTCTGCGAAGTATTTATATCACCACAACACATAGAATAAGTTTGGGTTCGGCGCGGGGGGCTATTTTCTGAGAGAAACAGACGAACATCACACCCAGAAAAAAAAGGAAATTACTACATGGTACAAATTTTCCGTAAAAGAAGCACTGTTGGTGCGAAATAAATGGAATAATGGTAAGGGCAGAGAATTCTTCTTCTTCAACATTTTTTTTTTTTGCAAAAAAAGGAGATGAACGACACACAATGTGGTTGCGGCGGTTGAGCAGATAATCCTTAATGAAATTTAAAAGTTCGTACCTTTTAAGTTATTATAACCATATCGTCGTTGTCGTTCTTTTTCGTTCGTTGGCACTGGTGCGATATACGTTAGAGGTTTTTTGGGGAGGATTTTGTGGAAAATCCATGTGAATTAGTAAAGCCACAATCTTGTGTGTGTTTTGTGTATGTATGTATGTGGGCGAGTTCATATGATTTGTATGGGATATAATAGAGTTATCGCAGGAAATTAAAGGGCGATGCGCGCAGTGCTGCAGAAGGATTAGTTGTCTGGAATATTATTATTCATTCATTTAGGTGGAAAAAGGATTACGTTGATAAATTAGGATTAATGCAGAGCGCTAAATAATTGCCATGATATATGAAATTCTCAGTAAAGGAATGAAGTGCGGATGATTCGGTAAGTTATGTAGGTATTAACTAGGTTTCTCGGAAAAGATGGAATCTGAATAGACGGGAAAGTACTTCGGGAGTAAGTGTTTGTAACTAAAACCGTAATTTCCGCCGGATAATTTTCCTAATGTTATTCTTCTTATGCAAAGCTCACTTTATGTTCGCAGGTTGTCTAAAAAAAATTAACACATCAATCATTGACCTTGAGATTTCATTTAAGAAACAATGACAAATCCCAAATCTGATGATTTAACATAAAAAAAAAAAAATGATGGTAGCCAATCCATCTATGTTGCTCATTTCCCGGGAAGTTCATACCTGAATTCTCTTTTAGGCATATAGACCCCGCGTGATAGTGAATCGATTTGATCTCGGGAGAAGATATTATGGTCGATATCTTGCTTTGAACTGTTTAAATCTGCGGGACCTGATGGCATTATCCCTGCAGACTTGAACCAATGCTTAGATATTACCTATCCATGGATAGAGGGCATACTAACGGCATGTCTCCGTTTAGTTTATATTCATCACGTATTTATTCCAAAAACAAGCAGAAGCTCGCACGCACGAGCTAATGACCTTAGGTCCATTGGTCTCTCTTTAACTATGCTCAAACTACTTGAACAGCTTTTTGATAGACATCTACGAATTACTGTTCCGGCACATCTCCTTTCAACGGCGTAACATGCCTACTGGAAAGGGAGGTCAGTGGATACGGCTCTGCACTCTAGTCAGATACATTGAAAAATCTATTCACCAGTAGGAATACACGATGGCTGTGTCCCTAGACATTGCAGGCGCCTTCACTAATATTAAACCTAGGGCCTTCACGTTGACGAGCCGATCTGCATACTAGTGAATGCGCTACTGACTGGGCTCAACGTCTGTTGATAGGTAGAGTCACCCCACAGGGTGGTATTTTATCTCCCCTACTCTGGAACATAGCAATCGATCAATTGCTTCTGGATCTTGAGAGGATTGGATGCATGGTCACTGCATATGCTGATGATGTGCCCATCGCTGTTACAGGTAACTTCCCGGAAATTTTTAGTGGACGTTGTCAGTCGCGTTGGACTTAATCCAGCTAAAACCTAGGGCCTTCACGTTGACGAGCCGATCTGCATACTAGTGAATGCGCTACTGACTGGGCTCAACGTCTGTTGATAGGTAGAGTCACCCCACAGGGTGGTATTTTATCTCCCCTACTCTGGAACATAGCAATCGATCAATTGCTTCTGGATCTTGAGAGGATTGGATGCATGGTCACTGCATATGCTGATGATGTGCCCATCGCTGTTACAGGTAACTTCCCGGAAATTTTTAGTGGACGTTGTCAGTCGCGTTGGACTTAATCCAGCTAAAACGGAGCTTGTGTACTTCATTAGAATACATATACTCTTCCTTTCATTGACCCTCCTACACTACGGGATAGGCCATTAAATTTCGCCGAAAAAGCTAAATCCCTTCTCCTCTTGTTGGACCGGAAGCTTTGCTGGAGTCCAAACATTCAGGAACGAGTGAATTAAGCAACTAAAGCCCTCTATACGTGTCGAAAGTCGTAGGAAATGCGTACAAGTCCGCAACTCAGTGGGACATTTTCATGTTTTTCGTGACGATTTGCTTTTCGAATTTGACTCTTTTTGGGTCGTTCAACTTTTGTTGAACGAAAGTTGAATGTGAGTTGAACCTAAGTTGAAAGTTACACTTTTTGGGTCGTTCAACAAAAGTTGAACGAAAGTTGAACGTGAGTTGAACCTAAGTTGAAAGTAACACTTTTTGGGTCGTTCATCAAAAGTTGAACGAAAGTTGAACGTGAGTTGAACCTAAGTTGAGAGTTGAATTCAAGTTGAATTCGAGTTGAATTCAAGTTGAACCCAAGTTGAACCCAAGTTGAACCCAAGTTGAACTCAAGTTGAACGTAAATTGAACCCAAGCCCAACCTCTGTTGAACCTTGAATGGCACCCAACACTCACAGGGTACCACCTAGCCCAACTTCCGTTGAACCTTGAATAGCACCCAAAACTCACAGTAATGCCAAAAACGTAACGCTTTTTCGTTATGATTTTCGTGACGCTTTTCGAATTTATGTGCCAGAGTCAAGACATAAAAATGTCAAAAGCTGGGGTTTGTAACCAAAAGCTTTACATTGGATCTACACTACTGTTGTACTATATGGTGTATGTGTTTTGTATGGTGGACGGCACTCAGCAAGACAACCTATAATAACTTGCTTGCGATCAATATTACCCTCTGCTGGATACCTAGTCATAGTGGTTTTGCAGGGAACTGTAATGCAGATCGCCTCGCCCGTAATGCGTTGATCGGTGCTACAACGGAGCACTGTCCTATTGGAGGGCACGCGAGGTGGCTCCGCATTCCCCATAACAACTACTGTAGAAGTTGTGATGACGAAGAAGAGGAAGAAAGCGTACATCACTTTCTCTGTCAATGTCCGGGCCTGGCCGAGAAACGGAGACGTATTCTCGGTTCAAGGTTTTTCTATGATATCGACAATCTTTGGGGTGTAAGCCCAATATCCCTCAATAAATGCATTGCCAGCACGGGTTGGTTTTAAGCATGGCATGGCAGGTACTTTTTAACATGGTATGGTATTCACATTGGACCCATCTTTCAGTCTATGTGCGCCAGATGTCAATCTAGTGGCCCCTGTACCTAACCTAATATAGAAAAAATCTCCTCAAAATTTAAGTCCCTACCAAAAAAAATAACTCCCAGGAAAAAATCCTCATTATTCTTTCGAATGCAAGATTGTGTTAAATACATTCGCAATTACATAATCTCCTTTTTCAAAATCTCTTAAATGCAAGGATTAAATTTTGGGATTTTTTTTTTAGTGCGGTTGATTTTCGTGTCCAACTCCTGTTGAATTTCTTGCATCATACGAAAGCTGGGGAATACCCGCATTCTATCATTTGACAAAGAAAAATCCTAAAAATCTAGATTCCCACAAAATGGAGATAGTTTTAAAGAAAGTATGGAAAATTTACAGTTCTGGCATCATAGGACTCTGGGGAAAAATCCACAAGAAATGGGGGATTTTTGTAAGAATCCATAGAAAATCGCTAGTCACATTTCTAGCATCATTGGATACTGGGGGAAAAAACCTCTATCATATGATTTGACAAAAGCACATTCTCGGAAACAAAATCTCCACCAAATGGGGATTGTGTTTCGGAAACGATGGAAAATCCCCAATAATCCAAATTGCGCTAAATACAATCCCATATTCGACATCCTCACCAATTAAAATCCCCAAATAAATATAACCGATTTAATATATGGAAATTGTCATTATATGGTGAGCGTTTTATTTTTGGGAGATCATTGTTTGGGGATTTTATGTTTTTTTTTTGGGGTTTTGTGAATATTATGTTTTTGCAAATTTTGGTTTTTTTTTTTGGACTTTGTGTCTTGGGATTTTGTGTTTCTAAATCTTTTCATTAGAAATTTGGGTTCGGGACTTATGAACTTGAGGAACACTGTTGTCATCTATGTGAGTACGTAAAATATAAAAATTATTTCCTAACATGAAGATCCCAAGTTCTTTGGATTTGTGTTTGGATGTACATAGAGTCGCACAAACATCCCAGAAAAAGAGCAAATTTTAAGCCCCTTTTGTATGTTTTCGCAACGAAATTTTCAAAAATTTCACACTTTATAGGTCGATCCACACTTTTCAGTCATCAGTTACACAGTCATATTCCATAAAAGTCACAGATTTCAACTGACAATTTGTCAATTTGTATGGAAGTTGTAGTCTGGCTGGTGTAGTGGTTAGTGTGCGCATCTTCGGTGCACGAGGGTCATGGATTCGAGACACACCGTGAACGAATTCAGTTTATGGTGTTTTTCGAACTCACAACCCATGATCGGCGGGCTATGATCTCACTCAGATGTTAAACGAGTACCCATTTATGGGGATAAATAACACTGCCGAGCGTGCTGTTGATCTCGACCCCTCAACTAAAAAAAAGCAGTTAAGATCTTGGAAATTGGATGTCACTAACACATCTGCGGTTAGTCCAATGTTGGACTGTCGCGCCTTTTATTTCTTTTTATGGAAGATGACTGTCACTGTAACTGATGACTGAAAGGTGTGGATTGACCTTTATGTATGCGAATCGAAATTTTCCAAAATTTGAATTTTTGATGTAGGTATGTATGTATGTATTTGAATCTAAATTTTCAAATATTTTGCAATTTTATGTATTTAAATCGAAATTTTAAAAATGTTTTCATTTTCACGTATTTGAATCGAAATTTTCAAGAATTTATATCAAAATTTTAGAAAATTGAGATTTTGAGAGCCGATGTACATAATTAAGAGCCGTGGTTGTTGGATGGATGGATGGATATGGCGCTGAGATAGGTTGGGCTGGTTGCGCCCACTACTGCAGCCTGCTGGCTTATTGTATTTCCCATCTAATTTCAGGTCATGAGCTCTGTCCTACGTAAAAGGCCAAGAAGAAAGTTAACCAGGTTTACTTTGGGTGCACCCATACTGGTAGCTTGAGCCCCAAAGAAGTTTTGTCTCCAGCTCATAAGAGCGGGACATTCGAAAATAACGTGCGAGGCTGATTCCTCATCATCGTTGCAGAGGCGGCATAGTGTGTAGATCCCTATTGTATGCATATGTTTCCGTAGGGTGCAATTACCAGTTATAAGGCCTGTCACTGCCCTGAGGTTCGTTTTACTAAGACTGAGGGCTTCGGTGCAGCTGGTATGCCAGTTGGATTCCAGCATGCGCTTGCTATGCCTGAGCCCTTCACCGAGTCTCCATTGATCGGTCCATCGTCTAGCAACGGTTCTGGCAGTAGATTTACTAATCCCGATTGCAGGTTCAGGACCAGTTAAGGGTAGTTCGGAACCCTCTCTTGCAAGGGCATCCGCTTTCTGATTTCCTTCGATCCCCTTATGTCCTTTCACCCATTTCAGAGTTACTTTGTTTCGGATAGCTAGGTTTTTGAGATTTTGTTGGCATTCCCAAACCAATTTAGAGGTTGTTTTGGGATTTGCAATTGCTTTTATAGCAGCTTGACTGTCGGAGAGAATATATTTTGTCCTATTGGTATATCCCTTTCGAGTACTCTCTCCTGCTGCAAGGTTTATGGCTATAAGTTCTGCCTGGAAGACAGTTGTATATTGACCTAGGGGTTTGGAGATACTATAGTTGTTGGTTTTAGTATAGACTCCTGCCCCCGTTCCTTCGTCTGTCTTCGACCCATCAGTGTACCACACGATGTGATTTGATAGATGGTTGTCGTTCCATTTACTCCAGTCTTCCCTAACCGTTGAGGTTTGGATGTTGGAGTCGAAGGTGTACATGACCGGGGTATAGTCGCTGCCCATATCTAGGATTGGGTTTGCAATAATTTCTGTGATCGTACAGTGTTCTACCCTATGTGGTGTCCACATGTTCGATGATTGGAGTCTGTACGCTGCGAGTCTTGCCTCTTAGTTTTTCTAAAGTTAAAGTTGGTGCACTGTGCATGCCGCCGGTTATGCTTGCGCAGGACAGTCTCTGTACTGATCCCAACTTCGCTGCTGCTGTTTTTTGCTTGATTTTAGTCCACCAGACTATGGAGCCATAGGTCAGACGGGGTTTGACCACAGCTTCGTATATCCAGTGTATCATTCGTTTTAACCCCCACGTTTTCCCTATTGCTCTTTTAGTTGCATATAGGGTCTGTTTCCCTTTTGCAATTGTGTTTTGTAGCTGCTTGTTCAACGTGAGTTTGTTATCCAAGGGTGACTCCCAGATATTTTACCTTCGTGGTAAACTGCAGTTGTTGGTTGAATAATGTTGGAGCGTTGAGCCCTTCCAAGTTGTATATGCGACTGAAGGTTATTAGTGTTGTTTTGGCGGGATTGACCGATAGGCCTACCCTCCCACACCAATCCTCCACTTGGGTTAGAGCTTGTTGCATGAGTTCAGAAATAACTCCTGGAAATTTTCCCCTTATAAGGATGCTGATGTCATCGTCATATCCTAGGGTATAGAAGCCAGTATTATTTAGCTGGACCAGTAGGCTGTCCACTACAAAGTTCCGCAGGAGGGGTGAAAGTACACCCCCCTGTGGGCAACCTTTGAGGACAGCTGTATACATCGTTTCACCGAATAATTTTGCATGTACTTGTCGTCTTTGAAGCATTGATTTTATCCACCGACATAGGGTGTCCATAACTCGAGGCGCCATGTACAAGAGATTCAAAGGAAGTGTTGTCGAAGGCCCCGTCTATATCTAGGAAGGCCGCGAGCCGCGATTTCTAATGTGGTCTCAATCTTCCCAACTAGATGGTGTAGTACTGATTCACATGATTTCCCTGTCTGATAAGCATGTTGGTTTGGGTGCAACGGGAAAAGGGACAGGCACCTTTCCCTGATATGTTTATCGACGAGCTTTTCCAATGACTTAAGTAGGAAGGAGGTTAGACTTATTGGTCTATACGATTTCACTAGGGTTTGGTCACGCCCCGGCTTTGCCAGAAATGCTACGTTTACCTGCTTCCAAGTGATTGGGATTGGGATTGGCTCTAAAAAGTCTTTGTAAAAACGGAGCCAGGGTCGTGGTTGTTAGTTGCAAACCTCTCAGGACAACATGCAAACCTCTCATGGCAACAAGGCAAACAGATTTATTCTTCAAACACACGGAAATGGTTTACAGACAATTTTTCTTTACACCCACTGATAGCGGATAATGCAACTACTTAACTTGATATCATGACAGTTTCATTTATCCTTTTGCATTGTCTTCTTTAAACTTTTTCCATCTCTCTGGTGGCCCTATTTCTTTAAACCTGTTTACGCTTTAGTCAAACGTATTCGAGTACGCGCTGCTGGTACACCATGACAAAGGGGTGATGGTGCATTCCGGAGAGAAAGGCTTGCCAAAAAGCATTTTAATGTTTGAAAAATTTCCATACACACACACTTCTAAGGAAAAACTTTTTTTGTATTTTAAACTTTTTCCGGTTTTGTCACAAACCTTAGTATACGCCAAAGTTTAAGTCAAAAATCCTTTTCGCGTTGTAACTTTCCATATGACTCGCTCGCGTCTGTCTTCTTTCCAAACTATAATCCCGGTGGCGAAATATGGAAAATTGTCTGTACGCTTGTCTGCTGAGGGCTGAGCTTCGTGTTTAAATCTCCCAGTATTTATAAGGACATGAGATGGCGTCCTATTACTCTATGTCTAAAGCAACGCACACTACTCGTATGTATGCTGCTGTGTCCTCGCCGGAATGTAGTAATAAACTTTAAGGAAATACCTCGAAGCACATACGAGTAGAAAAATGTTCAGATGAGAAAGTAAACGATATGAAATAAGTTTGCCATAAGTGAACAAGTTGGGCAAGTAAACGATTGCAATAGTATATCTCCTGGTACCTTTGCCGCGAAGACATTTAAGAAAAAAATGCTAAAAGGAAGAAAAGTCCTAGAGACTACTGAGCTGAGCTGACTGAAAAATGCAAGGCGCTACTACGGTAAAGTTGACTGTAAAAGCGGATGAAAAGATGAAGGCAAAGTGAAATTGTCAGAGGAAATTTTCTCTTTTTCGACAAAATGTTCACAGAGAGAGAGAGAGAACGAGAGAGCACAAAAAGGACATTTTAAAGTTTGTCTGGTGCGCTGCTGATAGACAAAATATCTACCGAAAAAACATTGCATCCGCACTCCGTCTCGTTATCGAACTTTTTTTTTTGTCAGTGTTGTCGAAGTTTCCTTTGCTACGTACGTATAAATGTGCGGAAGGAAATGACTTTTCAAAGTCGACAAATGTGTGATGTTTTCTCGCACATATGCATCCCGTGTGCACTTGGCACACATAACAGTCTCAACGATGTCGAGCAATTGCAGAGGTAATGTAGCGAAAGAAGACGCGCTCAATACGAAATAAGCAAGAAACTTGACTGCTGAAAGTCCTCTCAGTCAGTGTTTTCCACTACTTTTGCGACGTTTGTTGTTTGCCTGGGTAAATGTTTAACACACCATCATATAGCCAAACACAACAACTGACGACGACAAGCTTACTTTTCTGTAATTTTCGAAACAAACTCCGAAATTGACAATTTCGCTGTTTGGTTGAAAGTTGTTTTTCACTTTGACGACGACGAAAAATGTTTCTCTGTCTCTTTTTTTTCTGTTCTGTCTGTTTGTCTTTGGGCGAGACATTTTTAAAACGATTGCAAGTTTGACAACAATTTAGTGGAATCATTTTCAATTTGATAGAAAAAAGTAAATTGACTTTAGTGTTTTTGACGTGGAAGGGGTTGAAGGTATATGCGGCTGAGGACTATTAATAGACTAGACCCGTTTATGTTTATAAGTAATTTGAGGTCTTTGCGAAATTCTTTATTAGATTGCAAAAAGAGAAAGAAAAGGACAAATATTTGGTCGAGTCTGGTTGGTGTTTTTTTTTTTTCAAAAAGAAAATATTTTGATTTTACGGAAATGTACAGTCGGCACAGTCGAAAAGTAATTATTTCCGCATAGTCCTTGATTTTAATTTAAACTAATCAATGGGTTCAACAGGAACGATATGCAATCCCAAAATCAAAAAATCCCACAAAAGGTTAGGTCCCCCAAAAAATCACCAAAATGTCAAAGATCTTAATCCCCGAAATATATACCCATTCATCATGTTTTTAGGATTGCATCGTACTAAAATTAAAATACCGCTTTAGACAATCTATTTTACTAGCCCAGGCCTTTATTTTACCCATATATGCTTCAAATTGTAAATCATCCTTCGGTAATCATCAAAGTGGAGAACTATGCACGTTAGATTGACGAGAGCACACATTTTTGACAGCTTTTTAATCTTAACCTTAGATTGTCCAACGTTGTGTTTAGGGCCGACGTGAGCCTGTGTTTGGCCCTAGGCGAAACTTGCATATTACGCCTCTCGCCTGTGTGGGCTTTTAGTTGTAAGTCCCGACTATTTCAATCTCGACTATCGTGTTCATGGTGGTTGCAAATTGTATAGGCCCATTGAATTTTTTTTACGCAGGAAATGCTATTAGAACTAGAACTAACGGAACAATTCAAGCGCCAAACTAATTCCATAATTAATCCTATTATATAGAAACCAAATTCTTCAACACCTGGTTGATGAAAACGGGCGAGGTGAACCACAATTTAACCCAATTTCTTACGGTTCATGGTTGGTACTGGCGATATTTGAATTGATTGAAGCTAGCTGACTCCTCCAGAGTATCCGAGTTAGAAAAGGAATTGAAGAAGATGCTAGACACGTTGTTTTTTTTAAGCCTCAGACAGTGACGGATTTACACATTTGCTGCCAATAGATTATTCACATTTTGCCGCCTCCTATCAATTTCTTCAAGTATAATGATGAAGCTTTTCGTAGCTGATCTTTAAATCAAATTGTGCAAAAAGTGGGTAACACTATCAACATAGTGTTGATAGTGTCTTAAATAAATAATCAAAAAGTTTATTCATTGCTCAATTCGCCCTTGGCGTTAATACGTACACACGTGAGCTTTGAGTTTTGAGTTTACGCTTCGTGAGTCCTGAGCGTTCTTCAATTTTTGTCACAGCGAAATTCACAATTCATAGCAAAATTCAATGCCAGGGATATCTTTTAATGAGTCGGCGATAAAAAGCAGTAAGTCGATAATAAATTTTACTCCCGTAGCGTTTTCATTTTTGTAAAAATGATTTCGTAAAATTGAAATTTTTCACCTTCCTAGGAAAACCTCTAGCTTCATTAAATTGTGCATAAACCATTTTTTCTTCCTTGACTTGTCCTTGAAAATTCTGGCAAAAATTTGATAACAGTACTTTCAACCAGTCAATGTGCAGAGGTGGCAAAAGTCATTTTAGTATTGTTAGACCTTCGGAAATTTTTTCAGAAGGATCAATAGAACAAAAAATTATGTGCTCCCTTCCCTCGCACATTCTAAAGCTGTAGTCTTGCTCTTTATGCGCTGTGCCTATGAAACGGTACAGTTTCAATTATAGTATGAGGAGATGATTTTTATATCCTTCTGCATTGATTGTTTGATTTGCCGATATGAATGTTTCAGATTACTTTTTTTACGTTTCACCTTTTCGGATTGGAAACTTGATTTTGCTCCCGTATCGTGTCGAGCTGACAAAAAATCTAAGATTCCTTGAAACACCTAATTATACCCTATACCCATAAGATGGTATAGGGTATATTGTTTTTGTTACGACGATTTATGTAACACCTCAAAGGAACCACCGGAGGTATGGCAAAGTATATATATAAATGATCAGGGTCGGTCCCTGATTCGAATAAGCCATGTCCGTCTGTCTGTCTGTCTGTCTGTCTGTCTGTCTGTCCGTCCGTGTGTCTGTCAGTTCGCACGATAACTCCCGAAATAATGAAGCTATCGTTTTGAAATTTTGGTCAGATGATTGTTTCGATAAAAGCTTGGATGGTATTGAAAATGGGCCAAATCGGACCAAGGGTTTCCCTACCTCCCATACAAATGACCCCTCCGTGATAGTTTAATTCGGTCATATTTTCGACAGAATATTGCTTGCGACCTGAAATTTTCAGCAATGCCTAATTGTGACATATACTTGAAGTTGGTGGAAAGTGGGGAAGGTCTGACTACCCTTACCCCTACATCCCCTACAAAGCAATATTCAGCCATATCTTTTGATAGAATGCCGCGAAAAACTTCAAATTAGTATCAAATGGTAGCCGTTGGATGCCATGATTAGATAATAAAGATATGCCAGGTCCGACCCATCTACCCCTCCCTCCCCTACAAAAAATATTAATGTGAATATTTTGGGGTTGCGTGCCTTCTAGGTCTGTACATGGGTATAGGGTATATACTCATCGTGCTATTCGCACGATTAGAACTCGGTCTCGTTTTTGGATAAGATTAAGAAGCCGCTGTTGTCTATATACAGAGTGGACGAGTTCTCTGCATTAGAGCTCTCCAACTTGGACAGACAGGGTCATTGTCGAAGTAAAATGCAAACGGATCAAAATTTTTTTTTTCTTCGGTAACAGCTGACTATTAAAAAAAAAACACGCCTCTACCATAATTTATAAGGCGGTAAACCTGGTACCTATAGAAAATATAAATTCTGAATTCGGTCGACAGTGGCATTTGACGCCTCCTATAATCTGCCCCTATAATGTGCCGCCCTAGGCTCTAAAATCCGCCACTGGCCTCCGATTTACAGTGGTGCAAAATGAGCTTGTCGCCAGTTTGGAAAACACCTTCAAAATTCGATTTACTCGATGTTGGAGTCTCAATTGCAACTCCTGCAGTCGCAACTATCTCAGAGGAGCAGAAGCAAAACGGAGTAGGGGAAGGGAATGGTTGGCATAACAATGAATAGTCGAAGCTACTCCTGCGAAAAAATACCGTTATTCTGCATGGGAAGGAGCTTGGGTAGTCTGCTTTTAGTCGTCGGTGTAAGTCCGACAGCTGCATGTGGGTAAGTAGAATGCGTTTTGTGATCGGGGACATTTGAAGAGTTTCATCGGAAGCCCTTGTATCACCATCCTGGAATACAAAACTCAAAATGTGTTGTAAGATGTTTAATTCACATAATTATGTTTTTGTACGTCGTGATTTCATGGACGTCCCTTGATCGAACAAATTTGTGCCCCTGTGATTTACGCCCTAGGCGGTTGCCTATTTTCGCCTGTCGACGCGCTGGCCCTGGTTGTGTGAACAAACCAGTTCCCTTTAAACCTCACAAGGGTAGTCTTCAAGCGTGGTCTAAAATATCACTTGTGAGGATTATTTGTGGATAAAATGTTTTTGGGGATTGAACGAGAAGGCGGTATCAATGAATGCCCCACTTGATGCACTCAAGTCAAATGCTGACCGAATACGGATGTGTGAAATTAAAGAGCAGCAACAGCAATGCATTGGCCTAGATGATTTGAGCTGCCTGTAGAAGAAATAGGCTGATACATAACCGCCATACAACGGGCGATGTACCTAATCCACAGGCTGAAAAACACAACGCCACGCCGGCCGCGCCGTGGAACTGTGAAGAGGGCAAGAAAGAAGAAGAAATATGTTTGTGGGGCCACTCTATTTAGGGAATTTTAGTGAGTATGCATTTGTGATTTGACAACATTTTTATGGTGGAGAACACACACAATGAGTGATTTTAATTTGAGGATTACACTTCCTGGTGGGGTTTAAAGACTTGTTATGCTGAGGAAATAATGAATCTGAATATAATACATACTGAAAGAAAAGAGATTATTTTCATGAATGCCAAAGCTCCTGGCAGTTATTTTTTCTTTTTTTTTGTGTGTGTGTGAAAACGAAATTCAGAATCTGTTACTAATGCAAATAAACCATGAGACGGTATGTTAAACTGATGGGAAAAGAATACGTATTAAGACAATCTAAGAGTCTTTTTGTGAATTCTCGTGGTTCTACGAATGTATTTACTTCTCCTAGCAACGAATGATAAGCCTGCAAAAAAAGCCAATTTGCGGATATCGTAGGCGCATTCAACAACCAACCATTCCATTCACACGAAAATTCTATCGAAGTCACCCCAACCCAACCATACTTTCAGCCCGCTAAAAACCAAATAGGCAAACAACAAAATCAACACTCATTCCTGGTTTAATTAAGAACTTTGTACCAAAAAAATACAAAACAACCATTGAATTACGGCGAAACAAAAAACTGGCGCATTCAAACAAAAATTAATAATTATGAAAATATTCCTAAGCGTCTACTAACAAACCAACCCGCGTCGCGTCATCCTGAGATCCATAAGAAAAGGACAAGATATAAAAAAAAAAGTTTAATGAAAAATGGATCCCTACCGCAATACTTCATCGCCTTTGCGACCACCAGTAGCAGCCGCCTTCGCGCGCGATGGTCGCCTCCAATGTTTGTTCAAAGCGAACCGAGAAAACAGACGAAAAAGCCAAAAAGGTCAGTAAAATCTCCAATGGGCCATAAGACCCGCGCGGACGGTGGCGAATGTATTATGATTATTATTATTATAGACGAGAAATGATGCTATCATATTTTTTAGGGTCATCCTGTTTGTGGGGTTTATTAGCGTTTGTCTTGTTTTTGAGTTTTTTGTTGTCCTCTCTATATGCCATGATTTGCGTTTTTCTTGTATTTTTTTTTTGTTTTCATCGGATATTTACATTATATGAAAAAGTTTCTGCGTACACGTCCCTATTGAGAGTGGTGCTTATGCAATGATGATGTAATGTGGGAGAAATAGAAAGTGAAAAGTTTGCGTCGAAAGTTTTTTGTTTTCCTATTCATCACGTTCGCCGGGTTGCCTTTCATAGAAACAAAAAAAAACGAAACGCCAAAATCATCGCCACCATGTTGCTGTAATTTTCAAGTTACACTTCAGTCCACTCGCAGCAACCTCCCTCCCACATTATGCCTAGCTTACCCTGAAAGTTTCTGAAAAGAGATTTCCTCTCTCATCGAAGACGTGCGGTTAGGTTAGTACGAGTCGAGTATAGACGAAATCGGAAACCGGTCGATGGATGACCCAATGTTTTCCCTAATGGCATGTTACTTTTCAAACATTCAAGGACGATGAGCCTTACGTACAGTACAGTACAGCGTACAACGCACCACGACCAACAAACCTGAATTTGAAATCCTCCCTTCGAGTGGTTTGATTGTGACCGAGATTTGTTTTATTTGGTATGAAATGAATGATATAGCGAGCGTGGATGGAAGAAAAGGATGATGCCATCCATTCGCAGGGACACTAGAGACACAACCTTTCAGGTCCTTTTCTAAATGAAAGGTTGTTTTTCCCTGTTTTTTTTTCTGGTTTGGATCATTTTCTTTTGTTTTTTTTTTTCTTTTTGTTTTAGGTAGTCCTATTCCCGTCAGAATTGCTATAATAATCGAATGGAAATGATTGTTTAAAGCTTCCCAAATGTCTATGATTCAAACAACTTGAAAGCCGATTTGAGTAAACTTTCGAGTACCCTGAGGCGTTAGCTAAAGTACGGCTGATTGTTGTTATAGAGAATTCATTAAGGATGAGCTACGTGACAGGAATTTAAGAAGGGAAATGAATAGATATCAAATTAATGATTGCGGCGTGGGAGTTCAGCGTCTTTTTTACATGGATTTAGGATAGGCATAAATTGTTTTAATTTGGCTTTTTAGAGTGTCTATTATATTGTCTTGCACGTGTTTAGTCAATTTTAACTGACTCCCTTAAATTAATTACTTTTAATTTATAGGTAATTAATTTCGCTATACACTTATTTAAGTATCAGGTCCGACTGCTATTTTGTTTTGCCCTAACTCTTGAGGAGCATGATACTGAGTTCAGAGTGTGATACGGTTGTCAGCCCTATCACTTCCTAGTCGAATGTTTTTTTTATTATTATTCTGTGATAAGTAAATTTCTTATCTCCCTTTGAATAATAAACGCACGACTGGCCATGCCGAGTATCGAAAACTCGTTTCTCTGTGATTCTTTATATCACAGAGTGGTGATCGGACGATCACGGCTACAGACCACGGCAACGGAAACATATATAATTCTAAAATCTGCAAATAACGGAAAGCTTTCAACTAACAAATGTTCAGTAAGAAATGCATATGTTAAAATTTACCAATCGTCCCTTAAAAAAAAAATACAAACGTAAGAAAAATACGGACGTAAAAATATAGGCGTGAAAAAAATTACGGTCCTAACTTTAATGTAGAGGCAAGAGGACGCATAAAAATAAGCGCGTGATTTAATGCCGACGTACGCACTTTCAGAGGATTCATATAAAGAAATACCATAATAAAGGGTATGTTCAACCGTTTCAAAGGTGAAAAAATACGGACGTACAAATATAGACGTGGGAAATTTTTGAACGTGATTTTAATGCGTAACACACTTTTAGATTCTTATAGAACTACATAAAAAGGAAAGGGAAAAGTTTGCTAAAAAAAAGCAGGGCCTGGGCGAACTTAGAGGATGCGCCCCTTGCACATAGATTTTAAATTTTTTCGATTTTTCTGTGCGAATCACATTTTTTAGATAAATGAAGCTGATAAGTTTGCATTTTAAAATGGCATACAGTTTTGAAGTCGACTTTAGGCTAGTTTTCTAAGTGGAAACAAAAAGACGCGCCTCTGTATGAAATGTGTGTGGCTTTTTACCTACCTTCCAAAAATGCCGCCGACATTTATAACCAACGAAGACGTTCTGAAGGCTCAACAATGGCCAGAACCTAATAAGGAACGTATCTTGCCCACAAATGTTTGCCTGACCGCCAAGTGATTTGGCAACCAGCAAATCGCAGACACTTTTAACTTGCCCTCATTTGATGTATATGGGCTGGTAGCCAAGGATCTGAAATTGCCTCAATCACACAACGTTAATCATTACCAATTTCTGGGCTTTGAGAATCATCCCAACCATTAACAGTCACACAAATGGCTCCATTGATTGTTTTTTGTTTTCCCGACTGAAGAGAGAGCGAAGAGAAAAAAACATTGGGGGTCCTAAGAAAACATGCAAAAGCTATTTAACTAACTAGTAGGAGGGTTTACTCTCATACAAGCCAAACACGTCGTAGTGTTTCCGTCATAAGCAAACATGTAAAGCGTCGGAGCTGGCGGCTTTGCTTACCCGAACTTCGTCGGGGTTATTTAGGGAGAATGTAGTCTGGCTTGTCCAGCGGTTAGGGCGCGCACCTTCGGTGCACAGGGTCATGAGTTCGAATCTCACCGTGAGCCATGGTGTGTTTCGAACTCACGAGCTTGTGACGAACTATGATCTCACTCAGATGTTAAACGAGTATCCATTTATGGAGATAAATAACACTGCTGAGCGTGATGCTGATCTCATTACCTCAACAAAAAAGCAGATAAGATCTTGGAAATAGGATGTCACTAACACATCCTGCGGCCTTAGTCCAATGTTGGATTGTCGCGCCTGTTATTTATTTTTATCCTGCCAAAAAGCCTACGCGGCAATATCTAGCTAGTTTGTGGATTGATGTCCACACGGCCCGAATCGCATTGCTGACTAGTAAGCTGAGGTAAAAAGCAGCTCAACCTATATCCTTATGTGTGGTCACAGGTGGGTGGTCACAGGTCATGTGATGTGCACCTCTGAAATCAGCGTCAGGCTTAGTTTTAGGGCCGAAGGAGGAGATGTCTTTGCAAATAGGGTACCTCGGCGATAGGGTAACACGGCTCCTACCAATCATTGATGTTGGACCTTAGGTCACTGGAGATTGTTTCCCAAGCCAAATAGCTGGAGTTATGGCCCTGGGGCAGAAGGTTTATTATGGTATTAAGCGTTTAACAAACGAAAAGGACATGACGTTTATCATTTTTTACAGATACATACCATAAACTCTACTCCTGAAACAAGCGGCATAAAAAGTACATCCGTGGGAGAGGATTGATGGGCACGCGATTACAGAGTCTTAACTTCGATTAGCCGGGGATGATGAAAAACTTACTCATAGGACAAGGTCCGTCTGATCAGGTGGTCCACTTTCCTGATATAAGAGATGATCAACACACTCAAGATTATAGGAAGGCAAATATCCGGGACTAATTGAGATTTGTAATAAGACGTTGACGAAGCCAATTCGTATACGCCTCCTCAGGAGTTTGTCAACGTCTTTTAAACTTTAAAGTGAATAAACCGCCCGGAGAGCTGAGCTCATATCGGCCTTGCAATAACTGGTCGATACTCTTAACACAGCGATGCTTTAACCCGTCTGAAAACTACGTTTTCCTAAGTCTGTAAAGTAGGTAAATAGAACTTCGATCGAATTTCCAGCCGCGTCGAGAAACTTTTTCAAGTTTGTAAATAAAATACGGAGCCAAATCCGAAAAAATGCGGCGGATGCGCAGTTCAATTCGATTAGTTTGGCCGTGTCATCTCGGAGATTCATTCGGCCCAATAATTCGGCATAGTAGAGCCCCGTCACCGTTTTGATTTACTCCAGGCAATCGAAGTGGATTACACTTTGCAATTTCCAGAAAACGATGGGCACTACAGTCTTCGACTTCTTCAAAGCAAGTTCGCCGAGCGAAGTTGGCTGTTTTACTTGGACTCTGGTATGTATATTATCAATGGGCGTCCACGGTCACGTTTACACAACATTATCCACTGCTGTGAGCTGATCTCCCAGTCGACCTTATTATGTCCAGAGTGAGCGAACGCAGCCCCCCCTTGCTCAAAATTGCATTTAAAATGTTGTCTACTGTCTCATTAATCTCACGTAACTTTCAATCGGTGTACTGCTAAAAGATCGTTAGTTTTTCTCATGTTATTCTCCATGAGAGCCGTTCTCGGGGCACGATAGCATGGCGTATTGTTTTTCCCCCCAAAAAAAAAGAAAAATTGAATCCACTGCGGATATTGCTCTTTTTCATTTTTTTTGAAAATTCGATGCTCCCCCCCCCCCCCTCCTTACGCGATTTGGTTAAATTTTCCACTGTAGCCGTCTATGAGAATGTACAATAAACTACACGATAGTAAATTTCTCTTGAGGTAAAACTAAGTACTGATCAGAACTACCTCTCAAATCATGTCTTCCAATAGGATACTAGCGATGGGTCCATGGAATATAGAGTTAGTTAAAGCGAGAGATCCACAGGGGTCAGTTATTCGTTCGCTGCTATGGATCTTATAGTAAAAAAATTAGAGTGTGTCGAAGTTTGTACTGACTAGACGATTACAACTGGTCACTTAAGCCGATGTTAATGTTGATCTCTTTCCGAGTTGAACTTTTCTCTGATCGATTCTTACTAGCTAAAAAAAAAGATGATTGGTGACACTAACATTGCTTTTTGAAAATTATTATTTGTCAAGAATACCTGATTTGGCACCCCCAAAGTCTGGCGCCCGGGACGATGGCCTTGCTCGCTCTACTTTAAAGCCCACCCCGTATGCATTCATATAAAAAGGTTATGATGATCAGTGGCCAATCGTTCCGGGATCCGGACGTAAGAAATACCAGCGTGAAAAAAAATACGGCCGTGAATTTACCGTCGATGCACTTTGCACAAGCAAAGGAGAATACGGACGTAAAAAAGCGACGTAATTTTAATGCCGACCGATGCAATTTCAGCCCATGGAGATATTTCCCATCATTACGCATTTAAAAAAGATGAGGACGTTGAAAAATGCTGTCGTAAAAAAGAATACGGACATAAGAGACAAAGGTTACGACCGCAAGGATTTTAGGGCACGAAGCGACGTAATTACGAGTGAAAATTCTGTGTGAATTGACCTTTAGTTAGACAGCACAAGTCACACTTTTGGATAATTTGATTTTTATTAATTTTATGACTGGGAATTTCGGTCTATGGATTTTGTACTCGGAAATTTAATGTTCAACGCCGATTTCGCAACTCTACTATCTATAGCCAGAATTCAATTCGCAGTAACATTTGCAAAATATCGCATGTCATCAACCTTTATTACACTCGACTAACATTATCCTTAAAAATGCATATTATTTGCAAAAAAAAAAAAAGAAAGAAAGAAGAGGAGCTCTCAATTCCCATAAATTATGAATATTTCATATCGATTTCTCTGTGTTTGTGCCATATGTGCTAGTTCTCTGCCAGCGTATTTAAATAGCATCATTTGCATCCATACACAGAGAACTCGTTAAATGTATACATATCCCGGGGATATTGTTACGAGTTGGGTGTGAGCATGAATATGGCTATATCCTATTCCTATATCCTCTGCACATACGTAGTTGTTGTTGTTGTTTCTGTCGCTCTATGCTTTTAGATTAAACGAATATGCATGAAAACCGTATATTGCATGATATTGTCCTTCCCCATATATGGGTACACTCAAAGTGCACCCACTTTGTTCATTTTTTACTGTGTAGAGTTTTTGTGGAAATTTTTTTTTCAGTGCGCTTTTATTGCATGTCAAAGGATGAGTGTGTGTGCACTTTATGTTTCGTGTTGCATCCTCTCCTATATAGTATTCATTCATTAATTCACAAACATTTTCAACTCTTTTTTAATGCTCTTCCTTTTTTTCGGTGTCACATATTTTGTATACAACAGGTGATGGCAACAGATGGTGATAAAGATCGACCGCAGAATATTGTATATTTCCTGACGGGACAAGGTATTGATCCTGATAATCCGGCCAATAGTAAATTCGATATAAATCGAACGACGGGTGAAATATTTGTATTGAAGGTGAGTGTAATGATAAGTTAATAAAAATGTGTTTTTTTTTCTCTGTCTGCTTTGGGGTTTTCAGGATGTGAAATTTTTATCAAAATAAAAATAAATAACAAAATATACTCTGCAATTTGTTACATCAATGGTTTAATTCAAATTAATTCTGAGCATAACAAGGCCCTACGTCGGGCTATCGTGCCATAAAGAAGAAGAAGAACTCAAACTCAAATTATTATGCGGAAATAAAAGTTACAAACTATTTCTTTCTGTTACTCTCATAATTTAAGCTGTATAGGACAGCTAAACAAATCGTTAACATTCATTTCACAATTTATGCTAAATTCCTCCCAAAAATATCAAAAACTCTTCAAGCCATAATTTTACTGATTAAGCCCAACACATAATCCCCATACACTTCCTCACACCAAACTTTTTTCGCCAACGTAACATATACATTTAACAAATTCTTGGCCCTGGCTTATTTCATTCACAAAACTTCTGGGATGTGTCCAGCGCGAAATTTTGATTAATTATCCTTAGCATGTTCCATTTGTGTTGTGTCTGCTGGCATAAGTTTTGCATCTAGGCAACATAAGCCTGCTCTCAGGCCGTGTAGTGCCATAGTTCTGTTTGTATGCAGAGAGAAGACACAAAACTCCGAATCCTTTGCGTGCTGAACTAAGCCTTATAAGAGTTCATTTGTAAATTACGGAGAGACATTGTGGTGGTAAATGTAACGACATAATTTCAACCATGATTTAAATGTGAATATGGTACATTCTTCGTTTTCATGGCACGATAAAGAGGAGCTTCTTCCTTCTAGATTCATTCGTTCTATTTCTATCTCTCTTTTTTCTCTTTCCACTGTTCCACTTTATATTCGTATCCTGCGTGTGTGCAGTCGTGTCCTTTTGTTAGTCAACCACTTTTTACTATCATCTTCCACTTTTTCTTCTACATTATACAACAACTAGGACGGTAGTTCCGCACAGGCTTTTTACGTAAATTTATAGAGTATGTGTACTCTGGGCATAAAAAACAAATTAAAAGAAATGTTAGTTACAGTATGCAATGCATTAGACGAGTGTTCTTATGCATTTATTTCCGGGGAAAATGTTTCAATCTGGTGAACCACATATTCGAGAATCTCTCTCTCTCTCTCTATAACGTTTAAGCGACAAATACGTATCTAATGTGACCATGTGGCAGCTGGATGCGGTGCTGCGGTTTGGCTGGAACGCTTTACTGTTCACAAAGCGAGCGGAATCGATATCAATTGAACCGAATTCGTGTGATTAGATGAATTAAATTAAAATAGATTGGAACGTCCCGTTGTCGTATTGGCATTTGATAAGCGGATAAGAGCGCGGAGAAGCCACTTGGAAAAGAGGATATTTCCGGGAAAATTTTAGTTAAATGTCTCTTTCCTCTATAGGGAGCTTAACAGGATGAAAATTTCCATTTTGGTACAAAGAAGGTTAGTGGAAGAGTCTCTTCATTTCATGCTTCTTTAATTTATGGAAGAAAGTAAAAAAAAATGTTTCTTTGACGTGACAAGGGGAGTACCTATTTGTTTGCTGTTTCCAGATGATATTCCATTAAGTGATGTCTATCTGTAAAAGCGAAGAACTTCTTTGTGCATATTTTTAGTTAAAGTTTATTTTTACTTTCTTTTTCTAATGCATACTATTAGTAGATATATAGTAGTGTAGTGTTTTTTTTTTTAAACGGAAAGAAAAATGTATTTTATCAATATCGGAAAGAAAATAAAACATCAAAGTCGATTTGAACGTATTATTTAGTAACTGAGACCGTGTATTTAGAATTAAGGCAAGGGAAGATACCCCAGGAACATTGGCATTTCACTTCGGAAAAATTAAGGGAAAGCTGGATTTTTGCATGAGCCTTCCTTTCGAGGTTCTAAACAAGACCCTAAAAGTCCGCGTCTCTACCGTGTGTGCCGCTAGCGGTGTTACAGAGGGTCAAAGACCATCGAAAACAGGTTTTTCTGAATAACTCGATAACGGTAGCATATACAGAAAAGTCGTGTATGGCAAATTTGAAGCTCTTGTGCTCTTTCAATAAACGATGGAAATACCGAATACGTTCGGGTACTCCTAACGGTGCCAGGCAGAGTTGTTCATTTTCATGTAAAAAACAATTTTTTACATTTTTACTGTAAAAAATGTAAAAAATAGGTAAAATATGTAAAAAATGTAAAAAGCACGTAAAAAATGTAAAAAATGTAAAAATCCTATTTTTCGTCTTCCAACTGTTACTACGTGGTACAGTTTCGTTTGTATTATTGTGCGTAAAGCTGCCGTTTGTGTTTGTGATAAATATTCTGTAAAAATGAACCCAGGAAAACCGTCCACCACCAAATTCAAAGGGATGAAGGCAAAAGGTATTTGCAATATTTGGGCAAGGTATTGCAAAACACAGCAAGTTCTCGACTCGTCTACACATAGGTAAATTCTTATTATACCCTTCGCTCATATAGAGTGAAAGGGTATATTAACTTTGTCATGAAGTTTGTAACGCATTGAAGGAAGCATCTCTGACCATATAAAAAGTATACATATATGCGGAGTCGATTAGGCGATGTCAGTTTGTCCGTCTGTTGCGATGCGTTTTACTCGGCCAGCTATGAAGGTGAAATTTCGCACTAATGCTTCTTTTTGCTGGAGGCGGTTTGTATGCTTGAATGGATCAAATCGACTGCCATACAAACCTAACCCCCCAAATTAAGTTCTTCTAAGAAAAACTTTTTTATTTGTAGGTACACCAATTTGAATGAAATTTCAAACAAATATGTTTCTATTAATGAAACAAAACAATTATAAGAATGGATCGATTCGGACCATGGGGTCATGGAGCCATCTTGGTTCTTTTAAGAAAAATTTTTTACGCCAATTTCAGAAAAACCTTGAGTTAATGTGTCCTTATCAAAGCAACAAAAAAGGTCAAAACAAATAGAATCGTACTATGGGGCCATGCTCCCGCATTCCTCAATACATTTTTCTGAGTAAATATTTTTAATTAGCCACTTATTCCAACCAAACCCAACACAAATATTGTTTTGTCGACGCAACTTAACTTTTGTGAAGACTGAAGGAAAAGAATGAAGGGGGATTAAATACAAGTCGTAGGTACGCCCGAAAAAAACTTTTAGTGAAGAGCGAAGGATACCAAAAATACCGAAATTGTATGGTTCGGACCCTTAGCATTGCGCGCATCAATCTGAAATTCGAATATTTAATTAAGCGTTGTATAAGCTACAAATTCGCCATATAACAGTTTTCGGTGCACATTACCGTTATAGAGATATTCCCAAAAAACTGCATTTTTGAATGTTTGGACCCTCATAACTTCCCTACGGGGGTTTCCATCGTTGAGGACTTTTGGCCCCTTACTAACAGCCACATGAGCTACAAAATTATCTAAGAGTGGTTCTCTCAAGAGGTTACCGTTATTAAAAAAATTCCGAGAAGCGGTTTTTTGTTTAAGTTTGACCCCTCATAGCTTCGGTGGGGGTGCTCGCATAGATGAGTTGTTTTGGCATTTTAAGTTGTGGTTACAGAAGCAACAAATTGTCATAGGCCTCCCTCCCAAATGCGTTCCCGTTTTGAAGAAATTCACGAAAAACCACGGTATTTTTCGGTTATTGTACACGGTAACAAATTTTGGGATAAAAGATAAAATTATTTATACCATTTTTAATATAAAGTTATATATGCCAATTTTAGAATACATTTTTATAACGTTGAAAGTATAAAGTCAGTGTATACCAAAAATGGTATAAATTTTATCAAAGTTCTTATGATCTTTTCTTTTCGTTGCGTTTTATACCAAAACTCAGATAAATTTTATACAAAATGGTTTAGAAAGGCTCATCTATACTAAGTTCATATTTATTTTATTCTTTTCTACGATAAAATTTTGTGCGTGCTTTCGGTCAATGTATGGTATAAATTACAAACTTCATCACTCATAGAGTCTGGTTGGTCTAGTAGGTAAGGCGTTGGTCTCCAAATCATAGGATCTCGGGATCGAATCCCACTGTAGGTAGGTAATTTATTATGCAATTTAGAGCGTAAAGAGGTTAATAAAATATAGAAGAGGTCAATGAGATATAAGATTTATGAGTTACTAGGGGGCTTCGCCCCCTGCTCGCTACGCTCACCAACCCGGCGTTCGCGTTCTGCGCGCTCGCGATTTTATTTTTTATTTTTTATTTTGCAATCAAGTGAAAAATCAACTAGGTTTCATACTTGTACTGACTATGACATGATAGGCTGAGAATCATGGGGTAAAATAGTTAGTATTCTTCGATTTATACCTGTTCTCTTATAATTTGTATAATCTGTCCTATAACCAGGATCTATCGATTCTTTATAATTTTTATACCAAATTCATATAAAACACTTCTAAATGATTTCCTATAAAAAATAAACCATTGGTATTGTTGGATTTACACTATAACTGCTATTAATTTTATCGTTTATAGAATAAATATAATTTATAAGATTGAAACTTATAAATTTAATACAAATTTTCCTATGGACCTATATAGATAAGAAAATTTATAAAATTTATACCAATTTTTTTTTGTGTGTACGGTTCAGACCTTCATAGCGCCCTTAGCATTGCACGCATCGATCTGAAATTCGGATAGTTAGTTGAACGTTGTATAAGCTACCAATTTGCCATATAACAGTTTTCCGTGGAAGTTACCGTTATAGAGATATTGCCCAAAAACTGCTTAATTGAAACTTTGGACCCTCATAACTTCGTTATATGTTGTTTTCGAGGGTCTTTGACCCTCTGTAGCACCGCTAGCGGCACTCGTAGACATGGGGACTTTTAGGGTCTTGTTTAGGACCTTGGAAGGAAGGCTCATGCTAAAATCCAGCTTTCCCTTAATTTTTCCGAAGTTTGGCCAAATTTTTGTTCAAATTTCCTGGCGTAAGAGACACTGTCTGAAAATTTTAATTTGTTGTTTCTCTGTTCCAATTTATTCTCATCTGTGTGAAACTCCTAGGAAATTTGAACATACCTATAAAAACTTTGAACAAATTAGGGAAAAGCTGATTTTTTGCTTGAGCCTCTCTTTCCAAGTCCTACACAAGACCCCCTATCTACATATACGAGTGCCGCTAGCGGTCATACAGGGTTTTCTGAATGTCTCCATGACGGTTATATGTACTAAAAATTAGTGTATGGCAAATTTATAGCTCTTGTGGTTTGTGAATAAAACATCAAAGGTAGTTTTTGATTCGACCACTATTAACGGTGCCAGCGGGCCTAATGGTATTTTTAGCAAGTTTTCAGGAAAATCTTTATAACGGTAACTCTGGCTAAAAAAAATTGTATGGCGAATTCGTAGCCCATACGATTTTGAAGAAAGTGGTCAAATTTCTTATCAATACGTACATCCTTAAGGATGCTACGCGGGCCTAAAACTTCGAGAAACGGTATTTTTGGGGTTTTTCGTGAATATCTCTGTGAATAGGGAGTATGCTCTAAAGTCGTCTATGGTGAGTTAGTAGCTCCTGGGGCTGCGAGTCAAATGCCAAAAGTCCCCAACGATGGGTGGGCACCTAAGGAAGAGGGGCTCAATATGTAAATTTGCCGTTTTTGGGGAATATGACTATAACGGTAATGTTCTCTATAAAGTGTTATATCACTGATTTATGGCATATGTTACGCAAGTTTTGAGCCCTCGTAGCACCCTAAAGGGTGTACGTACTGATTAGAAATTCGGCCACTTTCTTTAAAATCTGATGGGCTACGAATTCGGCATACAATTTTTTTTTAGCTTAGCCAGAGTTACCGTTAAAAATGGCAAATTTAAATTATCCACTGTAGCAATACCGCTCAACAGATTTTTAATATTTATGTCTCTTTGGACGCGCAACTATGTGCTCTCTAAAATATTCATGGAGAGTTTTTCGCAGAAATAAAAAGTTGCAGAATTAGGGGGCTAATAACGGAAAAACAGCAAAAATTTTAGGGTTATTCACGATTTTGACCCTGTTCCGCAACGAAATTTTGATGGGAAGCTCCGGATTCGTGCTCAGCACCCCAAAAAAACATAAGAAACAAAAAAAAAATTTGTCTCCACCACATTTTGCAATCTGATGTACTAGGTTTATCACGTAGTAACTACACTATGAAGCCTGCAGTAACGTTTCATTCGGCGTTACTGAAAAATAGAGTCCATTGAGTAACTGCACCTTGGATATTGTATGCTATAAGCGTAAATATTAAAAAAACAACTTGCGTACAAGTCCGCAACTCAGTGGGACATTTTCATGTTTTTCGTGACGATTTGCTTTTCGAATTTGAATCTTTTTGGGTCGTTCAACAAAAGTTGAACGAAACTTGAACGTGAGTTGAACCTAAGTTGAAAGTTACACTTTTTGGGTCGTTCAACAAAAGTTGAACGTGAGTTGAACCTAAGTTGAAAGTTACACTTTCTGGGTCGTTCATCAAAAGTTGAACGAAAGTTGAACGTGAGTTGAACCTAAGTTGAAAGTTGAATTCGAGTTGAATTCGAGTTGGATTCGAGTTTAATTCAAGTTGAACCCAAGTTGAACTCAAGTTGAACGTAAATTGAACCCAAGCCCAACCTCTGTTGAACCTTGAATGGCACCCAACACTCACAGGGTACATCCTAGCCCAACTTCCGTTGAACCTTGAATGGCACCTGTAATGCCAAAAACGTAACGCTTTTTCGTTATGATTTTCGTGACGCTTTTCGAATTTATGTGCCAGAGTCAAGACATAAAAATGTCAAAAATGGACAGACAGCTCTATACAAAAGTCTAAATGTACGCCCCTATGAGTTACGACAACTGTACTGTCAATTTATGGGAGCAAACTAAGCTGAAGTAAGTTATCAGAAGGACATTGAGACGCTTTTATATGTATCGTGGAAGTATAATTTTTTAGCACCATAACTGCGCGGCCCGGCAGAATTTTTGTAGGTACGACGGCCTAGCAAAACCTTCTAGGCCCGTCACTGCCGGGCGAAGTCCGTCCGAGTAGGTTTACTACCTACTACCTAGGGTTACTCCCTACGGAAAACTGTCAATTTCGGGGGCGGTTATTTTTGGAATGGGTTCATTAGATTTCCCAAAATGTCAATGAATAAATAAAAAACACGCTTGAATGTGGACTATTTTTTGTGAAATGAACGTTTCTTTCCTTTTCTAGTATAACTATAAGAGTTTCCTCGATGACCCGAACTCAAGGTTATGCACGGTACTTTATAACTCGAAACGGCATTTGCTGTCATGCCATATTTCCGTTCGTTGGCAAGTCATTTTCTTGTGTTTGCTCCCAACTGATAGTCTGTAAAACAACGATTCTTAACCGGTGGTCCGCGGACCACTGGTGGTCCCTGAGGCGACCCTAGATGGTCCGCGAAGCCTTCGTGGCTCTCACATAATGCGTTAAGGAGAAACTCCGATGTTACGCAACTCAACCTTTCTTTTCTCAAAAAAACTCCAAGGTTAGTAGCAGAGCAGAGTTAATTGTTGGCAGAGCAACTTTTGTTTAGACCTCATGGCATCCCGCTACTCAGAAAGCAGGGTTGTCGGTAAATCCATTTAACCATTATAAAAATCGTTCTATACTGTTTTTATTGAGATTTTTCACGAATATAGTTTTTGAAGAACATATTTTTTGTAGGGATATGTGCTCTATTCATGGTATAATGATTTCGGACGATTGATGAAATACCGTCAAAAATTTTTTTTTTTTGCATGTTAATCCCCTCAGTAATGCAATTTCCACGGAACTCTGGATGTAAAAAAAACATCTTCCGACTTGTGCAAAACATCGGAGTTTTCTGGGATGTAGCACTTCGTAAGCACAGTGGTAAAAGTTTTATAGTTTTAACGAAATAACGCTATAATAGCGTAGTTAATATCAGATAATTGAGCGGACCAAGAAAATGAAGACCGGCGACCGAGAGCTTGATAGGAATGTGTATGCATTTTACATTCTTTTGTGGCCAGAGCCTACCTATTATGGTAATTTACATTGCTGAATTAAGATAGATGAACTATTATTGATCTTCAGTGGCACTGCTGAAAGCTTTTCGACATGTGTCTTTTTGTTCAACGTGGACATGCAATCCTTATTCTATATTTTTAAGAATTTATCTGTAAAATCCTTTTTCTTCCAGTAAGGACTGTAACGAAGAGCTTTACCATGTGATCAAATAAAATTCGGGCTTAAAAATTATGAGCTCTCTCTGGGTTAGTCTTATTGTATAGACAAGACGCTATTTTCTGAAAGCATTTACGGTATATTGGATTTTTGTTAACTTTGCATAGTTATGCCATATTTTGCATGGGCAAGTAAAAAGTATGGCAGAATACTCTCAAACTGAACTAGTTCCATTAGTTTCCCTATTGATATTACCGAGGTGTGCGATCACGATCACCGCAATACATGGTATTTGGAACAAGATTTCATGATTTTAATGGCTCCTTACACATTTTAAATTTGGTGGTCCGCGACAACTAACGAATTTTATCAAATGGTCCCTTATGTGCAAAAGGTTAAGAACCACTGCTGTAAAAGAAAAGAATGGATCCCCTTTGACAAATGACACCAAGCCAAACGTTTATGGGGTTTGTATAGCGCAGTGGCTCTAAACCTTTCTCAGTCCATTCTTTTGTGTGAGGTGGGAATAGTCAGACGTCCATTGGAAAATTTAGCTAAAAAAAAAGTAAATCAATCAATTTTTGTGTTTCGCTTTGAAAACTTACTAGATCATACCATTTGTACGATATTTCGATAGTCACCTTTTTTTCTTTGTCCGAAACGCGTTTATCATTGTCCAATGTACCAATTATAGCAACGATCAGCAGGAGGTGCCACGATTTCATGTTAACCAGTTTTTGTTAGGTGAAAAACAAAAAACCTATCAAAACTCATTGTGTCCCTAAAAATCAAAACTTTTTACTAAATTAAATTAGTGTTTGTACTGAACAGTGCTTTTGGGTCGATCCACTAACTGGTAAATGAAAGTTTCAGAAATGGCACTTCAGAAGTGTGTGCCTTCGACACAGCGGGATCTTTTCATTCTAACGAGGCGCTAACAAGACGTAAGCTGTAATCCACAGTTAAATTCTAATAAAGACAGAACAACTTTCTGTATGTAAATCTGTATGTAAATTGAAAATGCATTCATCCCGCTTTCGTCTATCCTCCTGAGCTGAAATTACGCAATTTAAATTGCTCGATATAGCAAAGTCGCAGCATATCAAGATGATTTTTTATGGTCTCATGCGCGTATACATATTTTTTACTGGAGTCTATACCCTCTGCAAAGCCATCAAAAACGTGCTAGCCAATATACTACTACACCATCCAATATGAATATCCCTTCCATCAATATCTCAGCCGTCCTTTATATTTCTAGAAAAAAAAAATGAAATCACTTCATCAAAGTCACACTCATCCTTGCTATATTTCTGTCACGAAACTGTTCCATACCAGCCGCATCACATTCGCAAAACCAATCTATTTTCAAACTTTTGCGATTTTGCTTGCAGTACAACCCATCAAATGTGTCTTCTTCATCTTCTAATCACTGCATATTTCGTTTCACATCATAATCCTTGTTGGAGCTATCGCATACACACATCACCATGCCAGACACGCGGAAACATTTTGAAAATGAAATACGCGCCATCACGCTCAATGCTCGCTTATACAAAATCGCGCAACATTCAGAAAAGCTCATCAATTTTCAGATATTTCGACCATGTAGAGCGACTTCAAAACAGAGCAGAGCCCATGTCTATACAATTCGCAGGATCACATCTAGCGACCATACCATATCACAGACGAGTAGTTAGAGTAATAATATGACCACCATGCCATGACTACTCTAAACTCCTCGACCTGATTCGTATATCGGCGTCGGTCCGCATTGGGAGCTCTTCTTTCCAGATTACGCCTGCAATAAATGGCGGTTACTTTATGGTGTGTAGTTTCCCCGAAAGGGACTCACAGGACGCACAAAAAAAAGGACGAAATATGAAACTGAAACAGCACTAACATTAAAGGGTAAAACTAACGCCACTTTATTACATTTGTTAGGATGCATTTCAAAACCTGCTCTTGCGAAAGTTTCGTAGCATTTTAGCGTTTTTGCGGACGCACCCATCATAGTAAGGTTTTGAAGCGGCTTCGTTGGCGCAAACAACTTCAACATCCCCCGGGAGGAGATTTAGGCATTTATAGAATGAATGGCCCCGGCTATACCCGTACTACACACGAATCCTGCCAGGCTGTACATAGACAGAATTCTGGCTTACAAATCAGAAAAGTCGTGTCTTTTCTTGAACATAACACACGACAGGACGAGAATGTTTTTCTGCAAATACATGGCGGATCAGGACGATGATGGTATGGTAGGCCCTTTAGTGCCGTTGGCATATCCTTTCGTACACAACGAGTTCAATAATTTTTAGATAAGCATGTTTGACATTTTTCTGCCCGCGAGATCGATGCGAATTGCCCACGAAAGCTGGACAAAATCGGAAATGAAAACATAAACTTGTGGTCCGTGGATTTAGTATGGAAAATCCTTTTTTTCGTTTTTGGATGTTTGACTTTCGGTTCGAATAAATACAGAACCAGGAAAAATCTACAATCCCTTCGGGCAAATAAAATTCCTATATGATCAAAATGAATTGCGAAAGGGTTCAACGAAGGACGTATTAAGGAAGCTAGTTTCTGTCTAAAAAAAAAAAACGGACAAGAAACAAGTATCACGTGGCAAATTGGTACAGGAAATGTTATTTTTTCTGTTATCTGATCCAAATATTGGAAAAAAGGAATGTTTATAATGAAGAAACGATTTACATCTTTTTTATGTTAAATATAACGAGCAAAAGTACCGTTATATTAAGCGGTGAAAAATTTGTCATTTTCAGACACTTTTGTTGTCTTATTTATTGCTGAATTCTTATTTATTATTCTCTTTCTCTTTCATTTTTCCAGCCCCTGGATCGCGATCAGCCCAACGGACGACCACAATGGCGTTTCACCGTATTCGCCCAGGACGAAGGTGGCGAAGGTCTTGTCGGCTATGCTGACGTTCAAGTCAATCTCAAAGATATCAACGACAACGCACCCATGTTCCCGCAAGGTGTCTATTTCGGTAACGTAACCGAAAACGGTACCGCTGGAATGGTAGTCATGACAATGACCGCAGTGGACTATGACGATCCGAACGAAGGCTCCAACGCAAAACTAGTGTACTCAATAGAAAAGAATGTGATTGAAGAAGAAACCGGTTCACCGATATTTGAAATAGAACCGGATACGGGTGTGATAAAAACCGCCGTGTGTTGTTTAGATCGTGAACGTACCCCAGACTATTCGATACAAGTCGTCGCGATGGACGGTGGCGGGTTAAAGGGTACAGGGACAGCATCGATACGTGTGAAAGATATAAACGATATGCCGCCGCAATTTACGAAAGATGAGTGGTTTACCGAAGTTGACGAGACGGACGGTACGAATTTGCCGGAAATGCCGATTCTAACGGTAACCGTGCACGACGATGACGAAACGAATAAGTTCCAATATAAGGTGATCGATAATAGCGGTTACGGTGCGGATAAGTTTACGATGGTGCGCAATAATGACGGTACGGGAAGTTTGAAAATTGTTCAGCCGCTCGACTATGAGGATCAGTTGCAAAGTAACGGATTCCGGTTTCGTATTCAAGTTAACGATAAGGGCGAGGATAATGATAATGATAAGTATCACGTGGCCTATTCGTGGGTGGTTGTGAAGCTGCGCGATATCAACGACAATAAGCCGCATTTTGATCGGGCCAATATTGAGGTGTCGGTGTACGAAGACACTAAGGTCGGCACGGCACTGGAACGTTTCAAGGCAACCGATCCGGATCAGGGTGGTAAAAGTAAGGTGTCCTATTCGATTGACAGGTCTTCGGATCGACAACGACAATTCGCGATTAATGATGAAGGGACGGTTTCGATTCAACGATCGCTCGATAGGGAGGTGGTGCCACGTCATCAAGTGAAGATTTTGGCAATTGATGATGGTGTGCCGCCGAAAACAGCAACGGCAACATTGACGATTATTGTGCAGGATATTAACGATAATGCGCCCAAGTTCTTGAAAGACTATCGACCAGTTCTGCCGGAACATGTGCCACCGCGCAAGGTTGTGGAAATATTGGCAACGGATGATGATGATCGATCAAAGAGCAACGGACCTCCATTCCAATTTAGATTGGACCCCGGTGCCGATGATATTATTCGGGCGTCGTTCAAAGTGGAACAGGATCAAAGTGAGTATGCTTAAGATTTATTGTAAAGGAAGCAGGTTTTTATGAGCTTTGTTGGTAGCATAAAATTACTTTCTAGTACATAGCCTAGACGTCAATATCAAGTGATTTCGGCCTAAAATGTTTTCAGTTGCCTTTTGGCCAGAGGCTCTTAGGTAGTATAACAAAATATTTATTCTTATGCTGGAAATATATATGCCATAGCTTTTGGCAGCCTTCTTCACTTTGGCTCCTTTCTGGCAACATAACAACATTTCCAGGCGCACCAAAATCCAAATCTTCAATTCTATTGTAATATCTGTGCTTCTTTATGGCTGTTAAACTTGGAAGGTGACCAATGAGATAACAACTAAGCTGCAAACTTTCGTTTCGTAAACCAGTGTCTACGGCGCATCCTACAAATCCGCTGGCCGGAGATTATTTCCAATGGTGATCTCCTTAGTATAGGCACTTCTGTCAAAAGGCGAAAGTGGCAATGGATAGGTCGTACTCTCCGAAGAGGGTCAACAAATATTGCAAAGCAGGCCCAAGATTGGAACCCTCAAGGAGCCAATGCTAGACGCCGTGTTGGACGACCAAGAAACACGTGGAGAAGATCGGTTAATAGCGAGGCTGCTTCTTTAAACAAACAGTGGTCAGACCTAAAGACAATGGCACAGAACAGAACGAGGTGGAAAGTAGGCGTAGTTGATGCCCTATGCCCCACAAGTGGTTAACAGGAGCCAGAGAGATGGCTTTTGCTGCCAACATGATGTCACCTATTTAAAGTGCATTGGGCTGCTGCTGCTGTTGCTTCATCATATCTATTTCCAGCATATCAACGATATATAAGTTGTACTTATTATAATAATATACCCCCCCCCCCTCCCTCCACTCCTACGTAGAATCGCCACTGGTTTCACTACCATAACTCGATTGGGACATGATGCGCCACCGTCAATGTTTCATAGTTTAATAAGTTTGGAATCTCGCGAGGCCCAATTGGGAGCCCTCCTATCTGCAGTGGTGTATTTGTAAGGAAAATATTCTCAGCGGAAATCAAACTTGCATGCGGTGCTGTTTGGCTGGAATGGGAGACACAGAGAGAAAAACCTGGACATTTTCACCTAAAGACCGATGTGTAGAGTTTTTTTTGTATTGCCAAAATCTCGGGAGGCTGTGAAAAGCTCAAATTAAATTCCTACAGTTGGTATTGATACACTCCCAATCAATAGGATAGTTCCACTTGAAAAAGGCTGTATCTCGGTAAGTGATAACAGTATTTTCTTAAAACTTAGTGACACTATTTTTAGTATCCTGCTTGTTCTTTGCAAAACATAAGGGCTCAAATCCGTAGTCCCGTTAGGATTTTCTTTCTATAATTCTTAAAAACTGTACAAATAGTGAAGTCAATAGGATAGTTCCAGTGGAAATAAAACATCAAATAACGATACGAAAGGATAATTTTATTTTGAAAAATGTAGCTGGTAATGAGTAGAACTTTATTTAAGTAATTTAGGCTCAAAAAGTTAATCTGATATAGAATTGTATAGGTTTTAACAGTAAATTAAATTAGTTTCGCTCCAAGCTCCTCTAATCGTTAGCTGATTAGTTGGTCTTGAAATCAATCTTTTATCAGTCTTGTTCCATGACTGACGCCATTATCTTAAAATCTCAAAGATGTTGCATGGAAAATGTCGGTAATTTTAAGAATTATATTACGCAGAATATTTTTGTAAGAATGGACGTTGTGAATACCCCTAATTTCCACAAGCTCAATAGCTCCACAGCGAGATCTTGTACCCTATACATCGACATTTCATACTCTGAGTGATGTGTCTACAAAATTAATTCATTTTTACTAAAATCGTGGAAATAATACCTAAATCCATCTGAACCGACGAGATTTATTCTCTTCCGTCAGTAAAAATAACGCGTTTGACCAATCCATAGTGTTTCTATATTGGGGTTGAATATCTTGGTATGGAACTATTGAGCTTTTTTAAAATATGTTGCCTAAAACTTCCGATATTTTTCATGCCATTCCTATAAGATTTTACCAAGATAATGACTCCAATTATGATGCAAGGCAGTGGCGTAGATAGCTTTTTGGAGAGAGGGGGATCATTTTGCAAGATTGCTTATACTTTTACGGTTATCAAATGTTTCATTTCAGAATAACAATTACACTTCAAATTAGCCGTTTTTTCAGCAAATTTTGGTGCAAAATAGATAGCAATTTTGCCATATACAAAAAAACTGAGTCCTAAAATAATTTTGGCTTTTTTACTACGGTGAGTGAATTCACAGTATTTCAATTTTCGTACAAATTTTTGCTACTGTGATTGGAGTACCAGAGCTTTATATTGGGTTAGATCAGTAGTTCCCAAACTTATCGGAGTCACCGAACACCAAGCATCACCGCTTTTCTGGCGGAAACACCTCAAAACAGTTATATGTCCAGAAAAGGGAAATTATGAAGACGATAAAGTAATTTGTGAGTATATATTTCCAAAATTTACAAGCTTGTAGGACACCTTTGCGTGGATGGATTTCTTCAGTTGGTTCCGATTGCATTGATTCATCTAGTATTGGAAGGCAAACTACGAACAAGGTGGCTTGAATTTCAGCAATGTGAGGAATCAAACCACATAACACATTGCCCGAGCTATCTCCCTCGGAAATGTTAATTTTTTTAATTTGGCTAGGTTCCGCCGATTTAACTAGCTCTGCCCTTATTCTCTATA
Source organism: Microchrysa polita (assembly GCA_949715475.1). Lineage (NCBI taxonomy): Eukaryota > Metazoa > Arthropoda > Insecta > Diptera > Stratiomyidae > Microchrysa > Microchrysa polita. The sequence continues at coordinate 4,945,756 of OX454415.1, read as the reverse complement.
AAAACTGTCGAGATGGTGCATTTATAAAAATAAGCCATGCACGTTGAAAACCCTGAAGAAATCCGGCTAATTGAAGTTTTGCGGCTGCCCAGTTTTTCAAGGAAATTTTTTTTATGAAAACAACTGCAGGAGGTTACTAATGAAAGCGAGCATAATTTTTTGACTTAACATTTTTGAAAGCAGAGTTTTCTAAAATGTGTTGAGTGTTAGTGAAAAACAAAGTTTTGCATTAATTTACGATTTGTTACATCAAGCTTTTAATTTGAAATCCCAAACAAACTCTTGCTGGATTATGGAGAATAGCGCTTAAGACTATGAATGATAGCTGAACGTTAGTTTGAATCCCATCAGCTGGTTCCACTATGTAAATCGTTCCGGAGCAACGACCATGAGTGACCACAGGATTCACTCGATTTACAAGGAAAAAATTCTGTGAATCGATTATACAACAAAGACGTCCATCGATAGTATCAGGAAGTGCTAAATTTGCTATTGCTATTCTGAAAATGGTTTCACGTTTTTATGAAAAACTACACACGTTTGCTTTGTTTTACGTCTAAAGTAATAACAAGAGATGTGTGTCGGAAGGGGGGGATTAATCCCCTTGATCCCCCTTAACTACGCCACTGATGCAAGGCTGATAAAAGATTGATTTCAAGACCAACTAATCAAGGTTTTGGAAAGACATTCATACTTCCCAAAGCTAAATATCATCAAAAATGTGTAGCAATGAATGACAAGAAAGATCTATACCGTTAGACGATAGTTTAAGAACACTGAAGCTCTTTGACGAACGTTCAGAGGAGCTTTGGACGAAATTAGCTTTTAAAACTTACACAATTCTTTCCCAGATAAACTTTTTGAGCTCAAAATTACTTAAATAAAGTTGCACTTATTACCAGCTAAATTTTTCGAAGTAAAATTATCCTTTCGTACCGTTATTTGAGGTTTTATTTCCACTGGAACTATCCTATTGACTTCTCAATTTTTACTCTCATAAGAAAATCCTAACGGGACTCCGGATTTGAGACCTTCTATTATTGAAAGAACAAGCAGGCTACTGAAAATATTGTCACCAAGTTTGAAGAAAATACCGTTATCACTTACCGAGATACAGTCATTTTTCAAGTAGAACTATCCTATTGTTTGGGAGTGTACAATATACCAAAGGTGACACATCGGATTTTCTGTTAACGACCGAGAGGCGGAGTTCCGAGCTGTAAGTATGTCTCTACAGTATCATAAGATTATATCCAGGAAGGCAGTTATAGCAACAACGGGTATAGTTCCGGGACGATTTTATCGTAGAACAGGCTGCAAAGAATATTTTAAAGACAACACAAACATCCATGGTCACAGCGGGACTCGAATTAACGCGACTGCAGGATTTCAATACAATTACATGGGTCCACGGAACCCATTATCTCAACTCCGGACTTTGCCGGCTCGATGATATATAGTGAAATATCTCTAATTAATTTGATTTTTTTTTCTGGCTGCTAAAACGAACTGCCAATCAGGATAATATTAGTATAGACATCAACTCTATTGCCGTGCTCTGTCCCCGTGATCGTGCGATCGCGACTCTATAGGGATTCATAGAAAAACGAGTTTCCAAACTCGGCATGGCCCGCCGCAAGTTTATTATTCAGAAAAAGATAAGAAATATTCTTTCCGTAGAATAGTAAACTAACAATGGCACTGGAAAGTGGTATAGCTGACAACTGCATCACACTCCGAGTTCAGCTGTCGTTGAAACGTTGACGACTACACACGGTAGTTGTCAACCGTACCATGCTCCACTTCCACTAGGAGTTAGGGCAAATCAAGAACAACTCTATTGCTTATAGCTATGTCAAGAGGAGCCAGTCAACTTTCTTGCTTCTCGCTATAATCAACTATTTGGACCGTATATTTTCGTATACGAAACCCAATCTAATAAAACCCCCAAACTGATTCTGGATTTACCCAATATAAATTCTCCATTTTCTGAGCAAAAGACAGAAACCGTGTACGTAAACTTTTATTGAAATCAAAATTCTCCTATCCTACGCAATGCAGATATATTTCAATACAAAGCTAACATTTTGAACTACAACTTTATCCTTCAACTTAAATTAGATGATATACTCGGTACCATGCAAACGCACTGGGTAGGTATAAGTACTACATATTTCATTTCTCACAGAACGGCACTATATCATGTCCTTGATACACAACATTCGAAAGTGATTAATTCCGTTTGACGGGAAGCCCTTTAATGAAACGATATGAAAAGGATCCGAGTGACGATGATGATGATAATTGGAGCTTTTGAGAAATGATATTCAGAGCTTATTATTATCAACGAGAAAACACTATAGTGCAAAAGTAGGTATACTCGTGCACCACACAGAACGACATGAGTTCTTTGATTTTCCCCCATATTTAAGCAACAATTTATAGGTTATTAGTGAAAGGATTCATTATAACAACAAAAGTCCTGTGATACTTACATGCGCTATATTATTCATTTTCATTTCTTTTGCTGCCTAACAATCGTATATACGTTTCATATTCATTCTTCCATTTCCCTCTACATTTAAGTGTGCTTATAATTTCCAGGATATCTCATCCTATTTAGCGCAGGCAATACAAAGCCTTCTCATATATTCTCTCATCGTTGTACAATACACACTCCTCTAAATACACATCATGTAAGAGTCGTCTAACTCGTCTAACATTTACACAGCTGTGCTAATTACGACAGACAAGCATATTTAGCAGAGGACAAAGTAAACGCAAATAAGAACAGAAAAAAAAACGAGAAGAAGATGAAGTATAAAAAAAAACACGAAATTCAGGGATTAGAAAATAAGAAAAACCGGAAAGAAGAAGAAATGAATTCTGGATAAAAGGCCTAATTGGTAGCGTGCAACTTCTTAAATCTTCTTCAATCTTATATATGTATAACTGCCAAGGACGGAGCATTGTTGTTGTAGTAGAAAAGGATTGAATTCTTAGGAAAAGAAATCTGAAGATTTCATGGATTTTTTCTTTTTTGTTTTTGTTTTTGTTTTGTACGGTATTTTAGAAGGACATTTTTTCCCAGGATGGAGTAATACACAAAATGTTTTTTTCTGAAAGTGGGGGCAAAAGTATTAACTAAAAAATGTTGTTAATGGGCTTACACAATTTTGAAAAATCTGGGCTCGATTTCTATTCATATTTGTTTGGCTCCTGACAGACACAAAGTTGAGAAAAAAAATTTTGAACCTATAAAATAGCCAATTACAAATTGCCATAATTTTTGCACTATACCAAATCAGAACATAATTTCAATTACGTTGTTTTTTCGGTAAGGAGACATTTGAAAGCTTGGAAAGAAGTGGGTATAGGACCATGCTCCAACCAGTCATAGGTCCGCATGATTCGCAAAAGAGGCGAGTAAAAATATACAAAAATAAACGCAGAGGAAGGATTAAAAAAAAGCGATAGAATAATGGGTTCTGTAACAGGGGACGTGAAAGGGGATACCTACAAAGTCCCGAAAAACTAAATTCCGCTTTACATTATCCCGACATTAATAAATCCCTCCATTTAAAAATCCCGCCATCACGAAATCCCGTTTTAAAATCCCGCCAGTTGACAGTGAAATAATCCCGTCAAAAGACCGCTAAAAATTATTTTCATTTCAACAAAAAATGGGATACCTACATAATCCCGAAAAACAAAATCCCGCCCGTTCATACTCCCGCTTTTTCAAAAAAATCCCGCTTTACATTATCCCGACATTACAAAATCCCGCCATTCCAAAATCCCACCATATCAAAATCCCGCCACCTAAAAATCCCGCCATTCCAAAATCCCGCCATTTCAAAATCCCGCTTTTAAATAATAAAAAAATACCGCCAAATTTTTTTTATTGTTAACAAATCATATAGAGATGCGTTCGACTTATCAATTATTTACATTAGTTTATGCGTCAAGTTTTTCAAAAAATCCATTTTTTCATAGTCCTCTTTAGATGCAAGTATATTCCTTAAATGCTGGTTACGTCTAAAGACCTTTTGGATGCGACCTTTGGATCGGGACGGCCCAACTTGGTTTTTAGCTAGGAGCAATTCTTTACCTAGTAATTCCACCAGCCGGTACCCAAGTAGCACAAACGAGTTGTAAAACGGTATACAACCATGGTTATATGACAATATTGTTAGGAAAATCGTTGTAAAAACGTTTACTAAACCGTAAAAAAGAGGTTTTTGCCTGGCCTTAAACGTGACATTATTGTTGTAATGTCGTTGTCCTTCAGACATTATTGTTGTAAAATCGTTGTGAATATAACTTCAATTTCGTATGCTAAAAACTTAAAAATTTATTTTTTTTTTCTTTTTCAGAATTGACAACAATTTATCTTAGACACTTTTTATCTCAGACATATTATAATTTTTTTTATACCTTTTTATCCAAGAAACTTACCTTTTTATCCATTCGCCTCAAGCTGGAATCGAACCTGGTCCTCTTGCGTGCTAGTCTGTCACCATTGCCATTGCGCTAGAAAGGAAATACTTCTCACGTTCTCTAAATCTGAAGTACTTCATGCGCAATGCATGGTGGTCGCAAGATTGATTCTCATCATGCTATGTTTTATTTCTCTTTTTTCATATGCCTAAAATTCTATTAAAATAATCCCTTTATGATATTTGTTTCCGTTTAGGGCTGGGAAGCTTTGTACCCAATATAATTGCAAATATCAAAAAGATACTTTCGGTTCAAATTCTAACAATTGTGTTATATATTAAACCATGTTGTATTTGTAACAATTACGTTATTTTATAACAAAATTGTCCAAAGAACAACAATTGAGTCAAATTTTAAACAATAATGTTACGAAGACAACATTAAGGTTATCAGGAGAACAAATTGTCCCAAATGAAACCATCTAGTTAATTTTGCAGCAATTTTTTAAGTTCAGACTCCAACAAAATGCTCACTTTTGTAACTATAACCCATATTGTTGATTATTTAACTAAAATATAACCAAAAATCGGGTTGTATATCGAACCAAGGTTATTTTGTGCTGCTTGGGTACAGACCGAAATGGGGTTTCCTTGTGATAAAGTTGAATCGTCTGTGCCAAGCCTCAACAATATTTTAAGTTCATGGAAAATTTGCTTCAACTGCGTCAGAAATACTCCAGAACTTAGGCGGGTACCTTGGTTTTCCTGGCTTTCCCGACTTTCCCGCTATCCCGTCACAAAAGGTAAGTATTCTTTCAAAAATCGCGCGCGCGATAAGAATACTTACCTTTGGTGACGGGATATTGAAAAGCGGGATTTTGAATAAGCGGGTTATTTAAATGGCGGGATTTTGGATTGGCGGGATTTTGATTAGACGGGATTCTAATTGAGCGGGATTTTTAATTGGCGGGATTTTGAAATGGCGGGATATTGAATGTCGGGATTTAAAAAAACGGGAATATGATGGGATATCGTACCCAACCCACCTCGGGTAACGAGATGGCTAACGAACTAGCCAAAATGGGTGCCACTCTTGACAGCTCTCATGCGGAGCGTGTTTGCGTCCCGATGGCAGCTGTTAAGAGTAAGATCTCCACCCACTATATAAGGGCTGCTTATTCCAACTGGCGAAATCTGAGGACTTGCTTTATATCAAGGAAGATGTGGCCCTCCTACGAGTGGAAAAGAACGTCTGAGATTCTGACTAAACCGCGTAGAGATATTGCCAAGCTTACTGCTGTTATCACGGGGCAATGGGGCTACACGCTGCCAGACTGGGCATCCCCTACAACGTGCATTGCCGCAGCTGCGGTAATGTAAATGAGAGGGAAACCCTGATTCACTTTCTGTGTGAATGCCCGGGACTTGCCAGAACCCGGTATAGGACGCTCGGTAGGGCTTTTCTGGGAGGCTTGGAGGATGCATCTAATGTGAAATTAGGGGAGCTGGTCATAAATTCATTACCTAACCTTCATCATTTACACTAGTTAAACTTCATGGAGTTTGTGGTTTCAAAACGGCGCTTTATGCGCTAATTGGGCTTTGGCTAGCCTCTGCCTAGGCCGCCACTTTTACCAACCTTTACCAACCCTGCTACCTCGGAAGCATAGTCACAGCAGATGGCGGCGCGGACGCGGATGTGCAATCGCCTATCAACAAGGCTAGGGCAGCCATCTTCACTTTGAATCCTTTCTGGCAAAATAACAACATTTCCAGGCGCACCAAAATCCGAATCTTCAATTCAATTGTTAAATCTGTAGTTCTTTACGGCTGTTCAACTTGGAAGGTGACCAATGAGATAACAACTAGGCTGCAAACTTTCGTAAACCAGTGTCTACGGCGCATCCTACAAATCCGCTGGCCGGAGATTATTTCGAATGATGATCTCGTTAATATCACAGAAACACTTGGAGAAGATCGGTTAATAGCGAGGCTGCTTAATTAAACAAACAGTGGACAGACCTAAAGAACAGAACGAGGTGGAAAGTAGGCGTAGTTGATGCCCTATACCCCACAAGGTGTTAACAGAAACCCGAGAGAGAGATGACAATTGGAAGAAGTAGTCGCTTTCACACTAGCAGCAATCCCACTCGCTGCCAAATTTACTCGTAGATATCCAATGAATTTATGCAATAGTAAAAATATAAATTTTGAATACGCCATTTTTCGGCTGACATTTGGCAGCTCGTGTGGACGCTATTTTTGTTCGAAAAGGGCCACTTTTCGATGCCATTTTCTTAATGTTTGCACATTCCATTGTTTTAGAAATTCAATGAAAATTTATTAATAGTACCGTTCACTGGTCTAAATATCCGAACTGTCAAAGTTGACAGTTTCAGTTGTCAGTTGAATCTACACGAAGTGTCAATTGGCATTAACACAATCACTATCTATGAGTCATATGTGCACACAGTGCTCTTCCCTGTTCACGTCTATGAGCCACATGTGACTTGTTAAAGAAACGACCCATCTCTGAGTGGCACTTCGCAATAGTTCTTGAAGTGGTCAGCACTGACCGAATTGCAGCTTGATTGTCAGTAAATAAATTGACGTCCCTTCCAGTGACGATGTGACAACCAAACCAAGTTAGGGCTTCCAAAATCGCTGTGACCTGAGCTTGGAGGATGCTTCAGATAATAGAGAGGCGGAAAGACAAATAATTAATATTCAATTCTGCCGAGTGAGTTCCTATACCAACTCCTGCATCCGAGTTGCCTTGACCCGGTGCGGTGCCTTTTACTATCGCAAGATCCCCTTGACGGGATCAAGTTACAATGGTTCCTACCAAAAAAGTGATTGGGAAAAATATAGTCAGTCGCCGCGCCGGGACAGTTTAAAGTCACGAAGTATCGCTGAGTGCCCATATTTTAGCGCTCGTCACATGCCAGTTTCACGTAGGCGTAAGGACGTGTAGGTAGCACTTCCGTTCACCGAAAACGTCCAGTGGGAGCAGTCTCAGAACAATATATAATTCGAATGAAGGTGTAGCGCGAAAAGCCCCTGCCATGAGAAGAGAAGCCAACCTTTGAACTTTGGGAGCAAAGAGCTGAGTGCCGTTCACCATACACACTAACTCCATAAAGAGAAGTGGGTCGCACAATAGCGGTGCACATCCAATATACAACTTTTGGCTGCAAGCCGCAGGTCTTCCCGATAGCTTTCCTGCACGAATAATAGCTTTATTAACCTTTCTTCGATGCCGGGCTTCCATTTTAGTTACTTTATCAAGATACGAACAAAAAAATTAAAAAAAAAAAAAAAAAAAAAATTATGAGCTTTGATAGTGTGATTCTTTTAAATTTTGCGAAACGAAGTTGTTCAGACAAACTAGAAAACTGACTTAAGCGCTAACAGATATTATTCGGATTAGAAGCAGAACTAAAGCTGCCTACACTTTTTTATGACAACACCCAGCATTGAATTACAGCGTAACACAATCCAGTACCTACTGAATAAACAGTATACTAACAGGCAACAGAACCTGTTGCAAATTTAAAGCCACACTCACCCCCTAGATTTTAAGCGACTTCTTCCCAAACAAAAAAGTTTCCCTATCTGCTTACAAGTAGAACATTTTAAAACAATTTTTGCTTCCAATCTCCCCGAAAAACAGTTGAAATATTATTGTTTCTTTCGTAATTTCCAATGTACATAGAATTTTCGTTAAAAGATTATCTAATCCGCTTTTCGCCTTAGCCAAGAAAACCAATTTGGCTGTTTTGCACGCGCTTTACAGAGAGAACTTTCGCGGCTGCTTATTTGATTCCTACACAAGCAAAAGAAAGTCAATACAAGGAGGATACCTACTCCACGCTACCACTCTACGGTATTCGCCTAAGTCTTTATCGTAAATTTATTCTGTTTCCTTGCCGAGCAATATAAATTTTGGTTTCTACTACTAGTAAATCCACTCGTTTTGCTAGCCGGAAATCTACTTCTTGAGCACACATAGAGCACAAAGCGGAAATCATTTTGTCCGGACTTCTTGCCAGAAAGGAAAAGTTTATACAGACATAGCCATGGTGTTGCGAACTTACATGAAGAGGCTGTTCGTTCGGTTCTGTTCTGTATAGTAGTATGAATACGTAAAACCCTAAGTACCTACGATGAAAAGTCTTCACCGCGTATTTCGCTATACTACGAGATACTATGGAAGTTGGTATTTGGTTCGACTGTGTTTTGAAAGAAGAGTGGATTTAGAATTCGTCTAAATTGAAATCATTTTTACTATGCGCCTTTAGAGAAGTATAGCTCAAAACTTTTCAACTTTTCGGCAGCTACGGAGATAAGTTTAATGCGCGGTCTCTTGTCTTTTGAGGGAAGCGTGCGGTGAAAGACTTTTGAGAGAGGATGAGAATATTGTCTTTTTCTTTTATTTTATCATGCAGGGATTTTCTCTCTGTGCCTTGTATTGTTAAATTGGTTTGGTGCGAGTTCCAGCTAAACTGAATCTTCTTTTAGTCTTAAGAAAGACATATTTCAAAATCGTGTGTCTTTTCAACAAACACACAGGGAAACATTTAAAAATGTTATTCTGTCAAATGCATATATTTTCAATTTATGAAATTCTTCTTGAATATACATACCTACATACATGAAACCTCGAACGTTTCCACACACAATTACACAAATTGAAATATGCATGAATCGACCGACTGACATTCTTTTCAAAAAAGAAAAAAAAAAACCTTAAAAATTCCTTTCGAAACGAGATGAATTCAAGTCATGCTGCGCCATATTAAGTCGCTCGGTACTCTCATGATGAGTGACATATAGGACGAGAGTGCGGTATTGGTGTACTTGTCGGTTCGGTTTCATAAGTATGCCAGCCTAGCTAGGCGAAATATAAAGCCGGGAAAAATATAAACATTACGATAGAAAATATGTTTTCTTATAGAAAACGTTGAGTTCGAGGACATCGGGAAGGGAGGGAGCAGAAAGAGAGCCCGATAAGAGGGCGTGTAGATGGAAGGAATGTTTTGTTTCTATTAGGCTGCACGTTTAGAAATCAGGACGAAGGATATAATGTCGTTTGGTAGTGCTTAGTGTGTACATACTTTTGTGTATTTATTTCAAATATGTTAAGTATGATGATTATCGTATAAGCAGATTGTACAGGTAAGGTTGAGTTGAAGCATATGAGAAGTACTTAACTCAAGTTTAACTGCTGGAAGGCGGAGGGGGCTCTTCAGCTAAATACTAATTTTCAAAGTGCGAAAGGTTTTTGGTTGCCCCAGATAAATTCCATAGCAAGCAGATTTGTAAATGGTAGTAATTCCTAATGATGTGACAACTTAGCTCTGTACTCAATCATACAACTCGAAATTCATAGTAGGAACCATGACTTTAAAAAATTGCCTCTTCTGCTTATCTTTCATTTGGCTGACGAAAACCAAAATATCTTATTTCGGTATAAGTGGCATCTGTCGATAGTCGGCTTTTAGTGATTGTGTTGGGATCAAAAGCACGCTCTGCCGAGTTACTTATCCCCATAAATAGATATTCGTCTAAAATCTCAGTGAGATTACAATCTATATCAATGGATGCCGAATTGGAAAATCATCTTAAACTGAATCTTAGCTGTGACATGGCTGTATCGAAATTTTATAATATTTATATTATATAATAAAATTTATGGCCTTGTTCCATTAAGGATTTGAAATACATGCAAGGGTCCTAGTATTTGGTTCACGCCTTTGATCTTTAAGATGTTGCGGAAAAAAAGTCGTGCCCGTGCACGTAAAAGGTCTTAACTTACATCCGATCTACTCATTTTTCGCGCCTTCCGCAATAACACCAAAAAACTTATTGACAGTGCAGGATCTGCCTACGTTCTTATTTTGGAGGTTGAGGACAGAGTCAATAACAAAGAAAGCAAGCTTTTTTGGTCATACGTCCGGAACGAAATTATCTCCTTTCGCTGTCATCGTTTGGCAATCTAACTGCTACTACAGACTGTTTGATACATTTTTTCAGGCACCTTTATTAGTACTTCTATGTCGTCCCCATTTCCAAAAAAGAAAATCCTTGTCTTGCGTCAAACTATCGGCCGATCTCATTACTTTCGTCTTTATCCGAAGTATTTGAGCGTATCGTATTCAATTATATAAGTGACTACTTCGGACACCTTATAGTCCAGAAGCAGCATGGTTTCTGCAAGAACAAATCGACAACTACTAACTTGGTGAAATTAGTGAACATCTTCTCGAAATCATTCAATAGTCATAGTGACGTTCATGTGGTATACACTGATTTTGCCAATAGCCATTTGATAGGGTGAATCACTCTATTTTGTTGGGAAAACTTTCACGCTTTGGTTTCTCTATAGCCACATACTGTCTTGACTTTCGTCGTACTTATCGAAACGCTCAGCTCGAGTGGTTTACAAAGGTATACTGCCTTCATCGTTTTCCTCAACATCCGGAGTTCCTCGGGGATCCATTCCCGTTCCCATTCTATTCCTGTTTTTCACCAACGTTGCTTAAATGTCATATCTCGCTTTATGCTGACGACCTCGAATTTTTCACCACCGTATCTGACGTTGACGATTTTTTGGCCTTGCAAAGTGACATGGACATTCGACACTCTTGGGCCGCGCGCAGACTAGAGGCGTATTGGAGCTTAGCGTAGCGTAAAACCTGTCGCCCAATACAAATGTTGTATTAGGCGCTACGCTTCGCTCCAATACGCCTTTAGTGTGCGCGCGGCCTAAGTGTACATTAAATGAGCTTCACTTAAACATCGCGAAATGCTCTTTTATGATTTATTTTTTAAAAGAATTCCCTCTATTGTTCGCTTATAAATTCAATGGCATATCCTACTGGATTCTACTTCTCCTGCAACAGATCTTGGTGTTGTTTTCCACACAAAACTAAGATTCGCTGATCATTACACCTTCATAATAAAGAAGGCTGAGAAGCTGTCTGGATTTGTCTTGCGATATTCAGTCAATTGTCGTTCTTTGCGTACGTGCACCTATTAATCTCGCTAGTCCGTAGTGTACTTGAATATGCCTCAGCTGTTTGGTCTCCATTTTCACACATTTCCTTCGACGCAAGTTCACTAAGTTCCTTTTATTTAAATTTAATCTCCCATATAAGCCTTATCCTAAAAGGTTAGTTCTTCTTCCAATGACGTCATTGCGTAATAGAAGAATATTGCTTGACGAATGCTTTATGTTCAAGTCCTACTTGGTTCACGAATCGTCAAGTCTTTCCGAGGACATCCGGCTATTGGGGAGACGTCTTCTTCTGCCGATGAATATATGCACTCGCAGGCCCAAAGCGGTTGTTTAGGACCTCAAAAAGTGCTCTTTCCATCTCTGAAGCTGCTGTTCTTCAGTAAAAAGCAGTAACCCTTCTTTATCTTTCACAGGATGGTCCGTAGTGAACGATTTGCCAATTAGTGGCTTAATAAGCTTGAAAAGGGTACCACTTTTACCACGGTAAGCCGCATCATTTGCCTCCTTCGCTAAAGCGTTGATGTAATTACGCTTATCACGCCTCACACTTCTCTGCACGCCTTTTTGTAGCGAACGGTATTCAGCTCGGAGTTGATTTTTTGCTGAATTATCAGCAGTGGAGTTAATCTGTTCCCTAACTCTTTTGCGTGCGGAGATAAGAGACCAGGTAGCATCATTGATGAAAGCTCTCCTACCTCGATCCAATTGGCATCGCGAGCTACCAATTGGCAGCTTAAACTGTCAAGTTTGTCTATTCAGATATTTAGACCAGTATATGGTATAATTTATAGAATTTAGACCAAAAAAGTTTACCCAAATGTTGTAACACTATTTTTAAATGGTCTAAGCGTATTGCATAGCCTACAAATTCAATGACTGGAACCATCTTTCGTGAAGATTCGCTACGTTGTTCGAAACTATCTTAATGGGAACAGATCATTCACGGGTCGAATGCATCTCTTCAGATTCCTCCACGATGAAACTTCACACAATCAGTCGCGGGCTTTCTAGCTTTTGTTTTCGGTGTAGTTTGTACTATAATAAAAATTACCTAGCTCTAAGTTTTGCTCCTTAACACAAGTCGTTGCTTTCATGGTTCAAAATCACTTAACCACTCAGCTCCATACAAGAAATTCGATTTCAGCTAGTTTACCATTAAGTCAGAGTATAATTATGTTCAATTACGCATACAGACTATTACCATCATGATTAAATCAACCGCTACCAACAACAGCTAATGACTCCTCTATTCCATTCACTTACGTTCACCATCCTTCCTGGTATCCCCGTCGCCCCGTCATCACATCTTTGACCTGATTTCCATTAATCCACCTCTTCACATCATCATGTTCTGCCAAACGCATGTATTCACTAATCTCACAAAACTTGATATGTTTTCTCATTACAGAGGGTGCTAACGGTGATGGTATGGCAATTGTTTCATCCTTGCGCTCATTCGACCGGGAACAACAAAAGGAATACTTGATTCCCATTGTTATCAAGGATCACGGCAGTCCGGCTATGACGGGCACAAGTACACTTACCGTAGTTATAGGCGATGTCAACGACAATAAGATGCAGCCCGGCTCCAAGGAAATATTCATTTATAATTACCAAGGACAGGCGCCCGACACCCAAGTTGGACGTGTCTATGTCTACGATTTGGACGACTGGGACTTGCCCGACAAGAAGTTCTACTGGGAGGCGCAGGAGCATGCCCGCTTCAAGTTGGACGAAGATTCGGGTATGATAACGATGCGACAGGGCACGCGGGAAGGACGCTATCACTTGAGATTTAAAGTGTACGACCGAAAGCACACGCAGACTGATGTTCCGGCAAATGTTACCGTAACCGTACGTGAGATACCGCACGATGCGGTCATTAATTCGGGATCGATAAGGATATCGGGCATAAGTGATGAGGACTTTATACGGGTGTGGAATTATAGGACGCAAAGTTTGTCGCGAAGTAAGCTGGATCGATTCCGCGACAAATTGTCGGATCTGTTGAATACGGATCGTGATAATGTCGACATATTCAGCGTGCAGTTGAAAAAGAAACATCCCCCGCTAACGGATATCCGTTTCTCCGCCCACGGTTCGCCGTACTATAAGCCCGTGCGTTTGAACGGTATCGTACTGATGCATCGCGAAGAAATCGAAAAGGACGTGGGTATCAATATAACGATGGTCGGAATCGATGAGTGCCTCTACGAAAATCAAATGTGCGAAGGATCCTGTACAAATACCTTAGATATAAGTACGTTGCCGTATATGGTGAATGCGAATAAGACGGCGTTGGTGGGCGTGCGTGTGGACACGCTAGCGGAATGTACGTGTGGTGCTAGGAACTTTAGTAAAGTAGAATCGTGTAGGAATACGCCTTGTTATAACGGGGGACGGTGTCAGGAGACACGCTACGGACCATATTGCTCGTGCCCGGGCGGCTACAGTGGACCACGCTGTCAGCAGACGACCAGAAGTTTCCGTGGAACGGGTTGGGCGTGGTATCCACCGTTAGATATGTGCGATAATTCACATCTTAGCTTAGAATTTATAACGCGTAAAGCGGACGGTCTAATTTTATATAACGGCCCTATAGTTCCTCCTGAACGTGACGAAATGTTGATATCCGATTTCATATCGCTGGAGTTGGAGCGTGGTTTTCCGCGACTGCTGATTGATTTTGGCTCGGGAACGCTGGAACTGCGAGTGAAAACGAAAAAGACTTTGGACGATGGCGAGTGGCATAGAATTGATTTGTTCTGGGACACGGAAACCGTTCGAATGGTCGTGGACTTCTGCAAGTCGGCCGATGTGTCGGAGATGGAAGATGGCTCGCCGCCCGAGTTTGATGATTCGTCGTGTCAGGCACGTGGTACAATACCTCCTTTCCACGAGTATCTGAACGTGAATGCACCGCTGCAAATCGGCGGCCTCTATCGCGAACAATTCGACCAATCACTGTACTATTGGCACTTTACGCCCACGACAAAAGGATTCGATGGATGTATACGAAATCTGGTGCATAACAGTAAGCTCTATGATTTGGCTCATCCGGGACTGTCGCGATCCAGTGTGGCCGGTTGTCCGCAAACGGAGGAGGTGTGTTCGCAGAGCGAACAGACGGCACGCTGTTTCGAACACGGCAGCTGTGTGGGAAGCTTCAGCGAGGCACGGTGTCAATGTCGTCCCGGCTGGACCGGACCCGCCTGTAATATACCCACCATTCCGACCACATTCAAACAGCAGAGTTACGTGAAATACGCCCTCAGCTTCGAACCGGACCGTTACAATACACAAATCCAATTGAGATTCCGCACCCGCGAGCAACACGGTGAATTGTTCCGTGTGAGTGACCAGCACAATCGGGAGTATGGCATACTGGAGATCAAAGAGGCTCGTCTTCATTTCCGCTACAATTTGAATTCGTTGCGAACGGAGGAGCGTGATCTTTGGCTGAATGCCATTACGGTGGACGATGGACAATGGCACGTTGTCAGAATCAATCGATACGGTTCGGCTGCCATACTGGAATTGGACGGAGGCGAAGGACGACGGTACAATGAGACGTTCGAATTCGAAGGACACCAGTGGTTGCTCGTGGACAAACAAGAAGGTGTCTATGCCGGCGGCAAGGCTGAATATACAGGCGTGCGAACGTATGAAGTGTATGCCGACTATCAGAAGAGCTGTCTGGATGATATCAGGTGAGTTGGTATCATGTTTTGGTTCAATCACAATTTTTTTTTGCAAACTAATTACACCCGAAAGCGGTCAATATTGACGCTTTATTATCATTTACGCAATCGACTATGATCTCTATTTAACAATTGCTAATTACATTTTCAAACCGAATTTCATCTGACATCAATCATTATGTTGTGTACCTACCCATCTGCAGGCTTTTGTGTTAAAACTAACCGAAAATTTTGTGTATATTTATTTTTAATTGTATTTAGGCTCGAGGGTAAACATTTACCACTGCCGCCCGCTATGAATGGCACCCAATGGGGTCAGGCCACCATCAATAAGAATTTAGAGCGCAATTGTCCATCCAATAAGCCCTGTTCGAATGTCATTTGTCCGGATCCATTCGAATGTGTCGATTTATGGAATGAATATGAATGCACGTGAGTACAGCCATAATACGAGTCTTATAAAATGAATATCCTATTTATTTTAGATATAAAATTGATATGAGTGTGAATGTATGGTATCGTGTCAACTGAAAACAGTTTTCGATTTGATTTGGGGGCACAGGCAAAAGGGGTGGTTTTTTGGGTACATCGTTCTCGTCGTCGAACTATATTGAAATTAATTTTCGCGCAGTTAATTTCAGTTCGATTTATTTATTTATTTGTTATTTGGTTTTTGGTGAGATTATTAGTTCCATTCAAAAAGGATAGATTGATTGACATACATTTGTTTGAAAAGGGAATTGGGTATTGGTAATTGAATATGTTTGTCAATTGAGCGCTGCAGCAACAATATTTTTTTTTTAATTTAATTGGGTACATATAGGATTTCATACAGTAGGTATACTTCGGGTAACATAATTTTTTTTCGAAATACACAAAAAAAATGTTTAAAAGGGCCAGTCTGAACTAAAAAGAAAACAAAAGAAGATCCTTGTGAATGCTTTCTGTATTCACCGAACTGAAAAGTACACCACGTCCACTCTAGCTCTTTTGCCAACCCAGGCAAGACTACAAATTGTTACTTTTAAGATTTTTACTTTGTTTTAAAAGGGATGATGTCAGTTGCAGATTTACCAGTAGGTTGAGTAGGGTGGAACCTAGGACGGTAGATTTCAGGGGAGTCGGAGCAAATATTTTTTTTTAAACCTTTAATGCCGTTGAACACGGAATTCTGAATTCTTTTTTCATGCCATTGAAACTCGATGGTTTCACGCATACAACCATTGCAACCAATGGCAACCATTGCTTCACGGCAATTTCAAGCCTCTTTGGGGCGGACCACACCCGTTTGTTCAAAAAACGGCCCAGAGTTTCCAAAAAGCCTCCCTGGTCTCGATGCAGGCGGGCTGTGTATATGTTTGGAATCGATTTATATGTTTTTTTCGCCTTATTGGGAGCATTACATCGCGACGCGGCTTCGCTCAATTATCCTTCTACGCACCGGTATTGAAGGAAATCCAGGCCCAGTAAGGTTATGGATGTGTAGTGTCAGCAACCGATGTATCGGTTCTAACGCCAGGGCACTTTAGTGTAGTTGCTGTTCGGAGTGGGTCCATTTTAGATGCTCAGGTTTGAGAAGGATGGGTCATTACATTGAAGGAACATTTGTTGCAACAGGCTGTAGGTTTACTGGGCGGCCTCGGGTAACAAGATTACCATCTACGAGGTTTACCGTCAGGTTTACCTAGCCTTCCGGCCTTTATCTCCCGGTCCTGCGGGCGGTTTGGACCTTCGGCGTTTTACTGACATGGTCTTATTGTCAGACGGGGATTTCTCCATCCGGTGAATGCACTCACCTTCAGAAACCCAACCCCGGGGTTTCATCACCAGGGTGATGACTCGGGTAACAACATACAGCCACCTCGAGGCCAACACCTTGATGGGCAAGGACCATGGTCCCCTGGGCACACCCATCCCCGAGGTACACTAGAGAGACTTCTCTATAGCAGGTGTGAACCTCCTTCGGCCCCCTATTGGTTAAGCCTAACGTACAAATTCAGCTGTGCACATCCCAGGCTCGTTGGACCTGTGACTACTCGTCTGCTTAAAGCAGACTCGTAGCGCTGCTTTTCAAATCCGGGCGGCCCCTTCAGTATAGGTACTAGTCAGCAATGGGATTCGGGCCGTGTGGTCATCAATCCTCAAACTAGTTAGATATAGGCGCGTAGGCATCTTCCACTAAGGCCGTTCTCCCTAACTAGCCCCTTCAAGGCTCGGGTTATGCGAAGCCGTCAGTTCCGAAGCTAACACGATTAACCGTATGGTGAACCCCCCACCAGGGAACACCGTTTATCGTGCGTTTAGTGACTTCCCTCCCGTAAGTCATGGGAGGAGGTCGTTCACGCCAAGAGCTACCCGCTCGGGATCGTTATCGCCTGAATGGTCTTTGTACATATCCACGCCATGGCGTATCAACCATACCAGGGGCCTCCCTGCGCTGCTAGGTACGTGGTGTCGCAACTCACCAAACATCTCTGTCCCACTACACAGCCTTTTTGACTGATGTCACAAGGACCTAGACCCCCCTCGGTTAACACCAGGCCCCTCCCCACCACCAATGCCCCCCACTACCCCAACAATCATAAGCTTCTTGAGTAAGTACAGAGTTTTAGCGATAAATAAATTACTTTTGAACTTAGAAAGATTAGGTTGGATTGGGCAAATCTGGTCCTCTTTACAAGAAAGCGCACAATTCCTAATATTAGGCTTCCCAGACTAGGAGGCTTTCAACTTGAGCTTGCTGAAACCGCGAAATTTCCTGGACTTATCCTAGATAAGAAACTAAAATGGAAGCCCAACATCGAAGAAAGGGTGAATAAAGCTACAGTAACACTGTATTCGTGTAGGAAAGCCATCGGGAAAACCTGGGGTTTGCAGGCAAAAGTTGTGCATTGGATGTATACCGCTATTGTGCGGCCAGACTTGCTTTACGGAGTTAGTGTGTGGTGGATGGCACTGAGCACCGCTACCTATTATAATTTGCTGGTCAAAGTTCAAAGGTTGGCTTCTCTTCTTATAACAGGAGCTTTTGGAACTACTCCTACATTCGGATTAGATATGGTCCTGGGACTGTTCCCATTGGACATTTTCGGCCAAAGAATGGCCGCAAAAGTGGCCTTGCGTCTACGTGAAACTGGTCTCTGGCGAGCGCTGGACTATGGGCATTCTGCGATACTTCGCCCCTAGCGACTGACTACACTGTTCCCAATCACTTCTTTGGTAGGAACCATTGTAGTTTGAACCCCTCAAGGGAATCTTGGGATAGTAACAGCTTCTTGATCAGTGGATCCATTTCCATTTATACTGATGGTTCCAAGACAGATGCAGGGGTTGGTATAGGAATCCACTCGGATGAGTTGAATATTCATTTGTCTTTCCGCCTGCCTAATTTTTGTAGTGTCCTCCAAGCGGAGATCTCCGCGATTTTAGAAGCCTTAAATTGGTTGGGCTGTCACGTCATCACTGGTAGGGACGTCTTTATATTCACATATAGTCACGCTGCAATTCGATCAATTTATTCAGTGCTGACCACTTCAAGAACTACTGAGAAATGTCGTTCAGTACTTAGAGAGATGGGTCGCTTCTTCAACATTACGCTATGCTGGATACCGGGCCATAGTGGCTTTGCAGGTACTCGCAATGCAGATGATTTGGCCCGGCATGCGTCAGCAGGTAGCGTTGAAGACGGTAATTCCTTCTTGAAAACACCTACTGCGGCTTGTGCATTGTTAATAGAGACCGCTGCAATATGCAGAACCAATGCAAGATGGATTCATGGCTTGACATGCGCAACGACGCAGACAGAAAGCATATTCGTAGTGTGGTGGCAGTAATAACAGGGCACTGTCCTATTGGAGAGCACGCGAGAAGACTCCGAATTCCTCACAACGACTTCTGTAGAAGTTGTGACGATGAAGAAGAGGAAGAGAGTGTGCATCACTTACTCTGCCACTGTCCCGCCCTGGCTGAGATACGAATGCGTTTTCTGGGCTCAAGGTATTTCTACGATACCGATGATCTTCGGGATGTGAGCCCAATACTGCTCAATAAATTTATTGTAAGCACGGGTTAATTTTTAGACAGTTAGTAGAGACATGATTCTCTCGGTGGTATCACAATGGACCAAACCTGGTCTAAGTGCGCTGGGTGCAAATCTGGCGGCCCCTGTACCTAACCTAACCTAAGTACAGAGTTCTGATCGCTGCCATCCCAGAGACGAAGCTCCACGGGAGCTCTACTTTTAGGGTTGAAGGCGACGTAAGGGCAGAGAAGGCACCACGAATGATTCTCACCCTGGAGGTGGACTTGCCTTCCTTATACACAAGTCCGTACATTACATTACGATGTAGTTTCAGACGGTACGGCCAAGGGGGTGGCACTCCATAAAAATTTCTTGTAGAAAGGGATGCACGATTTCCAATCGCACACATTTGGAAAATATTTTAAACGCAAAATTCCATTAGACAGAGTAGGACGGAATTAATGCAAAATCAGCTGAGTATCCCATCTTTGGGTATGTATGTATTGGTACCTTTTCTCGCTTTTTAGATGTATTGGTGCGACATTTGGTAAATTTAGGGCTGCCAACATCCAGAAATAGCATAATTTTCGGGTTGCCCTAGTCAATATTGACAGTAAAATGAACACTGAACTGAATTCTTTCATTCAGTTTGCGTTCAGTTTCGTTTTTCTTCTCTTTCATTTTTACACCCATCATATAAACGGTTATATATGAGTCTCTGTTTCGCAATTTCTCACAACTTTAATGTGCACGGATAGAAGAAATTCAACACACATTTAGAAAGATGAGCTATAGAGTCACTTATCACTAGTGCCTAATCTTGGTATTTTTCTATCATCGTTGGTACGGCGGAGTATCAAGCTATCTCAGTTTCGTCAGGGAGCAGCAATATTGAAATCTTTAATATCTAACATCTCATTCTAGTTGTTCATCAGATTATCATTTCAATATTGGTCCTCTTCTCAGTGGAGAGCACAGGATCAATTTTGGCGACTTCAATGCCCATCATGAACTCTGGCACTCCGCGCTTCACAACGATGGCAGGGGTCTAGCTATCGCCGAATCTCTTGATGCGTCAGAATTCTCTACCCTCAATGAAGACTCGCCAACTCGTGATGCCAGCAATTGTATTAGCTCCCCAGATATTACAATTGTCAGCGGCAGCCAAATAAGTGAACACGTATCGGTCTCCCCTCTGATCACCTCCCAATCATCGTCAGAATTGACATTTGAAGATGACCTGACCGAGTCAGAGAAGCGAACGTTTGGCAATCTAAAAAAAAGCCGATTGGGAAGGTTTCAAAACATTTACCTCGGCAAAGTTCATCGAGCTGCATCCTCCCAGGCTGCTAAAGCAGCAGTCCGGTTCATTCCTGCAGGACGTATCCCAAATGTTCCACCAAACTTCCTTACAAGTGCCGCAAGGTAAGCCAACGAACGTAATAATAACAGATGCGCTCATCCTAGGGACCCCGAATTCAGGAGCTGAACTTCGAAATTAGACTACAAGTTAAAGACTATCGGAAGGCGAAATGGAATGAGTACCTCAATGACTGTAACCTTTATGAAGGTGCCAGCAAGTTGTGGTCTACTGTTCGTGCCCTTTCCAACCCGTCAAAAAATAAGATCAATATAGCCACAAACTTGGGCAAGAAAGAAACCAGCAATACTCTTCACTGTGCGAGCCAGTTCAATAAGCAATTTATTGAACATCCCAATTCTGATGGGCTCAAGCGCAAAATTAGAAGACGGATTCGCAGTTGAATTGTTGACACCGTACCTTCGTACACTGCGGACTAGGTTAAGAAAGTAATTGAGAGTGTTAAAAACTCCAAGACCCTCGGCCCTGAGGGCTATTGAATGGATGAAATGTGCCTCCTCATTAATCGCTATCTAGGTCGATTACAAGCTTTTTTCCAGAGCAGAAATCTCACCATCTGAGTGTTAAAATCTTCGTTTTTCGATGACGTTTCTCACCACCTGCTCAGGAGATTGTCGGTGGCCGGTTGTACGGTTGTACTCAGCTTAACGCGCTGCAGCGGTTTGTGAAAAGATGCGCAGTAGGAACAAAATTCTTAAAGCACTGGCCGGTAGGTAGCACCTGGGGAAAGGATAAAGAAACTATGCTAGCCACATATAAAGCGATGGGTCAAGCAGCGGCTGATTTTGCAGCTCCAAATTGGTCACATAGTTTAGGTAACACAAACTAAAAATAAAATTCAAGTTTGCCAAAATGCTGCTCTACGCACAGCCACAGGGTGCCTTCTGATGTCTGGCTAGGATCACTAAGATGGTGAGGGTCATCCCAATCGTGATATCATGGACCGAATTCATCCACCACGTTACATCAAACGTGGCCTACGAGACCTTGAGAGAGAGGTCTAGGGATACAAACGGGATCCTTTCGATAAAGAATCATACCGGGCTGCCATTGCAATGATTCACACCGACTAAGTGAGTCGGTCTATTGCGAGCTTAGGTACGAATGGAGTTCTCTCAGCCCCCTACCACCAATTTCGCTTGAGGAGATTAGGCTGCCGATAGCGACCAGAGTGACGATAGCCTAAGGACCAGATTCCCGAAAGACCAATGCTGTACACTCAGGCCTACTTCCATGTTCGAGGTCTACGTCGCAATGTTGGCGAATTCTCTAATGTGCGAGCTACTGGTTCTATGTAATTATACAGACGAGTCATATGTCTTAATTTCACGAAGCGATATTCGCTCACTGATTGCACCTCGCCTTACCAAAATGTTAGCGAATTCTGAAATTCGAAGGCCTATATACAAAGCGAAGAGCAGGCCACTAAGCGACTAAACGTATGAATCTGCCATAGGTCCAAATCTTACGAAATGCATTCCATCGGCCCACCGGTCCCTTCGCTTGCATTTCGCCTTATCCTATTCCGCAACATCACTACGTCGAATTGTGAATAGCGCGACAGACAGAGCGACGTCCGAGCGAAAAGACAGTGGGTTACAGGAACTACGTAAACGTATGGGGGAGCCAGAGGTGTAAATCTTACGAATTCCCTTCTATTAGCTCAACACAGGCTGAGCTCGCCTTATCCTATTTCCCAATAGCGCTACGTATTAAAAATGTTGGCGAGTTCTGAAAAGCACGACATACAGCGAGGTCTGAGCAGAGAAGGGTGAGCTATAGGATCTGAGTAATCCTAAGGATGAGCCAATTCTCTACATCTTAATAATTTCCTTCTATTAGATCACCGTTCGCTGCGCTCGCACCTCACATCGACCACTTCCCTCCAGCGCTGGTCGCAAGGATGCTGGCGAACTATGAAAAGCGCGACAGACAGAGCGAGGTCTGAACGAAGCTAAGGGCGAGTGTGGACAAGCCGAATTGCCTTCCATTGGCTTACCGCTCGCTGCGCTTGCACTTCTCCTTATCCTATTTCGCAACAGCACTACGTCCCAAAAAAGTTAGCGAATTACCTAATGCGCGATAGAGTGTGCAGGTTCTGAACAGAGCGAAGGGCGAGGCACTGGATAAAAGTAAACCTAAGGACGAGCCAGATGTCTAAACCTTACCTAAACCTGGTTGCAATATTTTTGGATGAGAGTATGCCTTTTTCCATGGTAACATTAGTGAAGGTTCCCCGGGCTCTTAACGCCGTTTTAAATGGATTGTAAGGACATGATGTGGGGGAAAACCTAAGTATATCTAAAACACATGCCGAGTCCTTTCTTTAGTATGCATTTGCCTATACAGGTAGATAAAACAATCGGATGGAGTAAGTGGGTGATTTTTCCATCATTTTGTGATAGGAAAAATTAATTAATTAATCTTATCTTTCGACGACTGTAACTTCTGAAGCTTCGAAGCTAGAAAGAGCTTTGAAATGTTCGCCAACAATGGGCAGTGCGATGCCCTACAAGTTTGCCAAATTTCGAAATTCCGCTCAAGAATATCCAAGTTATGGAAAATTTTCGACCAGAAAAACACAGGAGTGCAATTTGAACAGCTGTAACTCACGAACGCGGATAGGTGTACCGTGAAATTTAGAGGACATATAGGAGCTCTACAAATGTGCAACATTTCAGAGAGATTGGGAAAGGTTCCCGAGCTATCGAAAATGAACGATTGCCAAACATTAAAGTGTGATTATCTCGCTAAATATCGATCGTAAGGGCTACATGGGTCAAAGTTTACACCTTTTCACCTCATCGAGGAGCTTATTCTAAAGTGAATTATTGTGTGGCATTGGAAATCTGTACATTTTCCAGTGCTGTACGACAGGTCAAAATGCTGTACTGTACAGCGAAATGCTGGACGTCTGGTCAGCTTACGGTTAGCCCCAACTTGTCAGGCTTTTGCTCACAGAAGCATACAAAATATATGCCTAATTGCGCCGGTACATATATGCCTCATAATGTGGATAATTTGTTTCAATCCCCAGCTGCGCCGACTTATCTTACCCCTCTTCCACTTTGGGAAAACCCTATCGCAGCAGCCACGTTCCTGTCCTTGGAGACCACGGACGAGAACGATGACGAACCATAAATCGAATCCATATTGATTTACAGCGGCTCACCTGACACCTTTCTGAGCTGCTAAAGGAAGAAGACCAACAAGGACAACATTAAACAGTTCATCGCTTTGCGTCAACATTCAGGATTATCACGGGCCCAGTTTTGGCATCTTATTTTGATTATTTGTTTTTTTTTTGTTATGTTCGAAAAATGTCTCAAAAACTGGGACCCGCTATAGACGAGAAAGGGTTTCATATCGTTTTCGTTGCGGTTCGAAATTATACCCATTAAATTCATAACAATAATTTTCATATGATTTTTAAACAATATCCCTAATGCACATAATGAAGTAATTTATAATAATTTGACATGTTCCTACGACATCCTTACTTTGTCTAATTCACTCACATATGAACAAATGTATATATCAAAATTACCATCCATTATGGTTACATGCTGTGGCTCTGGCTGTCATCTTTCGCCATTTGCATAATTCCATAATACATATTTCAAAAATATTATAAGAGAGATCCTCCGAAAACTTTGTATCATTACAAAAACATTTTAGCCAAAAACTTGGTCCATTCCATGCGACAACATACGCCTCCATTTGGTTGTCCTCCATGAACTTATATTCTTCCCGGAACCATAGAGCCGCCACCGCACCATATTGCTATGGCATTCAACCTATCCTTGTTTCATTCAGAAATTAACAAGAATCCTTAAAAGTTCTTAAGAATGGATGTAGGCAGGAGGCAGAAGAGTACGTGCGTATGTAAACGAATATCAACCCAGTTTCTTGGAAGCTCTCCAGATTGTCATCCAATATTTTGCATTCCTTCTATACCGTACAAAGAACCGCCCTGAATATTGTTGTAACTATACATATAAGCGAGTGAGTATAAAGGAAGTCGCTTTCTTCCATACTTACATTTATTACTATGAAAAAGTTTCCGTTCTGCCAATGAAGCGCAAAAAGGAAATGAATGAAATTCAGGACAGTCTCGTAGACGACGTATTTAGAGTACGAGCCCAAAAGGACCCCATTGAATTTGAAGAATGCATCATGATGGTGAGCGTAAGCACAGGACACAGGATGAAATCGACATGAGAGACCAAGATACGACATGTCCTCAAATACAACAAGGAAGACAATATTTCGGTGTATGTATTTATAGATGTTCAAAAGAAAACTTTTCGTCTGACTTATTATATAGTTTTGAAAATGACAAAGAGATGGATTATGTAGTGTGGATACTTTTAATTGCTTTTGGCGAACAGAACAAATTTGTTTAAAATTTTGTTCAGAGATGTAAAGTGATGGGGATGAAGGAAATTCGTAATAATTGGCTTTTCCAGTGACTGGAGGTTATATTGTCCTGCAAAGTGGTTTCGAAATTATTGTTGGGTTCCCTGGAAAATACCAAAGAATGTATTGTTCAATGTAGCTGCCACAGCAAGTATCTACACGGATCTTATTTCTTATTTCGTGCTCTGTGGCCGTGATCATTCGGTCGCCACTCTGTGAAATAGACACTCATAGAGAAACGAGTTTCCAAACTCGGCACGACTCGTCGCAAGCTATAAATTATTCAGAAGAAGATGATAAGAAATATTCTTATCGTAGAATAATAATCTAACAATAAGACTAGGAAATGGTATGGCTGACAACCGTATCACACTCCGAATTCAGTTGTCACGGTAGTCATCAACGCACCATGCTCCACTAGGAGTTACGGTAATGAAGAGAGAGATGAGAATGGTCGATTAAGGGATTTCTTTGTTTTTTTTTTGCATTTTCATAATTTGTAATTTATTGATTGGTGTATTGACAACTACCGTGTGTAGTCAACCTTTCAACGACAACTGAATTCGGAGTGTGATACGGTTGTTAGCCATACCACTTCCTAGTTGCATTTTTTGTTTATTTATTTTCTATGGAAGCTCGATTAACCGAACTTTCGTTTAACTGAACCACCCTTGTCAACAGTGGCGTGCATCCCATAGAGGCATAAAATTACTGCCTACCCTAACTGAAAAGTAAAAAAAACGTGGCTTTCATTCGATGCGTTCCGAAACGTTCCGAAACGTCAAATATCAAATTTGAAACTATATGCCCTTTGTAAAATGTAGGAAAGATATAAAAAAGAAATAGCCGTAGATGGATGGGGAAATAAATGCTTATTTTGTTTCCATCTAAACAAAAACGAAAAAAATAGATCCCGAAATGTCTTTTGAGCAAACTCGAATGACAAGACAAAACAAAACGCCAACCGAATTGAAAACCACTTGGATTTCCGTGAAATTTGCCATTTCGGAACTATCTTTGACAGTTGTTCGGCACGTAACGTAACGTAAGCGTTCTGCTTTGCCCTTAAAGTCTCTAACATTATGAACAAAAACGAGACCGAGGCTAATTTCGGGCGCGGTCGAAATTTGAATACATGTCACATATGAATGAAACGTAAGCTTCTTTTGTGTTAACAATTTCTAACGCAGCCACGTCCGATTCCATCTGTTCCTAGATGCGTTGAGGCTCGACAAGGATGAATTTTGGTTAAGATCCAAAAAGAAAAAAGTTTCTCTTAAATGGACCATATATTTGGGGGTTGGCTTATAGGTATGATAGCCCTATTACATAATGTGCCGATTCCATCCATTCCTAGATATGTTTTAAGGCTTTGCTAGGAATACATTTGGGTGAAGTTTGGTTAAGGTCGGATTCAAAAGGAAAATGTTTTTCTTAGCAGAACTTAATTTCCAGGGGCTTGTTTGTATGGCAGCCCTATGACGTAATGTTCGGATTCCATCCGTTCTTAGATATGTTTTGAGGCTTTACTAGCAACACAATTGGGTGAAGTTTGGTTGAGATTGGTCCATAAAGAGAAAAGTTTTTTTTTCCGAAGAACCTAATTCTTAGGGGTTGGTTTGTATGGCAGCCCCATGACCCCATGGCCCGATTCTATTCGTTCCGACATACATACATACAGCGTACACTAAATAGAAACTTGTATACAAAGTTTCAGCTTCAAAACTGAGGGACTAGTTTGCGTTGCAACAGACGGACAGACAGACGGACAGACAGACAGACAGACGGGCATCGCTCAATCGATTTCTTTCGTCACACTGATTAATAATATATATACTTTATATAGTTGGAGGTGCGTTGCAAACTTCATGACAAAGTTAATATACCCTTTCACATATAGTGACGGGTATAAAAAAGTTTATTTCATCACTGTACTCTGCAGTGAACAATGAACATAATGCACTCTGCTTATCATATACGGCGAATTGGCTTTTTTGGTATCTTCAAACCAAACAATTTGGCGAGCTTTCACCACAATGAACAAAAGTCTGATTCGAGTTTGCTTCGACTTGAGAAACTATCCTCAGATTTTACGCAAATAGTACGCCATGATGAAGAATATTCTAAGTCAGTACGAATTTTCTTCATCATGGCGAATAATCTACGTATATTTCGAGCATAATTCACGGCGGCGACGAAAATTAAAATCAAACTTTTCTTCATTGTGATGAAAATTGGCTACAGGCATTAAATAGCCAATAATATCCATCTGCTACGAATGGGCAATGCAAATCATTTACGCTTCGTAATAGAAAAATCGTAAAGGTAAATAATTTAAGCTTCGGAATGACAAAAAATTTTCAGGATTCTAAAATACGTATTGTATTCAGTTCGCCGCGGCACATCGTTTTCGGATTATATTGGCGTATCGCTTCCGGTTTGCCAGGGAAATTCGCCATAGAGATACCATATTCTTCTCAGACAATCTGTTTGCGATCTAAAAACGAGTTCGCCGGCGAACAAATTTCTCGTTTCGGCAAATCGCCTACAGATCGCTGGCGAATCAATTTGTTTGGTGGGCTAAGTCACCACGTCAACCAAAGCAGGCACAATTTCCACTGCTTTTCAGATACACACACAATGATACAACTCAGGAATTTTTTTTTCCATTGAGAAGTTACACCCTATTTCACTTAGGTGTAATCCGGCGACATGGGTATGAGATATTCCGATTCCGAAGCCACAAAAGTAGGCATGCTTTTCGCTTGATCGTATTCGTATGTATCTCGTCTGCTAGAGCGGCGAAGTTCATTCCGCTTTGTTTTCATATTCGTACCAACCAATTCGTGAATGTGTACACTATGTACATGAAATAATACAGTGAGTCACATTAAAATTTGCACAGAGCAAAGCCCCATACAAAGCCAGTGTAACGAAACATGGACTCCATTTTAAGTACCGGGCCTGGTCCTTGCATCCTCATTTTTTTTTATTCCGCGATTCACGTGCTGGTGGGCAGCTATTTCCGGTAGGCAATGGGGGTGAGTCAAAGAATACCGCGTTTAAGGACGACGTTACAATAAAAAAATCACGTGCCAGCTATTCAAGATGAAAAAAAATAACGGTACATCCACATGGCGGAGCATCTGGGGTCCGTGCAAGGAAAGGGTTTTTTTATGCATAATTGATACAAAAGCGGTACTTAGTCGTTTCCTTTTTTCCGAGGCTGCGTGGTTCACTTTAATTTAATTTTTTTAATTTTTGTGTTTTTAATTATTATAATTATTTTTCACTCGAACCGGATTAAATTAATGGACTAAAATTAATTTCAACATATTTTTTGCACTTATTTTTTTACGTTCGCGGCCAAAAATCGACTCCCCGAATTTCCTTATCTTAAACTTGCTGTAAATCTCATCCAACAACCAAAATCTCAAGTTAAATCTATCTAAACAAGTTAGACCAATAAGTCCACGGCTATAGAGTGTACACTGCACGACATTTTTTTAAAATGCGATATACATACATTATAAATAGATACAGTGTACGACACTTTTTCAAATGCTGATCAAATATGGATCATTACACCAGGAACCAGAAAACTGTCATATGCACTGTGACAGGCAATCCTGGACTTGAGAAGATTGCAAATTTACATTGCGTTAAAGGGAAATCGGACTGTGTCGCGACAAACTTTACACAAAAAATATTGGTTCCCGGTCAATTTTCGTTGTCAAAAGTTAATATATCAGGCGCTAAAAGGTTATGAGAACATTGAAATAAAAAAAAACGCGAGAAATTTTTATTTTTTGTGGATCTTCGCGTGATTGAAACGCGGACGATACAATTTTCCCGTATATTTGTCCACTATTTCGACGTGTTTACCAAGGCAAACACGGGGTTTCTCTCGGTGGTTCCCGGCTTGTAATAGAGAGGGGTTTGGCATAAAGGCTTTATATATTGACCTCCTGTTTATTTATTTTTAATTATACATATATGTACATAGTTTTTATGGGGTATATGGATGATAGTATGATATGATTCGGTTGACACAATAAACATCAATTTGTTATGTGAGGAAAAACCGTGCAAATAAATAAATTCAGACTATAGAAAGAACATAGAGGAAATACTTAGTAGTCCGCATTAGCGTCATATCAACATAATACCGGCCCACACTGTCCGGGGTTGTCTCTGTCTCTGCCAGGCGTATGTTATCTACAACGTTGATCTTTCGCACCGCGCGGTTTCGCAAACTCCGAACAGTGTGGTTGCGGCCTTAGGCTATCCAGACTACCGAGTCATGACTGTCTAATTACCTGGAGTGGTTATGGTTATATTTCTCGATTTTGTGAAATCGTCTTCAAAATTATATATTTTTTGAGCAATACTACAAAAATTTCAGGAAATATTCAAATCTCATTTATTGAATATGATAGGACTGCCTACCCTGCATGAAAAGGCTGTGCATGCCACTGATAATCGACGCTCTACTATAATTAATTCGATGCAAAATTTTAGCTATTATTGCTTCAGAAATTTTTAGTTAATAACTTTAGTAAATTCTAAAGTATGTGGTCCTCATTGTAAATTTAAAAAAAAATATTAAATAAGACAGCCGATTTTATTAGAACCTCAGTCAGTATTGTGAAACTTATATTATCATTATATTGTAAAGCTCCACGACGAGACAAGACGCTATCTCACAACATCTTCTCCAATAAATAAATAAATAAATTATTTTTAAACATTTTCATCGCTCATCTTTCATCCTAGTCAAGGCTTGCTTGCTACACCAATATTCCAATATATCTTGAGAAATTTCTCGTCAATAATACAACATGATGTACTACTATCGTTGAATTAATAATGTCTCTACATCCATCCTCCGTGATCCGACCATAGCATTATACTCAGGTCACGGTCGGTCTTGCTTCAGAACCATAACACGAGGACAACGACAACGACGATGGTGGTATGGACATATTTCCAAACAAGCTTCTTGGATATTCGATCCACCATTCATGTCACAGATCATTTCAATATTTCGTCAAAAAAATGGACTGAGGGACATGATGTAATATTACTGTTTCAACGAATAACAAAATAATATTGTCTTTCGTTTTGTATACGAAGTAGTCGAAGGATATAGTTACTTGTACCAGGAACATCGTCTAGAGATTATGGGATAAATTCATGCAAAAATATTCACCGGATTGTTTCAGTAATTTTGTATATGTGATGCGAAAGCAAGGCCATACATTAATCGAATTGTGTTACTTATCGGGATAAATATGAAGGATGCTTGTTAATATTTTCTAATATGTAGACTCATAATACTTTGGGAAAATTGTATGACAAACATAATAATTTAAAGGTTACAACTATACCAAATGCATTGCCCGTCATACAATGGTCAATGGTATACATATGCCACTCATACCTCTTCCTCCAAGTCTATTATACGAATGCTAATTGCAATTTTATGCACTCAAAATGCAATTCTGTTTCCAAATGGAAAAAATAGAGCCAAAATGGTTCTTTTTCTCTATTGCAACAATGGAACTTAATGGTGCCATAGTTTTGCAAACTTCCATAAAAAAATCATTTATGGAACATGCATACCTACATACTTTTTCCGGAAAGAATAGAAAAATGTTATAAATGAAAGTTCGTTCTGACACAATGCATTTATAAGTTTTCGCATCTTTATTGGCCAATTGAAAGTTTTCGACTTGGAAATTATTTCACTTGGTACGTATTATTGTTGGATGTCACGCTGAGGCATTATTATAATGGTATGGAAACTTTCGTAGACAATGCGGTTTTTGTTGTAGAAATTATGGTTAATGTTTAAGTTGAAAATATTATGAAAATTATGTTGTTTAGCATAATGGATTTTTTAGGGAAAATAAATTGATGATTGGTTTACTCTGTGGCCGTGGATTGGTGGTGGTTGCCTTTTATATTTCGGGATTGGACAACCCTAGTGTTGCAATCTGGCAACTGACAGCTCTATCGTAAAGTTTGACATTTTTGAGGTTATACGTACTCAGAACGTATTGACATACGAGCGCTATTTGTGCTCTTTACAGTAACTTAAAAGATTCATCTCGGCCAAATAATGGAATTAAATCGTGAACATTTTCGTGCGATTATTTTTTACAACTTTCGACGTGGATTAACTCAGCAACAGTGCATGGATGAACGGAATTAAATTTTTAGCGATGAAGCTCCATCAAGGACCAGTGTTTATCTATGGTATGGTGAATTCAATCGAGGTCGCAGTTCACTCCAAGACGAATTTCGTGAAAGTCGTCCAAAATCAGTTGTTGTTCCGGAAACCATTGATGCTGTGCGCGAACTGATATTGCAAGATCGTCATGTGACCTATCGTGAGATTGAGACAACATTAGGCATTAGTGGAACCAGCACACATTCAATATTGCATGAACATTTGACTGTCAAAAAAATTTGTTCGCGTTGGATCCCACACAATTTGTCAATCGCTCAAAAAAAGGCTCGTGTCGATTGGTCGAAAGAAATGCTCAAAAAATACGATTGCTGTACGTCTATGACATCGTGACAGGTGATGAATCGTGGATTTACGCGTATGAGCACTAAAGTAAACAGCAGTCGACTGTATGGGTGTTTCAAGACGAGCCAAAACCAACAAAAGTTGTTCACGCACGAAGCACTTCCAAGCAAATGGTCGCCTGTTTTTTTCGGAAAAACTGGACATGTCGCAACCGTACCACTAGAACAACGCAGAACAGTTAATTATGAGTTGTACACAACCATTTGTTTGCCAGTTGTCTTCCAAGAAATCAGGAAAACCAACCGCCCAAGACGAATCACTCTTCATCACGACAATGCGAGCTCTGACATCAGCTCAAACAACTGCAATTTTTAAGCACTCAAAACATCGATTTGATGGGTCATCCGCCGTATAGTCCTGACTTGGCACCGAATGACTTCTTTTTATTCCCGTACGTAAAAAACAAACTGAGTCGTGCTCTGTGGTCGTGATCGTTCGGTCGCCACTCTGTGAAATAGACGCTCATAGAGAAACGAGTTTCCAAACTCGACACGACTTGTCGCAAGTTTATTATTCAGAAGAAGATGATAATGATGATTCTAATCGTAGAATAATAAACTAACAATGCGACTAGGAAGTGGTATGGCTGACAACCGTATCACACTCCGAATTCAGTTGTCTTTGTAACGTTGATGACTACACAGTACACACGGTAGTCGTCAACGCACCATGCTCCACTAGGAGTTGCGGTAAACAAGAGAGACGTAAAAAACAAACAAGTGAGAGTTTCGTCGTCCCTTAAATATTAATCGTAATGCATCTGTACCTCATTGGACTGACTGCAAAAATTTCGAACAACGTGGTTTCAGTAAAACGGCAGCCTTAATATCATAGTCCTCCGCAAATTGCTTTTCGCCTGGGTCATACGTTGGAACAACATGAAGACAGACATTGTGGAAAATGGGGAAGGAGGTGACGATTTTTTATTTCATATTAGGGGGGGGGGGGGTTAGGAGGAAAACATACTAAAAGAACGCGGTCGTGAGGTGTGAGCTAACGTGGGGAGGGGCTTTTGTCTCTTTCCTCCTTTTGGATTTGCTTTAAGGGGCTTTCGCCTTTATCTCGGGAATATCTCGGAAACGGTGAATCCTACCAAAATTATTTTTATGGTAGTATTAAAGCCCATTTAATTTCCTATAAACTTGTTCTGACTTACATGTGTCGAATTCCTAACGGTTTCCCCGATATACTTTATTGAAATCCGAAAATCGACCCACCCCATACGCTGTGCTTTAACCCTTAAATGCATAGCGTACCATATATGGTACATGGCTAGATTCCTGTAAAAGTCCAGCGATTTTTAAATTTCTGATTTTTTTTTACTTTTTCCCAAAGTAGACAAAACAAGCTTTCACATGAATTCAATTTTGGCTTCCCGAAGCCTCCCTTGAATTGTCTGTGGGTCGTCAAAGTGGACGAACGTTATTTTTTGTGGAATTTTAAATGCTATTCTTAAGAGCTAAAAAATTAGCGAAATTCACCGTTATTCGGAAAAGAAAAAATAGTGGTGAGTAAATTGAAATGTGTTCTTGACATTCTTTTGAGATTTTGACCAAAAAAAGTCACTAAAGGTATTGTTTGCATCAATTTTGCAACGTACCATATATGGTACACCATGCATTGGGGCATATTCAGAAATATCTATACATACATTCCGATCGTTGTTAGCTGATGAAATTATTCTCCTTTTGTCTTGAGCAGAGTAGGATATGTTCATAACATTTTAATTATCAGCTTTTTCAACATGATGGTGCGTTTTATTGGGACCAGAACAGGTCCAAATAACCTAAATTTTCATACAAATTATAACACCGTTCAATTTTTACAGGATATTTACTGACATTTTTATGAAAGCTAGGTTAATCAGTTCTGTTCAGGATCCAAGGAAACGGAGCTGTCATAGTTGACTTAGAAGGATCGTTGTTGTCATTTTGTTTTCTATAGCACACCGGTCAGGGCTTAGCGTTTCTGTAGCTGCTTCTTATAATCCCAGTCTTTTTAGCTAGCAAGTATACTGAAAAAATTGTTCAGAGCTTTTGTTTTGTCCTTAGGACACGCTACTAAAAAACCGAGCTTCCGTATTTGACATCTTAGTAAGATACTTGGACTTTCACCAGGACTCAAGCAGCTGCGTCTTGATATCCATTTTCTTAAACCATTTGATTATGACAAGTATTGTCTTGGAAGTCCACGGTCAGGATCCTCAGAAAATGTGCTTCTGGGGTCAACCATTTCATATGGAAGATTATGTGGAGTACCACATCAGATAAATAAAAAATTACATGGATGTAATTATTGCGGACATGTCCTGGGACCTGCAAAAATTTGGGTTATAAAACAGGCAGCAGTTCATTTCCATATTCATATCCTAGCAAAGTCAATCCAATCCATTTACTTTTCAAGAAAGGAATCCCATGAGCTATGATAAGTCAAAAGAAGTCTCGAGATATACGTTTAACAGTAGAACATGTTTATAGCGAACTATTGTATAAAATATTTATTTTATAACGAGACCGAGTTCTAATCGCACTAATAGCATACATACTCTATACCTATGTACAGAGCTAGACGGCACGCAAAGCCCAAAATAATAATTTCCATGTTTTTTTGTAGGGGATGAAGGGGTATATGAGTCGGATCTGGCGCACTTTCAATATTTTATAAGGACATCCAACAGCTACCACTCGACACACATGTGAAGTCTTTCACGACATTCTATCAAAAGATATGGCTTAATTTAGGTTTGTAGAGGATGTATGGGGTAGTCAAACCTACTCCACTTTCCATCAATTTCCAGGATATGTCACAAATAGGCATCGAGACAAATTTCAATAAGGAATAGGAAACTAATAACGCACCTACCCGAGCTCCCTTTTAAAAAACTGAATATTCACGATTTTCTACAGAAATTACCACCTTTCCTTTAATGAAGAGGGGTTCATTATATCGAGTTTCCACTATAATTTCGATCAAAACTCTCAATAAACATTATCCTTTCTTTTTACACTGTTCCTATTAAAGTAAGAGGCAGATTAAATAAAATTTAAAAAATGTCTTTCATTTGCAACATATGGCCTGAATGCATGGCGTACCATATTTGGTACACAATGCAAATTCTACTATTTTCGCTTTTCTGGGAAAACGGGCTATTTCCTGGGAAAATAAAGGCTGATTCCTTGTTCAGTGACCGATTTTACATAAAAGGAGGTCAGTTACGATAATGGGTTCTGACCCCATGCATTTAAGGGTTAAAACACAAGAACTCAAAAACTAAAATGGGAAGGGAACAAGTTTGAACACAGTTTAATTATCCGAAAAGACATAAATGTTCAATGGGATTTAGGTCAAGGCTTCTTGCTGGCCCTGGCCACTCCTTCACTGAGATTCCTGCTCGTTTAGAGCGGAAGCATTTGGGGTGGGTCGATTTTTTTGCTCACAAGTGTATTTACATACATTTATTTTGTTAGGGCCGTTATGTCAAATAAAAGTATACTTCGAGTCATAATTTTTAGGGTTTTTTAGATTTTTTTTTTCTTCAGAAAACCCTTTATGAAGTCGATTTTGTCCGTCCGTCTATTTACCGAATAACTTCACGAACTGTTCAACCGATCATCATGAAATTTGGTAGAAATGCGTAGAATGGTAACATTGCCTATAAAATTATGTACAAAAAATATTCAGTACGCATTCAAATTCTAAAAACCCCACGTATTGCGCGTGCCGCCCTCTGTACGCTCGGTATTTTTTTATCATATGGAAGGGGTGGGCCCGGAATCGTGTACCTACTTTTATTGCCACGCGGGCCCGGATTTTCTCTCCACGGCCCTGACTATAGCCACTACAATTTGATATTTTTTACAGTCGAAAGTAATAAGTGCGATTTTAAAAATAAAAAGAATAATTTGCCTTATACTGTAGTTGGCACTGAAGACGGACATTAGTTGTGTCCGAAACACGTGTCTGCACATGATAATAAAAAATCCTCAGTATAAGGCAAATTATTCTTTTTATTTTTAAAGTTTAAAAAACTGAGGAAAAGAAACTGAACTATACAGTGGCGGAACAACTTCACTCGGGCCCTCCCGCCAACTTCTTGAGTGGGCCCCCTGGCCCCTACACTGATAAAAAAGCAGAGTAAAATCAATCGAAAGCACTCTTGAAGGTTGATCCACACTTTTCAGTCATCAGGCACAGTTATTTTCCATACAAGTTGACAGATTGTTAGTTAATTTATTGACTTACTATCTGATCAATTTGTATGGGAAATGACTGTGACTGATGACTAAAAAGTGTGAATCGACCTTAAACTAACTTTTTTGAAACATGACTTTGATGTTACAGTGTTTCTACTAAAATTAAGAACGTCGTACTTAAAATAGCTTTCCTAAGAACTACTTTCACAATTTGCAGTCTTATATTGAGAATAGCATTCTTGTTTTAACGTTTATTAAATTAATGATTTCGTCAATCGTTTTTTTATTATTTTAAAATAAAAATACTCACGCAGTGCAGTATTGACCCCTATAGATGTTGGTAAGCATAGTAAATAACCTGCGCCTACAATGGGACTCGATCCCGCGAACCTATGATTTGAAAACGAGCTCCCTATCTACCCTAATGCTACATACACACGGTCAGTCCGAATCATTTTTTTTTTTTTTTTGTCAAAATCGAAGAAAATGCATGAATTTAACAGAACGAACAATCCAAAAAATAGATTGACTCTATTCATTGTTTCAGCTTTAAATTTAAGCGTGCTCTAATTTAAATCTTTAAATTTTAAGAACGTTTGTACATAATATTAAAATCAATACAGAAATATTGGCAAGACTCCTTTCAAACCAAATGTGGCCTCCGCACCACAGCCCTAATGACCGTGTGTATACCGCAAGCAAGATAAAATATTTTAGTCTTCAACGACATAGACAGGCCGTACTAACTAGTTTGAACTAAGTTTAATACCACTCTCAAACTATTTTCCTCGTGTTTAACAGTTCATGGCTTACAGTTATGGATTATAATTTAGTCCGAAAGTTTGAAAGTTTAGAAAAGGTACTTTCACCAAAAATGTTTTTAGATAGTTTTTTTGGCAGAGCAACCTAAAGAATCTTTTTGGGCATATCGTGCCTGGCAAGGAAAAGGGTGGTCGGATTACAAACAGCAAATAGCGCACCCATGCAAAGCAAATTTGAGGATCCGGATTGTCTCATGAACTTTCAAAGATTTTCGGACAATATTAAATTTGTTTATCTAAGAAACCTGATCAGAGAGGAACAACAAATTTAGCATTTATTTTGACTTCGAAAAGTGTGTATCTTTTCTTGTCTACCAAAAAACATCTACGTCGAACTATAGTTTTTTTTTTTGCAGACGTTTTAGGGTTCGACAAATTCTTCTTCCCTAAATCTCGTGGGCCCCCGCCAAGCGGGCCCTGCGGGCCCTTATGCTCCGCCCCTGGAACTATACATCACATACAATTACCAAGTGCCAATTTAAATCATAATAAACTAGTAAACCAGTCATTTGTATTCATGAATTTATAATTTAATTATCGAGTGCGAATTTTAATTATCTGTAAAGGACTACTTAGAATAAGTAAAATCATTTTTCGTTTCCTAATCGTCTATAAGCAGATTTCGCCTGATTATTGATTAGAAGTTAGAGCTATTACCTTGTCCGCACTTATCCCTACTTCTAAGTAATCTAGTTCAATGGATATTACCAAATGTTCGGAAACCCCATTCTTACATTCCCAGAAACCATTAGTCTTCATTAATTTTTCATTCATGATGTAGTGTCTTAGATTAATAGCAACAAAGGTGGATTTAATAGAAAGCTCAAACTCTTCACATCCCCGAACTACTGTCTTTTTGTAGTAAGACTACATACAAGGAGATTCGCATTGAATTAAAAACTCTCCATACAGCCTGCTGTTGAAAGAGAACTGGTACACTAGCACCAATTTAAAATTGAATTTTAAATATAGTCAACCGACAACATTCACCACAACCTCACATTCAGTATACGGTATACCTACATGGGTGAGGGTGAGGGGCGAATGAAAAACTTAGTTTTTTGAAAATTACCCGCTTAACAACTTTTGGCTAAGTGAAATTTCATGATTAGCTTCCGCACATAACATATACAAACATAAGTACATAAACTACTTGTATCGTACCTCGTACCGACTTGTATGCATATGGAAAAATAAAATTTCACAAGTACCTATCCTGGCATATAGATATAGAGTGGATATCCTCTAGTATCCTAGTTATAGTACATTTCGCATTTTGTCGTCCCAACAACCGCACAGAGAAAACCATAGTTTCGTGCACACTCAACACTATAGTCGCAGCATAGCGTCTCCCGTCTCCTGATGCCAAAGTGACGGTATGGTCCCTCGCTCGTCCTGAATTGCATAAAGCTCATTATTCGAGCATTTAAATAGATTAACCGTAAACAAGGTAAACGATAAAGTTTTCCTAGGTGATGATGAAAAAGTTTTTTAGTTGTTTTTGTAAATATGTAGGTACATATGTAGGGTAGATACGTATCTGCTTCTCGTATCCTGGCGACAACTTAGAAGGCTGTCGTGTTTTAATTATTTTGCGAAAAATATTCCCAAACGTTGAACTTATTTACAAGTCAAGATAAAAGAAGAGAATTCTGTAATGTAAAGAACCAAAGATACTCGATAATGATAAAGATGTGTTTTCCATAGATGCATTCTATACTGCTTAAGCCGGCCCCACACTGACACACGGAGTGTGACACACACCGCACAAAAGACCTGTTCCAAGAATGATACCTTGGAGTCGCCCAACCACACTGCTGCTGCACGATTTTTCATATTAATCTTATGTGCGGTGTTTGCCACTCTCCGGTCGGGTCGGTCGGGTGTGGGGCCGGCTTTAGCTTATACCAGGGGCGTACTCAGAAAAATATTTCGGGAGGCGTTTTAGAGAGTCGCCTGCAAACTCTAGCCAAAGTTTTGGGCTTTGAGCGTCCATTTGCCGATTGGATAACTCCAGCGAAAACTCGCGAATACTGAATGCATTCACTAATATGTATGAAACAGTCTTTAGGTACCCCCAATTTGTCAAAGCACTGTTGATGCAGTACTTAGAACAAAGTCAAAGATCGTATTTTTCATCTTGGGGGGTTTGAACCCCCAAAACCCTTACGTAGGATCGCCACTGGCTTATATCTTGCTGTTGCATCACACTCTTGTGTCTATACCCTTATACATTGTGGTCTATTTACTTTTAAAAGATTTTCAAAAAGTTCTGAATTAATTCAATTTATGCGTATTTGCTTTTTCGTTTTATTCCACTTTTAATTAAAATAGTTCGACGACTGAGATGCAAAGATTGTTTGGTTGGAGGGAGTTTTGTTGCGATAATTTTATAATGAAACTTTGTTAATTTTCTGTAACATCAAAAAGTGTTTTCAGGTAAATGACGAGATAATGTGTACTGTACACAAATAGAAAAGAGAGAGAGAGTGTGTGTGTGTATGAATGAAATTATATGAAGTAAGAAAGTTGGTGAAAATATTTTGTACCTGATTCCTAATTCAAACAACTGGATCATCTTGAAATATACTAACATTAACATTTAACACGACTTTAAAGGGTGTTTTTTTTTTGGTTTGGTTTTTTTGTTGGTTTGTGAATTGATACAACAGAACACTGATTTTTGACACTTATTGAATGCACAAAATCAAAATTTTTACACGATTAACCATTTAAACAAACCTACTGACTAATATTTCAGACTTTTCGTGATAGTGGCACAACATATTTTTACAATTACATAAATAAATGCAAGAGTGTCCAGGGAAGAGAAATTAACGCATAAGAATTGTGTTTTTTGGTTTATTTGCTTTTGGTGAAACTGACTCGTTGGACTTTTTACATATTATGGATTTTGATTTTTTTCTGAAAAGCGTTTAATGTTATATTTTTATTCTTATTTTTTTTGTTTAAACAAAAATTGATATATGATATTTGGTGTGTTTGATCCATCGAACTTTTAGGCTATGGAATACGCTTAGACCAATTAGAAAGTGTCCCAAAACCTAAGTAAACTTTTTTGGTCTAAATTCTGTAAATTATACCATTTACTGTCTAAATATCCGAACCGTCAAACTTGACAGTTTCGCTGCCAAATTTATTTTTTATAATCAAATTAAAAAAAAACTCAAAATACAATATTGATTACGCCGGGTGTCATTTGGCAGCCCGTGTGGATACAGTCTTAGTTCGATGGGTGATATTATACAACTTGTAATATTTATGAAACTATGGTCAAAATTTGAGTGCGTGGTCCCGTGTGCGTAGCCCGAACGTTTTACAGACAATCATTATATTTCTCTCCTAAAGGGCGCTACGAATCTTGAAACCGCATATTTGAGTTATGGTCATGTGTCCTTTTATTAGTTGGGTACAGTAAAACGCTAGAAGCTCTACTATCACGAGTTTGTAGTTTAACCGTGACCGGGGCACGGATTTAGGAAACCTAGTTCAGTCCGTCACCTGCTTGGGGACGAAATCGATTAGCTTTTTTAGTGCCAAAACTGCCCAAAACCCTAATCGATTTCGTCCATTGAAAGTCAACGAGTTCGCATAGGGTTTCGAGTATATTTTACGTCGAAAACAGCCAAAATCCCTTGTTCAGCTCGATCAGATTTTCTAGCACCTAAACTGCCTAAAACCCTTACCTTACTCGCATAGGGTTTTTAGTACATTTTTCGTATAAAACAGCAATAAAACCTTGTTCAGCTCGTTTCCTTGAAAGTGACGCGATTGGAAAAGTTTGTGAGTATCTAAATAGCTAAAAATCCTTGTTTGTTTGGTTTCCTATATACAGCGTGTCCCGCATTGGGTGGTCAATACTGTAAGGGTTGATAGCGCAACTTGTTTCAGCAAGAAAATTACCAATACAATCGGAATTTTTTTTACCGTTACCTTGTTATCGCTGTTTTTGTGAAAGTCATCAAAAATCGTGACTTGTCACGCAAAATCGTAATTTGCAGCACTTCTGATGACTTAATCCAAGATTTGATTTCAGTTTCAGAAACTACATAAAATTTCACAAAAACTGAAGTTTTTTGCTGTTGCCAACATTATCGGCACTTTCAAGATACAGTTACTCAAACTTAATAGAAATTTTAAAATAGATTTTTCATCGAAAATTCAAACAGTAATTTCATAACGGTGCTTTATATGTACAACTCTGCAAAGTTGATAAAAGTTGCTTCAACATGTTGGCTTTCCAACGGTATATCACTTCTCATATTTACATTGCGGGATAAACATAACCATAAATTATCATTAAATGTACCGTTATGGAGATA
Organism: Microchrysa polita; assembly: GCA_949715475.1. Taxonomy (NCBI): domain Eukaryota; kingdom Metazoa; phylum Arthropoda; class Insecta; order Diptera; family Stratiomyidae; genus Microchrysa; species Microchrysa polita. Next base: position 4,904,819 of record OX454415.1, on the reverse strand, counting down.
TTTTCAAATCCCTAAAAACCTGATCACTTCAAACTATTTAGCCCAATGTAGCCCTCTTTTGGAGGTGGCGGTCGAGAGCATAGATGAAAATGTTTGGCATTTTCGTTGGAGCCATAAAACCTACACACTTGTGACAATATATTAATATTCGACTTTTTTTTTAGGAGTTCCATCGTTTCTTTTACATCCGTTTATTTTATTTATTTCTTATTCTTATAATGCATGTATTTATGAATTTATTTTGTGAGTTGGTTTGTTTGAGTTCTGAATTTTCTGAAGTGTGGTTTCTCATGAATTGAAAGTTTTGGAAGACCTTTTTTTTTAAAATCCGTGTAGTCTTGACGCGAAATCAAAAATCAACCTTAATTGTAAATTCGTGAGAATATAAAGTGACAATACTCTGTACGCCTCTATAGCTACAGTCAGACCGTGCTAGTACTAGCTACTAGTGCATGCATACAAGAAATCTCCACGGTGACGACGACGTCAACAACGAAACAGTGTCATATAAATGGGTGACTACGCGTTGTTACGACGTTCGTTAGCGAGAGTGTGTGCAACTAGACGCGTGAATAGTCACCCTATCTACCTAGGAATTAGTTGTATGCGCGAAATTACCACGGTGACGACGCGACGTCGTAAACAATCAAAAAAGTGTTATGCAATTTTACTAGTAAGTAGTAAAATGTATTTAATAGTGGAATAGGACATGTTCAATTATTCTACTGGGAAGTGAATATACACTACAAAATATTTCTCGGTGGATTTCGAATTAACGGCTCAACGGATCCACACGAAACTCAGTGGGAATGTGTATAATGGTAGGGTATTTGCTACGAATGCCTTCGAGATTACGAAATGGTCACAGGGTGTCCGAGACGAGGTGCGAAAGTCGATTATTCTATTTGTCATCGGAAAAGGGTGTATCGGCTCGTATATCGACATGAAATTCAGTGTAAATTTGCAGAATGGTAGGCTATTTGCTACAAACACCTTTGAGATTACGAAATATCAACAGGGTGTCCTAACAAAGGTGCAAAAGCTGATTATAATAGGCAATAAATTTAGTGTGAATATGTAAAATGATAGGGTATTTGCTACGAATACCTTCGAGATTACGAAATGGTAACAGGGTGTCCGAGACGAGGTGCAAAAGTAGATAATAATCAGCAATAAATTTAGTATGAATGTATCGAGTGGTAGGGTATTTTCTACGAATACCTTTGAGAATCAGAAATGTTAACAGGGTGTCCCAAACGAGGTGCAAAAGTAGATCATTTTGTTAATAATGGTTAAATGGATTTACCAGATGACCAGTGTTTGTATATGCCGGTTCATTTTATTTGTAATCGGAAAATGGTGTATATCGACATGAAATTCAGTGTAAATATGTCGACTGGTAGGTTATTTGCTACAAATACCTTTGAGATTGGGAACTGCTAACAGGGTGTCCTAAACGAGGTGCAAAAGTAGATAATAATCAGCAATAAATTTAGTATGAATGTGTTGAATGGTAGGATATTTGCTACGAATACCTTTGTAGTCGGGAAATGTTATCAGGGTCTCTCAAACGAGGTGCAAAAGTGGTTGTCATAATCAGCATACCCAACAAACAATGGCTAACAACACAATACAAAAATTCGAAAAACCTGCGGTTACAGAAAACATTCACAAAAAGTGACTGTTTGCTGTGCATTTTCGTCGAAGGGTCGCTACCCCTATTTTTTCTATAGTCTGTATCTGCGACTAGTGTCATTTTAGCATTTCAAATAGAAAAGGCAGAGCCAGGCCACTTTTAGTGTTTTGGAATCAGTAGACGACCAGGTGTCTAAAAACTGGTTTTGGTAAAAAAAAACATGTTTATCATATTTATTTATAATTGTGACTGGCATATAAAGAAGAAGAAGACATTTGACAGACCCTGATAACATTTCCCGACTACAAAGGTATTCGTAGCAAATATCCTACCATTCTACACATTCATACTAAATTTATTGCTGATTATTATCTACTTTTGCACCTTGTTTAGGACACCCTGTTAGCAATTCCCAATCTCAAAGGTATTTGTAGCAAATAACCTACCAGTCGACATATTTACACTGAATTTCATGTCGATATACACCATTTTCCGATGACAAATAAAATGAACCGGCATATACAAACACTGGTCATCTGGTAAATCCATTTAACCATTATTAACAAAATGATCTACTTTTGCACCTCGTTTGGGACACCCTGTTAACATTTCTGATTCTCAAAGGTATTCGTAGAAAATACCCTACCACTCGATACATTCATACTAAATTTATTGCTGATTATTATCTACTTTTGCACCTCGTCTCGGACACCCTATTCGTAGCAAATACCCTATCATTTTACATATTCACACTAAATTTATTGCCTATTATAATCAGCTTTTGCACCTTTGTTAGGACACCCTGTTGATATTTCGTAATCTCAAAGGTGTTTGTAGCAAATAGCCTACCATTCTGCAAATTTACACTGAATTTCATGTCGATATACGAGCCGATACACCCTTTTCCGATGACAAATAGAATAATCGACTTTCGCACCTAGTCTCGGACACCCTGTGACCATTTCGTAATCTCGAAGGCATTCGTAGCAAATACCCTACCATTCTACACATTCAAACAAACTTTATTCCCGATTATAATCAGCTTTTGCACCTTTTTTAGGACACCCTGTTGATATTTCGTAATCTCAAAGGTGTTTGTAGCAAATAGCCTACCACTCTGCAAATTTACACTGAATTTCATGTCGATATACGAGCCGATACACCCTTTTCCGATGACAAATAGAATAATCGACTTTCGCACCTCGTCTCGGACACCCTGTTACCATTTCGTAATCTTGAAGGCATTTGTAGCAAATACCCTACCATTTTACACATTCACACTGAATTTCGTGTCGATCGGTTGAGCAGTTAATTCGAAATCCACCGAAAAATAATTTTAGCGTATATTGACTCGCTGGCTGGGTGCTAGTCGAATTGAACATGTCCTATTCCACTAGTATCTAGGAAATGTGTCTGTTGACTAGCTACTAGTCAAATTGCATAACAGTTTGTTGATTGTTTACGACGTCGTCACCGTAGTAATTTCACGTTTGCAACTAACTCCTGTATATAGGGTGACTAGTTGCGCGTCTAGTTGCATCACACTTTCGGTGACGACGTCGTAACAACGCATAGTCACCCATTTACATGACACTGTTTTCGTTGTTTATTACGTGTCGTCGCCTATGGTGATTTCTCGAATGCAACTTTACTAGTACTAGTAGCTCGCCAAATGTGACTGTAGCTTATGTCAATGGTCGACCGAATTTTGGTGTGGTCCTGAGGAAGACCCTTTTGTGTTTTCAGATTATTGGTGCTAAGGCGAACCTTTTTAGATCACCAGTATCTTAATCGTCATGTGTGAGGATCATGAGGCAGCATGGCAAATTGAACCACCCACCGCTGAGCAACGGACAAGCACTAGTCACCATACCATGCCTGAGGAGAGGTATCCCGCCAAAGGCCAAGGGTCTGCACGACCCGCAGCTCTTCTCCGCCCTTTTGTAGAGCTATAGTTCTGTACCAAATTAGCAAATGATTACAAAATGGCTCTCGGTTTTCATAACGCTTAGTGTGTTACCACTCCCAATCCACCGCCCTTAGGTACATAAAAGGAAAAATAGGCTCACTCTGGTACTGATTCTGAATCGCAGCTATCTTTTGAGCTGTTTTTTATTGCAAATTTCGACATAAATCCTTATATTATAAATCCTTATCCCGGTATACAGTTTTACGTACAACTAGGTTTCAAGGTGTGAAGATGTAAGCTGCTGTCTGAGTGAGCAAGGCAACTATACCATTTTTTTTACGTATGGTATCCCAGACAGGTAACCAACGATTAGCATCATACGGACTCTGCTTAGACTTTGAAATTTTTCAGGTCATGGTAGCGTATAAGTTATTTTAACCCCGGTAGACCTGCAGGTTAGTCTAAGCAAAGTATTTCTAGAATTATACTCTACTCTAGTAGTCATACTGCAGGACAGATAAAACGCGATCTATTTCGCTGTTTATCCGGAGAACAAATTCAATTTTTCCAAGCAGTTTTACATTACATCTTTTGAACCAGGGCTGTATTTCCCATATGGGCAACCTGAGCCCGGGACGCCAAAATTTAAGGGGTGGCAAATATCTGCACGTTTCATGATTCCATTGATTTAAAAGTTCAATGTTCACCAGGTATGGTACTTAATTAGAAAAAATACATTGAACTCCGCTTAAGCGGTCGCTTAAATCATTTCCCGCCAGTAAGTAATTCAAGTAAATTTGGGGAAGGACGCATTTAGCTACCTTCAAATCAAGTTGTGCAAAATATTCGGAAAACTATTGTGTTCTCAGAATGGCGCATTATTTACTTTCAATTTACCATTCGCGCCTACATACGCATAAGCTTCAAGCTTTCCGCTTCATATCACCTGGACGTTCTTAAATCTTAATCACAGAGAATTCAATGCAATGCAATACAATGATAAATTGAATTAGTCATACAAATAAAGTCAAAACAAAGTGGCGCCAAAGTTTTGATTTGTTTTATAGGGATGTGCATGCTGTTTCTCCATGGTATATTGCATTGAGTTTTTTTTTTGTTCCTCCCTTATTGAGTTTGTCTAAATTTTCGATTTCATCAAATTTCGCATATACCTTTCTGTATTGGGTTTTCAACTTCGGAGTCGCTTTGAAAATACAGATAATCAAACTTTGGATAAATTTCAAAATAAATTTTGCCTTGAAAATGCAGACAATAATTTCGGAACGATACTTAAAACTGGCAATTCTGAAGAGGTATGACAATGATTCTTTAGTATGTTTAGACTTATAATCAATTGCCCAAATTGTGTCGAACTGGCAAAAACCGAAGATTCTTTGAAACTACAAACTTCTGTGACTAAAATAGCAGATAGTGCAGTCGATAAAAAAAGAAGAAGGTAATTGGCCTCGAGTTTCAGTCACTTTACAGGATTTGATTTTGATCAGATCCAGTTTTATATCGCACTGAGGTCAAAAACATGCTTCGAAAATTCCGAAAACGTATGTCGGCTCCAAGGACGAGGAAAAGTTGGTCGATATGAAAAATAAAAAATGTATTCTGGAATAAAATACAAATGGAAGTATGTATTCTGAAGCTTAAAAAAAACGATGTGCCCCAAATTTGCCGCCCTATGCTTCAGCCTACTGATCAATCCGCCACTGCTTCAACGGATTACTTGAGCATTAACTTGGTTTGATACGTTCTTAAGAAATACTGCAATTTCCACTCAAGTTCTCCTACTCTAAAATGCATAAAATTTCTAATAATTATCAGGGTCCTTGGGGAAGAAGGTGGCCAGAACGCATATTAAAATATTTAGAATTGTATCGGATAATTATTATGTCTGGAAAAAATAGAATTCCACAATTTACAGCATTGTGGTTTGGCTTCAGATTACTGGTAAATACTTCATTGACTTATCATTAGTGGATAAGCCTACATAAAAATAGCTACCCTCAAAACTTGTAAACATAATCCTAAAGGTAATTCGGATTCAGTCATTTTAAAAAAAAAGCAATGCCTTAAACACTACGTTTCTTGAGTTCGCTTTTTCTTCTTTGTCGAGGCGAGGTATTTTTGGCATTTCGGGTCTACGGGTATACCATCAGGAGAGCACCTAGGCTTTACGCCCTTAGATTAGATTAGATTTATTGAGGGCACAGGCAACAAGAGTTGCCCTAGGCACTACGACCGGTGGTCTATTGTACCATTGCCCCTACTATGGATTAGATGAACTCATCTAACCGACTGCCTTCGATAAATCGATTCAGCTGGGCCATATTGATAGTGGCGATATCCTCTTCCAAGGGAAAAGCTATACCGAAACACTCCAATCGGTGCCTCTCTAGCCTCTCACATTCACACAGAATGTGAGAAGCAGTTTCGTCGTCAGCCTCACAGAAGCGACAGCTGGCGTCGGTAACAATGCGCAAGCGCTTTAAATGACCGTTTAAACGGCAATGCCCCGTAAGGAGCCCGCATATGATCCTAACCCTGTTTCTGCTCAATTTCATCAGACCAAGGGTACGATTGGGTGAGTAGTTAGCAACAAAAAGTTTTGACTGCCTAAGCCCTGAAAGAGCTTCCCAGTGTGAGGTGGCTTTTGCTTTTTCCCACTCACTAATTACATTTCTGCAGATACAGAGTGGTAACCCACAGTAAGGTTCTGGGCCATAGAGGGAGTGGTGGATGCTCTTCTTGCGAGCTCGTCGGCCTTCTCATTGCCGTAAAACCTCGAGTGCCCAGGTATCCAGAAAAGGGTGAGATTGTTGAGATTACCCACCTGTTGGAGGATTTCCTGACAAACCCACAAGAGTACAGTACAGCTCGTCAGCGCTTTTATTGCTGCTTGGCTGTCAGTGAATATTGCTATGTTCCTGTTGGTGTAACCTTTGTCAAGGCATAATCTTGCACACACTTCGATTGCGTGCACTTCCGCCTGAAACACGGTCGGATGTATTCCCATAGGAATAAAGATATTAGTGTTCGGGCCAGTAATTCCAGCTCCAGATCCTGTATCGGTCTTGGAGCCGTCCGTGTAAAATTTGATGGTGCTAGGGTGGAGTGATCTGAATCTATCAGTCCAGTCCACCCTTTCCCATATCTCTGCACTATAAGAAGGGTCAAAACGGAGAGTTTTGACCAGATGGTCTGATGGCATATCCAGTATTCTGCTGTTACTCAACCAACCTTGTTGAACTGAGTTCAGTGGGGACGCCGCATCACATGCTACGAGCCTAATGACAGCTAACCTTGCCACTGCCTCGATGTGTATGTGGAGAGGTGGCAAGTTTAGCAGGACCTCCAGGGCGGCAGTGGGACTCGAAAAGAAGGCCCCAAGGACAGCTAGACAGGCCAGCCTCTGAACTTTCTCGATACACCGGTGGTTGCTCTTCTCCACCACACGACCGCCCCATATTCCACAATAGGTCTAACAATTGTCCTGTAGATCCACAGAACTATGTAAGGCTTAATACCCCATGCCTTCCCCGCATAGCTTCTGCCGATCCACAAGGCCTTAACTGCTTTCTCTGCTACCAGACTAAGATGTTTTTTCCATAGCAGTCTCTTGTCAAGCGTGACCCCCAAGTACAGTTTCCGGCATTGTTAGCCGTGCATTATACTCGTACATGGCGGGACACTCCAGTGTTTGGAGATTCCCTTTCTTACAGAATGGTATCACGGCGGCTTTTGTTGGATTGACGCGCAGCCCGTTTGCTGTGCACAAATCCTGGACTATATGCAAAGCATTCTGCAGGACATCCGGTAGGACCTCCTCGAATTTGCCTTTAACCGTGATAACCAGGTCATCTGCATACCCCTGTGTGGAGAACCTAGCTGAGCTAAGTCTCCACATCAATCCATCAACTACCAGACATCACAGGAGGGGGGATAGTACCCCTCCTGGGGCAGCCACGAGTGGCTAAAGCAGAAAGGTTAGCATTGCCTATACCGGTAAAAATAATTCTTGACGAAAGCATACGCTGCACCCAGGTAATGATCGTATTGTCGGCTCCTTTAGCTCGTAGTGCCGTTTCTATGGATTGGAAGGAGGTGTTATCGAAGGCGCCTTCTATGTCAAGGAATGCACATAGTGCTGTTTCCTTATTGGACATGGCTACCTCGATCTCTTCTACCAGGCTCTGAAGTGCCGATTCCGTGGATTTACCCGGTTGGTAGGCGTATTGTTTCGGGTGCAGTGGCCGCGTCTTAAGAAGTGTGCCTCTGATGTGAGAGTCCAGTATATTTTCCATAGCTTTCATAAGAAAGGATGTAAGGCTGATAGGGCGGTACGACTTAGGATCGTCCGCCGGTCTTTTACCCACTTTGGGGATGAAGACTACCCTAACTGATCTCCAGGCTGTCGGAATATATCCCAAAGCATAACTACTTCTATAGATACTAACCATGAATGGTATCAGCTCGCTTTGGCCTCTTTGTAGGAGCGCCGGAAAGATTCCATCCATGCTGGGCGACTTAAATGGATCCAATGTCCCAATTGCCCACCTAATCCTGCCATACGTGAAGATATTTTTTGCTACTGCCAGGCAGATCTGTTTGCCCTATGGGGCGGATTCATGCAACTGTGACCATCATTCACGTTATAGTCCAATCTGCAGCTGGGGAAATGGGTTGCTAAAAGCAGCATGCCTGTGCTTTCAGCATCCCTCGTTATGTCCCCATTTGCACCCTTCAGAGTGCTAATAGTGCTGCAACCATTTTTTGCCATAATTTTGTGCAGTCTAGCTGCTTTGGTGGAATTGTTGACGCTGTCGCAAAAGTTAGCCCAACTTTGCCTTTTAGCGTCCCTGATCTTTTTGTTGTATTCCGTGAGGGTGGATCTAGACAGAGCCCAGTCCCCGTTGCGCTTGGCCCTGTTGAACAGCTTCCTCACTTTTTTCCTGAGGCAAGCTATCTCATGATTCCACCACGGAACACACTTATTTTCTTTGAAGACCCGCACGGAGCAGTTTTCTTCATAGGAGGACAGAATTGCCCTGGTGGTCTCGTCCACGAGTCTTTCTAGACTCAACCACCCTGTGACCCTTTTGTCGATTTGCTGCAGATGCTCCCCCAACGACTCGGACCAGTTGGTATTTTGTGGGACTCTTCGCTCGATTCCTGCAGCAACCGCAAAGCTTAAGTCAAAGCGTATGTGCATGTGATCAGATAAGGGAGGGCTCATCCGACACATGCCAGGAACGAATTCGTTCCGCTATTGAGTTACTACACAGAGTAACGTCAAGTACTTCTTGCCTTACTCTGGTTACAAATGTAGGCTGACATCCTCGGTTGAGAATACATAGGTCAAGTGAAGTAATTAGTTCAAAGGTACTCACCTCTTCTGTTTGTGTCCGTGCTACCCCAGAGTGTATGGTGGGCGTTGGCGTCACAGGAAGCCGCCAATATCGAAGCTCATACGATTTACTTATGGTGACCCATGGTTCCGATAGAAAAAATGAAATGTTCGGGTCCAGTCGGTTATTTGATGACTAGAACCGAGCCAAAACAATCAGCATAATAATTTCGGAGCTATGTGCACAGTTTCAATATAAGCTTGAACAAGCAACCCCCTCGCCCTACTCCGCACACATCTTGGGCCGGCCCCGGCTTTAAATGATGAACCGTAGAGGGTGTTATTGATAATAAAACCTTAGATCCACTAATCTCTAAATAAAATATTTAATTGCCGTAGCATCAATATTACTACATCGCTTCAATTCGAGATTCTCATCCGTTTCTGCTATACCTACGTATAATAAGAATATAATTTGCCGTTCATATTCAAATTCAGAGAAACGCCTAAACGTAAAATCCTCCTAAATTAATTCCGCTTATATTCCTACTTTGTACTAATCGTATACAATACAAAGACGCTCCACACACACGCATGGAATAATAATTTCGCAATTCACGTACACGCCTACAGATCTTACAGATTTCGCTCATTCAAAGCCGACTAAGGACCCTATAAATTTCCAATGATACACAGAATTTTGTAATACATCCTTCACATTACATTTTCAACTTTCTTTTATGCGCATTTCTTCTTCCGTATAGTCAGTCCTTTGTATTTTCTTTTTCCAAGTGTCAGTAAAATGTCATTATATCTGTAATTCAACAAAAACAGACACAAAAAAAAGAAGTTCCGAAAAGCAGACTTTTTCTTATAAAAGCGAAAATAAAATAAAAAAAGAAAATGTTGAAAACTGCGTATACGAGTATTATCCTTCTAAACATATAAATCCGTATTATAAAAAAAATGCTGCCCGTTGAGCGTACCTACTATACAACAATGGGATATTCGATAACAACGAAACAAAAAGGAAAATAAAGGAAATTCTTGAAAATCAAGTAACAAATAAAGAGGCATTTCCTTTTTTTTCGAAACACACTTTTTAGGTATAAACCGATTTTTTTCTGCTTCTTTGAAATATTTATTCGTTACATATAGAAAGCATGACGTACATACGTCTAGGAGCGCGCCAACGAAATTGAATACATTTCCCAAGCGAATTTCTTGTCAGCCATAAATTTTCACGTAGAAGTTTCGCTCGCGAAAATGAACGTTGGCGCGTCGTCAGCCTTTTGTCGTAGACAACGTGTCGCGTCGTTGTCTATGGACGAAAAAGGAAAATACATATAATAATAATTTTCAATTGTAGCCTTTTCGTAGTGACTATACCATATAGCCCAGGGAAATATTGTCTATATGAGTGTAGACAATGAAATAATAGAGACTCGCGCCTATTACTACGAATTTATGTATGCGTGTATAGTACACATAGTATAGAAAATGCGAAAAGTTGAATATTTATTTGACTTTATGATTAAATCGTCCAATTTCTGGATGTGCTTTATCAAAATTTTCGACAAAACACAATTTTATTTGGAGCCTACGAGTGATAAATGGTTTCAGCACGACACGACACGACGGGAAATTTTATGGTAGGATATACGCCATAGGAGGCTTGATGGAATACCAAACGGTAACGAGGAGGTAAATTGAACCTGATTGATTGGACACGGCCTGTGTAAAAGGATGTGACGAAGCGATGTCGCAATGACGAAGGGATGTAATTCATTTTTACTCATATCCGGAGACCGAAACTCACTTTTTATCTGTTTCATTCAATGGATATATTTATTAAGCAAATCTCTTGTGTAATTTGGTATTGAAGTACACGTCTGTGCTTTCTTTCAATTATCTGGAATAAAGCTTACACAGTCATTTCGTTAAATTGTTCAAATATCCACCCGCAGAATTCGTTCGAATGATGTCAAATGTACTTTTTGTATTAGGCATTCAAAACCATGAAACATTTTCGAAATGTGTATATGTACGCTCTCTTGACAACGAACGGCAAAACTTTGATGCTTTCACGCCGAAAATAAGAGAAAGTATCATGTTGTAAAACAGACAGCTAACCCAACCAAGTTGCAGTCCGAAATCCGAACAAAAGGATTCCCGGACAAGTGAACACGTGAAATTGTATTTCTATACGTACACATGTAGCTGCCGAGCCGGATTCATTTTACAAACATACTTCAAAACAATAGTTAGCATGAAAAAAATCAAATTCAGTCTGCCAAAGTTACTCTCTCTGTCTCCTAGAAACACTGCAGTGGACAAGGCAAATGAATGTCATAGAAATGCAGAGAGTAAAAGACATTTGAGACTATGCCATACAATATCCAACAGAAATACCCGACTAGCAGCAATAGCAACTGTTCAGGACATGTCCACTGAATGATTTCGAATGTGTGTTGCAATTGCAATGAACATTGGAGCATACACTCACACAGAATACAACATTCGAAGGAGTGGCCTGCTCATCCGATGCTCTGCTCTCGGAATCAATGTACTCACCAGTGACATGTTTAAGGATTTACTGGCATTGCATTCCATTCGAGTACTATTCATCAGTTCCGTATTTAATTTATCATAACGTGTACTACTATATTGAGGTCTGGTTAAAGCATGAATTCTGACTAGGTTCCTCCGTTTCATGTTTTGTTGATGATAGGCTGACCAGTACATGCGATCACGAAATCCTTCCGACCCAAAGGACCGTGGTAAGGACATGTACTGAGTGTTGTATGCAACATTTCACACCGGATTGGACTAAAGAGAAGAGAAGTGGCCAGAAAATTTGTACTGTTCAGTGAGTTTTTAAAGAGTGAATTAGACTGTATAAGGAAAACCAAAATTCGTGATTGCATTGAAGCTATTTCAGGTTGCAATTTGAACTGCATCGGTAGCACTGGTGAGTTCGACTTCGCTGCTGAACTAATTAATGAAAAGCTCATAACCTGCTTCGACTTCCATATGGCTTTAGAATGTTGTGTAGGGTTTCCCTGATGGACCTAAGTACTGGCACATAAAAAAACCAGCCTAATAAGGAAAAAATTCAAACGATTGATTTGCTAATTGAGCGCAACCTTTTAATCGAAGAACATTGTGAGAGTGTTCAGTCTGGCTCGTATCCACAAATCACTATCAAAAGAGCAGGGTCGGATTTACTTTCTGTAGCGCCCCTGGGCAGAAGTCGAGTTGCCGCCCTCCAGTTTCGGAAGCCCAGCAGCTGGTGGGCCTCTTCACCTACAGAATTCCAGCGAGCTCTCGGTCGTCCACGCAACCTTGCTCCGTCAATTCGTCGTGCGTTCATCACGTTCTTTGGCATGAGATTATCGTCCATCCGTTGTACATGCCCCGCCCATTGCAAACGTTCAAAACTGTCCAGCAAAATTTCGGAGGCAGAGACTACCCAAACGGGTCTTGACACGGATCGCACAAAGCCGATCGTTTATGGGTTTAAAGCCGATAACGTGATCCTTGAGCTGCTTACTCACGATGAAAGCTACTCCAAACTCCTCTTTACCACTCGGCTTTTGAGCCTTTTGCGATACCTCAAAGAGGCTGCTTTGGTAGTTGATTTAAACTTTTTCTGTCTCCAATCACGTTAAGTAACCTGAGACGCTGCAGATGTTAATACAGCACTCATACGCTGCGGTTACTGGGATAACGCCGGGAAAGTAACGCCCCGTAGAGAAACATAGGAATTGGCCGGAACCGTTCACCCTATGAAGCTCCTCCTGCATAGCGAAGAGTCCGCAGTTATGCCACAACTGAGAGGATATCGGAATCGGCCGGAGCCTTTCAACCTTTATCTTCCCCCTTACTGAACTTCTAATCAAAGTTAATGTTCAAAAGTATAGGTATAGGTCCTTTTCTCTTAGTCTTAACCGTTCTCCACTTGCAAACCTCACCAAATGGTCGTTTTCTATATTTAATGAAACGAACCCGAACTTGCAATTTCCGGGAGGAGGAGGTGGGGTATGCTTTACCAGGAGAAAGAAAGTGGATCCAGGAAACCGATTCGTTCACTGGTGGTCAAGACCTGGCATATTTCAAGAACTGGCAAGCTAAAGCCTACGGCGGCATTTTTAAAGCTCGACTAAAAAAAAATTATAGTTCAGTGATCAGACTTCATTCCAATTTTGGAAGTGTTCGCCTAATTCGTTAGCCAGCCCTATTGGAACAATTTGGGAGTCTATAGGATCAATGGATTAATCGTTGGATTGTAAAAATAGGGGGCAAGGTCGGTAGGGCGGCAAAAGTCAAAACGCCTACTGACAGCCGCCACCGGCCAAAGAAACGACTTTTGATGAGTTTCCAATATTTTTCTTTAATTTATTTAAACTGCGTCCTGAAATATCGAAATTTGTGTAATTCACAGAACATTGATTCGATGGAAGGATGAAAGTTTCAAAATTTACTGCCCCGGGGCAGCTGCCCATATAAGAAATCCGGCCCTGCTAAAGAGCACACTAATGGTATCGGGAAGCTCAAGACGCGGAAGGGACTTTTTACTGTTAATCCTGAGGACTGCCCTACTGTGTATGACATTTACTTCCCTGGTTCTCTGCGAGCGTACATCACCCTACTTGTTCTTTCCATGAGACTAATACTAGGTCACTTTGGATTTCAATATAAACCCGCTCACAGCTCTTTTTCGAGTAAGCTATCGTACTTCTTGAGGTAATTCCGCGTCTACTGCTTGCCAGTGTAAGGTTACCAACAGTGTGGGGTTCTCTCTCCGATTCTCGAGTGCATTGTCGTCGATAAGTTTCCCACGTTTTACCTCTGTGAAAGCTCTATCAAATTTCCCTAGTTTTATTGAAAATTCCATCCAGGCTGGGCGATTTGAAGGGATCAAACGTCCCGATTGCCCACCTTTTTCTGCCATACGTTAAAATACGTTTTGTTGCTGTCCAGTCAGCTCTATTTGCTCTGTTGGGCGAATTCATGAAGCTGTGGCCATCATTGACCTTATACCAGCCGGGGAAATGGGTTGCTAGGTGCAACATGCCCGTACTTTCGGTATCCCTGGTGATGTCCCCGTTTTAAGGCACCTGGTGCGGCCTTACTATGTGAAACACTTTCGAACTGCAACCGTTTTTGCTAGTACTCTGTACAGTCTAGCTGCCTCACTTTTTTTCCTGAGGCGAGCTAGCTCCTTGTTCCACCACGGAACACACTTTTTTTCCTTTATAACCCTTAGAGGACAATTTTCTTCATAAGACGACACAGTTTCGTCTGCGAGTCTTTCGAGGCTAAGCCACCTAGTGACTTTCTTGTCAATCTTCTTCAGATGTTCCTTCAGTGTCTCGATATATGTATCTGGACCAGTTGGTATTTTGTGGAACTCTGCGCTCAATCGTTGCAGAATCTACAAGGATCAGGTTGAATCTTAGATGCCCGTGATCGGAGAAAGTGGGCTCATCCCATACGTGCCCGCTGCGAATTCGTTCCGCTATTAGTCTTTTACTCAGAGTCAAATCGAGTACTTCCTGCCTGACTCTGGGTATGAAAGTGAGTTGACACCCCTGTTAAGGATGTTGAGATCTAGAGACATTATTAGTTCTAAAAGGTACTCACCTCTTCTTTTTACGTCTGTGCTTCCCCAAATCACGTGATGGGCATTGACATCGAATCCCAGCAATAGGCCCTTCCCTTGTGATTTGCAGTGAAAGGACAGTTTTTGTAGCTCCCCTGCTGGTATCTCCTTGTAGCCAGGTAGGTAGGCAGATGCCACGACCAGATTCTGGTTGCCATCGCTGGTGGTGCAAACTTCGATAGCCAATTGGTCCTTGTTAGTGAATTCTGAAATACAAATGTAATCAATGCGTTTGCTGACTACGATATAGGGCCTGTGGGGCGAGTAGAGCCCTTGTCATACACCACATTCGCGTTACTTGCGCTGAGTCCTTTGACGATCTCGTCATGCTGCCACGGTTCCTGAATCAGAGCAATGATCAGACCCTCACTTATGAACCGCGCTGATAATATAACTGGGGCTTCTATGGCGTGGTGCATATTACACTGCACCACATCAATGCTCGTGTCATTCATCGGCATCGAGGTCATCCTTTGTCACCTCACTCCCACGGTTGGGAGTGGGTAGATCGTCTGCCTCTTCCATTGGTTCCGGTTGACGTTGTGTTGTGAGACTTGCTCCATTGGTTCCGGTAAGTTAGAGAGGGGGTGGTGTAGAGGTGCCGCTTCACTGGAGCTTTAAGTGTTGATCTCATTGTTGGTGTAGGTGGATCTATTTTTGCTCTCCTTCACTCTCTTATTTGACTTCTACGCTGAGTCTTCTTTATGGGCGTCCTTCCAATTTTTCAGGTAGACCTTTGTTCTACCGAAACGTTAGGATACTTGGAAGTGGCGCCTAGCGATGATTTGCATCGACATCGGGTCTACAGCAACGATCAGTGCGAGACCGTCTCCCTCCGTCGTCGCTGTGATCTGCCTCCACTCGCTGGGGCGCAGCCCCTCGTTTTGCCTGGTCGCATCAGTGCTGCGAGGCAGATAGAGCGCACTATTGTGAAGCGGGAAATGTCGTCCCTTGTGGCAGTGCGCAGCATGGCTCCTTCCCAAGGGTTGAGAGTGGGGGCACTGTTGCTTAGCCCTTCGGCATTGGCTTCGTTATAGCGTCTCGCACCATGGACATTTGCTCTGCAGTTAGCAGGCAGTCAGGGTAACAATGTAACAATATTGCGGCTGCTGAAATTTTAAGAGTCCTTGCTATGTGTCTTTTTCGAAATGCTACCTTGGGACAAAAAAATTCTAAAGGAGACAAAACCTAAACGGGATCGATTTTTCTTTAAAAAAATGTCGAGAAGATAGTCAAAGAAACCAGAGACCGACATAGAGCATATTGCTGCAAATTTCACAACCATATGTTGATGTCTGCGTTCAAAAGTTACTGCCGTTCAAAAATGCGGCCCAAGGAAAAAAAATTGCTAGCGCAAATAGGGTCTTCGCCTTATATTCAGGGCACCTTGAACATTTTTCGGGACAATTTTGAGAGGATTTCAATTTTTGACTTGTAAAATCCGGGACTGTTTCGCAGGATTCGGGACGGTTGTTCGCCTTTGA
Organism: Microchrysa polita; assembly: GCA_949715475.1. Taxonomy (NCBI): domain Eukaryota; kingdom Metazoa; phylum Arthropoda; class Insecta; order Diptera; family Stratiomyidae; genus Microchrysa; species Microchrysa polita. The sequence continues at coordinate 4,888,769 of OX454415.1, read as the reverse complement.
TGTATGTGTCTGGCCAGACATCCGAGTGGTGGTGCCGATTTGTAAATCTTTCTTCGGCAAAACTTCGGGCGACTATTGGCCACCCAAGATTTAGTATCAGAAATCCAGGAATCGATGCCCTACTAGTGCTTTTTGCTTCATCTGTTGTGTGTGAGTATGTCTAGACCAAACCCGAACACGTCAGTAATTGGGACGATAGTTGGTCTTCCTCCGCTGCATGTTTTCATCTAGAAATCTGCGGCAATGCTCTTCATGTTCGTCCGACTTATGATCCTCGAACAATTAGGAATAAATGGAATATCCGCAGTATACAAACATAATCGAGTGATAAACAACATGATAAGGTTTTAGGACTGGTGTCTTTGGATCAAACCCCAAAATCTCAACTGCATTGCCGGTACAAGAAGTCACCCTATCAGTATACGCCTTTTGATCTAGATTGTCAAAAAAATCATACTTCAATGCCTCTCGGACACCTCTTCCGTTGAAGGTAACTAAGCTATAGATGAGCTTACCAGACTAGATTAGACATTTGACTGTATGGCCTGAAGAGGGTTGCGTTTCGTTAGTGAGAGAAAAGTCTGGCTCTTTATTATATCAAGGAGCCCACCTCTCATATTAAAGCCGCCTTAGCGTATCTGACCTGGGATCAAACGTGGAGTATGTCGCGGGACCCTACTGGATGAATTACCTTATCATAGCCTTAACACAAAATGGGCATGTTCACTGAAACAGAATTTCAACAATGTCTGGAGGACACTGAAGCAACCAAACATTCTGTTTTACTTGTCGGAAGCTGCGGCTTGGGGAGTCCGTCATGAGCTCCGGTGAACCTCTACAAATGACCTAGTGACTGGTTGAAATTAATTTGGTTAGTCAAGGGTATCGCACATTCGAAATTAAACTCGCTGTGACTAACTGTTGGTATTCACAGACATTTTTTATAAGGACACTACTAGTTTTCTGTTCGACCGGCGACGGTCGTGCCGCAAGTCTTCTGCCTGTGAATCATATCAAGGGACAATGGTTTGTCTAATGCCGGTCTCACACTGATCGAGGCTAACCGAACTGCGCGAGAGAAAAGATAAAAAATGTGGAAAACACACGCCTGGGAGGGAAAGAATTCCTGCATCGTCTCTGTCCCTCTCAGGCGTGCGTTCTCCACAACTTGAATCTTTTGTGCCGCGCGATTTGGTGAGCCCCGATTAGTGTGGGTGGGGCCTAAGATATTTTCTTTGTTCGTGAAAATAGCCCAACGATTTCAGCCGCTAGCGGGTATATAATTTCACCGGTTTGGAAGCGACTGATTTTGGCCGATTTTTAATTTTATTTCGCAATAGTTCTAGAGTTCGAGCTTTTTCCAGCTTCGTCGAACTTATCGGATTATCGGTGGTACAAATTGTTGAAAAGAAAATTTGACCTGCCGCTTATTTCAAGAGCTTTTTACCAAAATTTTAAATCCCAGCTAATTAATATGCGTAACAGGGCATACTGCTCTCAAGTGTAAATCCATGATATGCCCGCAGTAAGGTGCATGCTCCTTCGGGCCACGCTATCACCCAAAGAGCTCCACTATAAATTTGTCCTTCTCAATTCAAAACAAATCAAACACAATAAAATCCCTGAGAGCGTCCTTTTCATGTACAAATGCGTCCAATCTGACCCTACACTGAACTACCCCACCCTTACTTGTACCCAACTAACTTATTTGGAAGTTTTTTGGCATTCATTGACATGTCACGTTTGACCCTCTGCACGGCATGACTTTCTCTCTATCTGCTGTATCCGCAGCTTAACTTGGACAGATTTCCCATTAACCCATTAACGACGAGACCCTAAAATCTTACCGATTGAGCTGTAATTTTCCACGTCGGCTTAAAATGGCTAAAAACACATTTTGTAGAAAAAATTTTTTTCCCCGGATGCCGGGTTCAGGCTCCCGGCACTGTTACATATATGTAACATCAGGCACTCAAAGTACTCGAGGGTGTTACATATATGTAACATCAGGCATGATACGGGGAAAGTGTATTCAAAGTATATTTTTGATTTTTTTTCAAAAAGAAAACATTTCAGTAAATTTTTTTTAATAAAGCGAAAAATATATGAAAGCCGATATTTTACATGAATTTTGGAATGTAGATAATGCAACAATAACATAGAAATAATACGAAATGTGTGCGAAAATTGAGCAGCCTTACAAAAATATTATGTCAAATATTGTATTATTTTATTTTATTATATATGTGTTTTTGCATGTGGAGTTGTTGTTGTTTTATTGAGAAGTTTCTTGAACACCCACAGAACTAATAGATTTGACAGTTTGTGAATAGAAAAAAAGTTTATAGAACTTTATAGTTAGCAATACAGAATTTGAGGATTATGGAAGATTTGCCAGTAAATTATAAAATTATTGTTTCAATTTTTTTGTCAATTTGTCCATCCGCCCAATTTGTCTAGAAAGGACTAAATAAAGAGCCTATAATTCCTCCTTGTCTATAATTTCGTCTACATTAGAAACCATTTCTTCTTTCGTAGCTCAAAATATATCCTTTTAAATATTATATTAGCAGAATTAAATAGAATAACTAATCCTTGGCCTCATGAAAATAAAGCCTTGACTCCTTGCTTCGGATACTTGACTCCGGCTATCATTTTAATCCACATAGGACAACTATTGTATCCATATTCCGGATTTCTAGAGCAATTCTAATTCCGACTCTCAATATTTTTGGTATGTTATGCCAAATATGGCCGCTCAATTTGCCAGTCAAGAAGACACAAGTGTCTAGAAAATCATGTGACATGACTAATTTTAAGGAAAAACCTAAATAAAAGCATTTTTTCTTTTAAATTTTAACATTTATGAAGACTATTTATGCTATTTTCCTAGATAAAAATGTCTTGTTAAAATCGGGAATTTTCGTTAATCCGGATTTTATGAGAATCCGGAATTCTTTTTTTTTATAATTTATCCGGACTATCGCGTCAATAGTGTAAAAATTCCATAAAATAAAAAAAAACACTAAAAAAGTACATACTCATACACCTCGTATACGAAGAGTGCACTTTCCCCATATCAGGACGGATGTTACATATATGTAACAGTGTTATAAAAGTACTTATAAAACGTAAACTACGGACAATATTTATTTTATTTATTTTTTGTATTGTTTCAAAAAGACCATGTAATGCCATACGATTAATTTTTTCCCAATATTTTTCATACAATTAAATATAAAAATAAAATTCCTCTACTACTTTTGCCATCGTGACGATTTTCGTCCACATCGAAAAAACCATCAGAAACAAACCTCTATAACTTCCACAATAGTTAATCAAATTCAGCTAAATTGATTTCTACGCATTGCTAATAGTGTCCAGTACAGGATAAAACACTTTTTAGTGCCGAATTGATATCCTATTCCTTTAGCAGCCGTTTGAAACGAAGGATGTCTTACTGTTACATATATGTAACATCAGGCATTAATGGGTTAATATTCTCAGCCAGTATATACGAAGTACTCGTAGTTCAGCGAAAAGTTGGCCTTTTCTCTGCAGGGACTATAAAACGAGCATCCCATTTCATTCATACATATACAATGCAACTCTTGAGCTTTGGCCAGCAGAATTAAATGTTCATTTCGTATAATTTAAATAGTTTTACTGCAAAACCACTTTGCATTTTCGAATTTGTCGAAATCATCATCATTTTAATCTCGCCACCATTCATCCGGGGAACCGAGATCTCTGCATAATACTTTTTGATTTTCCTCTCTTTATTTCCAGTTCATTTCGATTTATATACGAGAAATCCCTTTTTAATCATATATGGTATGAATATCCATACTTACAGTGTGTTTTATATAATTTTAAAACGAATTCGACTCCCGAAAATTCACATATAGGCCAGTCAATTACCGATTTTAGGTCGCAAAAAATTGCTCGGGTCTGGTTTTTTGGGATATTGTTAGGATAGATACCAGAAGTGTACCACTAAGTTTGCAACTTCAAAAAACCTGTGCTAACCCCGTGACCCTCAAAAAACCTCAAAATTTTCGGACTTTTTTCATATTTTTGTTTGTAATTTCTAAAAGGTGCTTCCTACAAGTAAGTCGTCCACTGCACTTTTAAAGCTAAGAAAATCTTCTTTAATTTGAGTGTAACTGCAGCTTTGTAGCTGCAAAGGATCCCAAGATACAGCACTTTAAAAAATGTGCTTTTCCTGTAAAAAAAAAGTCCGAAATTGTATTTTAGGAGGTTTGTATGACAGCCCTATGACGTAATGTTCCGATTCCATCCATTCCTAGATATGTTTTGAGGCTTTACTAGAAACACATTTGGATGAGGTTTGGTAAAGATTCGTTCATAAAGAAAAAAGTTTTTCTTAGAAGAACCTGATTATCAGGGGTTGGTTTGTATGACAGCCATATGACCTAGTGTTCCGATTTCATCCGTTTCTAAATATGTTTTGAAACTTTACTAAAAAAAACACAGTTGCTTAACCAGCAACATACTTGGGTGAAGTTTGGTTAATATTGGTACACCAAGAAAAAAGTTTTTCTTAGAAGAACCTAATTTTCAGGGGCAGCCCTATGACCCCATGGTCTGATTCCATTCGTTCCGACATATATACAGCTAAGAAACTGGTTTATAACTTCATGTCACATGACTTTCTCCGTAAAATGCGCATTTAAGCCGATATTCAGCTCGGAACATGACTGAAATTACAATTTCGAACTTTTTTTTCAAAAAACAATGTTTAAAGTGCTGTATCTTGGGATCCTTTGCGCCTACAAAGCTGGGGTTACACTCAAATTAAAGAAGATTTTCTTAGCTTTAACAGTGCAGTGGACAACTTACTTGTAGGAAGCACCTTTTAGAAATTACAAACAAAAATATGAAAATAATCCGAAAATTTTGAGGTTTTTTGAGGGTCATGGGGTTAGCACAGGGTTTTCGAAGTTGCAAACTTGGTGGTAAACTTCTGGTATCTATCCTAACAATATCCCAAAAAACCAGAGCCGAGCAATTTTTTGCGACCTAACGCCTTATTTTTCGGTTTATTGACTGGCCTAATATGCATTTATACTCGCGTAGGTACATATTATACTCATTTTAAATAGGATAAACAATCTCAACATAAATTGCTTGCTCCTCCCCATCATCATCATCATCAACGTCATCATTTATCCAAGCGTTTCCATAAGTCCGATTTTCGCATTCTGTGCAATGCACTAATTCCCCGGAAAATTTATCCTGAATATATTATCATAAAATCCTCATACTATATGCCATACAAAAACACACACACACACATGCATACATGAACAAGTATACATCCCCACACGACTCCTTTTATGACCATTTCGCATAAAATGTGTATATGAGAGAGTTTGTATGAGTATGATGTGACTTAGTGAAACGAGCGAAAAAGATCCTTTTCTCTCTGTTGAAAAATTTCCGGAAAATACTCATATATGGAGAAAATTCACTCATATATCCTTCTTTATCCTGTTTTGTCTTTTTTCTTTCATTTTCCTGCTGCTGTTTTTTGCTGCTGTCTTGTGTGTGTGCGGCGAAAAAAAAAAACCGAAAACGTATATTTGCGGAAACAACGTTCATCCGTGTTTTCACAAATAAAGTTGCGGCGAGGGAAAAATTATGTCACCGGATGGCAAAGGTTGCATGGATCGTAATGAATGTTTGGATTTGCCATGTTTGAATGGTGCAACATGTATAAATTTGGAGCCTAAGTTACGGTATCGTTGCATATGTCCGGACGGGTTTTGGGGCGAAAATTGTGAACTGATACAGGAAGGACAAACGTTGAAATTGAGCATGGGAGCGCTTGCCGCTATACTTGTTTGTCTACTAATCATACTGAGTGAGCATCATCATTTTTGTATAATATTTATTAAGAGTACTCGTCGTAGTCGAGTTTTTCATGTTTTTGGATAAAATATGTAGTCCGTAGTTTGCCGGTCGTTGAGACCTTAATTTAGCAACGGATTTATGCATGGACATTGTTTATACACGTAATTTAGACAATAGAGTAGTTTGCATGTTTGAAAAAAAATAAATGAAATGATGACAACGGGTGCAATTAGACTAACCTAATTAAGTTTTGAGTGATATGGTAAGGTACGTATCAGAGTCTTCGACTAGCCAACTTCCTTTTCCTAAAATCCTTCCCTGATGATTTTGGCGCTTGTCTGTTCGACAACGTTTCGCCAAAACTATGTCTATACGCTGCGACCAACCATTCCATTATTATGTCCCAAAACGCCAAAAATTTTCTTACTTTTTTAATTAATTTTGATTTTTTGGACATTATTTGTTTTTTTCTTATACGACAACAATCCGCAATTTATTTTTATTTTAGATGTCGCGCCGGCTATAAAATGTTGGGCAGTGAATGTGTCAATGACAATGAATGTCTACGTTTTCCCTGCCAAAATGGTGGCAGATGTCATGATTATGAACCGCCGCGAAAATACGAATGTATCTGTCCGATGGGATTGACAGGGATGCATTGCGAATTGGAATTGTTGGCGTCCGGCGTACTGACACCTTCACGTGATTTTATAATAGCTTTGGTGTTGTGTACAAGTGCACTAATTCGTAAGTATTTCGGTATTGGTTAATTCGCTCTATTTGGTTATCTGGCCCGTCCATATGGGATTTGGATAGCGAACAGGGTGGTATTTATGATTGGTATAAATTAGCATTATACGAGTAGAAATTATACGTTAGATTTAAGCTAAAAATACGTTTTGGTGTAGATAGTAGAGTGTAGATTTATTAATGCATAAATGTATGGTAGTTACGTGAGATCGAGCCTGTTCCGGTAAGTAATACAGGACTTCGCGGTGGAAATTCAGTTACGGTGAAAAGAGGTATGTTTAAAATTATATTGTTCTTTCATTTTCACTTAGATTTAATGCGGAAAAATTACTGCCAAGGAAACATGAGTCTGGCAGCTAGGACAATCAAAAATAGAGTTTTTCAAAGTGTAGTATAACTAATGGTCGTATCCGTCCTGTTTTTGGCAGGACAGTCCTGCTTTTTCGAACTTATCCTGCCGTCCTGTCAACACGCTCAATGTCCTGTTTTTTCCCACTTTGTCCTGTTTTGGGAATTAAGTTTAAATTTAAGAAAATAAGCAAATTGTGAAAACCACACCAAAAATTCGTACAACAACAACAAAAGAGACAAGTGACTCCACTCGTTCGCATTTATTTTCTTGCCAAAATTTTCGTTAGACGATTCAAAAAAATAAAGTGCCTAAATGTCGCCTATTGCTTAATAAAGTGGTACTTAGAGCTGTGCTTTTACACTAGATAGCCCTGGTGAGAAGAACCCCATCCAGAAACATTGATACGAAAGGACGAGCTGGGAATTTCGTAGTAGGGATTTCGACAAGAACAACCTAGAATAGTTATTACAAGTGATTGTGAAAGAAGTGATATCATTTGAGTCAGATAAGAGATAAACGCACCTCCAGATAATACAGGATGGCACACGGTGGGAACCTTATGATTTTTACAACGTCGCAAAAAAATTTAATTTCAGGACAGTTGTAGAATTTGCATTACAACCTATTTAAAAATGTTATGCCGAGGAATGGTACTAATTTTCATCATTAAACGTTAGAAGTCGTATTTGGAAATTCCTCTAAAGTTTTTCCAGAAAATCCATTTCAATTTCCATTTAGCATTTAGCATTAAATTTCTTGGTTCAAAGAGTTTTAGCTTGTAAGATAGATCAGTGGACGATGGAACACCTTGTTTATGCATAATGATGCATTAAAGAGTAATAAGCTTGCTTAAATGGAGAGTTTCACCGTTTATGGGCGTAGCCAGGATTTCGATCAGGGCGGGGGGGGCAAGCCCGACATTTTTTCAACATCAAGATTTTCTTAGGAGTTGAGATTGTTGGTCGCGAAAATTTAGAGTAATCTGGCTGGTGTAATGGTTAGTGCGCGCACTTCGGTGCACAGGGTCATTGGTTCGAGACTCACCGTCAACGAGTTCAGTTTATCGTGTTTTTCGAACTCACGCCCCTTGTGACGAACTTTGAGATCATTCAGATGTTAAACGGGTACCCAATTATGGGGATACAAAATATTGCTGAGCGTGCTGTTGATTTCAACACCTCAACTAAAAAGCAGTTAGGATCTTGGGAATTGGATGTCACTAACAGATTGCGGCCTTAGTCCAATGTTAAACGCCTTTTTTTTTTAATTTTAGAGCTAAATTTTACGAAAGGACAGTCGAAAATGATTTTCTACACCATTTAACGAACGTGTTTAGACTTTTGCTGGTGATTCTGATTACATTCAACTGGCCTCCGATTCTGCTTCTCAGACCGTAGCTCATCTATATTCAGTGCTATTTTTGGATTTTGGACTTGCATATTCCACTTGCGAGATCAATATCCGGTTTAAATTCTGGCTTTGCTTGGTTCTAGAGGACCGCATATCCTGTCGAAACACACCGAGAAGTCTCTTGTCTTACATCCACAGAATCCATAGAAAGAAACATTATCCGAAAGTCAGCTGGAGAGATTTAGGGATACATACAAGCCCGAAATTTTTTCAACATCATCATTTTCGTAGGAATTGAAATTGATAACAAATTTAATATTTTTGCACAAAATCTTTTTCTTCAATTTTACAACAGATGGCGTCTCCTGTCGTTAAGGAATTCGTGCTTATGATGGTTAATTTGAGTAATAATGGCGCATTTCCGCCATTCAAATGGCCTCCAATTTCAGCTTTTTAGACCGTAGCTCTCGCATTTTTGAAAATAAACCACGCATGCATTGAGGTGCGGCAAATTTAAGTTGATCCGCTGCGGAAAGTGAAAGAAAATTACCGAAAACCACTCTAAAGTTTAGTGATGAAAACGAACACCAGTTTGTCGAATGTTTTTTTTTTTAAGGGTGTGATTTGAATTCCGCAACTGTCTTGAGTATTTTAGTGACAGCAAAAAATTTGTAGCTTTAATTCGACATCAAACGGCGAAAGTGGCAGTGGATAGGTCACTCACTTCGAAAAGAGCCAAAAAACATTGCAAAACAGGCTCTAGATTGGAATCCTCAGGGAACCAACGCTAACCGTCGTGTGGGACGACCCAAAAATACATGGAGAAGATCTGTTGAGGCAGAGGGAAACTCTATAGGCAAATCGTGGGACCAGCTAAAGGCGATGGCTGCCAATAGGGAGAGGTGGAAAAGAGGCGTAGTCAATGCCCTATGCCCCACTAGGGGTTAAAAGGAACCAGAGAGATTAAGTATAACCCTTGTTGGAATGTCGGGAAGTGGTTGGAGTGGGGCGACGAAAAGTGGGTAATGGTTTTTGGTGCTTATGCCTACTACTCCTTCCAGATCGCAAAACTAGTGATGTAAATCAGTCATTCATTTTGAAAATCTGCCGAAATTGAGCAAAAGAGTGACTCACTGTTATCGCCAGAGATTCGATCAGTTGAAGCAGTTTCAAACCGTATTGAAAAAAAAAATAAACAAAACAAAAACAGAAATGTAAACAGAATTAAAATATCGCAACAAAAACAATTTGTCTTGAAACTTTATTTTCTCATACACTCTGCACCATCTTGCAAATCAAAAGTTCTGTTTCGTGCATTTCGATTCCGTTGTATCAGAATAACAATCATGGGCGTAGTCCAGGGGTTGCTGGAAGGGGCGCAGTTTTTTCTTATATATTTCGGCCATAGACCATGATTTGACCGAAATTACTACGAAATTAATATAAAAAAAGCAACTTTTCGAATTCAGGTTTTTATAACTCTATCTTTGACCGAAGGCCTAAGCATTTATTTTCGTAGCAATATAGCTTATCGTTATCAAAAACTGAGGGTGAGAGAGTGTGGAAGCGCCAACATTATTTCCTCTTATGAATACAGTTGATATCGTTTAGAACGACGAATCGGCTATAACGACGGTAATTCCAGATCCCGAGGCTCGTGCGGTACAATTTTCGATGGATATAGCATAGCGACCATCGCTAGAACGAACGACTGAATTTTTCCAACCCGATAGGCAAAATGATCGGATATAACGACGAACGCTCGTCACATGTCATTTTTTGTATGTGAAATGCTTTTCCGATATGCAAATACATATGTCTCAAGTTCCAGTTAAAAATTTAATTCAGTGCGAAAGTTCGCTCATATGTAAAAAAAAAAAGTTCAACAATTCTTGTTTTTGGAAAGCCGGAGTGACACGACACACGCATCGTAATTGCACTCAACGTGAACCTGGTTTAAAACGTCGTAAGAAATCGAAATTTTATTTACAATAAAACAGTCAACACAGTAGAGGATTTGAGACAACTCCCCTAATCGTGCCCGTTTCAATCACTAAATATCGTTTTCGGAATCTGCCCTAAACTTTATGTAGCGGATCCATATCAATTCGGTACCAACGATTGTCCAATATAGGGGAGCAGCTATTATTCCATACTATTAGCGCCTCAAAGTTAGTTTTGTGCAAATTGTTTTGCGACAGGGACATATCGACGAAAAAGATTCGACGATGCCCCAGTCGGTTTCTTTATTCTTTTAAGCCCTTGAAATCAAGCATTATAAAAATAAACCACGTTTATCTATGGTGTGAAAAGTGGACTAAAGTTGCCGAAAATGGCCTCAAAAGTTTCACGATGAAAAATTCTTTGCCATGCTTAAAAAAAAAACATCCTGAGATTTAAATTTGCTTAATTTTACAAGATTTTAAGAACCGTGTGGTTGCCGTATGCAACCCTGTAGAGACTACAATAAATAAAGGTCCTGCTTCAGGTTTTTATCAACGAGAAAATCAAATCCTAATTGTAAATTTGTTGGTTTGTTTAAAAGAATACCGATGGGTCTAAGAAAAGTTCTCGCAATTAGGTTGGAAAAAAAAAGACTACAAAACCACAATTTGGCAATTTACTACCTTCCCAATTTATGCCCTCATTGGTATTTATAATGTTCTCCTGTATTTCTTATTTCCGAAAAATAATTTAAAATTCCGAGGCAGCTATTCCATTCATTTGGACGTATACCATTGTCGTCAAACGTATACATTTAAAAAGTGGATTCTTCACATTCTTCTATACAGTGGAGAGTCGATTATCCGTACTAATGTCGACAAGGGCGATTCGGATAAACGAAAGTTCGGTTAATCGTTCCATAGAAAAATTTGCAAATAGCCCAAAAGTGAAAGCGACAACGAAAAAGTGTAAAATGACTAGAACTGAACAAAAATAAAAATTCGAGATAATTGAGCGATGCAGAGGTTGAGGTTGCTTCCTTCAGACCCTTGATTTTTCACGAGAAAAGAAGCTGAGTGCCCGGTTCGGTTTATCGCCATTGTTCAGATAATCGGCGTTCGGATAATCGACGCTCTACCGTATTTATTTTCGCTAATCATTTTTAAAATTTGTCAATTCAGATATGTATTTTGGTAACATGTGCCAAACTCACAGTCTATTTCATATCTAAATTGATCTGCTATAAAAATACGTTTTTATCGAAAACACATGTTTTATAGCACATTTTCTATGCTTTCTTAAATTTCAAAAATTGAAATACAGTAGACTCGCGATAACATGAACAATTAGAGGCAAAACGACGTTACGAGCTGTTGAAGTTATTGGATAGGTTTTAGCTGACAATTTGTTGTTATATTAGACAGATACGTATATGACAAACGATGTCCTTAATGAATGCTGTATTTATCGAAAATCCATGATGATGGATCAACTTCCACTATTGGCTTTATCTGTGCCCGTGATCTTGGATAATCGTAAAAATTGTTCATGTTCATGTTTTACAGACGAAAATTGGCGAACTGTTCAAGTTAAAGTTAGCAATGAAGAAAATCAGCTGTTCATTCAAGTTTTCGATGTTCAAGTTAGCGGGAGTCTACTGTAAATAAAATCCATAAAGTCCATAATAATTAGACCAAAGAGAACACTCATGAAGTCTCTAGTGAAGTGACTATTTTCGATTTGCTCTAACATTTCCCCCGTAAGGGGGAGGATAAAGGTTGAAAGGCTCCGGCCAATTCCTAAATCCTTTTGAGTTGTGGCATAACTGCGGACCCTTAGCTATGCAGAAGGAGCTTCATAGGGTGAACGGCTCCGGCCAATTCTTATGTTTCTCTACAGGGCATTACTTTCCCACATTATCCGACTAACCGATGCGCCTGAGTGCTGTGTTAACAACTTAAGCGTCTCAGGCTACTAAACGTAATAAGGTGACAAAAACGGAATAGTCAATCACCGAAATGGCATCTCCGAGGCCCCTCCATGTTGGACCTCTTTCGTTTTACGAATACTATCATGGTTAAGCGATGGGCCGACAACTCATCCTTGGAAAAATTCTACGTCACGAAACCTGGAATGAAAGCCTCGGATTGAACGGATACAACCCAACGACGACTTCGCAAACGAACAACTGATTACTCTTTCGGAACCTGGACTATATGCTTTCTGAATAGGCCAGGGGCCTAAAGGGCCCTCTTGGATCAGGTCGAAAAATATAAGCTGAGCATAGTTACACTCCTGGAAACAAGATGGCTTAGTAGCGAGATTGATGACCGAAACTTGTATACAATTTTCACAAGTGGTAAACCTTAAAATTATTGTGAAAAATTCGGCCTCGACCTTCGGCCAAAATTGATCCGAAGCCCGTATGGAAGCCGTTTAAAAATTTTTTTTGCCGATTGTGTCTCAAGCCGAAGGCGATGCCGAAGCTTCGGTTGGACACTTCGAGCTTCTCTGTATTTTGCGAATCGAGAGTATCTTGATTTCTCTCGACTTTGCTGATTACTCGGTTTGAGTGATGGGTACATTTCATATCAGTCGCTTCTTTCCAGTTTGGAGTCATGGTAACGGCGTTACAGCTAATAAATCCAGTTAATGTGTGGAGTCATGATACATAATAATATGAGAAGCATTTCATTAACATTGTGCATAATTCTTATTTATTACCTATAAAATATATGTGCAAAATTATTCACTATGTATGTATCCAAAATCTAAAAAACCCTCGTATTGCGGGCGCAGCCCTCTGTACGCCGGTATTTTTGTTGATTTGAATAAGACACATTAATTCAAAGTTTTGTGAAATTGGTGTTAAAAATGTTTCTTGAAAGAACTAAAATGGGGGTTGGGTTTGTATGGCCACCCCATGACCCCATGGTCAGATTTGATCCATTCTTAGATATGTTTTGTGTCATCAATAGAAATACGTTTGTGTGGAAGTCGGTTGAAATCCGTGCACAAATAAAAAAGTTTTTCTTAGAAGAACCTAATTTGGGGGGTTGGGTTTGTATGGCAGCCCCATGACTCCAAGGTCTGATTTGACCCATTCTTACGTATGTTTTGTGTCGTCAATAGAAACACATTTGTGGTGCACAAATAAAAAAGTTTTTCTCGTTTGGGGGGTTAGGTTTGTATGGGAGCCCATGACCCTATGGTCCGATTTTACCGATTCAAACTTACAAACTGCCTGCCCTCTAGGAGCGAAGGGTATAAAAATGTTGGTGTTGCCCGTCGAAGGAATGGTACCTTTTGTTGTTGTTGTGTTAATTGGTGCAAAATTCCACTACCAATGTAAATGGCTTAGTATTTTCTTAAGAACGAAGCTGATCTTCATGCGTATTGCATACCCAATCTCTTAAACTTAAAAAAAAAATTTATCTAAATGCCGAAATTTTTTTGTTAAGGTTTTCAATGGAACGCGACAATTCTCTTCACATCAGCACTAGACCAGCAACGTAACCAACATTTTCATTCTGAAAGTCTCCAACTCGGGAATATTGCCGTGTACTCCAACTTTTGACAAAAGCATATTTCTGGCATTTAAATTGCAATGGACAAAGTAAAAAGGCATTTCCGTGGCGGCCTTCTTTAATTTCTTTATTATTTATAGTGAAGTAATTCATATATAATAGTCATATTTGTGGACCTGTAAATTTATAAGTTACCACTTCTATTACTAATTAGTTCAAAATTTGACAGTTTAAGAGAAATTTCCACATTTATTTTGCATTGAAAACAATAATATTATAACGGTATTTGGTACTTTGAACTGCCAAATCCCCGAGGGGGGGGGGAGGGTAGGGTCCAGTGGCGTAACGTTTCTAAAATATCTTGTGTTCGAGATCAAAATGGGGGCCCCCACGCAATGTAATTGTTCAACCCATTTTTTTCCCAGGATTTGTTTGTTATACTATTAGGGTCTGATAAAATGCGTTTCACACTGGACAACATACACTATCGTCCTAATTTTATTACACAATTTGACAGTGCAGTATAATCCTTCTTAACTTTAACCATTTCTTCTGTTAATGGTAAATATATTTCTCCGGTTGACTTTATTACCTTAGGTTTCAACAATATTTCCAAATAATCTTAATTTTAATTAATTGCGACAAATTGCAGTGAAACCTCCCTAGAATTACAACTTGCCAAGAAAAATGTTCGAGTAAGGGAGAGTTCGACTAAGGGATTTGAACTGCGAAACCATCAAATAAAAATTTAATATCTAACAGTTTTATAAAAAAAAAAAACGAAATAATGCTAATAATAATATTAGGGCGGAATTCATAGTCCCCACTTATACTAAGACTCATCATTCGTGGAGTCATGTAGGAAGGTTTCGCACATGATTCCACAGATATGATACAATTTTCATCTCAAAACGAATTTTTAACCTTCCGACGGACGATTTAGGCTATCTTGTAGACTTTGTAGAATATTTTGGTCATAAAAATTTTGATCGAAAATTGGCTCGAAGAGAAGCCTAAGAAAATGTATAAATTAATCTGGTGTAAGCAATTATAGGAATGGGTGCGTGCGGTCTTTATAGACCTTGTGCATATCGAAGCCTCTTGCGTTCTGAACATCCAGGAATTAAATTCAGGAGCCTTACTCTCAGTTGAGCCTTTTTGGTTTTGCATATTGAAATCTATATTTGAATTTACAAGCAATAACGTGAAATGGAACTTATTTCGACGTAGGGGAAGTAAACCTTTACGAAATGGAATAGAAGAATTATAAAACCTTATTTGAGTTAAATAGGATTTCGACTTAAACATTGCATTTTACTTATATATCAAAAATCAAACCTTTAATTTGCACGAGTTAAGGAATAATGGCATTTATGAAGGTTCCGAATTAAAAATGTTTGACTGTACTTATAATTTTCAACGCTGTATTTCAACAATATTTAGGGGGTGGAAAACTAGGGCAACCAAAGCCAAATAACAAAAATGCGAAAGCGAAAAAAAAAATTAATTATGGGGAATGAGAGGACAATGAGTTAATTAATTTAGCAATCTGATTATTTTTCTCGCGAATTTAGTGCGTAGTTCTTCAGGGCAAAAGTTCTTTAAGCTTCCAACTTCTTCAAAGCAAACAAAAACGTTCCGCCTAAGCGCACTTCTAGCTTTTTTTATCCCCTTTAAATCTAGTTTCAATGGAGCCGAAATTAAAAAAGTTATTTAAATGTCCCAATTATCGTCACTACGCTAGGGGGCCCCGGGTGGCTGGGGGCCCGTGTTCGATCGCACACATGGAACACCGTACGTTACGCCACTGGGAGGGTTCCAAGAGGTTTCAATCTGTTGGGGCTCCCAACCGTTGGTAAGCTGCTTCTGACGTTGAGATTTCAAAATTTTAGAATAAAACATCTTTCACTTCAGCGTACAGTCTCAATTTTCAAAATTTATATAGAAAACAATAAATATTTCAATTCTCTGCGAGTACAATTTAAAAATACTTACACTTGGCATGTGGACTTTTTTAGAAATCGTCTAAAAAACAGGCGGTTAAATCGTATTTTAACTATACCTTAATGGATTTGGCAAAAAAAAATCCAACTAAAGAAAAAAACACGGAAATACAGGATCGGTTTTCAATATTCGTTTCAAGGCGAACCATCGCAGCTACCACATTCGTCAGTCGTTATTTACTTGAAATTCAAATAAACGAAATAAATTTCAAAATTTTACGACAAAATTAGATTATGGAAATTTCACATAATACCCATAAGTTTGAATACTATTTATACATACATATGTGGAATCCAAAATAATCTCATCCTATCATGCGTCCTGACACAAATAAATTCTATGCACATAAACATCATTCCAACATCGCCGTCTGGTATTCTGCCTGCATTATATTGTACGTTCAAGAGTGAAAATCCTGTATTTGCGACCGGGACCGTATTACTGAATATGATGATGTGCTCATATTTGATTAAGAGATGAACATTAAAAATATAGAAAAAAAGCGAAGGAACGTAAATCCAGCATCGAGACGTTATAAATCCCGTATAAGCAAGACTAAATTCGCATTTTGCATAATATATCATTAAAATGCAGAACCGCACACGCTCATCACAAATCAGAACGTGCAGACATTGAAAATAGACTCTTGAAAATAATAATACAGAATAAAAGAAGAAAAAGCGCGAATCCTTGTAGGACATGTCATTTAGAAGAAAAAAAAATGAGTTATGTATGCGTCTTCGCGAAAAAAAACTTACCGTCGTTGTCGCGATTTCAATTCAATGTATAGGCCTCGCCTCTACATTCAAGAGTGAATGTGAATCCTATGCCATTGTCAGGAGCAAATCACAACAAGTCTAGCTTTCACTATCAGATGTTCAGTCAGCCATCGTTTTGCTGGTGCTGAATGATGCGCATCAGTCAGTTGTTGATTTTATTTGCTCTATATGTGTTCGTCCTTATTTATGGACTTCGCTTCTTGTACTTTCAATCTCGACTGTCATCAGCAGAGAATTAATCGAATTTCATTCATCCTATCCGACGATTTTATGCTTGCGCTCCTTCGTCGTCTGATTTAATGGGATACAAATATTCCGATTCCATTAAATGGTACATTAAAATGTATACCATGCGGTGGTCTGCTCTAGCAACATGTTTGTGTAGTGTCTGGATGCGAATTTTAATGGAATATTTACGTAGATCTGAAGATTCCTATATATTTCAACGAATGCGAAGCGTATCTTCGATCTGGGACTCCACATGCTATTTATTACCTACAAATGCAGAAAAATAATTTAAAATTATTTTCCGATTCCGCTTGCAGACAAAAGAAAGAAACTCAGATGTCTTGTTTTTTTTTATTAAAATCACCAAATAAAATTGAAACTCAAAATCAATTTTCAAATTTAAGCTGATCACTCAATGCGAACACAAAATTCATTGTTCTGCAAAAAATGCCTTAGATCCGCGTTGTATTTTTTAAATGGGAATCGAAGTACCTACCTATAATCCGTTTATAATTGTTGTGTAAAAAAGTAAAGAAACTCAAAAATCTTACGCTATGTTGCTTACTCTTTTTTTTTTTGCCCCGTCGAGTCTTCTTCCATTTATTTCAATAAACGCGCTTTCAGCCGCAAATATAGTACATACACCGAACTTAAATTCGCATCAATTCCACTCTGTATCTCATAAATATAGAAGAAGGATAATTTCAACTCGACATCTTGACAGCTCTCGTCCATAGACAAGCCGACAACAGGACCTTGACGCGAACATACTTACAGCAAATTTCAAATTGATATTCAATCGACCTTCAGCCTGATTGCTTGTCAAAACGGTTTGACAAAAAAAAAACCAAGAGAATACGATTTACCCAGAATGAATTCTACGCAACGGGTTCTGTGCAAATGGGAATGATTCTGGACTGTCTATAGGCATTGTATTATGCCACTCAGCATGTCATCTAAAAAAAAACGCCCTGAACTGACTGTATTTGAACAAGTCAGCTGAAAATAACTCCCTGACAATTGCTGTATTTTGGAATAATAGTACCTATACTCTGCTTTCTCTCGCACTTACACTCAATTTATTTTCGGCAGTAGAGGGCGCATAAAATGTTATACAGTTGCCAGGACCAATCCATTTAATTAAATGAAACCGTGTGCCCGAGAAACGACCGACATCATGGTGCAAAGTAACGATTTTTCAAGATTTAGGAAAGTGTACGAAATGACGGTCGTTACAGTAAAGATATACAAACAGTATCCGCAGTCGTTCGTAATGTTTGAAGTAAGATTTTGATGACCTACTTTACTACGTCCGGCAATTTTATTAGCAAAAACGCTCCCGGTCTTCTGTCCGTATCCGGCCATTATCCATCTGTATCAGGACTAAATTTACAACGATTGATTTAGTCTTATAGTGTATAGAAAAGCACTCTTGCGATGGCTGAAGACAATAAGCGTGAGAAACAACCGTCAGGCTTCCGCACGGAGGATAAACAATTTACGATAATTTTCCGCGTATACATCGCGGAGCTCGGCCTCGTCCTCTCGCACGAAAAACCGTTTAAATACCAATTACGCGCGCCAGGCTTAGCTCGTCTTCCCTATTAAATCTAATCGACAATGATTTGCTATTTTCACGTAGCGAACGATTTCCACTTGTACGAATTTTTCTGCTATGCAATATGTGCCAGGCGTTTCGCATCGTATATAAATGCGTCCTGAATACTTCCACCGCCGAATGGCGCACGAAAGCAAACGCACAATTGAATTGAACGGTTTTTGGTGGTATAGTCCTGCTCATGCTGTTATACCAACATTTCGACAATTGGATTTTTATTATTTCAGAGAGACATATCGGTCTGATGAAATTTCTATCGGATTTTTTTTTCGCGAGGATCAGAAAATTGTTTTCTGATTGACTGCAAAGCAAGACGATTACAAAAATGGCCGCGCAAAGAACATTAGACATTTTGTAAATGACTATTAATACACTATAATTGGGTCGAAGGATTTTCGTCGTCCGGGATTGAGTTGAATAAATTTTGCTGGACCGAGTGTCTATGTATTCGACTTATTTTCGTATTTGAATTTTAATGGAGCTGTAAGCTGTGCCGCGAGAATATTTATAGTTTATTAGAGGAGAAAGAAGGCTTTTAACGTGATACGATAAATCGTAGTGAAACATCTGACGTTGTGTTGGATAAAATATTTGAATATTTGGGGATGTATTTTTCCAGAATGACTTAGACTTAATGAATTCAGAAGATTACTGGTAGAGTCTGTTTTAAAATTTGATGAATTTAGTGCTGTATTATTTCCGAGAGTTTTTTTTTAGCTAGAGCCTAAACGTAATAATTAATCCTGCATTCGTCGGATTTCCGAGTCATCTATATAAAATTCGAATTTTTCAAATTTCAAAAAAAAAAAGGCAGTGCAAGCATCTTGCTAAATTTTCAGAAAAAAACAAGTCCATGCCCCAGTTGAACTACTAATCTCATATTTTTCGTTTAAGGAGGTTTGGAACTTTTCAGACCATTTTGGCACCACTGTCCGAAATCATCAATTTTAATTTTATTACACGCTTCTAACCAAAAACCTTGCCTAAGCCAGTTAAAATCCTCAAGAAAAAAAAAGAATATTTTTTCGAAACCCTTAAATCTCCTAAACGAGCGCCATTGCCCTTGGTACCCCCTACGGAATTTTATTGGTGTTGGTTCGCATTTTTGAACGGCTGTAACTTTCGAAAAGCTTTGAGCTGGTCATCGAGATCCAGGTGCTGGGCGCCAAAAACCCCAGTTCCTGACCACTCCTCTAACCGATTTCAAATTATCCAGCGCAAAAATGTCCTAATGGTCTTCCTTTGGGCTCCAGGAAATTTCCATTTAAAATGACATGGAATCGAATGCTGATCAAAGATCAATGTTGCTTTAGAATTTCGACACTTAAAATTATCATACTATACTTACCATTATACTATATTGAGTCATAGATGTGTCATAGAGAAATTCTGGCTGCTATGTACTGTTGTATTTCGAAAAGTTCATCTTGAAGCTCTACAAAGTCCTGGTACTAGCTATTCCCAGATAATACGTGCCGTTATGAAAAAACAACAATCTGGCTCTTTAAATGAATACTAAAGGGTAAATTCCCAAATTTGGCTCTTCTGGCTAAAAAGTTTGTCAACCACAGCGCAACATAATAAGCTGGTGAGGACTGTTATCAGTCTTGTTTGCTTTTAGCCTGTAAAGTTTGACCATCATACGATCGATATTTAGCTAGATAACAGATAACTTTTATGTTTAACAATCGCGCATTTTCAATAACTCGGGAAAGATTTGACCGATCTTTCTGAAACTTGGCACGCTTGTTGAGCTACTTGGTGCTCACATTTTCTTATAATTTCAAGGTTCTACGTATTAGCGTTCATAAGTTACAACGGCCCAAATCGCAGATTTTTGTTACTAATTCAAAAGTGTCCATAACTCGGAAATTCGTAACTGCAGTCTTGCAGAGCACCGTAATGTCCATATTTGGTCGAAATTTCAAGGGGAACATTGAGGACTATAGGGCTCTTATGAGTCTAGTTTAGTACAACATAACCTCAATGTTCACCACATAAAGGATAACATGAGGCAGGGACGTAGCCAGGATTTTGTTTTAGGAGTGGTCCGAAGCTCAGTTTCCGAAATTTTGACATTATTAGAAATTAGAATTTATACTGTTGTTAACTGTGGAAACTTTTTTCGGCGTAGCCTCATTGAAGCACATGCCTCCTCCCCCACTGTTCATGTACAATTAATTTCGTGGGGTATGGTATCAGTACGAAGCAGCAGGCCTAGAATTACGCAAACATTCGCAATATAGGACATTTTCTCCTTTATAAGGTTTAACGAAACTCTATTGCTCATACACTGAAAAAAATGGTTTAGACTTTTTATCTAAAGTGAAGTAGTTGACTTAAATTTAGATAGTTTTACCAAAGAAATAGCTGATTTCTCTAATCTTCGTAGCTGAAAATACTATTAAATTCGTTCATTTAACCACGCAATATTAGAAGAAAAAGTTTAGTCAATTCTTACACAAAAATTGTTGATTGTACTATTCAAATATAAAATTTAACTACAAAAAATCGTTCTTTTTTCTTCAACACAATTTAGCTATCCAACATTTAACAATTTATAGATAATGAATAGCTGTCGTTACAAATGAATTAATTGAATTTGCAAATATAGTAGATGTTTCAACTAATGACGAATAGAAGAATTATCCATATCTTTGTAACTGTTTCAACTACATAGAATCATAAGCTGAAAATCAACGCGAACTTTAGATGAATTCGACTATTTCTTTAGATAACCATACTAATTACTGACTGTTGTTTGAGTGAACAAGTATGCTTGGGCTAGCGTAGTCGGTGCCCGCGTCGTGCCGCTTTTGCCTCTTTGCACGGCTCTGAGAAAAGCGACTTCATTGTTACAGGCAAATATTTCATTTCAAATTTTCGAGCCTGTAGTAAGTTTCTCTTTCTCAAAACTGGCGTGAATAAGAGGGGGGGGGGGGGGGGTGCTGAATAGTACGGTTGAGGATTTGTCTGAAAACTTAATTCCGCAAGTATGTGTACAGCATTGGGCCTTCGGGAGTCTGGTCAGCTTAACTTATCTCATCAATCATCAGAACAATCCATAAATTATAAAGGTGTTTGCTCATAATAATATTGAAAATTAATAATGGTTCAACTTCAGGCGGTTCTTGCGTAAAATTAGGCCAATAATCAGTGCCCCGCCTAGGGACGGCCGGTATTTTGGGTAGCACTTCCTAGACGGAAAGCTGAAACATGAAAGCTGAACCTTATTTCCGGTAAAAAAGAGTAAAACACTTGTAAATTAATGGTAATTAGCTCGAGGGCGTTACTGACAAAGGACGGTAACTCTATAAATTGCTGGAATAAAACCGTTACTTAATCTCAAAATTCATGATAATAAAATTGCTCTTTAATCGGTGTTTTTTGCTTTCGCAACAAAATTGTTAGGTGCACAGTTTTTTTTAAAGTTGTGTTTAATGGCCTTCGAAAAATCAGCACCAAACGTTTTTAGTTAAGCAAACAAAGCACACGAACGAAATAACTGTGTTATTGTATCGCAACCTCAACTAGTCGTTAAGAACCCCAGGAAACATAAAATAAAAATTTCAAGAAGCTAGAGTCAGAAGTGAGCAATTGTCCAGGATTTATCAACAAGATTGGTTGATCTAGAGTCTGCTGCTTGACATACCCTATGGTTTCTTGTCTCAGTTCATTTCACTCAGTGGTATTCCGTGAGATTACAGATATTGAGGCACTATAGGGGGATACGATTTTATTATTTGAATTTTTTATGAAAAAAACAATTTTACAATTTCTTTAAAGTTTGAACGGGTGTATCTCAGAAGATACGAGCAACTTTGTAACGGGCGAGGTGTCGTTTTATTGGAAATTTTATGTATAGTTTCAGAAAGTGAAGTCATATCTCGGATGAAATGATTGGTGGTGTGGCAAATTTTGATTTAGTTCGGCAAGTCGTGCATTTTGACAAAAAATGCTATAACATTTTAACGGTTAAAAATAGAGGGGTCCCGTAGTACATTAATTTTCTCCAAATGAGCCACACTACCTACCATTAAAATATTCTCCACCATGAATGGGACACCCTGTATAGTGTTTCATCTGTAGAATACTTTTCCACTAACGATTTAGTACCACAACGGTCTGGGTTGTGGAGTCCTATATGATCTGATATAAAATTTAAATAACGTGTTTCGTCTAGTAAAGTAATATGTTTTTATGTTTGCGATATTTGCGCAATTTTTTTTTTTGTTAAATCTTTTTAGGCGCATGTTTTAACTCCTACTACATCACCAATAAGTCTTCCTCGGGAAATTACAGTCTAGATTGACGTTCTCAAGTTCATAATGATAAAAAAGGCTACATGCAGCACTCGATGAGCATAAAGGTTGAGTTGAATAGGAACGACTCTTCTTTCCGGTTTCTCTTCTGTTTTCGTATGGAAACTTATTTCTAGGTGGGATTCAAATAACTCAAAGTGTGTCAGAAAAGCATCCTTCCTGGTAAAATGAAGTAAACACATTCCATGAACATTTAAAAAAAAATCTTAGGTGCGGTAGTTTGCCGTTTTGCTCGGGGCAGCGTAAGTGCTAGAACGGGCGCTGCCCATGATCCAGTTATTAGAGAGTATTTGAATATCGAATTGATTGCTCAACTGATCGGAATGGCTAACCACAGTTACTAAGAACATTCAAAAAGGTTTAAGTGAGAAAACCTTTCCTTTTTTAACTGGGACCCAAGAAATCAAGAAACAAGAAAAAACGGGAAACGTTACGCCACTGCCTTGAGTCAAGGATGCCGAAATTCAATAAATTAAATGTCATTTTCTATACTTTTTCATAGAAATCACTTATATTCACGAGTCAATGCATCCTTGATTTAAGGAGAAACTCAAGGAGACCTTGCATTTTTCTATAGTCAACCTCACTTGAAATATAATATTTCAAGTCTATTGAAAACTTAAGGTCTCCTTGAGTTTCGCCTTAAATCAAGGATGCATTGAGTCCTGAATATAAAAATATAAATGATTTCTATGAAAAAGTATTGGAAATGACATTTAATTTATTGAATTTCGGCATCCTTGACTCAAGGTCTCCTTGAGTTAAGGAATGTTCATAAATACGGGCCTTAGTCCTTTACATGTGACATTTAAGAACAGGATATCTTCGAAAATATGCAATGTCCGAAAAACCATTGATTTCGCCCCACTGTGCGACGGTGTGAGCACTAATGACTCACTACACAACCAGACTATTTAAGAGAAATGTTTATTTATTCATTTTGTATGTCTTTGCTTGCGATTTTTGAATTTGGGAATCTTTTGGGGATTTTTCTGCATTTTCTGATTTACTCTAGGAGCTATCAAATCGACCTACTATGTCTGTCGTCTCAGCTTAAGCGATTTGGTTGGCACGCAAATAGCAACGAACGTCATTCGTATTTAAATTTTTCAGTGGGAAATATTAAATCGGCTTTGTATGATTGATTTTTTAGATATTTTAGTCAGAAAATTGAAATTAGCTTCTTTGTGGTGACTGCAAAAATAAGAAAATCTGAAAAATATTTGCCATTGATGACTGATGGCATTAATTCATAGTACGCGTAAGTACCTTAAGTGTCTTATGTCCTGTATGGCTATCAAGTTAATCTGCTCTCAGACAAGCTTTGAGGAAATTTCAAAGAAACATTTCCATGAAATTCACTTTTGACTAGTGATAAACAATGTTGTATTTATACACTTTTCGAAGAATTAGCACGATGTTGGTGCATTCAAAAGGTTGACACTTGACGTGCTAATTCGCATTTATATTTTTTGTTGGTATGCTGAGAAATTATCGCCAAAACGGGCGATGTGCCTACACCGCAGGTCGAGCAACGCGGAACCATGGAGCGGTATAAAGAACGAGGCAAGGAAGAAGAGATTTTTTGTTGGTATAACAATTTTTTAAGCAACATTTCATTTTAATCCATAAACCAACTGATTTAGTATTCAACTCGAAAAATCCCTCAGCAATTCATAAAGTTTTGTCAAAACTTTTCAAAAACTTTTAAACATAACTAGCGCCTACCCTAGTGTCTGTCATCAGACCAACTACTATAGTTAGACCCAACCATTTAATACAAAACCAAACGATTAACATAATTCCCCGCACCACGAACTCACGATGACGAAAAGGACATTGCCAAGTAAGTATGCTCGTTGCGAAAGTTTTATGTGTCATTTTAACATTGTTGCTCTAGAAAATTGCATGACCGTACGTCTATAGTCTGTTTCACAGTGTGTGGTAATTAAATTCATTGGCGCGCTGGTTTGCCAAGTAGTGTATTTGCCAAACTTGTTTTCACAAAACTGAAACTTTACAACAAACAACAATTACATTTGCTTCCATTTTTTTTTCTCTCTCTTCCATCCTTGTACAAAATGTACACACACAGTTCTTGTTCTCGTGTTTGTTGTGTATAATCGACGTCGGGAAGCGCACATTAAATATCCTGGACCGGATGACGATGTCCGAGAGAATATTATCAACTATGACGATGAAGGTGGCGGCGAGGACGATATGACAGCATTCGATATAACACCTCTGCAGATACCCATCGGTGGACCTATGCCAGATATGGCACCATGTAAAATGCCAATTATGTGTAAGTATATTTGCATAGTGAGTTTAACACAGAAAGAATTTTTTTTACAGAAAATTGGATGGGATGTGGGATGAAGTTAAGGGTTTTTTAAGTGTTGGGTGGGGGGTTGTCCTGTTAATTATTATTTATTCTTGACATTACTCACGTTCATTTTTAATTATTGGAATAATTGATCAAAAATTAAAAAGACGATTAATGTTCAGAAGCTCAAGTATGGGATTTAAGGATAAATTATTTCAATTACCTCATTCGTATACATGATATTGACTGTTTTAATTGTAAAGGTGTTGAGGTCAACAGCATGCTCTGCCGAGATATTTATCCCCCTAAATGGATAATGGTTTCTGAGTCAGATCATAGTACGTCGCGAGCTCGAAAAACCTCATACATATGTATGTAGATTGAATACGCTTATAGTGGGATTCGAACCCACGGCCCTGTGATTCAAAGGCAAGCGCACTAACCGCTAAACCCCCAAACTACAGAAGCTAAGGATTCGTTGATACACTATTTTTATAAAAAAATCAAATAAAAACGTCCTATTTCGAAATTTAGAAACGTAACGATTTATTAAGGGCGTCAGGCTAGTTGACCTTAATTGATCGTTTACACAGATGCATATTCATGTTTCATTTAACGCATATCCCCAAAGGATTACGGAAGTCACTACCATTAAAGACCCAGATAACACTATTACTGTAAATTTCCACTTGGTTGATGCGCACTTAAAAACCACTCGAGTGAAAAATAATTTTATCATTCCACTGAAACGGTCTGCCCTATAAAACATTTTACCATAATATTACATACATCCAAGTAGCCTAATTTCAAGATCCTTTCATAAACATCTTTTCCAACGAAATCGTTCTTAATTCAAAACCATAAAATGCTACTTCCAAGACACAAGCACCTGTATTGCCCTGCGGTCACGTCATCGTCGACGTCGTAGAGCACTTTTCGCCTTGACCCACAGGCCACAGCCGTTCGCAGTTTTATTTTTCCCTGTGTAGTGTAGGTCAACATTTTCTCGTGGGAAATTACAGTTATTGCAATTTCATCCACTTATTTTCCTTTTCAAGAGTTCTGCCCCCGCCCTCCACGCTTCAATGCAGGTAATGTTGAGTGATAAAATTGTATTTTTTATATATCATAATTTTGTGTGCAAATCTCATTCATTGCATTTGCAACATTCAACCCGCAGACCGCCGCACCGACCAGCTCGGCAAGCGCGTTTCGTCCTTCTCGACCTCGATACATTTCATTTTATTTTTACTGTAAAATAGCGCGCCTCGTAGCTTCTTATTTCGAAATAAAATTTAATGCTAGCATCCAGGAGCACGAGAGAAAACATGAAGAGAGGGTGGGCCAGCTTCTATAGTAGTAGTAGGAATCGTTCTTTTTTTTTTTTTTTTTTTTTTTTTTTGCCTCACAGAAACTTTTGTCCCGGGACTAGGCTTCTCGGCATCACTTTACTTACTATCCGTACGTAAGTGACTAATCAATCAATCGAGTGTAAACTCTAGCAGATCGTAAAAAAAAAAAACTGAAAACAAAATATATTAATAAGGAAATTTATCAAAATAACTTCTTTTAAACATTAGTTTATTAGTACAATTAAAATTAACTAAGTCCTTCAAACTATTATGAAGAATAATTGACCGTGTAATTGGTTCATTAAGCCCATAGTTTACTCTATGATAAGGCTGAACAAGAAGGTTGTTCCGCCGCAAATTGTGAGGAATATTTCTGACTTGAAAGTTATTTAATATATCTTCACAAACAATATGAGAGCAAAACAGGTCTCTTATAAACATAGCGTTTAAAAATGTTCTTCTATAATCTAAGGCTTGTAAACCCAATAAGGAACAGCGAGTTTTATAATCTGGCTTGAAACGCCAGCCAATTTGATAAATGGCAAACCGTGTAAAATTGTGTTGAATTCTTTCTATACGCTCGATATGCACCTTATAGAACGGATTCCACACAATAGAACAATACTCCAGGTGCGAACGAACGAAAGCTGCATACAATATTTTTAAAGTAAAAGCATCATTAAATTCGCGCGCATTACGTTTAACAAATCCTAACATACTATTCGCTTTTGAAATAATGTAATCAATGTGTTGTCGAAATGAAAGCTCATGGTCGAAAATTACACCAAGATCTGATATTTCGGCAACCCTTTCAAGAACACTACCTGTTAAGGAGTACTCAAAGAAGATCGGAGTTTTCAATTTATATATGCTAAGCACTTTACATTTACTAACATTTAAATTTAAATTATTATCGCGGCACCAAAATTGCAGCTTTTCTAAATCGGATTGCAACTTAAGGCAATCATCAATGTTGCGTATTTTCATAGCGATTTTCATATCATCGGCATACTGCCATACACGCACGAATTTAAAATTTTGGATGATATCGTTTATGAAAACTAAAAAGAAAAGTGGTCCTAAATGGCTTCCTTGCGGAACCCCTGATGAACACTTTATAACAGAGCGAGATGTACAGCCATTTAACTTCACCAACTGAGTCCTATCCGTTAAATAGGATCTCACCCAGCTTAGAAAAATTGACTGTATTCCTAAATGTTCTAGTTTTTTAAGTAAAATATTATGATCTACTCTATCAAAAGCCTTCGAAAAATCGGTATATACCACATCAACCTGCATTCCCTGCTCAATACCATCAGCAACAAATTTAGTAAATGATACCAAATTTGTTGAAGTTGATTTTCCTTTCAGGAATCCATGTTGACATGGCGATATCAAACGGCTAATTAAAACATCTATTTTATTTTTAATAAGCATTTCAAACAACTTCGGTATTGCAGATATTTTAGCTATGGGTCTATAGTTATCAATAAGATGCTTCGGACCCTTTTTGTGAACAGGCGTTATGTATGAAACTTTCCATTCATCAAGAAAAACACCTGAAGTCAAGGACAAATTAAAAATAAAGGCTAAAGGACGACATAACGATTGCATGCAATTCTTCAAAAATATATTAGGAATGCCATCAGGTCCGGCCTGAATACTAACATCAAGATCACGCATAGCATTCAATAGGTCATCCTCAGAAATCTCAAGAGCACTCGTAAGGTCCTCCTGAGCTATCCGAGGGACCAATGCACTCTGACTTCCATTGATGTTAGCATTCATTTCTGATGAAACGGAGTCTGGCACTTTGTAAACTGAACTGAAAAATCTAGCAAATCCGTCACAAACCGATTGAACATCTTTGTAAAAATTGCCATTGAATTCTAAATTTTTTGGGATTCCCGTATTCTTACGCTTGCTGTTTATAAAATTCCAAAATGTCTTACTGTCATTCTTTATATTATTTTCAGCTCTCGCAATATACTGTTTGTAAAGATTTTTATTCATTAATTCATACTCTCTTCTCAATCTAAAGAAATTTTCTTTATTGGCAAGAGAGGATGACTTCTTGTATAATTTATGGGCCTTATTTTTTGCTCTCTTAAGTTTGAACAATTCTTTGGTAGCCCAAGGATTTTTTGCTTTTATTTTGTTCTTTTTTAATGGAACGTACTTGCGAATAGATTTATTTAAAATTGAATTAAAAATTGTATAACTTTCAATAAGATTACTATTCGATATAACTGGAGCCCAATCCATATTAAAAAATGTTGAATTTAGTTTTTCAAATTGGGCTTTTTGAAAATTTCATTTTCTAAATGCAATGGCCTGACTAAACTGCATCACTCGAGCGTGAGGCATCCTTTTTATTATTCACTTCAGTTTTCTGATTTTTTCTTTTAGTATAATAGCAAATGAAATTTTTCGTAGCGAATTTCGAAGATATTTTCAACGGTCGGAACAAAACCGTAAAAAGTCCTTGTTGAATATGATTCTCGACAATAGAATACCGGCTGGCGCGGGGCGCGTAAAGTCGGAAGAGTAAGATGGTACTATTACCAAGCGCAAGCAAGACCCTCGAGCTTAATTAAGAAAAATCTCTGTTTGCAACATATTCCCGGCGCGGGTGATGCCCGCGTCAACATCGAAATATGAAAGTGGAACTGTGCATATAGCACAGTTGGAAAATTTGTGTATTCCCTTCGGTGGCGATGGCAGCGAATGTCGGGATAATCCTGTTGCCCAGGCGTGCTTGGATATGTCCCGCAGCCTCTCCCTTCAACATGAAATTGAACCAAATAATGAATGAAATCTTAAGAATGAGATGAAATTGAAAATCTCGTAACAAAAAGAGTACAAACCGGCTTCGAAAACATTTTATACGCTACACTCGCGAGCTCTAACATTTTAAATCTCGTCTCGTCGTCTCGTCTGTGCAAAATGGAAATGGAAGAGCAATTAGCTATGATTTCTTTTTTCTTCCGAGTTTTAGTTAATTAAATGTGCACACTCTCTCTTTTTGTGCGCGCTTGCTCTGGAATTGCGCTAATTAAAAGCTACACAAATGCTGTTTCATTTCGATGCGATCTAAATTGGATCATATTGAATTGTTATACAACACAAAGGGGTGAGCTTTCACGCTCACAGTCTAACTGAAATTCAATTGAAATATTCCTTTTTTAATTAGAGAATTTTTATGGATTTTTTTTTTTTTTTGCTTACAGATCCCGTGATGACGTTAGGAGCCGGTCAAGAGCCTAACGTTGGCATGTTCATTGAGGAGCATAAAAAGCGCGCCGATAGTGACCCGAATGCTCCGCCGTTTGACGATCTACGAAACTATGCATATGAAGGTGGCGGCAGTACGGCCGGATCGTTAAGTTCGCTAGCTTCAGGTAAGTGTGCACGGAAATACCGTTTGCTCTTTAATTACCATAGGGTTTTTGGAAAACATTGCTAGTTTTCAAGTTTTCAGTCCTGTACGTTTCGTTTCGTTCACAAAAGTATCGGTCGCTTTCTAAAAAAATGCCGTTAGTGAAAAAAATAAGTACCGTTACTTCTTCCAAAAAGGTACCGTTAGTTTTTCCAAAAAGGTGCTGTTAGTTTAAGTTTTCCAAAAACGGCCGTTAGTTTTTCCAACTAAAATACCGTTAGGTTTTCAAAATGTACCGTTAGGTACTGTAGTTTTTGAAAATACCGTTAATTTTGCAAACAAAAGTACCGTTAGATAACTCTTTCAAAAACTCTGTTCAACACATACATACATAAAAAGATTGTTACGGAGGCATAATAATGGACAGCTTTTATAATCCATTCATTTATTAATTATTTTATTTGTGTGGCCCAGAACCACTTGTTTTCGAGCAATGTGGGATGCCAAAAGGTTGGACACCTATGGCCTATACTCAGTGCTTTTTTTTGTTTTGAATTTCAGTCTTCGTGGCTACAGTCTCAGCAGCATTGTGCAAATGTGAGTCACTTAGTTTCCTTGTCTCGGACTATCGGAGATCCCGATACTAATATCTTTGGATTTAAAGAAAACCTATAAAGTTGCGGGTTGAGACCCCTCCTTTATGCTGTTATTTGATGCAAGGAAATTCTCGTACCATGCTAGGAGTCAAACCTGCATTTCTTCTTCTTTATTTGCCCTAACTGCTAGTGGAGTATGGTGCGTTGACAACTACCGTGGGTAGTCGTCAACGTTTCGAAGACAACTGAATTCGGAGTGTGATACGGTTGGCAGTGTTACCACTTCCTAGTCGCATTTTTGTTTATTATTCTGTGATAAGAATATCAACGTCTCCCTATTTTCAGAACTAGCCGCCTTGGGAACCTTGGGTTGCGGATGATTTCGTCAGGCGTCTGAATTGCTCTGATTTTGCTACGGTTTATGCTGCAGGAAAAGGTACACCGCCGTCCTGTATTCTTGTCAGTAAGACATTCAAGGCTTTTATCTTGCCCAATTTCAGTGATAAGGACCTTGTCTTCGTGTCCCCTATGACGGCACCCTACGTTCTCCTAAGTTAAGGAAAGCCGTTGCGACAGCAACGTCTTTAGGTACTAGTATAATCCTCTGATGTGACTCAATGTTGTCTGGGGTACCACGGACACAAATGTGAATTGAATACATTCTGGGAACAAATCTCCTTATTTGCAGTGTGGGTTCTAAGCCTACTTTCGTTACCAGAAACAGGCAAGAGGTGTTGGACATCAGTCTAGCATCGGAGGATATCATGCATTTAATCACAGACTGGAGAGTGTCGACGGAGCACTCCTTCTCTGATCACAGGTATCTACAATTAAGTCTTGCTGCGCATTCTGGAGTGGCTCCACTCACTGTGAATCGTAGGAAGACAAACTGGTCTAGATTTCGGGAGTCCCTTTTAGCGGAGCTTCCCTTGTTTCAAATTATTTCAAGCACCGACCAAGGATTGGATGATATGGTTTTCACCGAAGCGATGAAGACTGCGACTGCAGTATCGGGCCTTGTCAGTTTACATGCATGAGAGAAAGAAGAACCTATTTGGTGGCACTTTTCTGAGTTGAGACTTACGTGTAGGAGAAGCTGCAATAAAGTTAAGGCCTCTAGTCTCGAGTCGGACTGGCACTACTATGTATAAGAACCATCTAAATTCTTTCAAAAAAAGCTAGTTTCTGCGAAACATCGAAGGGTCCTTTGAGACATTTAGATTTCGGAAAGTGTTAGCGTCTAACCCATCTTCGCCAAGCTTTCTTCAAAAAGAAGACAGATAATGGACGTCTTCATGTATCTGTAATGTAATTGATTGTTTACTCGATACACATGTCCCTGGAAGCTCAGCCGTGGCTCTGCCTGACCTCCCCTTAAGTCGCACAGGGTCATGCGACATGGCTTCTATTTTCAGCCGTGAGAAGATAATGTGGACCATAACAAGCTTTGATCCTTGTAAATCAGCTGGGCCTGATGGTATTATCCCTGCGGACTTGCAAAAGTGTGTAGACTTCACGTATCTTTGGATAGAGTGCATACTTCCAGCATGCCTGATTTTAGTACACATACCTCGCTTGTGGAGTGAAGTGAAAGTCACTTTTATTCCCAAAACGGGTAGAAGTTCGCATACAAGTCATGAAACTAAAATTGAAGCCCAAAATCGAAGAAAGGGTGAACAAAGCTACTGTGGCATGAGTTGCTTGTCAATGTTCAAAAGTTGGCTTCTGTTCTCATAACAGGAGCTTTTCGAACAATACCTTCATTCGGATTAGATATGGACCTGGGACTGCTGCCACGGTCAACGGATGGCGGCATACACGGCTTTACGTCTACGTGAAACTGACCAGTGGCGATCCCTGGACTATGGGCACTCAACGATTCTTCGTAACTTTAACCTACCTACAGGTCTGACTACACTGTTCCCAAATACCTATTCGGAAAAGAAAACATTGTAGCCTGATCCCGTCAAGGGAATTATGTGATAATAACCCCTCTCCAGTGAATCTATTTCAATTTATTCTAATGATTCTAAGACGTACGAAGGAGTGGATATCGGAGTTCACTTTGAGAAATTGTGCATTAATTTGTCTCTCAGTCTCCCTAACTTGTGTAGTGTTCTACAAGCAGAGGTTTCAGCGATTTTGGAGGCCCTAAATTGGTTGGGTAGTAACATGCGTCGTCACAAGAAGGAACGGTAATTTCTTTACTGAGTCAGACTGGAATTAGATCGCTGGAATCAGGGCTAACCACACTCATGTGAAGTTGGCCGCCTAATTCTTCGAATCACTTCCGGAACCGTTTGTGTGGGGGCGGCTATGTGTGTGCATGATTGTGCAACAATAATTTTCGTTTGTGCATCGGTAATTATTTAATTATAGCACTTCGGAAAACTTCGAATGTGAAGTTAGCCGCCATTTTTTAAATATGGTCGGATAAGTATGAATTTGGCATCAATCGATCGGAAATCGTTTGTGCATTGATTTTTGCGTTTGTGCATCCTGAAAACTCAAGGACACAGGAGTAATCAAATAAAAACCAGGCTGGTTTGAATCTTTGCTAAGATTGATATTGTGTACACAAACACTTCCTGTTAATATTACTTCAAATCACACCCGGAACCGTTTGTGTGGGGGCGGCGAAAACACAAATTTACCTAGTGTTTCTGCCACGCCGATAGGACGAGTACCAATTTGGGGCGGGGAAGCCGAAATTTCCTTGTTTTTGACCTCAAATTCGGAATCAGCGCGCCAAATTTACCTAGTGTTTCTGCCACGCCGATTGGACGAGTATTTCCCCGAGAAAACAGGGGTACCAATTTGGGGAGGGGAGGCTTAACATTTTTTTTCTTGTTTTTGACCTTAAATTCGGAGTTAGCAACCCAAATTTACCTAACATAATGTTAACCCAAACACAATTACGCCATTAAATTTGAACAAAAATTTGGCCAAACTTCAGAAAAATTAGGGGAAAGCTGGATTTGTGCATGAGCCTTCCTTTCGAGGTCCCAAACAAGACCCTAAAAGTCCCCGCCTCTACGGACCCTTATAGCGCCCTTAGCATTGCACGCATCAATCTGAAATTGGCATAATTAATTAAGCGTTGTACAAGCTACGAATTCGACATATAACAGCTTTCGATGCACGTTACCGTTATAGAGATTCCCCAGAAACTGCTTAATTGATTGTTTGGACCCTCATAACTTCATTAGGGGGGCACCCAACTTTGGGGATTCTTGGCGTCTTAGCCACAGATGCTACAGATTTCTGCTAGAAAACCTTAGGCGCCGTTAGGAGTGCCCGAAAGTATTCGGTCTTTCCATCGTTTATTGAGAAAGCAAAATAGCTTCAAATTTGCCATACACCACTTTTTTGTATATGCTACCGTTATCGAAATATTCAGGAAAACCTGTTTTCGAGGGTCTTTGACCCTCTGTAGCACAGGTAGCGGCACTCGTAGAGGCAGAGACTTTAAGGGTCTTGTTTGGGACCTCAAAAGGAAGGCTCATGCAAAAATCCAGCTTTCCCCTAATTTTTCTGAAGTTTGGCCAAATTTTTTTTTCAAATTTCCTGGCGTAATTGTGTTTGGGTTAATATTATGTTAGGTCAATTTGGGTTGCTAACTCCGAATTTAAGGTCAAAAACAAGAAAAAAAATGTTAAGCCTCCCCTCCCCAAATTGGTACCCCTGTTTTCTCGGGGAAATACTCGTCCAATGGGTGTGGCAGAAACACTAGGTAAATTTGGCACGCTGATTCCGAATTTGAGTTTAAAAATAAGAAAAATAAATTGGGGTTGCCCACCCAGAATGGCACCCCTGTTTTCTCGTGGTAATAATATTTACAAATCTATAACACTATAACGTGTTGATAATAATTATCAACATAAATGTCCTCATATAAATCGGAGCCGATATGAAAACAAACAATAAACAGCATCAAACTTTCGTGTTGTTTGATGCTGTTTATTGTTTGTTTTCATATCGGCTCCGATTTATATTATACTAAGAAATTGTAAAATTGGTTTTTCATAAAAAATTCAAATAATAAAATCGTATGCAATTTTACAATTTCTTTAAAGTTTGAACGGGTGTATCTCGGAAGATACGAGCAACTTCGTAACGGGCGAGGTGTCGTTTTATTGGAAATTTTATATAGTTTCAGAAAGTGAAGTCATATCTCGGATGGAATGATTGGTGGAGTGGAAAATTTTGATTTAGTTCAGCAAGTTGTGCATTTTGACAAAAAATGCTATAACATTGTAACGGTTAAAAATAGAGGGGTCCCGTTGTACATTAATTTTCTCCAAATGAGCCACACTACCTACCATTAAAATATTCTCTTCTTCTATAGAATAGCGACCGAACGATCACGGCCACATGGCACGACACTGCATTTGCAAGCTCTCAAATATTGTAGTACGACGAGTTTTGTTATGGTTATAGTCTAGGCGGAGGGGGAGAGTCTTACGTCTTTGGCTACGCCCATGGACATTTAAAATTATTTTCCTTTATTTTGTCATTGGATTTATTTTTTCCATATTAACAAAATCCTCTTTTTATCTATTCCATTACACAGGTACGGACGATGAAAATCACGAATACGATCACCTGAACACGTGGGGTCCACGTTTCGATAAACTCGCCAACATGTACGGCAACGATGTTGCTCCCGACCTAGAAGAGTTGTAAGTTCGTTCATTTTTTTATATAAAAACAAAACAAAAAAACATCCATAACAATTTTCTATAACGATCGAAACGACGTAAAACTTTTTAAAACTACTACTTATTACATCAACATCAAACTGAAACGCGACGCGCAACAACCAATATAAGTTATGACTTATATTTTGACGAGACATGAAATCTATATAACAATTAAAATTGCAGTGGTGTAAAACGCCATCCATATATCACAAAATAGATTTTACATTGATCAATTAGAATGATCCTTCATATACCAAAGAACGTTTATAATTTATGTCAATCGTGTAAGGAAGAAAAAACAAAATTCTAATAAAAAGAAAAACAACTTTAAAATTCTTTCTTCGATAAAATGTCAAAAAAGCAAAAGAAATAAGTTGCGTCGTGGCTGCAATAAAGAGAAAATAATAATGATAAAAACCAAAAAAAAACTGAATCAATTATAACAAACATCTTTCAATTTCTTAAAAATCTATACAAAAAAAAAAACAAAATTATGTTGAAACTCAAACAAACAAACCCAACTGAAAATTTATTTACGTCTAATACTAAATTAATGCGAAAGATAAGGACAAAGAAAACTAAAAGTGGGGATTAGTTTTATACTCTCTGAAAAAGTTTATAGAAAGCATAAAGAAAGGAATCGTATTATAAACATAAAATTATTATTACGAGTATATAGATACAAAACAAATGTCAATGTATATCTTTGATCATAAATAAGTCTAACAAAAAAAAAACAGAATAACTGTACTAAAAAAATTTGAAAAACAATATAAAAAATATGCAACAAAAGAAAAACCAAAAATTACTCCTAATATGTTTACTACATATTACACTAATGATATTATAAATTTAACACGTCGTCATCTTGAAACGGCATAATTATTTAGAAAAATAATGTCGAAAAAAGGAAGAAATATGAATCCCTTTTTACTTAAAATATTTTATTTATTTATTTTTTACGTTTTAGTTGATATTGTATACACCGATAATGTGTAAATGTATTATGCACTAAATTTAGTCGATATAATTATATGAATGACAAACGCATCCAGTGAAAGAAATGTTCATTTTATACAAACAAACAAAAAAACAATTAGATTGAGGTTAGTTTTTATCTTAAGAAAAATCTTAACAGCGAAAAATAAAAAACAAAAAACGTGAAATTACTTATTACATTTCTGGCTATAACTGCGATTGCATAGACAATTTACACATACAAAATTGTGCAGTTGTGTGTGTATGTCGGGCTAGAAAATTAACTATAGAAATTGGTGTATTTATATTAAATAATAATAATCTAAAATAATCGTATAAACAAGTGAAGATATCTAGTGAGTAAATAAAAACAAAAACAAGAAGATGACGCACGTGAGAAGCACTTAGCAAGAGTATTATTAAGTATAAATTTTAAAGTGAAGTAAATAATTGAAAAACTAAAAAAAAAAAAAACTAAACAAAGAAGACAACGCTCTCATAAACACACATAACTATAGATTAATATATATTTCGTAATATATATTATTCGTAAGTTATTGTATCCAAAGACTGTTTCTGTTCCATCATTTAAATAAATATAAAATATATATATTTAAAGTAATAAAAAATAATGACAGAAAAAAAATATATTTAACAAAAAAAAAGGTGAATGATATGTAAATGTGAACAAGAAAATATTAGACAACTAAAAATATACATCTAAAAACATCGTTTTTCATTTCAATAACTATTGTTTCTATCCATTCTATAAAAATATTTTTACCCGTTATCTATTTATTAATTTTTTTTCCCACTGTATTCTTTCAAGTGTTTAGTTACGCAATTTGTTCCAGAATGACTGATTTCCTTGAAACGCGATGATAAATCAAACAATTTTGTGTAAGTCCTTTTGCCACACATTTTTTCGAACCAAAAATTTCATTCAGCCACACGAACATGAAGTGGTTCACAAATAAAGTTTGTGAGAGGTACAGTCGATCATACTATGTACATACTGGGTACTTGAAATGCAAGTGCTGCCCACTTCAATGTGATGATAACCGTGGCGTAATTATGCCGTATAATTTTGCGAGGATAAATGCACTTGTTGCCGCTCTTTAAACTTATAAGAGTTTCCGAGTTGAATTTAAGGATTAATTGATTGCTGGGCCGCACGGTATAGGTGTTTGCGAAATGGATTTTATTTGACTTGGGATGGGATTTTCCTGAATTATAGAAAATGTAAATTTTTGCTTCGATTGGGGGAGTATTTCACACAAACTATTATTAATTGACTCGAAGAAGAGATGTCGATAATAAACCAGGCTCAGTCAGGAACGGATTTCTCTTATGGGTAGTATGGAGGTAAATTTTGAAGAGCGGCCCAAATTTCAACACTTTCCGAAATTCCGAGTTTTTTTTTAGAAAGTCTTATCAGTTTCTAGTGGACTAGTGTCGACCAGACGTAAATCAGATACAAAGGCTTCCTGAAAAGTTTTAGGTCTGATATATATAGGAAGAACGTTTCAATTGGCTTATACTTTTGACGACCCTTTGCAGGCACACCTACGGGTGCTTTAATTGCAGGCAAATATTTGCTTTGAGATGGGGAATCTTCAAAAGATACTGCATGTGAAGTAGGAAGGACCCGCCAGCATGCCAATTATGTCGGATTTTTACCGACTAAACCTAAACATCTCTTTTTTCACCGCTAGACAATACGGTAAACCATTTCAGTGTTGCATCACAGTGCTAGTTTCAGCTAATCAGTCATATAAGTCGGATAAGAGACTTGCGTCTACGCTCCTCCCTCAGTTCCTCCATATGAAATGCACAAATTGCATTGGCTGCGGATATCTCAAAATCTGGGACAATTAAACAAGACATGTTTCGCATACGCCGCAATACCCTTGCATTTGGGACATTCTGGCGAATAGTCCAGCTTAAACCGATGCAAACATCACGACTAGATAGATAGTCGGGTATATTAGTCTTAGAGTCATATCAGTACAACAATTGCTCTTATGTAGTGAGTCGGTCGCTATCGTAGTTACGATGGTCTATCGTAGACCGCGCTCGTCTAAAACCGAATTGACGTTCTGCTAAACATCCATGTCGTTCCACTTCTTCTGACATCCGATTACATCCGGTTAATTCGTTCGAACACTTTTCCCGTTGCTTCGACTACACAGATAGGGCGTTGGGCATTTAGCGAAAGTCTTGATACGAAATTTCTAGTTTTCACGCGATCCAGGAGTAGCCAAAATTGAAAATATTGGGAAATTGTATTGTTCTGAACATGCAATATCGTGACGCTTAGGTTAGATGGAGGGGGTTTGAGTGTGCCCCGTTAGGAGGTCGCAAATTATCCTAACCCTGTTTCTGCTCAAGCTAATTAGACTAAGGATACGTTGGGTTGAGTAGTAGACAACGAAGAGCTTTGACTGCAGGCAGAAGCCCTGGTAGAGTCTCCTAGTGTAACGTGGTATTTGCTTTTTCCCACTCACTTATTACTTTTCACTCTGTACGTGAGTGTAGATAGGTTTCTGGCTTAACGATTCCATATTTAGCTTTAACAGCCAGGTATATCTTCTTTCTTCATTGTGGTGAAAGCTGAAATGAAACCCCCTATAAATATCCGAAATGGAGTTTATTCTCAAAAAGATAGGAAACCCGCCATAGACTTGAGTTTAATACGCCCATGGTTTCGCAAAACCGGTTCGTGTTTTCATGTCAAATCCACAATAACAAAGTTGGATCAGATAGTCCTAAATAAAATTGGTTGCCAAACATCGACGGCAGACATGCGAGAATAGAGTCACAGACATTCGCAGTCATTACTTTTTCGTTATGCTTGAAACAGAACGAAAAGTAGCAATGCAACAGGCGACAGTAGCACCATGCATTTTAAATGGGCGACGTCATATTGGCAGCATGCTTCTGCTGTTCGAGAGCAACAGCAAATTCACGTCACCAATTTAACCCTCATCCAGCGGGATAGGTACAGGTGTACCTTTTTCGTTTTTAAAACACCGTAACTTTTTTGCTATGGTTCCGATCGGGCTGAAATTTTCTGACATCTCTACGATTTTAGTTTAAAATATGTATTTCAAATTTCAGAAATGTGTGACCACCCATCCCCAAGTTAGGGAGCAAAATTAATCTTACACCCTTTAACGGCGGCAAAGGTACATTTGTACCTTCATATATTTTGTATGAAAGAAAATTTACAAAAAACGAAAATAAAATATTTTTGGTGAATGCTCATGCTTAGAGAGATTTATTATAGCATCAATAAGTTGAGAATCGAGTGATGTACAGAATTATTTAATTTACGAATTTTATTTGTAATGATCAAGGTCCTTGGAGATATCGATCTATAAGGACTAGGCTAACTCATACAGCGGTTTTTGGTTATTTGACATCAATCTGAAGACTTTTACTGGCATACCAAACTTTTTGAAGTAATGGCTTGGGGCAACCAATACAATGTATTACGCCTTCTTTCCCCCATAACATCTAGTGAAAATTAGGTTTGTAACAAATGCTAAAATTTTGGATTTTAGCGGTTGATTTTCTTTACCACAAATTCACATAATTTGTATTCCATCACCTAATATTTATTATTTGTGTAATTCGGGACCTGCACCCGAGTTCCTTTTGAAGTTTCAGCTGAAAACCAGCAGAAGCATCCAGTCAAATTTCTAAATGAATGTTTGGGTAGTACATCAACTTGGTTGAATTGTACGTCGGTACCATATATGTATAGATACCACTAATTGCTATAGAATATACCACATGTCTTCGGTTTCTTGTTTTAATTTTTCAATCGATCCTTAGATTTAATTACATATACGAGCAATTATATTACAATTAACTAACAACAATCACAATTAAAATTTTAGATATTTTTCTACTACAGGAATTGGCCTGAGTTTAGATTTACAAAGATTAGAGACTGAAAATTATACTAGCCGATTCTACTTGCTTGTTGCTTGACAGGACCTTTCTTTCGTATAATAACACATTAACTTATTTCTCCAATATATTTATTGCTTCAAATATTGTTGTTTTATGGAAAATAACGAGAATGTTATAATTATTGACGTTTTTTTCGTTAGCGATAACGGGTTCTAGTAACAGAATAATATATTGGGGGCAGGGGGGTAAATTTTAACCTAAGACTCCACAATTCGCAAATCAAACATACCAAATTCTTCTAAAATCATTAATGACTTAATTTCAACCGTTTTCTACTTTTCATTTGTGAATCAATTTTAGATTTCGTCAAATTAAAATTCCAAGCAACCCATTTTTTCAATTTTCTTTTTAAAATGTTGCCTATTTCCTAAATTTACCCACTCCAAAAATTAAATCCACATAAACCCAACTTCTTAAAACATTAACTTCGGCAAAAACAGTTACTAATTTGTGACTAGTCAACATAATATAACGGTTTTACGGTCAAAATTCATACAAATAGTGAAGATTTTCATACAAAATGTACTAAGGTACAGGTGTACCTTTGCCGCCGGCAAGCGTTGTAAAAATCTGCCGCTGGATGAGGGTTAAAATACATGGTGCTGCTTTCGTCAACTGTTTTGGGGCTTTCCGTTGTATTTCCAGCATTATTTGCAGATTTGAAACAGGCGAACAGGTGAAAAGGACAATGAATGCGCAATATATATCAAAAACAAGCAAAATTGCACTTGCTTGAATGAAATTCGTCCGAAAGTACAACGTTTCTCACTCTACCGAGGTGCAAGTAGGCCTGTTCCAAAAACCGGGATCCCGGTACAAAACCGGCGTTCACTTGGTACCGGACCCGATATTCTAAAGTACCGATATCCCTGTTTTTTGGTATCGAGTTAAAAAACCGACCGACGAGTCGGTTTTTTGGTACCGAGTTAACCCTTCTGTCGGCACCTACTACAATATGCATATTCTATACCCAATAGGTCTGGCTGGACCTACTGAGAAAATTTTTTAATTAAAAAAAAAAAGTGTAATTTTTATCGGTAGAATCATTCTACCCATTCTTTGCAGCCATTTATAGATAATAAAAGCTTTAAAATCGTTTTTGTAGATATACTGGAAGCATTTTTAAGTAGACATATTTTGAGGTGGTATTAGTACAAACATGTTTCTCTCTTATTTTCTTCTTTTTTGCTTCTCTTCTTTCATTGCGTATCCGTACAGAAAGTTTAATCGAATTTTCTGATTTCAATATCTTTGGGGAAATATTTGGTGCTTTGTTGGTAGATTTTACCCCGATATTAGTCTGCAGATTTGGGGAAATAGATAGAAAGAAATAGGGAATTTTCAGGCGCAAAAATAATTTCATTCTAAATTTTCCGTAAATATTTCAATTAAATCTATTTAGAAACACGTTCGGAAGTCGCTAATACTTAGTTCTTACTATTACAAAGAAAATAAAACTCATTTGAATTTCCTAGAATCAAATCTCAGTTGATTAGGTGATGTTATAAGATGTAATAAAATTAGGCATATCCAATTTCCGAACTTCAGGGCTTTTTAAAGCAAAATCTCAGAAAAGTTTTTCGTTTAGCGTACAAATTGAAATTTAATAACATTATTACATCATAGATAAGAGAATTTTAAGAGAATTTAAAATTTTCAGTTTTTACCTCAATGCAAAAATGGGGGGAAAAACTATAGGTCTGGCCAGACCTATTGGGTATCAAAAAGCACTATAAATTGAAAATCATCAAAAACATACTCAAAACTTCCACCGATTTTTTCAAATTTTTGCAAAATGCTTCTAAACATATTATTGTAGGATATCGTGAAATATGAAGTCGCTGCGATTTCATCTTCTGTACTTTTTTGACCAAAATATAGTGCCAAAGGTCTGGCCAGACCTTTGTGCCGACAGAAGGGTTAAAAAGAACGATTCACTTCAAGCATGAGCCGGGTTTTTCAGGTACCGGTTTTTAACCCGGTACTCAAAAACCCCGGCTTATGGTTAAAAAAAACCGTTGGTACTGAAAAAAACCTGAGTCAGGGAAACCGCT
This sequence comes from Microchrysa polita, assembly GCA_949715475.1. NCBI lineage: Eukaryota > Metazoa > Arthropoda > Insecta > Diptera > Stratiomyidae > Microchrysa > Microchrysa polita. The sequence goes on along the minus strand of OX454415.1, from coordinate 4,846,649 downwards.
TGTGGTACCGGGTATTGAAAAAAAACGAAACCCGGTAGTGAAATCTCGGTACCGAACAGGCCTAGGTGCAAGCAAACCATTCCTCACGTCTGATTAAATGTCAAAACAAAGTGAAAGCTACGAAACCTAAAAAATGGGGTTTACACTCGATTGCATTGAGTTTTGGGAAGACGTCCATTTCATATATTATCTGATAGTTCCGCGGAAGAGTTAGGCTCACCAGCTTTCCCCTAATCTAGCATCGTCGTCACACTTGAGTCCGCTAAAAAAAAAATTTTTTTAAGGAAGATTTCTGAAGATTTTGAAATTTTTGTAAACCTATGAACTACGAAACTATGAAATTCTTCCTGGTTACTCCTATTTGGGACAACCTGAACTAGGTTAGGTGTACTGAAGTCAAAGGAGGTTGCGTAAAAAAATGTAATCGCAAATGAGGTGTCATCACTGACCCAATGTTGACTATGTGCGCAAGACGCAATGAGAGGATGGATGTAACAATTACGCGACTACGTTGCAAATTGTCCAGTGTTTGGAAACTTTGCTTCCTGGCTGGTTTTGCGTAAAACCTATATCATTTCCACACTACAGCATCACTAACCTAACCTTTGGATAGTTTCAGAAAAAAACTTCAACTGCTCAATGTTAGCCGCATCAAGAGGATTCATTGTGTTCAGCTGAACATGTTTTCCAAAACTCGCCTCATGGCACCTTTTGAATGTTTTCAATATGTGCCACGAAGCTCGTTGGAGTGACAAATCTAAAATCAAAGTATATAAGTTCGCTGCAGCAGGACAATAGCCTGTGGATAGATATCTTGAAGTTAGTCGAGCGATACATGAATACCCGGCACATAAGAGATGAGAGAGGAAGATGCTAACACCAACATCAGCAATTTCGAGTTTTTGCTATGGGAACAAGCATAAACACATTTGATGTGACTCCCCTTCTTTGCCGGACGGAAAGAGAGAAAATTTCGATTAAAAATTGACGTATTTTCAGATCAAATTGACGAATTTCAGTTTCAAATCGACGAATTTGAAAATCTGAGTAACGAATTTCCATTTTCAAAAGCATGTGGAATTCATTTCATTCATTTCGAATTGACGACATTTCATGTCAGATTTGCATATTTCCAAATCAGATTGATTTATTTGCAGACCTAATCAAGGAATTCCTACTATACAGATGGGCAATATTCAAAATCATCTTGACGAATTTGAAATACTTGTTGACGAATTTCGCATTACAAATTTGCTAATTTCAAAATCATGTCGCGGCCTGACTGCATTTTGTACGCTTCACTAATGACCATTTGTATTTGAAACAAATATGTATAGCTCTCGGCCGTTGGGGCACTTTTGGATTAGGGGGGCCAATGCACACATGGAACACCTTACGTTACGCTACTGCTTAAGGCCTAACAAACATGTAACATGCGTATGCATCATATTCTGGACTATACACCTCGGGATTAACATTGGTCACTTAGTCGGCATGGTAGTTTGTCTCCATAATCCAAACCTGCGAAGGGTAGCTTACTTTCTTAAAGGTGGAATAAGGTGTTGGACCAAACCCTGAAATAACGTGGCGAGACAACATTATGGTGCACCATTGCAGCTCGGAGAGTGATGTTGTTGTCATGGGCGCTTATAGATGCCTACATTGGCGGAGAATAGACTCAGTTTCTGTGTTTCCTAATAGAAGCTTTTCTGGTCTGTAGTGAGTACCGTAGAATCGTCTGGTTGCTTGAAGTGTCGCGATTGCGGCCATATTAAATGTAAGACATTATAAAATGGAATAGGGATACCTACATAATCCCGAAAAACAAAATCCCGCCCGTTCATAATCCCGCTTTTTCCAAAAAATCCCGCCTTACGTTATCCCGACATTACAAAATCCCGCCATATAAAAATCCGCCATTCCGAAATCCCGCCATTTCACAATCCCGCCACCTCAAAATCCCGCCATTCCAATATCCCGCCATTTCAATATCCCGCTATTAAATAATACAAAAATCCCGTCAAAATCCCGTCAAAATACCGCCAAATTTATTTTTATTGTTAACAAAAAAAATATAGATAGGTATGCGTTCGACTTATCAATTATTTACATTAGTTTATGTGCCAAGTTTCTAGAAAAAATCCGTTTTTCAGAGTCCTCTTGAAAGTAACTGCTGGCTACGTCTAGAGACCTTAGTTTGCTTTTGGATGCGACCTTCGAATCGGGACTGATCCCCTCGGTTTTTAGCTAGAAGCAATTCTTTCTCGTCACAAAAGGTAAGTATTCTTTCATAAATCGCGTGCGCGATTTTTGAAAGAATACTTATCTTTTATGACGGGATATTGAAAAGCGGGATTTTGAATAAGCGGGTTATTGAAATGGCGGGATTTTGGATTGGCGGGATTTTCATTAGACGGGATTCTAATTGAGCGGGATTTTTAATTGGCGGGATTTTGAAATGGCGGGATATTGAATGTCGGGATTTTAAAAAACGGGAATATGATGGGCGGGATATCGTACCTAACCCAATGGAATACTGCACCTGATTTTCTTCATCGCCGAACTTTCACCTGAAATTCTATCACTCTGTGCCTCTAACTACAGCAGTGATTCCCAACCCGCCGATGTCTGCGGACCCCTTAGCCTCATCAGGAATGGCTACGGACCACCGTTCCAAGGATGTTTTTCTTAACCATTCAGTTGTGGTAAGATTTGTTTGTTATTTTTCAGCCCCTTCGGGTAGCTGCACTTCTCCCAGTCTTGAGACTTGGCAATAATACGATGTTGAGGACAAATCAGACACACGGGATCTGCATAGTATAGTGGTAAATGTAAGTGAGAAGTCGTTGGTTCAATGGGGACCAGTCTCAGTAATTTGCAAAGTCGTTACTTCATATCTAGAGATAAAATTAACAACGTCAGAGACATTGGTTCATGAAAATCAATAATTTGATTCAATTTTTAAAGAATAGTCACTAGTTTTTCCGCGGACCACATCTAAGGCTCTCGAGGACGACCTCCGGTCCGCGGACCATCAGTTGGGAAACAGTGAACTACAGTGGTAGAGTAATTACTAACATCGTTATTTCACTTGAAATTCATACAAATACTATTAAAAATTTTATGATCGTGCGATCGAGTGCAAATTGTGCGGTACTCACTTCGCACAAAAGTCTCCACACCGGTTTTTAACATTTCGGCAGCGAAAACAATGTACTTGCAATTTATTTCGCAGGGAAAAGATGTCGTCGACATCGAAAATAAATCAGACCGTGGAGTGCATATTTATCTTAAATTTATTGAATCAAATGCAAGTTTCCACGGCACATTTATCGCAAGAGACAAGTTACAAGTTTTTTACTCGGCGAACATAGTACTGATACTTATCTTATCTTATCCTGTCGGATAATAATTAATCTTCATTGTGAACTGTTGCTGCTGCATTTTAGTCTCGGACATGGGTGTAGGGTAAAAGTATGATTGAAGGGGCTCATTTGTATGAAATGATGAACATGAAATCGTTAATTCAGTACAAAGATTGCGTAAAGGCAATTTAGTTTTGGAGAACATTTAGGTTATATACCTTCCGCGTACTATTAAAGCGATTTAAAATGAAAATTCTAATTATTACTAAATTCACTGACGACCCCCTCCCTCTATATAAAAATGTCCACCCCACTGTCATTATGAATGAGATAGCAAATGGTTACACATTTTTTTGATGATCGTAGTAATGAAATGGTCCAGTGTATAAATGATTACCGAATTATAGGTTCGTGCCCAAAATGGCTTCATTTTATCGTAGCTGGAAAAAACTCGAATCGACATTTCAGGAATCAGTCAAGAACAAATGCTATCCACAACCTACAACAATTCTTTTCGGGTGCAAAAAATAATTGTATTCTAAACTATTCCAATTTTATTCTATACTATTTCCCTAATAGTTTTGATATAACATTTTGTTTCAATCATACTATACCTAAACATACATACACACTTCCTCTATCCTATCTACTCTATTAGTCACTTTTCTATACCAATTACATACATACATACATTTAAAGACACATATACACCACATATTCATACACTACGAAGATTCATAACTGTTTTTTACCAAAAAAAATTAAGAAAATCAAACCTAAACCCCAAAAATGTTGAACCACCTTCATTTAATCCCCTCTCTCCTCATATATTATCCGCACGAAAATCGCGATAAAAACACTAATAGACAGAAAAAAAACATAATTAAATCCATTTAGAAATATTATTAAATATAAATAAATATAAATATAATCTAATTTAGTGAACTTAGAGCAATTTACATTGTAAATAGAATAGATGAAGAAATATTAAGAGAAAACCAAAAGAAAAACAAAAACAGAATTCAACGTGAAAAATGAACGAAAATCTCTATAGAACTCGACGAAAAAAATTTAACTAACGAATAATTCAACAAATCAACAAAATCAAAAACTTTTTTTGACAGACTAATTCATATATAGATTTTTTAATCGAATCATCCGTTAAGAATTAATATATTCCGTAAAACAAGCCGATTTTTATTCCAGCAAGCGAATGTATGTGTAGGTTTTATTTTTTCCGTAAATTTACCAAATGAATTTTCAAAATAGTAAAACAAAAACAACTGAACGAAAAAAAAACAAATACTATTCCGAATAAAAACAAAAACAGTATTTTTAAAACTCTACATAACAGATATAGTGAGAACGAAATCATTTAAAAATAAAATGTTGATCATTGACGAGAAACCGAAAAACAAACATAAACATATTAAAGTACTTTTTAAATTTATTAATGCAAATCTATATATATATAAAAACGGTTATTTATCCAACAAAATATCTTCAAATGTACTGAAAAAATATATTAAATTTGTTTAAAGATATTTAACAGAAACAAACAAATCAGAAATTGTTTTTTACATACAACTGAGAAAAGACTAATTAAATATATTATTGCCGCAATAAAAACAACAACAAAATATACCACACACTGATATCAATTAAGTTCATACTGTAAATCATCCATATACGTTCATTGCCACGGATTTTTTTTCATTTATGAATTTTGAATTGTCGCAATTTCAATTTTGGTGTTAATTTTGAAATTCATTTTTGGGGATTTCGATTTTAGGGATTCGTTTTTTGGGATTCCATTTCGAGATTGAATTTATACATTTTTGGTTTAATATTCCATTTTTTGGTTTAATATTCCAAAATTTTGAAGTACCTAGGCTTGTAACCCGCATACTTGAAAATTTCTTTACCCTCGAAACATTAATCGAGTATGAAACAATTTTCTAGTACGCTGAATTTAAAATTTGCATCTGCCAGACGTAAGCATTTTCCAGCCGAGTAGCCTAGAGTCAACGAGCAGTTCCTGACGATCAAATGATCAGGGCTATCGTCAAGCTTCTGATTATCGTCCATAAATGCACGGCTTATTGTCGTCCTTTTTTCAGCTCTACGTGGAATTAATCAACTGTCTCTGATTCAAGGGTAGGGGGTAGGGACTTTTTGTCGGTTTTTTAATAATGGCTACTTCACTTGCCTTGAAGAGTTCGTTAGTCATAGGAACTCCCATCCTTACTGGAATGTCAGTTTGTCCGAATTACATTCGGAAAATGTTCTCTGCAGGGATCCCTTCTCAAAACCAGCTGCGATCCCCCTTCTAATCAGTTTTCACCTTTTTCGACGTGCACATCGTGGGCCCCTTTGACATGTGAATACTCGGCCGATCTATTCGTCCGCTGGGTAGCGCTGATTTTCCTATCCATATAACTCCTTCCGTTTACTAGCAAGCCATGGGTCGGGTCGGTTCGTATCGGCATTCTACATAACTAGCTCCTTCCAGACTCCGGAGCCACCACCTCTGAGGCTTTACACACTCTTTCGGTATCTCCTCCCCACCGAGTAAACGATGCCAAACATTGCTGATCAAGGTGATAAAGACGTCTTCTACCAACCACTTGGCGACACCTTTGAGGTGACATTAAAATCATAATGGGGGATCTCAACGCTAAAGTTGGAACAGATAACCAAGGATTGAAACATCTTATGGGAAATCATGGGTTAGGCGACAGAAACCAGAATGACGAGATGTTTATAGAGTTTGGTAACTCTCGTCAGCTCGTCATTGGTGAAACTCTGTTTAAACATAATGATTGCCACTCATCAACCTGGCCATATTGCTGTCTCTAAAACGTGGAGAAACTGTGTCTTAGAGGTTAGGGTGAAATGTGGTGCTGATATCGGCAGTGACCACCATCTTGTCATCGCAAAAATGCGCTTACGAACGGCAGCAACCCAGCGTCCCAAGCGTACAAATATTTGCACTCGATATAATGTGCAGAAGCTCAAACTTCCATCAACCAAGCGTGCGCGAAAAAGCTAATGCACCACCACGAAATGGGAATCCGACAATTGAGGATAGATAGAAAGTCGTTAAGGATTCATTTATTTCGTGTGGCGAAGAAATTGTAGTACGATTGGATCGCGGTAGGAGACCATTTTTTAGTGATTTCACTTGGTCTCTTACCTTAGCATGCAAGAGAGTTAAGGATTAACTCAGCTGCTGAAGATTCAACTAAGGTAGGTAGGATACAGAGCTGCATACTGTTCGCTCCAAAAAGGCGTTCAAATGAGTGTAAGACGTGATAAGCGTAATAATATCAACGCGCTTGCGAATGAGGCAGAGGATGCGGCTCTTCGCGGTGACAGTGGAACACTCTTCAAATTTATCAAGCCATTAACTGGCGAAGCTTTATTAACGGTACATCCTGTGAAAAATAAGGAAAGTTTTCTGCTCGTTACCGAAGAACAACAGCTGCGAAGATGAATGAATGAATGAAATATGGGTCGGACTAGGTACCCGGAAGGGGTGGGCACTGCGACCAATAGTGGTCTATTGTGCCTTAGTCCTTTTAATCTAAAAGACCCTCGACTAGCCTTATAAAGGCCAGTAGATCTTCCAGAGGAATGTTCTTAGTCTCAGCAGAGCTTACACTGGTGCTCCCAATAAGAGAGTACCGAGAGCGAGCAACCGCTGGACAGATGCAAAGAAGATGCACAGTGAACTCATTGTCCTCCAAACACAGGCGGCAGTCTTTCTCAGCTGACCTACCTATTTTGTTCAGGTGATACCTTACCCAGTGATGACCCGAGAGATAACCTACAAGCAGCCTTAAATTTGCTCTGCTAAGGTGCATTACATTGTTGCTGCTGGTGGGGTTGATAAACGCTTTGGATTGGCGCAGTCCTGGAAGGCAATTCCAACGCTGCAGCTTTTTGGCGGTGATCCAATCCTTTATAACGGCTTTAGCCGATGACCAGCCAAGACCGCAAAAGGGTTCCGGTCCGTAGAACGATGAAGAGGAGCCTTGCCTAGCCAGCTTATCCGCTACTTCATTTCCGTGGACACCTTGGTGGCCGGGTACCTAGTAGAGAGTAACTTTGTTGCCAGTGGTAAGGTGCTGTAGAGTGTCATAGCATTCTTTGACCAACTTCGATGAAATGCTGTAGGAGGAAAGTGCCTTGATGGCGGCTTGACTATTCGTACAGATTGCGATGTGGGTGCCTCCTAATTTTTTCAGTAAAATTCTTTCAGCGCAGGCCTCAATGGCGTGGATCTCGGCTTGGAAGACGCTTGGCCACGAACCCATGGCGATTGAGATCCGGGTGTTTGGTCCAAAGACCTCAGCACCCGTCCCTTGCTCTGTTTTGGAACCGTCGGTGTACCACGTTAAGCTTCCAGGTTCCAAACAAGGGTTGCCATTTACCCATTCCGTACGTTCAGGGATGAGGACCGAAAACTTCCTGCTGAAGCAAAGTACCGTTGTCATGTAATCTGAACTACTGCAGAACGGCGTGCTAGGTACCTGCGACAGAATTTTCATATGACCAAATTCGCGAACGCGCCCCTCAGATGATAGGCTGAGTCGGAGGGCCTGAACAGCCGTACACTCCTGAATGTGTAGGTGGAGCGGGGTTAAGCCTCCACAGAAGCGGAGAGAGGACACCTCCCTATGGGCAGCCTCTGACAGCGTTAACGCAAGCAGATAAGAGCCGCTAAGTGTTAATCTAATTTCACGTCCACGTTACATGTTCCCAACCCATGTGATCGTTGACGAAGGTATGTTTCTAGCCGTAAGGGCTCTAAATATACTGTCATAGCCTTTGTTATCCAAAGCACCCTCGATATCAAGAAAAGCACCCAGAGCAATTTCCTTGTCCTCGAGAGTACTTTCAATTGAGCTTACAAGTTTGTGTAGAGCAGTCACAGTGGATTTCCCTTTAGTGTAGGCGAACTGAGTCCTATGCAATGGACGGTCACAGTCCATCTTCTCCCTTATGTGCAGGTCCAATAATTTTTCCATCGTTTTTAGGAGAAATGCTTCTTGGTCTGTAGGATTTAGGTGGATCCTCTGGCTTGTTTCCGTGTTTCGGGATAAATACCACGTTAACCGCTCTCCACACGCGTGGTACATACCCCAAGGTGTAACTGGCCTTCATGAGAGTAATAAGGGGATAAATAATTATCCCAAGGCAGTTTTGTAGCAAGGCCGGAAAAATACCATTCGCAACAGGTGCCTTAAAAGGTTCAAAAGAGTTTATTTTACGTTCCCGAGGTCAAAAATAACTCCAGCAAGGCTTTTTAGCTGGCTACTCGGTATATGGATGTTTTCCACGATATCAGGCGGTTGTGATGCCGCTTGAACTGCACCAGGGAAATGGGTCTGTAATAGGAGCTCCAGTGTTTCTTTGGGACATTCTGTGTAAGGGCCATCCTGTCTCTTTAGGAGGCCGATTCCATTCGAGTGCTCTTTTGATAGAGCCTTATGTTGGCGGGCTGCTTCCGGCAATGACTGGATACTTTCACAGTGCTTTCTCCAGCACTCTCGCTTTGATCGCCTGATAAGGGTGTTATATTCAGTAAAGAGAGCTTCTATAATCATCCCACTGGTTTAAGCGTTTAGCTTTATTAAACTTTTTTCTTACTTGAGCTCGTTTGCGAACCAGTTCATCGTTCCACCAGGGAACCCTTCGAGTAGTGGTCGGACCACTTGGGGTCGTACTATTGTGGTAAGAGGAGGTTAAGAGGTTTCATTTAACATTTCCGCCACTAGGTCCACCTCGCCGATTGTGTCGATGGTGTTCAGCAATTGATCGGCATGGCAGGAGATTGATTCACGGAAAAGATTCCAGTCCGTCCTCTTCGGGCAGAAACGTGTAGAATGAGCCTCAGATTTTCCCAGGATTTCGAAACGGATGTGTCTATGATCCGAGAGGGACACTTCGTCGGATACTCTCCATTTCGTAATGGAGAGAACACTTTTTAGAGGTCCTTAATAATACCTTCGGGCCTGCAAGTACATCTTCGTTGCCAGCAGAAGACGCCCCTCAAATAGACGGCATTAGCTCCGGTCCACAATCTAAAAAGGAAATAACAGACGCCATCAAATTAATGGGTGCCGGTAAAGCCCCGGAGATTGATGGAATTCCTACTGAATTTTAAAAGCGGATATTAACGCTGCAGCGGTGACCTGAAGAATTGCAATAATTAGCGTGGGACCTGTCTTCTTCCTGCTAAGATTATTATAGGACGAATCAAGGAAAAAATCGACCACGTTAACACCCTCCGTATTATCATCGAACAATCCGCAGAGTGGAGATTCCCATTACATCTCATGTTCATTGACTTTGAAAAAGCCTTCGATAGCGTTGATCGTCACCACATCTTGAATGCCTTAGGGAGACGAAATATTCCAGATAAAATAATCTCCATCATCAAGGAATCCTACAATGGGGCAAGACTGCATTTTGTCACCTATGGAAACTGTTTGATCACGTTCAACATCTTGACTACGCTGACGACATTTGCCTTCTATCAACTAATACGGATGATGTCGCTCAAATGACAGAAGCTCTAAGTTACGCATGTCGTAATGCGGGGCTGAAAATCAATGCTGCCAAAACTAAGTTCTTGAGAACATGTCCTGGAAGCAAAGCGGAATTTTGATTTCGGAACAGGCAGTCGATAAAGTTGATGAATTTTGCTACCTCGAAAGCGTAGTTACAGCAGATGTTGATGTAAAATCACGGGTAAACAAGGCTAGAGTGGCTTTCTTCAATTTTAGTCCTTTCTGGCTAAATAACAATATTTCCAGACGCACCAAACTACGAGTCTTCCAATTCCAATGTGAAATCCTTTCTGTTCAACCTGGAAGGTGACTAAATAGATTACTGATAAATTGCAAACTTTTGTAAATCAGTGTCTACGGCGCATGCTACATAATCGTTGGCCGGAGGTAATTTCGAACAAGGATCTCCTGACTATAACTGGCCAGGAAAGGATAGGCACGTCGATTAAAAGACTTAAGTGCGGCAATGGATATGTCACACCTTCCGAAGATGGCCCAATAACGTCGCAAAAAGGCCCTAAACTGAAATCCACAGGATTCCGGAGCAAGACGCCGTGTTGGACGGCCACGGAACACATGGAGAAGATCGATAATTAGCGAAGCGAAAACGCTAAATCTTACATGGTCGAAGCTAGAGCCGTTGGCGCAGAACAGAACGAGGTGGGAGAGTAGGCGTAGTTAATGCCCCGCAAGGGGTTGTCAGGAACTAGAGAGACTCCAACATTTTGAATTTGAGGTTAATTCAGATTTGGGGATTCAGTTTTGAATTGAATTGAATTTCTAAATTGAATCTTTGAATTAATGTTGCAAAAATCACTAAAAAAAAGTAATTTGGAACGTTTTGTGGTTGAGTGAGTTTAAATTTACTCAAATTAGCATCAGTTCGATTAGCTTGCACCAAAGTATCAATTTCAACCAAATCAAAGCAAACCAATTTCCTCAATCATATTTCTTGTGTACCTATTTGCTGTTTTTGGCCCCACAAAAGGTCCAACCGCAAAACCGCACGTTTACCACGTATAATGAGCAGTCACATTAGCCGATATCATTGACTCTATTATAGTCTCGTGTCCTCGTTTTGTTAGTCTTTCGCAGGATATGTGTATACTCATCCTTCGCCAATATATACCTAGATGAAGTCGTATCATATGGCACGTACTTACGCACATTGTTCAAATCCTATCCTGCCTCTATGTCTCTAAAGATACAATGGACTGATTAGTTGTGTTCTCTTTAGTGCTGATGCCTTAAAGACATGAATTCCTAAATCAACAAATATACCCACGCCCATCAAATTCAATCAGACAAGGACAATGAAGGCATAGGCATGTCCTTGTAGCAGCAACACACACACCCACACTGCAAGTGTAATAAATTCCTCTTGTTTCGCCCGAGCATTAAGAGTAATTTAAGCCTTTTTCCGTTTGTGTTCGCATAATCAATGATGTGTTTAATGGAGCCGAAACACGTCGTATCCTTTTTGGATAAATCGTTGTTAATTAAACATAACATGGCATAAAATTTGGCACATATACAACAGAATAACGATTGTTCTATTTCTTTGATTTTTTTTTCTCTCCTTCTCGCCGGATCGAACAATGTCTTTTGTCTCCATTGTGCGTGGACGAGGCGAAAACAACGCAACGTGCGTATACGCAAACACTGTTTCCATTTGACAAGACAAAAAATGAATAAATAAAATTCAATGAATGTCTTTCGGATAAAGGAAAACGTAGTGGAGAAATGAACATGTTCGAAAAGCAGTCTAGCACAAAAACCGAGATCAGAATCCTTCTATTTCTCATAATAGGCAAGTAGAAGAATAAAAAAAATTCAACTAGAAATACGTGTCCCTATTGCACACATACACACATCCTGAACTGACACATTCCCCCGTACATATAGAATTCTAGTTTGCTGAGTTGTTGAGCAAAATCAATAATACCCGATCCGCACATTGGTGCTGGTGGCTGCTCGTGCTGTCGACATAAGCGTATCCATCAAATTAGAACACGAAACATGACTTGATATTCCTCTTGATGCTTACACACCATAACACAGTAAATATAACAAGTAGCTTACAAGCGATTTGGATTTCGTCCTTGATAATTTTTTATGTCCCTGCTCGGCTCTCTGGTACATACATCGTCACCCGGGAGTATGATGATGGTGCGAGGCACTTCGTATGAAATATTTTTGAGATTTGATTCTAAATGCAGAGTTGCGAAAGGCAAAAAATCTATTTTGGACGTTGTTCTGTATGTGTTGGAAAAAGGTTTCGATATGCTGAAAGTTTTTCCCGATTTTCCCAGGGAGCTATGGAGCTCTATGTCCTGAAAACCCACTCAAAATTTATTCATATCGATAGACATTCATCCGGGGGACTCGAGAGATAGACAATTCCGTGTAATTTAATAAACCATTCTATTGAGTGGAAACAATTGAATTCATAAGACTCTTTTCGCATGAAATTATTTAAAAGTATGAGCAGAATCAATTTATGGAATTGCTGATGTTCCTCCCCGAATTACAATAGCATCTCTTCCATGATTTTTCGATTGTGCAAATACATGACAACATGCTTGAGTAGAAAAACACAGAATTTTACCGTTCGGCAACTCATAAATCCGATTTTATGTCAATCAAATATATGACAAATATGGAAAATATCAACTCACTCACACCACATTTACATTCAAATTACCAAGAAGTAAGAATTCCAAATAAAAAGGATTTCCTCAAATACTGAACGTGTCACATTTTAAATCGAATCGAAAAGAATGATTACTTGAAATATTTTGATAGGAAACACTAAACCAAAAAAAAACTAATACAAACTATCGAAAATCGAAACTAAGAAGAAATGATTAGAATGATCATCTGAAAGCAAAAACGAAATGTTGAAATATGAACGTGAGAAAGATAAATTATTATTATTATAAGTTAAAATAATTTAATCTAGACATAAAGACGAAGTGAATGATACGATAGTTATTATTAAAATTATTATTTTTAATTTACTAAGAAATGACGAGGCGCATCCTAAGAGCGCGTCAATCTAAATACACCAGAAAATCGACAAAACATTTTAACACACGACGAAAAAAAAGCAGAAAAAAAGAATTACATGAATATATTCATATTAATGTTAGGCAGCCATATTATATAGTGAAAAAGACAAGGAAAAAAATAAAGAATATAAAAAAAAACATAAAAAAATGAAACGATGATAAAATTAATTAATTATAAAAAATTATGATTAAATTCAGGGATGAAAGTTGATGATGAATGAATGTAAGACCTATTATGAATTATTATATTATATATATATAAATGAAACAAACAAAAAAAAGAAATGATGAAACAAAGAAAAAAACAACAAAAAAAACAATTAATGATAAAAACAAAATATTAAACTGTATACATTTTATTATATAATTTTTCTGTTCAATTTGTACATTTTATTTGTAATTATTTTACAAGATTTTTTTGTGAATAAAATATATATATATTCATTTTTGAATAATTTGTAAAGATGAAAACAATACAATGGTTGTTTTATTTCAATCTTTCCTATCTCATTTTTCAGGATTTCAGCGAAAATATCGTCGAATTTAAAGTCAATTGTTTTGGTGATTTTCTGAGAAAAGTTTGTCGATTGTGAAATCGATTGATTATTGTGAATTTTATTTTTGCGGTGAGATATTTGTGTCAGCGCACGCGAACGGGTCGCTTTAGAAATAAAGATGAATTTCCACTTAGTTGAGAGGCTATATAGCTATAGGAAGAAAATTTTAATTGATAAATTTGTATCCGATCCGAATTGTTGTCACTACTTTTTTTCTTGGAATATTACTAAACGTTTTTAAGCATTTTGTAACAACCGGAAATATTTTTGGCGATTTAGAGCTCAGAGCTCATCCACTTTGCCTAATCTTGTTACGGAAACTCACTCAAGAAATTTTAAAATAATTTATATCACAAACTGCTAAAGAAAGTCCTTCAACCAAGCGTTGGTAGCAATTGAAAATTAACGTTTTGGCGGTAATGTCTCAGCCTATTTCTACAGGCAACCTTATCTTGGATCGTGTGTCATCGCCGATACCAAGGCGTTGTTGTTGCTTTTTCATTTGTCATTTCAGTGTTAAGTCGTTGAATTAGTTGAAAGTTATTTAGCACTATCGGAGGTAAGTATATGTCGTAGCAATACCGTTATAACTCGAATAGGCCCTCAATAACGATCGATGAAGATAGATCAAACTATCAGCGGACCCTTCAAAAATAAAAAATTAAATTCAGTGGGGTCTGACAGACCCCAGAGAAATTTAAATCTTAAAATTTTCATAGAAAAACTTGTTTAATGGTATTTTGATGCATATGTAATTTAAGTATGTGTCACATACGTTCATTTAAGCATGAATTTGTTTGAATTTGTGATTTTGTTAATAAGTTATAGCACTTTGAAAGTGCTCTGGGGTCTATCAGACCCCACGAACCATTTATGTATGTCTTTTTTACAAAAGTAAATTTTTCGTTTTGTGGGAAATTTTCAAAGTATGTTATTTGGAAAACGATAACATGTAATAATAATAGTCGGGAAGGGTTGAAACTTTGTAATTAGAGTACATTTGGGAAGTTAGATATGTTAATTTTGAAAGAAATGGAAAATTTAGGGTGTTTTGAATTAGTGGTTTTTAAATTTTTTACTCAATTCATTCAAAATTATGCCGTTTTTTACCTGGTTTTCCATTATGAGGATCTCCTTTCACTATTGTGTCATTACCTTATGTTTTTTAAGTCAAGACATAAATTAATGACTTTTATGAGCGCAATAATTTTACATAATACATAGGGCTTCCTCAGCGAACTTGGCACGTGCATCAAGTTAGCGGAAAAACTTTTGAAAAGCGACTCGGCGACTTTACAGTAATTTGCCGCTAATTTGTTGTGAATTAGTTGTGAAAAAAAAAATTTGTCGCTCTTCATTTTCACTGAGAAAATGGGTGTTCCGCTAACTTGACGTCAAGTTAGCGGAACATCTTTCAAGGATCAAGTCGGAACTTATACCGTTCCCTTCCGCTATTTTGTTATGAATTAGTTGTGAAAGAAAAAAATTTGTCGCTCTTCACCATCAGCGGGAAATTGCAGTTTCCTGTTTGTGACGTCACTATGGAACAACCCCACTTTACCCGATCGAATCAAGTCGCGGAGTATGTCATAATTTGCTGCAAGGATAATACGAATGAGATGTTAAAATAACGATTTTGTCGCTCCTCGCCATTAACGGTAAAATTCACTTTTCCATATTATGGTGACGTCACTATCTCAAACAACCTACTTTTCCTGATCGCACCGTGTCGGGGAATATGTCAAAATTTGTCGCTTGGCTAATACGAATTAGTTGTGAAAAGAATGATTTTGTCGCTCCCTTCTATCCGCGGGAAAACGCGGTTTTCCATATTGTGACGTCACTATGGGAGAAAACCCAGTTTTCCTGATCGGATCGACTTGGCGAGTATGTCATAATTTGCCGCTTGGCTACTACGAATTAGCTGTGAAAAGTATGATTTTGTCGCTCTTCGCTATCGTTGAGAAAACGCGGTTTTCCATGTTATGACCTCACTATGGGAGAAAACCCACTTTTCCTGTTCGGATCGACTTGGAGAGTAGGGCATAATTTGCCGCTTGGCTAAAACGAATTAGTTGTGAAAACAATGATTTTGTCGCTCTTCGCTATCGGCGGAAAAACGCGGTTTTCCATATTATGACGTCACTATGTGAGAAAACCCACTTTGACGTCAAGTTAGCGGAACACCCATTTTCTCAGTAAAAATGAAGAGCGACAAAATTAATTTTTCCACAACTAATTCACAACAAATTAGCGGCAAATCCCTGTAAAGTCGCCGAGTCGATTTTCAAAAGTTGTTCCGCTAACTTGATGCACGTCTCATGAAGACCACAAATGAAGAGATCTCTTACGAGATTTTCTCTTAATGTGGCAAATTCGCAAGTCATACTAAATTTTTTTAAAATTTTGGAAAACTCTTCTATGGACTCACTAGCATCCTGCCGTTTCGTAAAAAACTTGTATTTTCCATAATAAGATTCACTTTTGGAAGAAAATAATTATCGAAACATTTCTCTAATCGCACATCGGATATTTTGTCAATATTTTCTTTGCGGGCACTTGTTGAACTTTCTCCAGCACTTTTCGTTTCAACACTCATCTTCGGTTCTTTTTTGAAATTTGCCAAACAGATGAACTAACAAAATGTGAAATAATACCTTCTCTGTTGAGACTGTTGCTAAGGACGACTATGAAGACAAACCGTTGCTAATGTGAGATAACTGTTGCTATGACGAAAGTCCCGCTTTTCGATGGGTTTTCGGTCCAATAAACGACTAATATCCAGATAATTCCTGCTTGCAAAATGACGACTGCAGTTTCCAAAATTTGCTGCTCTAGACTCCGATAGACTGAACAAGATGAAAATTTGATTTTCAATATCCAATAATATAGATTTTCAGACGACGACTTTACTTTAAGGCAGCACACCTGGACCTGACACCATGTTCTATATGCAGGAAAAGACTATTGACAATTGACTGAACTCTTTATTGAACAATGTTACACTTCATCTGCCCTTCTGGGCAGAATTCTAAACGATCTTTATACGGCCGGCCGACCAGCTCAACGCGAAAGGTCGTGGGCGCCACGTACTTGTATACGGCCGTCCGCGAACGCTCCACGAGTACGAGTACGAATCGTGGAACGTTTATTTTAGGTAAAAATACCGGCGTACAGAGGGCTGCGCCCGCAATACGAGGGTTTTTTAGAATTTTGATGCATAGTGAATATTTTTTGTACATATATTTTATGAGCAATAGATAAGAATTGTGCACAACATTAATGAAATGCTTCCTGTAAATCTATTTTTGGATTGGTTTAAATAAACGCGTTCCAGAATGAAAGGCCAGCGCCTTTCATTCTGTTCCACCTTTAATTAGACCAATCCAAAAATAGATTTACCATTTACCCAGTCTGTATAAAAGTACTCCAAGGCAAATCTACAGGATTTTTTCGATTTCAGATTTCTGATGGCCTTTGAGCAAAAACAAACTCGGGCAAACGTAAGGAAGGCTTGGCATTATATATGAACTGAATTATTAGCTGTAAATCTCCTGTTACTGTTTTTTAAATCAAGAAAAAACAACTTATATGAAATGATTCCATTGTGTCCCCTGACATTAGAGCCCACGCAAGCTTTCCTATGAGTATTGAATAAGTATACTTTTGCAGCTTTTCCGGGACACCCTGTTAACTTGGTTCTACTAACTTCAAAAATATTTGTGGCAAACACTATTACCGTTCTATGCATTTCCACCAAATTTCATGTACATTGTTTCATCAAGTTAAAATATATATATTGAAGAAATGCTTAAGAGGCTTCCCTTGTATTGTAAAAGGCCCTTACTAAATACTTACTTGGCTATATTTTCGGTTTGGATACAGTTATTCGAATGAAAATTCGTAGACATATTCTATGTACATGTAATTTTCTAAAAACCCTTAGCAGAATTTTCATATTTGGAAACCTAAGTAGCCCACACACGAACAAATAGAAATTTTACAAATTTACTGTTATTTACTTTTCCTTTGCAAAAGTCAACAGTCTTAATATTTAACGTATATAAGGCCCTACCGAACAATCTTTGTGCAAAGTTTCATATCGATCCCTATAACGGTTTAGAAAAACGGAGCTCGAAAAGGAAGTTTAACTTTAAACGCCAATAACTTTTTTACCGTTACTCGAAACTGGAAAATTTTAACCTAATTTTTGCCAAAGGGAGCTTCCTAATTTTCACATAGAGGACGAAGAATGCAATTTTTTTGATTCATTTATATGCGATATGCCGTGCTTCGATTTCCGGAAGATGAGATCTAAAGTTTTTGTTTAGGTCTGATGAGTGCCAGGAATAAATATTGAGCTCCCGAAGAAATTCATATGAAATGAGAAATAGGGAGTCGCATAAACACTGACCACATAACGGCGTTTTGTGAGAAATCTTATGTCCAAAGGCATATTTTTTTTGTGATTTTCCATAATTTCCATGGAATTTAAATTCGCCAAATCTTTGCATGGATGGATTTCTTCAGTTGGTTCCGATAGCATTGATTCAACTAGTATTGGAAGGCAAACTATATACAAACAAGGTGGTTTGGATTTCAGCAAGATGAGGGATCGAACGACATAACACATTGCCAGAGCTCCCTCCCTCGGAAAGGCTAATATTAGAATTTGGCTAGGTTTCGCCGATTTAACTAGCTCTGACCTTATTATCTATATAAACTGTCGAGATGGTGCATTTTTAAAAATATGCCATGTACGTTGAAAACCCTGCAGAAATCCGGGTAATTTAAGTTTTGCGGCTGCCCAGTTTCTTATAAAAACAACTTCAGGAGGTTAGTAATGAAAATCAGCACAAATTGTTGACTTAACATTTTTGAGGGCAGAGTTTTCTAAAATGTGTTGAGTGTTTTAAGGAATTTTACACATTAATTTAAGATTTCTTACATCAAGCTTTAAATTTGAAATTCCAAACAAACTCTATAAGGTCTTGCTGAATTGTGGTGAATTGCGCTTAAGACTATGAATGATAGCTGAACGTTAGTTTGAATCCCATTGTGAGCATGAATGTTTGTGTTGTCTCTACATCAGCTGGTTCCACTATGATAATCGTTTCCGAGGAACGACCATGATTTATGAGGAAAAAATTCTTTGAATGGATTCTACAACAAAGACGTCCATCGATAGTATCATACCAGCAACCTGCCTGGTACAGTACCTAAGGGGCGGCAATTTGTTATCTTGCCCTGGGCGACGTAAATGCTAGAGCGGCCGCTGTCTAGATTACTTCAGTAGGGCTTGCCTGTTCAAAACTCCAATGTGAAAAAGTAAATGAACGTAAAGCCCTGCGCTGAAGTGTTACTATTCTGTCGATACGATTCTATAATACTCGTACAATTGAAATTTGATGAAGTGCTAAATTTTCTATTCAAGAAGCAAATCAATTATTTTATTAAAAAAGCGTGAAATATTTGTTTTTTGATTTATCAACTGAATCATTAGTTTTTTTGATTGGATTTTGGATTTGGATTTTGGTTGAGCCTGAGTTGTATGCTCCCAAATTCTTATGCTAAAGGGAAAGGTCTGTCAATTATCAAATCGAGGACAAAGTTTTAGTTCGTTATTGTTGCATTTATGCGATATATTCGATCATTTCCGCAAGATGCAGCAATTCAATTCGCCCAATTTCTTCGCGTTGGTTGCAATTACATTGATTCATTTACCATTGAGACGGCAAATTTCTAACAAGATGTAGCCACAGTACCTTCATCCTTCAAACTACTTGGGCAATAGTAGTCCTCCCTAATTGGTTTTTGAACATACCAATATCGGGATTTGGCTTGCTTCTCCCGATTTAACTAGCTCTGATTTAATTTTTTAAGAATTCTTAAGATGACGCAATTATGAAAAAAAAACACACACCTTAAACCCACCGAAAAAAAAATCTATGCGCGAAGAGATTCGACTAATTTCAGTTTATTTAAGTTTAAGTTTATTAAGTTACCGTGATTTAGATTTTCCAAAACGTTGGTAATTTTCCAGAGTAAAGGCGTTTCTTTTGCCGTGCTAAGACTTCAAATTGAAATAAAGCACGGAGAAACGCAGAAACACTTTTGATTTTGTTTAATTTATTAGTGCATCATTATGAAGATGAAATATGTAGGCACCAAGAATTTTCCAGGGACACTGACACAAAATGTTAGAATGCTTACAATTTTCTTCGGAATACAATTATTGAATAGAATGTCTGAATTCATACTTCTCATCATACTACAACCAACTTGTTTCCATGAAAGCACTGATAGAAAACAAAATAAATTATCATAAACAGTTTTCTCGCTATTTCTGCTTTCAAAAATATAAAAACAAACAATTCCAGGAAATTAAGGTTTTTCCATTCCATTCATTAATTCTACAAAGTACAATCCATAGGAAAGGAAAAAGATATCCCATCGTGCGCCGACCTTTCAGCATAAACAAAGTAGTAGTAGTGTCCTAGAATGATTCTAGCCAACACGCAGGATGGCATTGAGCTCCGAGAGACGAGCTCGCCGCCATTCGCCGCAATGAGCCAACACAAAATAATGAATAATATCATGCCCGCGGCTTTATTCTGAATACAACACTAATTTTCGACTTAATTTCGCCCATTTCGACCTCTCAACAGGGGTCCTGGCAAATTATGGACTGTCTTTTGTATATTCAGAGCGTTCAGCCTGTTTTTTTTCGTTATTGCTATAGCAATGATTTATACGTAAAAGTAAGATGGAAAAATATTACACAGTATGATCACCATTCACCAACATCTGCGTCCAATGATGATTAACTAAATATTGAAAAAATACGAAAACATTTAGTTTTGACAAAATACGAAATCATTTAGTTAAGCTTTAAAGTCTTAAAAAAATTAAATCCCCTAAACGAAAAACCTCTTTCAACTCTCGCCAGCTCAAGGGTCCTCTAAACGATGTAAAGGTTGGTGCCAGATTAGCAAGGCAATGATAGATTTCCGTGGTGTCGGGCAATGTCAGAATATTGTCAAGGATAAAAGGATAAAATACCCATCGCATTGCTTTTTGAGGATAAAAGAAAATTGGGTCATTGAATTGCAAATCAGTCCTCGCGTCCTGTGATGATGACGCCCGGGACCGCTGTCAGAAAAGATCTCTTCTGCTATATAGAATGTCCATTTTAACATCGGTGAACCTAGCGCCATCATTTCTTTTGTTGGAAAGGATTTTGTCGGAATTATTGCATTTTTATTGACATCTGAAGGGTTTCGTGTATACACATTGACCGAACGGATGAAAACCCGTTAAAATTTATTCATATAGAGGAGCGCCAACTGAGTGTGTAGTATAAAACTGCTCGTCGCGTCTCTTTTGACAGTGAAAAGTCAAAGGATGAGTCAGGATCATGTTGATTTCTATTGCGGTTTATTTTGGTGGAGGCGGCTTTGTTTGCGGCTCATAACTTTGCGTTGAATACCAATATGGTTATGGATGCGTGTGTTTTTGAAGAATAATAAATTCGTGTTTGTATAGTTCGGGGAGGATATTTGAAATATTTAAGAGACGCCTGTCTGTTACAGAGAGATCCGTGGGTGTAAATATTTTCATCTTTGGGTAGGGTAAGGAAAGGGATAAGTGTTATTGTAGAATGGGCAAATTTCCCCCAAAATTATGATTTGTGCTAACGTTACACTTTTTCAAACGATATGACTGTAACGAGGATTGAGGTTAGGATTTAGGTTTGCTTTTTGTAAGCATAAAATTGTTTTTCTTATTCCGCCACTATACAATGTTTTTTTTTTCGTTTTTGGTAAAGAAAGCTCGAACATGTGTGTGTCGTAAAGCAAAGTCTGCCTGGAATTTCGGACTATTTTGAATTTTTAAAGAACATTCCAAATAGACTGGTTTTCAGAAAAATATTATTTCTGATCAATACTTTGTTGAAAACCTAATTTATTTATTTAATAATCCCACAGATGGTAGCGCGAGCAATTTCCCTAAAATGGCCCGTTTTTCAATTTATTTTTCGATTCTTAACTAGTGAACGATTAGTTCTAATATTTCCTAATACATTTACGGTAACCTTGCACGGCGAATGATATCAATATAAATGTCAAAAGAAGAATACTTCGTAGAGGTCCGACAGTGGCGTATTTACGGGAAGAGGCACATAGGACACCAAACGCTGATAGCTATTCCTTAAAATTTTCGGCAAATGTGGTGCTACGGTGGTGGCATTCTAATGTTGTCGAAAATGTTCAATTAAAAAGGAAAATATGCGCGCCAACTTGGTCTGTAGGTGTGCCAAATTACAGAAAGATCGATCAAAGGGTTCCCGAATTATCGAAAATCTGCGATTTCCAAACATACAAGTGCGATTAACTGGCTGATTATTGATCGTACAAAGGTTGTTGTTGTAGTAGCGGTGCAGAAAGGCGTGATCCGCTGTGCATGTTTGTGGAAGTGCTCTATGTTTCGTCGTCGTTTTCGCCTCTCGCCTCCCAAGCGACAAGAACGTAGTAGCTGCAATAGGGTTGTCCCATAACGCCCTCGGAGTGAGGTTAGTGGGTGCAGCGGGGCATCGGAACAGGTGGTCCACATCATGAGGCGCACCACCGCAGCTCGGACAGAAGTTCTGAATGTCTATTCGAGACATGTATGAATTGAGGCGCCAACAAAAACCCGACCAAAGCTGGGCTAGTGTCGCTCTTGTGGCTCTCGGGAGCCTATAGTCTCCTCAGGTGATATAGGTGATGGGGGCGCTGAGAGGACTCTATTCGTACTTAATTTTTCTATTGGCCGATTCACAATGGTTGTGTGAATATCTGCGATGGCCGCATGGTATGCTGTATCATCAAACATATCGGGAGGTACCCGTTTGTATCTCTGGACGTCTCTCTCGAGATCTCCGAATCCACTCCTGACATGTCGTGGAGGGAGTATTGGAGTATTGTCCATGAGATGATGGTTTGGGTGATCCTCTCGATAGCAACCGACCAGATATTGTAAAGACAGGAGAAGATGGGGATCACATACTGGTTTCTTGATGAAAATGATCCTGGGACGAAATTAGGTGAAAACTAGTAGCGATTCGTAGAGCAGCGTTCTGGCATGTCTGGATGTTATTATTATTTGTGACCACAAACCACACCGGTGCTGCGTAGCTGGGAATTGCTCTTCCTAACGCTTTGTAGGTGACCAACATAGTTTCCTTGTCCTTGCCCCAGGAGCTCCCGGCCAGTGCCTTTAGGACGTTGTTTCTACTGTGCATTTTGTCAACTACGTCTTTGACGTGGGGTTTCGACTTCATCATGCTAGACACTATGATAGACTCCAAGGATCTTGGGGTTGGTAACAGTAGGAACAACGTCGTCATCATGCTTACCAGTGCGGATCCTAAGCTCCTCCGTTGCGGATATTGAAAAACTCCACCAGTTTCTCAATATAGTCATTTAATCGAGCACATATACCATGTACTATGCATCTTCCTGAAGCCATGCTGGTCAGAAGCTGGCTCAGCATGTGATACAAGGGTGGGGTGGATGAGTGCTTCGAGCGTCTTTGCAACGGGTGATAAGGTTGTAGGTAGGATTCGGCGAGTTAACGCTTTTACCGTTTTTTTTTTTACAAAATTCAGAGATAATAAGCGTGGATATCAACAAGTTAAAAGCCATCGTGAGGTATTCGATGGCCGGAAGATCTACATGGTTCAGCATGACCATTGAAATGCCATCTGATCCAATGGCCTCAGAGTTTTTAGCGTTCTTGATCGCTGCTGAAACTTGGTCCGCTGTATAGGTGGGAATGATGTTGCGTATCCTTCTTTTTATTTTGCAGTTGAGCGACTTGATCTTGGGGTGTTCAATAAATTGTTTATTGAACAAGTTCACACAAAGTTTAGGATCTGCGGTAGGTTTTCTAGCCGAATCTGATGGCTACACTGCTCTTGTCTTTAGTTAGGTGAGACAGGGCGCGGACTGTAGCCCAAAGTGTGCTGACACCTTTCGAGACGTCGTCGCAGCTTTCAAGATGCTCATTCCATTTTTTTTCTTATACTTTCTTTGACTTGTGGATTCATTTTGGAGTTTAGCTCTTGAACTCTGAGGCCTGCCGGATTTGCGCGTCTTAAGTTGTTCCGTTCGTTGGCTAACCTTGCGGCAGTAGTTGGAAAATATGGCCGAACTTTGGGGATACGTCATGCCGGAATGAAGCGAGCTGACAATGACGTTCCTTATATTCTTTTCGGATTCCCTGGTGTTTGTTGGAGTAGGTAGCGCGGCGAACTTCGTCGTAGTGAACATAGCCGAAACCCTCCCAATTTGCCTTTTTGTTATTGATAAACGTACGCCGTTCTGACGTCGACAGTTCAGCTGGTTTATCAATATGTATTAGTACGGGGAGATGATCGGATTGAAGGGAGATAGTTGTCGCCCAGTGGGTTTCACTTATCAAACTGGCGCTCACAATAGTTATGTCAGGAGAACTATGGCAGACGCCAGCGAAGCGTGTAAACGAAATTCCATTGAGTGCGCATAAGTCTCAAGGGTCTAATTTGGTTGTGATATCTATATATCTTTATCTGGCATCGTTTCCGAGGAGAAAGTGCCAGAGTTCGTCGTGATGGGCGTTAAAATCGCTAAGCAGGATCCTATGCTGTCATGTGAGGATTTAACGGCAAGAGCTTGCATTTCCGCCGTACCGTCATTAAAATAAAGATCCAATACACTGTATTGGACGGTTCTGTGCATTAGGAATGCGTGTCCTCAATCCTGGATTAGGACCCTGTCTGCCGACTCTATCGCTCCTCGAAAGTATGTAATCGCTGCGGATGTTAAAATCGCGGGTTGAAGGTTGGAGCTTTGTCTCCTGAAATGCCATCAGAATTATATGTGTCTACTCATGAAACGGACGATCTCGCTGATCTTCTGACGGATACCATTGCAGTTAAACTGCAATATGGTGAGTGGAGTGTACACTGCTGTGGGGGCCGCAGGGGTTAAACTTGAGCGATTATCCCTTGTTGTATTGTTGAATACGGGTGGTGGTGGTTGAGAATTGTCTCGAGAACTGGGGCCAGGAATGGCCGCAGATGGTGGTAAACCATTAGCTTATGAGCTGGGGCGTGGGGTGGCTGGGGGCCGACCGCATTCAGACACCCTTTTTTTAATCCGACCTTAATCAAACTTTACCCAAATGGGTTCCTAGTAAATCCTCAAAACATATATAGGAACGGGTGAAATCGGGACACTACGTTATAGCCCTGGAAATAAGGTTCCTCTAAGGAAAAATCTTAAACAAATTTCACCCAAATGTGTTCCTAGGACAGCCTCAAATACATCTAGGAATCTAGGATGGAATCGGAACATTACGTCATAGGGCTGTCATACAAACCAATCCTAAGGCCCGTATTTATGAACATTCCTTAACTCAAGGAGACTTTTTTTCTATGAAAAAGTATGGGAAATGACATTTAATTTATTGAATTTCGGCATCCTTGACCCAAGGTCTCCTTGACCTGTGGACTTTCGCATAGCGGCGGTGACATCAGGAACAAAGCACAACCCTGGTCAAAGGAGACAAAAAAGTCTCCTTGAGTTAAGGAATGTTCATAAATACGAGCCTAAATACACTGCGTGACAAATTTAAAAAAAAAATAACCGTCATCTCCAATTTTTCTTTTTTTTTTAATTCTTATCTAATCCATACTAAAACCTCATATTTACTTTTTCCCTTGACCCCCCAGTTTCAGTGATATAGAAAGATATTGATATTCCCAGAAAATAATACAAAATAAAGTTCCAGTAAAAAATCGGTTATTATTTATTAATTTTTTTTTGTAAAACGGGCATAAAACAATATAATAAACATATTTAAATACTTAAAATTATAAACTTAATTGTTAAACACATTTATTTTAAGGGAAAAGTCTAAAAATGAACTTTTTCTCTTATGTTTAGAATTGTCCTCTCGCTGTAAGCGCCAACAATAATCTTCTTACATCGCTGCATCCCAATGACCTTGAAAACGTTCCTCAAGCCTTTTTATGTCCTGACGAAACCGCTCACCTTGTTCATCCCTTACGGCTCCAAGGTTCTCAGGAAAGAGAGAGAAAGGGAGTGAAGAAATCGCATTTTCAAAGATATTCTGCACCCCATCTCTTTATATACGTCTAACATATTTGTTATTAAAAGTTCTACGTTTTCGGCTTTGTGATTTCCTAACAATCCTTTTATAACAGCTTTTAATGAAGTCCATGCCCACAGTTCTTTCTCACCTTAGGCGAATTAGGTGTGGTTTTCGTTGATCGCCTGATGAAGGAGAGGGAAAAAAACTGTGTATCCTGATGGTCGTTACTTCCATCCCTGTGAGGAGGGCGAACAGTGCTGTTTACACTGTTAGGCACAGGTATCGTGACAGCACTCACTATAGGGTACTCCACTTTATATTTATGCTTTTTCGTAGCACCCCACAAATCGAACACACAGAAATAGCAATCGTCGTGATGATTGCTAGGCTCGCTCCAAAGTGCTGGAACCGCGAAAGGCATTTCTCGTTTTCCAGTTTTTTGAGAGTGCAGTGACATACAACACGATATACAAAAAAATCGGGTATCCAAGGCTTATCCTGACACACAACGCGGCCAAAACATTCGAAATATGGGTCCCTTAATTTTTGTGTTACTTTTCTCTCTAGCGATTTAAAAATATATTTGCCACACACGTAGCAAAATTTATTTGGTGTTGCACAAGTTGCGAATACTTCTTTCAGAATCCATATTGTAAACCAATTAAAGTAAAACTATTACAACACGTGCTATTTATACCATAACATCTTTTTTAAGTTTTTTTTTAAACTTTTGTACCTGACGGTTTCCGCACTTTAAGGGCTAATATAAGGATAATAAAAAAGGAATATGACAGGTAAAAACAAAAGGGTTAATGTAAGGATAATAAAAAACGAGTATATCAGGTAAAAATATAATAATTATAAAAGTTACGTAAAGATGTGTAGCCGCGAAAAGATAAAAAAGATGGTTTTTCACGGTTTTAAGTCCCAATAAAAAGGGGAAAAAATAAAATAACCGAACAAATTATATTTATTTTCGGCGATTTTTATTGCCAAGAGTCCTTTTAAGGATACTGATAAGAAATTTACTTATTTCATTGCAAAATGCAGTAATTGAGTAGCAGATACTATATGAGGACCATTAAAAAAGATTTCGGCGTGTAACTCAAAAACCTGAGGGTCAGGAAAAAAATTAATTGCACTTTTTTCATATGGGAACCAATAGCTAACCAAAATAGCATTCAGTTTTTTTGACGGTTTTTTGGTGTCACGCAGTGATATTAGATTCTTGTAAGAAAAACTTTTTTATTTTGAATCTAAACCATAATTCATCAAGTATGTTCCTGGAAAAGATTCGCCCTGAAGAGGCTTGAATCTCCCGTGTGGCAGCGGAACTGCCATTGGGAATGGTCGCCAGTATAAAGGTCAATCTTTACACTTATTTGCTCATCTTTAGACTACTGTAACTTCGGATCGCTGATAGCTATATATACGTTGAAATTTCCTGCAAATGTGCTTAATCAACCATCAACCCACACACATTATTTGACAAATTGCCAAATTTAAATGCAATATACTTA
Organism: Microchrysa polita; assembly: GCA_949715475.1. Classification (NCBI taxonomy): domain Eukaryota; kingdom Metazoa; phylum Arthropoda; class Insecta; order Diptera; family Stratiomyidae; genus Microchrysa; species Microchrysa polita. The sequence goes on along the minus strand of OX454415.1, from coordinate 4,819,420 downwards.
AATATTCTTTGACGTCAGACGTCGCTTCTTGTGGTTCACCAAACCCCCAATCTGAACTCCCTTGAAAAGTAAATCAATTTCTTACAAATTCTCGTCGCTCCACATGTGGTTAATTTATGTATTCTTCATGTTACATGATTTTTTTATTAAGTACATACAATCACAATGTGTGTATTGTCGGTGGTTCATTTACTGTTGAATTTGCGCAGATTACATTGAAAATTTGATGGTATCCTCTCCCGGCACACATGCTATTACATGATGCCTGTTCAAAATAGATTTTCACCACACAGATTGAAATTTACATTCATAACCTACCCATCCAAGTCACTTTACATTTTACAAATTGTAACAGTCGAGAGTCACCTGAGAGCGAATGAATTTTTCACTTTTTTGATCTTTTGTATCTTTTTACACAAGTCTGTGCTATTAATCATTTTTATCGTGGGGAAATTGAAACGCAAAGATTGTGATAGACTCGCCGAAAAGCTAAAAACGATTTATTAAGATTAAATGGGAAGTGGACATGATTTTACAGAGATCCTGATTTGATTTTATATTGAGGCATACATTGGATAATTCGTAAATAATAGACATTGCGACAAGATTGGACAAAATTAGCTACACAAACCATAAATACGAGTACTTCACTCAGCCGTAGCGGAATGAAAACGAAAGAGATCCCTTTCTTATCTGCCTTCGCTCAAATAACGTTGAGCGTATAATCTTCTTCACATTCCCCAAATGTTCGGAAGTTCATTCAAGTATGGCGTATACCATTGAACCGAACACCTTACCCGCAAGCATCCCAATACATATCCAATCTCAATACTCAATGTCAAACTTCTCGTTCAATATTTCGCAACCGTACTCGTATATTAGTTCAATCATGCATGTGCAGTGATAAAGGGATGATTGACAGGAACCATGCCTTCTGACAGCCTTTTACTAAATATTTCCCAAACACATTTTCTAAGATCCGTTCGCAGAGGGATGAGCTCCACTACTCAACACAGTGGCGTATTTACAGGGGGGGCACAGGGGGCACGTGCCCCCCCTGTGAGCACATCAAACTTTTTTCACACCATACTAAAAATTGCAGTACCAAATGTTCCCTTTTTATTTTGAGCGTTTCTATTACTAAACTTTGTAAATCTTTTTCGAAACATTATCATCACATCATCTTCTCAATTCACCAGATCTTCTCGTTGATGAACACTTTCGGTTTTTCGAACGGGTTGAGTTTATTTTCATAGACGCGTGGTTTCAAGAACAACACCTCTCAGAGAATAAGTACAAGCTATGATTATGTCGAGGCAACGAGGTGGTCATGAGACGTTACCCAATCTCGACTTGAATCTGTTCGGAAACAAGGACTGCTATTGAAAGTCTCGTCATGTGTGAAGTGACCCCATCTTATGTTGATATAAGTTGAGGAGATGTTGTGGCAGTATCGATGTTTTGGAAGCCGCTGAATTGCCCTGCCTGGGGTACTTTCATCGTAGCCATTCCTTCTCATTTCTATTTCGCAATTGATTTGTTAAAGCATGTTGCTTCAGCTTACCATGTAGGACTCGTTTTAAAAGGTATTGCAGATACTATAGATTTGAAGCTAGTGTATTACATATGGAAATAACAAGCAATCATACCTTCCTGCTTACTTTTATTGCTTCATTTTAATTAATCGATTGATCACTTCCCGGCTCTATGCCACTTTTGGTGTAATTTTTATAAAAAAATATATTCATACATTTCCATATAAAAACTTTACCAAAAGTATAATTGAATTATATTAAAAGTACAAGTATTCTTGATAAAAATTTTACTCTTCAATAGTATAAAATTGATAAGCAAATTTATACAAATTTATCGAAAAAATAAAAATTGTAATACGAGTGCAGTCGTCTTCGAATCCACAATTCTGTGATTTGTCTGAACCAGACAGACTACAAATCAATAGATTTCTAGGTTGAATGGGTTTCTTGCGTTGATTTGATAATATAGTAGGATTGATTCTACCCTTTTATGTTACAACAACATTCAATGCAATTTATTCTATCCCGAACGGTGTAAAATGTATAATAATAAAAGGGTATTCAGATAGTTTTATTCTGTAGCGGTTATAATTAATATAATTTTTGAATAAACTAAAATTATAAGTTGAAAAGGGTCAAATTTGATTCAAGTTTTGCAATAGATAGGAGTTATACTATTTTATTTACAAAGGCCTCTTTTTCAGTAAATCCTAATTTTGCATTCAGATTCGCTTAAACTTGCCATGGAATTCAAGACCCCAATGGGTGAGGTTATAAAACACACCGTTCCTCTACCGGTTCGCGCAACGTTTCCTTTAATTTCAAATCAACCGGCCGTTACGGATCTAAATTTTTCTCTTTATCAACAGATCTCCTAAGCGCCACCTTGCGGAGTACCTTGATTCATTGAAAGAAATCTACAATGCGCCGTTAAACCGTGCATTTTCGACCTCATTTATTTATTAAACAATTTATACTCAAAATAAAATTTATCTGCATCTCGTTTGGAACTGGAAATTTTAATTTTCGAACCAAATGTATCAGCTGTGATGTGTCAATTGTCACATTTGTCACTTTCCGAGAGATGGTGATGGGAACACCAAGTCTGATCCGGATCTATGCGTTTACAGAACAAAATAGGAAACGGTTCGGAAAACGCGGCACGGTACGCGAACGTTGTGTTTTATAACCTCACCCAATGTCAGCCAAAATTTGTTGTATCAGCTTTTCATCTGTGTTTCTTTCAAGCAGAACCACTTTTGGCGGAATTCGGCCGAAATTTGGCAGAATTGCAGACGATGTATGAAATTTTTCTTCCAAAGAAAAGTGTTCCGTCTGGAATCCGTTTTGTCATCCGGAAACAGTCTCTTTGGTCATTGCATTCCTTTTCGGCTTCAGGCTTTTTCGAACTACACTACGCAAACTTTGTTTAAACCCTCCGTATTTTGGTTCAGGAAAAGCCAAAAGCAGTTAATGAGTGTTATTCTAAGATCTGTCAGGAAAACTAAGCTTTTGGTGTAATAAACCTAAAATGCAAAGGACTCTCAGGCCCGTATTTATAAACATACCTTAACTCAAGGAGACCTTGAGTCAAGGATGCCGAAATTAAAATAAATGTCATTTTCCACACTTTTTCATAGAAATCACTTATATTCACGAGTCAATGCATCCTTGATTTAAGGAGAAACTCAAGGAGACCTTGTAATTTTCTATAGTCAACCTCACTTGAAGTCAAGGTAGCTACCCACCTACCTTGAAATATTATATTTCAAGTCTATTGAAAACATAAGGTCTCCTTGAGTTTCATCTTAAGTCAAGGATCAACGATCCCCCAGTCTTGCCAATGTTTTTCCTATGTAGCTGCTCTAGGGTATCCCCACACCAAAAGTTTATGTAACAAATTAGCCCCGTACTATGTGCCCCCCCTTTGAGAATTTTCTAAATACGCCACTGACTCAACAACATGGCTAATTCAATGGTTGATGACAACTACTATTATTGGGTCGTAGACTACTTCGTCGGATGAAATTTGATAAGGTTGCTCCAGGGCCAGGGACAGGATAAATACTTTTTCCAGTTAAAACTTTCGAAAATTGAATTCCATGTGCTTTCCAAGTGATTGAAGACGGTTGCGTATGAAATCATCGGAAAGGGATTTAATCAAAGTTCACGGAAAGTTGCTAATTGAAAATTATAATCAATTTGGTTAATTGAAGGACGTATATGGTTGTTTAATGTAGTAGCTACATGTATTTTGTATTGAAAGATGATGAAATTAATTCCCAAGCCAATTTAATACACCCAATTGCCTTAGACGTGGGTCGACAGCAGCCGACAGATAGAATGAGGAAATTGTTAGGCCTTGAGAAAATGGAAGAGGGCCAAAAATGACGAGTCAGACAGTGAACATATTAAGAGACGACATAATCGACTATGGAATCACTGAATCCCTAGTCATCCCCTAAAGGTACCGACACGAGTACCAATAATTTGCTGACTCCTATTTAAAAAAAAAATCAGACATTGCTCTCTGTTGACATCGAACTTCTGATGAAAGAAATAAAGTGGCGGTGCTCAGAAGCAAGCTAGTTATTAATTCTTTCAAAATACATATTCGCATTGCCAATTTTTAATATTTGAATATTTTGAATTAAAGGCCAACACAGCAACCTTGTTGCAAACAAGTTTAATTAGAATTCTACCTGTGTACTAAAATTGCAGCAGGTTATTTGAATATTGGAATGTAATGTAACTTTCTGCTTGATTAGACTATTGCACCGGCAACATCAATTATTGTAAGCAACGAAGTAGTCAAATATATCTTATCATTTTCAATACAAGTATTTTTATGTTGCTATAGTGCCAACATAAAATGGTCCGTCGAGCCGGATCGGCTATCCGGGAATAAACATTATAATATCAAATAATCGTTTTAAATAACTAAATAAACTAAATTTCGATAAATCAACAAAATTTCGTGAATTTTAATACATACAACGTCGGTTCGTAATTAATTTCAAAATTGTGACTTTGGTTAAAAAACGCGCTACAGCTAAAGGTTTTCTAACTAGAATCGAGGCATTTGTGCAAATTTCGAATCCGATAACGTGACATTGTATGATTTTCAATTTCGTCTCGAAAAATTGGACGATATATACGAGAGTTTTGACACGATTCAATTTCAAATTGAAGATCTAGCTAAGGAAGAAGAACAAGACGCGCAAATTAAAACCCGGGAAGAATTCGAGTCAAAATACTTTCGAGTGAAAGCCATACTTAAAAATTTGTGCGATAAGTACAGTGATTCTTCAGAACCAGATAATAAGGCTAACGACAGCCTTCGCGAAGCACACAATTTTGAGGCGATGCTTAAAACGTTAGTTTCGAATCAAGTTTCACTTAATGAAATCGTGGGTAAATTGAATGATCCTAGCGCGCTTAACGTTTCCGCGAATAATACGATAAATCCGATTGTAGTTGAACATTCCACATCGACCATCAAGTTTCCTCGAATCGATTTGCCGCGGTTCGGAGGTGATTACAAAGAATGGATGCCATTCTAGGACCTGTTCGTGGCTCTAGTCCATGAAAATCCTAAGTTAACGCTAGTGGAAAAGCTCCAATATCTCAAGTCTTCGTTGCATGGCGATGCCGGGTCGCTCATCAAACATTTTCACGTTACGGAGGCCAACTATGTCGAAGCCTGGTCACACCTAACGGATCGGTATGATCGAAAACGGTATATTGTAGAGGCCTATTTGAAAACGTTAACTTCGTTTCAGTCGTTGAATAATTACCCTTCGAGTTTGGATTTCAAAAAATTCATCAGCACAGTGACAGAATCAGTTCGGGCTCTCAAAGCGTTGGGTCTTCCGACAGATCAATGGGATTGCTGGCTAGTATTTACAATTGCAAGTAAGTTGGATTATGAATCTAAGCAACTTTGGGCCCGCGCTACCATCGACGTAGATCTGCCTACATACCAGGAGCTAACGAAGTTTCTTGAAGGAAGACTATGTGAACTCGAGACCTGTCACAATTCTAAGCCGTCTACCTCAAAATCACATAAAATCCAAGGTAACAAATCGTCAAATTTTAAATCAGCCTATGTTGTCTCAACTGCCGGTTCAGTGAAGTGTGCATATTGCTCTGGGAGACATCGAATTTACCAGTGAGAAACATTTATTAAACTTCCACCCACTCAGCGGAAAACATTTGTTCGAAGCAAATCCCTGTGTTTTAACACGGACACGCATACAGTTCTCGAAATTGGGAAATTGTCAACAGTGCGGTAAAAAACATAACTCATTACTTCATGAAACTGACTTGTCGAGTACGTCATCAATTACTCAAGTACCGAAAAATTCCACAAACTCAGCCATTGTTCCATTAGACTCTTTGTTGCCAACAGCCGTTGTTCTTGTTCGCGATTCGTGCGGTCATATGCGAAGGTGTCGTGCTTTGCTCGATTCCGGATCTTCCGTGTCGCTAATTAAGGATTCATTTGTGCAAGGGCTCGGTATACCCAAAACACATGCCAAACTTATAATCGGTGGTATCGGTTCTAAAAATTCGCAAGTTACCCGCGGTAGAGTATCACTTACTTTGCAAAGTCAGTACTCGCATGACAACATTGAAATATCGGCTCCTTTATTAAAAGAATTAACTGCTAAGCTTCCAATGAGTGAAATTCAATTCGCGAATCAAGACCTATTTCAACAATTTAATCTAGCAGATCCGTATTACTATCGACCGGGTTCGATAGACTTCATTTTTGGCTCTGACATGTTCGAAATCTTAGAGCATAATCGGTATGAAGGAACAGTGGGTACGCCAATTGCCCAGAAAACCATGTTCGGATGGGTTTTAGCGGTACGGTATTCACATGATAAACTAACCACTTATCCATCATTAGCTTGTATTTGTGAACACTCAGATGATTTAGATCAGCTATTGCAGCGTTTTTGGAAATAAGAAGATCTACCAGCTTCCGATAATGTCTACACTATGAGCAATTATGCATGAAACATTACGAGGAAACGCACACACGGCTTTCTGAAGGAAGATACGAAGTACAGCTACCATTCAAGTCGAACGTTCCACCGCTGGGAACTTCTCGTAGAGCAGCTTATCGTCGTCTATCTGCTCTGGAAAGGCGCTTTGAACGGGATCCTGAGTTTCAACGAGAGTACTCTGCGTTCATGGAGGAATATTTAGCGTTGGGATATATGACACCACTAACCGATTAAAACAAGGAATTACCAGCAGGACTGCACTATTACCTGCCGCATCATGCCGTACGCCGAGTTGATAGTCAAACCACAAAGCTGCGTGTGGTCTTTGACGCGTCTCCAAAAAGCGATAGTGGACGCTCATTAAACGACAATCTAATGGTAGGTCCTTCCTTACAAACTGATCTTAAGGCCATCTTTCTCAGGTTCCGCATACCTCAAATCGCCTTTGCGGCCGACGTTAAAAGGATGTTCTGTCATCGATCGATTGACAGTTCGTGACAACCGACGTGCTTTTCTGCGACTCTATAAAATATCGATTTTATAATTTTTCACGATACTAGTTATCCTCATAACTTTTACTAAACACCAATAAATAGCTCGCGTAACAGCTGTGCGTGGAGTTCAATTGAAATATTAACTTGTATTACCAATTTTCTAAAAGTGTTAACATCAGACCGAATATACATAACATAACTGTGACACTGCAATTGTCTGTCAGCGAACAGTATGAGTTCACAGATACATTGTAACCAATGTTCAAAAGTGATTGTGGATGCAGAGCCCCTGGAATGTGTCAAATGCTTGAAATGTTTTCACTTATCCTGTGGTGGATTTAAGGAGGCCACCAATCGAAAACTTTCAAAAGAACGTAAAAAAACATGGGTCTGCAAAGATTGTGATGTAACTCCTCTTGAAAACGAAATCACTTTAACCGACGTGCTAAAATCAGTTAATAGTGTTAATATCAATATGAACACTCAACTAAAAGACTTAAAGTCATCTTTCAAACGCGATTTAGCCGAATATAAAAAATCACTCGACTATTGTTGCGGGAAGATTGACGATTTCGAAATCAACATCAATCAACACAATAAAACTATTGAAAACTTAACTAAACTGTGTAACTCACTAACCGAAGAAAATAAAACACTTAAAATGAAAGTTAAAAATCTGACGTCCAACATAAACAAACTAGAACAACGCGCGCTATCTTGCGAAATCGAAATTATGGGTGTACCGACCACTCCAAATGAAAACTTACACGATATATGTCGAAAAATTGCTGAAACTATTAAAACTGATAGTGTTCTTCCGATGAATGTTGTCCGAAATCAGCAGAATGGCAAATCGGGCTCGATTGTAGCGAGCTTTGCCAACAGGTTCCATCGCGACGATTGGGTACGGCAAGCGAAACGCAACAAGGGATATCTCACAGCCAACAAACTACATAGTACTTTCTCGAATGACAAGGTATACGTTAATGCTCATCTTTGTAGAACATATAAAAAATTATTATTTGAGACTAAAAAATTCGCTAAAGATAACCAGTTTAAGTTTGTTTGGTTAAGAGACGAGGAAGTTTTACTGAGAAAAGAAGAGAAATCAAAAATATTTAAAATCACCTCTGTAGAAGATTTAAGTATAATACTTATCTGTAGAGATCAAATTGAAAATTAACTTGAAGAATATATTTATTATTATTGTTACTCTTACTTAACTCTTTATTTTCACGAATTATGAATGTTGCTGGATTTCTAAATGAACTTGAACCCTTAAATGAAGTAAACACAGTTGTTATAAACAATAATAGAGAATGTAAAGATTTCTTTCTAAATTTGAATAATATAAGTCTGAAGATATTACACATGAATATAAGAAGCGTCACTAGGAATTTTGAGGAATTCTATATCTGGATGTCTCACTTAGATATTGATATTGATGTGATCATCCTAACAGAAGCATGGATATCCCTAGACACAATTGGTTTTGAAATACCTGGTTTTAATAAAATTGTAAAGCCAAATAAATTTAATAAATGTGATGGCATAGTTGTATATATACAAAATGAAATTAATTATCATGAAATTAGCTTAGATTTTGAGGAAGTAAACTCTATACATTTATCATTGTGTATTAAACAGGATTGTATATTATTGTCAAGCCTATATCGTTCTCCAAACGATACAAACGCCCTCAACTTTATTAATAATTTAGAAACCTTCTTAAATACGAATAAAGCTTTTAAAGAACATATCATAATCGGAGATGTTAACATCGACATTCTGGACAAAAGTATAGAATCCCTAGGACACCAATACTTAGATACACTCCATGAATATGGTTTTAGTAAATACCTTTACGGATGTACTAGGCAAGGCTTTTCTAAAGGAAGCTGCATAGACCACATGTTCTTCAAAAGTAAAAACCAGTATCCTTTTGCTTCAGCTATTTACAAAGTTAACATAACAGACCACTACGCTATTTTTGGAAGTATTATTTTTGAAAATGACAAAATGGAAAAAGTGCGACTGACTAACAAAACATTTTTAAATTTTTCGGAACTAGAACATAAATTACAAATCGAGGACTGGGAGTCAATAAATAATGAGCAAGATGCGGAAAATGCATTTAATTTATTTTATGATAAACTAATTAAGGTGTATAATAGTTGTTTGATGACAGAGGTCGCTACAAGAAAGAAGTTGCGAAAATTGAAGCCATGGATGTCGGAGGGTCTAATAAAGTCTATTAGAAATAGGGATAAAATGGCAGCCAGACTACAAAGGCAACCTTTTAATACCTACTTGAGAGATCGATATAGATCGTATAGAAATAAGCTGAAGATTTTGATCAAACAAGCAAAGGAAAATTATTATAGATTCCAGATTGAAACGAATAAGGGTAATATGAAAAAGATTTGGAGTATTATAAATGAAGCCACAAACTCAAAGATAAAAAATAAAGAATATGTTGGCAACATAACTTCCGCTAGTGGAGAATCAATATGTAGGCATCAGGATATAGCTGTTGAGTTTAACAACCATTTTGCTCAAGTTGGTCACAAGGTTGCAAGTTGTCTACCATCAGGTGCAGATAGTATGCAACCAATAAACTTAGGACTCACACAACTTCAAGTTTCTAATTCCATTTTTCTGAAGCCGGTAGATGAAATTGAAATTGCTCAGCTTATTCTTAACTTGAAAGCTAATGTTTCCCCAGGAATTGATGGCTTAAATGCTAAATTTTTAAAAAAAGGAGTCAACATGCTATCTACACCCCTCACTCATGTTTTCAATTTATGTCTTACCCAAGGTGTGTTTCCATCTGCGCTTAAAATTGCTCTAGTTACACCTATACACAAAAGTGGTGACAAATCGGACATGGATAATTACCGTCCAATATCTCTTCTATCTAGTTTATCCAAACTTCTAGAAAGGGCTATAAAAAATAGACTTGTGGATTACTTGGAAGCTAAGAATCTTTTGTCATCAAACCAGTTTGGTTTCAGGAGTTCTATGAGCACGGATGATGCAATTTTTCACGTAACGAAAACAATCGTAATGAATCTTGACAAAGGAAATAAATGTTTAGGATTATTTCTTGATTTCAGGAAGGCCTTTGATACGGTCAACCATGAAATTTTAATAATGAAAATGGAACATTTTGGTATCAGAGGTATAGCACTCGATTTATTTAAAAGTTATCTTCAAAACAGAAAACAGGCAGTAAGAATAGATGATTGCATCAGCGGCAAGATTAATTTAGATATTGGTGTTCCCCAGGGAACAGTTTTAGGTCCGATTCTGTTCCTTATTTATATTAATGACCTCTTGAAACTGAACATACCAAACTGCTCACTGTATGCATATGCTGATGATACAGTGGCAGTGTTTCATGGCTCAACCTGGGAAGAGGCTTATTCCTTTGCCAACAATGGAACTAAAGCTATTCTTTGCTGGCTGCAAGCAAACGCTGTTGCGATAAATGTCAATAAAACAATTGTTGTTCCGTTCTCTTTAACATCGACCGGAGGTCCCCCAGCATATGAACATATTGTCATGCATGAGCATAACTGCACATCAACGGTTGACTGCACATGTCCAGTACTTTTAAATAAAGATAGTGTTAAATATTTAGGTGTAATAATCGACAGGCACTTACGATGGGAAGAACATGTGGTTTATATGTGTGACCGATTAAGAAAAGTAATCTATAAATTTGTTCAGCTTAGATCAATATTACCGAAAATCTTGCTTAGACTTGTGTTCACATCACTCGTACAATCTATATTAGAATATGGAATTATTGGTTGGGGTGCAGCATACTATAGTATTTTATCACCTTTAATAATATTGCATAAAAGAATGATAAAAATATGCTTAAATAAACCCGTGCGATATCCTACATCCCAACTCTATCGTGATTTTGATGTGATGACTATTCTGGATCTAGCTAAGTTAAAATTTCTGAAGTTTCTTTTCAACCACCGGCAACATTTTCCTATCGAGCCAGATATTCGTTACACAACGCGTAGACAATTGCGTAGAGCTTTACATGAGCCTAGATTTAATACGTATACTGCCTCTAGACATGCTTATTTCAATGCTCCAAGATTATTTAATCTGCTTCCCGTTCGAATTTGTCAATCGGTTAGTATTAGGGCATTTACGAATGAACTCAAAAAACATTTTTTGGAGAATGATCCAGGCATATAGCTTCATTAATTTTATCTTTTAAAACATATGTATGTATATATTGTTTTCGACTTATTGATATTTTATATTTAACTTACATGCGAATAGAAAAATTCTAGTACGTATTATATCATATTTATACACCTATTAAACTTGAAATCGATCCGTCTCACAACTCGAGCATAATGCTTATAGTGAGACGTGCCAAAGATTATTGAATTTTTATCAAATAAACTGTATTATAATTTATTGTAAATATTGAAAATGGCGATGAATAAATGAATTTGAATTTGAATTTGAAATAAGGGTGAACGAGAAAGATGTCAACTATCAACGAATCGCTTGGAGATGCAATACGTCAGAACCGATCTCTGACTTCAAGCTTTTAACCGTGACTTTCGGAACCGCGTGTGCTCCATTTTTGGCTACTCGTACACTCAAGCAACTGGCCGAAGATGGACGAGATATATATCCTGATGCAACCGAGGTAGTTATAAACGACTTCTATGTGGACGATTGCCTCTCTGGAACGGATTCAGTTTCTGAAGCTAAGAAGGTGACGAAAGAGCTAAGCAGTTTACTTCAAAGTGGCGGATTTCAATTACGCAAATGGAAATCGAATTCAAAGGAGCTTCTTGAGTTTCTTTCCAAAGAGTTTGGCAACGAGAACGACATCTTTCAATTAGTATCGGATGAGATCACGAAAACTTTAGGAATTTATTGGCGGCCGCATGACGATATGTTCCTATATAAATATCAATTGCCTTCAACCGAAAACATTTTTTTAAAACGATGGTTTGGGTTGCACCATCTATGATCAAGGCCAATATTATGATGGAAAAATTGTGGATTTTTAGAGTCGGATGGGATGATAGCATTCCAAATGCTCTGGAAGCAGATTGCCGCGAAATTTTTGAACATTTCAACGAAGTCGAAGCAGTGGAGATTCCTCGATGGATTGGTTCTGCACATCAAATAGAATTTGTCGCCTTTTCGGACGCATCGGAAGTGGCGTATGGTGCTGTCGTCTACAAACGCGAGGTCATCAACGACGAAGTCAAAATACATTTAATTATGGCCAAGAGCAAGGTCGCTCCTATCAAACAAATTAGTCTACCTAAATTGGAGCTTTGCAGGGCACGCTTGCTTGCGAAGTTGGTAAGTTTCCTCAAAACTACACTTCAATCAACACATACTATCAACTGTTACGCCTTCACGGACTCGAAAATTGTCTTGGGCTGGCTGTCGCATCATCCACGACGTTGGTCAGCATTTGTCGCCAATCGTACTTCGTACATTCAGGAGCATCTACCTATCAACCACTGGAGTCACGTGACGTCATCCAACAACCCGGCAGATGCTTTGACGCGAGGGCTCTCACCAAGCGAACTTCGTTCATCGAACTTATGGTGGAGAGGTCCATTGTTTCTTCAGGATCCGAAGTTTCAGCCAGTACTAAGATCAGTTATTCCTGAGGTAGAAACTCTCCCCGAATTAATAAAGACGTTCTATTTTAATACCACCACGAATGACGAAATACCTTTCCTTGAACGTTTTTCTAGTTTCTCAAACTTACTTCGAGTCGTCGGATATATCAACCGATTCTTAAGAAACTGCTCATGTAAGAGAAAGGGCATTTCGAAACAAACAGGCTATCTTACAAGCAACGAACTCAACGAGGCAAAGGATTCATGTGTATTCACCAAATCTCTTCAAGAAGTTTTGTTCAATTTTCCCCCAAAAAAACTTTGCCACTGTTTTCAGATATCCCTATTTTCGGCCCTTTTTTGTCTCGGATCGATTCTCTTGGCAACCGCTCAGTAAATTTCGACAAAACTGGTATCAACACAATGCCGAGACATCAAGCGTATGACATGACATACAATTTAAAAGAAAAAAGTCGCAATTTTGAAAGTACACTTACAAATATCCGAGCCTTTGCTTTGATTCAGTATTTTTGCACGCAAGTATAGATAGTGCCATATACGAGGGGTGCCTTTCATAGTTCGGGATTAGAGAATCATCGAAAATCGCTTTATTGTTTTTCAAAATATTCCCAGATCTGCTACACTAGTTGTCCCATCCCGAAATATAAAAGGCACCCTATGTAATACATCCATTATTGCAACACAGTCTTGAAGTGAAAATAATACAAATGACATCATTTTCCAAATCGCATCAAACGATGTAAGTATGTACACCCAATTCATATTTCCTTTATATGTATAATGTTCCCATTTTCCCGTCTACCTGCTAGTATGAAGTAGAACATTTCCGCCCTATCAACTTTATGTTTGACTTTCTTCCCACTCAATTAACCACACATTAGCTAGAATGTTTGCAATCGCTTTCACAGCCATATATCCTTTCTGTTCTGCATATAGCACACATCTATCTCCCCGGCTCGGTCCCGCCCGGTACACACACTACGACCGACTCAAGTTCGAGACAACTTTTTCCTTTTAGAGCTCAGTTAACTTCACTTTGAATTCAACGGCTCCGTGTAACCGCTTCTACATACTGTACTCTCTGTACTGCTTCACCCGACACTTTATACTCACTCAAGGATCATGTGATTTGCATTTACACGGAAGCAGTCAGGTATCGAAAATGTCGCCAACATGTTCGACTTATAGCGTTCATGGAGCGATCCTGAGGCTTCAGGAAGAGCATAAACTGAAAGCATGCGGGCACGACTCCATTAGAAGCATATTCTCCGAAGAGGGTGGACTAAAGATATCCTTGACAGAATTTTATGACTTTCGGAAATTAGTTTTTGAGAAGTGGCAGAAAGTTAATAAACATTGGCGAATGAAACTGGGTCGCGAAGTGAGTTTCAAGACATCTGCGGTGATTATGATATTTACGAGCGTTCTTTCGTGGAACGAATGAAGCGAGAAAAAAGTTAAATAAGGCGGAAAGAAGTCGATTTGATTTAGTTCTGGAGAAGAAGATTTTTTTTTGTAAGATGTCTTGATTATCGTTTGTATCTTTGTGTTTTGTATAAACAAGAAATTTATTTTTCATCACACTTGTACTGCTCGAAGCGACTGAAGCTGAACGATCATTTTTTTTTTGCAAGTAAGCCACGAGGAGCTACTACGTGGTGCGGGTCTAATGTGTATTCCCCTTATACAGAAAAATATTTCATTAATTTATTATACCAACTTAAGTCTTAATTAATAACGGCCAATAGTGCTATGTATTATCGATTCGTTTCACGATTGATGTGAGGGACTTCTCATTAATACCAGGACTTATAGATATCCCTTTGCAGAACATATTAATAATTGCATGCTTGGCTTTATGATTATTATAATTATTGTAATTACGGGATGTATGTTGATATCCATTGATTCGCGTATTTATGGTTTACGTGTGAAGTTTAATTCGGTAGGAAAATATGAAATGTTTTACTGTTTTCCCTCGTACAGCAGCTGATTTAATATTTGCAGAATTAATGACAAATAAATAAAATGTTTACTTTATGGTAAAAAAATAACTGTTTATACATATACCTAGCAGACTTGAACTGCAGCTGAACGAAAACACAATTTTGAACCTTTAACCCTTAAGGTCTGTGTTCGTAGAGACGACTCATGGGATCATCGCTCAGCGATCGAAGTGAAACCACCGGTTTTGAGCACTATATGGGTATATTTTCTATACAGACATGTTCCTTTGGTCCACAGTCGATACTAGGAGAGTAAAACCATTCAAAAAATATTTAAATACGGCTCGAAATTGGATGCTAAACTACGATCGCTGAGCGATGATCTCATGAGTCGTCTCTACGAACACAAACCTTTAAATGCATGGGGTCTGAGCCAATTATCGTAACTGACCTTCTCTTATGCAAAATCGGTCACTGAATACGGAATTAGCTTTTATTTTTCCAGGAAATAGCCCGTTTTCCCAAAAAAAAGCGAAAAAAGTAGAATTTGTATTCTGTGCCGAATATGGTACGCCTGCATTCAGGCCATTATGTTGTATGAAAGACATTTTTCAAACTTTATTTAATCTGCCTCTTACTTTAATAGGAACACTGTAAAAAAAGAAACGATAATGATTATTGAGAGTTTTGATCGAAATTATAGTGGAAACTCGATATAATGAACACCTCGTTAAACTAAAGGTTGTCATTTCTATAGAAAATCGCGAATATTCAGCTTTTTCTAGTTTCCTATTCCTTATTGAAATTTGTATCGATCCCTATTTGTGACATATCCTACGGAAGTTGATAGAAAGTGGAGTAGGTCTTACTAACCTTACCTTCCCTTCAAACCAAAATTTAGCCATGTCTTTTGATTAAATGTCGCGAAAAACTTCAAATGTGTGTCAAGTGGTAGCTGTTGGATGTCCTTATAAAATATTAAAAGGGCGCCAGATCCGACTCATGTACCCCTTCCTCCCCTATAAAAAAAACTGGATTTGATTATTTTGGGCTTTGCGTGCCGTCTAGCTCTGTACATGGGTATAGGGTATGAACTCATCATGCTATTAGCGCGATTAGAACTCGGCCTTGTTATAAAATAAATCTTTTATATAATAGTTCGTTGTAAACATGTTCCACTGTTAAACGTATATCACGAGACTTCTTTTGACTTATCATAGCTCATGGGATTCCTTTCTTGAAAAGTATATGGATAGGATTGACTTTGCTAGGATTTGAATATGGAAATTAACTGCTGCCTGCTTTGCTTTATAACCCAAATTTGTGCAGGTCCCAGGACATGTCCACAAGAATTACATCCATGTAATTTTTTGTTTATCGAATGTGGTACTCCACTTAGTTTTCCATATGAAATGGTTGACCCTAGAAGCACATTTTCTGAGGATCCTGACCGTGGACTTCCAAGACAATACTTGTCTTAATCAAATGGTTTAAGCATATACAAATAATACATATATGTCCAAAGCTCACTCAAAATCGGGTACACATTTTTGTGGCCATGTCTTCTGATCTGCACCCAATGTCACAAATACGACCATACAGATACACGTATACAGGCTATTAAAGCTATTTGCTCTTTTGCTACACAGTTCAAGTTGAAGAGAGTTTAGATACTCTGCCAGAGCAGGTTTTCGTGCATTTGTCGACTTCATGAGTGTATCTTCTTCCAATGTCCCATGCCATGGGTCGGGGTGGCTTACGCAAAAGTATCTGCGCCTGCGAAAACTGCGTATGTATTGAAAAAAGATGAAAGATGATTTGATGACAATGCATTTCTTGAGGTTGCGGAACAGGTAGCCATGCGTTCATTGACCTCATTAGTGCATTTCGTAAGTTGCATGCCGCGCTGTTAATGCAATGTGGTGGTAGCATGCGGTAGAGTGAGTGGATTTAGTGCAGGAGAAGGCAACACAACTTCCATACACATTTGAAAAGAGTTATATTTCTATACAGAACATCAACTGAAAATTTGTATGCAGGTTGTTCTGTCTAGTTTTGTACTCGATTCAATTAGAGCAGTGGTTCCCAATCTTTTTCAGTCCGCGCCCCCTTTGCGAAGTCTGCTGAGGCTGGCGCCACCGGAGAAAATTTTGGCCAAATACCGAAAATAAGCATAATAGAATTTTTATTTCCGCCATTGTTCACTTCGTGGGGACTTTAATTATATATTTGCGTTCTTCGGTTAATTGCTTTATTTTATTTAAAACTTCCTTATAATTTCCCAAAACTGTAAAATATCGAGACATGATTTGCAAATATTTAAGCAATCACACACTAATTTTGGACAGAAGTCTAGACTTTTTTTTTATATTGGACTTGGTTGTTGTTGTTGTAGCGATTCAAGAGATTTTCTTTTTCTCTCTTGAATCGAAGGGGGTTTTGGCAGCTCTTGGCCGTTTTTTTATCAACGGGTAGCTCCGGGACGATTTACATCGAAGAACCGGCTGCCGTAGGAGCATTTTTATGGACAACACAAACATCCATGGGTCACAGTGGGATTCGAACCCACGCACCGGCAACTCAGAGATAGACGTCTCTGCCACTGAGCCACCGAATTGTCATAGTCCAATGCAGAGAATTGCCTGTTAACAATGCAAATATGTACTCGTATGCAAACACGTTACCCACTCTTGCGTAGAAAAAGCACAATTGTTTCTTAGTGGAGCCCAAATTTTGGAACATTTTGGACATTTTTGAAAAGCACTCAACGTGAGTTTCTTCGGAAGTTTGGCAGTAGCAAGCAGTTTTATTTATGGTGGGGATTTGTACAGCCAAAAACAAGTGGAAAATGTTTACTTAAAATCGTTTTTTGACAAAAAAAAGTCATCATAACACAAAAAAAAATATTTTTGGCTTAATGATGAGATAAGTAAAGCAGTGCTATTTCTGGAGCTATAAGAGTCCGAAGGTGTTCTAATAAATCAAAAGAATTTTTTTTCATCACAATCCTAGACGTCAATGTAAAGCGATTTCGACCTAAAATATTTTCAGCGACCTTTTGGCCAGAGGCTCTTGGCTAGTATGAAAATAAATTTATTGTTACAGCAATATATAAGTTGTACTTACGCCCCCCTTCCCAAGCCGTCACGCCTCCCTAGGGGGGCGCGCCCCACAGTTTGGGAATCACTGAATTAGAGGGATATGAGAACGAGAATGAGTTGAGTATTGATCAAATAAAAATATGATATTTGATCGGCAAAAATCGTATATCGCTGGATTTTTGCAGGATGGTTGGTGATGCTGATGGCGTCCTGATTATGGAAAAAAAGTCCCCAACGATTGGAGGGCAACCTTGAAAAAGGGGATAAGGGAGTATTTTTTTACTTTTTAGCAAACATTTCAAAACCGACCAAATATACAGAAAAATGGTCTGAGAACGAAAAAAAAATACATAAAATTACCCTTGTATATTGTATATAATACATTAGGATTTTAGTGAAAAATTTGGCGCTAGACTAAAAAATAAATTAGAATATTTTCATTTTAGACTCTTTTAAAAACCTCCATAGCTCTGAAAACGCAAGTACCCCTCCTCCCTTTTCAAGGCTGCAAACCTCTAATCTATTGGGACTTTTTTCCCATAATCAGAAGGCCATCCCCAAAAATCCTGCAAAAATCCATCGATGTAGGATTTTTGTCGTTCGATGACCATATTTTTTTTCTTCGGCTATAATAAAATCATATTGATTTAATTGTTTGAAACAAATGAGAATGCCCACTTTAGTATGAAATTTGTATCAGAAGTCTCAAAACGCAAAAGTCTCTATTAGAGAGCAACGAATATATGAGTTTCATTTTTGGATCGATTTTAATATAATTTGAATAAATTTTACCAAATTGCAGATCTTTAGGGGCAGTTTTAGTTGAATTGAATTGAAATAGAGCTAAAATTAACTACAGTTTTCTGTACTTAAGGCATCAAAACTGTTAGAAATACGGAAGATAGCATAAAATGATGTAAGAAAGAAATGATCTTTGGACTATGCGCCAATTTCGTGAAGAATCGTACGAACACCTCACCTTGGCAGAAGTTGCAGAAAATTGAGATGGAAAAATATTTTGTTTTTGGGTCAAATCACAAAAATTTGACTTTGAAGTTCTGTAAAAACCAAACCTCTTATCCGATTTTAGTGCGGTTAATTTTATTTTTTGGATAAATTTGTTGGCTTTAATAATAATTTTGTTTTGCTTTTCTAGCTAGTATAGCTTTTGAGATAATGACGTTTTAGTCGTCAAAGAAAATTATTATTTTTTAAATCTTCAAATGCCTGTGGCAGCTAAAGGGTTAAGCTAAGGGGGTATGTTCAATACAACTTTTTTACTGAAAATCAATGAGGAATCACAATCCGGTGCGTTTATGCGGCAGACACCCTGTATATTTTCCTAACTTACGACTAATGAAAAAAAAACTATCGGAAAATTGGTTTTGATACCGAAATTTATACTTTTAGGCCCGTATTTATAAACATAGCTTAACTCAAGGCGACCTTTAGTCAAGTATACCGAAATTCAAAAAAATAGATGTCATTTCCAGTAGTTTATATTACAAGTCAATTAAGTCATTTAAGGCGAAACTCAAGGAGACCTTAAGCTGTTAACACAATTGTAATATAATATTAACTCAAGGTAGGTAACTAGCTACATTGACTTCAAGTGAGGTGGACTATTGCAAAATTTCACGGTTTCCTTGAAATCGCCTTAAGTCCAGGATGCATTGACTCGTGAAATTAAATTATTTCAATAAAAAACTACTGGAAATGGCATTTATATTTGAAGGTAAGGTATGTTTAAAAATACGGGCGTTAGTTTTGGCTAATTTTTGCTATGATTGTTGCCACGGCCGGTCAAGAAACAATACTATGTACATATACTATAAATTAAAAAATCTACAGCTGTCTAGACGGCAATGCATAAATGCAAATTTAGAGAAAGTATTGAATAAATTGGTCGCAACATGCAGGAAGAGCTTCTTACAAAAATCATATGTGCAAAATTTTAACTTCCTTTATTCTGTCAGAAGTTATGGAGTGAGTAAAATGCCCGAACGGAATAACAAAGAAGGTATTTTTTCAGAAACTCTATGTCTATGACCCTAAAACTCATACCTACATTTACATTAATTATTATTATCGTCTCCATTAGAGACTTTTCTTTTTGACACCAAAGCCTTCATAGCCTGCTAAATATCTCCCTTTTCTGATTATATAAAAAATATTGATATTACATATGTATGTGCTAATATTTTTGTAATTTCTGATTATTTACTTTTTATTTTAATAGTTTATTGAACAGAGTTAAATGTAATAATTAATGCATATTTTACTAAAATAAGATAAATTTAAGAATATACTTCTCCTCACGCAGTGTATAAAAAGAGGAGAAGGCAGACCATTTTTCTGTATCTCTTACCTTTTTTAAAATAATGGCAAAAAAACGAAAAGAGTCCCCCTTTCCCCCCTTTTTTAAGGTTGCGGATCACTAATCGGTTGGGACTTTTATTGCCATAATCTGGTGACCATCTCCAACCATAATTCAAACAAATTTCCGATGTAGGATTTTTGCCGACCAAATATGCCATTTTCCTTAGACTTGTCGCATCGCTTGGGTTGCATGGAATTGACTCTCAAATATCATATTTAAATATCGGCTCAGATAATCTGAACCTCAAAATATAGATACACACGCCACAGACGAATTATAAATTTCGTAGGCGCATGCACAACGTGTTCTCGTGTCGATTCCTTCTCTCTACCCAACTTTGTCCACTTCTCATCCGCCGCGGTGCCATACATTGCACACCACACAAGACGCGGGCGGTACGTGGCAGTGAATGAATTTCATAATCATTTCTGTGTTCATAACATAACATATGATCCGCAACGGCAACTTGCTCTCTTCCTCGGACCCACTTGGTCCGCTTGTCATGCATCACGGAGATATCCATCACACACCACGGAAGTCGCAGGCAATGGCAAGCGATGAGTGATTCTTAAAAGATACTATAAAAAGAGTCTCTTGACTCTCTTGAACTGGAAAACGTTCTCTCAAATTCACACGCACACAGGCTCATGCGATTCGCTTGAAAGCTCAAGGATATTTCAGATACATTTTCATAGGAACAACATTTTGTACCAATTTGGACATACAGTCGAACTTCCCTAAACGGACACTTCTAATAATCGGACGTTTCTTATAAACGGACACTTTTATTTTCCCCAACGTTTTTTCATATATTTTGCTAGGAAAACACCTTCTGATAGCCGGACACTCTCATAACCGGACGCGGACAGTACTTTCATACCCATCCTGAACAAGCGAGTCTCTAATAAACGGACACTTCCAAGAAAAAAAAAGCACAAATTCTTACATTGCAGAATTGTATTTAGGGCAGAGTCTTGCGATTACCAGAAAATGGATCTTACGCGTATTAGCAAGACCCAATGTACGGGAAATGTAAAATTATATATCAACGACTGCAGTTCTTTGTTATCTCTCGGCTGGTGCTCGCAACTTTTGTAGAAATTACATAAATTCAATTTATGCTGCGGCGTTTAATCGTGCAATTCTCTATTCAATTTAAATAAGTTTCCAACAATATTTTGCGAATTGAAGAAAACTTTAAGATCATATAACAATTCAGATGAAAAATAAGTGTGCTCGCTCTCGAAAAAAAAACCGTTGGAAAAACATGTGGAAACGATGAAATCTTCATTAACAATAAAAGTTATTTTGAAAAAGTGGAAAGAGAGTGGGAATGAAATGACTAAAAATTATACCCTAATCCGTCGGGACTACAAATTTTTGTAGCGGTTTTTGAATGGATGATTGCAGATTGTAGTGAAAGTCTATTTTAGAAACTTTTACACCTCCGTGAAATATTCTCATAAGCGGACACTTCCAACAAGCGGACAAAATCTCATTCCCCAATGGTGTCCGCTTATGGGAAGTTTCACTGTATATGTATTATTTGTATATGGTTTAAGAATTTGGATATCAAGGCGCAGCTGCTTCAGTCCTGGTGAAAGTCCAAATATCTTGCTAAGATGTCAAGTACAGAAGCTCGTTTTTTTAGTAGCGTGTCCTAAGGACAAAACAAAAGATGTGTTTCAGTATACTTGCCAGCTAAAAAGACTGGTATTATAAGAAGCAGCTACAGAAACACTAAGCCCTGACCAGGGT
This sequence comes from Microchrysa polita, assembly GCA_949715475.1. NCBI lineage: Eukaryota > Metazoa > Arthropoda > Insecta > Diptera > Stratiomyidae > Microchrysa > Microchrysa polita. The sequence goes on along the minus strand of OX454415.1, from coordinate 4,797,543 downwards.
GAAAACAAAATGGCAAAAACGATCCTTCCAAATCAACTATGGCAGCTCCGTTTCCTTGGATCCTGATCAGGACTAGCTTTCATAAAAAAGGCAGTAAATGTCCTGGAAAAATGCATCGGTGACATAATTTGTATGAATTTGTATGGAAATTTAGGTTATTTGGACCTGTTCTGGGTCCAATAAAACACACCATTATGTTGAAAGAGCTGATAATTAATATTTTATGAACATATCCTATCCTACCCAAGGCTAAAGGAGAAAAATTTCATCAACTAAGAACGATCAGAATGTATGTAATAGAGATTTCTGAGTGTGCCCCAATGTATGGTGTACCATATATGGTACGTTGCAAAATTGGTGCAAACAATACCTTTGGTGACTTTTTTTGGTCAAAATCTCAAAAGAATCAAAAGAACATATTCCAATTTACTCACCAGTATTTTTCGTTTTCCGAATAACGGTAAATTTCGCAAAATTATTTAGCTGTAAAGATTAGCTTTTAAAACCTCACAAAAAATAACGTTCATCCACTTTGACGACGCACAGACAATTCAAGGAAAGCTTCAGGAAGCCAAAATTGAATTTGTGTGAAAACTTATTTTATCTACTTTGGGAAAAAGTAAACAAAAATTCAAAAATATAATAATCGCTAGACTTTTACAGGAATCTAGCCAAGTACCATATATGGTACGCTTTGCATTTAAGGGTTAAATTAAAAAGAAATTTTACCAGACCAAAACATCGTTCAAATTTTAAGGATATCTATACTTACTGTTAAGTCGAGGATTTAAGCTAACTTTGAAGCGCGCACCTCCTTCAAATATGCAAATGCTTATTCGGTGGCATTTAAAATTATGTTTTTTCTTCACATTTATCAAATCATAATCAGAACTCCAGGTAAACTACTTTTAATACCGAATTTCCCTTACAATTTTCATGAAAATACCAATAAATCATTTAACCAACTGCAATCTAACTCTGAAAACAACACTTTACTAAAATCAGTAGAAAACATTCTGAACAACCCTAAACTCACTTGAGGACACAAATCCTAAGTAATTTTGTCCATGTTATAGAAAAGATAAAATTTTGTGCACGCGGAAATGAGAGACGACAACTTTATTAGTAGCACACTAATGCCGATAAGAAGTTAATCCTCCTGACGACAAGGTGTTGTTACACTCGCAGCTAAACGCCACCACATTCCTTTCCTTAGACATAATAACTTACATTTTACATCTATAGATCAAGAGTTACATGCAGGCGGCTGCACCTTAAGGCGAAATCCCTGTAAGTTTGTTACAAGTAGTACGTAGAAGAAGGTACTTTTGATTTATGTCGAACAACGTGCAAGTTTTCAGAACTGAACTCTGAACATCTTCTACGAACGGAAGAATTATGATAGCTTGCCGAAAAGTTATTGCATTTCCTGTATGCTACTATTTCGATTTATATGTATTTCGTTTTGTTGGTATAATGGGCCAGGCTAATGTTCGGGAATGGATTGAACAAAATTTTATTTTGCTGATCCCAGTACGAGACCCGACTTTGTGCATTCAAGTTGATTTAGAATCATGAATATATTCTTGTAATAAATGATACAAAAAAAAAGAATATTAAAAAAAATCAGATACGAAATCCACAAATCAGAATTCCCATTTAAATGCTACCTAAACGTAATTCCTATTATAATACATAAGTGAAATGCTTAAACATGAATTCCCTAATCCTAATCTTATTTATAATAATACTAACTGAGAGAGCTCGTTTCGCTCGCGTTGTTCACTTCGCTCACAATTTGACACAACTTTAAATTTATGAGCGATTTTGACTCCCAACCAACCTCCTAACTATACCTATAAATATTCGCCTTGCCCAAATTCAACGCCTTCAAATAAACTCTACAGTGGTAATAAGACACAGATAGTTCAATTTTCAGTGTGATTTATTTGAATGGAATCAAAATCAGTAGAGAGCGATATTATAAATAAAGTTTTTCGTGTTGTTTTCTGGCGGAAAAACAAACAACGAAGACGGTTTGCCAACACGCGAACAGGCAACATACAGCTGACCAAGCGAAAAACAGGAAAATTCGAGATTAATCTCACAGACTTCCAACGATTGGCCTTGCGATTTATTGATTGTCATTGCAAAAGCCAATCGAACGGGGAACTGAATCCGCTTGAATTGGAAAGGAAGAAATCACATATGGTCGATTTTCCGCATTCCCGCCAGTTGGAATAATAATTTTCCGAGTTTTCTACTAAGAATTTAATTCTTCTACATTCGAAAAGCTACTGTGGAAAAATGCAAGCAAAAAAATAATTTTCAAGTTTTCGAATTTTCCGACTTTTCCGGAGGGTTTTCCAAAATTTTCTTTCGTAAAAATTTTCTCCTGGCAATTGCAAACAACTGAAAAAAGAATTGAACTAAATTGCCGTTCTCAATTGATGAATTTTTCCGATGTTTCCAATTTTCCGACTTTTCCGGAGAGTTTTCCCAACATTTTCTTTCGTAAAAAATTGTAATTGGTAATTGCAAACAACTGAAAAAAAAATTTGAGCCAAATCGTTCCAGCCGTTCTTGATAATTGATGAATTACTTCGATTTTACCAATTTTCCGACTTTTCCGGATGATTTTCCAAAAAAAATTTCGTAAAAATTTTCTCCTGGCAATTGCAAACAACTGAAAAAATATTTGAAAAAAATGGGTTAAGCCGTTCTCAATTGATGAATTACTTCGATTTTACCAATTTTCCGACTTTTCCGGATGGTTTTCAAAAAAAAAATTTCGTAAAAATTTTCTCCTGGCTAGTGCGTAACTGAAAAAAATTTGAACCAAATCGGTTTAGCCGTTCTCAATTGATGAATTACAGTAGAGCGTCGATTATCCGAACGTCGATTATCCGAACATTCGATTAACCGAACCGCGGATTCAGATTTTTTCCTATGAAATGCATCGTCAAATGGAAAAATCAAGTGTCTGAAGGAAGCAACTTCCAATCATCAGCACTCAAGTCCTTCGAATTTTTTGTTTTTCTTCAGTGCTAGTCGTTTGGTAAGTTTCGAGGTTGTCGCTTTATTAAATTTTAGGCAATTCTTCGATTTTTCTATGGAAATTGGATTAACCGAACTTTCGGTTATCCGAATCACCCCTTGTCGACATTAGTTCGGATAACCGACGCTCTACTGTACTTCGATTTTTCCAATTTTCCGATTTTTCCGGAGGGTTTTTCCAAAATTTTCTTTCGTAAGGACCTTCTTCTCCTGGTAATTGCAAACAACTGAAAAAAAAATTTGAACCAAATCGGTCCAGCCGTTCTCAATTGATGAATTACTATACATTTTTTTCGCTCCATTTTTATATACAGTAGAGCGTCGATTATCCGAACTAATATCGACAAGGGTGGTTCGGATAAACGAAAGATCGGTTAATCGAGCTTCCATAGAAAAATTCGAAAATAGCCCAAATGCGAAATTAAGCGAAAAACTGAAAACGTGTAAAAAATAGTAGAACTGATCAAAAATAAACAATTCGACGTAATTGAGCGATGCAAATGAGAGGTTGCTTCCTTCAGATCCTTGATTTTCCAATTTTTGGAATTTCTTTCACAAAAAAAGAAGCTGATTGCCCGGTTCGGTTAATCGAATGTTCGGATAATCGACGCTCTACTGTATATAGATTTTAATAAGCAAACAATCAAGCGACAGTCCCTTTAATTTATTTCCTAGTAGCAGCATATAGAACGTTCCAATTCCATAATTTCGACAGTTTTAGCTTTATATGAAGACGAAGCTTTAAAAAAATATACAGAATGCCAGCTCCAAACTTGGCCTAGAGCTAGACTTTATCTGGTTAGGGCTTTAAACCAGGGAGGCATGTTCTGCTATCCGCTCTCATAGGGGGAACTTTTGTGTTTCCGATATTTTCCGCTATATGGCGGACGGTAAGATAAGTGTCGCTAGTGTCGATAACAAGAACAAGAAAATTCTTCTTACGAAGCTGATAGCGTAATGTTCCGAAAGGGGACGCATATGGAGAGAGAAGTCCCCAAGTTTTTTTCTCATTCTATATAGTTAGTTGCCATCATGCTCTGGTATAGAGAAGAAATAAAAGTTAGGGACGTGTGGTTTCAGCAATACGGAGCCACAGGACGAGGCTCAATGAATTCGTTGCGACAATATTTCCCCGACCGCTTCATCTCTCTCAGGGGCGATCTCCCATAGTCGGAACGCTCTCTAGATTTGGCTACATGCGACATCTTTAAAACAATTTCAGAAACGATAATGGACTTCCCATGATGTGGGTCCAACAATTTCGTGACGGATCGGTTTCGTGCGACACGGTGCGGCACGGAACGACACGAACATTTTCTTCAAGAGGAGTGGAAGTTACCTTTACAGAACGAAAGGAATCGGAACGAAAGCGAAGTTAATAAGGTGTTCTCAGTTTTAAAACAATTTCAGAAAGCATAATGGACTTCTATGGATGCGGGTCCAACAATTTCGTGACGGAGCGGTTTCATGCGGCACGGTGCGGCACGGAATGGCAAGAAAATTTTTTTCAAGCGGGGTGAAAGTTACCTTTACAGAACGAAAGGAAACGGATCGAAAGTGAAGTTAGTAAGGTGTTCTCAGCTTTAAAACACTTTCAGAAACCATAATGGACTTCAGGGGAGGCGCATAAGGGCCCGCGTCGCGGGGGAGTCCACGAGTTTTAATGGCCCAAGAGCCACTTAAAAGATTTCTCAAACCATAAAAACAGCACGAATACGAAAAATTATACTACGACGTAGATATTTTTTGAACACTTTTCGAAGTCAAACAAACAGGCTAAATTTATTGTCCCACTTTCACCAGCTAGCTCGAAATCAGTACTTTTTCCATGAATAAATCATTTTGTGTTAAGTGAATTAAGGTTTTAAAATTGTTCGGCTTGATTTAATCAAAATTTATCTAAAATGAGAAGTCAGATTTCGGTTCTATGAACGCCTTATAAGCCTCCATTACGGAATAAATTTGCTCCTATGGTATGGCTGTTCTATTTCCGACCCACCCCTTCCGTTGCAAGTATGTATCATGTGGCCAAAATCCTTTAGGTCTCTCTACAAATAAACTATCCTAAAACATTTTTGGAGATAGTATCTTTTATACACACGGTACTCGTCAACGCACCATTCTCCACTAGGATTTAGGGTAAATCAAGAAGATATACACGATCATTAGGTATGCGGTGCTAAGACACATTTGGTTTGAATGGAGTCTTGCCAAGATTGCTGTATTGAATTTAATAACTGTGTAATAACAAACGTTCTTAAAAATGAAGGATTTAAATTTAAAACTGAAGCAAGGAATAGAGTTGTGTTTTTTTCATTTGTGTAGCAAGTTACAAACTACATCACGTATAGTCTGGTTGGTGTAGTTCGTGCGCTCGTCTTCAAATCATAGGTTCCCATGATCGAATCCCACTGTAGGTAATTTATTATTCTTTTGGAAGCGTAATTAGGTTTATTAAATATAGCCAACCCCTATAGAGGTCAATGCTGAACTGCGCCAGCTTATTTATGAAATCATTAATTTAATAAACGTTACAACAAGGGACGTCATTCTCAATATAAGAATGCAAAGAGTCAAAACAGCTCTTAGCAAAGTTATTGTAAGTACGAGTTAATTTAAGTAGAAACACTGTAACGTCAAAGTCATGTTGAAAAAGAGTTGATTTAAGCGTGTTTTCGATTGATTGCACTCAGCTTTTCTCCCAGTGTAGGGGGCCGCGATCTGTGGCTCACTTGGTTGAGTCGGACTATACGATGCTAGTAATCTAGAGGTCCGGAGATCGAATCTCGGCGCGGTCCAAAATTTCCGTACATGTGCGGATAGGAAATATATAGTGCTTGCAACATTATATACACTCCGAAATTATATGCAATGAAACGTTGACTCGAAATAGCCTATAAACGGCTGAGCGAACGCACCCATGCCCCACAAGGGGTTACGCGGTACAGAGAAGAAGAATAAGGGGGGGGCACACTCAAGAAATTGGCGTGAGGGTCCCTAGTGAAGTTGTTCCGCCACTGACTTCCAATGATGCGGGTCCAACAATTTCATGACGGGGCTGTTTTGTGTGGCATGGAGTGGCACGAGAATTTTCTTCAAGATACCTTTACAGAACGAAAGGAAACATAAGTTAAAATAGTAAAATTTTCACAATGTTGAAAATAAAAAACAGTGGAACCTGGAACTATAGGCTAAGAACGGTTACTAAGCACCAGTGCCGGATTTACCCCTCTGCCGCCAGTAGGCTTTTCACATATTGCCGCCTCTACTGAAACCCTACTTATTATCGGGAAAAAAATACGCTTTATTTACCAATTCACTGTGTGACAAATTTAAAAAAAAATAACCGTCATCTCCAATTTTTATTTTTTTTTAATTCTCATTTAATTCTTACTAAAACCTCATATTTACTTTTTCCCTTGACCCCCCAGTTTCAGAGATATGGAAAGATATTGATATTCCCAGAAAATAATACAAAATAAAGTTCCAGTAACAAATCGGTTATTATTTATTAATTTTTTTTTGGTAAAACGGACATAAAACAATACAATAAAGATATTTAAATACTTAAAATTATAAACTTAATTGTTAAACACATTTATTTTAAGGGAAAAATAAAAAAAATCAACTTTTTCTCCTATGTTTAGAACTGTCTTCTCGCTGTAAGCGCCAACAATAATCTCCTAACATCGCTGCATCCCAATGACCTTGAAAACATTCCTCAAACCTTTTTATGTCCTGATGAAACCGCTCACCTTGTTCATCGCTTACGGCTTCAAGGTTCTCAGGAAAGAAAGAGAAATGGGAGTGAAGAAAATGCATTTCAAAGACATTCTGCACCCCATCTCTTTATATCTAAACATATTTGTTCTTCGTTTTCGGCTTTGTGATTTCCTAAGAATCCTTTTAGAACAGCTTTTAATGAAGTCCATGTACCATGTACCAAATCATTCAATTCCTCTTGGCGAATTAGCTGTGGTTTTCGTTGATCGCTTGATGAAGAAGAGGGGAAAAACTGTGTATCCTGAGGGTCGTTACTTTTGTCACTATGAGGAGGGCGAACAGTGCTGTTTACACTGTGAGGCACAGGTTTCGTGACAGAACTCACTATAGGGTACTCCACTTTATACTTATGCTTTTTCGTAGCACCCCGAAAATCGAACACACAAAAATAGCAATCGTCGTGATGATTGCTAGACTCGCTCCAAAATGTTGGAACCGCGAAAGGCATTTCTTGTTTTCCAGTTTTTTGAGAGTGCAGTGACATACAACACGATATGCAAATAAAAAATCGGGTATCCGAGGCTTATCCTGACACACAACGCGGCCAAAATAAGCATTCCTTAATTTTTGTGTTACTTTTCTCTCTAGCGATTTAAAAATATATCTGCCACACACGTAGCAAAATTTATTTGGTGAATTTTTGCACAGGTTGCGAATACTTCTTTCAGATTCCATATTGTAAACCAATTAAAGTTAAACTATTACAACACGTGCTATTTATACCATAACAATATCTTTTTAATTTTTTTTTAAATTTTTGTACATGACGGTTTTCGCTCTTTAAGGGGTATCATAAGGATAATAAAAAAAGAATATGACAGGTAAAAACAAAAGGGATAATATAAGGATAATAAAAAACGAGTATATCAGGTAAAAATATAATAAATATTAAAGTTACGTAAAGATATGTAGAAAAGAAAAGATAAAAAATATGGGTTTTCACGGTTTTAAGTCACAATAAAAGGGAATAAAAATAAAATAACCGAGCAAATTATATTTATTTTCGGCGATTTTTATTGCCAAGAGTCCTCTTAAGGATACTGATAAGAAATTTACTTATTTTATTGCAAATTGCAGTAATTGAGTAGCAGATACTATATGAGGACCATTAAAAAAGATTTCGGCGTGTAACTCGAAAACCTGAGGGTCAGGAAAAAAATTAATTGCATTTTTGTCATATGGGAACCAATAGCTAACCAAAATAGCATTCAGTTTTTTTGACGGTTTTTTGGTGTCACGCAGTGTTATTTTCAATTCACACTTTACCTTTATACTTAAATATACGTATGATCTTCGAGCTTTCCGCTTCGTGGGTCCTGAGCATTCTTCAATATTCATCATAGAGTGTAAATAAAAAAAATAATACAAAGCGTAAAGCTTATGCAATAAATTTTCTGTTCGGAGAATCGGTTTAAAGTGGTGAATCCTAAACTTTCCTAAGGCTTAAATACAGTGGCGGCTCGTGGCTCCAAAAGTAGGTGAAGTGACCATTAAAAACAAGGATCGATATAATGTAAATTATATTCTCAATCCTTTTGTTTTACAAAGGGTACTATCTTTGTCATTTCATTGACTTGCATAACTCAACCGAACAAATTTGTACATCCAAAACAATTTATCAATTTCCAAATTATAGCACAAATAAAATTCTACCTCAACTAAAAACACAAGAGAAATCGAAAAGAATCACCTCATACGATACGGAAGTGAAGATGAGGTACATACCAGTCAAAAAGCTATTCACTTGCTAAGAAAATCCAGTGTACACATTTCGTGCTGAATACATTGTTGCAGTAGAATCGTGTATCTGTAGTGAAGAGGTGGGGCTGTGACACGATTACCTCTTCACTTGTTAATCATTTTATGGATAGGAGAAATTTTGCTGTGCAAGGGCACAGAATTTGAAGTAGAAAAATTTCGGTTCATGATATACAAAATATGAATTTTATGTACATTTTGATTATGGTTTTTCATTGATGACTTATTGAGGAGTTGTTTATTGTTAGCAGCTAATTTTTAATATTTTTAAAATAATAGTATGTATTAGAGGAAATTTTCAATTATATTTTGTAGTGAAGGGGCTCTTCACCTACTTCACCTGAAGAGCCGCCACTGCTTAAATATTGATGCCGTTTATGAGTTATGGTTTGCTCATAGGCCACCATTTTGAATCAAAACTATTTCAAAATCCCCCGGAGGAAATCCGTTGTTGTAATACATCGGCTCTAACCAAATCTATTTAATGAACACCGCTATGAATATTTGAGCCGAAAAAAAATCCAAAATCACTTGATATTGCTGTTTTAAATTGATGCCTAAGCTCGCGCTTCTTATATTAACGGCATCAGTCAGCTTGTCATTTTAGGATATAATTATCCTTGGTAGAGCCCTTGCGGATTGTGGTCGCTCCAGTAATGGCAATTATGTTTCTCGAGGTATCACTGAAGCCATGGTGATGGCCGAACTAACGACGAAAAAAAAACACATATTTTTGGTTTTTGGTCAAAATTTTCTCGGCGAGCGCAAGGCTCAGAAGACTTTACAAGAGAACAGGCGCGCACAGAGGGTGGGGCAAAAGGGGCAATATGCCCCGGGCCCCGCGTTGGAGAGGGCCCCGCAGGGACAGTGGTCTCGTAGTGCGCATACGTCTGCAAAATTATTACACGAATTGATGTCAGATAAATTTTATTTAAATCTCTATTTATCTTGTTTCGCGTTATTCAAAGCATTTCTAGGACCTTATAGGATTTTCCTTGACCTATTTTTTTCAATTAAAATCGCTAAATCTAAACTTGGCACTGATCTTGATATATTTTAGGTGTTGAGATCAACAGCACACTCTGCCGAAATTTATCTAATTAATCGGTATTCTCTTAAAATCTGAGTGTCCTCGAACTATATGTGTTTTGCAGAGAAAATGTTAACCAAGAAACTAAAAACGATGGAAGTCCTTTTAAATGACTATTTCTTATTTAGTTTCCATAAATTTATATTTATTCACGTCTCTCTCTGATTGTTGTTAACTCATTGTAGTCTTATCTGTAACTATGCTCACGAACTAGCAAAATTTCTCAACATTTTCTACTGGTTTGGTTTTAGACTTTTGTTCTTCTATGGATCAGTGCACACTCGGTCTTAGTAACGTTTATGAAGAGACAAGAATTTCGATTTTCGCAATGTCATCAGCAGTGACGGAACAACTTCAACTTCAATTACAATGAGATTCGATCGCGCGAACCTATGATTCGAAGACCAGCATCCTGGCATCCTGTAGTAGGACAACATTTATAGAGTTTCCAAGGACAAATGTTCTTTTTCTCAAAGGGGCCACTTTTATTTATATGCCCCCGGGCCCCGTAAATCCTCTGTACGCGCCTGCAAGAGAATATGAACTGGAACAAAATTTAAAGCGACTGCGACGGCTGAAAAGGAATATCTTATAGTAAAAAATTGAAAAAAAAAAACTTGATTTGTTTTTATATTATGTGGCGATTGTGCATTGGTTGTGGACAATTGGCAAAATCGATTGTGAAATTTGGCTGAGCAAAACCACCATCAATAGGAATGGCAAAACTCCAAAATTTGAGTTCATTTTCAGTTTTCCGTTTTGAAATATTTGTAGTATCCAGGCTAAATCATCAATAATTGACCAGTCAGTCTGTATTCTCTAGGCATGGCTAGTTGGCAACTACAGTGCTGCCAATGCTTCAAATATGAAAGTCGCATCCAAGATACATAGATATATGAATTTAAGAGAAATTTAAAAATCAATCTAAAAAAGTGTATTCTTCTTTCCTAAGACATTCAGCTGAATAGATACCGACGCCCTTTTCATGCTTAAAACTCCTCTGAAACTTAAACGTCGCTTAATTACAAGATGAGTTAATTAATTTTTGGGATCAAAGTTAATCTATGCTTATCAGATTAATTTTTTTAGTGTACTCCATTTCTGCGTTTCTAACATCAATTTTTGCGATTTCTAAGAGGCGCCACAGATCGATCGGCCAGATTTTTTGATTGCGAGATAAATCGGAAGGTGTATGGCATCATCGGATCATGTGGAACGTATTGCCAATGCAATTTTCCGTACAAGCTGTCATGACAATCATGTGTTCTCAGTTGCTGATTTTTTTTACATAAACCTGTGGTCGTTCTTGATGCTGTGGTTGTGGCGGTCTTTCTCCATCAAAGTAGCAATGTATGTCCATCTTCCATCGCCGAAAATGATATAATTTTCGCTATTTTGTATTGTGTCTTGTGGACCGTGAGACTGTCTCATTTCAGATTGCCCGATAAATTGCCTAATGTGTGTGCTGTACGGGCCGCAGATCGATTGTGGGAAATCGATTGCCGAATCGCTCGGCCGAGAAATCGTCAGGTTTGTGGCGCCCTTAATATGTCGAACTGACAAAAAGCCGAAGCAGCAAATGTTGTTCAAAGGTTGAACAATCTTGATTTAAGCTTAAATGGCCTTCAATATTTACCCTCAGTGTTTGACGCTCTTAGACACTGGCGACAAATGCCTTTTCATGTTGATATGTAACTGAGGGTGAAAATACGCCTCGCCTATTCCCAAACCGATGATAAGTGCCACATCCTAAAGTCCTCCACGGCAGTGTGAACAACCTAAAACATATTTTCCCGGATTTTGCAGCCCCCTAAAATTTGCCGCCCTAGGCTCAAGTCTACTGAGCCTACTGGTAAAGTCGCCACTGCTAAGTGCCTCAACTTGAAAAATATTGAAATATGTCGCTGAAACAGAGTTCCGTATAAGCGGCTGGAAAGGTGAGATTCGTTGATATTCCTCGGCTAAAAATTTAAATGTGTGGGGCCCCCAATTCATTTTCGAACACAGAAAATTTCGGAAAAGTTACGCCACTGGTCCTTGGTTTATTTCATCAGTAAGTACACCGAGAAAAATAACGTCCCTTAAAATTAACTCCATATCCTTTTGAAATCGAGTTACATTCCTATTAAATATAATCCTTTCCTTTTAAATATATGTCGCTTTAATTCAAATTCATTCTTTTAATTTAATTAATTAAATTAATAGGAAATCCTTTAAATCCAAATTTTCAATAGGAAATCTTTTTAAATTAATGGGAAATCCTTTAAATCCAAATTTTCAATAAACAAATAACAGGCGCGACAATCCAGCATTGGACTAAGGCCGCAGGATGTGTTAGTGACATCATATTTCCAAGATCTTATCTGCTTTTTTGTTGAGGTAATGAGATCAGCATCACGCTCAGCAGTGTTATTTATCCCCGTAAATGGGTACTCGTTTAATATCTGATTGAGATCATAGTCCGTCACAAGCTCGTGAGTTCGAAAAACACCATGATCCACGGTGAGATTCGAAATCATGACCCTGTGCACCGAAGGTGCGCGCACTAACCGCTAGACCAGCCATTTTCAATAGGAAATCTTTTTAAATTAATGCGAAATCCTTTAAATCCAAATTTTCAATAGGATTTTTTTTTTTACACTCGCAGTTGCTCGGCACTGTGGTAGAGCGATGTCACAATGTATGGTGTAAATTATAAACGTCGTCCCGTATAGTCTGTGTGGTGTAGTATGTAGGGGCGTTAGTCTTCAGATCATAGGGTCGCGGGATCGAATCCCACTGTAGGTAGGTAATTTAATATGCATTTTAGAGCGTAAAGAGGTAAATGAAATGTCGCCAACACTAGTTATACAAAACTCATTTATGAGTAATTTTCACAGGGAAAGAACACCCTGTGAAAATTACTCCTTTTGGTGTAATTTAAAGTATTTAAAGTTCATGCATTTGGATAAATAATAAGAAAAATCCTTTAATTTTAAATAAAATGATATCCCCTTAAAACAAAGAGTCCATCCTTTTAAATTGAAAGGAAATCCTTTCGATTTATGGTTGTGACCTGATTAAATTGACACTGCATCACTTTAATTTAAAGTGATTATAGATAGACTTTCAAAAGGAATATCTTATTAGTTCAAAGGGAAATCCGTTTGAAATAAAGGGATTATACAATGATTCAAAGGGAAACAAATATGAAGCAAAATCATATTTGAATCTCTTTGAATCATATGCGTATTTTTTGAATTTACAGGATTTTGTTTTCTCAGTGTATCCAAACATTTGCTTGCAGTTTCTGGTTATGAAACATTTACTATAATTAAAAAGGTTTTCCATTCAACGCGTTTGTTCGATTTTCCTTGTTTCGTACCTAATATCGAACAGCATCGCCAAGGTAAACATCTACTCCATGAATTTCAACGTTCTCTGTTTGGTATTGCAGTAACAGTCGGAACAGAATTACCATGGTAAGAAAACTACAAATGGTGTAGTGGAAGCGTGATACAAGCCAGCAATGCAATCAAATGATTGTAGGTAATATACAAAGTGAAATGTCTGTTCAGCTGCAAGGATAAGGAGAGCATATAGAAAAGGAAAGTTAAATAATGATTGAAATAGAACGAAAAGCAGCAACGAAAGCTGCATATAATATGCATTTGAAATGGGTGGGTTCATTTTGATGTTGCTGTTGAACAGCAGTAGCATGCTGTCAACGTGACGTTACCCATTTAAAACGCATGGTACTTCTTTCGTTTGCTGTCTTGCTGCCTTTCGTTATATTTCATTCAGGCATAATAACCAACTGAAATCACATAGTTAGCTACAAAACAATTAGGTATACTCAGACGTTTACACAAATGTTGCTTCATGGAGAATATGTGAAGCATGTTTCATGGTAACTTATATCCTAAGCTTGAGTCTAATATATCCGGTTATAAAATTCACCAAAGCTTATTGAACAGAATATGTGAAAAACTAAAAAAAAATATCTTGAGTTATTCCATATTTCTTTTAGTATGTAGCGGTGTAGCCGAATAATAGCAATGCGCTTTAGGCTGAGAACCTGTCAAATTGTTGTACTGGCAAAATTTATTCTGGATAACATTTGCACGGACTAAACTATCCGAATACTCGTATCCTTATAACCCTTAAAACTCCCTACAGATAGAACGAATCAAAGATCAAGTGATTTCAGATAACTTCGATGGAGGATGTAATATTCATTTTTACTGGATATGTGTATACATAGAACAATAATAAATATCCAATCGTAATTCAGAACAACAATTTCAAAATAACTCAAAGAACACGGGGACAAAATCCAATTGAACAACATCCATTTTTCCGATACAAATTAAGATAACGACATTGAACCAAATTTAACTCATAAAACACACCAGCCAGGCTCCATCCGCAGTGTATAACCCACACACACCCGCATACAGTCATTTGTAAAATGGACCTCATACGTCGCGGCGCGTGCAAACGTGTCCTTTTGGTTCGTTTGTATTGTATCCCGGAACGCGAAAATGTTGTATTCTTTTCACCGTACGTATTACTCGCACAAATAAGTCCGGAATTTACCTGAAAACATGTAATTCTCTCGACATATCCGGAATTACGTTTTTCCCGAAAAAAATTTCCGCTCTGAGCATTGAACAAGCCGGCGACGAAGGATAATACGACAACGATGATGATACTTAAAATTCAAGAAGTGTGCGTTATTACCTTTTGCCGTGGTATGTTGTTTCAATGGGCGCCTTGCCGCTTTATGTATGGCTAAAGGAAAAGGAACAAAACAAAAGAAAACCGAAACTTTTACCACATTGCTTCTTAGTTGCTGGTTATTCGTTGTGCTTTTGGTCCGTGGAAGATGTTGCTATACATGCTTCACTTATGGCTGAAGATTCTTTCATAAATCTACCCGGAGATCTGAATTCTGTTTACTACCTCCCGACATCGTAACATTTATAGTCTGCAGGTCGTATTCGCCGCGCGTATAGTGAAAAACAGTCACGCGGACTCCCAAGGATATTCAGCCGTATATACCTAGTATGGCTTGAAATGAAAATGTGTGCACGAGCTCAACTAGATAATACTTTTACATATTTCGTCAGGAATGAGACCATTTATCAAATGAATTTAGAATGTTGCGGATATTAGCCACACGCCATTGAACAATAACGCTCTAAATCACGCGAAGCCCATTTATCCTGACGGCCGTGGTGCCATTCGAGATATTGATCCTTTTCGTTGAAAATTTCAAGCTTCGCAATATGACTGGGTTTTAATGCAGACGGATTTCACTCTTACGACCTCGATAGGCTCTATCATGTGTATGTGCGGTCCTATTCTGTAGCCGTAATGATTTGTATTATAATGCCGCTATAAGACTCTGGCGTCAGGAGATAGGATTCTCATTGACATAATGGCATTGAAATTGAAAGTAAAGTTGTTCATTTGAAGTAGGATCACGTAGTAAATGAATAAGGATTCGTATATATACAGTTAAGGGAGAGTAATTAACTCATGGGATGAAGGTGTCGCATTCGGATATATGAGAGAGCCTATTTTATTTATGGAACGAATTCGATTAGTTAGTTGGGAATTTAATACTGGGAACAAACTTTTGTCTAAAACCAAGGCTTAGAGTAGGTACTAACTTCGCTATTTCACGTGAAATCCATATAAATACTGTCAAAATTTTGATGGTTGTGAAATCGAATTCACTTGGTCTCCACACTAGTTTTTGACATTTTACCGGCGAAAAAATGCAATTACTCATTACTTCACAGGGAAAAAGTGTGATCAGCAATCTATCAATC
The DNA here is from genome assembly GCA_949715475.1 of Microchrysa polita. Taxonomy (NCBI): domain Eukaryota; kingdom Metazoa; phylum Arthropoda; class Insecta; order Diptera; family Stratiomyidae; genus Microchrysa; species Microchrysa polita. Next base: position 4,782,036 of record OX454415.1, on the reverse strand, counting down.
CCCGAGTGCATATTAATCTTAAATTTTGTGAATAAAAGACTAGTCTCCACGGCAAATTTTTCACGGGGGACATAAATGCAAGTTTTTCGCTCGGTGAACATAGTACCTACCTTTACAGTTGGATAATTGTTGTAGCTTAGCAGTGTAATCAGTCTGAGTAACGTCCTTCGAATAATGCTTCCAACACTCTCATGCAAACGAAAACTACTTGGATCTACTACTACTTGGAAATCCGGTACTAACATCAACATTTCACGTCATTTCAATCCATACAAATATTTTTAAAATTTTGATGATTGTGAAACCGAATTCGCCTGGTGGTACTTACTTCACACCAAAGTCTCCACACTAGTTTTTGATATTTCGCCGTCGAAAACAATGCAGTTGCACTTTATTTCATGGGAAAAAGCTGTCTTCGGCAATCAATCTGTCCGCTCGGTGAACATAGTACTTTACTGATTGATTGTCAATGACACCTTTCCCCTGTGAAATAAAGTGCAACTGCATTGTTTTCGCTGACGAAATGTCAAAACCGTTGTGGAGACTTTTTTGTAAAGTGAAGCCTGAAATAGATTGGACGCGTCGTCAATTTTTTTCAAACATGAGTACCACCAATGGAATTCGTTTTCACAATCATCAAAAACTTTGACAGTACATATTTGCATGGATTTCACGTGAACTGACAATGTTAGTACCTACCAAAGCCATCTATATTTCAAAACCCGGAACCAGAACCCGCTCATATACTTTTGCGGCAGATCATAGGCTCGATTAGTTGGAAAATTTACATTGCGGTAAAGGCAAATCGGGTTGGGTCGCGGCAAACTTTACACGAAAAGTATTGGTTCCCGGTCGATTTTCGTCGCGAAAAGTGCAATGTGTCGTGAATTGAAGTGTCTATAATGCAGTGAAAGAAAAAAAAAATCCCGATAAAAAGTGAGTTTTCCACGTGTTTTCGTGATTTTTATCAGAGTAGACACGGTTTTTTTACATGCGCTGAGCGCTGTGCTTGTGTTAGTGCATCGTGCAACGTATATACGACATGTTCATAGCTCATAGGCTTGATTTGTACGCATGTGTTGTTGGTTCCCGGCTTTCTGATATAGGTGGCTTTGGTACCTACTCTTACTTCGAAATTCAGCTATCAAAATGGAACTTGAAAGCGAGTGTAGTGATAGTGCATGATCGAGTTCGTATGGTTCTCACCGTCATCGTCACTTTATTGGAGCTGTATCGTCACTAGTGAGCTTTCGCGGACCTGACAATGGAGCTGTGTGATTAACCCGACGCAGACTGACATCAGTTAATTTAGCTACTATCATCAATAAGTTTTTTTTCAGCACCTTAATCTACATATTCAAAGTCCTTGAAATGTTTAAAAAGTTTCCATTTTCCTCTGCTATTTGGATTTCGAATTACTATAGGCCCATTCCAGTCAAATAAATAAACCATCATAAGCAACAATTCATTTTTTACGAGTTCCAATTCTATTTTATAGCCGAGAATAATTCCGTGCATTCAATTATTCTCCCATAATCCCAACTTGATTTGAAGTCAAACAGATTTTTGGCGAGATTTTATATTTATACGCACTCTATAAATCCGAGCCATTATTCGGGCCATTCCTCATTCCTTTTATGACCTTACGCGCACTCATCGTCACGCAAATATTGGCAATAAATTAAAATTCGCGGTTATTCCCTTTTTGGCATTTATAAGACATTTCACCATTATTCGATTTCTGCTTTTCCTTATGTCGTAATCGTCGTCGTCATTATTGTCGCGCACACAACAGCCAGCCGCACCAAAAGAAATTCGGTTTTAGAAATTATTCTCCCTCAAAAGGGTGTCGCAACAGGAACTGCCGACGAGCGAAGCCTCTCCAGACGATGCTCGAAATTGTAATGGTAATGGCAAGTACTCGTAAATCAATCGATTATGCTAAGAAGTTATCATGAAGACGACCGCGACGTTAAGGAACCGATAAAGCGTATCCAGTTTCAAAACCATTGCTGTGACGAACAACATAGTCGCGAAGACACGGCGACGACACATCCTTAGAGTCCTCTGAAGATTCGCGAAACTCCATTTGAACTCTCTCTGCATATGCATATGTATGTATATTCTGTAAGAAACTTGTGATGGAACGGATATTAAGAAGTTTCGCCAGATTTTACGAGTTTTGCGCCTGCAGTTGGCAGACAGGATCGTGAACTGTTTAGTTGAATGTTTTGAAAGGACGAACAGGCACAGGAGTAGTATAGATGCTGCTACTGATGATGATAGTCTCTGAGTCCTGAGATTTTTTTTTTTGCCTTATACCAACGATGTTCCGACACTTGTATAAAGGAGGCGCATAGAGGTAGCAATACATCATTACAAAATGTATATGCATGTCACACTGAACGGTAGTACTGAAATATTTCATAGAAAAACAATTTCCTGTACAATTCGATTTATATAACGTAATAAATGGTTTGAAATGTTGTGAAAAATTGCGCAAATGTGGTGCTTTGGTGATTTAATGGCAACGTTAAAATTAGATATTTATGGTTAAAGGTATAATTTATTCACAAGACGAGACGGTTTTACTGCGGAGGAAAATATTGATAATAACGTAACGTGTTGTAAGCAAGCATATGTTTAATTTTTGGGAATATTTTTTTTTCTCTTTGCAAGAATGTTTTTTATTATGATTTTACGTCAGGAAACGTGCAGACATGAATTCGGTAAAATTTCGGGGCAATATTAGAAGAAAACTGGATCGATAGATAAAGTGGCGTTTTCAATAAGGTTGTATGAATCGCTTTAAGGATTACGCTCCTTAAAAAATAAAAAAATAAAATCCCAACGAAACAAATTTCTCACGCATCGAGCAACGCTACATTAACATTTTTGATAACTCCGCAGTCGATCGATCTCTCTAAAAAATGGTACACTCGAAGAGAATTTCGGCTCGCAATTTTTCGAATTGTACACTGAAAAAAAAATCATCATAATATTAATGAACTAGGAGTATAGAATTTTTTTCATTCCCATGATGAACTACTTCATAGTAAATAAACCTTCTCTTCCTTTAAATAATACATAATCATTTATTTTACGAAACACCGGTCGTTAGTATAACGAAAACAAAATTTCAACTTAATGTAAAGCGATCATGAACACAATGAACTTCCAGTAGAATCTTATGCATTGTACATTCCGGCTATGAACCCATACATTAGCCGCGATAGTAAGTAAATAAATCAAAATTTGATGTTATTGTTCATTAATTACATGATATCGTTCATAGTAGTACATATTGATGTCAATCGCGTTAAGCGTATTTTATAAACCTTCGTAACATATAGTCTGGTTGGTGTAGGTAGGCAAGGCGAATTAGGGTGCATGTTTTCAAATCATAGGTTCCCGGGATCGATTCCGATTCGATTGAAGCTGGATGCCGGCCTGGTTTTTTTTCAATTGATGAACTTAGTAACTGTATCAATGAACAAGTTGTTAATTTTATGAATTAGTTCATAATTTTAATGAAATTTTTGTTCGTTGTTTTGATAAAATCAGATTCATTAGACTGATGAAAGCCGTCTTCGGTGGGATATCGGTGTAAATATTCATTACTTTAATGAACGATTTCATTGCTTCAGGGCACCTTTTTCTTTCAGTGTAGTATACTGATTTTCGTTGACAAAATGCTGAAACCCAAATATCCAAAAAAAAAAAGAGCTGACTTTTGATGCCAAATTGCTCTATGGTCTGAACGCATTAGCCAGTAAAAAGTTGCACTCTTTTGCGCGTCACATTTGAGTGGCAAAGGGGCGAAATTATGATTTTTCGCAAATATCTTGTTAACTGTAATATTTACAACAAAATGTTCTGACAACAATTTAAACTACACAAAATTCCCTTTCTGATGAAGGTATACGGTATTATATCCGTACACCTTCTCTTGGCAGATTATATATGTACCTACTAGACCTAAAAACATCCGATGTAATGCCAAATTGTTTCAAGCCTACTGTGATTTGGAGATAAGTTACAGGCATGTCTTTTTGAAAAATGTTAATAGGGGAAATATGGGTATGCTTTGTCGTGTGGGCCAGCTATATATTGATAGGACTAGTTATTCCAATGACCATGGCTCCAATTAAATTACTTGAGAAGCTAGAGAGACAAATGTAACTATCAAAAAATCGGAATTACATCGGATGTTTTTAGGTCTAGTATATAATCTGCCAAGAGAAGGTATACCGTATTATATATCATCAGAAAGGGAATTTTGTGTAGTTTCAATTGTTCTCAGAACTTTTTGCTGTAAATATTACGCTTAACAAGATATTTGGCGAAAAATTGTTATTTCGCCCCTTGCCACCCCCTCCCCTCCAAATGTGGCGCGTGAAAGAGTTCAACTTTTTACTGCGTAATGCGGTCAGACCATAGAACAATTTGGCATCAAAAGTCAGCTCTTTTTTTGGATGTTTGGGTCAAGAGGTAAAATCACTATACTAATGAAACAAAGCTCGTTAATTAAATTTCTTCCGGTATATTTATTTTCGGTTTCGGGTGAGTCGTTTGTGCTAGTGGAAAAATATTCTACTGGGAAAATACTGCATTACTAATATAATCTGCAAGATTAAGACCAAGAGGCGCCACAGACCATCCGATCGATCGGCCAGATTTTTTGATTGCGAGATAAATCGGAAGGTGGACCATCGGATTCAATATTTTGATTTGACATGTGGAACGTATTGCCAATGCAATTTTCCGTACAAGCTGCCATGACAATCATGTGTTCTAAGTTGCTGATTTTTTGACATAGACCTGTGGTCGTTCTTCATGCTGTGGTTGTGGCGGTCTTTCCCCATCAAAATAGCAATGGATGTTCATCTTCCATCGTCAAAAATGGTATAATTTTCGTTATTTTGTGTTATTAGTCTAGTACAGAAAGCTCAAAACCCAAACATCAAAAAAAAATTTGTTTGATGCCAATTTGTTGAATACACTGTTCAATATACGCAGTAAAAAGTTACACTAATTTGCGCCATGGTTTAAGTGGGGAGGGGGTGGCAAAGGGTTGCAAATTCAGTTTTTTGCAAATATCTGGAAAACTATGAGTCTAACCTTGAAACGTCCTGAGGACAAAACAAACTACATAAGATTGCCTTTGTAATGATATATAACACTCTAGAAAATTTCGCAGAAAATTATACCTTAGACGCAAAAGTGTTATAGTGAATTTAAATTTGTTGAGTCTTACATTTCGCACTGTAACTCTTGATAGAATAGACCTACCACCATAAGAACTTGTTCATTTATTTATTTATTTATTTATCCTCATCCTTACCCTCTAAGATTTCATACCTCAACGTAACTGCCACTGACCCTCAACAGATCTGCGAGCTGTTTGCTTCTTACTTTTCCTCCGTATTTTCACCCTCCTCCTCCGAGCCCATCTCATTTCCTTATGATCCTTCCCACTTTTCATTTCCTCCCATATCCCCTGACCAGGTTTTTAAACTCCCAAGTGAATTAAAACCCGAAGGCGGAGCGGGAGCCGACGGTCTACCCAATATTTTTCTAAAAAAAAAAACCTCCCAAACCCTATCATTACCGCTTTCAATTTTGTTTAACAAAAGCTTGCAAGCGGGTATTTTTCCGTCAGTCTGGAAAAAAGCTCTAATTATACCTATCCAAAAAGGTACTGAAAATCTTTCTTCTGCAACAAATTATAGACCCATTTCTTTGCTTCTTTGAAAAAATCGTCAATGACTTTCTGACAATACATTTTGGGCATTTAATTTCATCCTGTCAGCATGGTTTCCAAAACACCGCTCGACCACGACGAACCTGCTTGAGATCACACAATTTGTCGCCAAAATGTTTGATCTCCAGCAGGATGTTCACGTGGTCTATACAGATTTCTCGAAAGCATTTGACTCGGTATGTTTTCGCATACATACTTCTAACTAAACTCGTAGCTTTAAACGTTCCTATTGCTCTGGTTAAATGGATTGACTCTTACCTTTGAGACCGCACTGCTCAAGTTATATTTGATAATTGCTTATCCGCTCCCTTCACTCCAACATCCGGAGTCCCTCAAGGATCTATTTTAGGTCCTCTGCTCTTTTCGTTTTTTATAAACGACCTACCTCGAATCCTTGATTGTCGTTGCCTGCTGTTCGCAGATGACCTAAAGTGTTTTCTTCCAGTTTCATCTACTACTGAATGTCTACAGCTTCAATCCGCGCTTAATGTTCTTTCGTCATGGTGCCACATAAACGACCTCAGGCTAAATTTGTCTAAATGCTATTACATAATATTTTCTCTTAAGCCTTCTCCTTTGTTATTCTCCTACTCTATTAACAATCTGCCTATTACAAGGGTTGTTTCGCATGTGGATTTAGGGGTAAAATTTGACAGCAAATTGAACTTAAGTGGACACTATGAGGACATTGTTAATCGGGCCTCCAAACTTGCAGGTTTTGTGCTACGCAGTTCGTCCCAATTCCATTGCATTCAATCTTCTGTTCGTGTCTTTTGCTCTCTTGTTCGTAGAATACGCAAGTGTTGTTTGGGCTCCCCACAGTCAAATAACACACTCAACCGACATCGAGGCTGTACAACGAAGATTCACCCGTACACTTTTTTATAAATTTGGCTTACCTAACGCTAGCTACCCTGATCGTCTGCTTTTCCTCAATTTGCGTTCTTTGAAAGCGCGAAGATTACTCTTGGATGATTGCTTTCTATTCAAACTATGTCATGGACTTATTGACTCCAACGTAGCGGAAGATATTCGATTTAAAACTCGGAATCGCCCATCGCGTAATCTATCCATCTTTGATCCACCATTTGCCAGGTTGGAAATCTACTTTAACTCGCCTTTACTTAGAATAATGAGGGTTCACGATGAACTGCAGTTTGGTCCTCTTACACTCAATTTTTATGCATTTCGTAGAACCGTACTCCAATATCTTGTATCTTATGATTATGTAAATTTTTCTTAGTTCTTGCTTTGTACGAGTATCAAACTAATAACCTACTTTTACTATATTGTATCTGTCTCTTGTATCTCTTGTATTCATTTTTCTAAGCTTATATCATACAATTATTGGAATTTTCTGTGTATATGATATATTAATAAATAAATAAATAGATGGAGAATTACTCAATTCAGGCTGCGTTTTCTTCAAAATGCAAATGGTTTGAGGGGGATTAGTGAAGCGGAAGCCTCTGGACCTAAATAAGTGCCTTCCATTGGTGCTTTCCTTGATTTACTAAAAAAACGAATTAGTACAGTACAACTGGTTCAAAATAGCCCCAAACCTAAAGATAAAAAAAAATGCCTAATATACGCAATAAAAAGTTACACTAATTTGCGCAATGGGTTAACACAATTAACTGTTATAATGACGTTCTAAGAGATACATTTTTTTTCTATTTTAATTTAAAGAAAGAAGAACTTAGAAGCGAAAAAATGTAAATTAGAATTTTGCTTCACTTTGTGGGGGTACCCTTAGTTTTGATCGAATGGTAATAATTTTTGGTGGGGAGTATAATGGAACTTAGACTAGGCAGCCCACCAAATTTGATCTGCCTGGCTCAATTGAAAAAGAAGCTACAGGCATGCCTTTTCAAAAAATGTTAGGAGGAATGAGGGGGGCGTCAATGGTCGGAGCACTCTAATTTTTAGTACAAATTAAATACATTTTGTTAGCAATATATTGACAAAATCCTATGATCCTAGGTCTATTCTGTCAAGAGTTACAGTGCGAAATGTAAAACTCAAAAAATGTAAATTCACGATATGTAATACTTTTGGGTCTAGTGTATAATTTTCTGAGAAAATTTCTAGAGTATTATACTCGTATATCAAAGGTAATTTTATGTAGTTTGTTTCATCCTCGGGACATTTTAAGGTCAGACTCATAGTTTTCCACATATGCAACAAAATGAATTTCACCCCTTTGGCACCCCTTCCCCCCTTAACATTGGACAGTGTATTTATATATATTTCTTTTTTTTTTGCATGTTTGGGTTTTAAGCTATCTGTACTAAAAGAAAAACAACATTTGTCGGCATAAAAGTAGCTTTTAAGCTGAACCGTACTCGTTCGCGTTTCGTTTTTTTTTAGCGTCTCTTTTGCACAACATTTTAGTATTGTAAATATGTATCACTGAACCGTATAACATACGCGAATGTTCTCCCGGTAATACTAGTATGTATGTACCTGCTTTTTACTTCCATGTTTCAAACAAAAGACCATTGCATCTTTCGAATGAATTTTTCATTTCATCACGGAGTTTCAGAAATTTATTGGAAATTCTACCGGAAAGCCATCATTCTTTTCCGTTAACAATACAGTTCACATCCTAAGCGTCAGTTAGAGATCGTCGTAAACGTGAAAGGGAATTTTTTCCTTTTAAATTTTTAATTTTGTCGTCTCCCGTTGATTTTCTAATCTAAACCGAACGAGGAATCGAAAAAATAAAAAAAGAATGCTTTGAAATCAATAATTATTCTTGTAATTTATTTAAAACTGTAGCTTATGGTGTTGCTCAGCATCAGCACCTTTCACTATTGTAAATATGTTTGAGTTTTTATTGAAAAATTTGGTGGTGCTGTTCCCGAGGATTTATAATTTCCATCACCATACTCATATAAAGTTATCAATAATTCATATATGTATATTTCAGAACTGACCAAAAATGCACTCATTCGTGCACATGCATCTGAACCATTATAGACAATCGTGAATGTTCCGAAAGGATACACGACACCGTACGCGTACACTATACTTTCCAGCTGAATGAAATCACTCAATTAGTCCTTTCGGGGAGGAAAAACCATTGTACCAAGCAATTCTATGGATAAAAAATTGTGTCGTTTAATTAAATTTAATTTTTATCTTTGAATGAGATTTTTTGCTGAATAACGAACGATGTATGTATGTATGTATGTATTCTTGTTGGTATATTCGAATTTTGTTATTTTTGTTTTCCAGCATGTGTTGTTAGAATTTAGGGTGTATATACGAGAGCAACGGACCGTGGTATTCAATGATGTTGATGATGGTCGGGAGGGTCTGCACTGCAGTCTGTACTGTTTTCTCTTAAACTTTCTTTCACGGATAATATGTCAGAGACACACCTCCAGGATTTTATAAAAATTTATCCGTATACATACACATATACGTATTCAGAACTCTCTTCTGCTTCTGAATGGCACAAATTTAAGCAGATTGTAGTTCTTATCTTTCTAATAAAAAAAACAATTGCGAAATGAAATATTTGCTAACAATATTATACTTACTATGTGTCCAGAATCGACCCAACACGACGCAATGATCCTTGTATTTGCCACAGTGATTGTTTTCTAGGTCAGCAATAAACTGAATTGATTTTCGTAAGAAGGATACTCTCGTATAGGAAAAGTGAAAAGAATATCTACGGAAATCTCACACGTTTTAGGCTGATTGGTGCTAGGGAAATTACACTTTACTGCTCCGAAGGAACGAGGCGAAGGAGATCTTGTTTATTTCCGACACAAACATTTTGACTATTGAGTAATAGCCCATGTAATGTATATGAATGTATGTACATATTCGTTTCGAGTTTGATGACATGAGACACGTGTCTCGTTACTCCACTACTGATTTATATGTATGTTCTAATTCAATTCCACAACATTTGACTTTTTGTTTCGCGGAAAAATAGAAAAAAATTATGTCTGCACAAAACAAAACAGAGAGAGAAGAAGAAGATAACTGAAGGTTCAATTTTCTAGGATGAATGCGCCTCTGAATGAGAAGGTGAAATACATTGCTATTTTTAGAAGAATCCAGAGAGGCAGTAAAATGTCTCCCTGCTTCATACTAAAATTTTATTTTTAATCATTACGTTTAATTTACAATTTACAATTTCTTACACACGTCTGTATCTTTCGATACCTAAAATATATCTAAAAATATAAAATATAAAATGTAATGCGTGTCAGTCATGGAGACTGACACGCATTACATTTTATAGGTCTTCTTATCAGGTTAAATTACAGTTGGGTTTGTACTTTAACCCATGTTTGAGTATTTCTTATCTATGAGTCATGAACATTGATCTATTTAAGAAGTGTACATCAATTCTTCTTTTGGATATTTCTTATCTATAATGAACATTGATCTGTTTAAGAAGTATACATCAATTCTTCTTATCTTATTGTGTGTTTTTCTATACGCTAGTGTATGTATTTATGTATGCATATGTAACTCTAATATTATGACATGCGTCAAAGCAATACGCAACCAAAAAAAATGTCAATTAAACTCATGTATCAAGTCAGTACGTTTTGAATTTCTCATTAGCCAAATCACCCACTAAATTATGCCAATTCCAGCCAAATTTCCTACAAAATCCATACAGCTTGCAGGCTTTGCACGTTTGAGCCTATACCGTCCACAGTTCAAACAAATGATACACCGTGCAAATACAACAGTCGACATGATGAGGACAAAGTGAATGAAAACGAATGTGTGATAGGTTTGATTATTTCCACATGAAAAAGTGTCAAAGAAAGGACAAATCAGACCTTAGACAGAGATTTGGAGAGCAGCTGTCTTCCGCTCTTTAATAGGCACAAACTGCCGAAATATACCTTTGTTCTGCCGTTAGAAGGCAAGCAGTAGGTTAACTGCCGAACTTACCATATTTAACTGCCACTAATTAGGCAAGCAGCTGGCAACTGCTAAACGAGATCTGTCTAGAATAAAAACTGCGGCAGAGATCTGCCTATTCGTGTTTATAGTAAAAGACTGATATTTTATTTACAAAACTTAACACTATTTATACTAATTTACATTATTACTTAAGCCTAAGGAAAAAGTGCGCGTCAAGCAATTTCTCGGTTCCCATGGGAAAAGTTTTTCAGAAATTAACTGACCTTCAATGTCTCAAACGCGGACACTCAAGTCATATGCACATTTCCAGTCATATGCATACAGACTGCATATCGGATTGCAAAACAGAATGAATGGATGGACTTGCATACTATTTACTATTTTCGTCTGTTTGTTGTTCTTCCTATTTTCGGATATGGGATACCTTATTGCTTGGCGCGGGCTATTTCTGTCGCGTGTTTTATATTACATATACACTACACATATACACTACAAGATAATTAATACACTACACTACTTAATATTACGTGGTATACACTATGAGGTATACACTACAATACACTACACCTTCGCCCTTTAAGAAAAATTTTGAATGTAAAGAGAAATTTTTAGATATGTTTTTTTTTTTTTGATTAACTATATTTCTTTAACCTATTATTATGTATCAATTTGTTTTTATTATCTATTCTTATAAGAGAATTTATGCCTTGTCTTTCTATTATTGTAAATGGGCCTTTGTATGGGCTTTCATTTTTCTTTTTATTTTCATTCTTTACGTATACTAAATCTCCATTTTTGAAGTTTACAATGTTTGATTTATCTTCGCTACTGTTCTGTCTTATTTCTTTTGCTTTAACAAGTTTATCTTTTGCTGTTTCTTGAGCATTTTTCAATTTGGTTTTGAGTACAGATAGATAACTGTCATAATTGTAGAATGGTATATTATTACTGGTTTCATTTGGAAGATTTGCAATATGACCAAATACTAATTCAAATGGTGTGTAGTCAGTGTCAGAGTGTGGTGTCGTGTTGTATGCGAATGAATAGTATGGTAGTAAGGTATGCCAATTAAAATTTTCACAAAAAGATAGTAGATATTCATTTAGGACTCTATGGTTGCGTTCTACTGAGCCTAAGGTTTCATGGTGGTATGGGGTTGATGTAACGTGTTGAATATTCAGTAATTTACAAATACTAGAAAGTAATTGGTTGACGTATTCTGTTCCCATGTCTGTTTTTATTGTTTTGAAATGTCCATAGTTAAGAATGATTTCTTCGACTATAGTTCTGGCTATTTCATCTGCTTCCTTGGTGCAGGTAGGTTTTGCTATTATATATTTTGATAGTTCGCATTGTGCTGTGACTATGTATCTGTATCCATCTGATATTCGTAAAGGTCCAATTGTATCAATTGAAACTATCTCGAAACACTTTGATGGAGTGTCAGTTATTACAAATTTTTCTTTGGTATGTCGGATTGTTTTATTTTTGCAGCATGATTCGCATTTATTCACATATTCTTTTACCATTTTGTTCATCTTTTTCCAGATGTATTTTTGTTTTAGTTTTGCAATGGTTCTCCTAATTCCGGTGTGACCTCCGTGAATAGAGTCGTGATATTCACTAATTAACCTTAGTTGATCAGTTGCTTTTTCGACTGTCTTGGGAGTATTGAATAATATAATTTTTACATTGGTTTGCCTATTTGTTTTAACTATACATGCATGTATTTTATTATAAGAATCAATCAATTCTTTGATTGTTATGTGGTTGAATACTTTATCAGTTGTTGATAGTGCTAGCTTGTGTATTCCACAATGTTGTAATTTGAATATTAGCTTCTCCAGTACCTGACCTAAGTCTCGGTGAGGATTTTCGCTAAATTCTACAACGATATCTTTCCCATTGATATTTATTTTTGGCAAACATTTATTATTTTTGGTATGGGCGTCCCCTGTATTTTGCTCGAATTTTAATATCGGCAAATTTCTAACATCAGAAATGGATGTACCTTGCCACATATAGAGTTGATCAGGCTCATTAGTAGGCTTAGTAGTATTCATATTCTGTGTGGTCACATAGTCATTATTCAATTTTTTGTTATGGCTGCGTGTAATAACATTCATATTTTTGGGAATCATTTCTTTTAATGAATTTGAATCAAGTTTAATTCTTGATAGAGCGTCAGAATTAGTATTCATTTTCCCTTGTTTGAATACAATATTAAAATTATAATCCATTAAGTCTAATCGGATTCTGGTTAGTTTTGGTGATGGGTTTTGATTTACGAAGAGAGATACGAGAGGGCGGTGGTCAGTGACAACTGTAAATTTGTGACCGTATAAATATGGTCTGAAATGATTTATTCCCCAATGAATTGCGAGAAGATCTTTTTCAATTATGGGTTTGTTCAATTCAGTTTTAGTTAAAGATCTACTTGCGAATGATATTGGTAGATCTTGCCCTATTTCACCTTGAGATAGCACTGCTCCTAAGGCGTAATCTGAGGCATCAGTTGTTAGAATGAATTCGTTATCGAATTCTGGGTATTGTAATATTGGTGGACTAGTAATAGAATTTTTGAGTTGTTCAAACGAGTTTTGACATTGTAGGTTCCAATTGAATTTTTGATTCTTTTTCAAGAGATTGTTTAAGGGTTTAGCAATGGCGGCAAAATCTTTTACGAATCGTCTGTAATAATTACAGAATGCGACGAATTTTCGAACTTCATCGGCATTTGTTGGTACAGGGTAGTTGTGAACTACTTTACACTTGTCGGGGTCTGCTGTTACTCCGTTTTTGGTTATAAGGTGTCCAAGGTATACTACTTCGGGTTTTAGAAAATTGCATTTTTCGGGATTTAATTTCAGATTGTATTTACGCAGTCGATTGAATGTTTCAATTAAATTAGCATTGTGGTGTTTCAATGAACATCCGAATACGATAATATCGTCTACGTAAAGGAATGCGTTAGAGTCGAGACCAGCTAGAGCGATTGTCAACATGCGTTGGAAGCTGTTGGATGATATTTTTAGTCCGAACGGTAAACGTTTAAATTGATAGTGGCCGTTGTTGGTTGAGAATGCTGTTAATGGACGAGATTGTTTGTTTAACTCAATTTGATGGAAAGAGTTCGATAAATCAAGGGTTGAGAAATACTTTGCTCTTCCAATTCGATCTAGTACGTCGTCTAGTCGAGTTAAAGGAAACTTGTCGTTTACTAATTTTTTATTGAGTTGTCTATAGTCAACTACTAATCTCCATTTTTTGGTGTCGCTGTTGGATCTTTTTGGTACGATTAACATTGGAGAGTTATAAGGACTGGTAGATGGTTCTACTATATCGCTGTTTATCAGATCTTGAACTTGTTTGTGTATCTCGGTGGTTTGAGAATGTGGTAATCTGTAGTTTTTTATGTATACTGGTGTTTGGTCAGTAGTACTCAAGTGTTGTCTGTAAAAGTTATTTGATGTTAATTTTTCGCCTTCTAAATGAAAAATGTCTTGAAATTCCTTACAAATGGTTTTAATAGAATTGGTAGATTCTGTATCTTCTGTACCAATTTTTAAAAGTTTATTTAATTTTGACCATTTTTCATTTTGTTTGTTTTTGCTATACTTCTTAAATTGAAAGTGCCTAATGGGTATTGTATCTAATTCAATATGTTTTATTACGATTTCCTCATCGGAGGTGTTTAGGAGTTTTATGTGTTTAATACCTTTTGCTGGTATTATACAATTTGCGACAAATAAGTTTTCAGTTATTTGCTTTCCGCATACAAGACTGTCTTCGGATATTTTGGTATCGATTGGATGAACTATCTCAGTTCTTGGTGGAATTCTTATTTGAAAAATTTTCGTATTTATGGGAATTATATAGGAATTTTTATTGGTTGAAAAAGAGAAAGTATATGTTTCATAATCGATTTTGGCTAAATATTTTTGAAAGAAGTCTCTTCCTAGTATACCGTCTGTTAGAATTGGAAAGTTGTTGTCGACTACTTGAATTTTAAAATAAAGATTTTCATTATCAAGTTGTATTTTTAAATTTGTGGAACCAATTGTTCTGGTGTATTCTTTAGTTATACCCGTTAATTTGCATGCCTCATTTTCGTTTATTGTACACTGATCTATTCCGTTGTTAAGTTTACATAATGAAATATCTGCTCCTATATCTATCATGAACGTTAATATTTTATTGTTTGTTTTTATTTTTATATAGTTTGGTATCCCATCTTTGAATTCAATTATTTTTATATTGAAAGTTGACGCTTTATGTTTATTATTGTTATGATTCTTCCCGGATTGACCATTACTTAATTTTCCACTGGGGTTTCTCGGGTTCCAGAGTTTTCCTGGTTTGTTAAATATACTGAGTTGTTACGATTGTTTCGATTACGACTATTGTTATTACGATTATTGTTACGATAATTGTTATTATTAAGATTATTATTGTAATTGGAATAGTTATGGTTTCTAAAGTTGTTTCTATTTCGATCATTGTTATTTCTATTCGTGTTTCTCTTATTGTTAGTATTTTTATGATAATAGTTATTCCTATTTTTATTGTTATTGTAGAATTTATTATTATTACTATTGAATGAGTTATTTTGTTTTTTGTAATAGAAAACTTTGTTCTCTCTTGATGTACTTTCGGCTTCTTGGGCAACGGTAATGGCTTCTGCTAAAGTTTCTACTCTACTAGCTTGTACCGTTTGTTGTACATTTCGGTTGAATAAACCTCTTTTGAAGCTGTTTAGTGCTAGAGTTTGGTTGGTTTTAGTTAGAATTTCCCTTCCTTGCTCACCAATTGTAGATATTTGTAAGGCTGTAATTTCAGCTGTTAGGTTTTCAATTTTTTCTGCAAATTGAATTACTGAAAGATTACTATTCTGTTGTATATTTGACAATTTATCTAAAAGGTTATTAGTTGAAGTGGGTGATTTGTATACTTTCAAAAGGTTGGTTGATAATTCTTTATAAGTTTTTGGTGCTGGGAATGAATTAAGTTTTGTCCTAGCTATATCTGGTATTTTTGTGTTTATAATGAGTGTAATGAAGTCTTGCTGTTTATCTGTCGGTACAGATTTATAAATAATTTCTATTACGCTAAGAAATCTGTTAGTGTCTTGGTATTTTCCTGTAAAGTCAGGAATGACTTTAAGACAGTTAAATATATCGAAAGTTGCCATATTTGTTTCTTTGGATTCTTCTGGTTTGGATTCGTCTGGTTTGGATTTGTCTGTAGGGTTTGTGGATTCGTCTTTAGTTTCAGTTGTAGTTTGTCTTTTTTGTTTCAGTAGTGTGAAAATTTCTGTGTATTTATTGCTGAAAGATGTTTTTAATTTTAAAGATTCTGAAGCTTCTAAGTTTGGTATTTCAAGTTTGAATTTTTCACGTAACTCATGTAAGAACAATTGCAAATTTACCAAGTATTTATCAGTATAAGTTCTTTGTGGGGTTTTCTTTAAATTTTGTAATATATTGTCTAATTCGTTTACACATTCCATTATTGTAGCACTAATTTATACATTTAATGCGTCTGTACTGTTTTTTACAGCTCTCTTAATTTCTTTTTTGATAAACTTTTTGGTAATAAAATAGATCAGAAAAAATATTATCATGATTACTATAGTTATAACGATGAAAGTAAAAACCTGAGTTGACGAAAATTGGTTTGAGTTGTTAACCGAACCAGTGTTAACGATTATTTTCTCATCAACGTTTGTGTCAGAGAAAACCATTTTTAATAAAGATTTTTGAATTTCTTTTATAAACTTCGCAATATCGTTGGCTTTTCCGAATTTCGTTAGCGGCTGAACTTGGGCGTAAGCAACGGTGAGACTCCTCAGATCGTATAGACACAAATCTCAACACTGTTTGTATCGCGTTGTGTATACTCGCAAAAATCGTCAAAACATGCGGAAATCTTTCTCTTCAGCGCCATAGCGTTGACTTGGGCAGGATCGAGCATGTTTAGGACCGAGTTGTGCAGGATCGAGTTGGCAGGCAGGATCGAGTTGGTAGGATCGAGTTGGCAGGATCAGAAGTTTTGATGGTCCTCCTGGCAGGATCGCCATGTGATAGGTTTGATTATTTCCACATGAAAAAGTGTCAAAGAAAGGACAAATCAGACCTTAGACAGAGATTTGGAGAGCAGCTGTCTTCCGCTCTTTAATAGGCACAAACTGCCGAAATATACCTTTGTTCTGCCGTTAGAAGGCAAGCAGTAGGTTAACTGCCGAACTTACCATATTTAACTGCCACTAATTAGGCAAGCAGCTGGCAACTGCTAAACGAGATCTGTCTAGAATAAAAACTGCGGCAGAGATCTGCCTATTCGTGTTTATAGTAAAAGACTGATATTTTATTTACAAAACTTAACACTATTTATACTAATTTACATTATTACTTAAGCCTAAGGAAAAAGTGCGCGTCAAGCAATTTCTCGGTTCCCATGGGAAAAGTTTTTCAGAAATTAACTGACCTTCAATGTCTCAAACGCGGACACTCAAGTCATATGCACATTTCCAGTCATATGCATACAGACTGCATATCGGATTGCAAAACAGAATGAATGGATGGACTTGCATACTATTTACTATTTTCGTCTGTTTGTTGTTCTTCCTATTTTCGGATATGGGATACCTTATTGCTTGGCGCGGGCTATTTCTGTCGCGTGTTTTATATTACATATACACTACACATATACACTACAAGATAATTAATACACTACACTACTTAATATTACGTGGTATACACTATGAGGTATACACTACAATACACTACAAATGTCATCGGATCCTGGGACATTGGTGGACACTAAAAACGGCCAGGACTAGGTCCGTACGTATAGGATCATCAGTAATCAGTATACACCAAGCGATAGCTTTGTCAAACATCCAATCATGAATCACATTCTCTAATAATTTCCGAAACTCACAATCTCCTGACGGCGAGATGGAAAACAAAAGGATATGCATGCATGCATATATATCCATGCATGCATGTTTGCCCTTCCGTCGCAGGGAAAAGACACATACGAATGGTATTTCAGCGGTTGGGAGATATGTACATATATTGGATGAGAGCCGTATATATGCACGGAGTTGGTTAGAAAATCGATCTTGGATCCAATTAATTTGTCAAAATTTTGACAAATAACCGGACGATGCCGATACGGATTGAGATAAAAGGCGGACGTGGTAGCAATTTTCAAGAGTGCAAGGATACACGAAATGTTCAATGCATATTGCATTTTATTGGGAAAGTTTTTGGATGTTTTTTACACTGTTTTGTTGTGTAATGGAGATGCAGAAAATGTGTTACTTGTAGGGAATACAACAAATGTTGAGAACAATTTTGGGTGAATTAGTAAATTTTTTACGTCTTTATTAAAAGAGCTGTTCAAAATCATAGGCTGCACGGAAACTACCATGTTTTTAAATATGGTCATCGTAAAGTATAGAAAAACTCCTATTTCTATAAATATTCCCATGCAAGTCATCCTTCCTTTCTGTGTATACATATTCTCGTAAAAATATATATCTGACGACATTCTTTCGAAATCAATAATACATTTTCCCCAAAATCCTTTTATTACAATTCACCGGAAGGTCTTTGTATTGCATACACTCGTATTCTGTACAATTCTTTGCGTTATTGAGGTTGTCAAAAGCTGCATCAATACCATGTTTTGATATAGACATGTCGACAACTATCATACGAGTACCTCGCATTTGACGTCGCCTATATGTCAAAGGATCATGTAATCACAATAGAGCAAGAATCCATTTATGGCATGCAAAACTCTTGAATTTAATTTGCATGGTATCAGAGAGAAAATAAAATATAAAATTCGCTTCAATTATACGAACTCTATGTGTAAACTCTGTGAGTGAAGTTTGCCTTCAGTCGTCGCTCGTCGGGCTTCTTTCGAATACGTATCATCGATAGGGATTGAAATGAAGCGATGCTATAGGGAAGATTTTCATGAAGACTGTTTTTTATACATATAGATTAGATAACACCACTGGCTTCCTGGTTTTTCGAAAATGTCGAAAATTTTGTCCGATATTGGTTAATCAGCTACAAAAGATTCAGCAGGCGGGATCGTTGAAACCACAGAACATTGTGTCCTTGTCCTTGCATTGTATACAAATAAATCTGGAATATTATTTAAAAATTGTTTTAACTCCATTTCTACATACACATGAGAATTCATACACTACGCGACCGTACTCTAATATTCGCCAATATCCTATTATGTGTCCTTACACGTCCTATAACAGTAAAATTTTTGCATGAGTGATCCAATGTTGCGGAGAGCTGCATTTTCATATGAAACTCACTTGACAGGATTTTCTAATTTGTAAAGCACACATTTCGTCCTTGTGCGTTTTGCATGGAATTTGTAATTATTGCATGTGTTAGTTATGACAAGGGCTGCGTAAGAGATTTCGGTCTCTACGACAATTAATTGGATACTTTTTGTTTTAATGAAGTTCTAAAATTCGCCGCTACTGGGGTGGTAGTGCTAACTTGACGGGGGTAGTTTTTAAGGGAAGGAGGAGCGCGACAAATTTTTTTCAAGGAGGAAATCTTTTAAGCAGGTCTTGTGATAACTTACTCTATACTTTTAGTAATACTTTTAGTATTCGGGGGATTCTTGCAACTCGAGTTTGGTGATATGAGGCTCAAATACAGTTAAGGGTAGTTTTTAAGGGGAAGAAGGGGCGCGACAATTTTTTTCTTTCAATTACTTAAATTAATTAATTAATTAAATTTTTCATTGAATTACGACAAAATCGCGACATTTAATGCGCTATAACGTTTGTTGAACTTTTACAGTGGTAGTGCTAACTTGACAGACGTGAATTACACAGTCGGTCCGCTCAGTTTTTTTTTCGTTAATACTCGCTTGTTTGGTAGTTCCGTCATGTGTAAAAACGTCCAGTTCCATGCTTAGTCGACTCCCTTTTCCCGCTTCGACGCAATATTGGCTTTTTTGCTTTGAATCTTGCTTTGAAGATCGCGAAAGCGGAGTATTTATACGATCGCATCAATTGGCAACTAAGGGATTCAGAGAATTAATTAAAATGTTTCAGGCCATTCAATCAATCGATCGATAAAGGCAGGATTCGTCGATCATTTCTCCATGTCGTGCATAGGGATCCCTAATTTTGTAGTTTACTATTTTGATGGTTTAACTACTAATCAATAATGCTTCAAAGGCCAATAGTAGCAACTAAAACGTTCGAATTTTGTGTAGAATCAAATGTAATCATAGAAAACCAAAGAAATTGTAGCCCTAATCCTCGCTCAAAACTAGTGGACGTTTAGAGATTAATCTCTGAATCTCTGGATTGGTGAAGGTTTCGAGGAGAAACTGAAGTGCTGGGCTTTTCAACTCGGAAGCCAAATAATCCAATCTTTATGTTCAAGCGGGCCGCAATTTTTTTTTTTTTTTTAAGTTTAAATGTGGGATCTCCGTTCAGAAATGAGATGCACCGTTAGTCTTTTGTAAGTTTTATTCAAAAATGTTTGTCCTTGAAAACGAAACTTTTTTCAAAAATTTAGTGTAAACCTTGAAAAATGTTAGAAAGGATGAAAATTAACAATTTACAAAAAACCACACCGTTGGAAAGACCTATGTTCAAATTCACAAGAACCTACTCAAAGCTTATCAAAATTAGGCACGAAGGAGAACATGGAATGGAAGCTATTTGTCACGTATGAGCTAGGACGCGCTATGTCTGTTCGGTACTCAGATTTCAGTACCGGATACCGGTTTTCTTCAACGACACCCGGTGCACCGGCACCAGCATGTTTTTTTCCAACACCCCTGTTTTTTTAACCATAAGCCCTTTTTTTTGAAAGATCGTTTTTTTTTTAGGTTTTTGTTTAGCACCTGTTCAGTATCGTTTTTTCTAAGGTCTTCTTAGTACCTGTTCCGAATGAACTGATACTGATACTCTTTTGCACCGCATTTCAGCACAGTTTTTTTCATGTGTTTTCTTCATTTAAGTTACGATTCGTCTGTTATCTGCTTGAAGACTTCATTCATTCTGAAGGGTAGACTTTCCCAGGGAAATACTCACCAATCATCGTAGTAACACTAAGGTAATTTTAAGCTGCTGATTCGGAATTTGACGACAAAACTAAAAACAATTTGGGTGCCTGCCCCAGATTGATTATTTTGTTTTCTCGAGAAATAATCAACGAATCGGCGCGGTAGAAACACAGAGGTCATTTTGGGTGGTTGATTGCGCTGATGTTGATCGGGAACTAGAATTTGGGATCAGCAACTCAAAATTACCTTAACGCTCCGTCACACACTACGCGATCTGCGTCAACGATGTCAAACGCATTGCGTTATGCGATCGGTTGTAAAATAATGGAAAGATTGCGTCACAAGAATGCATGTCACAGATCGCCGCGAATCCGTGCGATACATTGCATTACATTGGACGTGGACGCAGCTCGCGTTGTATGGTGTCTGCATGTCTTTAGTGTTTTGCCGATTCAACGAGTATTTGCCCTAGAAAACCGGGGCACCATTCTGAGGCGGGCAGCCCCAAAAAAATTGTTTAACTCAAATTTGTAATCAGCGACCCAAAATTGCCTTACTGCCTCGCGCTAATTCGGCTAGTATTTCCCCTAGAAAATCAGGGTACAATTCTCGGGCTAATTTTTTATTCTTGTTGTTCACCTGAAATTTGGAATCAGCGACAAAAAAATACCTTAATGTTACTGCCGCGCCGATTGGACGAGAAAACGGGGTACCTATCTGAATGAATGAAGGCTTCAAACTGGTTTAAAATGAATCGTAGCTGAAATAAAGAAAAGAAAAAAACAAGAAAAACCCGTGCTTAAGTGCGGTGAAAAAGAGCCTGACCCTCAGTTTATTCGGTGTTGAATAGGTGCTACGTAAATTCGATACTAAATAGATGCTAATAAACATGTAAAAACCGGTACTGCACACGTGGTTAAATATGGTTGAAAAAAAAACCGGGATATCGGTACTTTAAAATATTGGTACCAGTATTGATTAAACACCGGTTTCAAACCGTTGTACCGGCGGTGTTCGGAAGAGGTCTAGGACGCGCAAATTTTTTTCGATAGCCAGCAATTTGCTTAGGAGGTTTGCAACTGAAATCTATGATAACCATTACAACTTCCTGTCAGTTCGAGTTGTCTTTCCAGAAATTATTGTTAGAAAAAGTGTAAAAAAGATAAAGAAAGTGAAATCTAGAGCTTCTTTTTCGCCTGGCATGTACATGAAGGCCCGTCGAGACGAGAGTAACTCCGGGTCCGGGATTTGAAATTCTCTAGAGTTTCTGCCTAAATAAATTTCAATTGCAGTGCGAGTTAAAATTTGTAAATAGAGCTCGCTCAATCGTAAGCAGCGCCCGCTCTAGCACTTACGCCGCCCCGGGCAAGAGGACAAATTGCCGCCCTTTAGGTACTATTCAAGGCGAATTAAACGTAGATTGTATGAGGAATTCAAAGATGGTGTAAAGCTTCTGTAATACTTGCTCTTAATATGAAGCTAAAAAATATAGGTACTCCATTAATACTTTTTTATTGTTTTTATAGGATGGCTTAACACACAGGGGTAATCCTGTTAGCAAATATGTAATCAATCACTCACAAAAAATAACACACACATGCAATATTCTCCTATAGCAGATAATCGGTAGTGTAGTTTTATCCTAATAGTATGACATCAAATTGTCATCCGATAAATTGCTTATCGTATTTTTGTAGGAGTAAGGGCTTCGTAATTTTTGGAAGAGTTGAGAGTGATGAAGTACTTTGAAATACCAAAATGGAAACCAACTATCTTCAATTGAATGCTTTGAAGTCTTGAATTATTGTCAGTTTCTGAAGCCGCTTAGAAAATCTCTACACATAAACTGAGCACATTTTATTGATAAATATGTGGATTGAAACAAACTGTAAACTGTAAAATATTTTCACTACAAACGAATGATTGTCAGTTTTTCTATTGCCACTATTGGTAAAAGCACATGAGAGAAGATTAATTGCATAACAGATTTTATAGAAATGTGTTAAACATTTCAATAGAAGCAACTCTAACTGCTTACGAGCAATGCTCAGATTAGTTGAGTGGTTAAGGCATAGGACGGGCGATACGGTGGGCATGGGTTCAATGCTAGCTGTGCGCTACTTTTTTCATCAGATATCAGTGTCATTCTATAAGCTTGCTATAGATGGCATTAATACTTAATCTGTTCACATTGGTTATCGGAGGTAATCCACGAGTCACGAAAGTAATGATGATATAAGATATAAAATACAAGGTTCTATTGGTTTAGAAAAAACGGCGGCGAATGTCACTTTTCTTTTTTCATATCATGAAATCTGCTTCTAATACTATTGGAAGAGAATATTCTACGAAGCAATATAGAACTATAATTGTTAGTTGGGTAGAAGCATTTTTTTAAAGACAACACAAAAATTGATGGTGACAGTAGGACTCGAACCAACGCCCTAATAATTCAGAAAATATAATCTTGATCCACTGAAAAGGCCCAGAAAGTATGCACTAGAAAACTGTTCCGCTTTCGTTCAGACTCCTAAGGGAAATTCGCCACAGTTCAGCAAGGCTTGATATAGAGTTTATTTGGAGTTCCAAAAGTTGAGGTTAGTATTAAATTCCCCGAGCGACATTTTTTTCACCACCATCAAAAAATAGACAGAGGGCACACGGAAACCTGGAGGCTTTCACAGCGACGTAAGAAATTGAAAATCAATGCAAAATTATTTTGTTCACTAAAAGACTCAACACATTTTGTAAAACACTGCTTGGGAAAATTCCGGAAATTTGCAATGGTGCTTGTTTTCATTACTAATCTTTTGGAATAGTTTTTGATAACATCTTTATACAATGCGCAGCAGATAAACTTCAATTAGTCGGATCTCTTCGCAAACTGATTTCTTCAGTGGTTTAATTTCATAAATGCGTCATCTTGATAATTTTTATAGAGAAGTGGGTAGCTAGCTAGTTAAATCGGGAGAACCTAACAATATCTCGATATTAGCATGTCTAGAAAAATATTAGGGAAGATTGGTTGCAGCTCTGACAATGTGTACTGTGGTTCCATCCCTCAACTTGCTGAAATCAAAACCAACCTGTTAAAAATTTGTCATTTCAGTGCTCAGTGTTTCGGGCATACAATTTCTCACAGTAGAGGTTGATTTTAACGCTTTTATGTGGTGAGTGTTATGCGATGTGGCTTCTTATTTCTCACTCATATGCTGTCCCACTTTGCTTTTCGGAAGTAAGACGCGTGCTAAAATCAAGGAGGTACAATTTCGGCAATTCCACATACATTGTACCTCGTCTTCTGTTTTTCTTTAATTACTCCTGAATCCTCGCGCTTCCAGGACGAACAAACGCCCAAAACAACGAACAAATGTCTGATTTTCGATTGATACCAAATTTATACCAATCCAACCATATTTATAGAGGGCGGGCTAAGTTCACACTCAGAATTTTAAAGTTGCTATTATTAAATAATTAAGGACGAACAAACGAAAATAATTGACGAACATTCACGAACAAATGGTTACGAGCGTAATTTGAGAATGTGTGCGGGCAACATCACATAAGTTATAATGCTACCATGTATGGAATTCCGGTAATTATTATTATTAAATGAATTAAATAACATCATTCAAATGTCAGCCGCGGCTTGTCACGGTGGCACGGATCCCAGTAGTCCAATTTTAATAGACTCTGCTGCAGCAGGATCTACCTGCTGAATTTGAACGAGTACGTGGCTGATATTGACTTTAAGGGCATGGTCGATTGCGGCTTATTGTGGAAACCCCACAGGAAAAGACTAGCGGGGTCAAATCGCACGATCTTGGTGGCGAATTCACGTAACCTCTGCGAGAAATGACCATACCGTCAAATCGTTCATGCAGAATACATTGTGGCATCTGTGTGGCACGTAGCGCCGTGTAAATTGACAGGATGATTTGGCATGAGTGACTGAATAGTAAACAAACAAGCTGCAAATAGCTATCCGCTCTAATTGGAACACCCTATAGTAAGTGATAAATTTAAACCTAGAAGCCATGAAATGATGGAACATATATGGGCTTAGGAATATAAGTTTTTTGAAGGCAAACGATTTTCTTGCTATGATTAATACAGGTTGGTTGGGCGGCCCTCATACTCTGATTCAAGAGAACATAAAAATCGCCTAAAATGGTGTCAGAAGAAATTGTTTGTTTGTCGAACTGTGTAAGTTAAAATTACCAATTGTAGTGTGATGGCGTTATCGGAGTAGTATCTATTGACTAGGAATACATTTTACATTTTAAAACAATGAACTTTCCGTTAGCTTCATAACAATCGAAACGTGAATACGACTATAGCCGTATCCTTATATTCCCTTAGCCGAGCATTTCTAATTAGCCCGTGTCGTACAAAATTAGTCGAGCATGTTGGAAGTTGGATGAAAATTGAATTAAAATCATTCGTTGAGAAATACTTAAGCATTGAGGGTCCCACTACAATGACTTCCTCGCCAAAAAAAAAACACATCAACAACACAATTCTATAGACAGCTTATTCTTTGGCGTCGAAAAATTCACGCCTCAGAGAAGGTTTCGCAGCTAGCTAAATCGCAACTTTGAGCAATTTCCCCGTTGGCATTTTCACTTTGACTTTCAGATGTGTTTTTTTTTCGGTTTTTGTTGTTGTATCTCAGCCCAGCCGCACACGAACCTCGACGACTCCTTGCATTACTCATGTTCCATCAACATGGTTCTTCTAAACAGAAACGAACACGAACCGTGTCTCATTCTTACGAGTCAGAGTTTTCTTGGCCAAGAACACTTTGCAAGCAGGATGGCAAGGCAAAGTGCTAAAATTCTCATAATAATCTTTTTCTTCGTCTCCTACTGTAGGTACATCCTGCCGGCCGACTTTTTTCGTAGCCGATGTGACTATGGATGGGTACCACACCAGTCGAGTAGGGTAATGTAATAAAACGACATCTAGTCGGTGTGTACACATTTAGGGTTCAAAGTTGGGGTTTGCAAATCGTCTTGGAGGAGTTATAGTGCTGAAACGTGGCCGGCTGTATGTAGGTATAGTATTGTAGAGAAGTCAACGAGCAAGACGAGCTGGTAGCTAGTATCCTGGCAACTTTTGTAGGATGTTTACATGAGCCAATTAAAAACAAGTCCCAAGTGCACTCAGAAAATTTATGCCTTTTACGAAACTTTTAATTTTCTCGGCTGCCTGCAATACGGAATTCATTTAATTAACAGATTTAAAGGTTCCTTTAAGGGGCCCGGGTGTATATGTGTCTTACGTTGTACTATGTGTCGTCATGCACATGCTTTATGGAGGCGTGCATGGATATATGGGGCAGTTAGCAAATTTCACTTGACGTAAATGCAGTTTGGCTAATTGATAACGTTCCTGTTGTTTTTATTAGGTTTTTTTTTATGTACTTCGTTACGGTCGTTACATAACAGAAGGTGTACCTTGGAAAGTTTAGAAGAAATAAGTTGCTCATATGTGAATCCTTGAAATAGAACTCGCAAGCATAACTAGAATTATATTAAAATTTAAAAAAAAAATCTGAAAGGCTGATAAAGTGAAATTTAAAGTAAATGGTAAATTGTTTATATTCACTAAGGGTCCCCATAAATCTTATACGATATACGGTCATTTTTTGGCTGGTTATGTCGGCTCTAAAAATATTTTCAATATATGTATTTATCATAGCAAATCCTGTGTGCGCAAGAAAACTATCCTTTTGTAGCTTGCGGGTAATTTTATCTTCACCTCGCAATAACGAGTGTAATCACCGTTAAAAATGGCCAAACAACATGAGATATATTAACCCATTAACCATATTAAATGTGATCATCATTATTATATTTCGGGGACATGATTCACTCGTCTCATATATCTTGAAACCACATAGGGAATTACATGTATCTTTGTCCAGTGAAGTAAGAAAACAGCAACATTTCATTCAATATTTCACAATGTCGCACAACTCTTCCCGAAAGCCAAAAAGGCCATAAGCCGCCACTTAATGCGAATCATACGAAAATGTTCTTAATAAATCATCGTTATGTGAACTACATCGAGTGGAAAATATTACTAAAACAAAAAGAGTGAGGGATAGATGTGCGGTCATATCTTTTCTTCCTGCACTGTACACATACACAATAGCATGAACCATGAACCGACCTGAGCGACTATAGGAAA
This sequence comes from Microchrysa polita, assembly GCA_949715475.1. Lineage (NCBI taxonomy): Eukaryota > Metazoa > Arthropoda > Insecta > Diptera > Stratiomyidae > Microchrysa > Microchrysa polita. The sequence continues at coordinate 4,755,101 of OX454415.1, read as the reverse complement.
AAATACAGCTGAATTATTTTTCATCAAATTAACTGGAGCCTTTATTTGAAGCAAGTTGCGGTTTGCCACCAGGACCAAAATCGACAATACCAGCACAACATATTCGTCTGCCTGCTCCAAACACGTAGCAGCCGCCACATTCAAACAAACGAAATAGCATTAAAAAAGGATTACACCAGGATTTATAGAGTACTCCTGAAATCCTAGATACTATCTCTCCGTAATATGTGATAAGCCGTTTTTACTCGATCGTTTTGTGAGAATTTTAGACTTTTTTTTTTGTTATTATTTCTATGTATGGCATCGAAATGTTTGCTCCGAAAAAGGTTGCCTCCTCGATATGTGTACGTTCACACTCACACCGAATTCCTGTATGAGTCTGTACCTCGACTCATACAGGAATTCGTACCTCAATGGCGAGAATGCTCGATTGGTGCAATTCAACATATTTTTTCCTGTCAGGTTTCATATCGTCGTAGCGCACATATGTGTCGACAGCATATCCATGAATGAAGCAGCGCACATATGAAAATCCTTCATGCCGCCGCGCTGGCACGAACCAGCAAATTAAACAATAGAATTAGGTTCATAATAAAAGTGAGAGATCCATATGAGAAATGTTCAACGGAGACAGCAGGCTAATTAATGGGCTTTATGAAATAATGAGACTCCATTTGCAACGTGGACTGGACTGGAGTTTTCCGCAATACGACTTCGTATGTGGACTTGGCATAATGTGTCGAGATGATAATGCGAATCAGCAGTTCTTTTAGAGTTTTTCCTTCGTATATGAATGATTGAACTTACAGCTTTGAGCTTCTGTGTCCATCTTCTAGAGCAGTGGTTCTTAACCTTTTGCACATGAGGGACCACTTAATCAAACTCGTTAGTTGTTGCGGACCACCAAATTGCAATTGTGATAAGAACAATTCAAATCATGAAATCTTGTACCGAAGACTACTTCTTGCGGTGACCGTACTGTACCTTGGTAATATCAATAGGGATACTAATAGAATTAATTCAATTTACCTTTGGAACGCAACTTATTGTTGTCTTGTCAGTTGATATTTTCGATTAGAAAAATGTGGAAATAAAATAACGCCAAACGGATATTGCTGCTTTTAACCCTTTAACGACCACAAGCAAATATGCTTGCCCGGAGTTTTTTGGCATTTAAAATTTTTCACGTAAAAATATAACAAAATACACTTAAAGAAATTCATAAAGGAGATTTAGGGCAACAACATTATTATGGTTATAATTTCCTATCTGACCCGCTTTGCTCCTCCCCCCCCCCCCAGGGGCCCCTAAAGTTAAGCAAAAAGTAGTCGCAGTTCAAGGGGCTGTATTGTAACGGTAAAATCGAAAAAATGGATGAGGCTCAAATAGTGAATTTGGTCTATCCCTTCCCTTTTTAAAATTGCAACGTTCCAGGTTTTTCGAAGTTTAGTGAACTCATACAGCCCTAAAATAAGTTTGGCAAATATATTTGCCTATGGTCTGAAACGGAACAAAATGCACTATACTATGTGTTTTTTTATTACATTTGCAACATTTAGAGTTAGAGTCGCAAAAATGAATAGTGTAAGAAGGTTTGCGCACTTGCACTCAATTGTGGTGAGTTAATCGAATTTGCAATGGGGAAAATTTAGAATTTTATGAATCTGAAAGGTCAAATAATTTGCGATATAAATAGGTAGTGTTCATAAATGTGAAAACCTTATACCTCGCGACAGCCGGTTTTTTTAATAATCAAACGAAATATAGAAAGTAATGCTTTACGAATCTAGTGATTATGGCGCAAAAAAGTCGTAAAATTATATTACTATGTGGTCTAAGTCTCAAAATTGTCATTGACTTAGCAAAATTCGCTGCATCTCCAAAACGTCGAATCTACTCCTAAGATAGACAGTTTCATATAGAAGGCCAGCTTTATTTACTCCCCCAGAGCAATTCGGCGCCTATATGTATCTGAAACTGGCTACACAACATTAACGTCTACACTGAAAAAAAAAACCATTTATAACTTCGATGAGTTTGATGTATGTATTACATTTATGCCAATCGACAGCAAAGAAAAGGGTTGAAATTTATGTTGACAGTTTTTTGTAAGGGTCAATCAATTTCACATTATCTAGCAACATTAGAATATGGCAGGTGGACATAATTTCCGGCAGATAAAGAAACGAGGTCAGTGGGCCTTGACATCGCACTGAATATAGAGCCGGATTGGCGGAAGAACACATCAACTTTAGGAGGCCACGAGTCCACCCTTTTCCAGAGATTATTAGGACTGGCTTTTCAGGCAATAAGCTCTTCATAAAATTGGAAAGCAAGAGAATTGGAACGTTTGTGCTTATTATACTTTTATGGATGAATATGACCGCGCAGATGTACTTTGTACCGAACGCAATGTGTTCCTTTGCTCCACAACATCTCGCGATTGCTTCAATATTTACCACACATAACATTAATTGTCTCCAATTTGAACGTTTTAAATTTACCTTTAAAGTACATATGAATTACACGTCACAACTCCGTTATTATGTTCAGTGCTTTTTAGGTGATAACCTTCAACCTTTCAACCCACAGGCCTATATATTTGCCAAGCGAAATAGGGATAAAATGGCGGGTTAGGGACACAATTTTTGTTTACATAACTACTATTGACCTAGAGATCACGAAAATAAAACAAAAAACAAAATCGCTTCGGCCAAAAATGTATGGTCCTCAAAGGGTTAAGACCATCATCCAGAAAAAGTCGACTGACAGAGATCGTCTTGCAAAGGACTCTGGGTGTGATTTTGCTAAGTCTGAACGAATTTCAAAACCCTCATTATTTTTCGTAAAGGGTGTTGCCCAATATTTCGGTTTGTTTCATCCAGAGATGGCTCATAATTTTTAAATCCAGTTTTGTTTATCAGATTATTGAGCCCTTCCTTACAGTTCTTACTGGAAGAACAACAATTTTTACATAAACTCTTATATGACATTGCTGGTGCATGTTGTACCAACAGAAACCTATTTGGAAATGCTACCGAAGATCAATAATAGCTTAATTATCTTAATTCAGCAATGTAAATTACCATTATGGTCTGGCCGGAAAAGAATAGATTTTCGCATTAAACACCTGAACTGTTTACATATACGTACAATTATGACAATCCTCAAGTCTATAAAGACACGTAGCATTCCTATCAAGCTCTCGGCCGTCTTCGTTTTCGTGCACATTGCAATCATCTTGCGTTCGTCACCTAAAAAAGAAGCCTATAAAACAAATTTTGACGGTATTTCATTTTATCGTAATAAGCTACACTGACATTTCTTTTTGCGACCAATACAATGCATTACACTTAATATCTTACACAGTGTGCAACGATCAAAATCTCAATGAAAACAGTCTGTCCTGCTCCGTCAAAACGGACTCCCATCCGCTTCTAACATTCAAGTTTCTATATTAGAAAGCTAAGATTGAGCTTCGTGAAATTCGAGAATTGTCGTATCGGATTCTGAGGGAACCACAGCAAAGGCTTCGCGGACCACCTAGGGTCGCCTCAGCGACCACCAGTGGTCCGCGGACCACCGGTTAAGAACCGTTGGATAACTGTCATTTTTAAGTGGAGAAATTGCAACTTCGAAAGATTAGCTAGATGTTATAGTAAATATTTTGGACTTATAAAGTTGCTAACGTCACCATAAAGTCCTATTGGGAACTTTAAAGTACCATTTGAAGCTGTCAAATACTTGTCGCTATATTTTCCAAGAACTCCTTTTTTAAGTAACTATTTTGTTTGCATTTAGAGCGATGAAATTAGGAAAAGGAAGATGGGATCGATGAAGTACCAATCACATGGTTGGACAAAAAATGCCACTAGTTTGGTGCGTTCCTAGCACGTCGCAACCTATTAGTGGCAAAATCGTCCTCGGCACGAAACTTTTCATTCCCCATGTTAGTGATATTTCGGGGTTCGGGGTTTCAAAAAAAAGTTACATGTACAATTGACAAGCGTGGCCTATATGTCAGGATAACTGTCATTCGCAATGGATACTACAATTCGACGGAAGTTTGAAGTTTTAATTCCTTAAAACTTATTGAAAATTATGCTTAAAGGAATATTAAGAAATGCTCTAGAATCTAATGTATTGTAGTATCCATTGCGAATGACAGTTATCCTGACATATACGCCACGCTTGTCAATTGTACATGTAACTTTTTTTTGAAACCCCGAACCCCGAAATATCACTAATATGGGGAATGAAAAGTTTCGTGCCGAGGATGATTTTGCCACTAATAGGTTGCAACGTGCTTGGAACGCACCAAAGTCTTGCTTTTCCTAATTTCATCGCTCTAAATGCAAACAAAATAGTTACTTAAAAAAGGAGTTCTTGGAAAATATAGCGACAAGTATTTGACAGCTTCAAATGGTACTTTAAAGTTCCCAATAGGACTTTATGGTGACGTTAGCAACTTTATAAGTCCAAAATATTTACTTAAACATCTAGCTAATCTTTCGAAGTTGCAATTTCACCACTTAAAAAGAATACTTTACAGTACAGTTGCTCATTATGTAGAAGCAAAGTGGGGTGCCGGAATCGTAGCATTGCCCTGAATTTATCGTGTATGTAGTGGCAACATTCGTGTCACTAAAAAGTTTAACTGCTACCATCCTGGAACGTTATAAAAATTAGTTTGAAGGATTTGTTAAGATGAAGTTAAAATTCGGGTGACAGTGCCAGTGATATTATTATATGTCAGCCATGACATATAAAAAACTAAATCTGTCAAAACAACAACAAGGTTCAAGTCAGAAAGTCTTTTTTTCAACGTGGTCTAATGAAATCAAGAAACAGATGCCTGCCGATAAACCCTTGTGTCCAGGAGAGGGATCCGCCAGTTTCGGCTACATGACGAATCTATATTTGGGGAAGCATTTATAATGGACCACAGGGACGAAGCAGACCGTTAAGGTCGAAAGACGAAAAATGCTCCTTCAATGAGGACGGCGGCGGCATCAGCTTGCTGCTACGCTCAGACTCGGAGGGGGCGGGGGTTTTTGCCGCCTCATTGTCCCTGTCCACACATATTACACGGGATTCTCGTGCCTATATATATATATATATATATCACAAACACGCGGGAATAACAAATGTAATCTACCGAAGAAAAAGGGATTCCTGGCATCAGCCAGTTCAGTCACCATTTTATTTATTTTTGGCGCTCCGAGGCCAAGATGGCGGTAGGCCTCGGCCGTCTTCACCCACGCGGCGCGCGGGCCGAACCAAAATTTAGGCGCCTCCCTTAACGAAATTCGGGATGGGGTAAATCACCTCAGATGTTTCCCCGTCGCCCGTCCCAAGTGGGCAAGTGGGAACTGGCCCACATGGGACGGGCGACGGGGAAACTCGCGTAATTCAATGGGACATTATATTTCCGTGAATATAAATTCAAAAAAAATAATACTTATCTGCGGAGGCACATGAAACTTATCTCTTTTTCCTAACAGCCATCCAACCGAGGGGTATCGTTTACGCGCGAAGTATTAATAATCATAATAATAATTAAACAAATTTTGTGCACTTAACCATAACTTTTTCTCTAAAAACATTGTTTTGCGTAAGAGCACGTGGAAGAGCCAAAAGGAGACGCGCGCGATGTCGCTCCTATGGCGGCCAAAATCAGACTCCTCCAAAGAAACGGAACACGTGGTGGAGCCAAAAGGAGACGCGCGAAGTTGCTCCTCTGGCGGCCAAAATCAGACTCCCTCGTCAATCGGTTCGGAGAAAACCGCTCAGGCACCGGCCCGTTCTTACATCAGCCGGTTCTCTTCCCTCCAAAATTGGTGTTGCCAATTAAATTTGCGGGCCGGAAAACAGCTGATGTCGACACATAAATATCCGTTCTCGATCTGAGCGGTTTCCTGTAGGAAACATTACAAGTTGCAATAATGTGAAATCCGGTGCAGATTAAAATACAAACAAAAAGCTTTTCTTAGAAGAGCCTAGTTTGGGGGATGGGGTTTTATGGCAGCTCCATGATCCAAACAGCCTGCAACATAAATAAGCACGTCGACAAAAAAAAAGAATTCTCGGAAATTAATTATGTCAAATTTTGTCTTTGTAGTTTTGATGAGTAAGATTTATATCATAGAGAGAAAACAGTAAGAAGTATAGGCTGCGTTTTACTGACACGGTAAAGTTGTGTGTTTGCAAATGAAATATTTGCGCATATATTCGCAAGTCCTAAAAACCTATAGTCACATGCATCCTGTAGCTTTTTGCTTGGTCCATCGGTCTATAGTCAGTGAATCTGTTGCATTTACATAAAAATATGTTTCAACTTTATTCAAAACGCTGTTTGAACTGAAAAGGGTTTCCCGCTTAAGTCTTTCGTTTTGATCGTGCTTTAATGATAATTTCTGCTTATAAAAATTTGAGATTGCGTTCCCATTTTAATCTCCATAGTCAGAATAGAACATTTAGCCGAATCCTTTCCAGCCTATATCCAGTTATGAAAAAGCATCGAACAACATGCGTTGTTTTGCGTAGATGAGGTGTAGAATCTCTTTAGTACATCGAGACTGAGCACGGACAAACAAATCAAGGATTACAAACTTTCGAAAGATATGCTACTGCAGTGGCAGTGGTGGTACTTACCCGCATTGTGCTCCTAATCCAAACTTTTTTATACATGTTTTCTGTATTTTCTTAATTAAGAGGTATGTGAGGTTTAATTAAGATGATCCTAACAAGGAATTATTTTGCCATACTTATGTGATAATGGGTCCATGACAAATGCTGTTTTGGTAAAACCTATTTCCAGATTAAGTTTTCTATGGAAGCCCCATGACTCAATTGCCCAAATTCATCTATTATTTTACAGGGTGGCCTATTACAAGTTCGTTTTTAAAGCATAGGTTGGTTTGACGCTGACATCTGTTTTTTGCTCGAAATCTTGATAGAAAGTCAGTATCATACCTCCTCGGAACGAAATGAGTCGCTTTACGCTTGAACAACGTTGGGAAATATTGCAAACTTATTTTCAAAGTGAGTGCTGTCTAGCCCAAAGACCGTTACAGAGCCATGCTATCCGACTTTTTTTTACTGAAATTGAAGACATGGATTTGGACGACCTCTGGTTCATGCAGAATGGCGCGCCATGCCACACAGTCCATGCCACAATCGATCTTTTACGCACTAAATTCCCAAATCGTGTTATCAGCCGTCTTGGCGATGTCAATTGGCCGCTTCGGAGCTGCGATTTGACCCCTTTGGACTTTTTTTAGTGGGGAACCGCGAAGGACCGATGTTATGCCAACAATCCAGAAACGATTCAAGCACTTAAGGCCAATATCATCCAAGCAATCCGTGAGCTACAGCCCGAAACCATCAACAGGGTCTTGGAAAATTGGCGAGACGGAATGCGCTACTGCCACGGCAGCCGGGGCAGCCACTTGAATGAAGTTGTGTTCCATCATTAATAGGAGCTTACTTACTTTCTAATAAAGCCATAAGACATCAAATCGTTTAAAAATATTAGGAAGAGATGCTCACATTAACAGCCAAATACAGAGTGTCCCGCAACTTGTTCGCCATACATTCTACAGTCGGAAAAATGGCCCTCGATTTATTTCTCTGACTTTTACCGTTATGGAGAAATTGCAGTTTGTCGGATAGCGTTCTTTGAAATTCAATAAGTAACATAATCTTTAAAAAGTACATAAAATTCCTAATAAAATGACACTTTGTACATATTCAAGTTTTTCATATTCTCCGAGGTACACCCTTTTGAAGGTTGCAACAGTTTGAAAAGAATTTCTTATTGTCAAACTCAAACCCATCTTTCTTAGCAGTGTTTTGAACTAACATATCTGTAATCCCGAATGACATATATAAATAGGTAGTTCAGGTTTTTGAATCAAACGTGTGAAAGGGAAAAAGTCGTCTGTAAATTGTACTACTCAGATGTCGTTAAAAAAAATGAACATCAGGCTAATTTTGGTTGTTTTTGAATCATTATTTTGAAAAAAAAAAAAAATATAGATAGAAGGACACGAATGAAGCTCTTACCGAAAATAAACATGCTGGGTTTCATATTAAAGAGGACATCGAGTACATTCCATTTCCTTCTAGTTTCAGAGCCCAAGGATTGAGAAAATTTGCTTAATTTTTTTTTTCATGTTGATGCCAAGGCTGTAGGGGACAACCTTTTCATGCAACCATAGCCTTGGCCGAAGGGAAATTAGGGTACAGCAGAGAGAGGGGAACAACAAAAATATCCATGGTCACAAGCCCACGCTCCAGCAACTCAGAGATAGAGTGACATCTCTACCACTGGACCACTGAATGCCCATGGACCAAACGGACCAATTTCAGCGTCCCTATCATTTACTGTTTTTTCGATCCCCGGTCCATAACATAACAATGCAAAGGGTTAATGTAAATGGCAACTCTTCACTCCTCAAATAAAAGCAGTTCATGTATGTATGTGAATATTGAAGTCTAAGTTTCAGGCCTTTATACTGGGAAACGCACGTCTGACTTTTTAATGTTAGCGGATGGTTAATGATAGCCTTACCTTCTATAAAAAAAATTTAACTCAAAATCAAAGTATTAAAAAATGTCAGCTCAATGATTTTTATAACGGCTAGGAAAAACGCGTTGTAACAGACCGACAAACGGACTGACGGACGGATGGTCCTCGATCAGCGAGGCTATTATTCTTATTACCTCGAAATTGCTAGAATTGCAGATAAGCAAGTCTAAAATGCTGGTGACGATAAATTAATTTATCAGAAAAATATTGCGATTCCCTTCGTTATCTTCGATTTTTCCATCAACATAATTATTGGTTTCCTAACAAATAAACCTTCCAACTCGAAATACCTATTCTAAATATTTCATACACAAATATTGACACCGTCATGTTTACCAAAAAAAAAGATCAAACTTTTAACTCGCGGCTTCAACTTTTTCAATTTTAATTTACATAATTTTCCGTATTTCAACTTTTTCTAAATGTCAACCTTTTAGTGCTTAAAACCTTAAATCCCGCTAGCAAAAATTTAAATATCCGCAATTTAGTAAGGATGTAGGTACCTACTCTCGTAGCACTCTTACAAACAGGAAAGAATGATATAATCATGAATGTTTAATGTCGTATTATCATTGAGTGGTCCTGTCGTTTGGATTTTAGTCATAAGATGAAAATTTTAAAGGACAGATTAATGAAACGTGATTGTTGAGCATCAGCTGCGTGTGCATAATACGGAAATTCGGATGTTGATTGAATCTGATTTTCGCGCAGTTGAAAGTTTTATAGGGTTTATAAATTTTGTAAAGTTTTATTTATAATGATTTTTGGGCTCAAAAATATAATTGATTTTTATAAACTGTATTTTCGAAGATTTGTTATAACAGTTTATTTAAATTCTAAAAATGACTGGGAATGGTGATTTTTTAACATCAGCTGAGCCTTACCCTCCTTATTTTTAAAAGGTATGAATTGGCGCGTACACACACGGCGAATCCATGCTTTCGCCGAGTGTGTGCGGCTTTGGAGGTTCATTTAAAATTCGCTAACTCTATCAACGACTAGTAAATTCTTAGTATTTATAGGACGGTCATTTGTCTTTGTAACGCTCTTATGTTCTTCTAAACAAAACATCTTAAATCTGACCCGTATTTCCTAGAATATTTTTTGTACCCCATCAAAGACAGAAGCTCGTTAAAAGCACGTGTTTAATGTGATGAATCTTAGTTAAGTCGATAAAGTGTAATATAAAAGAAAACATTTTCACAATACACAAACGAAATTTAATCCATTAAATGGATACGTGAACGAATATCTCCAGGATTCGCATACATTACGTGTCTATTTAGATATATACCTACCTACACATAACATTCTCTTGGAATACATATAATAATATCTGTATCAAAATTCTGTATCCTGCGGAGTTTGCCTCGCTTTAATGGGTTATGCATGTTTCTACGAACCTATGATACGTCTATTATACTAATAAGTTGCTTTTAGGGACGGATGAGATTTTAATGTTAAATATTGCATTAACGTTTGTTGTCGTTGTTGTTGTAACATTAAAGCGCTGAAGATATATAGGTTGACACACATATCATTATGAAGAGACCCTCGGTATGGCTAGGAGCATGGAGAGAGTATCGGTGTCGGTGTAGAATGGTTAGGTGCAAGGAGAGAGTATAATGGAAATTCATTGTTGACAGGAGCTTTGATTTTCATGTGATATAGGTCTGATGGTATTGTCGTAAAGTGATTTTTATAATGGATGAAGGAGGAACTGTGAATTATAAAGAGACAATGTTTTACTGGATGCGAATGATAGATGATAAAAATTAAAATATAACGTGGTTAGTGGTGGAAAATATTTGATTATTTGTTGTCCGCCAGTTTCTGTATTCAAACTGGAAAAACCCAACTGATATGAAATGTACCCGTCGAGTTCTTTGATTTGAGTACCCATACGTCCATGTCCTATAAAAGCTAAAAAAGTCGTCTTTTTAATATCTCCGGGACACCCTGTTAGCTTTGTCCTACCAACCCTAAGTATTTCGTGCTAAAGACTGTTACTACTCTACACATTCGTACCAAATTTCATGACGATCGGTTAAGCCGTTCGCGAGTTATTTAGTGAACAAATTTTTAAATCTCTACACTGAAAAAAAAATCATCATAATATTAATGAACAGGGAGCATAACTTTTTTTCGTTACCATGATGAATTAGTTCATAGTAAATAAACCTTCTCTTCCTTAAAACAATACAGAGTTCATCTATTTTACGAAACACCGATTGTTAGTATAACGAAAACAAAATTTCAACTTAATGAAAGGCGGTCATGAACACAATAAACCTCCAAGTTGAATCTTATACAATGTACATTCCGGCTATGAACCCATACATTAGCCCCGATAGTAACTAAATAATATTGTTCATTAATTACATGACATCGATCATAGTAATACATATTCATCTCACTATCCCTTTAAGTATATTTTATAAACCTTCATCACGTATAGTCTGCGTGGTGTAGTAGGTAGGGCGTCTGTCTTCGAATCATAGGGTCCAGGGATGGAATCCCACTGTAGGTAGATAGGTAATTATTGATGGCTTTTCAGAGCAGACGTAAAATGTAAAATGACTGCCGTCAACACTTATGAAGCTGGATGCCGGCCTGCGCCAGTTTTTTTTTTCATTGATGAACTCAGTAATTATATCAATGAACAAGTTGTCAATTTTATGAATTCGTTCGTGATAAAATCAGATTCATTGGACTGATGAAATCCGTCTTCGATGGGATATCGGTGTAAATATTCATTACTTTAATGAACAATTACATTGTTTCAGGGCACCTTTCTTTTAGTGTAGGACACCCTGTTATCTTTGCCATACCAACTTTTAAGTATTTCGTGCCAAAGACTGTTACTACTAATTGTGAAAATCTTGACTTATCGTTCCATTATATACACCAACTACGGTGCATGTCTGTAGTATTTATGGCATGGCAACTTACCAGCTCTATGGGAACTACGCGGAACTTTATCTGTTTGGAGGAGAAGAGCCCCAGCGGGAGAAATATCGAGTTATTCAATTTCGGAAATATCACATTGGAATTTTTGCATCGAGACCTCTAAGCGTCTATAGCTCAGTAGGTAGAGTTGCTGACCTTGTGACTGAAGGTCGGAGGTTCGAATCCGGATTGGGATGAAACTTTTTTTCTCAATTTCCTCAATTTTTGGTTCTTCTCCTCGAAACAGACAAAGTTACGCATAGTTCCCATAGAGCTGGTAAGTTGCCATGCCATAAATACTACAGACATGCACCGCAGTTGGTGTATAGAATGGAACGATAAGTCAAGATTTTCACAATTAGTTAAAATTCGCACCCACGAAATTTGGGAACCAGAATTAATACAGTAATTGACTGTTACTATTCTAGACATTCGTACCAAAATACATGACGATCGGTTAGGCCGTTCGCGAGTTATTTAGTGAAAAAAATTTCAAGTGTCCGGGACACCCTGTTATCTTTGCCAATCCAACTTTTAAGTATTTCGTGCCAAAGACTGTTACCACTCTACACATTCCTACCAAATTTCAGCACGATCGGTTAAGCCGTTCGCGAGTTATTTAGTGAAAAAATTTTCAAATGTCCGGGACACCCTGTTATCTTTGCCCTACCAACTATTAAGTATTTCATGCTAAAGACTGTTACTATTCTACACATTCGTACCAAATTTCATGACGATCGGTTAAGCCGTTCGCGAGTTATTTAGTTAACAGACGGACGGACAAAATCGATTTCTACCCACCCAATTCACTGCTCGGGAGTTTTTTTCAAATAAGTAAGTTTCTCTGGCTCGGTTAACCAGAAAACGGGTACTTTGAGCTCGGTTAAAACCGGACTGTCTAACCGGCTTTTCAAGAAACCGAAAATAACAGAAAACCGGGTTATGGGCCGGTTTTTGACATCCCTAATGTGCAGCCGATATACCGAACGATTAGGGCGAAAGCGATGGATAGAAAATTACAGGAATACATGCAAATCGAGCAATGTGAAGCAGCATAGGAAGCCCCCGTCTCTAGCGTTCAGTTAGCAGATTTAATTCAGACTATCAGAATCAGAAGAATCGAGTCTTCTTACGACTCCCTAACTCATTTCTACCGAAGCGATTTGGCTGCAAACTCTATAAAGCCTTCTGATCGAAGCTGAGCTTATTTGCATCTGGGTGGAATTTGCACATCAATTCTAGAATATGCTGAATATTTCAATGTTAAAGTTTAATGTCTCTAATATGTTTGTCCATACAGGTATCAAGTCAAAGGATATCTCTATTCTATTTAGTTACTGGCATTACACACTTCAAAATTGTAGTTTATTGTTTGTTTTGTATTTAAAATAACAGTTCATTAATGTAACTCTTAAAAGGGCATTTTGATCAATCCGTTCCAGGCAATAGGCAGATATTCCGGAACTAATTCGTCTTATTACCTAAATCCTTGAATATATACGAATAGTACGAATAATCTTCGAAATAGTAAGACCGCTCACACATGGCCAATCCATGGATTCGAATCCATTAAATGGATTTTCGTTCTGTCAAATGAGCCCATACAGGGGCAGTCAAAATTGCCGTGATTATCTGGCCAAAACTGAGCAAAAGTTTTGTTTACGGTATGTGAGCAATTTCGAATTACGTTGACGATATTTTGCGCATGAGTGTAAAACTCTCTATTAACATTGCAGCTTTTCGTACAATTTATTTTTAATACACTCCTTATCAATAGGAGGCTGTATATGTCGCAAAGTTATAACGGTATTTTCTTTCAACTTGGTGACAATATTTTCAGTAGCCTGCTTGTTCTTTCGATAATACAAGGACTCAGATCCCGAGTCCCGTTAAGATTTTAGAACAAGAATTCTTAAAATCAGTACAAATATAAAACTTATTCGGGATAGAACTGTATAGGTCTTGGAGCTAATTTAAGTTAATTTCTTCCCAAGCTGCCCTATTCGGTGGCAGAAGCTCATCAGTGTTGTCTATTCCCAGACCTATTTGATGATAACGATGATAGATTAGTCCTGAAACCAATATTTTGTCAGCCTTGCTTCACGAATGTGTTGCTAAAATCTTAAAGGAGTTGCATGGAAAATGTCGGTATTCTTTAGGCATTTATTAGGGAAGATTATTTTTATAAGCCCGGGCGCTCTGAATACCCCTGATTTTCATAAGCTCAATAGGGCCATGCCAAGATATTCAACCCCAAAGAAGAAACCGTATGAATTGGACAAATAAGTGGAAGCACTGACGAAAAAAAATCAATCTTGTCGGTTCAGATGGATTTACAGTCAAACCTGTCTAATCGGACCACTGACGGGACCGATCAAATTTGGTCCGATTAGCAGGTGGTCCGATTACTAAGGGTGCCAGAAAAGTACAAAAAATGAATGAAATAATTTTTAAACGTTATTCATGAACATTGAACTTGTACAAAGGTTACCTATGCCCTATGCAATTAATGTTTTGAAACCGCTCAACAGCGTAACTACTTTGTGAGTTTTTTTTTAATATGAATTCTCCCCACACGCAGTTCCACCGAAATTTTGAATATTCTTTTATCCTTTATTTGAAATGCTAAAATGACACTAGTCGCAGATACAGACTATAGAAGAAATAGGGGTAGCGACCCTTCGACGAAAATGCACAGCAAACAGTCACTTTTTGTGAATGTTTTCTGTAACCGCAGGTTTTTCGAATTTTTGTATTGTGTTGTTAGCTATTGTTTGTTGGGTATGCTGATTATGACAACCACTTTTGCACCTCGTTTGAGAGACCCTGATAACATTTCCCGACTACAAAGGTATTCGTAGCAAATATCCTACCATTCTACACATTCATACTAAATTTATTGCCGATTATTATCTACTTTTGCACCTCGTTTAGGACACCCTGTTAGCATTTCCCAATCTCAAAGGTATTTGTAGCAAATAACCTACCATTCGACATATTTACACTGAATTTCATGTCGATATACACCCTTTACCGATGACAAATAAAATGATCTACTTTTGCACCTCGTTTAGGACACCCTGTTCCAATTCCCAATCTCAAAGGTATATGTAGCAAATATGCTACCATTCTACATATTTACACTGAATTTCATGTGGATATACGAGCCGGTACACCTTTTTCCGATGACAAATAAAATTATCTACTTTTGTACCTCCTTTGGGACACCCTGATAACATTTCCTTACTTCAAATGTATTCGTAGCAAATACCCTATCATTTTACATATTCACACTAAATTTATTGCCGATTATAATTAGCTTTTGCACCTTTGTTAGGACACCCTGTTGATATTTCGTAATCTCAAAGGTGTATGTAGAAAATAGCCTACCATTCTGCAAATTTACACTGAATTTCATGTCGATATACGAGCCGATACACCCTTTTCCGATGACAAATAGAATAATCGACTTTTGCACCTCGTCTCGGACACCCTGTTACCATTTCGTAATCTCGAAGGCATTCGTAGCAAATACCCTACCATTTTACACATTCACACTGAATTTCGTGTCGATCGGTTGAGCAGTTAATTCGAAATCCACCGAAAAATAATTTTAGCGTATACTCACTCGCTGGCTGGGTGCTAGTCGAATTGAACATGTCCTATTCCACTAGTATCTACGAAATGTGTCTGTTGACTAGCTACTAGTCAAATTGCACAACAGTTTGTTGATTGTTTACGACGTCGTCACCGTAGTAATTTCACGTTTGCAACTAACTCCTGTATATAGGGTGACTAGTTGCGCGTCTAGTTGCATCACACTTTCGGTGACGACGTCGTAACAACACATAGTCACCCATTTACATGACACTGTTTTCGTTGTTTATTACGTGTCGTCGCCTATGGTGATTTCTCGAATGCAACTTTACTAGTACTAGTAGCTCGCCAAATGTGACTGTAGCTTAATGGTTCAAGCAATCCTCCCTTTAACTTCACTTGCATCTTCATGTCTCAGAAACTCCAGAATTGTCTCACCACTGCATCTACCCAACACTGATTCAATGGTTGATGCTGTCTACGAAATTTCCCGTGGTCATGGGAAATAATGAAGTGTATGTAGTAACAAAATTTCTAATATTTTTGTTAGTCAACAAAATGTCTTGCCGCGTTGCCTGTCTGTTGGTCAATTTCCTCGTACTGCTCAAATAAGAATCAATTTGAAGTTTTGGTCCGATTTTGGAGATTTATCCAGTGGATGGTCCGATTGTGGAGGTACGTCTAGTACTGATCCATCTAATTGGAGTCACCGATCGTGGTCCATGGTCCGATTAAGAGGTGGTCCGTTTATAAAGGTTATTTTGTATGAAAAACCAAATAAAATTGACCAAGGGTGGTCCAATTAGAAGGTGGTCCGATTATAGAGTGGTCCGATTAACAGGTTTGACTGTATGTATTATTTCCACAATTTCAGTAAAAAAGAATTAGTTTTGCAAGCACATCACTCAAACAGAAGTGTCGAGGTATGGGGTTGACTATCTCGGTGCGGAACTATTAAGCTTGTGGAAATTGTAAGTATTCAGAACGCCCAAGTTTAAAGCAAAATTGGCCTAATGTAATGCCTAAAATTGACACTTTCCATGCAAACCCTTTAAAATATTAACAGGATAATATATACCCACATGTGTAAAGCAAGGCTGATAAAATATTGGTTTCGAGACCGATCCGGTTATGGAAAGAACGCCATACTTTCTCAATCTAAATTTCATCAAAAATGTTTGGGGATGGATTTCAAGAAAGATCTATACCGTAGACGACAGTTTAACAACACTGAAGAGCTAAACCTGATTAGGGGAACTTGGGACGAAATTAACTTAAATTACCTTCAAAACCTATACAATTTTATCTCTGATAACATTTTTTCATTGATATCACTTAACGAAAGTTCAACTTATTATTAGCCACATTTTCTAAAATAAAATTATTTCTACACCGTTTTTTTTTTTTGTCATTTATTTCCTGTGGAACTATCCTAATGACTTTCACATTTGTATTGTTTTTAAGAATACTCGTAAGAAAATCCTAACGGGACTCCGGATTTGAGATCATGTGTTATTAAAAAAACAAGAAGGCGACTGAAAGCATTGTCACCAGGAAAATACCGTTATCACTTTCCAACATACAGCCTATTGATTGGGAGTGTACTTCAATACTTTATGGTTACATTTTATCAAATAAATAAGCTTAAAGCATTTTATAGCCAGTTCAAACGACCATGCTACAAGTATGCTTCAAGCTTAAATTATGGATAAAGTAACCGTCGAAAAACCTGACATAATTTTTATTTGAATTGACGTATTTTGCACCTGTTCTGATGAATTTAACGAGCTTTTAAACCAAAATATTGTAGTCGGACATAACGTCTATTGGAACTGTATACAGCTAGTGGATGTAATGAGTTTTTCGCAACTGTTTACAGTCTTTAACGCCTTATTACGCAAAAAATAATACAATTCTTCCTATCCTTCCTGCAATTTTTAACAATTTTAGATTTAACGTGTTTTGAAAATTACCACAACTATCTATACAGAAGGACATAACAAAAGAGTTTTTTCTCCATTTATCTTCATTTTTGCATCTGTATCATATCCTCTATATACAATAAAATGAAAAAAAGCCCTTGTTGAAAATTCAATAACGTGGACATATTGTGTGTATTTTAATGGTCACTTGATGATACCCTATTGAACTTTGCCCGTATACAGGGCGAACCCAACAAAATCGATAGAAAAGTTTCAATAGCTTCAAGTGCCTCAGTATGGTATAGAACCGGTGAACGTACATATATGGCTAAGCTATCGGATCCACTTAGGCATGTGGTGAGTACCTAACCTATGTACATAGTTGCCATAGTCCTTAAGTGTGTTCGGTTCGGAAATATTCAATGAAGTGCAATAAATTTGAATTTATATTGTAACTATTTTGGTTTGATATTGTTAGGTGTTAGCTGAACTGGTTGGAGTGTGGTCGTGGTTCGTTGGTTATTAAATCACATTATATCCACACATTTAGGGCTTAGATTGTGTTCTGAATAAAAAAAAAACCTTTATTGTAATATAACAAACAATCGAGACACGTGGATGTAAGCTAAAGGTCAAAACGCTCTAGCTATACAACAATACCAGACAATCCCCATAGAATTTCTGTCCAAATCCGAATTTCCATTTATTTTTTAGAATATCGACGTTTCAGATTTTACAAGAGCCACCAGTATATAATTGCCACTGACTCTGTTGTACATTTCAAACATTTATAAAGCGCCCCATGCTAATTTCAACACTCATTACAATCAAATTGTATGCAAAACCTCCCAAAACATGTCATTTGTTTCTTTCATAAAAATTTATGTCGACTTTCGTTTCGTACCGTTCACGTCAAAATACAATTTTATTGCTTTTCAGAATCAAATATGCGACATTGTGGGATCGGAATTATGGTCTGTTTCTGTATGGGGATATGATGTGTACCCGTAGGATATGTGTATGGGATAGGATTGGGGAAAGCGAAAATACATGATATACAATTCAAATAATGTCCGTGCGATTTATTGGCCGTTTCTTTATGGAATGTGACGCATTGTTTTAAATATATCAATGAATTCCAATGGGTAAATGTTCTTTGACCCAAAATCAAGAAGTCAATGAATTTAAGATTTTTTTCGGGCATATAATCCAGTCAAAATATCCCAATTCAGGCCTCCAAACAGAAAAAATAGAGTAATGCTAATTTTGGTTGTTTTCGGATCAGTAGGATAGCTTAAACTGCCAGGAGTCTAAGAAGCGCCACAGAGCCTTCGATCGATTGGCGAGATTTTTAGATTGCGAGATAAATCGGAAAGTATATATGTGACCATTGGATTCAATTTTTTGATTTGATTTGTGTTCCACATCCGTATTGCCATGCAATTTTCCGTAAAAGCTACCATGACAATCATGTGTTCTCAGTTGCTGATTTTTTGACAGAAACCGGTGGTCGTCCTTCATGCTGTGGTCATTCTCCATCAAAAGTAGCAATGGATGTCCACCTTCCATCACCAAAAATGCTAGTAATTTTCGTTATTTTGTGTTGTGTCTTGTGGACCGTGAAAGCCAAATATTGTGGTGTCATATAAAGGAGGCAGTCGAGTGCATTGCACATCCGGTGTTTGTTTACTGTTTCAAGGACCCTAAACTTATCATCATCTATATTTTTCCAAAGCCATAACTACATGAATATTTAAAGTTGCTACTGGACACTTTCAGTATTCGGGCTGTTCTTAGAACTCTAGTTTGTTGATATGAGGTTCAAATGCAGCTAAGGGTAGTTTTTAAGGGGAAGAAGGGGCGCGACAATTTTTTTTCTTTTTCCATTGAATTACTACAAAGTCGCGACATTTGATGCGCTATAACGTTTTTTGAACTTTTGAAGTGGTAGTGCTAACTTGATACACGTGTGTAATTTAATCAAACATCTCAAAGAAAACAAAAGCTGATGAGCGAAAAGAAAGAAAAGTACGCGTAATGAAGCCCATGAATTTCAGAGGAAATTAGCTACCCCATACCTAAATGACAAAGATTGGATTAATTCAGGAAAGAATGCGGAGAGGCCCATCTGGACCAATTCTTCAACTTCTGCTATGCGTTTTGAAGCGAATGTTATAAAATATTCCATCATTCTATGAGCAGAAATTATGCTCTAGTAATCCGCCCATCAAATCGGAAACCATCAATTCATCATTTTATTGACGCCCTTTCAGTCGATGAATTAAAAAAAAACGAAAATCCAACGAGTTGGACTCATCCCTCTATACCAACGGTTCTTAACTAGTGGTCCGCGGACCACTGGTGGTCCCTGAGATGACATTAGGTGGTCCGGGAGGCCTTTACCGCATAGTTCGATGTGAATATTCTTAATAAGCACAAACTATATTTTCAAAAAAAAAACTTCAAAGTTGTGCGCTTCTCAAACACAAACCCCAGAAGCGGTAGACAATTGACTGGGACTGTTTTCATTGAGATGTATCGCTGTTGTTGTAGAACACCCAAAAGGAAATGAATACGAGAAAAGGGCATGAAGGGAGAATGTCAGGACGAACGAGAGCTTGTTGGAAATTCTGCGTTTATGCAAAAAAGGTACTATAGGATTCTAACACCGGAGGACGCCATCAAAAAATCTACTATATTTGGTGTTGAGATTCTGAGGGCTAAGAAGGCCGGTTTTAATCGCCATAGAGCTCCAAGAGCATTTCTGGGAACTGATTGTTGCCATGTTGCTATTTAAATTTCCCAATTTGTCGAACCCTGTTGTGCGGTTTAGCTTACGCATGTGTTTCACATTTTCTTATGTCAGTAGGATACGGGTGGCACCTTCCCCCTTCGACTAGCCCAACTAAGAGGTAAAGCGAGTACTGTCGAGGCTCTGCCTGTCTTTTTTATATAGATTGGGAATCTTGCATGGATTATATACACCACGTGTAGCTAAGACCGCTAGCATGGACTTCCAACTAATCAGCCTTCAGCGCAGGTAGCAGAATTACGTCTGTAGAGAAGCCATGTCGATTTGGGCATATTCACCTTACCGGTACCCTTGGGCTTTGCCCTATGTAAGTACATCCATTTCTCGTCCACACATCACAGTTAGCGTCCAGCGTAGGGCCCGGATCATTTGCTGTACATACTTATACAAATTTTGGGGGAAAAAACTCATTTTAGGTGCAAATCTAGTTTAATTTTAGGAAGGGGAGTCACGCCGCCTACTGGCAACACTGCTTAAGCATGTTAAACGAGAGAGGTCAACTAGAGAGAGCATGTTCATGATGTATTTTTAAAAAATGCACATATTTTCGTCAAATTAGCCGAACACACACGTTGAATTGGTGAGTCCGTGGATTTGAATCCATTTTATTGGCTTTGGATTCGCCGTGTGTGTGCAGTTCTATAGATAGGTGGATGAAGGCAGAGGGTCGGTCGGTCAGCTGACGTATGAAGGATTTAAATGGAAGCGTCAGTGTCAATTTTTTTTAGGATGTCTCAAATATTTGTAAGTTCTACCGCCTGCCGTTAAGATATTTGGAATCACTGGAAATCAATGGTAATCACTGACTTTCACTGCCAATATTTTCTTTCGTTGAAAATAACGAGGAATAATACTATCACCACAATGCTAGGTACAAAATTTCATGATTTGTATGGCTCCTCAAAGATTTTGAATGTCAGTGGTCCGCGAGAAATAACGAGTTTTATCAAGTGGTCCTTCACGTACAAAAGGTTAAGAACCACTGCTCTATACGCATAAGATACGCGATATGAAAATGTATTTTAAATTCATATTGCAAATACAAAATTTTATCTTTTTTCGTTTTCGTATGTTACACGTTCATAAATATTTCACGCACGATACCTCGGCCATTCCAGAGCAGAGTTGGCATATGCCACATTTTCCAAATGACTAGGATAAAAGTGATACGTTGAGCAGATCAGTTTTCAGTTTGTATACTCGTCCTTTCGTTTGCTTTGCACTGAGTTCATTTTGAAATGTTTGCTAAATTTTTCACGTGAAGATATTCGATATCAAGTGGATATTGTGTGTGAATCAGGACGAGGGAAAGTTGTGACATACATCTGTCCGGTGTCTAAAATTCGTAAGTTTCGAGGTTGACAGGTGTGCCAGCCAGAAATCTATTTAGTTTTCAAGTCGAATTTGAAGTTTTACAATCATGACAACATCCGTGTGTCCTTTTCATAATGCTATAGCGATTTTTTTTTATATGCCACGTGTGTTGTAATAGAGGGCTCGATCTGTGGTGTTTGCATCTCGCCCATTTCGTACAATTTATTCGATATTATTTCTACAAGTGGTACGCTCTCCAGGATCATTTCATCGCCGCGCCCAGGCAAAAAAAAAGAAGTAGAGAGATTGATAACAGCCAACACACAAATAAAATGGTTTCATTTCGAGGCGTGTAAAAACGTCTTGGTGACTAAACGCTGATTATGCAGACCTACCAAAAGTTGATTAACAATGTAATAATAATTGAATGGATAAAATATTAGAAAGCATTTACTTATAGTTCCAGAAATACTATGCAGGTTGGAATACGTTTCAATAGTATAATCGATTCGCTATGCTATATCCCGCAAGGTTTTATGACAATTACTAACTAACGAGTTTTAAGCTTTAAAAAAAACAGCTAAAACATAATATCTGAACACCATCAGACCCAAACCTTTCACCACCCCAGCCCTTAGCACATTCCCTTTTTCCAATTATACCATATCTGACAACAAGTAATTAACTACCGACACATCTATAAAATCGCCAGGATACAAAATATGTAAACATTTTTCATTGGCTAACCATTTTATCGAAATCCATGCATAAAAGCCCATTTCAATTTTACTCCCATTTTAAAACCGCCACCACACGCACTAAACGTCCAAATCGTCAGATATTTCACATTATTTATATAAATACCTCGCAAACTCATTTTATTTTAAAAGGACATCGCTCGTGAGCGTGATAACAGCATTGGAATATTAGCGTAAACGAATAGAATTGTAATTGCATGTGAAGGATAATAGTATGGCATGGCATTTAATCGCCAGGCTAGAAATTATAGGCCAATGCATATTTCAGTCACAAGGCGCGTGTGTTTGTTTGCATGTATGTATGTGCATATAACGGCGGGATACACCGGGAGCAGCACGAAGGATATTATTACGCGCGAAACAAATGAATGGCCCAGGATGAAATGAGATTCATGAAATGTAATTTAGTTACAAATTCATATCGAAATATTTCGAACCTGCTAAAATGGAAAATTAACGACATCAAAAGGTTTTTAGTTATTTTGATAAAGCTTGCAACCGTATCTAAATTGCCAGGAAAATATTATGAAAATATATATGAGGAGAAGCGCGGTCATGTAAATATATTGCAATTGGCGTTTAGATAAAATGTCTACATGTGAGAACGTAATGGAATATTGTGTATCGACAAAGGTCCGAACCATAGGTCGAACCTATATTTTGTTGTATAGTGAACACAAGTTTTATGGACGGCGCTTAATTGGTTGAATATCTATTGTCTACTCTATTATATGGCAACTTTCATTTCCGAAATGGATGAGCGGCCGATAGTGAATTAAAATTGGCAGTTTGGGCTGATACCGCATTCCTAATTGTGGTTTCTTTGATTTTCGACTTGTAGATTAGATGAAACGCGCGGACTTTCATTGGAATTGAAAGCAATTATTAAATCGTTTTTTTTTTTTATTAATTGAGGCTTATCATTTGAATTTAACAGGATGATAAATGCTAAATGCACACAATTTCAAGGACCGGAACATATCGCAAAGAAATTCCACTAAATTAGTAGGCCATTCAATTACCGATTTTAGGTCGCAAAAAATTGCTCGGGTCTGGTTTTTTGGGATATTGTTAGGATAGATACCAGAAGTGTACCACTAAGTTTGCAACTTCGAAAAACCTGTACTAACCCCGTGACCCTCAAAATCCTCAAAATTTTCGGACTTTTTTCATATTTTTGTTTGTAATTTCTAAAAGGTGCTTCCTACAAGTAAGTCGTCCACTGCACTTTTAAAGCTAAGAAAATCTTCTTTAATTTGAGTGTAACTCCAGCTTTGTAGGTGCAAAGGATCCCAAGATACAGCACTTTAAAAAATGTGCTTTTTTGTAAAAAAAAAGTCCGAAATTGTATTTTAGGAGGTTTGTATGACAGCCTTATGAAGTAATGTTCCGATTCCATCCATTCCTAGATATGTTTTGAGGCTTTACTAGAAACACATTTGGGTGAGGTTTGGTTAAGATTGGTTCATAAAGAAAAAAGTTTTTCTTAGAAGAACCTTATTATCAGGGGTTGGTTTGTATGACAACCCTATGACCTAGTGTTCCGATTTCATCCATTTCTAGATATGTTTTGAAGCTTTACTAAAAAACACATTTGGGGAAGGGTGGTTAAGATTGGTCCATAAAGAAAAAAGTTTTTCTTAGAAGAACCTAATTTCCAGAGGTTGGTTTGTATGACAGCCCTATAACGTAGTGTTCCGATTTCATCCGTTCCTAGATATTTTTTTAGGCTTAACCAGCAACGTACTTGGGTGAAGTTTGGTTAATATTTGTACATAAAGAAAAAAGTTTTTCTTAGGAGAACCTAATTTTCAGGGGCAGCCCTATGACCCCATGGTCTGATTCCATTCGTTCCGACATATATACAGCTAAGGAACTGGTTTATAACTTCATGTCACATGACTTTCTCTGTAAAATGCGCATTTAAGCCGATATTCAGCTCGGAATATAACTGAAATTACAATTTCGAACTTTTTTTCAAAAAACAATGTTTAAAGTGCTGTATCTTCGGATCCTCTGCGCCTACAAAGCTGGGGTTACACTCAAAGTAAAGAAGATTTTCTTAGCTTTAACAGTGCAGTGGACAACTTACTTGTAGGAAGCACCTTTTAGAAATTACAAACAAAAATATGAAAAAAGTCCGAAAATTTTGAGGTTTTTTGAGGGTCATGGGGTTAGCACAGGTTTTTCGAAGTTGCAAACTTGGTGGTACACTTCTGGTATCTATCCTAACAATATCCCAAAAAACCAGAGCCGAGCAATTTTTTGCGACCTAACGCCTTATTTTTCGGTTTATTGACTGGCCTATCAGGGCTAACATAAATTTTACGCCACACTTTTTTTTGAGTACTCGTTTTAAGCTGTATTTACAATGGGTGAGGTTATAAAACACAACGTTCGCGTAACGTTTCGCGTTTTCCGAAACGTTTCCTATTGTGTTCTGTTAACGCATAGATCCGGATCAGACTTGGTGTTCCCATCGCCATCTCTCGGAAAGTGACAAATGTGACAATTGACACATCACAGCTGATACGTTTTGCTCGAAAATTAAAATTTCCAGTTTTAAACGAGATGCAGATACATTTTATTTTGATTATAAATAGTTTAATAAATAAATGAGGGCGGAAATGCACGGTTCGACGGCAGATTGTAAATTTCTGCCAATCAATCAAGCTATGCCTCGCAAGGGGGCGCTTAGAGGATCTGTTTGTAGGGAGAAGTTTCTGATCCGTAACGGCCGGTTGATTTGAAACGTTGCGCGAAACGTTGCGCAACGTTGTGTTTTATAACCTCACCCAATGACTCCCTATGGCAGCTCGTCAAAGAACTGGCATCGCGCGAGTAACATTATGATAGTGCCCTGTGCAGTCACGTTCTGTGGCTCATACTTATGCAACAGTAAAAACTAGAGCAGGTAATTGCAATTTGCAATTACCAAATGATGAGGCAATAATTAATGAGGTTATTGTTAATGCTGCACTTTTAACCGAGTCGACAAAAGACTCGCTAGCATGTAAGAAGACAGTTGTTAGCCTACATTAGTCAAATAAAGTCGATAAAACAAAAGATACTTCCTCCTTTTTTTTGTACCGCTCTGGACTTAAATACATAATTAGCGCTGCCATTTGGCAGCTACTTATCATCCAGCTACCAAATGGAGTCTGAAAATTACATAACCAAATTTTCATTTTGGAGGGTTCTTATCGATTTTGTCCGTCCATCTGTTCACAAAATAACTCACGGAAAGCTCAACGGATCGTCATGAAATTTGGTAGGGTTTTGGTTTTCATAAGGAAAAAAGGGTATCCCGAAGAATTGAAGTTTGAAGATGACTTTTCTAGTTTTGACCAGAGATGGACATATGGGTACTTAAATCAAAGGACTCGACGAGTACATTTTATATAAGTTACTTATTCCAGTTTCGAGTAAACGGAGTTATGGGCGTTTGAAGATAAGCTTACGTTTTCACCTCGGTTTTTCTAAACCGTTATAGGTACCGATATGCAACTTTGCATCAATGGTCAATATGAGCTTAGATATAGATACGCTAAATACTAAGACTGTTGACATTTGCTATGAAAAAGTAAATAACAGTAAGTTTGTGAAATTTGAATTTATACATGTGTAGCTCTTCTTCTTCTTCTTCTTCTTCTTCTTCTTCTTCTTGCAAATATAAAAAAATTTATGAGGGTTTTTAGGAAATGACATAAGGAAGATGTCTGCAAATGTTCATTAGAATGACTTAATCCAAACCGGAAATATAGCGAATATATAATATATGGCGTTTCACAATACATACCAGGGCAGCATCTTAAGCATTTTTGTCACTGCTTATCTTGTGACTGGGTAAAACAATGAACATGAAATTTGGTGACAATGCATAGAATGGCACGAATACTTTTGAAGTTTGTAGGACCAAGCTAACAGGCAGTGGCGGAACAACTCCACCCGGGGCCCTCCCGCCAACTTCTTCAGTGGACCCCCTTACACTGAGAGAAAAGCAGAGTGCAATCAATCGAAAACACGCTTAAATCAACTCTTCTGAAACATGATTTTCACAGTACAGTGTTTCTACTTAAATTGGTAATGACAAACTTAACAAACTTTGCTAAGAGCTACTTTGACTCTTTGCATTATTTTATTAAAAATAGCGTTCTTTTTGTAACGTTTATTGAATTGTTGATTTCGTCAATGTTTTTTTTTATTTATTTTAAAATAAAAAAAGCTCACGTAGCCCAGCATTGACCTCTATAGGTGTTGGCAAAATTTAATTTACCTCATTACGTTCCGAAAACCATAATAAATTACTTGCCTACAATGGGACTCGATCCCGGGAACCTATGATTTGAAGACGAGCACCCGAACTACCACACCAAACACTTGCTTGACAATTGGAAAAACGACTTGTTATTAATTCAACTCTATTCCTTGTTTCAGCTTTGAATTTAAGTGTGCTCTGATTTAAATCTTTCAATTTTAAGAACGTTTGTTGTTAATTATTAAATCCAATACCGCAATCTTGGCAACACTCCAATCAAACCAAATGTGGCATCAGCACTACAACTCTAATGACCGTGTATATGCCGCAAGGAAGATAAAATATTTTAGTCTTCAACGACATATACAGGTCGTACTAACTAGTTTGACCTAAGTTTAGTACCACTCGCGAAGTATTTTCTTCGTGTTTGACAGTTCATGACAAAGTGGATTGTAATTTAGTCCGGTATAAACTCCCTATACAAAGGTACTATCTTCAAAAATGTTTAAGGATAGTTTATTTGCAGAGGGACCTCAAGGGTGGGTCGGATTGTAGCACAGTCATACCAGGAGCCTTTTTTCCATAATGGAGGCTATTAAGGTGTTCATAGAGATAAAAGCGGATTTCTTATTTTAGATAAATTTAGAGTAAATTAGGAAAAACAATTTTAAATGTTTAACTTACCTTTTCGGAAAAACAACTACACAAAATTATGTGTTTTGATTGTTTCCATTTATTTATGGAAAATGTACAATCAGTAGTACAATCGAGATATTTTCAGGTGAATTATGAAAGAAGGCCAAACTTTTCTTGCACTATGAATGATTATAAAAATATAGAGGAATTTTTTTCAACCATAGAAGAGTTTTTTTTTTTGTGAAAATTTGAGGATCCGGATTGTCTGATGAGTTTTCAAAAAATGTTGAGACAATATTAAATTCTTGAACATAGAGACTTATCTAAGGAATCTGGTGAGATAGGAACAATGTGGTCCTACGGAAACTGCCTCTACGGGGCGGACTACACCCGTTTTCTACATGGAAACGGCCAAAAGTTTCCAACATACCTCCCTGGCAAGAGCCCTGAAGGTTCGATGAACCATAACTCGAATCCACATAGATGCACAGCGGTTGCACACCTTTCTGCACCGCTAAAAGAAGAAGAAGAAGAAGATAGGAACAATAAATTAAGCATTTGCGTTTATCTCTTCTTGTTTACAAAAACATCATCATTTTTCGCAGCAGTTCTGTTTTTTTTCTAAAAGTCTTTCATGTGGGTTTTGGGCCCCTAAATCCCGTGGGCCCCCCGCCACGCGGGACCTGCGGGCCCTTATACGCCGCCCCTGCTAACAGGGTGTCCCAGAATAGTTTACTTTTTTAATACGCATAGGAAAGGCCTGTGTGGGTACACATATCAACGGGCTCAACGAAATCATTTCATATAAGTTCCTTTTTCTTTATTCGGAGCCAGATTTAATGGATTTACAGCTAATAAATTCAGCCTCTGTAGGCTCGGTATTTGTGTAAATTGTATGATCAAAATCGTTAAATTTGGGGGGGGGGCTTTTTGGCACGCATTCGAATAAAAAAACGCAAAAAGCTGTCAGGAAGAATTCAATAACAATTTCAATTTAGTGGAAAAGAAACCAAAGAAATTACAATTGAAATAAAACCGCCGACTTAAAAGACGGCAATGCAGAAAACAAACTGACATCTGGAAAAAAATCATGTTACTGCCAGTCAAGTTTTCTTGAAAGATCAAGAAGCACATCATTTACTTAATTTAAAAACTTAAAAACTTAATTTTCAAATAATGTAGTTAACGCATATGCGACATGTCCCAATTTGATTTCCGGAAGATGAAGTCTAAAATTTTTGAAATTTATACCAAATAAAAAATAATAATAATAAGGCCCATTCTCTCGTAGATCTTATAGAATGGTTAGTCTTATCGCCCAGAGAAGACACACACAATATTCAAAAAGCTTCTCCATTATATTGAATTGATTTTTTGTTAATTTTGCATAGTTATGTTATCTTTTGCTTATTTACGCTGTTGGATGAAAGTGCGCAATGATTTTCTCAATCTAAGATGATGGCTTAAACAAGCAAAATATGGCGTAGCTATGCAAAATAAGCAAAAATTTCATTCAACACAATGGAAAAGCTTTCTAAATATGGTGTGTGTCTTCTCTACGCGATAAGACTAATCAGCCGACAGGTACTGAATAAGAGCTATCAGAAACCCGGCCAATGTCGCGTAAGCACTCAGCACAAAACAGAGTTAAAAAAAAAACTCTGGAGAAATTTCATTGCCAAAGGCTGGTGCCTTCACCAACTTCTACAACCAATACGGCATGCTAAACTGTCAATCTGACAGTGCAGTGCAGTACCTAAGGGTCGGCAATTTGCTCTCTTGCCCGGGGTGGCGCTGAGCCAGTGTGGATACAACTTTATTGCAAAACTATAGGCGACGAAGACATTTGTACTCTTATTAATGTAAAACCATCTGCGTTTGTACAGATTGTACACAAAAACAATTTTGCAAGCTTTACCGACATATTTCTATCGTAAGTTAACTGGCTTCTTCCTTTTCCGCCAGAAAGGGTGATGTGCATACACTGCAGGCCGAGCGACGTATAATAACGAGGCAAGGAAGAAGAAGACATTTTTTTCCAACATTTCCTCGCTTTGTTTACAAGAATACACGGTTTTATTTAAAGAAAATTGTTTTATTTTTTCTTATTCCTGGAGCAATCAAACGATATTTCTGCAGCGCAATAGTGATTTTTTGTTTGTCGGGCTTAAACAGTAATTTTTACAAAAAACGAAAATTCAGTGCTAACTAGAAAATAACGAAATTTCATTGCATTTAGTACGTTTTCCTTACGGCTGCATCCATCTACAATTTCGAATTAAATTTAAAAGTACCCCTCCTAATACCTCCCACAGTGAATCCAGGCTAAACATAACGAAACTCCCCATTTCCGAAAATCCAAGACACACTCGAAGCTTACGCAATGTTACCCCCATTTCCAAAGCTTTATGCAATGGAAATATCGTAAAGCGAAGACACATCCGTTTCCAGTCAAGCTTAGTAAGGATACAACGATTATGATGATTTGAGTAATTATTTTTCGAATTTCAGTAGCAACAACAAGCGCTGAAAAGTCTCCAATGG
This sequence comes from Microchrysa polita, assembly GCA_949715475.1. Taxonomy (NCBI): domain Eukaryota; kingdom Metazoa; phylum Arthropoda; class Insecta; order Diptera; family Stratiomyidae; genus Microchrysa; species Microchrysa polita. Next base: position 4,725,718 of record OX454415.1, on the reverse strand, counting down.
CACCAAATTTACATTTTGAACGGCGCTGTAATAATGTGCAACATTCTTCCGAAACCTGAAGAATTGAGAGCTCAATAAAATACCACGTACAAATGGGTCGGGTTAGAAAACTTTTAAGAACTTTACTTCCACAAAAGAAAAAAAAACAAACACGATAAAATTTTACCAATTCGGCATCGAGATGCGTTTTGTCAAAAACCAGAAATGCGATAAAATATTAAAAATTAAAAAAAAACGGCAGTCCGTAGTAAGAAGTAAGTACTAGAGACATTCAAACAAATTGGCTTAGTACCTATGTATCTATTTTGAAATTTCAGCATCTACTTCCAAATCTCCAAGTTTCTATTGACCAACTTGAAAAATTCCATATTGAAGCGAAATTCCACCTCGTAACACGGTGTTATTGTTCCGGAAAAGTTTCTGGCAGTGTTCGCGAATCTGGAGTTAGCTGCAGATTTCAGATTTCAGATAGAATTGTCACCGCCAGGCACTTTTTTATTCGATATTTATTTATAACATTTCAGATAGAAATCTGACCGCCAGGCAGGGCCGGATTTATCCTCTGTCTGTAGCGCCCCTAGGTAGTAGTCTGGTTGCCGCCTTACATCACTAGCTTACGCTGAAACTGAGGTGTACAACTTTTTTAACAAACCTTAGTTTCCGGCGTTTTCAGAAGTAGCAGAACTTCAGTGAAAATTGCAGTTAACTTACTTCTTAGAAAGGTGGACTGAACATCTAATCAAATTTGATGTTCAGATGTATTTGTACTCCATTGAAGGTGAAATTAGATGCTCATGGAGCTCAAAGGAATATTTTAAGAAAATATGATGAATTGACGCATTGGATGCATAAGCAGCCCCTAAGACTTGTCACGTGATGGGAAATAATTCGATTCCTTAGAGCTGGCAATATAAAACTAAATACATACACTCGGTGCCAAAAACGGGCACTCTTTTATTCCATATTTATTATTTCAATATCTCGAAAGGTCTTGACGCCCTAGGAGCTGATCTGTACTTTTTGTCTCGGGGTGACCCCTGTTCTCCCGCTACAGCCCACTAAATTGATTGTTTTCAGTACGGAATCAGTTTCCGTAACGTTTAGTGAAATTGAAGTCAATCGAAAAGTCTCGACTCCCAAACAATGGATAGTAAGTCCTTTTTCTCTTAGTCACAACCGTTCTCCAGCTGCAGCCCCTCGAAATGGTCGTTTTCAATACTTAATGAAACCAGCTCGAAATTGCAGTTGGAGGTGGAAGTGGGATATGCTATACCAGGAGAAAGAAAGTGGATCCAGGGAAAAGATCCGTTCATTGGTAGTTAAGACCTTTCGTTATAATAGGGTAGAAGTAAAAAAAGTAAATGTGTCCAGTTTTCTTGGTTCCGAGTGGTTGTTACTTCTCCCACGCTTAATTCCCGAAACTATAGTGGTGAACTGGCAGGCTGAAACCTACGGCGGCATTTTTAACGTCACGTGCACATATTTAAAAAAATAATAGTTCAGTGATCAGACTTTATTCCTATTTTGGAAGTGATTGCTTAATTCGCCAGGCAGCCATATTGATATAATTTGGGAGTCAAGGATCAGTCGATTAATCGTTGGATTGTAAAAATAAGGGGTAAGGTCGTTAGTTCAAACGCCTACTGACGTTAGATATGTAAGTCCGCCACTGACCAAAGGAACGACTTTTGCAGAGTTCCCTTTATATTTTTCATATTTATAAACTGCCTCCTGAAATATTGTAGTGTATACTTCACAGAACATTAATTCAATGGATGCAAGTGCAAGATGCAAGTTTCAGAAATATGCCGTCCTTCAAAATTTATATCCGGCCAGGTTTGGGACTAAAATGAGTAACATAATTCTGGAAATAGATTAGGCGCGTCGAATGCTGCCGGAGAAACCAGGACAATGCATTTTAAATGGCTGGCATGTTTTTCGCTGTTGCTGTTGAACAGCAGCAGCAAACATGTTAGCTACATATTTAAAATGCATTGTGCTGCTTTCTTCGGTGTTATGGTCCTTCCGAAACTGACACCATCGAAACGAAAGACTCCTTCTCCTTTTACGAACAACTCAATACAGTTCAGTCTAAAACACCCAAAGGCGACATAAGTTTTTTAACTTGTACCCCTGTCAATACACTGCAATAGATAGAGTTTAGGAGAATGAAATGTAGGTGGCTAGTGTATAGGGTTTCCCCTACGGGAATTTTGAATTTCAATGTTGGCATACCTACATATTAAAAATAACAATTCAAACAAAATTTGAGAATCTGGTGGTTTTAGATTTTGCAAATAAATAATCGTCTTTTGTGATGAAATCCACCCAAATCTATTAACTAAGCCGACGATAGCGAGACAAAAATTCAAAACAACTGTCAGCTGCCAACTGTTTGACCGCGCACCTGGTCTTAACCAAAGAGTTAACCGCGATAGTTTTTCTTTGCAACGGCGGAGAAAGCTGCACGGAACAGGGACTTTAATACCGTATCCAGGAGTTCAGATGTGGTCGAACCTACTATCAGCATCCCGTAAAGGATTCCGATGAAAGGCTACTCATCCAGGACGAAGGTAAGATGAGGCGTTGTAAAGAGCATTTCGCTGCAATTTTAAACCGTAAATAACGTACCTTCCCATCAAAAGCCAGACCTTATGAAAAGCCGAGTTGCTACATCCACTATTTGGGCAGCCGTACGCATAGAAGAGTATCCCAGAGAAAATTGTGGCTATTATTAGGGCGACTTGCGTCAGTGCCAAATGTAGCGTGCCCCACAAAAGTTTCGTCTTACTTTGAAGTTCTTAGTGGGGTCAGGCAGGGCTGCATTCTCTCATTAGTCATATTTCTTTTAGTATTGGTGCTGGAGGCAAATGGTGTCGGGCTAAAGATTAACACAAACAAGACCAACATTTCTAGGGAACATTACGCTATCAGCTCAGTAAGGAGAATTTTCCAGGTCTTCTTATCGACACTAGCGACACTTATCTTAAAGTCCGCCATATAGCGGACACACAGTGGAAAATATCGGAAACACAAAAGTTCTCCCTATGAGAACGGATAGCAGAACAAGCCCTTAAAACTTTCTTTATATCCATATGTGTTGCAGTAGACAAATACTCGACATTACCGAGTAAACCCAAAAAACACATTATCAATACTCACAAATTTTGCGAAAAAAGATATAAAAATATAAAAGACATCCTCCCTTAATCTCGTTACGCACAGTATCTATGATACGACAGTCCATAAGAATTAAGAACAAGTGAATATTTATACACTTTACCATTTTATTAATCGTTAAAGATTTCTTTTATTACAGCCAATTTCATGTACTCGACACATATTACATACATTTTGCTCATATAGTAGAATAAACTGTTTTCCAACTGCACGCGTTTACGCAAAAGGATGGGAAAACCACTTTTATTTGGAATGCCTATATTCTAGCCGACGCTGAATGGGGTGCGTGGCCTCGAAATTTATGGTGTTGAATATGATGTTGCTGAAGTACGGTTGAAACGCATAAAATCTATCGTAAAAATAAGTGTTATTAATGCAGTTGTTCGGCTGTTATTTTGAGTGCTGGTTGGTTAACAGCCTGCAAGTAAAGGGATGTCGAGGGCGAAATAATTTATGTTTACGAGGAATGAGGTCAAAAGTGATACAAGCACATAGTTCAAATGTGTGTGAACTGGTTGGCTCGTTTTAGCCCAATTTCTACTGTTTTTTGTAATAAGCACCGTCTTCAATTAAACTGTGTGATGTTATGGTACTGGTTGCATCTTTCGACTGTCTAATGGATGTATCGTCGTCTACGTCAAACGCCAGTAAAAATATTGTGTTAATTATACCGTTAGCCATCACTGTGGACTTTCAATAAATTGATCTAATTTCGACCCAATCTCAATCGCAACGTAAATAAAACCCCCCACAATGAAAATCCTTGCAATAGCCTAAACGGGCATGAATTGGCACTAAACAAGACTCCTTATATCAACTTAATCCTATCGTATTGACCTTGCCTTCGCCATTATATCCCTAAGGGAAAAAATCGATTTGTTTTCCCTGTAACGAAGCCGGGTATTATCCTCCACTTGTGCCGGCACTATACAACCAGGCTTTGTGTATAGTCGACGATGAGTATGGTATGGTGCTATGTACATACTTACTTTGCTATGGTCCTTTCCAAACCAAAAGGAATGCAAAGAATTGCTTTAATATTACCAAGAGTATAATAAAATCCACTGTGCGATCTTAACAGAATATCCAAAGGCGAAAATATGCCCTCGAGATATTTTCTCATCAACTAACATTTTGGCTTGATGGAAATGCGCTCTTGGATTTTCGACGAGCCGAGCAATACAACGGGCAAACGTGTTGGTTGAGGCCGCGTCCGCGATACCCTGCTCACAGCATGCATAGCATATTTTCCGGAAACAACAGCTCCCCCGTATACAGTCAAGGGTTCGTCTATTCAACGAGAGATTATAATACGAAACGAGTAGTAAGGCACGAACCAACAACGGAACGGACAGGCCCTCGAGAAAGGATTGTGTTGTGTGTACATTCAAATCAATCGATGGAAAAGTTTTCTTAACATTTGGCTCCATATCCGACTTGTGGGGCGAGATGTTGAGCACAGGACCCTAAAGTGATGCTATTATGCCTGCTTCATTCACTATATTTTTTTTACTTCGTATTTTCGAGTTAAGGCGAAAGAAATGGGCACGACCCTTATTAGCTTTTGAATAATGGAATAAATTCCTCGTTTTGAGGGTACGCGGCTGGATAGAATAATACATTTGAAAAGTGAGCTGGATTTTGATCGATGAACTTACAAAAGTAGTTCTTTGGGATTCTTAGAACGTCTAGGCATATCCAGGCGGATTATTTTTAAGTGATGATGTCATTCGGGTCGGCTTTTGTGATGGGATTTAGGGTTGAAACAGTCACCGGGAAAGTCATCTTCACTGTATGCGATTTCACGGTCACCATTTGTTTATATTTTATGTAGAGCATCAATTAGCTTTAAAAAGATGTCAAGCAACCCCAATAATTGAGTGAAATTGATATGTGAAAAATGTTTTTGCCAATAACTTTTTTTTTCGGTGGGTGGACAAAAGAAAGTTGTTCCTGATGGACAAACGAGGACTGAAAAATTAGAATAATCTTAAGGGACGATGCCAAATTCCCACATACAAAATATTTATTGAGCGAAATTACTGCATGGTAAAAATGAGGTCCCTCCATGAGCAATCAAAGTGGCCAAAACCGATCGCGCTAGCATCGCCAGCATATTTAGCGTGGCCATACAAATAACTAAGTGAAATTTCTATGTGGACAATTTTTTGTCAATAACTTGGAGAGGGTGGGCAAGCAAAAATTTTTTCCTGGTCAAATGTTGGCTAATGATGGGCTAACGAAATATTTAAAAAGAAATTAAATATCAAACTCAAACTTGCAAAATTGACCAAAATGAGAGTTTTTCATTGAGTGAAATTCTTGACTAGCGACGACTATAATTCTGAAATCAAATTTTAGTAAGCAATCCTCGCAGTTGTATTTTTGTATTAGTGCAATGAACAATTTCTGTTCAATCGCCACACGACAAGGAACCAATATTGATAAATTTCTAGAGTAATTGATTGGGGAACCGACCAATGGAAACTAATTTATTTTATTTGAAATTAAAATGTGTTCTGCGGAAATTCGTCCAATTTATTTGAGAAATGTGTTGATTAGACATAATTATTCACAATTTAGAAATGGCAATTTATCAATTTGAAACGAAATTCGTCAATATAATTCGTCAATTCGACTTGAAATTTCGTCAATTTAGCCTAAAATTTCGTCTATTTGAATTGGAAAACTGACAACATAGTTTTGAAATTCGCCAATTTGTAACGGAAATCCGTAGACCAGATTTAAAATTCACCAATTTTCAATGAAATGCGATAATATAATTTGAAAATCCATCAATTTATAATAGAAATTCGTCAATTTAAAAAAATCATGAATTTGAAAATTCCTTATTCTGATTTGGAAATTCGGGACTTTGGAAGAAATAGAAATTCGTCAATTTGATCGGGAAATTTGTTAATATTATATTAATTCATCAACGTAATTTGGAAATTCATCAAATTGACATGGAATTTCGTAAATTTGATATTCGCTAATATGTTTTAGAAATCCGTGAACATGATTTTGAAATTCGTCAATTTGATATAGAAATTTGTCAATTAGAAATTGAAATTCGACAACAGAACGGGTTTGTATCAAAACAAGCATAACTTAATCAAAAGTAACGTCACCAATTACACCATTTTTTTCTTTTTGTTAACTTCTTTTTTTTTTGTACGTTCCTTCGTGGAGACTTACCAGACAGGCTTCGATTTCGACAGATCGTTTTGAATTTTCACGTCAATCCGCGCGCCCCCGAAGGTAGCAAGCAGTCTGTAATAAGCTGGCACACCGAGCTTAGCAATCATACTATGGTGAATGCGAGGCCTTTCTACCACCTCTGCCGTTCTATGGGTTCCAGCGCCCAGTAGAATACGCAACTCCGCACTCACAATGAAACCATAGCAAGCATGATTCTCCCACTCGGGACCTCTCAGAAGGCATCAAGGGGCAGGCCATGCTGGACAAGCTTCCAGTTCAAGGAGCCGTGTCACGTAATCAGGAAGCCTAGACTTAGATTAAAATCTGATGGTTGTGCAAACGAAAATTATTCTTGCGCCAACGTAGGCTAACTATGGGCAAACGAACTGAGTAAGAAAAAATTTAAGGTACGTGTTCGTAGAGACAATTCATGTGATGATCGCTCAGCGATCGTAGTTCTGCATCCAATTTCGAGCCATATTTGCATATTTTTTTAATGTTGCTACTTTCCTAGTGTCAACTATGAAAAATGAAAAATATACGCATAAAGTGCTCAAAACCGCTGGTTCAACTTCAATCGCTGAGTGACCATCACACGAGTCGTCTCTACGAACACAAACCTTAAAAAATCGAAAATGATGTCGCCAACTTCACACACTTGGTTACAGTCGATTTCATAGGTTGGGGAGCCTCTGAAAATAAAGCGGTCACCTTGGTAAAAATTGTTTACCCATTATTGGTGGCCTCAGGTCAAGTAGGAGCAGTGTTGCCAATTTAGCCGTTTTCCGGCCAAATTTAGCCGGAAACCGTGCTGTTTAGCCGGAAGATATTTGTAATTCCTGGCGGCCGGATTTTTAGCCGGAATTGATTCTCTTTGGCCGTTTTGCCGGCTAAAATTATTTGCTGAATTTTTATACCCTTCGCCCATAGTAGAAGTAGTAAGTAGTAAGTGCCCCCCGAAATATAATATATTATGCTCTCTTAAATATATTTTTAGTACTTTACTGGGCAAGCAACTTGCACTACGTCAACAAATTTATCCAAAATCTATACCATTTCTCAGTCAAATTCATAACTTTGGAGCATCAAGTTTGTATGTTTGGAACATCAAATTCGATATTTCGGGAACTTAAATCGTAACTGTAAGTGCATATTTAAGCACTGAACTTTTTGAATTTGACAAAAAATATAAAATCTTCTATAAATGGAAACATATAAATTTGGTTGTCCATAGTTACGAACTCGAAAGTTATGACTAATAAATGGTATATACCATTTCCCGGCCAAGCTCATAATTTTGTAACATCAATTTCGTATCTTTTAGCCTCAAATTCGTAGTTGCGGCACATCAAAAAGGGAACATCAATTTCGTTACTATGCAAAATAAAATAAAATTTGGAGGGCTCAAATTCGAAAATGAATAAAATGGTTAAATTTTAATCAAAATATAAAATTATTCAGGTGCGATGATGGTAAGATTTCCATACATAAATGCGGTTGCCCTTGCCCATAGTTACGCAATGGACGTTCCTTTTACGTATTTGATGTCCCACAATGTCGAACCTGTGGTTATGGACTTGACCGAGAAATTGTACCTGTATACAACAACTTTGACTAGTTGAGCTATCTAACTCAGAACAAAGTAAATTTTAACTGTGATGCCAATGATTGGAGCATATATGTAATAAAACTAAGAAGTCTGCCTAAAGCATAGTTTACGAGTAATTCTCCAGAAAGAAATAAAATTATTAAAATCAGTTTTTTACTATATTTTTTCGTAATGTGATTGTTTTGTATGATTTAGCTGGTTTTTCGACCGTTTTTCTGGCTGAAATTTATTTAGCCGGATTTTTAGCCGTTTAAAAAAAAATAAAGCCGGGTTTCCGGCTAAATTTAGTCGTTTTCTAAATTTCCAGTTGGCAACACTGAGTAGGAGCATGTTATTGGCTGATCTAAGGTATGCTCACACCCATACTATTGTATGCCTCTCCGGCTTAGGTAATTTTACTAGACTCACTAGACGGACGCCCAGAAAATAAGCTCAGTTTCCAGGTTTAAAAATGGGTCCCAGTTACACCTTACGGTTATGATGGATACCGGCAATAATTTTATCCAAACTGGGCGACTCGGTAGAGTATCTTAGCACTATGAGAGCATTCGAGGCACGTGTTTTTGGCCTGCTCCTCGGGTATTGATATGGTTGATAGAAATTTTGAGACCCAGTTAATTTGGGGACTCTACAGTGAAAACGCTCCTTAATATCAAATTTTTACTGAATACTAAAATGGTGACACACACATGTATTTTGGATTTAAAATTGTACGCTTTTCACTTTAATAGCTTTCTACTTTTCCGGCTATTGCCTTGGTCAATACTCTCTGCCAGAAATCAGCACGTTATATCCATTAAATTTTCTCGATTTAATTACGCCATTAAGGTGAAGCAAGATGTCAGCGTTCTCATATATGTACACTAGACTAGATGATTTACATTCATCTTCAGACATCATGTCCTTTATATGCCTGTATCCTCCACAGGATACCTCTACACGACACCAATTCTCTCTGAAAATTGGCGAAATGAACGTGACCAGATAAACAAACGATTGTATATCTGGCGAGAACGAGAATCCTTTACAAAATTTCAGGACTAAGCAAGTTCCGGAAAATAAGAAGCCGAAAACGTAAATATTTGTGGGTTTGAGCTTTCCTCGCTTTGTGCCCCTATACACAGTGAGTCGTCCCATGTGCGGAAGCGCGGAAATACACATCTTTACATCGTTCTTTGTAAACGTCGTCGCTAAAAGATGTATCATGCGCAAAGGATTCCCGTCATAGGATGAAAAATGAATTTTGGAACACAACAATTGGTATCGAGTGAGCGTGTGTTGCAATACAATGAATCAGAAAGCAACCGACAATAAATTTTTCGAGCTGACATATCGCGTCTATTTTATGACCTTCGGGCGCGGCGCGCGAGCGGTTGGAAACGAAAATGTGCGAAAGAATATAGTCTGTCTAAAGTCACAAAGGATACAGATATACAGGCATACAAGAGCCATACAGGGTACAGGGTTTGAGGCGAAGATTAAGTCTGCTGGTAATAACTCATTTAATTTATTTTAATTAGTTAAATTAGCTCTCTGGTGTCAATCCCAGGGATAATGTCTGTTGCTTTACGATGCCGACGGGAGCTGTTTTGCATTTAGTTGAATTATCATTATCGTTTCAGATTTTTGAATTTTACGATTATGAAGAATTTTAGTATAAGACAAAAGAATTTCAGTTGTCTGCGGTGTATATACACATGAAGATCTTAATTAGGAAAATTAAGATAAAATGGTTTAAAATGAAAGACGGTTCTTGCTCGACGGGATATAGCTTTTCGGGGGAATTTATGAAAATTAAAGGGATGTCCTTGTGGCAGTTAAAAGATTTGTGTTTTTGGAAAGTCAATGGTATTGTTTGATGAAAATGTATAGATTTAATAAATGGAGAACAGTTTTAGGTTAATTGTAGCTGCTGGAAATTGTGTCAATACAATTTTCCCTGTGTTCAGAAAAGACGCAAGAGCTGAAATTTTGCACACATGCTTATTTATGCTGCAGTCTGTTTGTATGTTTTAATCGCCCAAATTGGATCACTGGGTCATGGGGCTGCCATACAAACCTAGCCCAACCCCCAATTTATGTTCTTTTAAGAAAAACAATTTTGTTTATGAACCAATCTTAACCAAACTTCATATGAATGGATCCCTATTGCCACGATGGGGTAAAATTAGGTTCTTCTAAGAAAAACTTTTTTATTTGTCCTCCAATTTCAACCAAACCGCATCCAAATGTATTTCTTTTGATGCCACAAAACATATGCAAAAATGGATGGAAAGGAGCCATGGGGTCATAGGGCTGTCATACCAATCCTCCGCCCCCCATTTTGGTTCTTTTGAGAAACATTTTTTGCTACACCTATTTCACCATTAATGTGTCTTTATCCAAACAACAAAAAACGTAAAAACAAATGGAATTGTACTACGGGCCCATCTCCCCCGCTTCCCCCAATCAATTTATCTAAGAAATTTTTTTTTAACTAACTCTGAAACTATTAATTTCAGCGAAAAACGTTCCAGGAATAGGTTAGAGAAAACATTTCGCCGTTAAAATGGCTGCATTCAGCGAACGAAATTCATTGGAAAAACACTGGAATTGCTGCAAGAATAAATTGCCCGCCTCCGACCTCTTTCCAGTCATTTCCAGTCTTTTTCCAATGAATTTCATTCGCTGAATCCAGCCAATGAATTCCAACTTAATTTCTGTCACCAAAAAGTAGAAATATGCGAACGGTACATGCAGGGTGTCAACGTTAAGCTCACATGCGTGATGGCACTGCCATCTAGATAGACAGGCCGGATTATCAGCTGATCTGTCAGTGGTCATGCAACACTAGTAGTGCCATGGTTGGTAATGGTCCGCGCTTAGTACTGCCAAAGTACCGCTCAGTACAATCCACAAATTGTCCACAATCCAAATATCAGTGGCTGTCAGCCTGTCATTTCGTGTGACTTGCTATGATATACACATGCCAGTGCGTTGATTTTTGAGATAAATATGGTAAGTACGATGTTGATGTATACTATTTTACCACTTGCACATCAAAAACACATTAAAGCAAACCATAACCTTTGTTTCGTAATAAACGCTCGGCATATTAAAACTTTTGGGTTCAGAAGCACTGGAGGTTATGGGCTTTACAAATGTCAACTGTCACTGGTCACGAACGCACTTTGTCCACTTGTAGACGAACAAATTTCTGCAGTTCGGCCTGTCTATCTAGATGGCAGTGGTGATGGTCGTAGGACCGTAGTTCTATTTCTAAATTAGTGTTCGTTCATGATGGATTAATATGCCTTCGGCGATAATTCCTTCATTACACGTCATCCTAGTAAGGCGCGTCTTTTCGCTGAAATGATAAATTTCACATCTTGTTTACTTTCCTTAATATGTATGTAATGCATATTTACATTTGAGGGTTTGTCTTGCTGTATGTTACATCACGTGTCTACTATTTAATTAAAATTAGCAACACGACCAAATTTGACTTCTGTGCCGTTTTGTTGAGCTAATCTTAAATAATTTAACATTCTGTTGACATACAGTCATGTTACGAGTACATATTTATGTTTGCGGAAATAGCATTTGCTTCGACATTGACATCATACACCATTCATACAGACAGCAGCCCTCCCTGCAACAAACAATATTTTAACGTAACGCAATACACCTCCACTCCTGTGTAAATTTCCATATGGAATATTTGAAAGTAGGAAGTATGATATGTTGTCGCCAGCTATATGTCGTCCTGAGTTAAACTTAATACGGTTTGATCCTTGCTGGTTGGTTGAAATATTAGTACAATGTCGCCGTCGGGCTTCGAACTTAAAACGAGCATAATGATGTATGTACTATGGGTACGAAACGAAACCTCTACGCGTCCTTATTTTATGATGTTTGTGTGCTGTGCAATTGGTATAAGTTTTGTCTCTGATTAAATCATTTTAGCGGCCTCCGCATTTAAAAGTACATTATAATGTAATTGATGCGGTTTTGGATATAATACATACATATAAGTATTGTAAGTTTTAATAACGAAAAGAGATAGAATCGAAAATTATGATGAATGAAATTATAAAAGTAAATAGTGAACGAATAGCAGTTCTGTATTAATTAGCTGAGTTTCTTTGGCATTAGCAGAACAGGACAGAATATAGTCTCGGGCTATCCTCTGCAGAACAACTCCGGTCAAATTTGGATGGATTTAGATTATCCTGCCCTGTTCTGGATGCCCCATAAAAATGCAGTTAATTTTGTAGGCTTGTAGAAAGTGTGTGTGATAAATTAATTATTATGTGGGCATTTTTATACCCGTCACTATGTGAAAGAGTATATTAACTTTGTCATGAAGTTTGCAACGCACAGAATGAAGCCCATCCGACTATATAAAGTATATATCAAGAGACGCGAGAGCGTCTCGCCCGCCAAAGGAAAAAGAAAAACGAAAGCGAACAAGTCTATGATTACCGGAGACAACTTGCTTTTTTGTTTGACCAGGCTACAGCCTTCCAGGCAACAGCCCCCAAAATTTTTTTTTTACCAAAATATTCCACATATTCTGTTCTAGTGCCTTTCCATATAAAATCTTCGATCGGCACAATAACGGGTAAGATATATGCAATAAACGGTGAAATTTTCACCCTCACAGACTTAAGCGAGTAACCCAATTTCAGAATGAAGTCTACAGTTGCAGAAAGACTTGCTTCTACTGTCTCTCTTCGTGATGGGATTTTTATGAAATTTGGAAAGAATGATCCTCTGGTGGTCCTTCTAAAGAATCAATGTCTTCCATTTAGATAAGTGGATGGAATAACGGTAAATTAATAGGTAAAATTAACAAAAGATTTCCAACAATTGCGTCTATCGGCTCATCGCATTGACCATTTTTTAAAACACACTGCGGCATTGGGACATTTGGATATTGGGACACCGGGAGACTGGGAGACTAGGATCTTGGGGTAGTGGGATATTAGGAAATTGGGACATTAGGGTCTTGGGACATTAGGACATTGGGGCATTAGGCACAATGGGGAAACAGGGACGTGGGGACATCGGCATATTGGGGCATTGGGACATCAGGATATTGGGACAATGGGACATTCGGACATTGGGATATTGGGACACTGGGACATGGGGGCACTGGGATATTAGGACATTGGGACATTATGACCTTGGGACAATCGGACATTGGGACACTGGTACATAGGGGCATTGGACCACTGAGACATCGGAATGTTGTGACATTGGGACATCGGGATATTCGCACATAGGGGCACAAGGATATAAGAACATGTGGACATTAGGGTCTTGGGTCATTAGGACATTGGGATATTAGGACATTAACACATTAGGACATTGGGACATTAGGTACTTACTTATGTCCCAACTGGGACGTGGGAGCATTGGGCCACTGGGACATCGGGATATTAGGACATTGGGACATTGTAACATTGCAATATTGGCACATTTGGATACCGGGACATAAGGGCACTGAGATACAGGGACATGGGGGCACTGGGATATTAGGACATTAGGAAATTATGACCTTATCATAATAGGACAATCGGACATTGGGACACTGGCGCATAGGGCCATTGGGCCACTGAGACATCGGGATATTGGGGGATGGGGACTTCGGGATATTGAGGCATTGGGGCACTGAATGTTAGGACATTGGATCATTGGGATATTGGGACAATAGGACATTGGAACACAGGATATTGGGACATTGGCACATTAGGATATTAGGACATTAGGACACTGGGTTATTAGAACATAGGGGCATTAGGACACTGTGAAAATGGACCTTAGGGCATTAGGACATTGGGACACTTGTATCTTGGGACCCTGGGACATTGGGACACTGGGTCAGGGGGGCATTAAGAAAGATCAGTAACAGAACGTTAACAAAGCGTTAATTAAGCAACAACAGAGCGTTAGCAGATCGTTAACAGAGTGTTGACAGGCCCAATAGGACAATCGGACATTGGGACATTGGGCCACTGAGAGATCAGGCTATTGGGACATCGGGATATTGGGTCATTTGGACATTGGGGCACTGCGATATGAGGACATTGAAATACTGGGATATTGCAATATTGGGACATAGGGACATTGGGAAATTGGGACATTAGGATATTGAGACACTGGGACATTAGGACATTGTGACGCTGGGACATTTGGATACTGGGACATTAGATACACTGGGGAAATTGGGACATTGGGACAGTGGTACATTCGGATATTTGGCTATTGGGAACACTTGGAACACTTGGTATACTGCAACATTGGGACACTGACCTGTGGGACATTGGGATATTGGGACATCGGGATATTGGGACATTGAGACACTGGTACATTAGGACATTGGGCCATTGGGATATTATCACATTAAGATACTGGGACATTTGAGACATTGGGAACTGGGATATTAGGAAAGTGGGACATTAGGACCTTGGGACAGTAGGACATTGGGATATTAAGACATTAGGTGGGAGACTGGGACACAGGGAGACTGGGACATTGGGATATTGCGATACTGGGACATTGGGACACTAGGGTAGTGGGACATTCGGATATAAGGCCATTAGGACACTAGGGTAGTGGGACATTCGGACATAAGGCCATTAGGACACTGTGATATTTGCACATTCGGACATTGGGACATAAGGACATTAGGAAATTGGAACACTGGGACATCAGGATCTAAAAACAAAAATATTAGATGGCTATTTAAGTATGCAAAAATATATGATATCTGACCAAAAACAACAAAGTTGTAAAAGTTACCCCGCCAAAGAAAAATTTAGCTGCCACAAAAAGAATACATATCACTCCAATCCGCCGCTCATATGTAATTTTGTTTTAGGTGTAAATGCTGGATGTAACTTTGTTTTAGGTGTAAATGCTGGAGAAGTTTAAATGTACAGGACTACTTCTTAAAGTAATTTGGTGGGAGCATTAACACTTTACTCACTTTACTCATTTTACTTGCCACTTTGCCGGCTCCCACCAAATTACTTTAGGAAGTTGTCCTGTACATTTAAACTTCTCCAGCATTTACTCCTAAAACAAAGTTACATCCAGCATTTACACCTAAAACAAAATTACATATGAGCGGCGGATTGGAGTGATATGTATTCTTTTTGTGGCAGCTAAATTTTTCTTTGGCGGGGTAACTTTTACAACTTTGTTGTTTTTGGTCAGATATTATTGACCAGTGTGACGAGAGAAATCGATTGGGCGATGTCCGTCTGTATGGCTGTCTGTCCGTCTGTTGTAACGCAAACTAGTCCCTTAGTTTTGAAGCTATCGCGGCTGAAATTTTGTACACAAGTTTCTTTTTAGTGTACGCTGTATATATGTCGGAACGAATAGAATTGGATAATGGCGTCATGGGACTGCCATAGAAACCAACCCTTAACAATTAGGTTCTTATAAGAAAAACTTTTTTCTTTATGTGCCAATCTTAACCAAACTTCAACAAAGTGTGTTCCTAGAAAAGCCTCAAAACATATCTAGGATAGAATCGGAACATTACGTCATAGGGCTGCCATATAACCAACCATTGAAAATTATGTTCTTATAAAAAAAAACTTTTTTTCTTTTTAATCCGACCTTAACCAAACTTTACCCAAATGTGTTTCTAGTAATGCCTCAAAACATATCTAGGAACGGCTGAAATTCGAACAATACGTCATAGGGCTGTCATACAAACTACCTCCTGAAAATCAGGTTCTTCTAAGAAAAAAAATGTTTCTTTATGATACCTTATCCGACCTTTTTTTACAAAGAAAAAAAAAGTTCATTACTATTGAATTGAGATTATAATTTTAATCGAAACACCGACCTGCATCAAACGCACTCTGGCAATTGTCGCGAATGTTCTAACTACTTATGCAATGACTGTTCTAAAAAACGAATTGTCGGAAAGGAATTTTCTTTGCATTACAACGGATGCATCCAATCACGGAAATATTAAGTCCGATATTTTATTCCCACAATCGGAGTACGTGTGAAGATGTTGGAGCTTTGTTCATGAAAAGGTGAGATAGTACAGATCATTTCCGAATTGATAAAACGTACTGCCGAGTAAAACGGAATCGCCGAAAAAGTTGTTGGATTCTGTAGCGGCATGCTGTCCGATTATTTTCGGCTCACGTGACCGTGGTGGAAGCAACAATGTTTTTAATATTTTGAAACCATGGAAACCACAAATTGTTGGTGTTGGCTACGCTGCACACATAGTTTTACGCACTGAAGTCGGCCTGTGACCGACTGCCAATGGACTTGAAATGCGTGGTCGTGAAAATTTACTCGCATTTTTACATAAACACAGTTCGTGTTGAAAGGTTGAAATCAATTAAATCTGCGATTCTGAAAACGCAGAATATTTTAAACTGCTGGGTTATGCCAAGACGCGTTTTTTGGCTTTGGGATAAGATAAGAATTGTGCACAACGTTAATGAAATGCTTCCTGTAAATCTATTTTTGGATTGGTCTAAATAAACGCGTTTCAGAATGAAATTCTGTTCCACCTTTAATTAGACCAATCCAAAAATAGATTTACTATTTACTCAGTCTTTATAAAAGTACTCCAACGCAAATCTACAGGATTTTTTCGATTTCAGATTTCTGATGGCCTTTGAGCAAAAAGAAACTCAGGCAAACGTAAGGATGGCTTGGCATTTATATGAACTGAATTATTAGCTGTTAATCTACTGTTACTGTTTTTTAAATCAAGGAAAACCAACTTATATGAAATGATTACATTGTGTCCCCTGACATTAGAGCCCACGCAAGCTTTCCTATGAGTATTGAACAAGTATACTTTTGCAGCTTTTCCGGGACACCCTGTTAACTTGGTCCTACAAACTTGAAAAATATTTGTGGCAAACACTATTACCATTCTATGCATTTCCACCAAATTTCATGTACATTGTTTCATCAAGTTAAAAGATATGCATTAAAGAAATGCTTAACAGGCTTCCCTTGCATGGTGAAAGGCCCTTACTAAATACTTACTTGGCTATATTTCCGGTTTGGATACAGTTATTCGAATGAAAGTTCGTAGACATATTCCCTGTGTAATTTTCTAAAAACCCTTAGCAGAATTTTCATATTTGGAAACCTAAGAGGGGCTACACACGAACAAATTTAAATTTTACAAATTTACTGTTACTTACTTTTCCTTAGCTAAAGTCAACAGTCTTAATATTTAACGTATATAAGGCCATACTGACCAATCTTTGTGCAAAGTTTCATATCGATCCCTAATAATGGTTTAGAAAAACGGAGCTCGAAAAGGAAGTTTAACTTTAAACGCCAATAACTTTTTTACCGTTACTCGAAACTGGAAAATTTTAACTGATATGAGATGTACTCGTCTAGATCATTGATTTAATTACCCATACGTTAATCTCCGATAAAAACTAAAAAAGTCGACTTTTTTCAAACGTTCGGGACACCCTGTTATCTTCTTCCTACCAACTTCTAAGGTATTTGTGCGAAAGACTGTAACCATTCTACACATTCATACCGAATTTCATGACAATCGGTTGAGCCGTTCGCGAGTTATTTAGTGAACAGACGGACGGACGGACGGACGGACAAAATCGATTTCATAAGGGTTTTTTGAAAAAATTCTAAAAAACCCTAAAAAGAGCACAAAAATCGCTTTTTTTCGCTCGCCAAAAAATTAGCACAGGGTCCCCAAGGTTGCAAATCTGGATTTATATAGCCAGTAATACTCTGAAACAGATAAGCGAAAGAACGGTAGTATTCCATTTATTCCGAGGTTAATGTCGATTTTGACAGTTCGCGCACAGCATCAATGGTTTCCGGAACAACAACTGATTTTGGACGACCTTCACGAAATTCATCTTAAGCTATTCGTTGCTATTTAAGACTATAAGGCTATTCATTGCTATTTCAAGCTATTCATAGCTATTTATAACTATTTTAAGCTACTAATTGCTATTTCAAGCTATTCATATCTATTTATAACTATTTTAAGCTACTAATTGCTATTTCAAGCTATTCATAGCTATTTATAACTATTTTAAGCGACTCATTGCTATTTCAAGCTATTCAAAGCTATTTATAACTATTTTAGGCTACTCATTGCTATTTTAGGTGATGTTAATTTATTTATTTAATATTCATTGCTATTTAAAACTATTCATTGCGATTTTAAGCTATTCATTGCTATTTTAAGCTATTCCTTGCTATTTTAAGCTATTCATTTTAAGTGATGTTAATTTATTTATTGTAAATCAATCTAAAGCTCAATCAGGTGTTGTTTTGCCGGAATCTTTGATGTTTATTTGGTGGTGTTGTGGTGCCTCCAGGATTCGCGAAAAATAAAATGCAATTTTTTACTGCAGTAACCTATATATTTCGAGCCATGAGGCTCATCTTCAGGGTTAATATTCTGCAAAAATTACATTTTTGAAAATTAAAAATTAAAAATACAAATTTGAATTATTATACCTATTGAAAAATTAGGTCGAACAAAGGTTGACGGTGTAACAAAGATGGTAACAAATGTCAACAAACAAAAGTCAGGTAGAATATATTCGAAAAGACAGTAAAACCTCACAAAAACATAACACCATTAAAAATAAATTAAAGAATTTGACAAGAACAACTTATGCAAATAAATAAAAGAAAATATCACAGTTTATAGAATTTGGCAAAGAATATAATTAATTAAAGCTACTTTTTATCAGGTGATGATAGACATCAGAAAAATGTTTTTTATCAGTCTTGTCGTTACATACTGTATTTTCATACTTTATAATTTGGTTCACTTCTTGTATTTGTAGTTTGGTTTTGTTGGGTTGGTTGATTAGTATCGTTGAGTCATCAAACTTGAAGTGATGTTTATTGTTTATAACGTGCTTTGCCAAAGCGGATATGTTGTCATTTGCGGTCTTCTTTGTGTCGTTCTTGTGCTGGCTTAATCTGGTACCCAATTTTTGGATCGTTTCCCCAATATATACTCTATCGCAGTCCCTGCAGTCAAGAACGACACAAAGAAGACCGCAAATGACAACATATCCGCTTTGGCAAAGCACGCTATAAACAATAAACATCACTTCAAGTTTGATGACTCAACGATACTAATCAACCAACCCAACAAAACCAAACTACAAATACAAGAAGTGAACCAAATTATAAAGTATGAAAATACAGTATGTAACGACAAGACTGATAAAAAACATTTTTCTGATGTCTATCATTACCTGATAAAAAGTAGCTTTAATTAATTATATTCTTTGCCAAATTCTATAAACTGTGATATTTTCTTTTATTTATTTGCATAAGTTGTTCTTGTCAAATTCTTTAATTTATTTTTAATGGTGTTATGTTTTTGTGAGGTTTTACTGTCTTTTCGAATATATTCTACCTGACTTTTGTTTGTTGACATTTGTTACCATCTTTGTTACACCGTCAACCTTTGTTCGACCTAATTTTTCAATAGGTATAATAATTCAAATTTGTATTTTTAATTTTTAATTTTCAAAAATGTAATTTTTGCAGAATATTAACCCTGAAGATGAGCCTCATGGCTCGAAATATATAGGTTACTGCAGTAAAAAATTGCATTTTATTTTTCGCGAATCCTGGAGGCACCACAACACCACCAAATTAATTTATTTAATTAATTTTCATTGCTATTTTAAGCTACTTATTGCTATTTAATACTATTCATAGCTATTTTAAGCTATCCAAAGCTATTTTAAGCTATTTTCATTGCTATTCAGCTATTCAAATCTGTTCGCTGATATTTTATTTTATTTATTTAATATTCATTGCTATTTAAGACTATTCATTGTGATTTTAAGCTATTCATTGCTATTTCAAGCTATTCGTAGCTATTTTTAACTATTTTAAGCTACTCATTGCTATTTCAAGCTATTCATAGCTATTTATAACTATTTTAAGCTACTCATTGCTATTTCAAGCTATTTATAACTATTTTAAGC
Source organism: Microchrysa polita (assembly GCA_949715475.1). NCBI lineage: Eukaryota > Metazoa > Arthropoda > Insecta > Diptera > Stratiomyidae > Microchrysa > Microchrysa polita. The sequence continues at coordinate 4,705,741 of OX454415.1, read as the reverse complement.
GACTCATTGCTATTTCAAGCTATTCATAGCTATTTATAACTATTTTAAGCTACTAATTGCTATTTCAAGCTCTCTCTCGATTACCGTAACTCCTAGTGGAGCATGGTGCGTTGATGACTACCGTGTGTAGTCCATCAACGTTACAAAGACAATTGAATTCGGAGTGTGATACGGTTGTCAGCCATACCACTTCCTAGTCGCATTGTTAGTTTATTATTCTACGATAAGAATATTTCTTATCATCTTCTTCTGAATAATAAACTTGCGACGAGTCGTGCCGAGTTTGGAAACTCGTTTCTATATGAGTGTCTATTTCACAGAGTGGCGACCGAACGATCACGGCCACAGAGCACGATTTCAAGCTATTCATATCTATTTATAACTATTTTAAGCTACTAATTGCTATTTCAAGCTATTCATATCTATTTATAACTATTTTAAGCTATTCATAGCTATTTATAACTATTTTAAGCTACTCAATGCTATTTTAAGTGATGTTAATTTATTTTATTAATTTTCATTGCTATTTTAAGCTACTTATTGCTATTTAATACTATTCATAGCTATTTTAAGCTATCCAAAGCTATTTTAAGCTATTCTCATTGCTATTCAGCTATTCAAATCTGTTCGCTGATATTTTATTTTATTTATTTAATATTCATTGCTATTTAAGACTATTCATTGTGATTTTAAGCTATTCATTGCTATTTCAAGCTATTCGTAGCTATTTTTAACTATTATAAGCTACTCATTGCTATTTCAAGCTATTCATAGCTATTTATAAATATGTTAAGCTACGCATTGCTATTTCAAGCTATTCATAGCTATTTATAACTATTTTAAGCTACTCATTGCTATTTCAAGCTATTCATAGCTATTTATAACTATTTTAGGCTACTCATTGCTATTTTAGGTGATGTTAATTTATTTATTTAATATTCATTGCTATTTAAAACTATTCATTGCGATTTTAAGCTATTCATTGCTATTTTAAGCTATTCCTTGCTATTTTAAGCTATTCATATTTGACCGCTGATATTTTAATTTATTTATTTAATATTCATTGCTATTCTGGACTAATTATTGCTATTTTAAGCTATTCATTGCTATTTTATGCTACTCTTTGCTATTTTAAGCTACTCGTTGCTATTTTAACACTAGAAGGGTCAGGAATTTTGTATACCTAATAAGGTCACAGCCGTCAATTTGACGGCAAGGTGTTTATAGCTGAATTGGTACTCCCAGAAATATAAAAATCAATCAAGGATTGGGAATTTTGTCTAATTTCAAAATGCAGATCATCGTTTTTTTCTAAGGTAATTTTTTTTTAAATATTGTTGGAAATGTAAAAAAAGAGCACAAAATCGCTCTTTTTCGCTCGCCAAAAAATTAGCACAGGGTCACCAGGGTTACAAATCTGGATTTATATAGCCAGTAATACTCTAAAACAGTTAAGCGAAAGAACGGTAGTATTCCATTTATTCCGAGGTTAATGTCGATTTTGACTGGCCTATTATATCTGTATATCTATTATTATTACAAAATGTTTAATGAAACAAAATAAAAACTGGACGAATACACGTACTTTCTAACCCTTTTTTATTCCTTACATGTATGTACTTTTTTATCCTTTTATCTGGAAGGGTTACATCCTTTAAATTCGGTAAAACTAGTTGGTAGCATTAGTTATATACATACCTACACAGTTTTCAGTTGTCTGCTATAGACCTTCATATGAGCCCTTCATGGTCTATAAAGGATAATGTCAATGCGGTGGTTCAATATTTTACAGTTGTTACACTAAACGAACAAATCCAGACGTGCCAGTCATTTGTGTCATTTTTATTGCCATTCAAAACATTATGACACACGTTTTCCCCATTCGACACTACATTTTCCCATAACATTTTTACAATGAATGTAGCTCGTCCTGTCATATTGAACTCTTGTAAGCTGACACACTTGAATTCTGATGCTTAATACACCATGGTGTGCAGGAAAAATATGCGAATAAGCGAATGATTTGTTAGGCGTTAGGTGTCGGTATTTATCATTTGCAGTGTTCATGAGTATGATATGGGAATCCGTAGCAATATTTGGAAAGAGTCCTTACTGAATATCCAAAAGGACGAATTCTATGTTGGAAAAAGGATTTCATAATAATTGTCCGCGGATGTTAATTGAGGCCCTCAGTAAGTAACTCATAACTCGGTTGATCGTGTTGAGTTAAGCTTCATAGCCACCATACCGACGTGAAAGGATAATCTAATCAGTATAACGACTATTACTACACATATCCCCATTAGACATCAATAAATTTGAACTTCCAAATATGTACGCATGTATCGTGAAATTTCCACGATTGTCGTAAAAAAGTTTGACGTGGAAAATAATGTGATCGTCATAATGAAGTCAAATGGAAAATATTAATATGTTGTCATATATAGGATAGGAATGTATGTTGTGCTACGTAGCATACATGGATGTATGCAGGATCATAATAAATGTTCACAAAAGTATAAAATTTGTTTGTATGTGTTTTGTATTATATTATCTAGCGCAAACAAGAAGAATTTCTTTTCTCATGTTTTTCCTTGTTGAGTTGCTCCTATATGGATCCAAAGTCATAGAAACGTCTCATTGAATTTCATCTTTTGGAATAAATCCTATTAATCACATATTTACATGACATTACATTCAGAAATATTACGGTAATATCTAATACCCGTATCTAACGAATATTTTGCATATATTGAGGAGATACACGGAGTAGAAGCATCAAAAGTCGTTTCAGTGAATGTCAAGTGGAATTTTGT